>OY977946.1:22096074-23551074 GCA_963854355.1 Epinotia brunnichana | reverse complement strand
ATCATGACTGGCCTGTGGGTAAACACCTCGTTGGGGCTGCCCGACTGCCGAATTTAAAAAACCTGACTAGCTAACCTACTTTAGTCATGAATTAATTAATAATTAGATATTCGCGAGCACTCAAGACGCTAGGCTTGAGGCAGTGTGGGGTCGGTGGTCGTGTTTACTATTACATTTAAATTGTCGTTTTCCAAAGCAGGTGAAGAGTGTATTGGACTGAATCGTCCCGGTACATGTCTGTACCGGGACTCGTAATGTGGTGTTGTGGAGTAATAGTGTGCAGAGCGCGGCGGCGGGAGCGGCGGTGTGATTTGTCATGTTCTGTCGCGTCCCATTCGTCTATGGTCGTCGTAACGTGGTCAGGGGGGGCAGCCAGTATATTCTTGGGTCTGCGTATTACGCTTATGGCACGGGAGTGTTTTAATTTGGCTATTCGCCGAGCCGGCGGAGAAGGGGGCGTGGTCCGAGTAGGCGGGGAAAACGGGGTATATTGGATACCCGTTGGGGTCTGGTGAAAGGTATGTCGGGTCTGTATGTCTGTCTGTGTGTCCGTCGGAGGTTTCGGTTTTCTTTTCAAACGATAATTGTGATTTTTTGATTTTTATTTCATTTTTTTGGTGTCTATAAAATAAAAAGTTACTGATGTAAAAGAGTAAAAAATACAAATAAACTTATTTTGAAGAAAAAAAAAACAAAATTTTTTCAAGTTTAACCATGTGGAAATAATTATTCACAAGCTTAATAATCTACCGTTTAATTTTTTGCTCCTATTACAGGCCACACCCTGTAACCCGTCGCATCCTAAGTAGGTACTCCAGGCAAAATACGGTTTTGAAAAACATTAATTTATAATAGCGTTTTTTTGTTTATTTCATTTTTAATCGTTTAATTAATATAAAACGTGTTACAAAACACCCCTTAAAAAAATTCATAATTCTTTTTTTTTATTGTTACTGCGTCTAAGTCATACTGCGATACTGTAGCGTTCAGGGTTCGATTCACGATGAAAAAATAGGCATATTTCGCGACAAACTTATATTTTTGAAAGAGGCCGGTACACATACAAATTTTACTAGCGTAAGGTGCGTGCGGCGAGCGCATTAGCTTATATGGACTGCTTTAAATTTTCTACGGTGAGGTAAAATAACAGTTGCACCCCTCCCGCGCATCTCGCTCTCCCCGCGCGCCCCTAGCTTTTACAATTAAATAAGAGGTAGATTTAAAACTATAATTGGGTCGCTCACATGCCCCACCCCAGTGCTGTTCTAGCAGCACTCTTCTCCAATAGGTATTCGAGCGACGCGTGCGGCGGATCGGGTAAGGACACCTGTTTTCGTCCTTATCTTAACCATTCTAGTCCGCCCGTCTCTGCCGGGTAAAGTTTGCTCGACAATGCCTCGCGGCCAAATGTTCCGGAGTCCGTCAGGGTCGACGACAAAAACTAGGTCTCCCACTTGTAAGGACCTTTGTTCCTTGTTCCATTTCTGTCGTGGTAGCATATCGGGCAACACTTCTCGCACCCATCGTTTCCAGTATGAATCGGCAAGCCTTTGCGCGATCCGCCACTGTTTTCGTAGATAAAACTCCGAGTCATCGAAAACGCCCATCTGAGGTAAGTTCGACGATGACCCCAAGAGAAAGTGGTTTGGGGTCAGAGATTCTTTACTTCCCGCTTCGACAGAGACGTGGGTGAGTGGTCGGCTGTTTACCATGTTTTCCACCTCAGCGAGAAAAGTGTTAAAGGTCTCTTCCCTAGGCGCGCGTTCTTTCAGGACGACTTTCAGCGAGCTCTTCACGCTCTTAATGAGCCGTTCCCACGCCCCACCCCAGTGTGGGCTTGCTGCCGGAATGAAGGTCCATTTAGTCCCACGATTTATGGCTGTGTTGTAAAGCTCGTCATTTTTCAGTTCCTGAATCGCTTTTTTCAGTTCAACATCGGCACCACGGAGATTTGTACCGTTGTCAGAAAAAATGTGCTTCGGCCATCCCCTCCTGGCTGCCATACGTCGAAGGGCCATAATTAAGGAATCGGTCGTCAGAGAAGCAACTGTCTCTAAATGAATGGCTCGTACAGTGAGGCACGTAAATATCACTCCGTACCTCTTCTCCCGTAGTCTCCCAATCGTAACTTCATACGGCCCAAATAGGTCGATTCCGCAGAAAGTGTAGGGTCGCTGGTGATGAGCCATGCGTGCTTCAGGTAAGTTACCCATTCTTGGGATTTCAGGTTTACTTTTCTTAATTCTGCAGACCATACATTTCGAGGCAACATTTTTAACTGTGGGACGAATTTTAATAATCCAATATTTTTGTTTTAAATTATTCACTACAGTCTCCTGATTCTCGTGAGCAGCGCTGACATGGTAAGATTTAACGATCAATCTGGTTATGTAATCTCGCCCGTCTAGAATAACCGGTCTTTTAGTTTCAGGTGACACTTCGGCAGCAGCATCAATTCGGCCCCCGACGCGCAGGACTCCGTGCTCATCAAGGTAAGGTGATAAGGTAAGGAGCTTACTATACTTCTGTACATATTTACCATTTTTTAGGTTTTTAATCTCATCGTTAAATGTCTGAGCCTGCGAATATCTTATCAACAGGCGCTCGGCTTCTTCCATTGTTTCGTGATTGAGGTCATCAGTAAGTTTTCGACACTTTTTTATAAACTTCAGAAAAGTATAGGTACATCTTAGCAGGCGCAACCAGGATGAAAATCGTGTAGGCTCAGGTACAGGTAAGCTATTCTTGTTTACCGTTTGTACAATAGATATGCATTCTAATTCAAGGTCATTTATTGCAGGTTGCAAAAAATCCTTTGGCCAGCTGCGCTCATCATTGTATAAGAATACCGGTCCGTGAAGCCATTGATTTTGCAAAATAGACACATCGTATGCTTCCCGTGTTCCTACGTCCGCTATATTAAGGTGCGTCGGAATGTACCTCCACTCGTCACTGCAGGTAAGTTCATCAATTTCGCCTAAGCGATTGGCTATATATGGCTTGTAAGTGCGAGACTTATTTCTTATCCAGTGTAATGTTGTGCTCGAATCGCTCCAAAATATTTTACGTTCTGCCTTTATTTTGTGTTCTTTTATTATAGTATCAGCCAATCTAGCAGCAATTGTAGCAGAAGTCAACTCCAGTCTGGGAATCGTCTGCAATTTGTTAGGCGAAACGCGGCACTTACTAGCCACAAACGCTATATTTACTTGCGCGTTATTCTCCCAGCGCCAGTATGAAACGGCGCACATGGCTTTAGAGGACGAATCGCAAAATGTGTGCAGCTGTAAGTTTCTATAGCAGGCAACGCTCGGTGGCTGTGACGTAAGCGGGCGCATCGGCGCGGGCGCGTTATATCTTTGACTGGAGGTGGCGGCCGCCGGGTTTGAATCGGGCTCGTTCACTACCGTGTTCGCTGCATTGTAGTAATATCGGGGTAGCCTTATGTTGTGTAATGATTTCAGACAACTTATCCATTTGCACCATTTTTCGTATAATAAATCTGGTATCTGGTCGTTCCAATCGATATTTTGTTGCCAACATTGTTGTAAAATAATTTTCCCATTAATAGTAAACGGAGATAGAAACCCGTAGACGTCAAATATGGACATAACAACACGTAACATGTCTCTCTTTGTCGGGCGTTGTGTTCCGTTAATTATGCTTTCAGGGATTTTCTTAAAAGAAACATCGAACCCCAATGCGTCTTCATGTGGAAACCAGATCAACCCAAGTGTTCGTTCGCTTTCATATTGCTCTCCGATTTTGAACTTTACTGCCGCTTCACCGAGAGTTTCTTTTGGTATGGACTCGAGAACTTGTTTACTATTAGAAGTCCAGTTACGTAATTCGAAACCACCTTGCTGATGTATTGTTTTTATATCTCTTATCAACTCGATTGCGGTTTTCTCGTCCGGGACGCTGTCTATATAATCATCGACGTAGTGTTGGTTGTATATAGCTTCACATGCAGGCAACATTGTTGGTTCAAAACGCTCTGCATTTTTATTTTTTATGTATTGGGCTATAAAGGGACTGCATGTAGCTCCAAATATAAGGGAAGTCATGACATATGTCTTCACCGGTCCTTTAGGTTCGCTTCTATATAAAAATCGTAGCGCATCTCGGTCCTCTTCTCTTATCTTCACCCTCAGGAACATATCTTTTATGTCGCCGGTTACACCAATTCTTTGCTCTCGGAACCGTAGCATTATTCCAAAAAGTGACCTCAGTAGGTCCGGGCCCTTGAGAATGTAATCGTTCAGCGACAATCCGTTAGTCTGAGCAGCGCAATCAAATACAAGGCGGAGGCGCTTCTTGTTTATATTATCCACTCCAAAATGAGGAAGGTACCATGTTTTGCTAGTTGCCTCCGTATCGTGCAATTCTTGTGCGTAATCGTTGTCGAATAAATGCTGGACGCGGTCGTTGTATCTATTTTTGTACCCTTCGCATTTCTCCATCTTTCTCTCCACTGATTTAAGTCGCGACAGTGCGTGAGGAAATGAGTCTGGCATCGCGCAGTCTTCATTCTTCCAGGGTAATCCGACGTACCATCTCCCATTAACCAGCTTAGAAGTTTTGTCTAACATTTCCCGGGCGCATACGTCGTTCTGGTTCTCACGCGGCTTACTAGTTACGCCCAATGAGTCGAATGTGAAGGACCGACGAACTTCTTCGTGTAAACTTTGCAGCAATAGTTTGTTTTCAGCCACGTCATCGCTGACGTCACTATCGCAGATAAACAGTGTTGAGTGGGGCTGAGGCGCGTGCGCAGATGACGTCATACGCACAGGAGCTCTTCCGTGCAAACACCAACCGAGTGGAGATCGTGTGGCACAAGGTTCATGAGACTTGCCAGTGACAACTTCCAAAGGCAACAGTAGGTGGTAGTTGTCTTGCCCTATCAAAATCTCGGGTTTTAATTGTTCACAACACAAGTCATTTTTTAGTCTTTGCAAGTGCGTAAAGTTATCACAGTTCACTAAATTCATGCTTTGACTAGGTAAATTAAGTTCATTAACACTTCGCGCATTAATCGTAAACATATGTCCATCTCGGTTAGATAACGTTAAATCAACCAGGTAGGAGTCGCACACTAGTTCAGTGTTGTCCCATGCGCCACGCACACGCATACACTCGCGGCGGCCGCGCAACCCCACCCGCTCTGCGAGATTGGCACTTATTACAGTCACAGAAGATCCATCGTCAAGGAGACAACTAGTTTTAATTACACCGCGCGGTCCGTGAATATTTACCGGCACTACTTTTAATAAAACTTTCGAAGATGAGTTCATGTGGGCCACTATTTGGGGATCAGATTCAGTCTCAATTTCTGTCACTTGGACAGCACTGTTATTGTTCTCGTATTGTCTTTCACTAGGCACGAAATGTAACAAGGAATGATGCGCCAGGCCGCAGTTATCAATATCGCACACGGGCGCCGGGCACATCTTTCTATCTTGATGACGTAATAAGCACTTATAACATAGTCCGAACCGTTTAACATAACTCCAGCGATCCTTTCTTAATGACTTCTTGAATTTTTTACAGTCAGATAAATTATGATTAGGTCCATGACAATAACGGCACTTCGAATAACTTTGTTGACTTTGCAGTAGTATTGTTTGTGAGTTAGCACTATAGTCCGCATATTTACGCCTGTAGTTGTCCTTTTGTGTGTTTAATAACGACACACTGCACTTTGATATTTTAACGGCTTCTTGGTTGAGGAAATCCGATAGTTGGTCGAGTCTAGTCGAGGTACTTGCAGTGTTGTGTGAGTAACTGTAGTCTGCCCATTTAGACAACAGGATTGTAGGCAGTTTTGATAACACAACGGTAATTAGACTCGAATCTTCAAGGTGATTTTCACGGCCAAGGGCACGCACAGCGGCGACGTAATTTTTTATTTTATTTGAAAACACAATAATGTCTTTGTGATATTCTGTAGACACAGGATTTAATTTCTTGATTTCTTGTCTTATACGCGACAAGATTCCATCTGGGTTCCCGAACTGCAGTTCCAGTGTGGATATAAGTATTTCAGGAGAAGTAGCCGTGATAAGTAACGCCTGGACAGCATCCTTGGCTGCGCCACGAAGGCACTTTCGTAGGCGCCACAAGTTCTCCGAATCACTAAATTGACACAATCGGGTGGATTCTTCGTAGGCCATTTTAAACTGGAGCCATTCCATTGAGTCACCAGCAAACAGCGGCAGATCCTTGGGTGTGCTGATGCGGGTAAGTAAATTATTATTATTATTGCTGTTGCATGCAGAGGTAGTTATCATATCCTTAAGTACACAGGCTAACTGTTGAATTGGACCATCAGTGCCAGCGTCAATGATCGCCGGCGGGCACAGCACACCTGAAGTTTCTTCCTGCTTGGTGGCATGCTGTGACTCCAATTCCAGTTGGCTGCGTTCTACCCATCTAGCAACATCACTTTATTTATCGGTAACTGAAGACTGTGGACTGTATTCTTCTTCTAATTCAGCAAGGTCCGCTTCTAAGCGTTTATCGATAAGCTCCATTTCAATTCGTGCTTTTGCCTCGGCCGCTTGTAATTCCAGCTTCTTTCTGCGTGCTGCGACGGAGGATGATGAAGACTTTTTTGTCAAAGACTTTTGGAAGGTAGGCTCATTAAGTTTAGGCATCTCGGACTTAACACTTCCGGCATCTATCACTATTGTTTTGTCAGGTTGCACTTTTTCTTCAACATCTGGAGCTGCACTTGTACTTGCCTTTCCTGGGTCGACCTCAGTAGCAGTAGTTTTATTTTTCTCCTGCTGTTTCCTTGCGGTACTGCGTGTATTAACCATTTTTTTCGACGGCGGCGTGAAATACATTAAGATTCGGTTCGAAGACCATTTTGTAGCGTTCAGGGTTCGATTCACGATGAAAAAATAGGCATATTTCGCGACAAACTTATATTTTTGAAAGAGGCCGGTACACATACAAATTTTACTAGCGTAAGGTGCGTGCGGCGAGCGCATTAGCTTATATGGACTGCTTTAAATTTTCTACGGTGAGGTAAAATAACAGTTGCACCCCTCCCGCGCATCTCGCTCTCCCCGCGCGCCCCTAGCTTTTACAATTAAATAAGAGGTAGATTTAAAACTATAATTGGGTCGCTCACAGATACTACGGTTTTCAAATTTTGTCAATTGGGACCATTTAACCCCCTTTCCGCTTTGTGGGTATTTTTGTAACATCTGTAGATTTAAATAAAGCAAGAACTGCTTTATTTAAATCTACAGATGTTACAAAAAAGACAGAACTGTCTTTTTTGTATTATTATCTTGAATATTATACATCAGATGTAAATGAACCAAAATAAAGATAAAACCATTAATTAATATTTTTTCAGTAGCTAGTTAAGTTATCATTTTGTTGATGTCTGAAATTTTGTTGGACTTTGTCACTAGGTAACTATTTCATAGATAATATATCCAGTACCTAATATATAGAAAAAATCAGCTAGGTATTATAAATTATTTCCAAATTTGTCATTTTTTCCATACAAGTTGTCAGTTCATTGCCTGGACTAAAGTAGATGGAGGATTTAATAGATGGCGTCCTAGCGTATACGCGAAAGGGACGATGGTAAATTAACCTTACTAAATTGAGATGTATCAGAAGACTAATACATTCTTGAAGTCTAATGTCGTTCATAATTTAGTCGTGTTATATTGATGACGTCAGTTTCCGTATAATATTTTGACATGCCAAACAAGCTGGTGACAAACAAAAAAAGCCTACACGCGCTGGGGGACAGGAAATTTGACATTGTATCTCGTTCCCACTTGTGGTATTGTCTATGCTTACATCAGTGTCACTCATGTGTGTATAATGCGAGTCCCTTTATCCTCGTAAGGCCCATGGGCCTACTGGAAGGACTTTATTCTCGTAAAAGGAATTTAAACCATTTTGGGTTGAAATAAATAGCAAAAAAATAACATATGTTTTATTTTGGTCTTTTTTGAAACAAACGAAATTAAACTCTATTTCTTACGTTAGTTGATTCAAATTTCAATGTCAGTTTGTGTCGTATGGTGGGTCTTAGCTTAGGAGGCTATTCTATTCTTCCTCTATGAATCCTAAGATTTGATTTTTGAGTGACACAATGACGTATCTAGAGTCGTAGCTAGCTTAAATCGATTGTCGTAATGAACGATTATGATTTATGGCTAAGAAACTAAATCGAAAGTATGCCTATACATTTTTATTTGAAACAAGATGAGAGTTGCCAAGCAGCTTAAAAACCCTCCGGCCAAAACTATAACAATTATAAATATACTACCCTTGTTTCACTCGTGATTATACTGATTATTAACTTATACTTTATACCAATTTACTCAAACGACAACCGATTCCAAACTATAGTACTAGCGCATCACTATACCTATTTAAAAAGACAGTCGTAAAACGTAAACGTCCACATATCGAATTTAAATACGAAATACTTCACTTATTTTTTGTAACGAACCATGGATTATTTATTATGATGCGACTGGTATACGTTTTCAAAGGTTCGAAAATATCTGAGCAATTTTATGCCCTTGACAATAAAGCCGTGTTCACCTTTTTGATCACTTTGCATATATTATCTTACTGTGTTGACTCGCTAAATTTAATCCTATTTTTGTTTGATATTATTAAGAACTTAGTATATTTTACTAACTAGACATATGATATTGAAGAGCGGGATCTCCTGCCATAGGTATACCTATGAATACTTACTAGGAGATCCCAACATTTGTGTATTTTACCTAATTTGTTAAACGAAATAAAAAAAAACCGGCCAAGTGCGAGTCGGACTCGCGCACGATGGGTTCCGTACCATTATCAATAAAAACATTTTTTTTCTGTTTTTAGTATTTGTTGTTATAGCGGCAACAGAAATACATCATCTGTGAAAATTTCAACTGGAACTATCACGGTATCAGTGAGATACAGACTGGTGACAGACAGACGGACGGACGGACAGACGGACGGACGGACAGCGGAGTCTTAGTAATATGGTCCCGTTTTACTCTTTGAGTACGGAACCCTAAAAACATATTGAAACTCTACTGTACAGTCAACCAATTTGTTTCTTAGGTCATCATAGAAACTTGCCGTTGTAAATGCTATGTCAATACGGGTTACTAGGATTATTGCGTCGCTATGTAGCAGTTAAAATAACAGGGTTCTACGGTGGCCTAGGAATCAAATTGGTTGACTCTACCTAGAACTCTTTAAAATATATCTGAACAGTTTCCAGTCCAGTGTACACAAATACATGTCTCCCAGTCCCTACCCCATCGCAACTCAAAAACCACTTTAGCTTAACGGCTGTTGATTCTACCAGCAATTTGCCACTCAATGCCACTAATGTTTGGCAACCTTCCGCATAATGTCACTGACATTGGTTTTTCTATTGATCTATTCATAATTCGATCGCGGACGTGCCTTTGTATTTGATTGATCTTGAATCGACACGTTACGAAAATATCAAATAATGGCTGTAGGTTATATTAGGTATTATTGGTCTACGTTGTCGCTTTGTCGCTGACCTAGAAAAAGTCCTAAGTAATTAAACTTTAGAAACAAAGTTGTATTCGTCCGGATGTTGTGCCAGGAAAAGTATAAACGCTATCCGGGAAGCTGTAGTCGATTGTTCTAGAATCAGCGTATATGTAACCTTTGTAATCTCCCTACCATGATATAATTGTATTTCTCTGGGTGTTCTGCCTGGAACAGTATGAGCGCTATCGCTGTCCGGGTTTGAGTTAGTGGATACGCGGCGCACGACCTCTGTAGCTGATTGTTCTAGACTCTCCGTGTATGTAACCTTTGTAAGCTTCAGGCACATTCCTACCATGGCATAGTTGTATTTGTCCGGAAGTTCAGCCTGAAACAGCCTGAACGCTATCTGTGTCAGTGTGTATGGTGTCTGTAGCTGATTGTTCTATAGTCAGCGTGTATGAAGACATCTTTATAATCGCACGGCCTCTGTAGCTGAGTGTTCTAGAGTCTCCGTGTATGTAACCTTTGTAAGCTTCAGGAACATGTTCCTACCATAGCATAGTTGTATTTGTCCGGGTGTTCAGCCTGAAACAGTCAGTAAGCAGGGTGTGTCATTGTGTAAGGAGGCGGCATACGGCGTCTGTAACTGATTGTTCTAGAGTCAGCGACTTTTCAGTTTTTTTTTTATATTATTGCACGTATTACTGTATTGTTTATAGGTTATAGAAATTATTAAGTTATGTGGATCTTTTTTAAGTTTTTGGTGTAGCTTGTCTCGATTTCTTAAACATCTTATTAGGCCAGGAATGATCCACGGCTTTATATTTCTTTTCCTGCGTGAGATTTTAACTAATATAGTGTATTTTTTAATAGTCCTGTTAACTAGATATAGGAATAAGTTAGTTGTATCATTTACATTGGGACTGGACACTAATCCAATTTAACTGCTCTAGTTCGGAGATGGCAGCATGATAGTTTTTTTGAACATACGTGTTTGATGTGTTTTATGATTACCGTGTTTTGCAATAGATAATATAACGGACGGATCGGGTCCGAAACACTACAATGCGCTCCAAAACACGCATAGCTGATGTGGGTGTAAAAACTGCCAGGCTCAAGTGGAACTGGGCCGGCCACGTCTGTCGCATGCATCCAGATAGGTGAGCTAGTATAGCTAACAAGTGGGTGCCACATGACGGGCGACGCAGACGAGGCCGACCTAGACGGAGATGGCGGGACGACCTGGATGTATTCCTCAGCAATTGGGCGGAAGAGGCATCTAGTAGGGACGCATGGAGATCACGGGGAGAGGCCTTTGCCCAGCAGTGGGACACACAATAGGCTCATAAAAAAAATATAACTGAAGAGTGATCTAGGGAGTATAGTTTTTATCATACAATGATTTAAGCATTTTAGACCTCTGGTAGGAAGGGTGTGTGAAGGAAGTAGTCCGTGGGAAGTCAACATGTCAAGGTAATGAGCCGAACTGTGGTCGCCACTGTCATTTATGATACCTATTTATTTGTGTCCTTTTTTAAGTGTCAGGAACATGTTCCTACCTTAGCATAGTTGTATTTCTCTGGGTGTTCTGCCTGGAAAAGTCGGAACGCTATCTGGGTATAATTTAGTAGAGACGCGGCGCATGGCATCTGTAGCTAATTGTTCTAAAGTCAACGTATATAATTTTCAGGAACATGTTCCTATACCTTAGCATAGTTGTATTTCTCTAGTTGTTCTGCCTGGAACAGTCGGAACGCTACCCGTGTGTCTTTGTGTGGGGAAGCGGAGTACGGCGTATGTAGCTGATTGTTCTAGAGTCAGCGTGTATGAAGACACCTTTTTTAAGCGCAGAAACATGTTCCTACCTAAGCATAGTTGTATTTTTCTGGGTGTTCTGCCTGGAACAGTCGGAACGCTATCCGGGTGTCGTTGTGTGGAGAGGCGGCGTACGGCGTCTGTAGCTGATTGTTCTAGAGTCAGCGTGTATAAAGACACCTTTATAAGCATCAGAATCATGTTCCTACCTTAGCATAGTTGTATCTCTCTGGGTGGTCTGCCTGGAACAGTCGGAACGCTACCCGGGTGTCGTTGTGTGGAGAGGCGGCGTACGGCGTCTGTAGCTGATTGTTCTTGATGCAGGGGTCGCCACCGGCCGTCAGTATCTGACTGAACAAGAAAAAATATGAGTCCATTTGAGTGATAGGCGAGTTTAGTAAAAAATACTCCCGCACGTATCTACGTCACATTATTTTAAATACGAAAATTTATTTTTATTATTTATATTCAAATCATAATTTAAAAACTTAACAAAACTCAGGTTGGAGTCCCTTTTTTTTCTTCATTGTTGACAATCAATACAATAATAGCAAAGGTGTGTTGTTAATCTTATTTAAAAGTAAAGAAGGGAGAAGCATTTTTTATTACACGGAGAC
This sequence comes from Epinotia brunnichana, assembly GCA_963854355.1. NCBI lineage: Eukaryota > Metazoa > Arthropoda > Insecta > Lepidoptera > Tortricidae > Epinotia > Epinotia brunnichana. The sequence goes on along the minus strand of OY977946.1, from coordinate 23,539,129 downwards.
TTTCAAAGTTAGTATTTTACCTTATTGTGCTTTCATCCTGATTGATTATTATGATTTCCTAACAAATTCTATGTACCTACTTATAACAAAAAGTTTTTGAACTAATATTTTACCAGGGAAAGCAAATATTTTATTACCAACGCGCCGCCCAAAAATATTATTGTTACGTAAAGTAAGAGTTCGGACTTAAGTCCCTATAAAGTGCTTCAATTGTTCTCTGATGTTTCTAAAGGCGAAACAATAATCAATAGAACCCTAGAACCTACGTGACCATGGCCGGTTTCGCCGCTATAGCAGCCTTGTGCAGGGCTGTGTTGCCGTCAGTAGGGTCCTTCGTATTGCAAGCTTCTTCGAGCGAGCCCTCCCAACCCTCCAGAATAGTATCTAAGGAGTAGTCGTCGCCTGATATCACTTTCCACATCTAAAACAGGGGAAATACATTTAAACGTCATTTGGGGAATAATGTCATGAACTGAATGAGACACCTTCTGAAAACGTTTTCAGACAAACCCCCTTATTCGTAAATCTTAAAATGCCTCTAAAAAATAAAATGTGTTTTATCCCTTTTCAGGGTTCCGTACTCAAAAAGTAAAACGGGACCCTATTACTAAGACTCCGCTGTCCGTCCGTCCGTCCGTCTGTCTGTCACTAGGCTGTATCTCACTGATACCGTGATAGTTCCAGCTGAAATTTTCACAGATGATGTATTTCTGTTGCCGCTATAACAACAAATACTAAAAACACAGAATACAATAGTTTTTTTTATAGATAATGGTACGAAACCTTTCGTGCGCGAGTACGACTCGCACTTGGCCGGTTTTTTTACTGACACAAGTGACAAAGTTAATAATAAAAACAAACGAAAATTAACGGCATTTTTGCTAAAAGAAGAATAACTTTGCAGGACATAGGTGTCTCAGTTAACACAATGCTCGATGTTATATACATTTACCTTTTTCACATTATTAGGAATCTTCTGGGGCTGCGGCTTCTTCTCTCCTTTCTCCCCCTTATCCCCCTTGTCTTCCTTCTTTTTCTTTCTCTTCTTGACTTCCTTCTTCTCCGCCTGATCCTCGCTGTCGGAGCTGAGAGGGCGCGCGACAACGACGTCATGTATCAGGTCTTTGCGCGAGTTGCTAATGTGACCTTTCAATTCAATTTAATTCACTTGAATAAATATTAGTGACAAAAAAATATTAACTTTATCTCGTACATGATAAATCATGTACGAGTATGACACATACCTAATTCACTCTGCGTCAGCGCAAGGAAAGGACTATAGCCCGTTCCCTCTCGCTCGTGAGAGATCAATTCCCAACAGTGGGCCTTCTATACTGACTATAATGCTTACAATCTTTTAACGTATCTACCATCACAAACTTTACCTACCTCTATACAATATTAGTACAGAAAATTTTGATAAATAATGACCCAGGTGGGCAGCGGGCGGGGGGGCGCGCTCCCTGTAGTGGAACTACTATTGTAATAATTGACCTTTAGACGTCTGTTCGGAGAGGGTCTTGAATTCTTGATCCAATCGGGTGGTGTCTCCGAATCGATGTAGCATGGCATGGCCCCTCGTACTCGCTGGACATGACCCGGGTGGGTGGGGGGTGAGACCCGCGCTCTCTGTAGTGGAACTACTATAGTAATAACTAACCCAAACTGACCTTTAGAAGTCTGTTCGGAGAGAGTCTTGATCCAATCGGGCGGTGTCTCCGAATCGATGTAGCATGGCATGGCCCCTCGTACTCGCTGGACATGACCCGGGTGGGTGGGGGGTGTGACCCGGGCTCTCTGTAGTGGAACTACTATTGTACAAATTAACCCAAACTGACCTTTAGAAGTCTGTTCGGAGAGAGTCTTGATCCAATCGGGCGGTGTCTCCGAATCAATGTAGCATGGCATGGCCCCTCGTACTCGCTGGACATGACCCGAGTGGGTGGGGGGTGTGACCCGCGCTCTCTGTAGTGGAACTACTATTGTACAAATTAACCCAAACTGACCTTTAGAAGTCTGTTCGGAGAGAGTCTTGATCCAATCGGGCGGTGTCTCCGAATCGATGTAGCATGGCATGGCCCCTCGTACTCGCTGGACATGACCCGGGTGGGTGGGGGGTGTGAGCCGCGCTCTCTGTAGTGGAACTACTATATTAATAACTAACCCAAACTGACCTTTAGAAGTCTGTTCGGAGAGAGTCTTGATCCAATCGGGCGGTGTCTCCGAATCGATGTAGCATGGCATGGCCCCTCGTACTCGCTGGACATGACCCGAGTGGGTGGGGGGTGTGACCTGCGCTCTCTGTAGTGGAACTACTATTGTACAAATTAACCCAAACTGACCTTTAGAAGTCTGTTCGGAGAGAGTCTTGATCCAATCGGGCGGTGTCTCCGAATCGATGTAGCATGGCATGGCCCCTCGTACTCGCTGGACATGACCCGGGTGGGTGGGGGGTGTGACCCGCGCTCTCTGTAGTGGAACTACTATTGTACAAATTAACCCAAACTGACCTTTAGAAGTCTGTTCGGAGAGAGTCTTGATCCAATCGGGCGGTGTCTCCGAATCGATGTAGCAGGGTCCCTCGTCCTCGCTGGACATGACATGGGTGGGAAGGGGGCGGGGGGCGCGCTCTCTGGAATGGAACTACTGTTGTACTAGTCTGTTAGTTGTCCCGAAGGAATTGTGGCATGTTTTTTTCACTACGCCTCTGGGTAGTGTTAATAAGGTGATGTTAAGCAGCGTCGCCTCTGGAAAGTTGCGACTCTAGAAGAAAGCGATTCGTTGATTTAAATAAAAAAAAGTGACATTTATTTCACGCAAAAAACCCGTATTATCATCCTCATCCTACTAGTAATACATGTAAAAATATAATTAAAAGTGTAAAAATAAAAGTTACAGAAGGAAGTATGATTTTAAAATAAAAGTACAGTAGGTATACTAGGTATACCTAGATAAAATGTAAAAAGAGAAACACAAAAAAAAATTAAATAATATAAACTCAAATTATTTACGGTTCGCATCCCAGTGCAGAGACAGTCAAAACCTTCTAATTGGAATATTTAAGTCTTCACCTATCATGTCAAGGATCGAGTTCTTAGAGGCACGCAATTGATAGTCTAGAAGAAACTAGCGAATCAGATATATGAATATCTCTGTCATTGCATATGTACCTACATAAAATATACATATGCTTTCCATTCGGGTAGGCAGACTAAAGCAAAGCAGATGCTATAAACCTTGTACGCCTCTTTCGCTTACGTCACATCATCTCATTCCAAAATCCAAGTTTTTCTAAAATATGTGTGGCTGTCACACAATGCATTCTTGGATTCATTAAACAATAGTATTTGAGTAGTCAGTTTTTTTTAATAAACAGTACGAAACGCATGCAAAATATTTTACCATGGACAACGCGAACAATATACATTATTCGCTCTATAATAATTAGCAAATTGTTAAAAAAATACATTATACTCGACGTCTACTGTACATACATAATCTTTTAGAACCCTTCGCTATGCTCACACTCCAATATGCCACCTCCTCTCTTACCTCGACTTCGCCCTGTCGATAGGCTTGGTAGGGCTCTTCTGGGGTTTCTTGCGCTCTACACTAGTGTCGGACCCGGTTTTGCTCGGCGGCTTGGTAGTCGACGCTATTAGAGCTTTTTGAAACAGCTCCATTGTGTCTAAAAAAAGAATTAGGTACTTATTTCCAGTTCAGTAAAATGATTCAGAATGTGCATTGATCGATTGATATTGAAACCCTTTATATCTTGATATGTATGTTTCATTGTGGTATGCGTAGATGCCAATAACAAAATAACACAGCCTGCTAACTATTTCATAAATCATTCTATAATGGTCCTCGTAAAAGATTAAATAATATGGATGACTGGACAGCTTCTCTTATTTATTTATTTAGAACACAAACAGTCGTTCAACAAAAATATAAGGGGTACGGAACTACACATAGAGTACCAACAGATATAAAGCTAAAGAACTGGAGGTTCATTAATATATGAAATTTATGTTCACATAACAACCTAGTGCAATGTGCCCCGCCCACTACCACTTAAGTTTAGCGATTCGGAGGGCTATATCGGTTACCTTGGTTCTGCTGCGGATAGCCTCATTTCTGATGCGATCGCGCAGAGAAACTCCCAGCATAGCCCTCTCATTGCCCTTTGAGTGACTTTGAGCCCCCCACAAGGTGGACTGATGACCTGGTAAAGGTCGCAGGAGTCCGCTGGATGCGGGTGGCGCAGGACCGGCCATTGTGGCACTCTTTGGGGGAGGCCTATATCCAGCAGTGGACGTCTTTCGGCTGATATGATGATGATGATGAACAACCTAGTCATAAGACATAAAAAAACAAAGCTAAGCAAAGACATAAAAAAATTATAAACTTAAACAAATTAATTTATGCCGGTCCTCGACGCTTCGTTTAACCTTTGTTTTCCCTTACAGTTGGTGGTTGCGGGCATTACAGGACCCTTCATGGTGGATGGTAGAGCTATAAATACCTGTTCTCTTCATAGGACTATAGAATAGCCCTTCATAGAGTCGGAGACAGTCTTGCATAAAGTATGGGCCTCATTATATAAACTCACCGTAGACTTCTAAGCCAGCAACAGTATTGTACCATGTTGTTGACCTGATACGATTTCGGTCGCAGCGACTGTGTAGTCTAGATTGGGTATCAACTAATACTAATTGAGTATGACTGGAGTGTTGTTGTTCTCCTTTCTGGTGCACTCTCAAGTGACTTGCGTGACCTATCTGTGCATACGTGCAACCTGGTTGATGTCTACAACCTAGCAGCCTGTCAACTCACCGTAGACTTCAGGCTGGCCACAGTTTCATGTACTCTCTGTGTCTCCTTATAAGTGGGTTTCCTAGTCGGGAACGGAAGCACTCTAACCCGAGTATCGTCCTGAGTCAGAAGGAATTTCTTACGAAAGAGCGCCCCCTGGTTGACGGGCCCCACACTATACAATGTTACCATGTCCTTTTTAATCGGTAAGCTCACCATAGACTTCAAGGCTATCCACAGTCTCATTCACCCTCTGTATCTCCTTATAAGTGGGTTTCTTAGTCGGGAACGGAAGCACTCTAACCCGAGTATCGTCCTGAGTCAGAAGGAATTTCTTACGAAAGAGCGCCCCCTGGTTGACGGGCCCCACACTATACAATGTTACCATGTCCTTTTTAATCGGTAAGCTCACCATAGACTTCAAGGCTATCCACAGTCTCATTCACCCTCTGTATTTCCTTATAAGTGGGTTTCTTAGTCGGGAACGGAAGCACTCGAGTCAGAAGGGATTTCTTCCGAAAGAGCGCCCCCTGGTTGACGGGCCCCACACTATACAATGTTACCAGTCGTTTTTAATCGGTAAACTCACCATAGACTTCTAGGCTGGCCACAGTTTCATGTACTCTCTGTATCTCCTTATAAGTGGGTTTCCTAGTCGGGAACGGAAGCACACTAAGGGTTTGTGCACAAATCACGCGAGGTTTTTTCGGCTACTTTTTGACCCCCCCCCCCCCCACCCCGTTGGTGATATTTGGTGAGGTTCTTGGCTACCCCCCCTCCCCCACATAACCTCACGTATATTTTTTTCATTCGACCTAATTGTAAGATAAATAGTATTGGACATAGTAAACCTTGTTTATTTTTCTATCTTAGTGAAATAGACTCGCTATTTTGAAGTGCTAAGTAAAGATTTATGTTTAATGACCCCAGAGAGAAAGTATTTACTCGTGTGGTACATATTTTTCTTAGTTTCGTTCACTGTAAAAAAATATACGTGAGATCTCCTACCTACCCCCCTACCCCAACGTGATCTGTCGTGATTTGATTTGATGCACAAGCCCTAACCGGGGGTCGTCCCGGGTCATAGGGGAGTTTTTCCCGAAGAGCGCTCCCTGGTTGACGGGCCCCACACCGTACAATGTTACCAGACCTTTTTAACTAGTCTACTCACCATACACTTTTAGGCTGGCTGGCAGTCTCATGCACTCTCTGTAACTGGGAAGTGGGTTTCCTAGTACGGAACGGAAGCATTCTAACCCGGGGATCGTTCCGAGTCAAAAGGGATTTGTTGACGGGCCCCACACTGAACAATGTTACCAGACCTTTTTAACTAGTTTACTCACCATAGACTTTTAGGCTGGCTGGCTGCCTGGCAGTCTCATGCACTCTCTGTAACTGGGAAGTGGGTTTCCTAGTACGGAACGGAAGCATTCTAACCCGGGGATCGTTCCGAGTCAAAAGGGATTTGTTGACGGGCCCCACACTGAACAATGTTACCAGACCTTTTTAACTAGTTTACTCACCATAGACTTTTAGGCTGGCTGGCTGCCTGGCAGTCTCATGCACTCTCTGTAACTGGGAAGTGGGTTTCCTAGTACGGAACGGAAGCATTCTAACCCGGGGATCGTATTGAGTCAAAGGGTATTTGTTGACGGGCCCCACACTGAACAATGTTACCAGACCTTTTCAACTAGTCTACTCACCATAGACTTCCAAGCTGGCAACCGTCTCATGCACCCTCTGTATCTCCTTATAAGTGGGTTTCCTAGTCGGGAACGGAAGCACTCTAACCCGGGGATCATCCCGGGTTATAGGGGAGTTCTTCCCGAAGAGCGCCCCCTGGTTGACGGGCCCCACAGCACGGTATAAGATGAGGGAACAACCCACCAGGTCCTCGGTCCAGGCGGTTATAATTTCTTGGACGTGCTGTGTAAAAAAGGAGGTAAACTGAAAATTTGCTTGGTAGTCACCAGCATTAGCTGCTATAACAAAGCGGCCAAAAATATGACACTTCCTAAGGGCCGATTCAGACCGGAACGGCAGTGGCCGTCGGGTCGCTGCCGCCGGCCGCTGCGGCCGCGCACCGCCTCCCGTCGCCTTCTAACTATGCTCCTTATTGGATATTATTGATAGGTAATGGGCCAATTTACCTTATCGAAGCTTAAACATATTTCAATTTTAACGTACTTTTTGACTACAAGTCTCGGTTGCCTGGTTAACGTACACTTACAATTCCAAAAACGAACTTAAATTTACACGTTCCTTGCGAAATTGGGCTGTCATTAGCCCATACAACAGGATACACCCTTGGGCCCAAAGAAAGCCATTAAAGCACATGTAACGCCGCTCTTGCGCAACTATAATGAGTGAAAAGATATGTGGGATTGTGAAGCACGCCGCGGCTTCACAAGAACAACCTTATTGGAGGCAATACGCTGACAATGCCTATCGGTCAGTCGGCGGTTGTACCGTGTCGCATTAAACGTCATGTTAAACTGTCATACGAAGTTGCCAAACGAGTGTAAACGACAAGGTACTTAAAGTACTTATAAAGGTGTTTAGCAACTTATGACGCCGACTGTAGTACTAAGCTACTACTTAAGTAGACCCTTTATGTCTTTACTTAAGTTACGTGTAACGTAATTTTTTTTCATAAAATTATAGAAACCTGCTTTAGTTGAAACACTTTTTCGTCTCTTTCTTATAAATACATGTTAAAGCGACATACAAATAAAGGTTTAACGCCATTTTAACTCAAATAAGTATGTTTGATAGACGTTTAATAATGATACAAATTCTTTTTTAAAGAGGATCCTCTTACTTTTAACGAAATAAACGCTCCATGCTAAAATATAAACTGTGTCCCAGAGTAAATAGCTTTAAGTGAAAAGATCCCTTATAATATTGAACCTGTTATTGTGTACAACAAAGTGACATACATACGTACGTAAATATTTTTACGTCATACCTGGCCATAAAGTAGGAATTACCGCACGCTATGCGTGCGGAAATCCCCACTTCCTGGCCAGATAAAGACGTAAAATGTTGTACTCACCACGGGCGGTAATAAAGAAAGCCTCAGAGCGCATATTTATCGCCCTTGCCTTCGGCTCGGGCGTCAACTACCTGCGATCTGAGACATTCTTTGTTTAACCGCCCTAGGTAAGTAATGTACTATTGTAAATTCTTTATCCCTATTAGATTTGTCCGGACCTCAAGGGACACGTGTCTCATCATTTTAAACTTTACCTACATATTTAAAGACCAGTATCGCTTGAAAACGTCGCTCAGCGGCCGCGGGTAGAACCGCCGAGAAGACGCGCGTGGTTGGACATTTTTAAAAATTCGTGCACCCAATTAGCGTGAGTTGTTAAATAAAAATTAACTCAGTGTCAGTTTTGTAACGAAAGTTAAGCATACAAATGATGTCAAACTGAACTTTTTTCGCATTCAAATAAGGTCTATATGCATATGATTTATGTATTGAAAAGAAAAAGTAATTTTTTATACAAACTAAATACTTAATTGTCGTTACAAAACTGACACTGAGTAAATTTTTGTTTAACAAATTATGCTAATTGGGTGCACGAATTATTGAAAATGCCCGGTTGCGAGGCTGCTCGCGTCACCGCGCGCGGCCGCGCAACCTTTTCAAGCTTTTCAAGTCTTTTAAGTATGTAGATAAAGTTTAAAATGATTTCACACTGAAAGTGCTCACCGCACCGCGCCGCTGCCGGCCGCTGCCATTCCGGTCTGAATCGGGCCTAACCTTACAAAAATATATTTTAGATTTAGATAGATAAAATGGTAGAAATAGAATTAAAATGCAGGCTTTATACTTGGTCTTTTTATTTAATTTCTAAATTAAAATATTTTTCTAACCAGCAGTGATCCTTATTAGTTTAGTTAAGTTTCATTTATTAAATATCACTGTCAATCGCTGAAAATATATGACAGCAAAAAGTTGGCCGTATTCATTGATTCGTGTTTCATCATGGCAGGGCCACACGCCGGCCCTCCTTCAGGCGAGCCATCCACATAAACGTCGGGTGACAAGCAAAAGTCACTACCAAAACTGTCACTGCTCTTCAAAACCTCGTATCTCGGTACGTAGTCGATATCGAGATACGACCTTTGATTTAAGTAGGTATTTGTTACTTAGTGAGTTTTGCTTGTCACCCGACGAATAATGTTTCTATCATTTCATTCTTATTCCCAGTATGCTACATAAATAATGATCTTCTTTTGTTTTATCTTCTCCTATAGACTCACCTCTAAGAAGGCCGCCTGGTTGTACCTCCGCAGACTGGCGCCGGCCGACTTGGGAGCGGAGCCGTGATGGTCGCGCGCCGCCTGACCATACAAAAAAACACGTTTATTGAAGTACCAAATATTTACTATTTACATGAAATTCAAGGCCATATTATATTGATAATGAATAACACTGGGGTTGTATTAGAATTATTACGAGGCTTATGCAATCGCTGGGTTTTTTTTTTGATATGTTTGATGAACAAAAACTTTTACGAATACGAGCTGAGCCAAAGCGGCGAGAGGGACAGGCCTTGCTAAGTACCATTCTTCGTTCTAATTCCAACTGCTCGTACCTGCGCCTGCCCCTGCCCCCGCCGCGTCACGTACGAGTGGTGCGTCTTGTGCACGACGGCGGCGCCGCCCGCGAACACGGCGCCCGCGAAGTGCCCGCCCGACACCATGAACACGGCCCAGCGCTGGAAGTGCCTACCTGCGCCTGCCCCTGCCCCCGCCGCGTCACGTACGAGTGGTGCGTCTTGTGCACGACGGCGGCGCCGCCCGCGAACACGGCGCCCGCGAAGTGCCCGCCCGACACCATGAACACAGCCCAGCGCTGGAAGTGCCTACCTGCGCCTGCCCCTGCCCCCGCCGCGTCACGTACGAGTGGTGCGTCTTGTGCACGACGGCGGCGCTGCCAGCGAACACGGCGCCCGCGAAGTGCCCGCCCGACACCATGAACACGGCCCAGCGCTGGAAGTGCCTACCTGCGCCTGCCCCTGCCCCCGCCGCGTCACGTACGAGTGGTGCGTCTTGTGTACGACGGCGGCGCCGCCCGCGAACACGGCGCCCGCGAAGTGCCCGCCCGACACCATGAACACGGCCCAGCGCTGGAAGTGCCTACCTGCGCCTGCCCCTGCCCCCGCCGCGTCACGTACGAGTGGTGCGTCTTGTGCACGACGGCGGCGCTGCCCGCGAACACGGCGCCCGCGAAGTGCCCGCCCGACACCATGAACACGGCCCAGCGCTGGAAGTGCCTACCTGCGCCTGCCCCTGCCCCCGCCGCGTCACGTACGAGTGGTGCGTCTTGTGCACGACGGCGGCGCTGCCCGCGAACACGGCGCCCGCGAAGTGCCCGCCCGACACCATGAACACGGCCCAGCGCTGGAAGTGCCTACCTGCGCCTGCCCCTGCCCCCGCCGCGTCACGTACGAGTGGTGCGTCTTGTGCACGACGGCGGCGCTGCCCGCGAACACGGCGCCCGCGAAGTGCCCGCCCGACACCATGAACACGGCCCAGCGCTGGAAGTGCCTACCTGCGCCTGCCCCTGCCCCCGCCGCGTCACGTACGAGTGGTGCGTCTTGTGCACGACGGCGGCGCCACCCGCGAACACGGCGCCCGCGAAGTGCCCGCCCGACACCATGAACACGGCCCAGCGCTGGAAGTGCCTACCTGCGCCTGCCCCTGCCCCCGCCGCGTCACGTACGAGTGGTGCGTCTTGTGCACGACGGCGGCGCCACCCGCGAACACGGCGCCCGCGAAGTGCCCGCCCGACACCATGAACACGGCCCAGCGCTGGAAGTGCCTACCTGCGCCTGCCCCTGCCCCCGCCGCGTCACGTACGAGTGGTGCGTCTTGTGCACGACGGCGGCGCCACCCGCGAACACGGCACCCGCGAAGTGCCCGCCCGACACCATGAACACGGCCCAGCGCTGGAAGTGCCTACCTGCGCCTGCCCCTGCCCCCGCCGCGTCACGTACGAGTGGTGCGTCTTGTGCACGACGGCGGCGCCACCCGCGAACACGGCACCCGCGAAGTGCCCGCCCGACACCATGAACACGGCCCAGCGCTGGAAGTGCCTACCTGCGCCTGCCCCTGCCCCCGCCGCGTCACGTACGAGTGGTGCGTCTTGTGCACGACGGCGGCGCCACCCGCGAACACGGCGCCCGCGAAGTGCCCGCCCGACACCATGAACACGGCCCAGCGCTGGAAGTGCCTACCTGCGCCTGCCCCTGCCCCCGCCGCGTCACGTACGAGTGGTGCGTCTTGTGCACGACGGCGGCGCTGCCCGCGAACACGGCGCCCGCGAAGTGCCCGCCCGACACCATGAACACGGCCCAGCGCTGGAAGTGCCTACCTGCGCCTGCCCCTGCCCCCGCCGCGTCACGTACGAGTGGTGCGTCTTGTGCACGACGGCGGCGCCACCCGCGAACACGGCGCCCGCGAAGTGCCCGCCCGACACCATGAACACGGCCCAGCGCTGGAAGTGCCTACCTGCGCCTGCCCCTGCCCCCGCCGCGTCACGTACGAGTGGTGCGTCTTGTGCACGACGGCGGCGCCACCCGCGAACACGGCGCCCGCGAAGTGCCCGCCCGACACCATGAACACGGCCCAGCGCTGGAAGTGCCTACCTGCGCCTGCCCCTGCCCCCGCCGCGTCACGTACGAGTGGTGCGTCTTGTGCACGACGGCGGCGCCACCCGCGAACACGGCGCCCGCGAAGTGCCCGCCCGACACCATGAACACGGCCCAGCGCTGGAAGTGCCTACCTGCGCCTGCCCCTGCCCCCGCCGCGTCACGTACGAGTGGTGCGTCTTGTGCACGACGGCGGCGCCGCCCGCGAACACGGCGCCCGCGAAGTGCCCGCCCGACACCATGAACACGGCCCAGCGCTGGAAGTGCCTACCTGCGCCTGCCCCTGCCCCCGCCGCGTCACGTACGAGTGGTGCGTCTTGTGCACGACGGCGGCGCCACCCGCGAACACGGCGCCCGCGAAGTGCCCGCCCGACACCATGAACACGGCCCAGCGCTGGAAGTGCCTACCTGCGCCTGCCCCTGCCCCCGCCGCGTCACGTACGAGTGGTGCGTCTTGTGCACGACGGCGGCGCCACCCGCGAACACGGCGCCCGCGAAGTGCCCGCCCGACACCATGAACACGGCCCAGCGCTGGAAGTGCCTACCTGCGCCTGCCCCTGCCCCCGCCGCGTCACGTACGAGTGGTGCGTCTTGTGCACGACGGCGGCGCCGCCCGCGAACACGGCGCCCGCGAAGTGCCCGCCCGACACCATGAACACGGCCCAGCGCTGGAAGTGCCTACCTGCGCCTGCCCCTGCCCCCGCCGCGTCACGTACGAGTGGTGCGTCTTGTGCACGACGGCGGCGCCACCCGCGAACACGGCGCCCGCGAAGTGCCCGCCCGACACCATGAACACGGCCCAGCGCTGGAAGTGCCTACCTGCGCCTGCCCCTGCCCCCGCCGCGTCACGTACGAGTGGTGCGTCTTGTGCACGACGGCGGCGCCGCCCGCGAACACGGCGCCCGCGAAGTGCCCGCCCGACACCATGAACACGGCCCAGCGCTGGAAGTGCCTACCTGCGCCTGCCCCTGCCCCCGCCGCGTCACGTACGAGTGGTGCGTCTTGTGCACGACGGCGGCGCCGCCCGCGAACACGGCGCCCGCGAAGTGCCCGCCCGACACCATGAACACGGCCCAGCGCTGGAAGTGCCTACCTGCGCCTGCCCCTGCCCCCGCCGCGTCACGTACGAGTGGTGCGTCTTGTGCACGACGGCGGCGCCGCCCGCGAACACGGCGCCCGCGAAGTGCCCGCCCGACACCATGAACACGGCCCAGCGCTGGAAGCCGGGTGATGACAGGCGTGAACAGCGCTCGATCCACGCGCGACCGTCGCCGTCTGTTGATAACTCCTCCTGAGTAAAGGTAGAGAGTTTCAGAGGGCGTTCATGTACACACTAGCGCCACTGGTAAATTGTGATTATTTAAATTGAACGATAGATATTTAGAAAAGGAGGCCGCTTTACACTGTATTTCGTATTTAAGTAAGTACTTTGTGAATACATGAAACTAGTTTTTATGTTGCTTCGGCTAAATGATTGCAAAAACACTACCTACCAGGATGCTCCAGTAGGAAGCAACTCAGAATCATATCTGGGGTGTTCACTGGTCACTTCGGGGTCAAGGATCTCTTGGCCAAGATGGGACTATCTGATAGTTTAGACTGTAGAATGTGTGGCGAGGAGGATGAGACTATGGAACACTTATTGTGTGAATGTCATGCCCTTGCCAGACAAAGAATGAACTACTTTGGTAACGGTTACCCGCAACCAAAGGAATTCAAGGTGCTCCCGGCGAACTGCATCATCCGCTTTGTGGAAATGATGGAGCAAGCCTGGGAGCAGGTATAAAGGAGAGAGCAAATGCACAAAAGATCCCACTGGGTCGAAGTGCATCCGAAAGGGCCCTCACCTAGATAAGATAAGATAAGATAAGATAAGACCTACCAGGATGACGCAAACAACCCCATCTCAACAGCGACAAGGTTACTGGATTAATAATAAACTGCGACAGTTAATGCAAACTTGCCTTCCTATGATGCAGCAAGCACCTGTAGATACAGAACACCTGACCCTTGGCATTGGTGAAGAAGGCCTTGCAGTGGCGTGTGGCGGCTGCGAACAGGTCAGTAGAGGGAGCATTCGAGCCCTCTGTTTCCGAGTCACTACCAGACACACTCGAATTGTCATCTAGAAGCAAGGAACAGTTGTTTGTTGAAAGGAAGGAATAATTATGTTTTTAGCAGTTTATGACTACATAGTATAAATCAGCCTATGGACAAACTACACTAAAAAGTCGCTCAATGCCCTGCGTGTCCAGTATAACAACGGCTTCAGAGGGTTGATGGGACTGTCACGGTACTGCAGCGCATCTGGGATGTTCGCAGAGGCACGGGTCGACGGTTTCAGTGCCATTATAAGAAACAGATCCGCGTCCCTCATGCGTCGTGTGCGTGATAGTTCCAACAGCCTTCTTCAGCTGATTTGGAACAGTCTGGCTTCCGCAGTGTGGAGACACTGGAACACCCTGCACATGGGCTCAAGAGGTTCAGTGTATAATTTAATGTTTTGTGTAGGTATGTTCTTAGTGTAGTATGTAATTATTTTGTGACATTTGTAATTTTTAATATGTAAATGTCATATTAAAAATTACAAATGTCACAAAATAATACATTTAAACTCTTTGGATTAACATAGTTCTATAAGTTTTTATTGTTACTAACATGATATGGACATAGTCTGAAATAAATAATTTGAATTGAATTGAATAAAACAATAGTACATGACTGCAGACGTCGGGAAGGAAGGGCTTGCTGGGTGAGTAGGTATAGTACGTATGTTCCGCTGTCGCGTTTAAAATACTGAACTGATTTTGATATCGATTCGAAATTATGCTCCCGGTGACATAGGCTACCTTTTGTATGAAAAAGAAAAATATGATGGCTGTTACATACAAATAAGTGACTGAGTTTGAAAAAAAAACATCAAAATCCGTTGCGTAGTTTTAAAGATCAAAGCATACATAGGGAATGAACATGCAACGTTTATTAAAGTCAAACATTAAAACCATTATTATCAATAGTTGAAAAATGCAAAAAACAGAAAAATTACGATTCATTGTAGGTAAAAAAGAAGAATGACCCAACTACGTTTGTATGGAGAATCGAGCTTACTGCGGACTCTTATCAAAACAAATTATTTTATGAAATATTTTTGTTTCGTGTCAATTTAACATGTAAGTTACCACAATCAAATTTTATAAGATATGATACAGGGAACAAATATAATGGAAAAATAAACCATCATACTCTGTACAGGCAATACAAAGGGGACAAGTCGGAGTCTTGTACTGGACTTCATGGTTTATTTTTCCTTTAAATATTTGTTCTCTGTGTATTGTTTAGAAATTTGTTTTGGTGAGAAAGAGGAAAAAGACACGTGATAGAGGGTTGTTGTTTTATGAATAAGGAGATAAGTTAAGTATGCAAAACTTTATCAAAAGCATACCTTGTCTAGAACTAAACTGTCCCAATGTAAGCGGGGCCTTGCCAAACAGCTTCCTCTTGAGATTGTGTGTGTGCCAGTGGTTCTTGTAATGGGCAGTCTGCTGCAGACGAGACTCGAAGGGGCCCACACCGCAGCACGAGCAACAGTTGCCGTCCGAAGGCCCGCTGAGGCTGAGTAGGTTGAGGCGTTTGATGACACTTGCTTCATCCACTGTTGAAAACATACAGTTGTTACAACTTAAGAAGTCGGTAAACAGATTTCATATTTAAATGAAGTCAGTTAAAATTATATTTTAAAATAGATATCTCTAGATTACTAAGAAGTGCGGGAGTTCCTAGTTTCCTCACAAAACTGTTTAATACTATACTGACTACTGGTGACATACCAATTCAGTGGGGAAACTCCGACATTACACTCATATACAAAAAAGGAGACCCTATGGACATAGGCAATTATAGACCAATTAGCCTCTTAGCGAGTGCCTACAAGCTCTTCACATCAATTATACTAAATAAAATAACACAGATAATTGACAACAACCAAACTACAGAACAAGCAGGCTTCCGAACAAGCTTTAGCACTATAGACCATATACACACGCTTGAACAAGTACTGGAAAAATATAAAGAGTTCAACAAGACACTATACCTAGCGTTCATTGACTACAGCAAAGCCTTCGACACCATTAGCCACAACTCAATCTGGGAAGCACTGGAATCCTTTAAAGTTCACCATAAATACACCGAGGTCCTGAAAAATATCTATAAAAACAGCACCAGCAGAGTGAGACTCGAGCAAAGAGGAGAAGAGATCAAAATAGAGAGAGGCGTGAGACAGGGGGATGCCCTCTCTCCCAAACTCTTTATAGCCGTGCTGGAGGGAGTATTCTGGAACCTTAACTGGGTAAAAACAGGAATAAAAGTAAATAATCGTTATTTGAGCCACTTACGATTCGCTGATGACATCGTGCTCTTTGCTGAGGACCAAAGCAACCTAGAAGGCATGATAAGTACACTGAACGAACATAGCTCTAAGATAGGACTGGAGATGAACATAAGCAAGACCAAAGTGATGACTAATAGCTACAAAAAACCCATAAACGTTAATGGCACAACAATAGACTATGTGGATAACTATATATACCTAGGGAAACAGGTGTCATTCTCAAAAACTAACAATGAAGAAGAGGTCACAAGGCGATCAAATATAACTTGGAAAAAGTACTGGTCCATGAAAGATATTGTTAAGGGAGACTACAACCTCTCATTAAAAAAAGTAGTGTGTGACACCTGTCTTCTACCATGCTTAACTTACGGCTCACAAACATGGGTCTACACAAACAAAGTAAGAGAAAAAATAAAATGCACACAAAGAGCTATGGAGAGAAGCATGATGAGACTGCGGAAAATAAATAAAATAAGGCATATAAAAATCAGGGAAAAAACGAAAATAACCGACGCTCTCACTTATGCCCTCAAACAAAAGTGGCAGTGGGCCGGCCACATCACACGAATGACAGATGGAAGATGGACTCAAGAAACCACCACGTGGCAAGGGCCATCCGGTAAACGAAATGTTGGCAGACCTTACAAGCGATGGGTTGATGATATCATCCAGATGGCTGGCAAACATTGGACAGAGATAGGAAGACAAAGAGAGGAGTGGAAGAGTTTGGAGGAGGCCTTCACCCAAAGAGGGATCCATATTCAGCAGATATAAAACTATTAAAAATATAACTTCAACTACAAATGTAATATGGAATATAAAGGCTTAATAATAATAATAATCTGTAGATTACAGCAGTATAAAGTTTGTAGTGTGTATCTTATGCTTGCGATCTGTGTAATTCGCGGCGTAGCGGATTCGTGTATTATTATAGGTTACATTGGCAATTACAACATACACTAATATATAAATTAGGTAAATAAAATTAATAAATTTACACTTACCAACTTGGTGAGACTCTGTAAGCATGCATGATGCGACTTTCAGACCCTTGAGCAACTTCTCAAAATTGTCTAAATCATAAATTTTCACAGGTTTAGCAACAACATTATCCGTTTTCGAAGCCATACTTGATTAGATCTCGTAACATTAAGCAAATGTTTTAACAGTAGTTTATTTTAGGGTTAGTTTTTCTCTGAAAAGAAATGACTCGCTTTTGGCATATCCGAATTGGAAGGATTTAATCCAATATTGTGCAAATTCAATAAATTTGCAATTTCAACTTAAAACTGACACTTGACCAAACATATGTTTTTGACAGTTTCTGACGCGTGATAGAGACGTTTTTATTATCGAAAACGGCTGAACGATTCATAGAAAATATTTCTTCCTAGCCTCGTGAATAAGTGTATTAACAGCTTTTCATTGTTATAGAAATAAAATGTTACTTATTATATAGTTGTTTATATTTTGAAGAGCAAAGAATGGTATTAATTATTTTGTTTATGATCGCCATCTACAAATCATAACAAAAACTAAAAGTTCACTCTATGTAGCTTCGAGTAAAATGTTTACCACTCGCCCACAGATGGCAGCACTTTAAAAAATAAACTGCTACTAAACACTAGATGTCACTCTCAGATATCACTTTTAAAAGATATTTTTATTTATTCTCGAACTATGACTAAACAATAAACCTCTGATTTCATATTATGAAAGGATTTTTAACAAAAATCGGGTGAGTAGTGCCGGGCCTTTATACATGTAGGTGTACCCTAGATACCAACTTTATTATCTTCATTAATTATAATTTTATTAGTATTAAGTATAAATAATATTAATAGATAGTTATTTAAGTACCTAATGAGTATAGATGACATTAGACAGCTACCTAAATTAATATTGGCCTCTACTTAAAATGCTACAGTTTGCTGAACAACCTACGCGGCACACGTGACTGACGCACCGCGAAGTTGGCTAACACATTCACTGCCCAGAATCGCTACGTAGCTGATCCCGTGGTTACCCCGTATGTAGCGGAAAGTGACTACGGCGTAGCCGTCCGCTCGTCGGATTCCTGGCAGTGTAAAACGTCTGCTAGACGGTCGCCAACACGCCCCTCCGACCGAGCGGCCTTGGCCGGCCCCGACCGCTGTAGTATGAAAATTTGCTGCAAAAAACTGTCTACAGAGTCTACACGGTCGCTGCGGAGTTGCGGACCAAGGTCGCTCGGTCGGAGGGGCGTGTTGGCGACCTTCTAGCAGACACTAAAGTGTTAACCCATTCAGCGCTAATCACATTTATGCGTCAGAGCACTACATGCGATTTTCGCTACATATGGAAATTAAGCTGCTACAGACTACGGCGTAGCGCTACAAGCACTGTTTAGCAGCGAAAGAGTTACTGAGGTTAACACTGCGGCTAACTACCAATGCTAGAAATTATAATAGAAAAAAAATAGAAACAAGAAGTTTTTCATAGTAAACTTGGGGGTGGAGTTCAGCGTCCTGGGGTCTCTTATGTTGTGAAGAACACACGAGCCGGGATTTGAACCCACGAACACTGTTAAAAAACCAAGAACTACTTTTTGCCTAGATGTTTTTGTTTTATGTAAGTACTAAGTAGCTAAGTAACAATTTTACTTCAACTTCATAGACTATTAGACTAGTCATTTTGACTTTAAATTACATAAGTATATCTGTTAAGTAGGTACTTCTAAATTAAAATGACAAAAATTTAAAATGATTTATTCGGTTAAACTTTACAGGAGCACGTAAGGTTGGGACCTCCTAGTAAGTAAGCGTTTACCTGTAACAGAAGGACGAAATGATTATTTGAATAAGTCGCATCATTGTAAGTAAGTAACTAAACCACTGTTCAATCGGACATCGGCAAGTGGCAATTTTTATTTTATTTTAAAGTACAAATTACATATCTATTGTATTTACTTAGTTACATACAAATAGTAAAAGTTAAGGTTTATATTAGGAGATCCCAACGTTACGTGCCTGTAAAGTTTGACAGATTTTTTTTTTCATTTTCTTTTATAAGTACTTAATAGTGTTAGAAAAAGGAACTTAAATTAATTCTTATTATCATTTATACAATATATATCGAGCCTTACAAAGTAATTCATGTTTGTAATTGTTAATAAAGTAGTAAATAGTACGGCAAATGACAGGATCTTAGCGGTAGTACTTTTCAATAGAAACTTCCGGTCCGGCCTAATTCATAGATTTTGCAAATACAAGTATTAGAAAAGAGATCAAGTGTTTAATAATTGTTTGTTGTTCTAATAAGATTATTTAAGTAAATATTGACCGTGTCAAACGTAATACTAATTGTAAAAGTTGTTAAAATACCGAGTGATAATGTTTTGGGCCGTCTCAAGATGGCGGCGGAGGGGACGAGTCCTTGTGTTGTGTTGTGGTTAGTGTTATATGTGTAAAGCGTACTTAACAATTGCAGTGTGAGTCGTACTTAATAAATGTCTAGTTAGATCTGTGTCATTCAATATGGGACTTGAATAAATAATGGTGTCTGATTCATACTATTATAAAACCATTCAATAATTGCCTCTGTTTATTGTAATACTTCCGCTTATTAGCACTTAATGCACTTAATCACATTATCATTTATCAATCACATATTGTATATAATTCATCCGTTTTTTCTGTCTGACATTCACACTTGACAGCCATCCTTCCCGCCATCCGATACCTCATCCTTTTTTTCTTTTATACCGCATCAGTGTTGCCAACCTGATGCGCGTTTGTTCGAGCTTAATAGATAATATGAAAATATAAAGGTAATGAGCGCTGCCAACAATACAAAACATTTTCAGCAGGTAATTAGTGTAACAGCTCGGCCATCCTGTTCATAAACGAGTCTCATCGTTTTAAGGTATTCGTTGTCTTCTTAATTTAATCCTTGCTATGACATATAGTATAGCACCGCATATAGAATAAGAATACGAACCATCATGTCCTGACATACTTGAATCCGGTCGATACGAAGGTGTCAGATCCAAGTGTGCACTTCGCTAGTGTGCGCAGTTCACAGCGTCCTGAGTTCCCGTGCCGCCCTGGCTGGCCATCATGATGTAAATTTTCGTTGAACAACCTAATGATATTACTCAAGGTTTGGAGGGTAACAACTAGTGAAACTCTAACATTAGTTACTGTGCTTACCACAATTTATTGTCAGGTAAACACATCTTTCAAATCAGATACAGATTGTATCAGGTATCCTTTTCTTACACATCTGTAAATCTTGCGTTACGGTTATTGCGCCTAACAGAATTTAGTTTTGTGACCTGATAATATGTATGTATTTAAATTGCGATTTTTTTTTATCAAAAATTTATAACATCTAACCCTTTCCGTGTTCTGTCCAATAACACTACTCAGTATAATAATAAAATTACAATCCAACCTTTTGTACCAAAGTAGCTATCAATCGGTATTTTTTTTAATTAATGAAAAAAAAATACTGTCTCACTTAATTAAACACCAGCGAAAATAAAATTAATTGAGACAGTGTCTGTCTACTTGTAACAATAATAATTGCCATATTTGTAGCTAGATATCAGTTCACTTTTGTATTAAATTATGAATTTTCAAAAATAAACATGAGTCAGTTTATTAAGCACTGCCATTATAAAAATGTTAACGAGATCAGATATCACTATAAACGTGTCTATTCTTACATACACTTTAAAGTATGTACTATACTTATATGCATTTAAAGCATGTAAATTGAATTTTATACCGCTCTGCCATCCTACCTAAGCGAGACCCATCGCTTTGAAAACAATATAAAAACATAACTTGTAACTTTTTTTTTCCATAATTTTCAATTCAATAGTATTGTCTTAAGAAAACAATAACGCATTTATCAACTAGTGTAAATAATAATGATACATAATAACACTAATCATTATAAAAATACTCTAATACCTATGTAATATTCTAATTGTCATTCACTTGAGTTTTCATTGGATATGTCCGATTCTACGTACTACTAAAACTGAACCATGGATTAATTTTATCAATTGCAACAATTGTATTTTATTCCTTACAGTAGGACGTGTTACGATAAAAACGTATTTATAAGATGTGCTTGCATTTTTTAATAAAGATTTGTTTAACTGCTCAATCACCGTACTAACATCACTCGATCACCACACAGTTGCCACAAAATTATTTCGATGTTAGCGAATTTAAAATTCCAAGTGGTATCCAATTGGCAGATGTAAACTTTAACATTCCGTCTGAAATACCTCTATTGCTGGGTGCAGACCTGTATTTTAAATCATTGTTGGACAGCCATGTATCCTTAGGAAATGGGCTAGTTTTACAAAACACACTGTTTGGCTATGTTATGGGTGGTTCAGTTGTATGTAAAGCCAATGTAAATTCAAATGCTCAGCTTGTTTCTAATCATGTAGTTCAGGTTCAAAATGACTGTAAATTGAATAAAATAATGGAGCAGTTTTGGCTGAGCGAAAAAGTCCCTGAAGTGTCGAATAAATTAAATTCTGAATTTCAGAAGGCTGAAGAGATTTTTAATGAGTCCGTAAGTTTGCAAGACAATCGGTTTTATGTTGATATGCCACTTACAGCTCCATTGAATGAACTGAATATTGGAGATTCTTTCTCAGCTGCACTTCAGAGATTTTATGCATTAGAAAAAAAGTTTCAGTCTCACCCAGAGTACTTTCAACAATATAAAAAATTTATAGGGGAATATATATCGCTTGGACATGCTAAAATTGTCGACATTGGAGGTTATGATGTTTATAATGACCCAGTATATTTTCTTTCACATTTTGCAGTAAAAAATGAAGGCAGCAAAACAACGTCTTTTCGCGTTGTCTTCCATGGGTCTATGAAATCAAGGAATAACATTTCACTCAACCAGGTTATGTTAAATGGACCAATTGTCCAAAGTGAGTTATTTGATGTGCTCACTTTATTCAGAACATATAGATATACATTAATGTGTGATGTGCAAAAAATGTTTAGGCAGGTCCACATAAACCCACATCATGCACCTCTGCAGAATATTTTGTGGAGGGATGATCCAAACAAACCTATAGTTTGTTTGCAGCTCCAAACATTAACTTACGGCCTTAAGGCAATTCCTTAGCACAAGGTGTTTGCTTGAACTTGCTCTCCGCTATAAGGATCAGTTTCCACTAGCGGCTGATGCATTAATGAATAATGCCTATGTTGATGATATCATCTGTGGTACTGACAATATTGAAGAGCTTCAGGAACTGAAGCAGCAACTTTTAAGTTTGTTGAAGTTAGGTAGTTTTACTTTACACAAATGGTGTTCAAATAATATTGAAATATTAGAAAACTTACCTACAACTGAAAAATATTTTGAACAAGTTGATTTCAATAAAGACAACATTATAAAGACATTGGGACTAAAATACAATATAATAACAGATTCACTCATTTTTGAATGTCCCTTGTTGAGTTTAAAAAATTTGAAAACAAAAAGAGAAATTTTAAGCTTTATAGGAAAAATGTTTGATCCTTTAGGATTGATTGGGCCGATAATAGTAACAGCTAAATTGTTTATGCAAACTTTATGGAGTTTGAAGGTTGATTGGGACTCTATATTGCCCATGAAACACTTAGATACTTGGAAAAAATTTGTAGAGAGTTTAAGCACAATTAAACCCATTAATACTCAAAGAGGTATTGTGACCGCGGATGAAGAAAAGGTAGAGCTACTAGGCTATTGTGATGCCTCATTTAAGGCCATAGGATGCTGTCTCTACTTAAGAGTTTTTCATAAGGATGGTAGAGTCACCGTAAATTTGTTGTGTTCGAAATCCCGCGTAGCACCATTGAATAAGACCCTTACGATTCCAAATTTGGAGCTGAATAGTGCTCTCCTTCTCTCAAACTTGGCACATAGAGTCTATAATTTAATGAAAAAACGATATGCCCTTGATGTTATTTTACACTCGGATTCTCAAATTGTGCTAGCATGGCTAGATTCTAAAGAAATTAAGAGAGGCGTTTATGTCTCAAATAGAGTTAGAGAAATTATTAGTCTAACTAAAGACTACACCTGGACCTATGTCAAGAGTGCAGAAAACGCTGCTGACATTTTGTCGCGCGGAACTGTTCCTCACAAATTAAATGAGAACAAATTATGGTGGCATGGCCCGCCACACTTATCTGATAGAAAATATGAGCATGTCATTTATGATGCTAGAGCCACTTTCAAAAATTCTAACTTGAATGATAAAGAGGACATTCCCATTAAACAACAAGTTGCTGAAGTCTGTAATGTAGGGCAATTAAATACTAGCAATGAATTATTTTACAGATATTCGAATTTTTACAAATTGAGGAGAATTGTTGCTCTACTTTTAAGATTCAAACATAATATTTTAAGTCCAAATAATAAATTGGTAGGCTCTATAACGCCTCAAGAGGTGCACAATTCTCAGATTTTAATTTTGCGGCATGCTCAAGGTACTAATTTTTTTAAAGAAATTGAAACACTGACCTTAGGTAAACCTATTAAAAATAATTTGAGTGGGTTGCATCTTTTCATAGATCTCAATCAATTGGTTAGAGTGGGAGGCAGGTTAAATAATGCCACAAACTTACCTTATAATAAAAAGCATCCCATACTTTTACCTAAATCAGATTTTTTAACCCACATGCTCATTGAAACTGAACATTTGAGGCTCTTACACGCTGGGGCTAAGTTAGTTCTCAGTTCGTTGTCACAAAGTTATTGGCTTATTGGTGGAATTCGTGAAGTAAAGAAGGTACTGCACAAGTGTGTTAGATGCTTTCGGACCAAAGCTGATGCTGCTAAACAACTTATGGGTTCTCTACCTCGTGATAGAGTAACTCCGTCAAGGCCATTTGAGGTTACTGGTATAGATTTTTGTGGTCATTTTGATATTAAGGTGGCTAGAATTCGTAAACCTTTAATTCATAAAGCTTACATCGCTATATTTGTATGCTTCTCTACCAAAGCTATACATGTAGAGTTAGTTAGTGACCTTACCACTGAGACCTTTTTAGCATGTCTTCGCAGATTTATATCAAGACGGGGAATGCCAACAAAAATTTATTGTGACAATGCGAAAACCTTTAAAGGTGCAACTAATAAATTAAACGATTTGTATAAATTGCATTCATCAAAAATTAACATAGAGGCAATTGATCATTTTTGCTGCGACAAAATGATTCAATTCAAATACATTCCTAGTTATAGCCCAGAATTTGGAGGATTATGGGAGGCCGGGGTTAAAAGTGTGAAATATCACCTAAAAAGAGTTATAGGCACTACTTGCCTAACATTTGAAGAGCTCTATACTGTCATTACACAAATAAAAGCTATCTTGAATTCAAGGCCTTTGCTTCCTATGAGCTCTGATATATCTGATTTGAGATATCTTACTCCATCTCATTTTTTAATTGGCTGTCCATTAACTAGTCTTCCTGAACCGGATTTTACAGAAACAAAAATCAATAGACTTAAATTTTGGCAAATTTGCATTAAACTGAAACAAGAGTTCTGGAAGGTCTGGAGCAACGACTACTTAACGCAATTGCAAAACAGACCAAAATGGAAATATGATTGTAATAATTTAAAGGAAGGTGACCTAGTCATTGTTAAGCAAACACATGTCCCTTCAATGAAGTGGCCCATGGGGCGCATTATTAAAACTTTTCCTGGTTTTGATAATAAAGTAAGAGTGGCTGAAGTAAAGCTGGCAAATAATAAAACTTACATTCGTTCTTATAAAAAAATATGCCCACTAACTACCCCTTGAAGGTCAAAATTAATGAAAAATATAAAAATTTCAAAAATAGGCATTCTTTTCTAAAGAGTCAAATTAAGTTAAATCATTAATTTTATTCTTGACAGCTTTGCCCGGCCAACTATGTTCAATACATGAACATACATGTAAAAACATTAGTTAAAATAAATAAAATAGATTTATAAATATTAGTATATATAAATAGGATTAATATCACAGAGAAATATCTGTTAAAAAGTAGGCTAATTTGCATGTATCAAAACGCATTCTTTTATGTCACTAGCAACACTGTCACTTTGCTTCTTCCTATTTCGATCATTCATCATGGCAGCGTGTGCTGCTCGAAACTTAGTTTATTTTACTTGAATAAACGCCTTATCAAAAGTAAAAGCATGTTTTTATTGAACACATTAATAACTAATATTATTTCCAAAAACTATCATTTGAAATAAAACAACATATGTGTTTGGAAAATTGTTTTTTTGTTATTCCGTAATAACATAGATCGCAAATATATATCAGTTGCATTTTTTTTGCAGACCTTTAATTTAAGCCCCCAGAATATCAATGGAACAATAATACAACCAATATTATTTATTTTCGTTAATATACTCACTTACAACTTACACTTCCAATCTGATTTGGACCTAATTGCCCTATAATTAAGGATTATTTTAGAACGCACGGCGAAATGTAGGCATTGAGTAGCACGTGCTGTGCCGCCACCTCCAAGGCCAACTTTGTATTGTCACTTCGCTTGTTCGTGCAAGGTCCGTGATTTTTGAATTGATACCTTCACTACGTAGCCCTTGCCCAATAAATTTTTATTTTAGTGATTTTAATGATTTTTTGTAAATTGTGTTACGTAGGTAGTTCTTTGGGGGAGGCATATCCAGCAGTGGCTGTCTTTCGGCTGATATGACGAGTGCCCAGAGGAGAATAGTTACCTTAGAGCGTTTTAGTTATTTGGCCGATGACAGTAAGTAGTCATCGCTTGCGGTCGAGTGCTAACCTTACCCTTACGGTGCCGTCTCATAAGACGCGCACATATTCAAAATATTTTACGGCGCCCGCTGTGAAGCTGTGGAATGAGTGGGCCTTGTATTGTCGCTAAGACAGTCCCAGTCTGTTGCATTGCATCATCATCATCAATAATCATCATCGTCCCAAAGTGTGCCACAATCAACGGCCCTGTGCCACCCGCATCCAGCGGACTCCCGCGACCTTTACCAGGTCATCAGTCCTGCTTGTGGGGGCCTACCCACGCTGAGCCTTTCGGTACGTGGTCGCCACTCGAGAACCTTTCCGCCCCAACGGCCATCGGTTCTACGTACAATGTGCCACTTAAGTGTAGCGATTCGGAGGGCTATCGACCTTGGTTCTGCTGCGGATATTTAGCCTCATTTATGATGCAATCACGCAGAGAAACTCCCAGTATAGCCCTCTCCATTGTCCTTTGGGTGACTTTGAGCCTTCTTATGAGGCCCATAGTAAGACCACGACCACGTTTCGGTGCCATACGGCATTGCATCACTCAAGCGTAATTTGAAGATGTGGCTTTCCAACGACATGTGAATAAGTTGAATACTTTATTATATACCTAATGTATGTATTTATAGTATTTGTACGTATAGTATTAATTAATATAATTGTATTTTTCTTAAATGTAAGTGTGTTCTTGGTTTGTTCTATATTTTATTGTACACGGTGTAGGTTTCTCTATACAGGGTGAAATTTTATTAACCGGTTAAATTTTCACAGTGGATGTCTTATATTAGGGAAAAACAAAAAATACGTGTTTTTTTCTTTCAGTATCTTTCAATAAGTACTAAATTATTGAGACACAGCAGCCGAAAGATATCCTAAAAAACTATGCGTTTGAGTAACACTCTTATATCTCTAAAACCTACTTGCGTTCAATAAAGCTCTAGTAATACTTTTGGAGTTATTTTATTTTCTTAACTCCTCTATAATACTATTAGTTCCAACTGAGATAGTTATTACTCACTTATAAAGATTAAGGTTATAATAAAACCCTCAGCTAACACCAAAATATTAGTTGTGGACTTACCTACATTACATCTCAGTAAAGAGTCCCCAAGACGCACGATTCTCATTTTAAAACATCATGCTGGAATAAGAAGAAACTTTATATACACAATGGGATCCGTCATATCAACATAGGTCGGAAATATATACTAAAGTTCTTTTCACTCTATTTTACTCCTTTTGTTGTGTAAACACAGATTCGAGCACCCTGTTTTAAAACGAAAGCCAGAATGTGTTTTAAACACGGATCACGCTAGAGCTCGATAAAAAAGTAATAATTATACGCTTAATTTATTTTACTATAATTATTACTTTTTTATGGGTGGTTTCAAATAAAACTATTTAGGAATAAAATCAACAGTTTTTTTATTAGAATCAAAACAATAACGCTCATCAGCAGAAAAAAAATTGAAAGCTTGGCAGCTGACTCTAAATTAGACAAAATGAAATACTCTCAAGGAATAAACATAATATAACTAATATAATTATGCGAGAGCTAAAACAATCTTATCTAGATATATTTTCTTATTATGATCGTTATTTGTTGTCTCTGTCAATGAAAAAGTCCTTAATATGTAGCATAAAAGCGTTAACACGACTTAACAGGAAATCGTGTAGATATTTGTTACAATTGAAAGTAATGAATCGAATTCTTAATTAAATTACAATCAAAAAAATATAGAAGTAACTACTCATTTGCTTCTGTCAATGAAATACTAATGATAGAACAGCCTTACGAGGTTCTAGTTTTACATTGCACATACTCGTACTGACACGATCGATGTGACCGACACGTTAATTAGTGTCAGTCTAATTCTGTTCTTTTATAAAATATACATAGGTGCATAAGTATATACATTATATGAAACATTTATAAATCACAGTAAGCTCACCCTGTCAGGGTACTACCAATCGAGTAATACATGTATATATGTATAAC
Source organism: Epinotia brunnichana (assembly GCA_963854355.1). Taxonomy (NCBI): domain Eukaryota; kingdom Metazoa; phylum Arthropoda; class Insecta; order Lepidoptera; family Tortricidae; genus Epinotia; species Epinotia brunnichana. Next base: position 23,511,464 of record OY977946.1, on the reverse strand, counting down.
TACAATGTAGTAGTTATAATGAAAACTCGATGAAAATTTACATTTGTAGGCCATATGTCAATATCTGATCAGAATAATAATAAATAAATAAATATTTGCGGACAATCTTACACAAATCAACCTAGTCCCAAACTAAGCAAAGCTTGTACTTTGGGTACTAGACGACGATATACATAGGTACTTATATAGAGAAATTAATACTTAAATACATAGAAAACATCCATGACTCAGGAACAAATATTCGTGCTCATCACACAAATAATTGCCCTTACCGGGATTCGAACCCAGGACCTCTTGCTTCGTAGGCAGGGTCACTACCAACTAGGCTAAGGCGGTAGAACTAGGCAGAACTTCGAAAACACTAATTATCATTATCTGAATCGCACGTTTCGGTCACAATTAATATATCCTCATCATCAACTTGTACGTCAGAGTGATGCTCATTTATATTTCCATTTAATTCTATATTAGAAATGGCTAAAGAATCATCGTCATTTTCTAATTCATTATCGCTAGTAACTTGATCCTCATCATTTGGTAACGTATTTGCGTCTTCATCATCAGATGAATCTGTCGAGTTGTCATAGGCAGCTGTACCCTGACATTCTTTTTCTGTGCAGTTGACACACAAAACAGTACAATTTAAGCCACACTTCTTACATGTGCAATTGCGCTGGCATGATTGTTTACATTTGCAAGAAATCATATCTAAAATGCAACAAGCTTACGGCCTGCCTGATGTTAAGCTGGTACCGTCGCCTATGGACACTTGTGACTCCAGAAGAATCACAAGCCCTTTATTCACTTGAGGATTCGCTGTGTTGGCAGATAGAGACATGCAGGTCCCTCATTCCCACACAGCGCACCCTAGGGAGCTCTGGCGACCTTACTTACCACCAGGAACACAACACTACATACTTCATAGCATGCTTCATATTTTACCTACCGCAAATAACGTTTGTATAGTTTTGCAGGAAGGAACTGCAAAAGTAACTTTGTAATCGCATGTATTTGTATAGGATTACAAACGTAGGTATGCAGTTTGTATATCTCTGAATCGTGAGTGAAGTTGCAATATTTTTAGGATTTTTATGAATGGATAGGCTAAAAACTAATTATGTTCAAAATAAGAAGCTTGTGGGTCTGCTAGAAGTACCTTAGAACTACGATGATCATTATCAGTGAGTCAGTGTATATGTCAGTGACAAAACTAAGGAACTTTGACGGGCTATTGCCTTAAACTAAACTGTTGTTCTTAAACTAAAAGTTCAAATTGAATGTTATTGAGAATGAATGTAAGCCATATTATGCCCTATATGTTACTGAGGAGTCACGTTTCTGGCTTTAGCCAGCACAAAATTACAGGATGTTGAAAATGGCTTCAAGAAAAGGATGGTACGGCCGTGCCACTTTGTTTTGCACGACTTAGCGGGGGCACTGCCGTTATAGTATGCCGTATAGTTGCAGCAATGGTTTATAAAACAGTGTTGGTATCATTTGATTAGAAATATAAGAAGACGAAGATCGTCACTATTTCAGATATACTTGTTATAATAGCACAGAAGTTAAGTACGTTTTTGTTTTCAGAAATGGCATATTTTATTTATACCTAATGCCTGGGAAAAAAATTAACAGTTAATATTATTTCACCCTGTATAATGTACATTTGTAAAATAAAAGAAAAATAAATCTTTAAATTGTTTTGTTAATTACGCTAAATCGTATTTTTTATGTAAATGATGTCATGCTTTTGTATTTCCGGCTGTCAAGCTGTTCTCTCTATAGGTCGACCGATTCTCGTAAAATTTTGTAAGTGAGTTCGATATTTGGTTTTCTCGGTTTCCGCTTGGGCAAAAATGCTTTTGTATGTCCGGCTGTCTGACTAGGTCGCATCTCTCAACTGATTCTTGTGAAATTTTGTGACCGAGTTCGATATTTATACCCCTTTTTGACCGAGAAACAAAACAAGCAAATAATATTTTTAAAGCAATTCAAATTAGCATTAAACAGAATTGATTTTAAATCTTACTAGCTTCTGCCTGCGACTTCGTCCATATGGAACTTGTTTATATCGTACTTTCACCCCCCACCTCAACTCCCCATAAAACGATAAACAAAGTTTTAAGTCAATAATATAGATTTTTAGATGCTAATAACTTTTTACGTAAGCAATATTTCTTAAAAATCAAAACGTACAGACCTAGTTTTTTATTATATCTACAACATATCCAAAAATTATAAAAATCGAACTATGTTTACGGGGTGAAAAAGGTTCATGCAAAATCCTCTTAACCCTTATTCGTAAGGATTGAATAATGAAATACGTAAGTGACTAATATTGAAGTGAAAGTATGTACAGGTAGGTAGGTAGGTATTTAGATACCTCAGAGGCCCACTCGTCTCCGCGATTAGAACATCTTATCACGACATTAGTCTTTGTCAATTCACTCTTAACTTTTGACACACTGTTCCGCAAATGCACTGCTTTCTTGTTTTCTTCTTCTTCAAATTGTGGCGATGCATCACCGCAACAAAAATAACAAAATAAGCAACTTGTAATCGTATTTCGCGGGTATTTGCGGCAGCTCACCAGCAGCAATACGTTTCGCAACAGCGTGAAGCACTTTCAGATTTGTATATACCCTCCTGCATGCCTTATGTAATTTAATATTTTTCAAATTCTCCGACCTTGAAAACAGTTCGTCTAGTCGTATTTCACTAGATTCGTATAGTTTTTGTAATCCTTTTTCACCAACTTGAACGACGTCGAAACACAACAGAAACAGGTACAATTACAGATTCTACACTTATTATTGTTATGTTCGTTTTCGTTGCCCTCCATGATTACTTTAAACACCACGCTGCCACTTCGAAAAACTGTCTCGCTCGGTCAGACGTACAAGGAAGGCGACTTGTCAATTGTTATTTGTTCACCCGCGCGCGCCTCTTGCCGCCGCGCCGTACCCTTCCGCTCACCGCGCATTCCCCTCTCGCGCCTATTGTAAGTGATGATATATTTAAAACCACTAAATATGTATTTTAAGGTGGTTTATCATTTCATTTATTTCAATTTGACCTTTAGGAATGATCTGTGTCTATTGTTTGACTGATATATTTATTTCCAACGACTTTTTCAAACTTTTTATAACTTTAGGTATTTTGGGTGTATTCCGTATAAAAAGTGTCTAGTCACGTAAAAGAGACATATATAAACCATAACTATAATGATACCTATTATGCTATTATCGGTATGAATTTTTAATTTTTACTTTAATAAAAATATTATGAATTACGAATTTCCATTAACAAGACTAAGTGTATTTTACATGCATCACAACGAACATAAATAGAAGTAGTATATCATAAAGTAAATAATTCTTATATCATTTTCGCCTGATTTTTACGGAATTTATATAGATTACTTTTAATTATTTTGTACCGTTGCGGTATTAAATTTAGGTGTATTATTAATGAATATTTAGTCAAATTACCCAACCTATTTTTTGGTGTAAAAATATGGCTGATATCTATATATTGTTGTGTTTTCATAGAGAGAAACCGTAAAGTTCTCAGGCTATCATTACAGTTCGGTAAAGCAGCCACGTGATTGGTCGAATTTATTTGAGTTCTATTTTTAATTTTTTTTTGGTTGTCTAGAGCGTATCGAAACAGTTATTTCGGTTGTTTTGGAAGTAACAGACTATTCAACGATGAAAAGAGTGACGTTGCAGTATTCTCTATAAAGTCTTAATACACATATTTTAATCGTCGAGTACAAAAAAAGTATTTGGGTTGTTACCGCGTGTTAAAATTCATGGTGTTAAGAGCAATGCCTAGCTGAGCAACTTTTCAAATCTCAAATTTTTGACGCATTGTTTCTGTCGCGCTGTTGTGGGCGGCGGGAGCTGTCTATGTGTGAGCGCACGCACACAGGCGCGAGACGCGAGCACTCTCTCGCTGCGCGCCGTTCCGTTGACATCGCCCGCGAGCCGGACGGAATTTATTTAGTACATTCCTGCGCGCCTCAAGCCTCTGGGTTGTTATTCGGAACACGCTAATACGCCTCACCTCACCCGTCAATCCTAACGAAACTAGACCTCTACCTACGTTTAGTTACTACGAACCGCGGCGTCAAGATTTATTTGTGGGTGAACGGTGAGGTGAGGTTAAAACAAGTCACAGAATAGTGGACCTGCTGTATTTGTTTTTGGTATTATTGCGAATTTTACTTATATCCCGCTAATTTTTGTGAGTCGGCTTTTGTTTACTGGACTTTTTATGGTAGTCTGGTACCTACGTACAGGTTAGAAAAAATATTTCCCACAAGCAACGCAAAATAAAACTTTGTTATCCGTGTCGTAAACACTTTCACAAGTACAAAGATTAACCTATTGTTAGGTTTATGTAGGTAAAACCTCTCCTCTTATAGTGGAAGCAACTATAAGCTCAAAATTTGCCAAAAATAGGTACTGTACTTCTGAAACATATTGGGATGTGGACATGTAGGACAGAGTATTAAAAATATATATTCACGCATCCCCGGGGGGGAGCTTCACCTCCTCTCACCCCAAAAAGTTTCCCGAAACGTGGATTTTTATCATTAAAAAGAAAACCGTAAACAATACACGAAAAATGTGCCTCACTAAAATATTCCTTGATAAATTTATTATCAACTTCTCATACCAAAGCAAAAGTCAATTTTATTATGATTTCTAGGTTTTTTTTCTAAAAAAAAAGTAAAAGTGTAATTTTCTCAAAAAGATGAATATTTATTGCCAAGGTATGTATAACAAAAGTAAGAGATAGAATTTTCTCTTTAAAATTAGATATAGTTTATTTATAAACCCCTGCAAATCATGTTGCTGCGCCATTTTGAAAATTTATTGTCATCTGGTGGAGGCAATCTTGATCGCAATGTATCAAAATTAGGAAAAATATTGTAGTTCTGAAACCTATACGGATGTGTAGGGAGTAGGGAGCATATTTCGCTAAATGGCTGAACACATACAATTTTAAAAATTGCATAGAAACGTATAATTTACTTTAAAAACAAAGTTTTAACCGACTTCAATTCAGTACTCCGCCAAGCCACATGAACATTTCCACATTTTTTTTCCAATTTACCACATCCGAGATACGTTGAATATTACAGAAAAAAACCAAATCGCTGTACGTCGGCCGATAATATTTGAGGACTTCCGTCAATTCCTCAAGGATCTCAGAATCACCTTTGGCACTTCTTTGTTTGCTATTTCAACGGAATGATATCAGAATCGGTGACGTACTTTTATAGTTTGAAGTACATCATTGAGAAGTTCCATAAGCCATCTGTGGTCTTCATCATCACTTCCACTTCAACAAATTTATGATTTCCGGATGTAAATACACGAATTATAATAGAAAACACCGAAATTACTACACTCGTGCCTTATATATTTGAGGAGTTCCGTCAATTCCTCATGGTTCCCATCATTCAACTGGAGTTTTGTATTTGAATTTGGATACAAGTTGCATGCTCAATTTTTATTTCCTTACCATTTGCATTTAAATGTGTTTTAATATAGGTTACCGTCGTTCTTGGGTCGATCACGTAACTTTTCTTACGCGCGTCTGTAAGGTCTAAATGTCAATTTTATATGGAAAAATGACAGTTAGATTGTGATTTTACTGTCAGACGCGCGTACAATGCGTTACGTGATTGACCTACTGTTTAATGTAGGTATTGATAGTATACTGAGAAAAGTAGCTGTCGAGCTGTGGAATAGGCTTGTGATCACAGAGGCGACATTCTGAGAGAACTAGAATATCAGGATCGATTTCAAGGTCCGTTAAGGTAAGTATGAAATCATCAAAGTTTCCATAGACGCTCCTGATATTTTGTGAAGCAATCGTTAGCTTTAAATTGGTTGAGGGTACATGTTTTTTGAGATCTTGTATGTCAAATCGGAAGGAAACCGCAACCTCTGCATCATCAATTTCATTTAAAATATTTAAATTACAGATCATGATATAATTGAAATATGAGTAGGGGGTTGTTAAATTGCAAAAACATTTCGCAATATATACCCTGAGAAAATTACGGTTTTTTTGGAAATAATTCAATATCAGGCTAATTATTTGTATACGGCTTTTATATGTAATTTTAAACAACTTTTACTATTGAAATCAATAATTCTATGGACCGGAAGTTGGGAAAAAAAATGAAACCGCAAGCAAAAATGCTATCAGTATTTTTATAATGAAAACATGTTTGAGTGCACAAATTTGGAGACTTACTACCTGAATCCAAAAATATATGCATCAGGAAATAACGGCATTTTAATTAAATATTTTACGACCTTGAGATAATATTGAATTTCATCTGGCCTATAGAAAGGTCATTAACAAAAATAAGTGGATTATGCGCGTATCCCAAAGAACGTATATAGACGTAGTCAATTATAAAGTAAAGAAAGTTTATACCATTTTTGCCTGATTTTTACGGAATTTATGAAGATTGCTTTTCATTATTTTTTACCGCATCGGTATTAAATTTAGGTGGATTATTAATGAATATTTAGTCAAATTACCCAACCTATTTTTTGGTGTAAAAATATGGCTGATATCGATATATTGTTGTGTTTTCATAGAGCGAAACCGTAAAGTTCTCAGGGTAATAGGAAACTTTCCGTCGGCACATCAGTACCCGTGTCTTGTAGAGCCATCTATTGTTGAGTAGCAGAATGAATGTAAGTAAAAGCTGCATAAGGTGATTTTAGATATATCTTGAAAGCACTAGATGGCAGTAATGTTCATGGACAATAAAGTCACGTACACACCAGAGGAACGAACAACAACGCCTACTATGTCACGTTAACAAATAGCTTACACCGGCCGAAATTAAATTTATATTGTCATCCAGTATAGCTCCAAAAAACAGCACGGATATTTATGGACTCTCCGCGAACCTCCTCAAACAATCCGGTCCAGCGATTAGCTTCGTCCTATCGGAGCTTTTCAATAGTTGCATGCGGTTAGGAACGTTCCCAGAATACCTCAAAAAAGTAAAAATTTGCCCGCTATACAAAGGGAAAGGCAAAAAAAATGTTATTAAATCGTACCGACCGATTGCGTTAGTGCCCGGCCCTAGCAAGTGCTTTGAGGTAGGGCTGAACAAGAGGCTGCTGTCTTTTTGGTTCCCAAGAAACGTACTGTCAGACAGCCAATACGCATACCGACAGGGCCGGTCTACCACCGACCTCATGCGGGAGGTGCTACACTGCGTCTTGCGCGCTCGTGAAGCAGGACAGCACGTGGGCATTGTATGCTGCGACCTTTCGCGCGCATTTGACACCGCCGACCACGTGCTTATTGCCGACAAACTGGACCACTATGGCATCCGGGGCCCAGCCCTAAAGCTTATGCTTTCGTTTATGACTGAAAGGGCTCAGGTGGTCGTCGGCGACAACGGCAATGTGAAATCCGCAGAGCGCTGCAACCTAATAGGCGTGCCGCAAGGATCCTGCCTTTCTAACACCCTATTTAGTATCCTCTTAAATGACCTACCGCAAGCGATAGCAGGTGCTAATATTTACATGTACGCCGACGACGTCACAGCAGTGGTGAGCACGCCAACGAAGAGCGAATTCGTAAGGGCTCTAAACAACGTTGTCAGGCAACTGCACGAGTGGTTCAGGGCTAATGGGCTGGCACTAAATAAAGATAAGACCAGCTACATGACAATAAAATTAAACGGTCATCAAACCGAGAGCCTGCAGGTGTGCGCAGGTGATGCCCCTATACAGCATGTGTCCTGCACACGCCTGCTCGGGTTCCACCTCGACAGTGCACTGACATGGGAAAAGCATATAGATGAGATATGTAGTCGGCTGGGGCGCGCATGCTTCGCGCTGCGCCGGCTGGCGCGCACCGCTGGGCGGGCCGCCGTGCGAGAGTGTTACTTCGCGACGGTCCACTCGGTGCTGACGTACGGCGTGGAGCTGTGGGCCCGGGCCGCCGACTGGTACCGCGTGTTCTCCATGCAGAAGAGGGCCGTGCGCGGCATGGCCGGCAAGCCGGCCGACGCCCCGGCACGGGACCTATTTGTAGAGTTCCGAATTCTGCCCCTGCCATGCATACTGATACACCAAGTGGCAGTCTTCACCCACGAAAACCTTGATCAGTTCAAACGCAAGGGCACGAACTCAAGATATCCTTTACGGAGCAACAAGCATGGAGACAGGCTGGTGGCGGAGTACCATAGACTAGCGAAGTCAGCGAAGTCGGTCTATAGCCTTGGACCTTCCGTTTACAATCGTCTGCCAGATAGCATCAGAAGTGCACCTTCCACTGCAAGAATTAAATCCAGTTTAAAAAAGTGGCTTTTAGATAATACGTTTTACCAATATGATGATTTTTTCAACATACCATTGGCCATATGACATTGAAATAATTTATTAATATAAATAGAACAATGTATAATATAATAAATAACAACCATTATGAATAAATGTATGTACATACCTAAAACCTAATTAGGTATTTATAATTAGAGCATATCTATTCTACTGTAAATTTACCTATAACAATTGTTATCAATAAAATTTTCATTTCATTTCCACTGGATTTTCACCATTTTATTTGTTACATGGTTATCACCCACGCATACCTCCTAATGAAATACACATAGGTACAATACAAAATGATACAGAACGAACACACCAATTGGAATATTTAGCCGAAGCCAGAGAAATAGCAATTCAAAATATACAGGAAAAAAATGATAAAAACAAATCAAAATTTGACATGAGAAGATTAGAACACAACTTTCAAGAAAATGAGTATGTTCTATATGAATGGGCATAACCCCATGATACCAAACTTACACCAAAAAATAAAGGTCCATATCAGATAATCAGAAAAGTCGGTTCAGTTTGTTATGAAATACAAAATGTCAAACAACCGTCAAAGTAAAAAATAGTACATGTTCAAGCATTAAAATCATTATCCAAACCACCATCCTTAGATTCTTTTTCAGCTTTTTCAGAAAAAATTGACCAAATAGATGACCATTAGTTTGTAAATAATTATTAAAATGTATGTACATAGCTAAGTAAGTTTTCAAAGTGTAACAACTTATAATATTAAGTAAAAACCATACAAAAATGTATAAAATACAGAAAAAGACAAAAAAAAAAAAACAAGGTATGTGTAAAATAATCGTTTATTAAGAAAAATCGTTGTACATTTTAAAGTTAATTATAGAATAAAACAATCATTGTAAATAAGAAGAAAATTTCATAGGCTTGGATACCTATTTCACAGTAGGTCGCATCGCAGACATGATAAGTTTAATTAGTTAAAATAATAATAAAAATGCAGTTCATAATTTATAATACTAAACAATATTGTACTGCAAGCCCATTTGTTGTTATAGAAGTTGTATGTAAGTAATACAATAAAATGAATTGTAGTAATGTTTGAAACTATATATCACATAAAATTCAGGAATTTGAGGTTCAAACATTAAAGTAATATTAAAAATTTAAATTGTAAAATTTGTAGTGATAATTCTAAGAACATGTAAGGAAATGTAAAATTTGAAAATAATTATTTAAATTAAACAATTAATTTCGAAATTTTAAAGGGCATGTAAGGGCAAAAGAGATAGCATACTGAATAGATACATGTGAAAGAGTAGGACATTAGAAGTATTAGAGTGAGACAGTTAACTATACATCGCTATGTGAAAGACAAGGAAAGGAGATTAAGAAATAAAACAGATTACCAAGATGTCCGTTGTTTGATTGAACGCCTTTACACTATTTATGTGGCATAGGGTATAGGTTGTGCGCGACTCCCCTCGCGTATTACAAATGTTAGAAATTATATAGTTAATACGCAGTGGTAATCATTAATTTGTATAAATGAGTATGTGTTATGACCTAAAACTTGGATTAAAGCAAGACTGACAGTTGGAAGCGCTCGACCAATCAGAGACCGTCAGGTGTTACTGCGGCTCTCTGATTGGTCGACAATAATGGAGGGAAAAGTAACGCCATTGGAGTGGCGACGTGGTCCCAAGAGGGATTTTGCGGGGTCAGTCTTGATTTAGCCAGGGAGAAGTCAAATACTATTTGTAATGTATTGTGTGTTAGTCAATACTATTCATTAATACTGTGTCTTAATGGTAAGTTAACACAGTGAAGGATCAATATAATCAGTAAGTAATTCAATCACTATGTTTGTTTCATTTGAATTTCACCTTCCGCGACTTCGTATGCACTCTCAAGTCGATGATATTTATTCCTTAATCGAATAAAGCAGCCAATTGCGCTTACATCTCAGAAGTTGGATAAGAAAAGGACCTTAAAAGTACTAAGCTCACTACTATTTTTTTTCCTCCTTTTGTTTAAACTTACCACTAAGCCCACGTAAACTTGTTTTTGTTCCTATAATCAGAGCGTATGCTGCTAGTTCGTTTCTTTGTAAAATAATATCAAAGGTTAAAGCTTTAAATACCGCGGTAAGAGTCATTCAACAGCTAGAATTGCTAAAATGTTAGGTCACATGGTTCAAAGCAGGGTGATGTATGATTGCGACGCATTATTCCACTTCGACTTTTAATCCACTTGAGCGTGTATTTATTGTTGCTAATAAAATAATGTACAGCTACTGAGTGCGTTGACAAGGTTGGCTTCAGGATTGACGCCCTTTATCCGGGTTTATACAGGTACCAGTAGTAGTAGGTCTTATTTATTAAACAATAATATTTATTAAATTTATATGATAATGTAGCTGTTGTTGAATGCGTATTGGTGTTTAAATAAAACTCTGGTCGGAATACATTTTTATTTGTTCCTTTTTTTTTACTAAAAATACAAAATATTTCTGGAGCTATACTTGCATCTTGTGTCGCTTAATAGTTTTACTGTACCCTTCATCAGTGACTTCGCGAACAAATTATACGTTTCAGGATATAACAGAAGAAGCAGCTCGTGGAAGGGAACTTTATATCCCCACGAGTCCCACAAAGGATACATCGAGTTATCGACGGTTGCGCAGCACGCCCCGACGCCGCGCCAGGCGAGCAGTCAGACGGCGCGGCGCTTGCGCGGTCGCTCCAGTCGGCCCTCGCGGGGGCGCGTCAGCCGCTGCTCTGGAGCAGGAGGCGCAGTCAGCGGTCGCGCGGCTAGCGGGCAGCGTAGCCACGCGGGCAGCCAGCGGGCGCGCAGACGGGCAGTGCAGCCACGCGGGCGGTCAGCGGGCAGCGCAGCCACGCGGGCGGCCAGCGGACAGCGCGGGCAGTCAGCGGGCAGCGCAGCCACGCGGGCAGCCAGCGGGCGCGCAGACGGGCAGCGTAGCCACGCGGGCGGTCAACGGGCCGCGCAGCCACGCAGGTAGCCAGCGGACAGCGCGGCCACGCGGGCAGCCAGCGGACAGCGCGGCCACGCGAGCAGCCAGCGGACAGCGCAGCCACGCGGGCAGCCAGCGGACATCGCAGCCACGCGGGCAGCCAGCGGACAGCGCAGCCACGCGGGCAGCCAGCGGACATCGCAGCCATGCGGGCGGCCAGCGGACAGCGCAGCCACGCGGGCGGCCAGTGGACATCGCAGCCAAGCGGGCGGCCAGTGGACATCGCAGCCATGCGGGTGGCCAGCGGACAGCGCAGCCACGCGGGCGGCCAGTGGACATCGCAGCCAAGCGGGCGGCCAGTGGACATCGCAGCCAAGCGGGCGGCCAGTGGACATCGCAGCCAAGCGGGCGGCCAGCGGACATCGCAGCCATGCGGGCGGCCAGTGGACATCGCAGCCAAGCGGGCGGCCAGCGGACAGCGCAGCCACGCGGGCAGCCAGCGGACATCGCAGCCATGCGGGCGGCCAGCGGACAGCGCAGCCACGCGGGCAGCCAGCGGGTGCGCAGACGGGCAGCGCAGCCACGCGGGCGGCCAGCGGACAGCGCAGCCACGCGGGAAGCCAGCGGACAGTGCAGCCACGTCGGGCAGCCGGCGGGCATGCAGCCGGGCCGCCAGTGGGCAGCGCGGTCATAGTGAACGACGCACCAGGGACATCTCGGTGAGCCTTCTCATAATACTAACATATAAGTAGATCTTGTATCGGTTTAGAGACTATTAAATTGACCATAATATAGGGAAGTTAGGTATGAATAATATTGTACCTGGATTCGACCCATGTAAGAGGAAATAGACTTTGACTATGTGGTTGCATAAGGTAAACGAATGCACCAGTATTTACGGCCGGGTCGAAAAACGGATCGTACAATTTCCCTTGCCAAAGTTAAAAGGTACGAGGGTCGACCATCTGTTGTCTTTCCATTTTCATCTTGCTAAAAGAGCTAGGTTTTCTAATCCGCTTAAAGAGTGTTATTATGAAAAGTTAGTTTTGATAAATAGATGTGTGTATTGTTGGCAAACGTGCAGTAGAATGCATTTTGCATGGACTTGATGATCGTTCTGCTAGGCTTGTTGCGGAAGCAGCCCAATATGTGACAATTCTAATAAATCGCTAACGTATGCGAGTAATGTTAGAAATATAAAGACAAATACAGAGCGTAAGTTTGTTAAGAACTTACTACCAAGAGCATGTAGACAGTCAGGCACGTACACATTCAAAGATTATTCGTTGCTGTAAATGTAGGAAAGATGGCCACGTCACATCACAGTTCAGATATTATTGAAATTTAGAATGTACGCAACCATTAAAGAAATGTGGTCGATGCTCAAGAATAAGTCACGATACTGGGCAGTGTTATGCCAAACTTCCTCAATGTCAAGACTACAATATGTATTGCGGCATTTAATGATCCAGTGGGTCGATCACGTAACTTTTCTTACGCGCGTCTGTAAGGTCTAAATGTCAATTTTATATGGAAAAATGACAGTTAGATTGTGATTTTACTGTCAGACGCGCGTACAATGCGTTGCGTGATTGACCTACTCTGGTCTTCCTCGTCAGTCTCCTCCGGTTAAGCTCTGTCCGCAATTCCAATGACAAATATTTTAAAACAGCGTTTGTGAATACGGTCCTTTACGTCCTGTTGTCTCCCGGTGCCGCGAATTCACGGCATCCTCCCGTCAATGGAATTTATATTCAATTTAAATTAGAACAGAGTTGCATTTGTTTTGCATCATTCGATTTTAGAAAAAGAACAAAGTCTACTCTAGTCCGTGTTTTGATTTGATTTAAATTTAACTGCCTATTTCCCTGGTATGGCGGGATACCTCAGGTTGGTGTCGGAGGTTATGAAGCTATTTAATAATTATAACTAATGGAATCAATATAACTAGTAATCTTCCCTTACTCTTGAGGATTCGGTAACTTTGTAGTACAACGTATACCTATAGATATAACACTTTAAACACTCGCGCTTTGTACACATATTTAAATTATTGTTTTTCACGGTTTTAACGCGATATTTATTTACCTTTATTTCTGACCTTTCTACACGGGTTTCACCGGTCATGGTCGACCCAGCAAGTTGTCAACGGAGATATGGGTGTATAGTATTTTACTACCCTCCAACATTCGATAAAAATATAATAGATGCCGTCCTAGCGTATGCCCGAAATAAGCAAGTTGTCAACGGAGATATGGGTGTATAGTATTTTACTACCCTCCAAAATTCGATAAAAATATAATAGATGCCGTCCTAGCGTATGCCCGAAATAGATAGTGGTGAATTTACCTTAATAGATTGGGAAGTATCAGAAGACTCATTATTGACGTCTAATGTCATTTGTGATTTGGTGGTGTTATATCGGTGACGGCTATCCCAATAATGTATTGTTTTCCTCTGGGTTGGAAGGTCAGATGGCAGTCAATCATAATCATAATCATAAATCATTTATTCAGTCACACACTAACTATAAAGAAATAAAAGTCACTTTCGTAAAACTAGTGCCTATGCCAAATCTTGGGATTAGGTGTCAAAGCGAACCCCGGGCTCCTTTAGGGGCATAACCGGGAATAACGCTAGAAGGATAATGTACAATATTTTGACAGATGTGGTGGCAAACAGCAAAGATTCCGTATGCGCGGGGAGGGACGGAAAATGTGACATTGTATCTCGTTCCCAATTGCGGTATTGTCTATGCATGCATACTTGTCACTCATGCGTGTAGGTATGTGTGGGCGAGTCTCTCTATTCTATTCTACCTCTATGGGTACAAATCATTATACATAGATGACGTTGAAGCTAAATAGGACTTGTTAATTTTACCCAAAGATGTTATGCCATTTAAATTGTTGATAGGATAAACCTATACAGAACAACCTCACACCGTTATACAAAAGATCAGTCATCACTTGGATACACTCTAATTTGATCAATTAGTGACCATTAGTAACAAGTTCAAAATAACATTGCGATCGTGATTTAGAAATTTTCGATCCTACCTTTATAGGGGTGCGTCCAGAACCCATAAGTATTCAAAGGGGAGATTTTTGTGGGAGTAGGACATATTGTAGCTGTTTGCTCTCCTCGTAATATCTGCTTATTGAAGAATGAGTCTTTGATTTATCGCGATCGTGTAGCTCGGGAGGAAAGTAGATTCCGAACAAATTGGTATTCCTGACATATCTGAGGCTGATTCAGGATATGAAGAAAACCTTTCATCTCGGGATAAAGAAGGACTTTTAAAATTTTTAAATAAATAAAGAGCATTGTACCTATCTAAATATTCTAAATACATAATAAAACTTGGAATTCAATTTTTACATTAAATATTATTCATATATTATTTAAATTAAATTACAATTATACCTAATTATTTCACTATATTGAATTCACGTTACCTTTTGTCTAAAATGCGCTTTTGAAAGGGTGCAATGCTTATATACTGGTTCTTAAAGACTCTTACACTAAAAACGCTTACCTGAAGCCTGTTAGGAACATCGATTAATTCAATTTTTCAATTCAATTCAAATAATTTATTTCGGAACATTGTCCATAGTTGTTAGTAAGATTAATGTATTCCGAAAATATTTTGGGTATTTTTTTGCGTCCCTCGGTGAATCATATATATCTTTCACTAGTGAGATCTTTGGGAAGTTTTGTGCGATAGGAATACTAAATATTACTGTATTGAACGCTGTATCCACACCCAGGGTCACGGGCAAGTAGAACGATATAATATAAATTTGGTGGACGGTTTGACAGCCAATAGCATTGGCACGGTTGAGACCAAATGCTTGATGTGCAATGAAGATTGTACATACTTACTACTTTAAATTCAAGGGCTTAATCGCACCCCCTCTGAGGCGCTATTTGGCACCAAATAAATAATTGGTTAATGGCACCTAGTGAAAGTCGCATTCTTCCAGAGTTAAGTATGTACCGATGTTACTAGCGCTGATCGTAAATGTGTAGATGAAATGAGAGAAGACATAAATGCGCCCGTTAAAGCTTCACACGAAGCTCAGATATTGTCCTATGCTGCAAAACGTTGCAGTCCTAAAAGTTCGAGGTAGGATATTTAGTACGTGTCAAAAAACAAATCCCAGCGACTGAAAATAATAAAAAGCTATATATTTACTTAAGTTCTAAGGTCCATATGGACTAATTAAAATATACGATGTTCATAGGTAGCAGATTGTTGACACTCAGATGATGAAAAATGGTTATAGACGCTATTCCTCTGTAGTAGCAGTTACTTTGATAAAATCAAGCCTAGGGTGAATTATTTCAGACCTCCATAATGAAAGGCTACTAATTAATTAGTGTGATATACAAAATTTTATATATGGACCGGCAATGCAGAGGTCACAAGTTCGAGTCTTGTATTGGGCTTCAGACGATGATGGTGTACATTGTCCATTATATTTGTTATCTGTGTCATATCGTGTTCTCGTCTCTCTTCTTTTCTTTGTTTTATAAATATTTTAAACCTTAAGTTCAAAATTGATGTTAATGTTAAAAAAAAAATAATGCACTAGTGCAATTGTATTTCGAACATTTTGACAGCTAATGACAAGTTTACTATGGACCGCCGCGGCCAGACCGCGCCAGTAGCAGTTAATAAATGAAAATCATCTTATACCCATATTTTCAGTTTTCTGGCCATGTAATAATTGCCTGTTGATTACAATCATCTTTAACCCATTTATTTCAGTGTTAAGGCCATGAAATAATGCATGTTTATAAAATTCATCTTTAATCCATTTATTTCAGTGTTCAGGCCATGAAATAATGCCTGTTTTTGAAAGTTATCATTAACCCATTTATTTCAGTGTCCAGGCCATGGAATAATGCCTGTTTATAAAAATCATCTTTAATCCATTTATTTCAGTGTTCAGGCCATGAAATAATGCCTATTTTTGAAAGTAATCACTAACCCATTTATTCCAGTGTCCAGGACCATACATAATACATCACTCGCACTGGCCATGAAATAATGCCCGTATGCGAATACATAATACATCACTCGCACTGGCCATGAAATAATGCCCGTATGCGAATACATAATACATCACTCGCACTGGCCATGAAATAATGCCCGTATGCGAATACATAATACATCACTCGCACTGGCCATGAAATAATGCCCGTATGCGAATACATAATACATCACTCGCACTGGCCATGAAATAATGCCCGTATGCGAATACATAATACACCACTCGCACTGGCCATGAAATAATGCCCGTATGCGAATACATGACACATCACTCGCACTGGCCATGAAATAATGCCCGTATGCGAATACATAATACATCACTCGCACTGGCCATGAAATAATGCCCGTATGCGAATACATGATACATCACTCGCACTGGCCATGAAATAATGCCCGTATGCGAATACATAATACATCACACTATTGTCTTAGGTTTAGTACCTGTAAAGATAGTTGTAAGTGTGGAAATAAATAAAATAATAAAATAATAAAAAAAAATAATAATAATTACTAAGTAGTTTACTCTTACAGGCCGTGATATAATGTCTACCTACTTGCAAATCAGTAAATCAAATCCATAGAGTACACTCTAGATTGTTTATTGTGATTCATATCGTTATGTTATTAATGAAATAAGTTGTAAACATGAAATAATGATAATCGCAGATGTATAATGCTACAGCTGGTCCATGTGTATGATATATTAATACAAAATCCAACATATTTTGACAATGTGTAGCAAATGTATTCCATTACACGGTTATAAACTCGTACGTATTATTTATTCTTATTTGTTAGTTAATATTACGATTTGATGTACGAGGTCGTTACATCTATTTTGGATGGCCGACTGTTAGAAATTATATAGTTAATACGCAGTGGTAATCATTAATTTGTATAAATGAGTATGTGTTATGACCTAAAACTTGGATTAAAGCAAGACTGACAGTTGGAAGCGCTCGACCAATCAGAGACCGTCAGGTGTTACTGCGGCTCTCTGATTGGTCGACAATAATGGAGGGAAAAGTATCGCCATTGGAGTGGCGACGTGGTCCCAAGAGGGATTTTGCGGGGTCAGTCTTGATTTAGCCAGGGAGAAGTCAAATACTATTTGTAATGTATTGTGTGTTAGTCAATACTATTCATTAATACTGTGTCTTAATGGTAAGTTAACACAGTGAAGGATCAATATAATCAGTAAGTAATTCAATCACTATGTTTGTTTCATTTGAATTTCACCTTCCGCGACTTCGTATGCACTCTCAAGTCGATGATATTTATTCCTTAATCGAATAAAGCAGCCAATTGCGCTTACACAAACAACCCATTCAGAGCGACGGGATAAATCATGTCATCTCGAAGATCCGTTCGAATGGTGAAAGATTTTATTAAATCCGATAACATGTTTCCCTTTATTCCATCTAGTCCTACCGGTAGTTCGATAGTCGAACTGTTTGGTTTTTTTTTCCAAACTGTTATACTGGGACAAGGAGGTAGAACATAGGATAAGCAAAGCCTGGAAAAAATACTGGGCATTGAAATTTATATTGAAGAGCAATCTTTCCCTTAAAATAAAAATAAACTACCTTTAACACTGCCATTTTACCATCATTAACATACGGCGCACAAACATGGAGCCTAACTAAGAAACAGATTCATAAGCTCACGGTAGGTATCTCAAAGGGCAATGGAAAGATCAATGTTGAAAATTACACGAAAAGATAGAGTAACCAACACCAGTATTAGAAATAAAACAGGCGTGGAAGACGTTATTCATACAGTTAAAAAAGCGAAATGGGCATGGGCAGGACACGTGTGCAGAATGTCAAGTGACAGGTGGACAAAAATAGTCACAGACTGGCAGCCAAGAGATAAAACCAGAGGAAAAGGAAGACCTAAACTTAGATGGAGAGACGTTTTGACAAATATTGGTGGAGATCAGCTCAAGATAGAAAATTATGGGAAAGGTTGGGGCCGTTGGGGGAGGCCTTTTGCGCGCAAAGCGCCATGCACACGTACTAAGTAATTACGCAAAAATAATAAAAGAAGTGAAAACATTAGATAAAAATAAATGTGCTAAATTATTGTGTAAACTTATGTGTGTTTATAAAAACTACTTTGTTTTAATGATTTGAATGATTGTACTCTATATGCATGAATAAAGACTATTATTATTATTATGTATGTCTTTCCCGCTCACGGAACAATGATGTCCCGGACCTTTGGGAGGCGTGCGTGGGGCTAGGTACCTACAAAGTACCAACTGAGCCAACACGTAGAGGCCCTTTTGACAATTTAAAGAAATGCAAGGAGTACACCGAGCGGATGCTGTCCCTGCCCGTGTCATCGGACGCACACAGAGACAGCACCCGCTGGGGTGTATAGGGACTATTGCTGGTTGATGGAATCTAAAGAAAACGGGTTATTGGGTGAAAATGATGGACTAGTGGCTGGGCTATTGGGTGAAACATCGGACGCCTGCCTAATAAACTGTCTCATTTTTTATCTCTGGCAGACGGTGACTCGCCAACTGCTAGATGGGCCCCTATTAATAGCGACATTAAAAAATGGCCTAAGGGCAACACCAGTCAGAGAGGCTGGGGGGGTAGAGAGGTGGCACTGGACTTTAAACATATAGCCAACTCGCCACTTAGGTGTCCACATCTACCCTCGAGCAGCATCAACCCTTATTATTATTATTATTATACTGACGGATCGATCTATTTGGAAACGCGGATTTTATTCCAAATAGAAATACTATGAATATAATGGTACAGTCAGAATTGAATGAATACATCTAATATTATTATTATAGAATGTAGGTAGGTAGGTTAGGTTCGTTAGGTATCTTCAGATGCCCGAAGGGCAAACATACCAGAAATAGGAGTCCCGCAAAGCGGGGCTCCGTCAAAACTGTCGTAATACCAGGAGACCATACATAGGAGAAACTTGACTTTTTCCATTTTCATAACCAGAACCTATTAATGTATGGTCTCCTCGTATTTCGACAGTTTTGACGGAGCCCCGCTTTGCGGGACTCCTATTTCTGGTCTGTTTGCCCTTCGGGCATCTGAAGATACCTAACCTAACTATACATACATCGGAATCGGTAGTTCTAATTGGAATGAAATCCGCGTTTCCAAATAGTTCGATCCGCCAGTATAACTATTTGGAAAAAAAAACAAACAGTTCGACTATCGAACTACTGGTAGGACTAGATGGAATAAAGGCATGTTTCGGAGATTTCCTCCTACATACAAAGCTGCAAACTTACATTTCCACAGACAATACCTCTTTTATTATTAGTGAAGTTCTACATCAGCCAATAGCCGACACGTCGACACAAGTGCCAAACTAAGGTACAGTAAACAGTACTTGCCGTTGTATGTAAATGCTATGTCAATACGGGTTACTAGGATTATTGCGTCGCTATGTATCACTTAAAATGAA
Organism: Epinotia brunnichana; assembly: GCA_963854355.1. Taxonomy (NCBI): domain Eukaryota; kingdom Metazoa; phylum Arthropoda; class Insecta; order Lepidoptera; family Tortricidae; genus Epinotia; species Epinotia brunnichana. The sequence continues at coordinate 23,491,621 of OY977946.1, read as the reverse complement.
AGGGTTCTACGGTGGCCTAGGAATCTAATTGGATAACTGTACGTAAGTAAAACATATATTGATAGATATAGATGTAATGTATTTAACATAGTGTTAAGGACCTTTGTTACTAATGCGATATGGACATTTCCGAAATAAATTATATATTATTATTATTAAAAAGTACTGATCTTGTAGAAACCATTTCATACAGACTTATTTCTGTGAATAAACAACATTAGCATAATAAAATACAAGATATTGAAACAAGCTTTAGTAATAAAATGACAAATTGCCTACTTACACAACATAGCACCTAGGCACGAAATTATAAGGTACGGCAATATAGACAACTGGTTCAACGAGTATATAAATAAAACGAGTGTATCAATTAAGTATAATGATACTAAACCATGGTATACATTTGTGTGATTTCATAACGTTAATTATATTGGATCAATAATTTACACAGTCTGCAAGTTGTAACTTCCGCTTCGCCGAATGTCTTCCAGCATTCCTTCGTCGCACCTTTATCCATTTATACACTTAAAATAAGAGGCACTCTTGTATCACCACTTAGATATTTCCAACATTTTGCAATTGAATAATGGTAGTTATTGAGTATCAAGGTCACAATAAAAGAGTAATTAAAGAATAGGTCGGAAATACTTTAATTATCAGTGGGCAACTTTACAATTAAGCTGCACATCCACATCAGAGAAGAGCATGCTTGATAGCGGTATATTTGTTTTGTGTGGAAACACAGGTTAGATCATTTTTGTTGGGTGCGCTTAGGGTTTGCAAGATCCGCCAATATTTTGGATCCGGATATTTCGGATATTTCAATTTAACAGATCCGGATATGCGGATCTTTCGGATAATACGGATCCACAAGGTTTTTTTGGTATAAAGTAGGAATTGTAAGTTTAAATCAAGAAAAAACGGCTACACCACCGTATACCGGAAATATTTTAAATAGGTACGCATCACCGAGGTCATAAAGAGTATAAACTTCTTTTTTTTATTCAACTTTTTATTTACAACTACAAACTAACCGGCAAAGTGAGAGTTACGTCACTGAAAGCTGTCACTTGAATAACAACCAGGGGTAATCAACGTAACGTTCCAAACGCGCGTTAGCTATCGAACTGTCATTTTCCCACATAAAATTTGACATGTAGATCTACCTTACGTGCGTACAATGCGTTACGTGATTCAGCAGGTCAAGTTAACTCCGTATCGTACATATATTTCAATGTGCTCTATGTACCGGAGTTAATTCAATAGGATTGTAACTAGGTATCAAACCTAGGAGGAGAAATTGACAATGTGATCCGGACGAGGGAAAAGGTGTTTGTCTAGCAGGGGGCATTCCTTTAGGCAAGACTGTGTCTGGATATGGCAAAAACGGTGAACGGGCATTAATATAGCGTACCATGCTTATTATATTACATGATCATATTATAGGGCAAGATCATCATACTAAAAATTTAAAAAAATATTACAAGTATTAAACGTAGGTATTGTTGCTGCATTTACTTTTTACTTCCTGGGTCAACTATACTTCTTAATTATTTCTATAGGTTTATTTAACTAAACTAATCCCCTTATTCATAAAACTTAAAATGGCTGCTAAATAAAATGTGCTTTGTCCACTTCTTACGAACACAAATGTCAAAGTGACAGATAAGGACAAACGAATTTTAACGCCACTTTAAATAGTTAAAATAGGCTTTTTGAACGTTTATGAATACGGGCGTAAGTCTTTAGTAGGTAGCTATATAGGTAACATTGGATTTATAATAATTACTTTGTGCCTTTGCCTACGGTGAATTAGTGCATTTAAACCAACGCCAACTTTCGCCATGAAACTGCGGCATTTTTACTAGTTTCTAGTATGTAGGTTTAATTAGTTTTTGTGACTAATAAATTAAAAACAAAAATAATCTGGTCTGGGATGATGAAGTGGCGAATAAAAACAAAGATTGAGTAATCTACCATTCGGTTTTCAGCATGGACTCGGTAAAAACATAATTTTGTAGCCGTATTTTCGGTTTTCATTGTTGTATTTTAAGGATCCGTAATATCCGAAAGATCCGGATCCAAGAGCCTGTAAGATCCGGATCCGAAATTCGGCGGATATCCGGATATTTCGGATATCCGGATATCCGGATTGCAAACCCTAGGTGCGCTGCCTTAAATGTGTGAAATGAGCACCGCGCGCAGCGGATGATCAAAAAAAAGCAAGATGACCATGATTGTGATCTTTTTTTCAAGAATACATACGAGTACAAACCTGCTGCGGTATTTGCTGAGCCACTTTGGGCTTAAGAGTACATCTCACCCAATTCATATTTCCTTCTGTATTCCTCCGAAAACTGTATTTACAAAGTCACGATTCATAAAAAAAAACCTACACCTTTAGTCACAACTTTCGCCCTTTGTTACATTAAAACATATATTAGGTCCTTACCTATGAAATTGGCGGTTTTTTCACAGATATTATTTTGTACGTAAGGTAAGTGTACCAAATTCCGTAAGTGAACATAATTCCGTTAAAATTGCGTGTAAAACCGTAAAAAACAAAATAAATATTTTATCAATCTATTTATTCAAATCTTCAAATAATATAGTTTACACATGTGGGTAAAATTGCTTAAAATCATTTATAACTATTTTATTCTATGGTTTTAAAAACGAATTCATGGGATTATGTTCACTCACGGAATATGGTACACTTACCTTAATTTATTCATTTCTATTGCAACTTCCAAATTATTTTTTAATCTAAATATATAAAAGAAGAAACTGACTGACTGATTAACAACGCACAGCTCCAACCGCTGGTTCTAAAGATTCCAAATTTGGCACGTAGGTTCCTTATGACCCTATAAGGGAGCACTAAGAAAGGATTTTTCAAAATTCATCCTCTAAGGGGGTGAAATGCGGGTCCAAAGTTTGTATGGGGAAACAAGATTAGTCAGACTATTTTATTCGAAACTTCACACGAGTATTCCTAACGATAAATGAGTAAATACATGTTTCAGGATTTTTGAGAATTCAACCCCTAAAAGGGGTAAATGTGGTGACAAAGTTTGAAAATCAACATGGGTATTGTTTCTATGGTTTTTCGGGTCGCTGATTACGAAACAAACACCGATTTTAAAACCCACCGTGGCGGACGTGAAATACCATCTCCCTGTTGGGGTGCGATGGGGTTGACATGTCTAAATATCAATATTAATGTCGTTTTTATGGTTTTTTGTGACGTTAATTACGAAAATGGCATCGATTTTGAAATGTTGTGGACATGAAAAATCTTGAAAATATTTAGTGTGTGTAAGTAGGTATATGTAGAGTCGACATGTAGAGTCTATATGTAGAGTGTGAACCAATTTCAGGGTTTTTTTTTAATCATTCCTTAAACAAACATTTACATTCTACGCGGACGAACTCGTGGGCAAACACACAGACATACCCATAGGATAAGAGGCGTGGTGGTGTGGGGTAGGGGAAACTACCTGCATCCGTAATTAATTAGTACATTCAAGGTGCTGCACGAAGGTGGTTGTCTGCTTGCTTTCGATAAGTTTAGGTTTGCATTCTAAGTGAAATGCAGAAAATCGTAAGTACCTACATACATATATCTACCTACTTACGTTTCTCAATTATATTATCAAATGAATAATTGAGAAACGTAAGTAGGTAGATATATGTATGTAGGTACTTACGATTTTCTGCATTTCACTTAGAATGCAAACCTCAATTATTCATTTGATAATATAATTGACAAATATTAACCACATAATATTCTGTGTATGCATAAATTAACGTTACAAAATCTTCTTTTGCAGCCAGAAAACACATTTCTAATAAAGGGGTTAAATAGGGGTGCATAGTTTGTATGGAGAAAACTTTATTTTCTGAGCAAGAGACTTCAAACTTTGTGGAAAGATTATTTATTACAATACAAAAAAAGAACTTTCAGCGTTTTGAAAATTCTGCCCCTATGAAGGGGTAAAAAGGGATGCAAGTTTTGTATAAGAGGAAACTTTTTTTTTAGCAAAGAGACTTAAAACTTTGTAGAAAGATTACTTATTAGAATACAAATAAAGTTCTTTCAGCGTTTTGGAAAATTCCACCCCTAAGGGGGTTAAAAGGGGGTGCAACATTTGTAAGGAGGATTTATTTTTATTTTAGCTAGAGACTTAAAACGTTGTAGAAAACTTACTTATTAAAATTAAAATAAAGAACTTTCAGCGTTTTGAAAAATTCACCCCTAAGGGGGTTAAAAAGGGTTGCAATGTTTGTATGAGGAAGACTCTTTTTTGAGATAGAAGCTTAAAAGTTTGTAGAAAGATTACTTATTGAAAAACAAAAAGTACTTTCAGCGCTTTAGAAAATTCCACCCCTAAGGGGATTAAAAGGGAGTGCAACATTTGTATGGAGGCAACGTTTTTTTAGCAAGAGACTTAAAACTTTTTAGATAGCTTACTTATTAAAATACAAATAAAGAACTTTCAGCGTTTTGAAAAATTCCACCCCTAGGGGGTTAAAAAGGGTTGCAAAGTTTGTATGAGTGAAATTCTTTTTTTAAATAGAAGCTTAAAAGTTTGTAGAAAGATTATTTATTGTAAAACAAAAAGTAATTTCAGCGTTTTAGAAAATTCCAGCCCTAAGGGGGTTAAAAGGGATTGCAACATTTGTATCGACGCAACGTTTTTTTTAGCAAGAGACCTAAAACTTTGTATATAGCTTACTTATTAGAATACAAATAAAGTACTTTCAGCGTATTGAAAAAAATCTACTCCTAAGGGGGTTAAAAAGCATTTCTAAGTGTATGAGGGAAATTCTTTTTTGAGATAGAAGGTTAAACGTTTGTAGATCTTGATAACTTATTGAAATGCAAAAAAGTACTTTCAGTGTTTTAGAAAATTCCACCTTTAAGGGGGTTAAAAGGGAGTGCAACATTTGTATGGAGATAATGTTTTTTTTAGCAAGAGACTTAAAACTTTGTAGATAGCTTACTTATTAGGATATTATTAAATTACTTTCAGCGTTTTGAAAAATTCCACCCCTAAGGGGGTTAAAAAGGGTTGCAAAGTTTGTATAAGAGAAACTCTTTTTTGAGATAGAAACTTAAAAGTTTGTAGAAACTATTTTAGAAAATTCCACCTCTAAGGGGTTAAAACGGGGTGCAACATTTGTATGGAGGAAACATTTTTTTTAGCTAGAGACTTAAAACTTTGTAGAAAGCTTACTTATTAGAATAAAAATATAGTGCTTTCAGCGTTTTGGAAAATTCCACCACTTAAGGGGTTAAAAGGGGGTGCAAGGTTCGTTTACATGTAAGTATGGGAAACATTTTTTTTAGCTTCGAGACTTGATAGTTTGTAGAAAAAATGCTTATTACACCAAAAAAACTTCTCCTTAAATTTTCTATGAAAAGCGTTAATAGGGGGTTCAAAATTGGTATGGAGAGTCAGAAAATTTTAAAGTATCAGATTTAATAACTTCGATCTTAGCCTGTTTGCTAAAAGACTACAAAATTTCGGCTGTAGACTGTTTGCTGAAAGACTACAAAACTGATTTCAGCGTTTTTTTTTAATTCATCGCCTAAGAAGGTTAAAGGGAGTTTGAAGTTTGTATAGAGAGCAAGACATTTTAAAGTAAGAAATTTCTAACTACGATTTCAGACTTCTACTATGAGGGTTCAAAGAGGTTCTAAGTTTGTATAGAGAGCAAGACATTTTGAAGGTAAGAGATTTGTAACTTCGGTTTAAGACTGATATACTAAAAGACTATAAAACTTTTTTTAACCGACTTAAAATATGGAAGAGGTTATATGTGCCATTGTTTGTTTTTTTTTATGTAGTTTCGCCGATTTCTCCGTCAATGAGATCCGAGTTGGTCCCATTGTCACCAAATCAGGATCTGATGATAGGATCCCGGGGAAATTGAGGGCAACCCTCATATTTTATAGGCACGCATGTAGTGATTTCGGTATTTTCTATATTAATTCGTGTATTTACCGTCGGAAATTGCGATTTTGGTGAAGTGGAACTGATGATGAAGACCACAGATGACTTATGGAACTCCTCAAAGATGTAAAGTACATCAAAGATTCTGACATGATTCCGTTGAAGTAGCAACTCTTGAAGTGTTAATTCTGAGATCCTTTAGGAATCGACGGAACTCCTCAAATATTATCAGCCCACAGATAGCGAATTGGGTTTTTTCTGTAATAATCAACGCATTTGCTCTCGGAAAGCAGTGCCTGTGGTAAATTGGAAAGGAAATGTTCATGTACCTATGTGGCTTGGCGAAGTACTGAATGGAAGTCGGTTTAAACTTTGTTTTTAAGGTAATTATTTTAATTCATTTCTTTAAGTCCTTAAACAAACATTTAGACGATAACATGTTCTACGCGGACGAAGTCGCGGGTAACAGCTAGTTTCATTATAAGACTATGTAACAAAGGTTTTAAATACAAAAAATAGGTTTGAATTTTTTATTTAGTGTTTCAAATTAAAGCTTGAAAACCGCCCTTTTCATGTGCTGCCGGTTAAAGTGTTTCAATTACGTATTGTTTTATGATGCGAACTATTTTTAAGGAATGAAGATATGTGTAAAGTAGCTTAAAAGTTTTCTATATTCCTACCAAAATTTAGTTTGCTTTGAATTTGACATTGCTGAATAATCCGCAAAATTCAATGTATGAAAATCACAGTTTTCATAAAATTCTCCATACACACCGCCAATTTCATAGGTAAGGACCTAATATAATCATCAGAAGATTGTCATTTAGTTCACGCGGCTTCAAAATAAATTATCATTGTAAGTAGTCAATTATTACGTGCCGCAGGTCATACCAGCGATCTATTTGTGTAAAAATATTCAGTGATGCTTTAAAATTTTAAAATAATTAATAAATATATTGTAATTCGTTTTTAAAATTCAGAATTAATCTTATTTCCCATACAAGAAATCGTGCTATATGAAAGCAGATAAAAAATACCTTTAGGTTTAACCAACTATCCTCAACACGAATAATATGAAATTTTACCTTCCAATAAAATTGATATTATGTTTCCTGAGACGAACACCATCAGGTAACTTGAGAGGGCGCCACTGCGCACGACCGGAAGTAGCCGATTGCGTCAAACAAGTCACTCCGCGCCTTCGCTGTGACGTCACATCCGCCTTCGCCAACCTGTCAACTCTAGAACCGGCGCCCGTGCACCCGCCGCCATATTGGTTTCCTCATTGTTGCAAAGGAAATGCCGCTTAAAAAAAAAAAAATTAAAATTTGAACTGTTTATTTCAATAAAAAATGACTTAAGGGTTATTACAATCTTAACTACTAATCTTAAATTTAAAAGATTTTTTGAGTTAAGGAGCCTGCCTTATAACTAGTTAGTCTTAATTAAATAGGTAGCTATATTATGTTATTCTTGTTATTTTATACAATAGGATATAGTATTTTTCACAATCGTGTTATAATAGAGAGCTTTTTAGTCGAGTACCGTGTTTAGGCCACGAAGCTTGCTGAGTGGCCTAAGTAAGGTACGAGATTAAAAAGCTTGATTATAACACTATTGTGAACAATACTTTTTGTACGAGTTCATTAAAATTAATTTTCTACGAGTCAACTGAACTAATTAAACAAACTCGATACTGTTGAAACGAAGTGCAGCTCATCGCTCGTACGCTTGTTGATATCTTAAAAGACATCAACGCGCGTACGACATCAAAGCGATTCTATTGGTCCAATTCATTACAGTTCAGTTAAGCAGCCACGTGATTGGTCGAATTTATTTTAGTTGTCTGGAGCGTATCGAAAAGTAGTTACTTCGATTGTTTCGACAGTAACATGGACTACAACTATGAAAAGAGTGACGTTGCAGTATTATCTATGAAATCTTAATACACATATTTTAATCGTCGTTAGCATGAATCAAAGAGTAGATAATTATAATAGATCTTCTGGATACGTCATACAAGTTATTGAACTAAGATTGTTGTGTTTAGGTAACTCATTATCTAAATTTCTCGCATTCCAAACCTATTTAGTGGTTTGGGAGGCTTGGTATTCACAAGAATATTGTTTTGAAGGTAGTCTTGAATGAGGCATCGAAGATATCCTAGTGACCAAAAAGTAGCTCACACACTAGCGGTCATTGCGGATTTATGAACAAAAATAATAAATCGTACTGAATGCAGTACGCGAAAACATTCGACAGAAATAACTAAGAGCGCATGGGACGAGGTGACTGGCTGTTGAACTTGTACCTGGCGCCCCATGGCCATGACGGCCATTTGGTAATACAGGCGTGTATGTCCCGATAATAGGTGAACGCCAGTGTGACGCTCGGAGGAGTAATTTCTGCTCCGACAAGCCTCGTGTCAAAATGTCCCAACCGGCGCTCGGATCGTGGTCGTGCACCCAGGAACGCCTGCACATTGTGAACCTTCATCGATTTCGCTATGGCTTGCCTCTTCAGCTCTGGCCAACAGAAGAGACTGCTCCACTTGGGAGCCATCATGTTGAACAGGCCCAACCTGGTTTCGAGGTGATGTGGGGCGCGAGGCAGTAGTCTGGAAGGTAGGCGTAGGTCATGTCTTAACACCAGACGCAGTTGAACACGTTGTGACAGTATCGCCATAAAGTGGGTGCTCTTGGAGGTGACCTTGAGGGCGCGGGCGATAGGCGAGATACCCCCGCGGACTGGTATTTCTTCCCCGGTGGTTTCTGGGCGCTACCGATCTTGCGGGTAGTATGGGACAGCAGGGAAAGGCATGCATGCTACCACCCACCGGTTGTCCGTTTGTAGCACAACACTCGTTACAATATAGTTAGTCTTTCTTTCTCACTTACGGTTAGATGCGGGTCTGTTATGCCGGTCAACTATGGTACGGTACCTTGTACAGCAGAAGGGAGACGAGGGAGAGTGCATGGCGCTCCTCATAGTCTCGCAGGTATAGTCGGAGAGTGCGAAGATCCCTTCCAGTACGAGACTGTCCGACACGAGACAGGCATACCTACCCATCGCGCCGTAAGGTGTTTAACTTTTCCTTCGGCACCAGAAACTCGACGGTTTGCGTGGGGGCCAAAAAACCAATAAGTCGTTCCTCCCGCGTCAAGTAGGTAAGAGCTTACTTGCAAGTATACAAAGTTTTTTGTTTAAAGTGTTTGTTACTTTAATTATGGCAACGTCTACGGCAAAGGCATGAACTTCTATGAATGCATGCATCTGTTTCATTAGTGATCACTTCCATTGGTTTGTAACAAGGACATCATCCATATAGACAATTACTAGAAGGCGCTGGGATTCTAACCAGAAAAAATAAATTGCTATAATTTATAAGTACCAGTTTGAGACTAGTTCAGACAAGTCATCTGAAGAACTTTAGCTTTGAAAAGCTTATTTAAAGATATTTGTTTGTGTCAATATTGTATCGGGATAATATGGCAGTGTAAAAACTTGAGAATTTTAGAATTCGATAGTTAGCACGATCAATAGGGGTATTTGAGCAAAAGGAAACCTGTTTCGCTAAAACAGTTTGCTGAGGATTCACAGAAGTAATTTTCCATAACGGCCTCTCCGATTTGAGGTAGGTACTCGTATTTATTTCCGAACCCTTCTCCTTAAGCGCGAAATCTCGGGCTCGCTTACGAGCGGCAAGTTGTTTTGTTCCAATTTTGTTTATTAGGCCTGTGCGAAAGGGTGTGTCTTTATAAGGGCGGAACCTGAGCGGGAGAGCGAGAGCGAGCTGAAATTCGACGTGAAATCTATTTGGCCACCTTGTCGATGCCAGCCATTCCCCGCAGGTACGACGACAGTTTGATGGGGTTGAGAAATATATATTCAGGGGTCGGAGAACCCTCCGATATCTTCTACAACTTACTTTTGTAATGAATATAATCAGAACGAGTCCCCCGACCGCAAGGCACGTTTTGCCGAGACGAACTGCAGGACCTTGTTATTTGATCGATTATCAAGTAGGTAAAGCGCGCCAGGCGTCCCGACCTGCGGCGCACCGGACCAATGGGATATAATTTAGAACTTAGGGCTTCGTTTTGAGCGTTAGGTTGCACCTCGACACTGCAGCTACTGGGTCACTCGCGAGCGCCAGACCGCCGGGGAAGCCGTGCAGCTCGATATCTGTGAAGCACGGAGACGTAAGTAGTTCTCCTGCATCGACGTAACGTGGCCATCTTCCACTCCGGACGCTGGGCGTTACCAACGTGGCAGACAGCACCGCCGTGGCCCGAAGCGCTTAAGTAGTGGACAGCGCCATGATCGTGGACAGTGCCAGGATAGCGGACAGCACCGCCGTCGCGGGCAACGCCAGAGTAATGGACGGCGCTAGCATAACAGACAGCACCGCCTTGGCGGGCAGCGCCAGAGTAGCGGACAGCACCTGCGTGGCGGGCAGCCCCAGCGCGGCGTACTGCACCGTTGTGGCCGGCAGCGCTAGCGTGGCCGACAGCACCGAGGTGGCAGACAGCGCCGGCATAGTTGGCAGCACCGCCGTGGCGGGTAGCGCCAGCGTGGTGGACAGCACCAGCGTGGCGTACTACACCGTTGTGGCCGGCAGCGCTAGCGTGGCCGACATCACCGATGTGGCAGACAGCGCCGGCATAGTTGGCAGCACCGCCGTGACGGGTAGCGCCAGCGTGGTGGACAGCACCAGCGTGGCGGACAGCGCCAGCGTGGCGTACTACACCGTTGTGGCCGGCAGCGCTAGCGTGGCCGACAGCACCGAAGTGGCAGACAGCGCTGGCATAGTTGGCAGCACCGCCGTGGCGGGTAGCGCCAGCGTGATGTACAGCATCGCCGTGGGGGCCAGCGCTAGCGTGGCGGACAGCGCCAGCGTGGCGTACAGCACCGTTGTGGCGGGCAGCGCTAGCGTGGCCGACCGCACCGAAGTGGCGGTAAGCGCCGGCGTAGTGGGCAGCACCGCCGTGGCGGGTAGCGCCAGCGTAGTGGGCAGCATTACCGTGGGGGGTAGCGCCAGCGTGGCAGACAGCGCCAGCGCGGCGTACAGCACCGAGGTGGCGGACAGCGCCGGTGTAGCGGGCACAGCGCCAGCGTGGTGTACTGAACCGTTGTGGCGAGCGCCCGGCGTAGTGGACAGCATCGCCGTGGCAGCCTGCGCCAGCGAGGCAGGCAGCAACAGCATGGCGGGCAACGCCTCCGTGGCGGACGGCACCACCGTGGCGACAGAGCCAGCGGCGGGCAACGCCATCGCGATCGGCGTCGCCATCGTGGCGGACGGCCCATGGTAGGAGGTGGCGCCATAGTGGCGGACGGCACCAGATAAGGGGTGGCGCCATTGAGGCGGACGGCACCAGGTTAAGGAGGTCGTTGCCGGTGGCGGCATCGTGCCGGATAGCACCATTACAGCATAACGATTGGCTCCACCATAGAAGCAAGCGCCGCCGCCGCGTGGCGCGCGGGGCCCGGCACGTGGCGCGCGGGGGCCCCACTGGGCGCGCGGGGCTGGCACGTGGCGCGCGGGGGCCCCACGGGGCGCGCGTTGCCGTTACGTAGCGCGCGGGGGCTGGCACGTGGCGCGCGGGGGCCGGCAGGTGGCGCGCGGGGGCCCCACTGGGCGCGCGGGGTATTTAGTGGTTTGGGAGGCTTGGTATTCACAAGAATATTGTTTTGAAGGTAGTCTTGAATGAGGCATCGAAGATATCCTAGTGACCAAAAAGTAGCTCACACACTAGCGGTCATTGCGGATTTATGAACAAAAATAATAAATCGTACTGAATGCAGTACGCGAAAACATTCGACAGAAATAACTAAGAGCGCATGGGACGAGGTGACTGGCTGTTGAACTTGTACCTGGCGCCCCATGGCCATGACGGCCATTTGGTAATACAGGCGTGTATGTCCCGATAATAGGTGAACGCCAGTGTGACGCTCGGAGGAGTAATTTCTGCTCCGACAAGCCTCGTGTCAAAATGTCCCAACCGGCGCTCGGATCGTGGTCGTGCACCCAGGAACGCCTGCACATTGTGAACCTTCATCGATTTCGCTATGGCTTGCCTCTTCAGCTCTGGCCAACAGAAGAGACTGCTCCACTTGGGAGCCATCATGTTGAACAGGCCCAACCTGGTTTCGAGGTGATGTGGGGCGCGAGGCAGTAGTCTGGAAGGTAGGCGTAGGTCATGTCTTAACACCAGACGCAGTTGAACACGTTGTGACAGTATCGCCATAAAGTGGGTGCTCTTGGAGGTGACCTTGAGGGCGCGGGCGATAGGCGAGATACCCCCGCGGACTGGTATTTCTTCCCCGGTGGTTTCTGGGCGCTACCGATCTTGCGGGTAGTATGGGACAGCAGGGAAAGGCATGCATGCTACCACCCACCGGTTGTCCGTTTGTAGCACAACACTCGTTACAATATAGTTAGTCTTTCTTTCTCACTTACGGTTAGATGCGGGTCTGTTATGCCGGTCAACTATGGTACGGTACCTTGTACAGCAGAAGGGAGACGAGGGAGAGTGCATGGCGCTCCTCATAGTCTCGCAGGTATAGTCGGAGAGTGCGAAGATCCCTTCCAGTACGAGACTGTCCGACACGAGACAGGCATACCTACCCATCGCGCCGTAAGGTGTTTAACTTTTCCTTCGGCACCAGAAACTCGACGGTTTGCGTGGGGGCCAAAAAACCAATAAGTCGTTCCTCCCGCGTCAAGTAGGTAAGAGCTTACTTGCAAGTATACAAAGTTTTTTGTTTAAAGTGTTTGTTACTTTAATTATGGCAACGTCTACGGCAAAGGCATGAACTTCTATGAATGCATGCATCTGTTTCATTAGTGATCACTTCCATTGGTTTGTAACAAGGACATCATCCATATAGACAATTACTAGAAGGCGCTGGGATTCTAACCAGAAAAAATAAATTGCTATAATTTATAAGTACCAGTTTGAGACTAGTTCAGACAAGTCATCTGAAGAACTTTAGCTTTGAAAAGCTTATTTAAAGATATTTGTTTGTGTCAATATTGTATCGGGATAATATGGCAGTGTAAAAACTTGAGAATTTTAGAATTCGATAGTTAGCACGATCAATAGGGGTATTTGAGCAAAAGGAAACCTGTTTCGCTAAAACAGTTTGCTGAGGATTCACAGAAGTAATTTTCCATAACGGCCTCTCCGATTTGAGGTAGGTACTCGTATTTATTTCCGAACCCTTCTCCTTAAGCGCGAAATCTCGGGCTCGCTTACGAGCGGCAAGTTGTTTTGTTCCAATTTTGTTTATTAGGCCTGTGCGAAAGGGTGTGTCTTTATAAGGGCGGAACCTGAGCGGGAGAGCGAGAGCGAGCTGAAATTCGACGTGAAATCTATTTGGCCACCTTGTCGATGCCAGCCATTCCCCGCAGGTACGACGACAGTTTGATGGGGTTGAGAAATATATATTCAGGGGTCGGAGAACCCTCCGATATCTTCTACAACTTACTTTTGTAATGAATATAATCAGAACGAGTCCCCCGACCGCAAGGCACGTTTTGCCGAGACGAACTGCAGGACCTTGTTATTTGATCGATTATCAAGTAGGTAAAGCGCGCCAGGCGTCCCGACCTGCGGCGCACCGGACCAATGGGATATAATTTAGAACTTAGGGCTTCGTTTTGAGCGTTAGGTTGCACCTCGACACTGCAGCTACTGGGTCACTCGCGAGCGCCAGACCGCCGGGGAAGCCGTGCAGCTCGATATCTGTGAAGCACGGAGACGTAAGTAGTTCTCCTGCATCGACGTAACGTGGCCATCTTCCACTCCGGACGCTGGGCGTTACCATCGTGGCAGACAGCACCGCCGTGGCCCGAAGCGCTTAAGTAGTGGACAGCGCCATGATCGTGGACAGTGCCAGGATAGCGGACAGCACCGCCGTCGCGGGCAACGCCAGAGTAATGGACGGCGCTAGCATAACAGACAGCACCGCCTTGGCGGGCAGCGCCAGAGTAGCGGACAGCACCTGCGTGGCGGGCAGCCCCAGCGCGGCGTACTGCACCGTTGTGGCCGGCAGCGCTAGCGTGGCCGACAGCACCGAGGTGGCAGACAGCGCCGGCATAGTTGGCAGCACCGCCGTGGCGGGTAGCGCCAGCGTGGTGGACAGCACCAGCGTGGCGTACTACACCGTTGTGGCCGGCAGCGCTAGCGTGGCCGACATCACCGATGTGGCAGACAGCGCCGGCATAGTTGGCAGCACCGCCGTGACGGGTAGCGCCAGCGTGGTGGACAGCACCAGCGTGGCGGACAGCGCCAGCGTGGCGTACTACACCGTTGTGGCCGGCAGCGCTAGCGTGGCCGACAGCACCGAAGTGGCAGACAGCGCTGGCATAGTTGGCAGCACCGCCGTGGCGGGTAGCGCCAGCGTGATGTACAGCATCGCCGTGGGGGCCAGCGCTAGCGTGGCGGACAGCGCCAGCGTGGCGTACAGCACCGTTGTGGCGGGCAGCGCTAGCGTGGCCGACCGCACCGAAGTGGCGGTAAGCGCCGGCGTAGTGGGCAGCACCGCCGTGGCGGGTAGCGCCAGCGTAGTGGGCAGCATTACCGTGGGGGGTAGCGCCAGCGTGGCAGACAGCGCCAGCGCGGCGTACAGCACCGAGGTGGCGGACAGCGCCGGTGTAGCGGGCACAGCGCCAGCGTGGTGTACTGAACCGTTGTGGCGAGCGCCCGGCGTAGTGGACAGCATCGCCGTGGCAGCCTGCGCCAGCGAGGCAGGCAGCAACAGCATGGCGGGCAACGCCTCCGTGGCGGACGGCACCACCGTGGCGACAGAGCCAGCGGCGGGCAACGCCATCGCGATCGGCGTCGCCATCGTGGCGGACGGCCCATGGTAGGAGGTGGCGCCATAGTGGCGGACGGCACCAGATAAGGGGTGGCGCCATTGAGGCGGACGGCACCAGGTTAAGGAGGTCGTTGCCGGTGGCGGCATCGTGCCGGATAGCACCATTACAGCATAACGATTGGCTCCACCATAGAAGCAAGCGCCGCCGCCGCGTGGCGCGCGGGGCCCGGCACGTGGCGCGCGGGGGCCCCACTGGGCGCGCGGGGCTGGCACGTGGCGCGCGGGGGCCCCACGGGGCGCGCGTTGCCGTTACGTAGCGCGCGGGGGCTGGCACGTGGCGCGCGGGGGCCGGCAGGTGGCGCGCGGGGGCCCCACTGGGCGCGCGGGGGCCCCACGGGGCGCGCGTTGCCGTTACGTAGCGCGCGGGGGCTGGCACGTGGCGCGCGGGGGCCGGCAGGTGGCGCGCGGGGGGCCGGCACGTAGCGCGCGGGGGGCCCCACGGGGCGCGCGGGGCCCGGCACGTGGCGCGCGGGGGCCCCACTGGGCGCGCGGGGCTGGCACGTGGCGCGCGTTGCCGTTACGTGGCGCGCGGGGGTCGGCACGTGGCGCGCGGGGCCCGGCACGTGGCGCGCGGGGCCCGGCACGTGGCGCGCGGGGGCCCCACTGGGCGCGCGGGGCTGGCACGTGGCGCGCGTTGCCATAACGTGGCGCGCGGGGCCCGGCACGTGGCGCGAGGGGGCCGGCACGTGGCGCGCGGGGCCCGGCACGTGGCACGCGGGGCCCGGCACGTGGCGCGCGGGGGCCCCACTGGGCGCGCGGGGCTGGCACGTGGCGCGCGGGGGAACCACGGGGCGCGCGGGGCTGGCACGTGGCGCGTGTTGCCGTTACGTGGCGCGCGGGGGCCGGCACGTGGCGCGCGGGGCCCGGCACGTGGCGCGCGGGGCCCGGCACGTGGCACGCGGGGGCCCCACTGGGCGCGCGGGGCTGGCACGTGGCGCGCGGGGGAACCACGGGGCGCGCGGGGCTGGCACGTGGCGCGTGTTGCCGTTACGTGGCGCGCGGGGGCCGGCACGTGGCGCGCGGGGCCCGGCACGTGGCGCGCGGGGCCCGGCACGTGGCGCGCGGGGCCCAGCACGTGGCGCGCGGGGGCCCCACTGGGCGCGCGGGGCTGGCACGTGGCGCGCGGGGGAACCACGGGGCGCGCGGGGCTGGCACGTGGCGCGTGTTGCCGTTACGTGGCGCGCGGGGGCCGGCACGTGGCGCGCGGGGCCCGGCACGTGGCGCGCGGGGCCCGGCACGTGGCGCGCGGGGCCCAGCACGTGGCGCGCGGGGGCCCCACTGGGCGCGCGGGGCTGGCACGTGGCGCGCGGGGGAACCACGTGGCGCGCGGGGGCCGGCGGTCTGCCCCCCGCGCCAACGGCGGCACGCGGGGCACCTAGGATATTGTTATGTAACTGACTCACCGATCGATTCGAAAGATATTCAAACCTCCATTCCAACAATGTGCTCGACGAGCGCACGCGCACACGAAGGCGAGACTCGCAGCCGCTTCCGGCCCCGATGCCATCCATCCTCCGCATGATCGCGAAGCGCGTTCCTTCTCCTTCGACGTGGAGCGACTCTCGTTGTTCATAATGCGATTCCAAAGCACTCGCGAACAACGAAGTAAAAAATTTACTAAAGAGGGTAGTCCGATAGAAAAAATATCACTCGCGATTCGATTTCCTTAACTTTTAAGGACGCCCTCTAGGCAAATTAACAGTATCTGATGTTAAAAATCGAGGTTTAAAATTCCTCATTGCAATATAGCTACGGTACGTCCGATCTGTACGGCAGACGACGCAACAATGAGGAAACCAATATGGCGGCGGGTGCACGGACGCCGGTTCTAGAGTTGACAGGTTGGCGAAGGCGGATGTGACGTCACAGCGAAGGCGCGGAGTGAATGAATGACGCAATCGGCTACTTCAGGTCGTGCGCAGTGGCGCCCTCTCAAGTTACTTGATGGTGTTCGTCGAACGGAACACGTAATATAAACTAACAGTGATACATTTCTACATTCTTTTTGTTACGAAATATAAAATTTACCAGTAACTGTCGCCGTAAATCACATCCGCGTGAAACAGTGACATCTAAAAATACGAATACGTTTTAGAGCTTACATATGTTTGGGGAGTAAGTTTCAAAATTGTATAAATATAAGATGGTTTTCTATTCCTAGTGATTTGGACGACACTGTTTATCAAAACACAACTGAGTTTCTCTGTAAGAAAAGATTTATTGTATTAAATTACATGTAAGATTCACAACTAACAGTATGAGTTAAGCAGTAACAAAAACAAACTTTACCTGTAAGAAAAGAAACGACATTTAATGTTATTAATCGCAATGTCGATTCCTAAATCACAATTGTATTGTTTCTTAGCTTTCTATTAATTTAATTAATTTCAATGAATTGCTTTCACAATGCTGACAGCTCTTTTTAGGTTATCGTTACACCATAGATTATAAAATAAAGATCTGTCACGATGACACTTGAACTCCATGCGCGGGAATATTAAACCAAAGAAAATTATATTTTTCTTTATATAAATATTTTTAGAATGGCTGTAGAAATGCGAATGTATCAGTATCAGTCGTATTACGGGTTTATTGTGCCACGGCGGCGTTGGCGGCGATCGAAGGCGAGTTGATCGTCTCGCCAAGGCTCTCTAGCAGCTCCTTACGGTAATCATCGAAATCTCCGTCAACCTGGAAAAAAAGGATAACTTAACAAACGAGCTTTCGAATAGTTACAAGATGATGACGCAAACAATAAAATTATTACACCATACTTCACGTGCTTAGTACTTGCCTTTGCTAGTAGCAAAGCAATGTAATTTACTCTCTTATTTCTCTACTCTACAACCAAGGTCAAGGTACAAGGTCTAAAAAAACCTATGGTTTACATAAATCAACAATTACTGCCTCTTGTCTATTTAAATTAAATTCACCCCAATGTGAAAACAGAAACGCTTCTTATCCAGGGAGTTTAGATTATCTTTTCACGTATTTTAGGCACAATGATTACTTTCTACCGCTGAAAATCTCGCTGATGATGGTGGCCGATTTAAGGGGTTTTAATTTACACTCCAAAGTGATGTAAGTCACGTCTAGCCTGTCGGCCCGTAACTATCAGTAAATAAATAAAAACGCCCTTATACGAGTACAGTGGCTAGGGGTTTGCCAGGGCGCAATGGAGCGCAGCATATTGGGTGTGAAGCGAATGGATCCTATCCGGAACACCACGCTGCGGTCAAAAACTCAAATTGTAGACGTAGCTCGGAAAGCGGCCAAGTTAAAGTGGGACTGGGCTGGTCACGTCTGCCGCGTGGCCGGTGAGTTATGTCCAAAGTGTAACGCAGTGGAAACCTCAGAACACGAATGGGACGTGGCAAACCTCGTCGGCGATGGCGGGGTGAGTTGGACACCTTAATAATGGACTGGTCAGATCATGCTCAAAGCCGCGAGCAGTGTAAGAAGAGGGGCACACATCAGGCTCTAGGCTCAGAGCATAGAATACTAGAGAGAGGACAAGCCACCGGCGGCCGTGTCGCCGCTGTTAGCTCAACGGGCATACTCTGCCATACTGTGCACGCGTGCTGATCGCAGAGAAAATTACGTTTTTTCCCAAAATGCCTGATATAATTCGCATGTATTGTCCAATAAGCGCGTAGGTATACACGTGTGTGTGTTAGATTAGATTTAGATTTATTTATTTCGAGATAAAAATTACAATATAGATTTGCATACAATGTCAAAATTATAAGAATCCTTATCACGATCGTCAATAATAAGAAATAAAATTTAAAAATATTCAAAATGTAAATACACAAAGTGGAAATCGTAGCTCCAATTACGGATTGTTGATTGTTTCAGGTGTGTGCGTGCTTTGTTTTGTCAATTACTTGGGCGTTGTGTGGGTTAATGAACTTGCGACAGGCGTAGTCAATACAAATCGGCCGGCATGTCCGATCTCCTTATATTCAGACATCTGTGGCTCTAGGTATATAATATAATAATAAAACAGTGGCTAACCTCGTTGATGGTCTGGTCCTCGATGACGTAAAGCGCGCAGTCCGTCTCCCTGATAAGCCGCTCGTCGTGGGAGACGATCACGACGCCGCCCTTGTAGTTGTTGATCGCTTCCGCGAGCGCGTCTATACTCTCGATGTCCAGGTTGTTCGTCGGCTCGTCCTGAACAAACGTGTTTAAACATTTCAATATAGAATACTAGTAAATTGAGAAACTGAAGGTCAGAGAGTCTAAGGCATACGAACGGATAAAGAATCGGGTATACGTATGTATGAATACATTTTTTAGGCATATAAATGTATATTTCGGCAACTTCCTAATACTTCCTTTTATTTATAGCACCTAATTTCAGTACACGGACGGGGAAAAAAATCACCCTGGCCTTCTGCCTATCGCTGAAATCTTTCGTCTTGATGGTGTGCGAGTGGCTGGCCAGACCAAACCGCGCCAATGCGCTCCTTCTTGTACTGAAGCCTAGTAAGGCGCTGGAGGTAGTACGGGAGTTCCCTTCGTTGTTTCCTCGAGCTTGTTTAGAACTTACCAAAATGACAACATCAGGAGCCATGTTGGTGAGCTCCGCCAACGCCACCCTAGCCTTCTGTCCACCACTGAGGTCCTTCATCTTGATGGTGTGCGCGTGGCTCGCCAGGCCGAAGGTGCCCAGCGCCTTACGCGCCTTCTCGTACTGGAGCCCGAAGAGGCGCTGGAGGTACTCCGCAGGGGTTTCTTCGGCAGTCAAGTGCTCGCCGGAGTGCTGGTCGAACCGACCTATCCGCTGCAAGGTGAATGGTTAAGGTCAATTTATGATTCAAAGTACAATTCTACGAACAGCCGGCCTCATACGTTGCTGAACACCTAAATACCTCGTCGTTTTTACTCGTTTGACAACTTCATATGGAAGTTTAACATGACGTTTAATGCGACACGGTACAAAGGTATATCACGGTATTTGCAATGTTAAATTCCACAAGTACTTGTATGTTTAAAACACTAATTGAATTTGTAGAATAGTGAAATTGTTGATGTTGCAATAATATATGTATACCTAGAAAGTACCTAATTTTAGAATGTACCTAAGAAAATTGCAGTGCCCTTGCAGGGTATCATGTACCTACTCGTACGTATTACTACCTTTTGACATCCATTGTATAATGAACATGATTATTGCAATAAATTAATTGAATTGAAGGTGTTAAGCCACTTGTGAGGCTGACCGTACATTCAGTACAATATGTTTACTTTATTACCAATATAATCATCATTCATCAGTACGTCAATTGTATTTTACCATATCAATAATTATGACAATGAGGATAGTATAGGTGAAAATCTCTTGCATGAAGTTGTGGAGTAATCGAATTGGCTAATGGTTTGTTTGGGTTACAATTTTTTTTATATGATTGATAATGTATGTAAAAATAAATACTACTTATGACCTCCTTCGATAAAGCACGCGTGACACTGGCGGTAAAGTAGCGTGCGCTGTCAAGTGTCAATACTGTCAAGATTGAGAGGTTGAAGAAATGTGTTAAGGCGTAAAATATAATTTGATTGTTATTCAGAACAATTGTTGATAAAGGATTGACGAAAGGATAAATAAACTTAAAATGTCGTTTCTTTGTTTACAGGTGAGATTTTAGTTGTTAGTTAGTACTAGTACTTGTAATGTAGTTCGGGAATATAAACCCTTACTTATAGAATAAAACTTTGTTTACAGAGCAACACAATGGTTTATTTTATCCACATAATATAACAAAATTGTTATTATATGTATTTTCGAACAGGTCATGTAGTTAGGTGTCCGGCCACAAGAGAGGCCTTTCTTATTTTTTTTACTTAAACCATACTGTAACCATCTGTATAATTACAGGAGAAAGCAGAGCGAACGGAAATCACCAATCGCGACATTTTAATTAAAGCGGACCGGAATGAAATCCACTATGACTGGCCGATATGTCCACCACGCTTCTCTCCGCCTCAGTGAAATCGTTCAAATATGGTTTTAATATACAACAAGCGTAACATGGAAGAAAGACGCAGACTTCTTTAACCAGCAGTGGGACAGTACGGGCTAGAAATGAATGAACGAAGTGTAAAATGTGTCTCACCAGTCTATGGTTCCTGATAAGGTCGCCGTTTATAGGGGTCAGCTCGCCCACCAGCAGCTTGAGGAAGGTGGACTTGCCCACACCGTTGGGGCCGACGATGGCCACGCGGGAGTTGAGGTCGATGCCGAAGTCCACCTGCTTGAACAACGGCTTCTGACCGGTGAAGTTGAAGTCCACATCTGGGGAATAAATATTTGACAAATGTAGCGTTAGTTAAATAAGTAACAAGCTACACACCACACCACAGCGCAGCAGCCACGAAGTAAAAGGGTGAGGGTGAGGGGTAGTTAGATTGCGCCGTTATGATTTACGATTCTGGTCCTAAACTAGCACATTTTTGACTAACATAATACTCATAACATATCATCATCATCATCATATCAGCCGAAAGACGTCCACTGATGGACATAGGCCTCCCCCAAAGAGTGCCACAACGGCCGGTCCTGCGCCACCCGCATCCAGCGGACTCCCGCGACCTTTACCAGGTCATCAGTCCACCTTGTGGGGGCCTACCCACGCCGCGCCTTCCGGTACGTGGTCGCCACTCGAGAACCTTTCCGCCCCAACGGCCATCGGTTCCTCAGGCTCATTTCTGATGCGATCACGCATAACATATACCACACTTAGATGAGGTACAATAGCAAATAGTACTCGTGGCTGGGTTTTGCTCCTGTTCAAACTTCAGGAGCTCCACTTCCCCTTCCGGTTGCTGTCGATCACTCCTGAGTGTCCAACCATGCCGTCCATAATCCTATCACCGGAAAATCCTCCGATCTCCTTGTCTGTCATAAAAGAAGACTTCGAGGTGCGCCTTTCTTGAAACTTCCTCGAAAAGTGGTATGTACCTAGAAGCTCCAAGGCAAGGTCCCCAATGTCTTGTAAACGAAACTGGTACCTGGTACAGTCAGCCAAGAAAGTGGTCTACCACTTTTCGACTTTATTGCATACAAAATAAGGTTCAAAAGTGGTAGACCGCTTTTTTGGCTGAAGGTACATATACAGATTTATGAAATCCAACTGTTTTTTTACAAATATATTAAAGCCTATGGCACTCCCACTATTACTCATTGTGCTTTGCTGCAGACCGTGAAATAGAATCATTTGTGTCCACATATTACTCGACTGCGATAACTTTGGCATCAGTTCAAAAAACTATGACGTATTTATATGGCAAAACTGTCACCTCAAATTGCATTCTAATCGCGGTTCGACAATACCTACATACATACGCTCGAAAAACATAACCCTCCTTCTTAGGCAGTTGGGCAAGGAAGCTCGGAAGGTAACTCACTGTGTAGCCCAAGGATGGGCGGCTGCAGCGGCGGCGGGTCGGGAAAGGCGAACTTGACGAGGTACTCCTTGGGCCGCTGCAGCAGCGTCACCGGCACCGCCGACTCCTCCTCCTCGCGCTGTGTCTTGCCTCTGTTCTTCTGAGGCAGTCGGGCAAGGAAGGTAACTCACTGTGTAGCCCAAGGATGGGCGGCTGCAGCGGCGGCGGGTCGGGAAAGGCGAACTTGACGAGGTACTCCTTGGGCCGCTGCAGCAGCGTCACCGGCACCGCCGACTCCTCCTCCTCGCGCTGTGTCTTGCCTCTGTTCTTCTGAGGCAGTCGGGCAAGGAAGGTAACTCACTGTGTAGCCCAAGGATGGGCGGCTGCAGCGGCGGCGGGTCGGGAAAGGCGAACTTGACGAGGTACTCCTTGGGCCGCTGCAGCAGCGTCACCGGCACCGCCGACTCCTCCTCCTCGCGCTGTGTCTTGCCTCTGTTCTTCTCCTGCTTGCGGGTCAGCGCGTCCTTCTGTTTCTTCTCCTGTTTTGAGAGGATAGTTTCGATCAAGTTAGAAAAGTTGAAAAACCCCCGTTATTTTCATTACAAAGTACAATATCTCAAAAGAGCCATCTCGATCACGTCAGCTATCGGATAATTTCGGATTCAAATCGGACCATTATTTTAGGAGCTACGATGCCACATATAGACACACAGGCACACAGACACGTCGAACTTATATCACCCGTGTTTTTGCGTCGGGGGTTAAGAACCGAATATGTAGAGTGCGGCTTTTATGACGATGATACAAATCAGCGCTATAGACAGTCGGAAGCAGAAAAGCGACGCGAACGATATCTCAAGAGAATAAATCCGCGCATGGGATTTTGCACATCAATATTTACTGTTAATGGTAAATGTGTTTTAATAGGTACCTGATTGAACAAAAAAGCAACAGAATACATATACTTCCAATCGCTTAGCGGGGCTAGTACAAGTGACGCTGCAAAGCGACACGAGACGAGAAAAATTGCCCTTCTCTTACGTATTTGTATAGGTCGAGTAAGACAGGAGTTCGCGCGCGACTCGACTTGGCAGCGAGTTAAATTGTGCTGGCGCACCTGATTATTTACAAACAAATGTTGAGGGACAATTCGCCCTAAGCTGGGTTTTATTGCGTTAACATGGTTAGTCAAAAAAGTTGCGAGCGCGGCGTGTTATGAAAGAATGATGAACTAATATATATTGAAAACACAATTCGCTTGGCTTTCATTTGTGTAAAAATTATCATCGCGGCATATCATATTATATTTCATTTATAAAAAACTTGTAATGCACCAATGCAAGTGAGGGGAAGAAGTGGAAGTCATCATCGTTCATCAATCTAACTCGTGGAATTTCATACACTCGTGAAAACTCATCACTCATTTTATGTTTTAACCTGTTTTGTGTACATAAGTATAAGAAAGTGCTTACATACATAGATACATACCTAAAACTCACGGAATGTATGGACTTTCCACCTCCCAATGAAATTCCCATTAGGAATGATTCCCTTTTCTGTCTATTTTTAAGCACGAAAAAGTAACAAACAGACATACAAATTACTAGCACTTTTGTTTATAGTTATATTATTATATTTATGGGAGCAGATTGCTTGATAACATTGATTGCTTGACAAGGTATTAAAATAAAGATTTTGAGTTAAACGCCATATAATGTAAGGTAATGTCAAAAAAAAATGCTTGGCACGTTTGGTTACAGCAAACAGAATGTACATGTACAACTTTCGCAATGCAGATATAAATCGGTAAAATAAGGCCAAAATCTTTAATTGCTGACTGTACAATCCATTTTAACCAGCCTATACTCGATAGGGTTGTATTGATGTTTTGAAGTGTGTATATGGTCACCTACGGCTCCATCATCAGATCACCTTCCGCTACGCCATATTATTGCAATATAGAAGGAAGTTGTTCAAGATTCAACATACAAACTAACACACACGTGAAGGTCAATAAGCTATTATATTGGTAATAGTTAGCCACTGTTCTAAATAAATCATTATAAATGCTTACTTAGAGTGCATAGTTTTTGAAGAAAGGCCTGTACGATGTAGCTACTTTCGCAACGCAATTATTTCAAACAATCGTCAAAATAATATCCATAACAAAATGCATTTTCACAATGAGATAAATAATTATAACATGCAAATTTACATTTCACAAATTTATAAACATATTTTCAATGGACAGTTTTGAAATACACCGCCCATCCTTGGCAGACTCAACGTTTCTTGTCACGAGAACCACAACACAACATTTTAGGGGTGTATACACCAAATATTCACCATAATGATGAATTTTCTCGAAAAAGGATTGAAAATATTATCAAAATGGAGAAAAAAGTAACGCAGGGGATTAAATAATCACAAAGTTATGAGTGTTCAAAGTTTTAAGAGGGGGATATGCTGTCCCTATCCCGCCAAACGCACCTTCATATGAAACGATTGTCTTTTACTATGACGGTCGTGGATCGTGACGTCACGATCCCCTAGCGTTTTCTCTATCTAACAAGCAATATTAAGACGATTGTAGCTTCGTAGTTTTTTGAGATATCTGAATGAGATCTTCGTAACTAGATTTTTTTGCCTTTGTTTCTTTTAGAGTAATAATACATTTTGAGTCTACCCTATTAGAATAAGTAGTAGTGTTATAATTTGTAATAAAGAACTTCTATTAGACTTGTAGTAGGGTACCTTTTTGAACATTCTATTAAGGGGACGTAGGTTCGTGGTCTTATCTCCCTCTCACTGAGCATAAGCGTGAGCGAGATGGAAGTGCGTGTTTGGAAGCGCGGATATCATGTTTTTTAATTGTATTTCTTTGTGCGTTTTAATAAATAAAAAGTAATAGCTGATTTCCCTCAAACATGACATTGCCGATTTTTAAAACCCATTGTAATATGTTTAGCTGTTCTGGATAATTAGTTACGATTTTTTTAAGTGTATTTTAGACCTATATTCGTGATTTTTTTCTATCGAGCGAAAGTCAAAAACTCAGGATTCGAATAGCTGATTTCCCTCGAGAAAGGCCTCAAGATTGCTAATTAAATTTAAGGCAGCCGTATTATAATCCAAACAAGAGCTATGATTTTTTAAAAATCCGTTTTCACGTTGCCTTAAGCATGTCAACAGTGATACACACCAAACGGTGCACTTACACGGGCAATTCTTTGAGCCATAATTGCCCGACAACGTTGGGGTTCTCTCACTCTTACGTGCGGGCTTGAGCGTGACGCCTGCGGCGGTACCACGAACTTCGAACTTCGTATATCTCCGTCTCTATCGCACTTATGGTTTATGGTACTCGGGCGACAGAGACGGGGATATACGAAGTTCGAGATTCGAAGTTCGTGGTACCGCCGCTGTACATACATTTTTGCAAAGCATTTATGCTCAAAAAAATTCCCGTGTAAGTGCACCAAAACATATTTACAAGAAACTGTATCACCTGAACAACAACAATAAATCGAACGAATTTCTCCACATTACTTTACTTTATACCAACTTTTGAATTGCATTAACGAACCGGTTGCAGAGCTTGCTTAAGAAATAGACATTAACACACACACACACACACACACACATACACATAATGCAAAATTAATCATTCTCACGCTTGCTCTTACACATTCTTTTGCCAAAATAAGTGAAATTGCCCGAACCCAAACCTCAGAATAAGTAATAGTACAAGTACAGAAGTTGCACTCCCTAGCAAAAACGGCGTTTAGGCATAAGAAACATGCCTACTCTCTCATTCTCTGTCTGTCGTATAACTTGTATTCATTCGAGCACGTCACGTGTAGCGCTAGGGCTGTGACGCCAAGAAAACAGCAATGAGGGCCAAAATTTATGATTGAGAAAGAAGTTTAGTAACACATTCACGGCCACGCTAATCTCGTAGCGCTACGCCGTAGTCCGTAGCAGGTTAAACCTCGTATGTAGCGAAAAGCGCTCGTAGCGCTCTGACGCATATGTGTCGTCATGGGCACTGAATGGGTTAACATTTGGTTTATACCTACACATTACAAGCCCCATAGTAGGTACATATATATACGAGCGTTTTTGGACGACGTAAGCATTTTTCCCGGTCACACTTGCCTGCTGGCAAAAGTGATGAAGTCCTGCACCGACTTACCTATATGTATATTGTATGTATTGTTGTATTTTGTTATAAGCACGTTCTCAATTAATTAAAATAGGACAGGACAACCATTATACCTAGCGAAGTTTAATACATTTTCAAACCCGTGCTTAATTTTGAAGAAAATTACTGTAGGTATCCCGTTAAAAGTAATAAGTAAGTAAGTACCTAACCAGCCGGTTCGTATTGTAACATGTATTTACGTATTGTTGTTGTACATTGTATACTTCGTTTTTTTTAAGATTAGAATTATCTGTCAAACGGGTAAACAAAGAAGCAGTGGTCGTAAACCTTCCTTCTTCGATTTCGACCGATACCACTGAATTTCTCGGAACTTATGTACATACGAGTACATATCATTTGATATTTACCGATAGCTGAACGCATATATTTTCTTTTAAAATGTTGTATACCGTAGCCAACGATATGCCAGCAGTCTCGGCAGTCTTTTTCACACGGTCCGATTTAGTGGGATACTCCTTTCTATGGCACATTTCTGACACTCATTTGTAAATATTCACTGGCAGTCAGAGGATTCTGCCTTTGCCTTTTCTTCTTTGGAGATGAAAAAACATTAGCCGGAACCGGCTGCGACTTCTGTAGCCCACTCGGGCCAGCCTCGGCTTCATACATTGTAAATGTGCACCAACAAACAAAATATCTAAATAGAATCTATTTAGATAGATCAACAACTAATAACAAAATTCAACAAAAACGATAACAACAATCTTTAAGTTAGCTTACAGCTATAGAAATCACAATTCACAACCGACTCAACCGACAACAATATGAACTCGAATGAAAAACCCACATGAGTGAATTACAGATAGTGACAGTGACGTTTAAAAATTGTGTGAGAACTCTGCCTCTTTAGGTTTTTTAATGTACAACCTTTCCATGAAAAATTGCAAACGCAATTTATTAAAATTCTTATCTTTTCATCTTAGAATATAAATTAACTAATATTATGTTTCTTATCTGTTCACAACACTGAGTAATATATGTATTACTAAAACATGATAATAAATACGTGATATTTATTAACTCGTATTCACTGTTCGATCCGCAGAGTGTGCCCGATAAAAAACCTTATATCTCGTTCTGCAAAGGTCTCTCTAATGCTAAAAAAAACGAAGTATAGGTATCTTGCAAATTCATAATATTAAGTACCTAAGTTATCTCCACTTATAATAAATCTCTAAATTAAAAAAAAGAATCAGCCAGTTTGAAACTAAGCTTTCTGTGGTACGAATGTTCTCAGCATCCCATGGACGGAAAAATATGAAACATTTTATATAGGTACATTATTATTCCAGCTGCAACTTAGGATAGTTTTTATCCGACTGAGACAATTAATTTATTTTCCGTAATATACGACTTCATTTAATTTTTCATTTATTATTCTTAAAGTATATCGCCGCCACATCTGTCAGCTAAAAGAAACGTCAAAATCACAGTAATAAGAAATACTACAAACAAAATGGCGGAATTGCTTTGCCTTTCTTTCGCCTATTAACACTTTTAATCCCGTCTACGATATACATTGACAAGACACATAGGTACCAAAAGCAAATATAAAATTAATCGATTTTGATATGCGAACTTATATGCGCAAATGTCGAATTAAGGCGTAATTTGTACAAAAATGTAACAACAAATTCGAACAATATAAACTTGGTTTTTTTGAATGGCACGCGCGCGCGCTCTTTGCGTATTCAGCCAAACCACGAAAACCGAAAGTTCGTATATCTGAGGGCCTACCGCGAACGGCATTCGAAGTTTTCCCTCTCTGTCGCACGTATGTACGAACTTGTAAGTATGACAGAGAGGGGAAACTTCGAATGCCTTTCGCGGTAGGCCCTCTGCATTCCTGTCATTTGTTAGTGCGATAGAGATAGAGATACCCGAATATTTTCGAATTCCGAAGTTCGTGGTTTAAAAGAAAATACGGATGTCGGATAGATCTAAATTAATATTTTATGTGTGAATATGGTTAAAATTATCTCGAAATACTATTGTTGTTATTGTTTTAGTATATTTGACTAGCTTTAAGTTTAATATTGTACGTCCGAAATGGGCAAGCTGTTGGACTTTATTTTACCCAAAGCAACTAAATGTACACAGTTCTGACAATAAAGAAATCTTATTTTATCTTATCTTATCGAAAATAGGGATGTAGACACTAAACAAAATAATCATAATGTTGTATTATCTCGAAAAAAAAACAACGCAAGAGGCTATATAGGTAATCACTAAGTTATAAGTGTATAAAGTTTTAAGAGGTTGAGGCTATGACGCTCGAGGATCGTGACGTCACGGTCCCTGATCGTTTTCTCACTCTAACAAGCGACATTAAAACGGTTGTAGCTTCGTAATTTTTTGAGATATTTGAATGAGTTTTTCGTTTCTTCTTTCTTTTGAAGTGAGTCTACAGCACCTCTATTTGGAAGACAAACGGAAATAATCCATACTATCCATACTAATAATCCATACTTCCATACTAATATTATAAATGCGAAAGTGTGTCTGTCTGTTACCTCTTCACGCCTAAACCGCTGAACCGATTTAGATGAAATGAGCCCCGGGGAAGGACAAAGGGTAGTTTTTATATCTGAGGGGCTGAAATTGGGGGTGTAAATTTGTATGGAGCTACTTAAACCGCTGCACCGATTTAGATGAAATTTGGTATATAAATAGTTTGAGTCCCGGGGAAGGACATATAATAGGTTTTATCCCGGAAATCATCCCCTAAGGGGGTGAAAAAGGGGGGGGTGAAATTTGGATGTAATCTATTTTGATAAAATTTGGTGTAGATATAGGTTAAGTCCTGGGAAAGGACATGGGATAGTTTTTACCCCAGAAATCATCCCCTAAGGGGGTGAAACTAGGGGTGAAAATTCGGATGGAACCCATTTTAATACAATTTGGTATAGAGATAGCTTGAGTCCCGGGAAAGGACATAGGATAGTTGTAATTCCGGAAATCACTCCCTAAGGGGGTGAAATGGGGGGTGAAAGTTTGGATAAAATCCATGTACCTAGGTGAAATTTGGTATAGAGATAATTTGAGACCCTTCAAAGGATATAGAATAGTTTTTGCCTCGGAAATCATCCCTTAAGATGGTAGAAGTTTGTTTGCATTATATTTTCTAAGTATTAAGTTCTACGCGGACGAAGTCGCGGGCAACAGCTAGTACTAAATAAGTACTTACTTATTTAATAAATAATTAAAAACCCGGCCAAGTGCGAGTTGGACTCGCGCACGAAGGGTTCCGTACCATTATCTATAAAAACGGCAAAAAAAATCAAGTTTGTTGTATGGGAGCCCCCCTTAAAAAAATACTTTATTTTGTTTTTAGTATTTGTTTTTATAGCGGCAACAGAAATACATAATCTGTGAAAATTTCAACTCTCTAGCTATCACGATTCTTGAGATACAGCCTGGTGACAGACGGACGGACGGACGGACGGACAGCGAAGTCTTAGTAATAGGGTCCCGTTTTACTCTTTGAGTACGGAACCCTAAAAATGTATAGATCATACACGGCCACGTAGGTGTCTCAACTCTCGTTACGACAAAATGAATAAGGTATATAGAATATAAACATACGGCCGCTTTCTTGGACTGTCCATGCGCCTTCAGATCCTTCAGCCTCTTCTCCTGTTTCTCATACTCCTTGATCTGCTCCTTCCGTTTCTGCGCGAACATCTTCTTGAACATGGAGTAGTTGCCCTTGTAGTAGAACAGCTTCTGCTGGTCGAGGTGGATGATCTCGTTGCACACGTTGTCGAGGAACGACTGGTCGTGGGACACCACTAGCAAGGTCTTCTTCCAGCCTTGGAGATAGCTGGGGATTACATTGTCAGATGTACAATCATCTCTGATTAAAATGTGGTGAAGCTCGCGAACGCCCGAAGGTCAATCCGATGGCGCGTGGGCGTTTTCGTTCTTAGACATACTAACATTTCAGCCGACTGCAAAAGATGTATAATTTTTTCACCCTATTACAGTGGCTTAAGGTAAAAAGTGCATACATATTTACGAGTGCCGCATACGTAATTAGGCATCCTATGGCGAAATGCCCGTTTTTTTTTTACTCTACGCCATCTTTCTTAAATTTGTACTTACTTGTCAAGCCAAATGACGGCATTGAGATCCAAGTGGTTCGTAGGTTCGTCGAGCATGAGCAGCGTGGGCTCAATGTAAAGGGCTCTGAAAAGAGAAACAGGCTTTTATAAATGTCATATGTCTTGGCCAAAAATAAAAGTTTTGGGCCACCTAAACATGACATTGGCTCCATTTGAGATATCTAGAGAAGCCCGTTTCTAGCCGAAGCTAGGGTAGATAGACCTCTAACTGGCTTTCAGATCACGCACAATGCTCTATACTTGGCAGTAAATGCTCAATTTTTTTGTCACTTTCTTGCATTACCAACTTTTTAGCCTAGTTGGTAGTGACCCTGCCTACGAAGCAAGAGGTCCTGGGTTCGAATCCCGGTAAGGGCATTTATTTGTGTGAAGAGCACGAATATTTGTTCCTGAGTCATGGATGTTTTCTATGTATTTAAGTATTTATTTCTCTATATCAGTATCTATATCGTCGTCTAGTACCCATAGTACAAGCTTTGCTTTGCTAGTTTGGGACTAGGTTGATTTGTGTAAGATTGTCCGCAAATATTTATTTATTTATTATTATTTATTTATTATAACCACCTACCCGCTGACATAAAATCTGAAACGCCTGACGATGCATTTGACCGCAAGCTCAGAAACCTTATTGGCTCACCCAATGTATTCAACTAAGGAATTTATGGAAATTACATTTACTTAATTTTATTTTATTTGAAATACTTATTTTTTAATTATTATTTTATAAAGGGGTTTTATCTGTTATGATAATGTCACCCATATTGTTACAAATCACTTAAATAAATGTCATCTTCGCTTGATACCCCTACACAATGTTGTACAATAGGGAACTTGCATCTTAATATTTTATTACGAAAAACAGAAGTATAATCCAGCATTAAAACAACTGTAGCATTAAAACTTTGTTATGATTTATTTTTCTGATGTTATATGCATTTGAAATCTGCGCGCGCCGGCACCCCCCGAAAACGCTCCATACTAAACGGGCTTATGCTATGACGTCACAGCATAGCCTTTACTATGGAGTAAGTCATTAATTTGCGATTATCTCCACAAAATTTACGTTTAAGTCTATACTTGTCATACAACCTATCATTTCTAATTTAATATTCTATGTAACTTTTACGTTATTTTATCGAAAAAATTAAAAATTAATTTTCGTCATTTTAACGTTAGTCTTCCGTCATTATCATTACTAATAAAATCGTTTTTTTTTTCTTTTGTATGATATCTCTACGTATATCCGCATCGATTGAGTGGAATTTATTCGAAATTGAAATCCCATGCAAGTTCCCCATTCTTTAGCTACGTTACATTACGATAATACTTTATTTCTGCTATCGACATTTGCTGTTTTTGTTTGTTTGATGTATTTTATAAGGATTGATTGACATTTTTAACCGACTTCAAAAAAGAAGGAGGTTCTCAGTTCGACTGAATTTTCTTTTATTTTTGTGTACGCGATAACTCCGTAATTTATGTACTGATTTGTAAAAATATTTCTTTGTTTGAAAGCATATACTTCCAGATTGGTCCCGTTGTCACCAAAATCCAGTTCTGATGATTGGATCCTGGAGAAATCGAGGGAACTCTTCAAATTTTATAGGCAAACTTGAAGCAATTTGGCTACTGATTTGAAGTCGGTTAAAACTTTGTTTTTAAAGTAAATTATCGTACATTATTATTTATATTTAAGCATTGTTAATAAATTGACTAAAGTGGTATTACTGTAGTTTAACACACTGGCTTCACAATGAATAAAAACAACAATATTAAACTTAATCTAAAGGTAAAAAATTTGGCCTAAATCGCCGTGAACAAGAAAGCTGGCCGAAGGCTGGCCGTAAATTATATTTTCATCTCTCCTATTCTGAAAGTTGACTTTTCATGGGCATATAGCCGGGTGGAAAATAGCGTTTTCTCCCCTAGGGTGGAAAGTCATTTTTGCGTATTGTAAAAATACCATAAAATCTAGTAAATTTGTTGTTTGTTTGTTTTTGTTTGTTTGTTTCAGTTTTTTTGTAAGTTTGTTTTGTTTTTTGTTAGTTTTTTTTTTTTTTGTTTTTGTTCAGTTTGTTTTTGTTTTAGATTAGTTGCGTCGCGGCCTACTCGATTACAATCGAGTAGGCCGTGGCAAGTGGCCAGTGCAAAGAGGTTAGAGGTTGGATATAGTTTTAATTATTTTACTTAGGTATATCTAAAATCGAATAATTAATTTTCCTCACAGTCGAAATGAAAAGTAGAGTGTTTAACTCGGGTGAAATTACCCATTTCACCCTCGAACTATTGGCGCTCTCACTTCGTTCGAGCGCCAGAAATATCTCGAGTGTAATGAGTCACTTTCAACCCTTGGTTAACAATCTACTATTTCATCACACTTGCTCATAAATGGTGTTATTCCTTGCCTGTATACAGAACGACAATGGCCTAAATGGTTCCCGCCGAAATAATGGCACCATGGGAGGTATGAGCTTGTGTGTGATCTGATTGGTTAAGCAAATCTGGGCGGCAAGAATTCTGCTCTGTGATTAGTTGAAATATTGAAGCTCCGCCCTCCACTCGCACTGATCTAGAAGTGAAGTTGTCAATTTCGTCAACATTTGATTGATGCGCTTGTATAAAACATAGGTTTTTCTGTCTTTTGTAGTTATTTATTTCCTCGCAAATGTGATGAAAAACATTGTGTATAACAAGGGCGTAAGAATATTGCAAACTCGATTCATCAAAAGCCCTCCGCCTTACGGCGTCGGGCTCCTGATAGACTCTCGTTTGCAATATTCCTCATACGCCCCTTGTTAAACAATGTACTATTATATTTTAAAATAAAATGTACTTTGACGATCCTGATTAGGTGATAGGAAATAATAATTTTATTTGTGATCATTATATTAATAATTTTGAATATTGTTATTAAGAGACGATCGTGATGTATGTTCTTAAAATTTTGACCAAGGCAATTTTGGACAGTAATTTATGCCATGAAATAAAATAATCTAATCTAACTATAAATAAATAAATAATAAATATTTGCGGACAATCTTACACAAATCAACCTAGTCCCAAACTAAGCAAAGCTTGTACTATGGGTACTAAACGACGATATAAATACTTATATAGAGAAATAAATACTTAAATACATAGAAAACACCCAAGACTCAGGAACAAATATTCGTGCTCATCACACAAATAAATGCCCTTACCGGGATTCGAACCCAGGACCTCTTGCTTCGAAGGCAGGGTCACTACCAACTAGGCTAAGGCGGTCGTCACTATCGACTATCGTCGGGTGACAAGCAAAAGTCACAACCAAAACTGTCACTGCTCTTCAAAACCTCGTATCTCGGTACGTAGTCGATATCGAGATACGACCTTTGATTTAAGTAGGTATTTGTTACTAAGTGAGTTTTGCTTGTCACCCGACGTTATTTTCCTGGGCAATTTTCGACGGACGCACGTTTTTTTTACAATTCTGCAGTTTAGGGTTGACCCTTCATCGGGTGGGGAAAGGCGGTCATAACCATAAACATGGTAGCTGCTCCAGAGGCGCGCACCGTATCGCGCAAAAACTCTCCGTTCGTCAGAGCTCTACACTGCCTTAAGGCGACGTGAGCTACGAAAACGGATTAAAAAAATCGTAGTTCTTGTTTGGATTATAAATATTATAATTAGACCTCGTTATCTTGTCGCACTGTCATTGCTTTTCCGTAGAGCGTGAATGATTTTTTTATTAACCGACTTCAAAAAAAGGAGGAGGTTCTCAATTCGGATGTATTTTTTTTTTAATGTTTGTTACCTCAGAACTCCGTCATTTATGAACCGATTCGTACAATTCTTTTTTTAACTGAAAGTATATGCTTCGAGATTGGTCCCATTGTTTCCAAAACCCCAGTTAGATGATGGGAACCGTGAGGAATTGAGGGAACTCCTCAAATATATTAGGCACGCGTGTAGTAATTTCGGTATTTTCTATTATAACTCGTGTATTTACACCCGGAAATCATAAATTTGGTGAAGTGGAAGTGATGATAAAGACCACAGATGGCTTGTGGAACTTCTCAATGATGTACTTCAAACTATATAAGTACGTCACAGATTCTGATAGTATTCCGTTGAAATAGCAAACAATGAAGTGCCAAAGGTAATTCTGAGATCCTTGAGGAATCGACGGAAGTCCTCAAATATTATCGGCCCACATACAGCGATTTGGTTTATTGGTCTAAAAATCAACGCTTTTGTTCTCGAAAATCAGTTCATGTGGAAATTTGGAAAAAAAATGTGGGAATGTTAATGTGGCTTGGCGGAGTACTGAATTGAAGTCGGTTAAAACTTTGTTTTGAAAGTAAATTATCGACCGTCTCGATATCGATGTTTATATAATGCAACAATGCGATTGAATTTTCGCCTTTGAAATCTTTGCTTGATCTCAATGAAAACTTCTTGATGAAAAATAAGTAGATAACCTTATTGGTGAAGCGATATAAATGATTTACCTATTTGCAACTGCACCGACGAAAAGTAACTCATAATTTCCAGTACATCGGGAACTTCAATATCGTAAGTGGTATTTATTTGCAAATGTTTTGGAGATTCCTTTGTTGAACGCTGATATATCACAGATGCACCATCACTGGCCAGCTTCAAATGACGACTCAAATTATGGCTTATCGAGCACACTTTCTATAGATTTAGCGACTTTAGTACGCAATAGGTCGCACTTTATTTGTGTAATGTGTACAATTATGTATATACAATTCGTTGTACTTATGCTTTAATTTTATTTTTTGACTTTTATGATTATTTATTATTTTTACAATTATGATTAAAATATTGACATGTAATATGAAATATTATGAATAAATATGATTATGATTATGATTATCTAGATGGATATATTAATAGCAGCCATTTTTGAATTACCAGTACCAGCAGCCTTTAAAAAGCTATTGTTTTTGAAACTGTGTGGGACTGGTCAGTGCGCGCTTCGCATGTGTATGCAGCAGGATTTACAGTTGCCGCCCAATGTGAAACTTGTGATCACCAAAACCCCTATATGACCCTTAGTAAAGTTACATTGACGATGTAGAGTTATATACAGTGTATTGTAATTATTGTGGAAAAACTATGATACTCGTAAACAGTGTTAACTAAGATACCTACACCCGAGACTTTTATTTCTTATTTTTTTATCATATATATTTATACCCGATAGTACCTAGTGACTCCTTATCAGTTGACTAATTATTAGTGACATATAATTCTAAGTACACTATCGATATTTAGATAGTCGATAAAATAATCATTTACACTCAACGGAAAAGCAATGACAGTGCGACATAATAACGAAGTCTAATTATAATACGGCTGCCCTAAATTTAATTAGCAATCTTGAGGCCTTTCTCAAGGGAAATCAGCTATTCGAATCCTGAGTTTTTGACTTTCGCTCTATAGAAAAAGAATCACCAACATAGGTCTAAAATACACTTTAAAAAATCGTTACAAATTATGCACAACAGCTAAACATATCAATGTCATGTTTGAGGGAAATCAGCTATTACTTTTTCATTTATTAAAACGCACAAGGAAATAAAATTAAAAAACATGATATCCGCGCTTCCAAACACGCACTTCCATCTCGCTCACGCTTATGCTCAGTGAGAGGGAGAGAAGACCACGAACCTACGTCCCCTTCATGCGCTTCTTGCATCAGCACCGGATGTGGACGTCTTTGGGAGTAAGTTGGGAAATGGTGTATCGTGAATGCTTAAGGTACTGTGAGGTGATGGATAGATGTAATTCTTCTGTCATATATTTAAATGTATATATCTAATTTGTAATTCACTGTGACTTAGTTTTTAACTGTTGCTGCTGTAATTATTTTTAAACAAATAAATAGGTACCTGGCGAGCGAGACCCTCATACGCCAACCTCCGGAGAAGTTCTTGGTGGCGCGGTTCTGCATCTCGCGGCTGAAGCCGAGGCCGGCGAGGATGCGCCGCGCGCGCGGCTCCGCCGAGTCCGCGCCGATCGCCTTCAGCTCCGAGTACACCTAAACCAACACCCACGATTTTAGTTATTTACCGTATGGCATTTTGGTCAATGAGTTATACAAAAAACCTGCCAAGTGCGAGTCGGACTCGCGCACAAAGGGTTCCGTACCATTATCTATAAAAACGGCAATAAAATAACGTAAGCCCCCTTAAATATTTATTTTATTCTGTTTTTTAGTAATTTCTTGTTATAGCGGCAACAGAAATAGGTACATCATCTGTGAACATTTCAACTGTCTAACTATCACGGTTCATGAGATACAGCCCAACTAGCACACTAGCGTTAAAATAACCCTTATATCATTCTTATATCGGTTCCAGCCCTTATAACCGCGAATCAGGCCCACGATCTTACAGGTAAAGGTGTTAGAAAGCCTTTAGAGCAGTGTTATCTGACACCCAAAGTGTTGACCAACCTTCTACAAACACCCGTAGTAACGGTTAAAGTGTTAGCTGAGAGTGTTATAATATAACACTCTTGCGCTCACCGAGTTTCAAGTGAGCATTTTTACTTCTTACTATAAAATTATGTGACAAATATGAATACTGACAAAATGGCGAAGATAGGTATTAGTTTATTTGGTTTGTGTTATTAAGTGTAAACAATCTGCCCTTGTGATTTCACGGTATGTGTATACCATGTTTTCCATCTCATTTTTAACGCGCCGTCGATTTGTCTAATAAAACTTATGAAGAATAAAATAGACAACGTATTTTTATCATTTTCTATTCCTGTTTCTTGGCCAGTGGCATGCTAAATTAAGTGGCATCCATAGAATGGTTAGAGTAACATAACAAAAGAAATATGTTCATGTCAAATATTGAATAACCTAATCAATTTGTAGGTTAGAGTTCACCAAAACAATGGCGAACTTACACTAAAGCTTTAGGCGTCAGTTAAGTCTTCTATAACGCTTATTGAGTTACAACACCTTTAGTCAAGAATATTGTGCAGGCTTTGCCTTCATAACGGTTTTATAATTATAACTAACACCATAAGCGTTAGAAAAAGTTTCAATACTTACAAATGAGTTGTTCAACACTTCTAGTATCTTGTATTACTATACTCTTGACCAACTCTCTTATAAAGCCTCTGCATGCACCTTATAGTAGATATAACACCTTAAGCTTTATAAGACACTCCACGGCAACAACTAAAAAGCAATAAGAGTTAACGAGCACTCTTGTAAAGGTTAAGGTGTTAAAGCTTTAACATCTTAAGTATACTTGCTTTGAGTAACACTCTCATAACTCTAAAACTTGCTTAAGAGCGTTCAATAAAGCTCTAGTAACACTTTTGGAGTTAACATTTTTCCTCTAGGTATAACACTATTAGTTCCAACTGAGATAAAGGTTAAGGTTATAATAAAACCCTTAGCTGACACCAAAATGTTAGTTGGCAGCCTGGTGACAGACGGACAGACAGACAGACGGACGGACAGCGGAGTCTTAGTAATAGGGTCCTCTCTGACACTTTGGGTACGGAACCCTAAAAAAATTGAACATTTAGATATTTCTCTTCAAGTACTCTATAGCACGCAGGTCATTTTTAACCCACTTGTTAGTTTTTTTATGGAGACATGTCTGCTGGGTGTTTAAGAACAGGCATTGGAAACTGCGCCCACCACTGGTATAAATAAATGCGGCTGGTGCCACTCCTCTAAATGTGTGTGTGAGTGAGTGAGTGTGTGTGTGTGTGTGTGTGTGTGTGTGTGTGTGTGCGGACCTCAACAATCTTACTCAACTGGCTGTAGAGTACAGGGTGTCCGGTGACAGATTTCGAATTATAAAATGCAATAGAAATAAAACTACTGTGTTTCTTAATATAATTAAAACAGTAAAATCAAGAATTATAACGCGGGTTTTATTGTTTGTAAGT
Source organism: Epinotia brunnichana (assembly GCA_963854355.1). Classification (NCBI taxonomy): domain Eukaryota; kingdom Metazoa; phylum Arthropoda; class Insecta; order Lepidoptera; family Tortricidae; genus Epinotia; species Epinotia brunnichana. Next base: position 23,453,111 of record OY977946.1, on the reverse strand, counting down.
AATGCCGTCTAAATGTTGTCCCTCGCACCGTTTCACATTCGTGAAATCTGTGGACAGTATTCCGCGCTACGCGCTGCAGAAGAGACGGTCGAATGTCGTTTAATTCTCGAACGATATTGTCCTTTAGTTCTGAGATAGTGAAAGGATTGTTCACATTTACTTTACTTGTCAGGTACCCCCATTAAAATAAAAAAAACCTTTGGAGTGAGATCTGGCAATCCTGGCGGCCAGGCGATATCTCCGAATCAGCTAATCAATTTATTGGGGAAAAAATCTCGCAGTAGAATCATGGAGTCTCTAGCAGTGTGCGGCGTGGCGCCCTCTTGCTGAAACCACGTGGATGACGTGTAGTAAGGACGTGCTCTCAGTGCTGGTATAAAATATTCTTCAATCATACGCCGATATGACCTGCCGTTCACCGTGATGGTTTGGCCTCGAGAATTTTCAAAAAAAATACGGCCCTATGATTCCATGGACTGATAACGCACACCAAACAGTCTCTTTAGGTCTGTGCAGTAGCTGCTGTTGTTTCAAATGCGGGTGTTGTCCTTTAGGCGACTAATAACGGCAATTTTGTCTGTTCACGTAGCCGTTTAATTGAAAATGTGCTTCATAACTCCAGAAGATCACGTTTACTGTGCGATACATAGTTTCGCAATAATAAAATGCACGTTGCTCACCCGTCCACTGAGGCATTTTGTTAAATAACTCCGCACAAAAGACAGTAAATGAAATAATGTCAAAATTCTTGCAAAGTTTTTACTTTTTAAAATATTGGCGAAGGAAATTCGAATTCTGCCACCGGGACACCCTGTACTTGAAGAGGGCTAATTTTTTATTTATTTATTAATTACAAGACAACTATGAGGTTCACTGGTGTTATTTATTCTTAGTCTAGGTTAGTACTTAATGGTAAAAAGGGATTTGGTACGGTCAGTAAGTATTTTTGTCAAGGGACAATCAAACTTACCAGCTATCATTTTCAGGATGCTGTTGCTGCTCCCGCGCACTCTATTCAGGAGAGAGGCAGACTTTTTGCGCCAAACGGCGTCAAAACCGTCTGTACGCGCCTCGGCAAACATAAAAAACGCACTGCAGAAGCGCGGCAGCGCAGAGCATTGTATGCCTTTTGGGTATACTTGAACCACAGACTTGCCGAGTACAGTGATGTGCAATACGCTTTGAACAGCGTTATTTTCACGGTATCTGTACATCGAGCAAATCTGCGGGCCAACATGTTCGCCCGGACTGACAACGCCCTGCGCTCCCTCTCCATATCTAAATCGTCCTTAAGGTCATCAGTTACCAAATGCCCAAGATACTTAAAGAAGAAGACACGTTTAAGAGTGATATTATTAAGTATTAAAGGTGGAACAAAACTTGGGCACTTGGTTCCCGCCTTAAAGACCATATATTCTGTTTTAGACACATTGTAAGTCAAACCATGAGATGTCGCATATGACTCACAGATTGCAACTAGTTTTCTAAGTGCGCCGATTGAGGGAGCCAGGAGAGCCATGTCTAATCTAAATCTTTAATTATTTGTTTGTTGACATTTTATCACTTCTCGCTGTCAATGAGCCATCCGTCACGTTCTGACAAGTATGCGAGTGCGAGAGTGACGGATAAGTGATAAAATGTCAACTATGCTACGCCCGCTGAATGGCTTCGAGAAAAGGATGGTATGGCCGGGCGTTTATTAGTTTGTTTTTCTCGACTTGGCGGGGGAGAAGTCTTTTGGACAAATTACCACAAGTACAAAAGACTCTCTTGCTAAGTCTAACTACTTCTTGTTGTCAATTTGTCCTGTAAGCTAGGAGACAAAATTGTAGCAATTTTAGTGTAGAGAAGTTGCTTGCTCGTCGCCCATAACCCATAACACACATTTACCCTATTTTCGTGCAACATCGACATGCAATTCACCAGTAGGTCGATCACGTAACGCATTGTACGAACGTCGGGTAGGTCTAAATGTCACTTTTTATATGGAAAATTGACAGTTAAATAGTACCGACGCGCGTTTGGAACGTTACGTGATTACCCCTCAGATCGCGGTTGACAGTGACACTCATCGTACCGCGTACAGTCAAGTGCAATAGTTATTTGTGTCTCAACTCAAGGGAGCAAAATGATGAACATACGGCGAGGGCGGTACATTGAATCCAGAGTAAAGCGGAGGATTCTACGATAGAATCCTGAGCGTAGCGAGGGATTCCAAGTTAGAATCCTGAGCGTAACGAAGGATTCAGGCTATAACGCCCATGACGAAAATAATTTTGCTCCTGAGTTACAAATAAAACTTATCACACCGACTATGAGGAAAACAAATGAAAAATAAATGAGTTCGTTTTTAATCGATTACGATGAAATTGGCACATTGCGTAAATGCTACTGTCGTGATTTGTTCCAAAAGATGATTTTGTTTACTATTTTGTTCAAGAAATACCAAAGGATTTCCACAATGTAAATAATTAATCGATTATGAAGATTAGATCGTGTAAATACGGTTTAAGTTGTAAGTGGGTAAAATATGTTTTGTGTACCGGCAACATTGGGGAGATCCAAAGGTGGGTGGGAAAAAGATTATAAAAAGGATGTCATGCATTTTCTGGCCCTCTTTGATTTGTGTCCTGGTGACGAACAGAAGTAAAATACATCTTCCAACATCGAGAATAGTGTTTCATTTTAATTCGGAAGTGAGCATTATCCACGAAAGCCCACAGCGAAGACATGTAAGTACCAATTGTGTCCTTATATCCATCGAGCGAGACTATGTTATCTTACATGCATGTACCAATTATCACAACTACTCCACGATCATTTGCCATAGTTTGAATTAATCGAACATTTGAAAGTTACATTTATCCAGAATTTGGTTGATTTTGTTAGACATAAAGTAGGCAATAGTTATGTTACAACTAAAGCTAACCTACAATAAAAGTTGTTGATTGAAGGTAGATTTACAAAAGTGCCGTATTTCAAATTCCTTTTGTTAAAGTAACTAATTCAAAGTCTGGCAAATAATTAAAATATTGTGTTGACCCATTCGATTGAATATTGATTGTTACTTATACTTTGTTACGCATGATTTAAATTGTCAATGCAAATCAACTACGAATATGTATTCGTAACGTTGCAGTAATATATTTGAAGCATATATAGAGTAACAATCACTAAGAAACTATAGTGATGTACTTATTGTATTAAGTGATTTTGATTTGGAGAAATACACCAATTTTGTGTAATTTGTATTTTGTATTTGTATATTCATAGATTTACGTAACAAAGCAATATAGTAACGTTTAACTTAATCATCCGTTTAAAGTACTGCCCGGTGTAAGTCTGACCTCCGGGTTACATATGCAGTATTTAAGCATTCAAGGTTTCAAGGGTTTAATTACACTGGCTGTCGAAGTCACGGCCGAACCAGTGTGTTTAGTGAATCGCCCCATCTAAGGCGAAGTCCATGTAACCAGCCCCGCTATTCTGTGACTTGTCTCAAACTCACCTCACCGTTCACCCACAAAAATATCTTGACGCCGCGATTCGCAGTAACTAAGCGTAGGGAGAGGTCGAATCTCGTTGGGCGTGACGGGTGGAGTGAGGCGCGTTAGCGCGTTCCGAATAAGAGCCCATGCATTATTTTGTGGTCAAAATAATATTGACACTTTCTCGCAGCTGCAATTTTTGTATTTCAAAATGTTTGTTAACATTAGAATGGGTATACTTTCTTTTGACTTGAGTGCTGTGTTATTTGCATCGTGATATTAACTTGTGGCGCAGATTTTATACTAATAATGACATTAGATATAGACTTTCGAATGCTATATGATACTAAATTGTTATAAAATCGTCATATACTTACCTAACGCATGAAAAACGTAAAAGGTTAAAAAACGAAAGCGGCAAATTGAAAGAAGTGTGTTAGTTAGGCGCACTAGTTCAATATCTTTTATAGTAAGTAAGTACCTACTCCGTGTTTGCTTGATATTTAATACGAGCTAGGTGCGCTCGTGCATTCTGATTAAGCTGTATCAGGGCACAGCGAATTCGGTTCATTTTTATAGTAAACACGATCCTATAAAATAAATTAAGTACGCACGGGCTATGTATGCCCATACATTGTATATTGTTTGTATAGATTTTTTGTGGCATGAAACCAAGTGAGTTTCTACTATTAAGTATGTACTAATAACAGGCTATGTATGCAAAAATTGGTTGTAGTGCCGATTTTGTGATACGGAACCATGTGAGTTTCTACTACTAAGAAAGTACTCGTAGGCTATGTATGCCAATATTACTTGTACTGATTTTGTTGTACGAAACCAAGTGCGTTTCTACTATGTACCTGCAGGCTATGTGTGCCAATATTGCTTATGTGGATCTGGTAGTACGAAACCAAGTGAGTTTCCACTATGTACTTACAGGCTAATGTGCACCAATATTGCTTATGTTGATTTGGTAGTACGAAACCAAGTGAGTTTCTATTATGTACCTGCAGGCTATGTGTGCCAATATTGCAAATGTTTATTTGGTAAGTAGTACGAGACCAAGTGAGTTTCTAGGTACTATCTACCAGGCTATGTGTGCCTATTTTGCTTACCTATGTTGACTTTGTAGTACCAAGTAGTACGGAACCAAGTGAATTTCTACTATATACTGGCAGGCTATATGTGTGCCAATAGTGCTTATTATGTTATGGATTGTTGGCAAACCATGTGAGTTTCTTCTTCTAGCTACGTATGCCGGTATTGTGTTTGCATATTGATTTTGAAGGATGAAACCGTATTTGTTTGTTTCTATCACTACGCCTACAGGCTAGGAATGCCAATATTGCTTTTAACACATTCACCGCCGCGAATCGCTACACGCTACGCTCGTAGCCGATCTCGTGGTTTCCCCGTATGTAGCGGAGAGCGCTTAAGGCGTAAGATCATGACAGTTGTGTTCCCGGCACTGAATGTGTAAATGCAGCTATGTTGACTACATATATCACCAATATTTATTTTATCTTGGTACAATATATGTGATATTGTTTTATTTTACCAAGGACTACTTCTAGGCTAATATAAGAGCCGATACATACAGTTTAGATATGTCGATTTTGTATCACCTGACCGTGCGACTTGCTACAGACTAAGTAGGTTTACACCTATGTCGTTTGAGATGAATACCATGATGACTTTATAAGGAACTAGGTGAGTTCATGATAATGGTATATGCTATGTACGCATTTGCCTACATTATTTAAGTGAATGTAATATATGCATAAGTAGTGCATACGCCTATACGCACTGGTCGACTACTTACATTATTTACCAAATGCCAACTAAGTATAAGTACATATAGGCATGTTAATGGAATGTGATGGAGATACAATTTTTCTTATTTCGATATTATGATTAAACCTAATTTGTGATACCTGCAATTTGCTATGTAAGTCAAATTGATATTAGAAATCGAGCGAGTTAAGGTTGCGGACGATTTTATTACGACTAACTATATTATACCTGATTGTTCGATCCAATTCCATCACAGTTGAATGTGATGCGACGCGACTAGTATCATCATCTTAATCAGAACTTTAATTTTACATCAACCACATATAACAATGTGATGTAGCACAAGTTTACGTAATTTGTTCTTTATGCCTGTACACCTGGAAGGCAAACATGAGCTACCTAAGTGCGGCCGTATCCGTAATGGAATAAACACTTGATTGAGTGAACCAACTATTTAGATAGAAAACCCGATTCACTGCACATAGGGCGTGTAGGGCATAGTAGAGTATAATCGGATTATATTTAGCGGTTGGGTATACTAATTAAAATACTGAAAAGCCTATTAATTTACAGTGATAAATATATGTGAGTGTACATGACGTCACACGAATTTCTAAAGCGGTTATTATTCTATATATGCTCCGCAACATTTTTACCCCAGATTTTAATTGTGATAATACCGAACTAACTAACTTTATGATATTAAATAAATACTTGAATCTTTCTTAGATACACCTACCCCAGTAGGTACATTTATATTCAAATCATGTTTAATTTAATAACTTGAAGTAATAAGTAATACAAATTTATGGTAATTACAGTGGTTATCAGGCAAGAATGGGAAAGGATATCGATAAAGAGAAGGAGGCGGATACAGCTAGGAAAAGAACTAGGAAACGAATTAGATGCATAGACTCATCAGATGAAGATGAGGTACCGCCGCCCACACAAGCGAAGCCATGTGAAGCTAATTCAAACGACTCTATGCCGATTACTGACGTGATTAACTTAATTAATTCAATGAAAGGACAAAGCAGTAGGAATACTGCACTATTAGGCAGTAATCAAATGAACAACGTTATTCCAGAATTTGACCCGGATAACAAAGCACAAGATATAGAAACCTGGATTAGGAAAGTTAACGAATGCTCATTGATCTACGGCTGGGAGGAAAAACAAACCATACACTTTTCCCTACAAAAGCTAGTAGGTTTGGCAAGGAAATGGTACGAGGGACTCCCGACAGTTGTATATACGTGGACTGATTGGCAAGACAAGTTCAGAAGAGCATTCCCAAGTGAGGAGAACTATGGAAGTTTACTTCAGGAAATGTTAGCTCGAACTTCTCGACCCAATGAAAGTTTAAGGGAATATTTTTATGATAAAATTGCATTAATCAATAGGTGCGAGATTGTAGGTAAGAAGGCGGTACAGTGCGTAATACATGGTATTAGCGACAGGACTACTCAGAATGGGGCACAAGCTTTAAATTGTCAAAGTCCAGAGGATTTACTTAGCTTTCTTAGCACCCAAAGAACTTATGAGCGCGAGCGACTGGGCTCTGACGGCAGAAGAAGGAATAACCTAATCAAAATTAGGAATGATAGGCAGGGTTATCCATCACAGGCGGCATCGACATCTACTGAGAGGGGAGTGACTTGTTTTAACTGTCGCACAAAAGGACATTCTTTCAGTAGATGTCCAAAGCCAATAGTACAATGTCTGAAATGTAATAGGGTCGGTCATAAAAACGATGCTTGTACATTGACTCCTCTGAATATGAGATTGGATACTAAAAGTAGTCATTTTACAAACATCGAACCAAAAGTACAAAAGATCTCTACGTACGGCCTAGGTAATGACAAATATTTCAAACACATTACAGTTAACGGCAAGGACAACATGGTCGGGTACGTAGATTTCGGAAGTGAATGTAGTTTAATGCGTAGTACGGAGGCGCAACGACTAAATCTTATTAAAGATTTTGCTGCTTTGCCTATTATTAAAGGTTTCGGTAACTCCACAATCACCCCGATGTACAAATCCAGTATAAGTATAAAATTAGATGACGTGGACACTGACTTAGAAGTACTGATAGTAAGCGATGAATACATGCAGTCCCCCTTGCTGGTGGGTCAAGACTTCACTGAACTGCCATCTGTGACAATCTTAAAAGATAGCAAACAGTTAACGTTTTACACAAGTTCTGAGGTTCAGGATGATAATAAAAATAAAAATTTGTGCTTGCATACACAAGATGGGAGTTTAGTGCAGGGTACTAGTTCAGTTCCAATCTATACGGAGGATTCTTCATATTCCGGTGATGTTTATGTTGAGGGTTACGATAGTAATGAGGTAGGTAAGGAGTATCATCTCCATCAGGGAGTCTATCGAATTAAGGACGGAAGTGGCTTTGTAGTCGTGACAAACTTATCTCGCAGACCAGTAGAATTAAAACCGAAATCGATCATTGCCAGAAGCTTGTCCTTTATAGAGAAGGAAGTTAAAAATGTTAACTTAATTAACAAGGATGGAACGTCTCCCAAACCCCTCGACAAGTCAGAGGTTAAAGTAGGACAAGCCCTGGATGATGAACATTTCGAGCGGTTATACGAACTTTTACAAACCTATCGTGACTGCGTTGCTACGAATTTAAGCGAAATAGGGTGCGCAAAAGATGTTGAGATGCAGATCGAATTGACGGACGAAAAGCCAATAGTTTATCGTCCCTATCGACTGTCTTTTGCGGAACGCGAACAGGTTAGGGGAGTAGTTGACGATCTCCTGCAGAATGATATCATCCAGGAGTCCAAATCGAATTTTGCTAGTCCAATTTTGATGGTAAAGAAGAAAAATGGAGAACTGAGACTGTGCGTAGACTTTAGGGGGTTGAACCAAAAAACGGTTAAGGATAAATTTCCACTTCCGTTGATAGAGGATCAGCTTACAAACCTCAGTGGAAATTCATTCTTCACTACTTTGGACCTGGCCTCCGGCTACTACCAAGTACCTGTAGCCGAGAAGAGCCACCCACTCACCGGTTTTGTGACTCCAGATGGGCATTACGAGTTCAAACGGATGCCGTTTGGACTCGCTAATGCCCCAGCCGTATTCCAACGGATGATAAACAGAATGTTGGGAGCCAAACGATTCAACTCGGCGTTGGCTTACTTAGACGACTTGCTAATTCCTTCGACCACGATAGAAGAAGGATTTAGACGTTTAGAAGAGGTCTTGAGACTGCTTAGAGAATTTGGTCTTACGCTTAAGTTATCGAAGTGTAGGTTTTTTGACACAAGCCTAAACTACTTGGGCCACGAAATTTCCGCGGAAGGGGTAAAACCGAGTAAAGATAAAATTCTAGCGGTTTAGCAATTTCCTCAACCGAGTAATATCCACGAAGTCCGACAATTTCTTGGACTTGCGGGGTACTTTAGAAAATGTATAAGGGGTTTTGGGGAAATCGCTAAACCACTCACGAATTTGTTAAGAAAAGATGTTCCCTGGCAGTGGACCATTGAAGTGACAAAAGCATTTACTGAGCTTAAGGACAGGCTGACCGAACGGCCCCTCCTAGCTCTTTATGACCCGAAATTAGAAACGGAGCTTCACACAGATGCTAGTTCACGGGGAATTGGAGGAATACTCCTCCAATGGCAACTTATTCCGCGTGTGTTAAAGCCGGTGGCTTATTTCAGTCGACAAACGGCGCCTGAAGAAAAGTTCTTCCACTCATACGAGCTGGAGACCCTGGCCGTCGTTTGTTCACTGAAGAAGTTCCGCATCTATCTTTTGGGTCTAGACTTCAAGGTTGTAACTGATTGTGGTGCGTTGCGGACCACTCTAACGAAGCGTGACCTTGTACCACGGATAGCCAGATGGTGGCTTGATATAACTGAGTTCACCTTCGAAATTGAACATCGACCGGGCGCTCACATGGCTCATGTGGATGCCTTAAGCCGCAACACAACGCAACAATCGGGTGATTTTGAGAACTCCACCATGACCGTTTACAATATAAGTAAAGAAAACTGGCTACTGACTTTGCAAATTGCTGATCCAGATATATCGCGTATTTATAAAATATTGAAACCCGAAACGAATGATGGAATAAAAGACATTAAAGAAAATTACATAATTAAAAACCATGCAGTTTATAAGAAAATTGGTAATGACTTGCGTTTAGTGGTTCCTCGAAATGCTAGATGGCAAATTTGTCGTTCAAATCATGACGACCTTGGCCACTTAGGTTTTAGTAAGACGGTAGAAAAGATACAAAGTCAATTCTGGTTCCCTAAATTACGGCGCTTTGTAAATAAATACGTTGGTGCTTGCATAGATTGTGCTTACAATAAAGATAGTGCCTCGAAGGCTAAACGTGGTCAATTGTATCCCATCGAAAAGGTTAGTCGTCCATTCCATACACTACATATTGATCACCCCGGACCATTCGGTCGAAGTCAAAATGGTAATTCGTACATCCTAACCATTGTTGACGGATTCACGAAGTACGTTTTCGTTAAGGCCGTGAAAGATACCAAAACCAAAACCACAATAAAGATTTTGGATAATATCTTCCAAGACTTCTACTTACCGTACAGAATTATATCTGATCGCGGAACGTCGTTCACTTCGTCAGCCTTTGAGAAGTTTTGCAAGGAGCGATCGATCAAACATGTCCTTAATGCGGTGGCTTGTCCAAGATCTAATGGGCAGGCAGAAAGATTCAACCAAACAATACTGAATTCACTGTCTGCTCAGAATTTTGGCAAGGACGAGCGCGATTGGGATAAATGTTTACAAAAGGTACAGTGGGGTATCAACAATACCGTAAATGCCACCACCCAAAAGACAGCGACAGAAGCCATGTTTGGTACAAGATTCCAAGACGAAATGTCTAACAAACTCAACTTGTACCAAAATCCTTCTGGTCATACAACCATTCAAGACGTACACACTAAAATTAGCGAAAATATAAAGCAAGCTCAGGTGAAACAGAAACAAAAGCACGACGCCCAACACGCACCCGCTCATGAATACCTTGTAGGGGACTTGGTTAAAATAAAACGGAATAATTTTAATAATGACGGAGCTAGTACAAAATTAATGTCTAAATTTATCGGCCCCTATAATAGACGTATTAGGTAATGATAGGTATAGGATTACTGATGTACCTGGGATAAAACATAAAAATAATAAAAAAATACATTAGTGTTCTTGCCGCAGATCGGCTAAGACCGTGGATTCATGTTAAGGCATTACAAGTAGAGAGTTCTAGTGATTACGATAGCGATGATAACATCCCACTGGCAAAGTTGGTCACTAAATAAACTGTTTCAATCATAATTGAGCTCAATAATGTAAAGTCTAAGACGTGTTAATTAATGTATTAATTATATCATATCATAAGTTTTCTAGGCTTAAGTATTGAGACAATGGCTTATGTATAACTTTGTGTCTATAGTAAGGTTATTAAACTATAATCGGAGGCTAATTGTATTAGTTATACGCATCAGTATTATTTCTTTAGTTAATAATTATGGTAATTGATTTACATATATGGCTTGTTTAGATATATATACTCAAAAATTTTGTTATAATCTGTGGTAACATGTGTTGAATTGATTCTTAACTGAATGAAAAAAAAAATGTTCTTTTAGTGATTTTTATGCCCTTACACTGCTTACATATGTCGTGATTTATGTTGTTTTTAAATGTGCACCGGGAGGTTGCACTTAGTCTGATGGCCGAATGTCGTGATTTGTTCCAAAAGATGATTTTGTTTACTATTTTGTTCAAGAAATACCAAAGGATTTCCACAATGTAAATAATTAATCGATTATGAAGATTAGATCGTGTAAATACGGTTTAAGTTGTAAGTGGGTAAAATATGTTTTGTGTACCGGCAACATTGGGGAGATCCAAAGGTGGGTGGGAAAAAGATTATAAAAAGGATGTCATGCATTTTCTGGCCCTCTTTGATTTGTGTCCTGGTGACGAACAGAAGTAAAATACATCTTCCAACATCGAGAATAGTGTTTCATTTTACTACATAATGCCAATTAATAAATTAAAAAAGTAGATTGAACAGAAAAGTAGCATTTTGATCCCTCTCGTCTTGGATAAAACTTACTTTTCCGAATGAAAAGTGTGAAGCCATTTAACCCGAGACGTGTATATCCACCCGAGCCACGGGCGAGGTTGGATAGTTATACACACTGATTTTCACTTCGATTGCGATAAAATAACAAATCATTGCAAAATTAAATTAAATAATAGCACATTCCCGTCACTTAACTTTTTAAAGTTTTTATGTTTCATTTTCGACACGTGATATTCGACTTAGGTAATTCATACTGTCAAGTCATTTAATGGTTCAATACGTTTTAAATTTTTTTAATGTAGTCATGGAAAACACAAATGTGAAATTTATTAAAGCAAATCTAATCAAATGACAAGTTTATTCTACGAAGTTTTGTGTGTGTTGCTTTTAGGCCCGATTATCTTAGTCTTTAAAACAATTTTACTTTGTGCACTAGAGCATAAAAGTGGAATTTTGTGCAGCATACATCCAGCACAAAGGCGAACTTTGCGAGCATGAGAAGTGAAAAAATATGTATCGATTTAATCCTCTCATAAATATGTACCGAATCCTTGATCCGCTGACATAAGAGCGATGGGACATATGTATGAGTAAGTTTACACTGTAGCACGTCGATGACACGCAAACCTCCTCCCTCTGAGAGGCCCTTAAGGCCCTCAGAGAGGATATACCGTAACGCATCCGTTACTGGCCGCACTACAGGCCAAACGAAAAAAAAAAAAAAAACGCAAACGTGACGACCCTAACTAGACGAAAGCGCAAATGATATGTGGTTGAGCATGGATGCCATGATTTGAGTTTTCTACCTCTCTAATAGTGTTGATAAACAAAAAACGTTCTGTACATAAGTGCTATTACTTATTCTGTGCGTAGGCACAGAATAAGTAATAGCACTTATGGGAAGGAACGCGACATTGAGATCGCACACACGTCAACATACAAATTAAATGAAATACGCCTTACCTCATTCAGTCTGTCCTGCTTGCTGAGATTCCCTTTCTCTGTTTCAGCCTCCAGCTCTTTGCATTCCTTGAGCAGTTCTAGAAAGTGCATTGACAAAGGTTAATCCTAACTCTGCTAATCTACGTGGGAAATCTTTCAGTCAAAGAAGCCAAATCAACTGTATTATGTGAGATCATTGAGTCGTTAAATGCAGGGATCTTCCTTAGATACCTACTCCTCTGAGAGTTTTGGGACTAGTATCATTCTAGATCTAGAATGTTTTCCTCATACAAATTATATTAAGTAAATCACTAGAAAAAAACATATATAAATAGCTACAACTGACCAGTCCTCTTGACATCCGCCTCCAATATGGTCTCGACGGCGCTCATGTCGTTGGCGGTGACCTCCTGCTCGCACAGCAGGATATCTATATGGGGCGGGAGCGGGAAGGCGCGCTGCGCCAAATGCCGCAACAGCGTCGTCTTGCCGTGCCCGTTCGGCCCTACCAGACCGTATCTGTCAACGGATTTAGGGTATTATTTTAGGGGTGCAAGGGGTGGGTATGTATGCACTCAGGTGTCCAGCGCTGAGCTGCAAGACACACACTCACCTAAGTCCTTCTTACACGTCCACGTCACCACTGACTCTGCCGTCGCAGGTCAGTGGTGAGTCTGCTTCTTAATGGAGTGGACCGTGCACCCTGGAAATGCTGGCCATCACAACGGGCGCTGCACTCTCACCATCTACCCCGGATCGCTAGTAGCCAAGTAAGAAGGGCCATACCCGGCTGGAGTTCCCACCAATCGAGTAATCCTTTACCTTTATCCCATGTTCCCAAACTCTCCTTCCCTATCCTCTCACACTCCAAACAACCCCGTCACACTTCCCCAAATCCCCTCCAAACTCCCCTCCTTTGGAATATTTCCACGGTTCTGCCGAGGGTGTAGGTGACCTCGGTGGACTACTTCCACCTACCTGCGCTAGTCCTACGCAGTGAACGCCGAACGTCAGGATGAAGGAAGCCTGGGGGGTTGAGCCGACCAGGAGTCGGGGATTAGTTACTTCTGGGACGCAACACGCCCTCTTCGGACCTGATTTCAGGCAAAACGGTAGCCCTGTGACTAGCCACCACAGGGTAATGGACACGCGTCCCGTACGGTCGAGGTGGTACGGTCCGCAGGCGAGGTATGGAGGGAGTGTTCTCTGGGAGAACACTGGGGCTCGGCCATGCTGACGGAGCAAGGGCTGGTGGACCAACTGGGAGAGATAAGATCGTCTGTCCCAGCCACCCGTCTGCAGCACCTGATGTCGCGCATGAGCAACAACTCGCCATACCTATACCTCTTGGGTATTCCTGGTGTCCTGAGGGACATCCCCAAAGGTGCGGGCTCCACGGAGGGTGGAAAGCTCGAGGGGTGAAAAAAAACTTACAACAAATTATGGATTCCAAACGATCTAATAACCCTACACAAAAGGTAGACGGCGCAGCACCCGCTGTACCCGATACCAACAACAAAGCACAAGGTGCAGGCGCTGATAAACCAGTACCTCCCTCCACAACACGTGCCTACAGGGAAGCGGAAGTGACCCAGATAGGCACTATACAACCTGACGACGGCGCTGTGTCTACAGTACCGAAGTACAGGACAGGCAGGGGTGCATGGGGCAAAAAGGCCGCCGGGAAGCCGGTGACCAAGAAGCCCAAAAAGCACCCGAAGCACAACACGGGCCCGGTACAGGCGACAGGCCGTACCCCGCCCGCTACACAGGGTCCCACTGCGGAGGCAGTTCCGGGGGAGGAGAAATCCATCGATCCGGAGCTTGCCGCCACAGAGGAACCCGAAAGCGACCCAGACATACTACGGCTGAATGCTGGGTGGTCCTTGCCGGTACAGTATGGGAAGGCGAAGCGCGCTAAGCGGGCAGAGCCTAAACCGTCTCAACCCCCCGGTACGGCAGGGTACCACAAAAAAAACCAAAAACAGCGACGTAAGTCACGTGAGCGACGGCTTGCTGACCAAGGCAATACAGCCCCGGCACCCACACAGGAGGGTGCCCCCCAGAAAGGATCAGCACAGGCAGCCGCTGGACCCCCAGTAGCAGGCCGTACCGTCCCCAAACGGAACAGGGCACAAGACAAAAGAGACAGAAAAAAGACACCCAAAGGGGGGAGTAACCAGGAGGCCCGACCCTCCACCAAAGGGGCCCGGCTCGACGAGACACCCTCTCCGAGAGGCGAGCAAAAAAGGCAGAGGACCGGGTCTCACGGCGAAACGCCCCGGATTGATTATGCGGAGGCTGTAAAGGCGGACCTGCTGATGGCCATCACTACTGCCACAGCGGAACACCTGAGCCCGCAGCAATCCGAGGAGATAAAACACCAGTTGCAGAGTCTCCTAATAAAAGAGGCAATGCAACCTGGCAACAGCCAGTCCGAGGGTCCACAGTTTCGGGGGAAACCGGTTCTAACCAACGGTTCCCTGAGACTGTGGTGCGAGGACAAGACTACTCTCGAGTGGTTGAAGCGCAGCGTGACCGCTATCACCCTTTCTGACGGGCAGAAGCTTGTGGTGAAGCGACCGAGCGAGCTGCCGAAGCGCGTGCGCGTCGGCATCTTGCTTCCGGGGATCCACAAGAGCCCGAACGTGGTAGCACGCATGCTGCTCTACCAAAACAGATGGGCAGACATCGATAGATGGCTGTGCATCAAATTCGAGGAACAGGCAACGGATACGTTCGCCACGCTCAGCGTCCCAGAGACGGTGGTGAAGCCCCTGATGGACTACGGACGCCGACTCAGCTTTATGCTGGGTTCGGTGTACGTTAAGTTCGAGGGACTCAATGGCAAGTTTAGGGAGAACCCCCCGGCCAAACCTACCGACTCAACGGACGTCAAAAAACAGGACACCCCCCCCTACGGCGACAGCCACGGTGACGCAAGTTGCTGAGGCAGCCGCGGAACCAGTTCCGAGCCGGACGAAGAAGAACTTCTTCGCGACCACTCGGAAAATGAGGAGGGATGCGCAGAGGAACTAAGGAAGCTGGCCATCCGTAGGGAAGAGGGCAAGGAGGAGAGCGAGATGTCGACGGAAGAGATGTCGACGAAGGAGACCGACGAAGAAGTCGCCGTCCCCTTCCTCTCCTCCTTGTAAAATCCTCCAAGCCAACCTCCACCACAGCGAAACCGCAACGGCTCAGATACGTAAGTGGATGGAGGTCAACACTACAGCCATAGTACTGATCCAGGAGCCGTGGGTCAGGAAGGGTACCGTCTGCGGTCTCCGCAGCACAGAAGGTAAGCTGACAGTACAAGCGGGACCGGAAAACCCCCGGGCCTGCATCTATACATAGAAAAACATACAAGTGCACCCTCTAACAAGTTTCTGTTCCAAAGACCTGTGCGCCATAATGGTGCGAGGAGTGCAGGACTCCAAACTACAGGAGGTGGTTAATGGCTTCGGTCTACATGCCGGAAGCCGACGACCCACCACCACACGACATGACAAGACTAGTCAACTACTGCGAAGAGGCGGGACTCGAGCTCATCACGGGCACCGACTCGAACGCACACCATGTCCTCTGGGGCATGACTACAGGGAAGACAGAGGTAAGAAACTTGTCGAATACCTATTCACTACAAACCTAAACATAATCAATACAGGTTCATCTCCAACGTTTGTGAACAGACGTAGCAAAACAATCATTGATTTGACACTAGCAACCGAAGAAGCATCGAAGCACATCTTAAACTGGCATGTATCGAGTGAACTCTCATGCTCAGACCATAGATGGATTCGATTCGACATTCAGGTAAATACACTTGCGGCAACACCCAGGAGGAACCCCAGGAAAACGAACCGGGCCCAGTACGCACAGCGAATAGGGCAGGCACTCATACGTACGGAGGTTCCTCCTAAACTAACAGGCACCGCAGAAATAGACAAACAGGTAGGTGTCCTTACAGATACCATCGACTGTTACCACCAGACATGTCCTCTAACAACCCCGCCGACAGGCAA
Organism: Epinotia brunnichana; assembly: GCA_963854355.1. Classification (NCBI taxonomy): domain Eukaryota; kingdom Metazoa; phylum Arthropoda; class Insecta; order Lepidoptera; family Tortricidae; genus Epinotia; species Epinotia brunnichana. Next base: position 23,436,762 of record OY977946.1, on the reverse strand, counting down.
TGGTAACAAAGCCAACTGGTGGGGACCTGAGCTGGAGAGACTCAGGAAGAAAATGAGGAAACAACTAAACAGGGCAATTAACACCGGTGCAGACCAGGACTGGGATGATTATAAAATCACCAAGTCCAGGTACAAAAAACGGCTCAGATACAGGAGCACAAGCTCATGGCGTAACTTCTGTACCAACATTTAGTCCACTACACAGGCCAACAGGGTAAGGAAGGTTCTCTCCAACAACACAGCCTTAACTCTAGGATCCCTGCGCAAACCTGACGACACCCTCACCAACTCACCGGAGGAAACAGAGTGCGTCCTGGTTCAGACACACTTCCCGGACTGCGAGATAGCGAGTCCAACGGTACAGTTGGATGAGGAATCCGCCCCGACAGAGGAAGGGTGGCGACTGGCCAGCGAGGTAATAACCCCTCAAAGAACTCAATGGGCCATTGACAGCTTTGACTCCTACAAATCCCCAGGACCAGATGGAATTTTTCCCGCACAGGCTCACCATCGTCCTGAGTGCCTGCTTGGCGCACACGTTTGTGCCCAGGCAGTGGAGAGAAGTCAAGGTCATCTTCATACCGAAACCAGGTAAAGGAGATTACACGGACCCCAAATCCTTTAGACCAATAAGCCTAACCTCCTTCTTGCTGAAGACGTTGGAAAGGCTGTGTGACAGACATCTGAGAGAGAGGGCGCTAGTGCGGGTGCCCCTGCATCAGAATCAACATGCCTACAGTTCAGGTAAATCAACAGAGTCCGCGCTTCACGCAGTGGTTACCAAGGCCGAAGTCGCGATCAAAAACAAGACTATGTGTTTAGGCACCTTCATTGACATCGAGGGAGCCTTCGACAAGACTAAATTCACCAGCATAACCGCAGCACTGGGAAGGCATGGAGTGAATGCGGTTATGATTAAATGGATACACAACATGTTAAGTCAAAGGCTCGGGGAAGACAAAACAAAGCAAGCACAAGTAGCGAAGGGATGCCCCCAGGGAGGCGTCCTCTCACCACTACTCTGGAACATGGTGGTTAACGACCTAATCACCAAGCTAAACAACAGTCATCACTACACCATCGGGTATGCTGACGACATAACGATACTCACCAGCGGCATCCATGTAGGTACAGTGTGCGATGTCACCCGCTCCGCACTCGCCATAGTGGAACGCTGATGCAATGACAATGAACTAACAGTCAACCCAAGGAAGACCGAGCTGGTAATGTTCACAAACAAACGGAATCTGGGGACCTACCGCCTGCCCAGACTGTTCAATACAGAACTCCAATTGTCAACAGAGGTAAAGTACTTGGGTGTAATACTCGATGCCAAACTTAATTGGAGCAGTCATCTAGACAATAAAATCCAAAAAGCTACAGTCGTCTACTGGCAGTGCCGTAGAATGGTAGGTAGGACCTGGGGACTAAACCCCAAGATCACTCTATGGCTTTACCAGGCAGTAATCCGACCAATAGTAAGCTACGGTGCCATAGTGTGGTGGCCTCGTACCACGCTAACCACGGTCGAAGCTAAAGTACAACGCCTCCAGAGACTGGCCTGCATGGCGGCTAGTGGCTGCATGAGGACTACACCGACTGCAGCCCTGGAAGCCATCATGGACATTCCGCCGCTTCACATTTTCATCAGGCAAGAGGCTCTGGCAGCAGCCATAAGGCTCAAAAGACAACATCTCTGGAGACCGCCCAGGGTTCCACACACCGAAATTCTCTATGAGGTTGTAGGTAGGGAACCCCTTATAGAGGCAACTTCAGACATCATTCCCAGACAGTTCGTCTTTGACAAAAAGTACAAAGTTGAACTATACGAAACCCCCCATGAAGGACTTAACCCCAGAGAGTTAAGAATATTCACGGACGGGTCCAAGACAAGGTCAGGCACCGGATCAGGAGTATTCTCGGAGGACCTAAACATACACATTTCGACACCATTAGGGGCCCACAACACCGTCTTCCAGGCAGAGTGTATGGGCATAATAATGGCTGCTCATGCAATCGCCTCCAGGGAGGTAAGAGGATATCCCATCCGCATACTTTCTGACAGTCGATCCGTACTGCAAGCCCTGCAAGGTCACGCAACAACTTCTGTGCTGATACACGAGTGCCACAAGATCCTATCAGAGGTATGTAATGAAGGCGACATAACCCTGCAATGGACCAAAGGGCACAGCAATTCACGCGGTAACGATGCAGCGGATGCACTGGCTAGAGAGGGTTCTGAGTCACGAGCTGTAGGACCGGAACCCACAATTCCTCTACCCTCTGCATGGCTGCGGAGCACACTGCGACTAAACACCAAGGTAGAACACCAAAAACATTGGAATACCCTAGGAACCTGCAGGCAAACCAGGGAGGCCCTCCCGACAATCAACCCCGGATTGTCAAGGAAGCTAAAGCAGCTAAAGAGGCCGGCACTCCGTCTTCTGACAGGAGCTATAACTGGTCATGCACTACTAAACAAACACCTTTTTACTTTAGGTGTTACAGACAGTCCTCTCTGCAGAGCTTGCATGGAAGAGGACGAGACAGCCGCCCACGTCATTCTGACATGTCCTGGAGTGGCGGAATACAGGGCAAAACACCTCGGAACACCGGGGTCACTACCGGAGGCCGTCGGCAACATAAAGGGTCTGCTAGGCTTCCTGGTGGAACTGGGTTGGCACGAATAACAGTAGTGCCAAAACCCCTACGCAAAATAGGCGCATTTATGACGTCGAGTTGCGGAAACCCAGCCCGCGTACAACCTGTAACCTAGGGTATTATTCAACCGCGATGAGTTTACACTTGGAATAGCTGTCAGTTCATATAAGCTTTGACGTATTTATATGACAAAACTGTCACCGCCATGACTATTCTAATCGCGGTTTGATGATATAAATAATATATTAGCAAATATATTTTCTATTACTGTTAGTTTACCCGCTCAGCGCTATTCCAGTAGGCATACAAAGTGCAGTAACGGCATGACATTCTTATAAGTCCAATTTCACTATTAGAATCGGGCAATGGTAACGGTTGTCAGCCTATACAAAGGTGTTAAAAAATACCTCATTCTCAAACGGGTCTTTTGTCTGCGCCGAGCTATATTTTTAACAGTCAGTTATAAACTTTTAATTATATTGTCCAAAGACAAATAGGCTTGTAAATAGCAAGGGACCCTTTAGTTCCCTTTCCGCTTTGAGGGTATTTTTGTAATAACTTGTATATTATTCTCATTTTTCCAAATGTTTATCGTACAATTTGCATATACTTGAAATACAATTTCAGGAACAGACGGTATTTTTATTCCATTAAGGGCATGTCAATAGTTTTAAACCTACCTCCTGCCGTGGGCGACCAGTAGGTTCGCGTTCACGAACAAATCTTTACCCTTGGCCGCTATAGAGAAGTTTTCTACTTTGATGTCCACTGCGTTCTCGAGGGCCGCCATCTGACCTGGAATTGCATTATTTACGATAAAATGTCCAAGTCGTAAATGGGAAAATTATGAATTTTGTAATACTCACAAGTCCTGACATCATAATATAGTTGTGGGCAGTTCCATAAAACCACGCGGACGTCAGCTTCGGCATCATTGGGTTGACCAGTCCTCCCAAACACGTACAATTTGTTTTTTTGTCGTTTCTTATCGACTGATTTTATTATCAAATATATAATAGCTAACCCATTATTTTGGAGAAAATCTGTTGCTATAATGTTATTGTAGCTCCCGGACCAATATGTTTTATGAAATGATAGTGGTATTTAAAGTAAATAATTTTGCAATTAATTTTTTATCAATATAATCGACATCTTATTTCACTTGTAACTGTCTTTTCCGATAACATTGTAGTTCAATGAACGATACAAATTTTACGATGCCGGAACATAATATAATATTCGGTACATCATCTTTTTTTTATGAATCCTTTGTATATAAAACGGTTCAAATGGTTATTAATAGAAATGTGTAAATGTATAAGGAATGGTGTATTTACCAGCAGACTTCTGCGCCTGGCTGACGGTGAAGTTGGCGTCGAGCTCGCTGTGGCCCTGCCCGCCCTTTTTGGTCATCAGCTCCATCTGCTTCTCATACTCCTGCATCTTCTTTAGTTTCTTCTTCTCTTTGTGACTCATTTTCTTTTCAGAGGGTTCCGATTTTCCCTAAAAATTAACAGTGTTTACATAGAATGACCTTACAGCAACTGTTGCGGGGCACTGATATCTAGGAGTTGTTTTACTAGAAACTTGAACACTAAATATATATGACTGAGTGCATGTAAAATAAAATAAAAACTTGGAACTGTTAAGTTGGAAATATAGTCGTTTAGTTGGTTAGTCATGTTGTAGGTATCCTTACCTTGCTATCTTCATCTGCCGAGGCTTCACTGTCATCCTCCGCTTTTCCCTTAATAAATCAAAACCAAAAAATTACATTAAAACAATACAAAACAATAAAACGATTCAAAATAAGTAATCACACACAGCATATTCGTAACCAGGTCATTGGAGTAATACCTTAGATTTCCTAGGCTCGAATTCCGGCAAAGACTCTTTCAGGTTTAACTTTTTGATTTCTTCCTCAACATCATCTACTGGTGCTTTATTTTTGTGTTTACCTGTGTCAAACAATACAAAACAAATATAATATTCATTAATGTTCACTTTTTTATTTATTTATTCGTATGGCATGGGTACAGTTCATTACAAACTTATATAAAGACCATCGTGGGTTAGAACTGTATGTTGCTGCGAGGCTATTAGAATAAGCAGTGCAGCAGCCAGAAATTGATTACTCTTAAGCACCACCCGGGGGACACGTGCAGGGAAACTGAGGGTAAATCTTCCTGCGGACGCGAGTAACCATTGCCCCCCCCCCCCCCCCCCCCTCTGTGTTCACTAAAAACAAACCACATAAAGAACTTAAGCTATGCAAATAGTACACTATAGGATATTTATTATATCACCTCTTCCTAAGCTAAATATGACCTAAGAATAAAATGATTGTAATAGTAATTTGCATAAGTCAAGTCGAGTCACAGGCAAAGAGACCAAGGATCAAGGGTCAGATACAGAGGGCGGTAGTCTTAAACACTGTGTGGATAGTCAGGAGGCTCCTCTATTTGTCGATTTACTGTCATTCAGCACAAATGGGCAATTGACAACTCGAAATATTGATTGAATCTGAATAATGTCAATTTGAAAATCCTCGACATGGAAAATTGTCCAGCCTGAATAATGCTAAAATCTAATTATGTCCTGAAGTAAAATGTATATACTTAAGAAAGAAATACGTCCATATGGAATTACGCGCACTCCAAAAATATGACCAATCAAAAATACGTCATATATGAACTTGGTTCAAAATTGACGATTTTCATATTAAATTTTGATATTAATTTAAATTAGACAACATTCACTTTGCACGTATTTGAATGTAAACCTATTTCATACTGGAATAAATTCCGTTTGGGCTAGATTAATTAAAAACAAGAAAAAATTTGGTCATAAAAAATTATATAGACACAATTAAATTTTAACCATATTCACTTTTGGTGGTTATTACTTTTGGTCCAATTTAAAAATGATCATTTAGTGTTGACGAATTTCTATTTGTGCCGAATGACAGTAAATATATCTGTCACCCTAACCACCGGTTGTTTTTAGCCTTGCTGCCAGCTGCACCCTAAGTTAAGTTTTTTTTTATTCTTACTTATAACAATAAATAAAATAAATATTGGGGGACAATCTTACACAAATCGACCTAGACCCAAACTAAGCAAAGCTTGTACTATGGGTACTAGACGAAGATATACATACGTATATATTTAGATAAATAAACACTTAAATACATAGAAAACATCCATGACTCAGGAACAAATAGTGTGATGAGCACGAAGCTCATCACACAAATAAATGCCCTTACCGGGATTCGAACCCGGGACCTCCGGCTTCGTAGGCAGGGTCATTACCAACTAGGCTACAGAGGTCGACAATATCTTTATACTCTTATAAAAACCTACACTATGTGTGACTATAATATAACTACTATTCTGATGAATAAAGAGTCATAATCAAGGTTCGGAAATTCGGATGATTTTATATCTATTCTTCGGCATCAGTACCTACACCGCGTTGTTGTTGAGTAGCATGGAGGCGGACTCAATATAATTTTACGAGTCAACTTCCCGGGATTTCCCGGAATACCGAAAATTAGGATAGCGTAAACACATTCGTATTAAGTACCTATTTTAGTTGTTCCTATTTACAAAATGTTATTGAATTCATGTGTGTTTCATTTAACTAACAGTACAGTATTAGTTACCATAGAACTAAAATTGTATTGCTAATTTTATTTAATCGTAATCGTATGGCATGAGGCTCAAATTTAAATAAATCGAAATACATTCATCAGGTATGTCACAAATTAATATCCGAGGATCTTAGCTTATCAGCCGCGTCAGTTGTGAAGGAGATCAGGTCTTCGGAGCTTCCAGGGTAGGCTCTGAGGAGGCATTCCTGTAATATATGATGGACAGTTTGACATTCGGCGCCACAGTCAGTCTAGGCGAGTCAGTCCAGCCACAAAGATGTGATGCTTTAGTTTAGGTATACTAATAAAAATATCATTTTTAAGAAGCCAACTCCATACTTGTATTGTATCGCGATAGGTCTAAAAGCAACCGAATTTCCAAACCCTGGTCATACATAATGTTCATAAATATTTTTTCACACCTCTCATTCAGAAAAGTAAGTTTTGGTCCCCGATGAGAGGGAGCAAAATGCTACTTTTCTGTTCAAGCTAATTTTTTAATTTATTCATTAGCTGTAGCATTTAGGTACGCAATGTGCCAATATAATCTTGATAAAATAATCGATTGTAATTTCATCGTAATCGACAAACGTATATATATCATCATCATCATATCAGCCGAAAGACGTCCACTGCTGGATATAGACCTCCCCCAAAGAGTGCCAAAATGACCGGTCCTGCGCCACCCGCATCCAGCGGACTCCCGCGACCTTTACCAGGTTATCAGTCCACCTTGTGGGAGACCTACCCACGCCGCGCCTTCCGGTACGTGGTCGCCACTCGAGAACCTTCCCGCCCCAACGGCCATCGGTTCTACGTGCAATGTACGTATATACTACGTACGGATATTTTTTTTTGTTTTGTTTGTCCTTTTTTTTTTGTTTTTTTTTGTTTTTTAAAATACTGTTTGTTTGTGTTTGTTTGTTTTTGTTATTTTTTATTTTTTTTAGTTTTTGTTTCGTTTGTTTGATTTTTTTTGCCGTTTTTTACTTTCTTTTGTTTTTTGTTTCGTTTTTTTTGTTTTTATTATTTTTGTTGTTTTTTTTGCTGTTTTTCTTTTTTTGCTGTTTTGTTCGTGTTTTTGTTATTTTTTTTTGTTTTATTGTTTTTTTCTTGCGTTTTTTTTTGTTCTTTTTTTTTGTTGCTTGTTTTTGTTTGATTTTTTTGCCGTTTTTTTTTTCGTGTTTTGTTTCGTTTTTTGTTCTTTTGTGTAGTTTTTTTTGTTTTTTTTATTTTTTTCTGTTGTTTTTTGTTTTGGTTTTTTTTGCTTTTTTGTGCTTTTTTTTGTAATTTTTTTTAGGTTTTATTGTTTTTTCTTGCGTTTTTTTTTGTTTGTTTTTTGGTTTTATTTGTTTTGGTTTTGTTTTGTTTTTTTCTTGTTTGTATTATTTTTGTTTTTGTTATTTTTTCTTTAATTTGTTCTTTTTTTGTTATTTTTTGTTGTTTTTTTTGTTTTTTTTTGCAAATGTTTTCCTCATAGTCGGTGTGAAAAGTTACAAGTGTCACTCAGGAGCAAAATTATTTTCGTCTTGGGCGTTAACACTTGAATCCCTCACTACGCTCAGGGTCCTACGTTAGAATCCCTCGCTACGCTCAGGATTCTATTGTAGGATCCCTCGCTACGTTCAGGATTCAATTCACCGCCCTCGCCGTAAATATACTATTTTGCTCCCTTGTGACACAAATAACTATAAAAAACCTCATCAAAGATTATATATTATTTTCTCAAACATGCTCGGAAATGTATGCGTTAATGTCACGAAATGAAGACATGAAGTTCCTTGTTTATGGCTGCCTACATTACTTCTTGGCCTAGGAAAACCCTAACTAAAAACATTATTGGCCGCTACTCTAACTTTTTAAATTTGCTTACTGATATTAAACAGACAAAGGAAAAAATACATACTGCCAATCACCAATACTTTTTTTAATTGTTTTAGTATTTTGTAAAAAAAAAAATTGTTAGTTTTTTAATTTTTTTTTGTTATTTTTCGTTAATTTTTTAGTGCTGTTTATCGTTTTTAATGATTTAAAAAAAAATCTTTTCTTTTCTTGATGTTTGTCTATTTTTTAATGTTAAAATTTTTGTAGGGTCTTTTATGTTATTTATAAGTTTTTTTTATCTATTTTTCCTTTTTGTTTTACTTTTTTGAATGTTTTTTGTTTTTTTTGTCGTTTTTTTAATTTTTTCAAGTTTTCCTTTTTGTTTTACTTTTTTAATGTTTTGTTTGTTTTTCATTTTTTTCGTTTTTTTTTGTTTTTTTTTTGTTTTTTTTTTAATGTTTTTTGTTTGTTTTTTTTCCTTATTTTTGTTTTTATTTAATGTTTTTCTTTTTTTTTTGTTTTTTTTCCTGTTTTTTTGTTTTTTCCTTTTTTTGTTTTTTTTTAATGTTTTTTGTTTGTTTTTCTATTTTTTGTCAATTTTTTTGTTTTTTCTTTTTTTTTTGTTTTTTGTTATTTTTTTGGGCGTTTTTTTTTGTTTTTTTCCTTGTTTTGTTTTTTTTAATGTTTTTTGTTTGTTTTTCTTTTTTTTCGTTTTTTGTATTTTTGTTTTTTTAATGTTTTTTTTGTTTTTTTTTTTGTTTTTTGTTTGTTTTTCTTTTTTTTTGTCTATTTTTTTGTTTTTTTCCTTTTTTTGTTGTCATTTTTTTGGGCGTTTTTTTTTGTTTTTTTAGTTGTTTTTTTTTTTTGTTTTTTTTTGTTGTTTTTTTTAAAAAAAAATTTCCTTTTTGTTTTACTCTTTTGTAATGTTTTTTTAATATTATTTTTTTTTAATGTTTTTTTTTTCTTTTTTAGATTTTTTTATGTAGAATCTTTCTCACTTTAGTGAGGTGAAAAGGATTCTATTTTTAAACCACTCACATTCGCTTGCTCGTGTTTCAATTCCACACTCGCGGTTAAATTATAACTGCACCCTTGTATAACAAATAACTATTTATTATTTCCTCACATCGTTTGAGAAAAGCACTATACAAGCCTCGGCCGGAACAGGGATTGCTGGACTCGTTGTATCCGTCTAGCCCAAACTCGTCCATCAATCCCTTACTTCACGGCCTTTGCAGTAATGTACTATTGAATACAAGGAATACTCATAAAATAAGTATACATAGCGGTTACGTAGTAGTAGTGGCGTCTGTACACGACATAAATGTGCAATATACGGCGTTTGATGATTAAGCGGTGTCCTTTGGCAGGCCCTGAACCCCCAGACCGTTTTAAGAAGGGGAGCCATATTGATTTTTGATGCAGGAAGATGGGGGGGTCCGTTATCAATAATGTGTTCATTTTACAGCAGCTTGTGTTTAGGCTATTGCATTAAACTTGGTGTCGGTTTCGAATAAACGAAACATGACAAATTCATTTATGGAATAATATTTACACCTAATATTAGAAAATAAGTTTCTGTCAATAAATATTTTTTGGTACAAGCTTTTATTGACAACTGTACTTTTATGTATACCATCATCAACCACTCATTGAGACGATTATAATGAACCCTAACTAAAAAAAAAACTTTTGTCTCCATCATCAGATCAGCTCGATGGTACCACAATATTGAATTGTCATCCAGACTATACTAACACCCAAAATTTCAGCTCAATCGGATAAAGGCAAGTGACTGAAAAATCGATTGCAAATTTTGACGGACAACTTAGTTAGTTAGACAAGTTTTTACCTTTTTTCGGTAAAAAAAAGCAATTTAAATATCAGGAATAAATTTGGCACCCTTGGTTTATACGAAAATGATACCAAACTTGCCATAATAGCTAAATGTATTTATTGTGATTTTGGTTCCGTGGAAAGTAATTATTGTTTTACACGCACAATACTCAGACTAAAAAATCATATGGGTAATTTTTACAATGTTTAACTATAGGGCTATCCAAATATGTCTTTTGTTTTTTTCTTAAAATTTAAATAAAAAAGTGATAAAGATATTTTAAGAAAGACAGTGTATATTTTAATTCCTTTAATTTTTTTTCTTTTTTACGTTGAAAAAAGTTAAAATTAAATATCAGGAATGAATTTGGCGTCCTTGATTTATACGAAAATGATACCAAGCTTGCTTAATAAATATCTCCAGGTAATTCGGGGTAAGCCACCCCCCTGCCAGCCGACCTGCTGCCATGCATTATTTATTTATTTATTTTGTTTTATTGTGTAGTCATGAGACGTAGGCGTATTGGGAGTGGGCTTACAGACTATAGGAATCAGATTTATTAAGCAAATATTACTTACCCTTTTTCTTAGCAGGCAAAACTTCTTCTTCAGGAGCCTCTTCTATCAATTCCTTGTCACTTTCTTCATCTGGCCAGTCATCTTTCTTACCTGCAATCAAAGATAATTATAAGACAAGGAAGATTGCTAACTCTGTGGAAACGTCGCCGTAGTTCAGAAAGTAATCCGAGATGGCGCTACTAGGCTCTCAATGAAAAAAGTAGCGTAGAATTCGTCAAAATATTGCATTTTAGTGTCCTAAATCATCACATTAACAAATTTTAAGGCATAAAATAGACCATTGTCACAAAATAACACGCAAATAGCAAAATAATACAAAGCAATTTTTAATCGGTGACTAGATCCATCGATCGCACGTTTTTCTAAGCTGAATGGCTACGCGCGGGTATTGCATTCCGCTAGATGGCGCATATTTAAGAATCGTGCATAACTAAATAAACTTAAAACAAGCAGAGATTTTGATTTAAAATCAGTAATTTAAAGCAAATTCAAATTTACTTTAGCACAATTTCAAATTTATTATTCGATTGAAATCTAAAACCAACCCTATCCAATAGTTTTTGCTCTAAACAAACATGGTTACTCCGACTAGAGTTTAGTATTTTTTCTAATGAATTCAGTCGTATACAAAAATACCATTTCGTCCAAAAAGCGTACCCCTTGCTGACTCATATAATCAGAATCAGAAAAAGTATTTATTACAAGAAAAAATAAAATAATATAAAATAAACTTACAAACTAACAAACAGTACCTAAGTAAAAAACTGAATTTGTGACAATAGGCCCCAGTCTCAACATGTGCTGGGCTAGGTTAGGCTGCGGCGCTACCACGAACTTCGAATCTCGAACTTCGTATATCTCCGTCTCTGTCGCTCGAGTACCATAAACCATAAGTGCGATAGAGACGGGGATATAAGTTCGAGATTCAAAGTTCGTAGTAGCGCCGCTGGTCACCAGAGATCGGTCGATCGCAGGCTGACAGCCTGACAAATATAACGGCGCACAAAGTACAACATTTACAAATACCTACTTACAACAAACTTGCTGTTGACACTTTCAGTATTAATATTTGCATATTTTAATCTAGCATCGGTAAGATTTCGATTTCAAATGATTTTAAACTAACCCGCGAACTTATTCTAAACTACTAAATTCTAAAACTACAAATATCGACAAACAAAATATTGTTAACATGTATGAGATTTGAACTTCGTCCCTTCTGCACGTAAGTCTGGCAGATAGCTTTTGAGCTATGTAAACAGTTAGCGATATGCTCTAAAATGTTAATTGCTTGACGCGACAATTACCTACCAGCCTACCACACAATAAATTTGCAACCTTACTTCCAAAACGTAAGGTCTATTTTTGCTCATAACCCGTAGTACAATCTATAAACATACATAGACACACCACAGCTACATCCCCGCTATTCTGTAACTTGTTTTAAGCTCACCTCAACGCTCGCCCACAAATATACCTTGACACCGCGATGCGTAGTAATTAAGCGTAGGTAGAGGTCTAGTTTCGTAACGGGTGACCGGCGGGGTGAGCCGCATTAACGCGTAGCGAATAACAGCCCTGCGTTTGCAGGGCTGTTAGCGCTTTGGAAGTTGGAATGGAACGGTATTATAATTATAACCAATTCTCCCGTTCGAACTCGTTTAAATACCTAAATCCCATAAAAACCACACGGGAATCACACAGCTTTACTGCATTTACTATTTTTTGCATACCTTAAACTATTTAAGTGTGATTGCCAAGTCACAAAATTTTATTTAGTAAGCAAATGAAGATTAATAAGAATGCCTAACTTGGCTCTATGAAATATCTCACCACTTTTTATTGTGGAAGAGTTCCGAGACTTGGCCTATTTTTTACATGGAAGGTTTTTATGGGATCTCATTTCTTTCTGTGGGTTATTCTGTTATCAACTTTGTATGGAAATGTCACGATTTTGAGATATAAAAACTGCATAAGTAAGTTTGTAATCCTATACAAATTTATGCGATTACAAAGTTACTTTTGCAGTTGCTTCCCGCAAAACTATACAAACGTTATTTGTGGTTGGTAAAATAACATTTCCATACAAAGTTGATAACACAATAACCTACATTGACAAGAGTTGAAATATTACGACGCCGTCGCGAAAGATATAATTGTTTTAAAGAATCTCACTCAAGGATTGTGTTCAAAATTGATATGGGAGGATCTAATAGGTCACAAAAACAAATCAGAGGTCAGAATGGGAAAAGTTGCCGTTCCGACATCTTGAAATTATTTTAAGTATTTATTTATTGGCCGGTCCTGCGCCACACCTGCATCCAGCGGACTCCCACGACCAGGCCCCGTAGCATGGATGGCATTATCACGCGATAAGTGATAGGATAAGCGCGTCGTCTCGTTCTATCGAACGGTGTCAGCCAGGGACGGATGCTCTATCCTGTCACTTATCGCGTGATAAGGCCATCCATGCTACGGGGCCAGGTCATCATTCCACCATGTGGGGGGCCTACCCACGCCGCGCCTTCCGGTACGTGGTCACCACTCGAGAACCTTTCCGCCCCAACGGCCATCGGTTCTACGTGCACTCTTTTGGGGAGGCCTATGTTCAGCAGTGGACGTCTTTCGGCTGATATGATGATGATGATGATGAATTTATTATTTATTGCGCCGATTAAGTTTAAAATTGATAAAAAGTTATAAAAAAATCGCGATAAAAAACAATATAATTAACAAACCTGTGAGCAGCACGGCTATCACAGGACGGCCCGCGAGCTCTGTGTCGCGGCGAGATACACTATCCGTCTCTTTCTAACTAGGAGTAGCCCGCGAGCCTGTTTTTTAGGGTTCCGTACTCAAAGAGTAAAACCGGACCCTATTACTAAGACTCCGCTGTCCGTCCGTCCGTCCGTCTGTCTGTCACCAGGCTGTATCTCACTGATACCTTGATAGTTCCAGTTGAAATTTTCACAGATGATGTATTTCTGTTGCCGCTATAACAACAAATACTAAAAAGAAAATAAAAAAAATATTTTTATTGATAATGGTACGGAACCCTTCGTGCGCGAGTCCAACTCGCACTTGGCTGGTTATTTATTATTATTATTTTGTTTCTTTAAATTTCTCAGTATTTACCTAAATACTGGTGTAATGGGAAGCACGGGCCGAAGCCAAGTGCATCTCATATACCTATTACGTTTTAATTAAGACGGAAGATTTTGATGATGATGATTTGAGAGAAGATCTTGATGATGATGATCTGAGAGAACATCTTGATGATGATGATCGGAGAGATGTTCTTGGTTATGGTTTGACTCGGGTGGAAGATGAGTAACTGATGGGTGTGCATGGATTTGTACGTTAGTGAGTGAGCCATTCTGTAGGAATTTTCTGACTATTCTTATTATTGCCATTTATTCCCACAAAAACATTCGAACAAGAATTAAGTAGGTACATTTCGTTACATTAAAAACAAGCTAAATACTTAAATTAGTTTTGGGAAACCCAAGATTGGGCAAAGTCCTCCTCCATGCATTTCCACGATTTTCTATCTTGCGCGAGTCTAGTCCTAAAAGTGACTCGGCAAAAATATTAAGTATAACAAATTTTCACGAGAATCGGTTGAGCCGGACAGCGGAACACCGGACATCGTGACAGACACCGGACGTACTATTACTTATTCTCTGACCGGACATACGAATAATTTTCGACACAAGCTGAGCGAGCTGAAGCATAGAACTTCGTTCGCTTCGCTCGCTCGTTCGATAATCAAATCACAGAAATCTAATATGGCATTCAACATGGTGGGCAAGTAAGGTCAAGGCCAAAGCACACTAAAATATTTACCTACTCGTTGTCGCTACGTGCGATGTTTAAGGCCTTTGAAAACCTGATACTTACAATAGTTATTTGTATAAGGGTGCAAAGTTGTATTTTAACCGCGAGTGTGGAATTGAAACACGAGCTAGCGAATGGATTCTAGGGTTGAACCACGAGCTAGCGAATGGATTATATGGTTCAAAAATAGAATCCTGAGCGTAGCGAGTGTTGCAACACACGAGACGTCAAAATAACTTGCACCCGTGAGTAACACAAATCTTTTCACCTCACTAAAGCGAGGAAAAAAACAAAAAAGTAAAGTAAGTTTTTTTTTTTAAATACCGTAAGCACGGGTTACATTGTCCAATTTTTTTTGTATTTTTTTGTTAAAAGTCATGTAGTTTTACATATTTAGTAAATATAAATGTTCGACTAGGTTTGATAGGATTTCAAGGATGTAAGATGTCGTCCGAGAATGATAAAAGGTGAAAATTATTTATTTAACATTTTTTTTTTTTTTTTTTTTGGGCCAATGTTGTTCTTAAAAAAAGGCTTCTTTGCCCCTAAGCCTTTTTCTCGTATTTAAAGTACGATTTAAAGAGAACGGGCTAATGAAACTATTCGGTAGTGTTGAAAAATCAAATCTGAATATTTATTAAACAAAAATAAACAAAGAATTCAAACAAAATTTTTTTTTCTTGAAAAGAAACAAAACTTAAACTAACATCTTAACTAGATTTAACTTAACAGTCTTTTTATGAGAATCATTGCAGTCATTATTTGGTTTAGGACTTTCTTGTCTATATCTAAGTCTCTTTAAACATAAAAAATCAACAAAAACATAAAAAAATATTTTTCTTAATACAAAACATATTTGCGGTTTTCTTAAAACCTAACAAGATAATTAACAGCCTTTATTGAGAATCATCGTTAACATAGGTACAGTATTATACCTTTTTTAATCTTAATCTACTTATATTTAATCATCTCTGGGACGGAAAAGCAGCCTTTTCTTATAAATTTAGGCAGTTTGATTTTTTGTACTATATTTTGGGGTGTATATAATTGTTCATCTTTTATAACAGGCCACCGCCAAAAGTCTTTTCCTTTCTTCATACATCTAACGCACACCGCCTCCTCACTTATAGTCTCACTTTTCTTCGGTATTTATTTGGCATTGCTATGACGATATAACTTCAATAGGTACCTATAACAAAATGAATTATTATTAGTTTTATGAAAAGGGTTACTTTGGCCCGCGGGCCAAAGTTGTATGAAACATGGTACAAAGTATACACACTCAACGTTTTCAAGATTTTCTTACTTTAAACAAGGACTAAACAAATTAAAAATACACTTAGCTTGTGCCCAAATACACGTCTGAAGATATCAAATAGATAAATAAACGAAAACTTACCAGATTTATGAGTTTCGACAGGAAGTTTGCAGGCACGATTGCAGCACGTTTTCACTCAGTAACAGCTAATCGAGACTGACAAGTCAAAACCTGCGCCAGCGTCGTGAATATATCACCGAGTTGCTAGCCACTAGTGCCATCTATGAGTTTAGGTAGACATTTCTGCGTTCGTACACGAACTGACAGAGTAGCGAGCTATGCAATCTTTTTTTTATTTTGGGCCATTGTTACCCCCCAGGGCCAAAGAAACCCGTGCTTACGGTATTAAAAAGGGGGAAAAAAAATAAAAAACATTTAAAAAGAAACAAAATATATCAAATTAAAAAAACATTTAATAAAGAGGAAAAGAGAAAAAACATTGAGAAACAAAAAAAATAACATTAAAATAAAGAAAAACTTAAAAAAGGCAAAAATAATTTCAAAAAACATTAAAAAAGACTGATAAAAGAAAAGCGAAGCAATAAAATAGAGACAAAAACATATAAAAAAGAAATACATTATATTAAGAGAAAAAAGGTAAAAACAGACAAAAAAGGACAAAAAAACATGTAAAAGAGAACAGTGGAAAAAAAAATGGAAAAAGAAAAAAACCTTGGAAAACACACATAAATCAATAAAAAATTAAATAAACATTAAAATATGGCAAAAACATCAAAAAAATAAAAGAGGAATTCAAACAACCTTAAAATAATAAAAAATAAACATTAAAAAAAGGAAAAAACGCATACAAAAGAGAAAAAAGAGCTAAAAAACATTAAAAATATAAAAAAATACAGAAAAACATTCAAAAAGGAACAAAACATTTAAAAAGAGAAACAACATTTATAAAAAGGAGAAAAAGAAAAAATATTTAAAATACAAAAAAACATTTAAAAACAAAAAAAGAAATAAAAACATTAAAAAAAAGAATAAAACATTCAAAAAAGGTATCTGAATAAAATCAAAAATCTGATGGGCGAAAAATGTTCTGTCTGGACTGACCTTTACATGTTATTATGTTAATAAAAGTAACTAATAACACGTTCGGATTTCAAATATTCTTTGCACTCTTGTGGATAAAATGCAGTTTTGCTATCTGTTTTTAAAGAATAAAAATGGGCTTTCCGAGCTAGTGAGGTGAAAACTATATTTATTTAGATGTACATACACGAAATAGTCAAAAACATTTGAGAAAAATTGTTAGGGAAAAAGTGGATTTCGGGATGATATATTATAAAGCTATAAACACGAACTTAGAATCTCGAACTTCGTATATCTCCGTCTCTTTCGCACTTATGGTTTATAGTACTCGAGCGACAGAGACGGATATATACGATATTTGAGATTCGGACTTCGTGGTAGCGCCACTGTGATAATTAGGTTAAGTCGACGCGATTTCGGGACTAGGTTTACTATAAATTATTTTTCACACAGACTACTCAACGAAAAAAATCTGAATCTTTAATTACGGGCGTTTGCTTAAAATCAAAAATTATTAAGGTTAAAATAATAAATAAGTTAATAGTTAAAATGACAAATATAATTCGGAAAATTTTGAATTAAAACTATTGTACTCTGCTTGATTCTAGTATACTTATCTAGCGACACTAGCACAACTGGGCGTTTTTCAAAAAAAGTGTTCAAAACTTTTTTTTCAGAATTTGTTTTTTTTGTTTATATTATTACTCAGAATCGTTATTACTATCGATCCTCATACAAGAAAAAAAGTGTCCCAGATTTTTTGTAAGGTTTTTCTTCCCGTGCGTACGACCATGTAAATAAAAAAAGACTGCATTCAAAAATGGGACGTCTGGAATGGAATATTTAAGACACTTTTTTTTTCTTGTATGAGGATCGATAGTATCAAAGATTCCGAGTAAGATAAACCAAAAAAATGCGTATTCTGAAAAAAAAGTTTTGTACACTTTTTTTGAAAAACGCTCAATTGACGCCGCGACGTGTCTCGTGGCAAGAAAAAATACAAAAACAGGTTACAGGAGTTGGGACGCGAACCGACGTACTCAGACTTGTGAGTCAAACACCCGAACCACTCGACCAAAATCAAATGGCCGCACGGCCCAAAATTTTGTATCTTATGTTAGAGGTGACTACTTAGCAGCCTGCTTCACCGCTTACATTGAAAATAACGCCATCTAAAATATTAAGGGGAACTACGAAGTACCGGCGACGATATTAAGATTCACGTGTGACTAGTAGCATTGTATGGAGTGAGCAATCTTCCTTGTCTTAATTATCTTACCTGCAATGGAAGTTGCAATATTTGAAATAATTTCTTAAGATTAGGTATGTTGCCATTCAAAGAATATATGTACCTATTCATTCAATGTAAATGGTTACCTTGTTTATTTTTACTCTTGGCAACAGGCTTTGATGTGTTACTGGAAACATTGCTGACTACTGATTTTGCATCTTCTTGGTCTTCATCATCTGATGATTCTATAGCTTTCTCTTTCTTTCTATATTTAGCTACAAACAACAATAAACATATAAATTTGTTTAATCGACTTTTTCCCATAAGTCAGGAGTCAAGAGGGCTAAAGTATGTTGGGTATAAATTTTACTTTCATTAAAAGAGATATAATTATTGTAATTTACAAAAGCTTGTGCAATATGAAGGGTCCACGGAAAGAACATGTCTAATCACTTTTTTTGAAAATGAGATTTTAATGCCAAAATGTAGAGCAAGTAATAAACTATTACTTAGATCTTCTGTTACAACTGTATTATTATATTAACATGACTTTTTTTTACTTTAAGAAAATCTATACACGGAAATAACGTGCGTTGTATATTAGGTACATGGAAAAAACATGTCATGTCACACAAAACAAAACAATACATTAGAGAAACTTTTTTTTTTAGTTTATCACGTTACAAAATGAGAACTAATCAATGGTATATAGGTATTAATTCCAAGCTCAACTTATGTGTCTTTGGATCGGAGTCTTTGCATTATTTGTAGGTATATAACGTAATATATATAAGTTATTAGCTAATTTTAACTAACTTTTTCGTAATACTATCCTTATCGACTTAATATTTAGTAAGCTTGCATAATGTGCATGTTATAACACCTCCTTTAACACGCGGAGCAGATAATAACGAGTAAAAATGACATCATTTTAATTCATTTCTTTTAATTCATGTTAGAATTGACATGACATGTCAAAGTGGACTAACTGGTGACTACGTATTCATTTATAAATATAATTATTTAAAATGGATAATATCTCCAACAGTGAAGATCAACCATTACAAAACACGTCAAAGAAGCGTAAAATAATAGGACGTACTTCTGAAGTCTTGAAAAAACTTAAGCTAGAGTTTCATAAATGTGGAGAGCCTTGCCTCCTCGAAAACATAAATGTGGAGAGCCTTGCCTCCTCGAAAACATAAATGTGGAGAGCCTTGCCTCCTCGAAAACATATTCTCCCTGATTTGTTCTGCATATGATGTGCCGGGCCGCTGTTTTCAATAAAGTCTTAAATCACTCCAAAGGGTATTTTTATTAATTATTGGACATCGTTATATTACTAAAATCGCTATTACCTTCCTATAGATTACATACCTAGCATGACTTACATTTAAATAAATATTATTAATAAATACAATAGCGACTCCATGGTATTAAGAACCACGAAATATGTAATCAAAATATACCTAATTGATATTCAAAGTTATCAGATTCCAATAAAATATACTATTATGCTTTTAACTTTGCATATTTATTTCCTGTAGTTAAGTGACAATGCATGTTTCTTCCGTGTTCAATAGGGGTTCGGTTCGGTTTTTTGGTATTAATAATAACAATCCGTCACTTTTAACTAATATTCTATTTATTGATCTAAAGATAAGTAATTTTAACATACAATTGATTTATACACAAGTGCATAATATATTTGATGATTAACTACATTGTTCCAAACTTTAAAAACGTGATAGCTCAAAATGTCACTCAAGTGACCAGACATGTTCTGTCTGTGGACCCTTATATTATAATCCTGTTTTATGGTTCCCTACCAAAAAGGTAAAAAAGGAACCCTTATGGTACGACTCTGTCCGTCTGTTATTACATGTTATGAGTTGTTATGTGATGGGAGCAATATCAAACAAAGAGTACATATGTAGATATTGTAGTTAGAGTTATTCTCACCGTAGGAACATCTAACAACATTGGTTGGTAAATAAATGCCCCCAAATGATATGCCAAATGCAAGACAAAATGTTAACTTACTTTTCTTTTTACTGGCAACTGGTTTTGCGATTTCATCTTCAGAATCCTCTTGCTTGAATTCTACATCACTAGCTCCATCTGACCAGTCTTCATCTTTTTTGCCCTTACCTAAGAAAAGTTAATAATAATTCGTTTTAATAGAATTCATAACAGCTGCTACAAGCTAGCCAACAATTTGTAGTACTGGAATGTAGACTTATAACCAGTCTAATTCATCTCTTTCTAGTTAGCAATGTTACCAAAAGAAACAAAACAACTATACATTTTAATAAAACTGGAACTGTTAGCTATTAGCCATGTCAGTTCCTTATTTATTTTAGTATTCATTCACCCTAAAGGAAGAGGGGAATCGATGTTTCCACTTAGTTTTCTACTAAAATACTTGGCAGATCAAACACTTAAATTTGTAATATTTATTGTTCCAGTAACATTACTGAAAGCCACTTGATAATATGTAACTTATCTATACCACTCACCTTTTTTCTTTTTACCTCCTTTGCTAGGGGTCTTGGAGGTGTTCGTGGCACTACTGGTTACTGATTTACCATCATCTTCTTCAGATTCTGCACACTTCTTATTCTTGCCTATAAGTCAAACGTATAATTCACACAATTTCCAACATTGAATTTTACAGTGTATCCGAAAATGAACATACGTCACATACCTTTCCTTTGCGATTTCTTCAGAGCAGGCTTGCTGACCTCTTCCTCGTCGCTCAAGTGAACCTTGAGATCTCCTTTTGCGCCCTCGTCACTATCACTGAAGTCAGCCTTCCCCTTGCCTTTCTTCTTGCCTTTACCCTTAACTTTTGAGGTTATCTCAGAAGTATTATTGCCTACAGTAGACTTTTCTTCGAAGTCTTCATCTAAATCTTGGTTCTTTTTTCCACCCCGTTTCTTAGACATCTTTAGATAATTATTTCCAAATTATTAAACGGACGAAGCCAGACATAGCCAACTCACCACCGTAAGCTATGGTAGACCTGGGATGGACCTGGGAAATTGCACTCGTACTCATGCTATGCGAACTTAATGCAAATCCAGTTTCTTATTGAAAAAAGTGCCACCTTCTTGATAGCTGGCGAACTCTCTGAAGCTCTAGCGATTGCTAGGCTATAGGCTGTCAAGGTATTTCAAAATTCGCCGTTTTGTCACAAGGCATCAGTAGCCTAGGGGTACAGACGGTGGTTTTTGGAGTCGATGAACCGGGGTTCGATCCCTACGACCGGCGCACTTTTTGTATGTTTTGTACATTCAAAGAAAAGTTGTAACGACCGCAGAAGAGATGGCGCCTGTATACGCAAGCATTAAATGCCTTCTCAATTTGTTCGAGTTGCCTGTCTATCTCAGTATGTATATTGTAGTCTTTGCTTAAAACTGACACTAGTGACACTTGACCAAACATATGTTTTTGACAGTTTCTGACGCGTGATAGAGACGTTTTTATTATCGAAAACGGCTGAACGATTCATAGAAAATATTTCTTACTAGCCTCGTGAATAAGTGTATTAACAGCTTTTCATTGTTATAGAAATAAAATGTTACTTATTATATAGTTGTTTATATTTTGAAAAGCAAAGAATGATATTAATTATTTTGTTTATGATCGCCATCTACAAATCATAACAAAAACTAAAAGTTCACTCTATGTAGCTTCGAGTAAAATGTTTACCACTCGCCCACAGATGGCAGCACTTTAAAAAATAAACTGCTACTAAACACTAGATGTCACTCTCAGATATCACTTTTAAAAGATATTTTTATTTATTCTCGAACTATGACTAAACAATAAACCTCTGATTTCATATTATGAAAGGATTTTTAATAAAAATCGGGTGAGTAGTGCCGGGCCTTTATACATGTAGGTGTACCCTAGATACCAATTTTATTATCTTCATTAATTATAATTTTATTAGTATTAAGTATAAATAATATTAATAGATAGTTATTTAAGTACCTAATGAGTATAGATGACATTAGACAGCTACCTAAATTAATATTGGCATCTACTTAAAATGCTACAGTTTGCTGAAAAACCTACGCGGCACACGTGACTGACGCACCGCGAAGTTGGCTAACACATTCACTGCCCAGAATCGCTACGTAGCTGATCCCGTGGTTACCCCGTATGTAGCGGAAAGTGACTACGGCGTAGCCGTCCGCTCGTCGGATTCCTGGCAGTGTAAAACGTCTGCTAGACGGTCGCCCCTCCGACCGAGCGGCCTTGGCCGGCCCCGACCGCTGTAGTATGAAATTTTGCTGCAAACAACTGTCTACAGAGTCTACACGGTCGCTGTGGAGTTGCGGACCAAGGTCGCTCGGTCGGAGGGGCGTGTTGGCGACCTTCTAGCAGACGCTAAAGTGTTAACCCATTCAGCGCTAATCACATTTATGCGTCAGAGCACTACATGCGATTTTCGCTACATATGGAAATTAAGCTGCGACGGACTACGGCGTAGCGCTACAAGCGCTGTTTAGCAGCGAAAGAGTTACTGAGGTTAACACTGCGGCTAACTACCAATGCTAGAAATTGCTTAGAAATTAAATAGAAAAAAAATAGAGCCAAGAAGTTTTTCATAGTAAACTTGGGGGTGGAGTTCAGCGTCCTGGGGTCTCTTATGTTGTGAAGAACACACGAGCCGGGATTTGAACCCCCGAACACTGTTAAAAAACCAAGAACCACTTTTTGCCTAGATGTTTTTGTTTTATGTAAGTACTAAGTAGCTAAGTAACAATTTTACTTCAACTTCATAGACTATTAGACTAGTCATTTTGACTTTAAATTACATAAGTATATCTATTAAGTAGGTACTTCTAAATTAAAATGACAAAAATTTAAAATGATTTATTCGGTTAAACTTTACAGGAGCACGTAAGGCTGGGACCTCCTAGTAAGTAAGCGTTTACCTGTAACAGAAGGACGAAATGATTATTTGAATAAGTCGCATCATTGTAAGTAAGTAACTAAACCACTGTTCAATCGGACATCGGCAAGTGGCAATTTTTATTTTATTTTAAAGTACAAATTACATATCTATTGTATTTACTTAGTTACATACAAACAGTAAAAGTTAAGGTTTATATTAGGAGGTCCCAACGTTACGTGCCTGTAAAGTTTGACAGATTTTTTTTTTCATTTTCTTTTATAAGTACTTAATAGATAGGTATCTTTAATATTTATTTACAAGCTTCTCAAAAACAATTTAATTACGAAATGGTATAAAATAATATTTATAAAGAAATAAAACTAAACTAAACCTATATTATAAACTAAAACTATAAAAAGTAAATGCCCCCCTTATGTAATATGTAATTTAATATCAAAATGACTAGTCTGAAGGCTGGTTTCTACATTGATTATTGATAAGTGCGAGTTCATACATATTTGCTGCAAGTGCGAGTAGCTTTTGTATGGACTCACTAATCACTAGTCAAAGTGGAAACCAGTCTATGAAGTTGAAGTAAAATTGTTACTAAGCTACTTAAGTACTTACATAAAAAAAATACATCTAGGTACTTACTTACCTACTAATCGTGTTGTCCCAAATCATCTTAAACTTTCAGTCCTGTAATTGATGGTATCAGGCTTTATAAAGCAAAGGAATATATTTCTAGAAACTTTCTGTTCTGTCACAACTCAAAGCTTGTGAAATTAACGAATATATGTACCTATACATTTTCCGCCTTGTCACAATTAAACATTTTGAAGTCAACTATACGTGTAAGACACCTACTTAACAAGGTTTCCTACAGTACAGGTAAGTAGGTAATGGGCCTTTATTCTAAGAGGATCAAAACAACTGCAACTCCCACCGCATAAGATATTTCAGTTATGAACGGCATAGTTGCTCCGTTCCGCTATGTTAGCGGCCGAACAAATACAGGATGGATGAAGCTAGATAGATGTAGATATCTAGATAGATGCAGACAGCTAGGTAGATGCACAGAATAGCCTGATTCCCGGGCTGCGAGCCCGGCTGTCGCGTAGCAACGAGCCCTGCAACCGCCCTTTGCTTTCGTTTGTTTTGCAAGCCCTAATGAAATGCAGGGTTATTGCATTCCTGGATTAATACTTAATAACACTAATAACGTAATCGACTGGTTATTCAAAGAGTATTTAATTACATTGTGCGTGGGTATTGACTGTTCGCAACGATTGCTGATTAATTAGGTAGGTATACTATGGTATGTATTTATTAACCTTTCATGATCTCACACATTTTTTTAAATTTTATTTATGTACATCATCGGAAACTGTGTGGAGCATTGTGGCTGAGTGACAGCCCTAGCGTACAAGTGGATAATAAAGACCAAGTGGTTTCTAAGAACCCGTACATTAGTGCAGTGAGATGTTGATACCCGCTCCCGTCAGTCTTCTCGCGACCAAGGACGTTGCAACACGTTCGAAACGTCGACGTGAATAAATACAATAACATTATTTCACCTCGACGAGGAATTCAATATAATATTATTTTGCATTGCTTAACTACCCTGATCCGCCCAGCTCGCGGCTCTGCCTTGCCTGCAAGCCTCCGAAGATGCAGTAATGGCTTCCTTGATGTCATTCAAGAATGGTTCTGCCGGGGGCCTGGATGGCATTACACCACAGCACCTAAAAGATCTTATCGTCGGGGTACCGGGTAGCCGGAATAACGACCTTCTATCTAGCATCACTCGTCTCGTCAACTTTATGCTTGCAGGCAAGGCAGACACTGCCCCCCTATTCTGTAACTTGTTTTAAGCTCACCTCAACGCTCACCCACAATTATACCTTGACACCGCGATGCGTAGTAATTAAGCGTAGGTAGAGGTCTAGTTTCGTAACGGGAATAGCTTCCACCCTGTATGGTGCCAACCTCTGTGCACTCGGCAAAAAAGATGGCGGAATCCGCCCAATTGCAATCGGTGCAACATATAGAAGACTAACCTCCAAAGTGTGCTGCATATACATAGTCCAGGATCTGGAATCTAAATTCAAGCCAACCCAGCTCGGCTTCGGCTCAAAAGGAGGCTGCGAGGCCGCCGTCCACGCCTGCCGTACTTTCCTTTGTAACTCCAAAGAACAGGTACTGCTTAAGGTCGACGTCAAAAATGCGTTCAACTCTGTCAACAGAGAAGCCATGCTGACAGAAATCCAAAAAGAGATTCCTAACTTATATCCGTATCTCTGGCAGTGCTACAGCTTGCCATCAAATTTAATGTATGACAACCATAGCATACTTTCGGCAGTTGGCTGTCAGCAAGCGACCCCCTGGGCCCAGCCATCTTTAGCCTTGCCACCCACCCAATAATTTCGGCCTTAAAGTCAAAATTTAACATCTGGTACCTGGACGACGGCAGCCTCGGAGGTGAAGCGCGCTGCGTATTGGACGACCTATCTTTCTTAATTATAAAATTCCATGAAATCGGTTTGGACCTAAACATGAGCAAATGCGAGCTATATGTAAGCCAGGAAATATCAAACAAAACCAAAATTGTTGACGACTTCCAAAGCATCTGCCCAGGTATCAAAGTAATGACTAAAAACTCGCTCCATCTCCTTGGAGCCCCAATATTTGAAGAATCAATTCCAGATTTCATCGACACTCAAATCATCCGTTTCTCCGAATACTCCGACCGCCTACTCAAAATTAACTCACACATGGCCCTTTCTATCCTCCGGTTTTGTCTATTTGCTCCCAAATTCACCTATCTACAAATACAAAAAAATACAAAATTTATTTATTTACCTAATGAGTTACAGACAGGAAGAATTACAAAGAGCTTAGCTTAAGATTTTTAACATTAGGGTTGCTATAGTCCTCACACTAGGTCGAGCCTGTGTCGTGAGAACTGTAAGGTGCGTTGCAATCCATTATGGAAATTTCCCGTATCTTGTGAAAAAATTGATTCCATCCTACACTCCCAAATTGAAAAAACCCTAAACATTCAACTGAACGATAGGCAATTCCTACATGCCACCCTTCCAATCTGATACGGCGGTCTGGGTATCCGGCCAATTTCGAGCGTCGTTATTCCAGCCTTTCTCTCCTCGGTCCACAGTACGATATCTCTCATTGGAAAAATCCTCGCTCCATCACTCCGTGATATTGAGGTATCGTGCTTGACCGAGGCAGAGAACGCATGGAAAACGGCCTGTCCCGGTAAAGAGCTGCCAATCAGCAAAGGTGTCCAAAGAGTCTGGGATGAACAACTCTGCCGCCAGGTCAACGACTGGTTACTGGACTCCGCCTCGTCAGCCTCCGAAAAAGCCCGGCTCCTGGCTTGTTCAGAAAAAGAGTCCGGGTTCTGGCTCCACACCTACCCTTCGGCCCATTGCGCGACACTACTTGACAACAACTCCCTAAGGTTAGCTGTCGGCTTCCGCCTGGGTTCCAACATAGTGGTTCCCCATCGCTGCCCCTGCGGCGCGGAAGTAGATCGTCTGGGCCACCACGGCCTTTCCTGCCAAAAAAGCGCAGGCCGCTTCGCCCGCCACGCCTGTTTGAACGACATAATCCGGCGGGCCCTTGCCAGCATAAACGTTCCAGCCGTCCTAGAGCCACCTGGCCTCTCTCGCAACGATGGTATGACGCTCATTCCGTGGCAAGTGGGACAACCCCTAGTCTGGGACGCTACCTGCGTGGACACATTGTCTCCGTCCCACTTACCCACCACTTCGCGGAGGGCGGGTGCAGCGGCAGCATTGGCAGAGGCTGCCAAACGCCGCAAATATACGGGCCTTGCAGGCAACCATGTGTTTTCGGCTTTCGCAGTAGAGACGCTTGGGCCGTGGGGTCCAGACGCCCAAGATCTGTACCGGGTCCTAAAAAAACGTCTTTTCGAGCACACTGCTGACCATAGGGCTGGCTTGTTCCTCGGTCAAAGAATTGGCATCGCCATTCAGCGAGGAAAAGTAGCCAGCCTTATGGGCACCCTACCGCAGAGCGCTGACCTGGGGGACTACTTTATAGGAAATTTGTAAATATGTACCTACATATTTTTATTTTTAGCTGTAAGTCTTTGTGTAATATTTTAAAGAATGCTTAACTTTATAAGTACGTGGCATTGTTAAAGTATCTAAAACAATAAAAACACACAAGTTAACCGTTACAAAAAATATATATATATATATATATATATATTTTTTTTTTTATATGAAAGGGTTGAAAGTCGGAAATTCGTATACACATTTATACTTAAAATTTGGCGGTGGCGTTGTTGATCCGTTGTATAAAAACAGATACTAAAGTCGCCGTCAATGGACTTTGCTAACTAAATACGTAAACAAACAATGTATTGATTTTATATCATTTAATGTCAATTTCAGTATGGCGGTTTGTTTACATAGTTAGCAAAGTCCATTGACGGCGACTTTATATAAAATGGACAGCATCGGCTTCTTAAAAATATTAGTTGCATTGCCTTTCTTTTTTGTTCCCAATCTCAACGCAAATAGTTGCTAGGTTTACGTCAGTTTGTTCCTCAAACTTCGTTAGTAGAGTGAATTACAGGTTAATTAAATAACAATCACCTAAGTAGTAGATATATTCATGGAAAACTACTTTAAATATTTAATAGAAATACCTACCTACTTATGTAATTAATATACATTCACGCACACGCAGGCGTAATTAGTTTAATTTGAAAAGCCGGGAATTTTATTAGGGAAAAAATATATAAAACTAAGCAACAAAGCTGATGGCGCCAAAGTTTAGATAAATACGCATTCGAATTTCCGATACCCAATTAGAACTCATTTATTTTATGTCCGTAAGAACCTACTACATCTGCAACTCCAAAAAACGAAACAAAATAGGTAAAAAAACTGAAATTCTAAATAAGGCAGTTATGAGGAATTTACCTGAAATAACTCCTAACTAGTAAGTTACGAGTATATGGAAAACATGTCATTCAGTCGCTGTACAAATCAATAAAAGGCAACGACCTGAGAACGTCTTTAATATTAGTTGCAGCGAAATAATAGCTTAGATCGTAGGTTCCTAATGAAGGAACCTACGTTCTAAGCTATTTTCTCCATTAAGCCTTCGCCTTCGGCTCAGGCTTAAAAACCGACTCGAGTGTAATGACCAATGCTCACGTGTTTCATACGACGTTTTTCAACACATTTGCGAGGAAAAAAAAAAAAAAAAAATGAAAATGTTAAAAGATATGTAATGAAAAGGCACTAGTGCGATAATGTAATGTAAAAGTCACGGCATGGGTAATATTCTGCATTATTTTGCTAATATTTAAAAAGATATGTAATGAAAAGGCACTAGTGCGATAATGTAATGTAAAAGGCACGGCATGGGTAATATTCTGCATTATCAGTGTAAATACGCTGTAATAAGACCTACTTTACGAGCAGGTGTGTTGAAAAAAATATTGAAGTACTTTATCTAAAATAAATAAATCGTTTTTTTTATGTAAAAAATAGGCCAAGTCTTGAAACTCTTCCACAGTAAAAAGTAGTGAGATATATCGTAGAGCCAAGTTGGGCATTCTTATTATAATATTTAATTGCTTGCTAAATAAAATTCTGCAACTTGGGAATCACAACTTTACTGCATTTACTAATTTTTGCATACTTACCTAAAACTATGTAAGTGTGATTGCCAAGTCACAAAATTTTATTTCACGGCCGTTCCATTCCATCCTTTTCTCGAAGCCATACAGGCCATTTTCAACATCTTGTAATTTCGTGCTGGCTAAATTGTATTGTAATCATTTATTTCAGATATAAATCCATAAAAAGTTAGAACCCTGAATTTTCAGTAACATGTAGGGCATAATAGGGCCTAGACATATTCTCAATAGCTCTTTTTTCAAAGCTTTCAAAGTCCATCTTTTTATGAAATTAACTATATTTTTTAATGTATACTCGTACTTTATTACAATAATTGGATGGTTTACTATCCATTTAGCAACAGTACGTTATCAATTTTAACAGGAGCCTACACCCCTAATGGCATGTTTCCTAGACCAGGGGGTGTTGTAGCCTCTTTAATAAATGTCAATGCTTTTGACGCACGACATGGTGTCAGGTGTAAAAAAATGTTATTCAAAATATCATTAATTAAAATTGAGCGAATTTAATATAAATAAATAAGTTTGTATCAAAAATTTAATTTTTGGTAAAAGCTTTTATTGCCGACTGTACTTTTCTGCATACCATCATCAACTACTCATTGAGACGATTCTAACGAGCCAACCTCGATGGGGTTGTGTGGTTTTATTGCGGAGTTCCTATGGCCAACTTCCTGCTCCAGCATCAGATCAGCTCCAAGTCATCATAATATTGCATTGGCATGCGATATACATGCAAAATTTCAGCTCAATAGATTAACGGGAAGTGACTGAAAAATGGATTGCAAATTTTGACGGACAACTTACATATCTTACATATTTACACGAATAGTGCAAGTTAATATAAAGCTTGTAATAAAAATCCCGGATCAGGTAGATGATTATTTTCGTGCTCCTTCCCGAACTCCTCGCAAACCTATCACGACACTCTGCCCACCGCTCAGAAGGACTGTCCTCGGCAGTAGCTCGCCTATCCCAAGGATGTGTAAAGCAATTAACAGCTGCAGTCACATGTCTGATGTTTTCTTTGACTCGGTCGTGAAATTTAAAATAAAGCGGCCAAGTGCGAGTCGGACTCGCACATGAAGGGTTCCGTAAAATAAATTGCGGTTTACGATTTATGACGTATTAAAAAAAACTGCTTACTAGATCTCCTTCAAACCCATTTTCGGTGGAAGTTTGCATGGTAATGTACATCATATATTTTTTTTAGTTTTATCATTCTCTTATTTTAGAAATTACAGGGGGGACACACACATTTTACTTAAGTGTCTCTCACGCAAACTGTTCAGTTTAGAAATAAATGATATTAGAAACCTTAATATAATTTTTGAAGACCTAGGTATAATTATCCCCTACGTATGGGTTTCAAGAAGTTTGAGTTTCAGTTCTGTGTATCCCCCTAAAATTAATGTTTTTTTTTTCGATTTTTGTGTAAAAATCTTAATGCAGTTTACAGAATACATCTACATACCAAGTTTCAACAGTATAGCTCTTATGGTTTCGGAAAAAAATGGCTGTGACATACGGACGGACAGACAGACAGACAGACAGACATGACGAATTTATAAGGGCTCCGTTTTTTGCCATTTGGCTACGGAACCCTAAAAAGGTCTGGTAACTGCTTGGCTTTGCAATAATAATAAAGTTGGAGACATCCATTTTCTATAAGAGTGACGTGCAGAAAATTGTTAAAAAAGTTTTAAATTATTTATTTACGTCGCAATAATAAGTTAAGTAAAAACTGTGTATAATTTTAATAAGTTAATGTTAAGGTTTTTTTTATATAATGCATGCGGTGTTTACCTTTAAGTGATTGTTACACTTAGCAAGTGGTTATGATAATTGGGTTACTGTAAACTTCAGTGTAAACAATTGTTGGTGAACCAAAATAAATAAATGATACAAAAAAAAATGCAAGCGCAAAATAGTAAAAGCGGGTATGCTGCAATACAGCAACCCGGTCCATTGCAAGACCTGTCAATATGGCGTCAACTGGAAAGAATGGAAATCCGCTTTTGATTTTTTTCTTATCGCTTCGGGCAGAGATACGGCTACGTCGAAGGAAAAGTGCACATTATTCCTACACGTCATCGGAAAATTCGGTCGAGAAACTTTAGAAGAATTTGAACTCAGTGTTAAAACTGATGACTATGACAAGTTAGTAAAAGCATTTCCAGAGCGTTTTGACCCGAAATAAAAAGGTGAACTATGAACGTCATACGTTTTTTGAAACTTATCAAGACGATTCTTTTGATAAGTTCCTTAGCGACTTGAAAATTAAAAGCAAAAGTTGCGAGTTCGATCAGTTGAAAGATAGCTTAATCTTCTCAGATAATAAGAGGTCTAAAAGACGGACATATGCGTGAACGGTTACTTTCGAAGTCAAGACCTGGAGCAGGCTGTGACATACGTATGTCACGC
Source organism: Epinotia brunnichana (assembly GCA_963854355.1). Taxonomy (NCBI): domain Eukaryota; kingdom Metazoa; phylum Arthropoda; class Insecta; order Lepidoptera; family Tortricidae; genus Epinotia; species Epinotia brunnichana. Next base: position 23,405,749 of record OY977946.1, on the reverse strand, counting down.
GGCGGAGCGAGCCAGCGTCCAAGCGGCAACGTGTCGGAGTATGAAAATTGATCACACCGCGCCGGTTGCGTTAGACTTTAGAGGAACTAGGTAGTGGCTACGGCGCCGGGATGCAGCGCGAATTTGATACATTATGCAGGTGGTCACATGATATGGGCCTATCCATTAACTACCAAAAAACTAAAGTATTGCACATACATTCATCACATAATAAAACTAATATAGTGCCCAAAATAGTTGCCCACAAACACCCCTGCATGCATGACTCAAGTCCGTGCTGCAACTGTGAGCCCCTAGACCTAGTAAAACAGCATACATATCTTGGTTTATTAGTAGATAACAAATTAAACTGGAGCCCACACATTGACCATGTATGTAAAAAATTAAGAGCAATACTCAGTCAGCTAAACATACTTAAAAATAAAATGCCATATAGCACACTTCGTCTAATATACTTGGCCATGGCTGATTCAGTGATAAATTATGCCATATCTAGCTATGGAAGAACATATAAAACATATCTACAGCGTATATACAAGTTACAATTAAGGCTGATAAAGACAATTGTACCACTTAAAGTAAAATATAAGCACAAAAACAACTATGATAAATTATTTAAATATTGTAGAATCCTTAATGTATATGATAAAGTTAAAATGGCAGTAATTCTAGAATATAGGCAACGCCTAGGAGGACTGAATAGGTATAGCAGACCACAGAACCTCCGGACACTAACAAGTAATAAAACCTTTACGGTACCAAACAGCAAAAACTTTTATGGACAAAGGGTCTGGTCCAGTTATGTGCCTGTTATCTTAAACAGCTTCCCTACAAATATATTGGAAAATGTAATGGATTGTATAAGGGATAAACCGCATAAAGCCAAATATGTAATTAAGAAAGCCATACTGAGTGTAAAAAATAATGTTAATTCTTAACTTAACTAACAATAACGTCAATAACTAACAAATACTTACTAACAATAATTTAAATTTAAATTAAATGTCAATGATATGATATATAACTAACTAAACTTAGCTAATAATCTTTAAAATTTAAGATTGGGTTAAGTTGTACCTGAATAATATTTTTTTTGTTGTCTATCAATTGAAATAAACAGTTCAAATTTAATTTTTTTTTTTTTTTATGCGCAGACCGTGGAGGCTTCGCTCGTGCTGCTCCTTCAGGCCGAGCACCACGTTAGTTCGCCGAGTGCGACAAGTGCGGTGGAGGGCACTAAGAGAGCATAAACATGGGCAAATTCTGTAGATAAAGAAGCGTTGTATAAGAGCATTACTTGGTGCCCATACTTCATTAAATAACAAAAATGAGATCCTTCTTATCCTTTAGGACCATAAAGTTGAATTCCCATAAAGTTGAAATCTCGAAATCTTATCTTGAATAAATGAAAATTGAATTGAACAATCCCCTTTCTTACTTCGAGGGTCGATCCAAGTAGAATTCAACGATCTTCGTGGATCGAATTGAATTGAATTTAGTGCGTATAATATGTCAAGTTTATTTTATATTTTTTAATTTATATGTACCTACGTTCCAAAAGGGTCAATAATATCTGAGCAACCTTATGCCCTTGAAAATAAAGTTGTGTTCGCATATTTTTGATCACTTTGTCCGTGCACATATTTTAGAACTTGACTATACCTAAGGTACCCATGGGTCGTCTCGCCTGTTTATGTGCCATGTAGGTAAGTATATGTCACTTGTTTGCCACCATCGTAGCCCTTCGGCCGCGTAGATCGACAACGTTGAGTGACATGTCGGACGACGAGGAATTTTAATTCCTTGCTGTCCGACATGTCGTACTATCAGGAATTTTATATTCCACTTCGTTCGTTCATCGGACCAAGTGGATTTTTAACATTCCTACCACTTTATTCGACGTTCAAAGTACGGGGATTGTTAAATTCAAGTTTGAACACAGCAAAAACGTCTATTCCTTACCGACCAACCGGACATTCCCAACCAGTTTGAGAGTATTTTTTTTCTCTGACAACCAGCTGGTTTGTCATATGTTCCTGACGAACAACCAGGGTGTCTAGTTGAGACTTTTTTCTTAACTAACCACGCCAATTGCCAAATAGTTGGTCGGTTGGTAATGTTATTCCTTACATACCAACCAATCACACAGTCTGGATTATCGGTTAATATATTCGTCTCTAATATGCTTTATACACTTTCCTGTGATTAGTCGGTTAAGATATTTTTCTCACCAGACCAACCACGCTCTCCAGCTGGTTGGTCAGTTAATATTTGAATCGAACGAGAGTCAAGGGTCGAAGCTAGAGGATTTTAAAAATCCTCGTAATCCGGGGGTCAAACGAAGTGGTATTTAAAATCCTCTTGGTCCGATGGTCGAACTGAGTGGAATATAAAATTCCTGATAGTCCGACATGTCGGATGGGTTACTCTCAAAGCATCTTAATGACGAACGTAAACATTTTAATTTTAATTTCTAAATAAGACTTTCATAAAAAAATTACAAATATTTTCAGAGTTTCCGGTGTCGGATGAATCGAACCTCTTCACTTGAAACGTAAATACGTATTTAATTACAAGGAAAATTATTGAAATAAGTATGATTCTCGGTAATCATTATTTCTGATTATTCCTTTTATAAAGTATGGTCATGTTCCTGCTATTGCATGTTCTCTGAAATGGGAAACTGTTTACATTGCATCCGCTATTCATTTCCCAGTAACCCCCCTTTGCCCCCTTTTCCAGCAAGCGCTGTAATCTCTGTTCTGCGAAATATTTGTTTTATGGCACTATTTTTGGGGCGTGCCCTGGATGTAAATTAGTTCTTGGGATCGCATGGGATTACAGTAACTGTGATGTGGTGTGCGTTGCCACGCCCACCCGGGGGCACGCCCACTTGTTTCACAGCCTCCGAGAATAGTGCGCCCGCCGCATTCTGCCTCCGGACGCCAGCTGGGACGCAGTATCTCTTTAGAAAGTTTTAGATATTAACTGGCTATCTATTTATAGACTTCAGTACAGTGACATCACTTGGAGCGCAGTAGAAGCAGGTATGTCACTTTTACTTAGTTATTTTTTTAATTAATTAAAAATTTTATGTTAATGTTAAAAACATCTGAACAAAAGAACTTTTGTTTTATGATTTTTATTATACACGGTGCCCCGGGAGGATTCCAAATAATTTTAACAGTATATTCCTGACGCCCTAAGTAGTAAAAAAAATCATAAGTAAGCTCAGTTCAACACACTTTTATATCATTTTCATAGGTTTTAAATGTTTTCTTGACTAGTAATGTTTGAGTAAATTCAAAAACGAATACCCATAATTAAAGTTCCGTTATGAAACAATTTGTAATGAAATTCAAACCATCAATTTAATTTGATAGAATACATATTCGTGATAATATCCCAAAATGCAGGCGAAAACATAAAATATGATAAAAATAACATACTTAATAAAATTTAATTCGCGTAGTTGTCAACTAAGTGTAGTTTTGAATAAATGATATTTTTCAAAAAGTAAATTTTCTTATCTTTTTACCCAAATTTATCACGTGTACATACAAATCCTTGCAAAACATGCACATCTTCCGATGAAAGTAACATTCCTGACTTACGCTTCATTCAGTGCATCTAGCCTACATTCAGAATCCACTTGTTAGATTCGTCTCGGTCTGCGGGCAAGCGATTAGCGCTTTTATGCGCATCGAATTAGAGTCTAATTTTAAATGTGACCTGCACGTTATGGAAAATATTAGGTCATGGTGTTGTTCTGTGAAATCAATATTATTTGGCAAACGATCTCCTGGCGGACCTGAGCCGCAATCTTGAAAATCAAGCGAACAAGAAAGTTAAGATGATGAAAATGTCCTATTATTATTTATTTGAATGTATTCCTAAATTTTTAGGGTTCCGTAGCCAAATGGAAAAAAACGGAACCCTTATAGATTCGTCATGTCTGTCTGTCTGTCCGTCCGTATGTCACAGCCACTTTTTTCCGAAGCTAAAACTTGGTAAGTAGATGTATTCTGTGAACCGCATTAAGATTTTTACACAAAAATCGAAAAAAAACATTAAGTTTTAAGGGTCCCCATACTCAGAACTGAAACTCAAAAAAAATTTTTTCATCGAACCCATCATACGTGTGGGGGGGCATCTATGGATAGGTCTTCAAAAATGATATTGAGGTTTCTAATATCATTTTTTTCTAAACTGAATAGTTTGCGCGAGAGACACTTCCAAAGTGGTAAAATGTGTCCCTCCCCCCTGTTACTTCTAAAATAAGAGAATGATAAAACTAAAAAAAATATATGATGTACATTACCATGCAAACTTCCACCGAAAATTGGTTTGTACGAGATCTAGTAAGTAGTTTTTTTTAATACGTCATAAATCGTAAACCGCAATTTATTTCACGGAACCCTTCATGTGCGAGTCCGACTCGCACTTGGCCGCTTTTTTTTTTCACGTTGTAATAAAATTTATTAATAAATACAGCACTATAATTAAACTAAACGAAAACTAAAATACATCTAAATAAAACTAAGATATATCTAAAAATGGCCCCTGCGGCATGCTACCGATGACGCTGTCAGCATTTCCTCGCTGGATCGCCAGGCCAATGCGTTGAAACTCCTAAATTATTTGTTATAATCGATTAAATAAATTGTTACCTGGCAATTATTAAAATTATTGAACTGTTCCACTTGGCCCACTTTCAAATCCAGTAATTACGTTGAAAAGTAATACTGAAAATGTATCAAATAAATAACTTACCTACTAGGAAAAAACTAGAGACTAATACAAAAAAAAATTGCCCAAATGATGAATAAAAATACCAATTTTTCTTGAGAAGTATTTTTCTTCCGATATATGCTTTTTTTCCTAGTGACTAGTACTTTTCTTCCGGTTAATAAAAAACATTATTTTTTCGTCGAGTAAGAGAACTGCACATTTCCGAGAGAAAAACTTTGAAACATAATAATTATTAACACACAAATCGAGTTGAAGTCTTGTGAAAAGGAAATACTAGAATGCCCAAGTGCTTACTTGGATCAGCGGAGTACGGTGTGTTTTCGATTGGCGGGTCGCGTCTTCCCGGAATCCTGACCTATCACAAGTCTTTGTATACACAGCAGTGGCGGAGCGCCCATACAAGCTGATTGGGTTGTCTAATAAATAAATAAATGAAATAAACAAATAAAAGGATAAATGAAAAAAAGGAAAAGTTGTTCAGTGTTACCATCTTATTCGCTTTTGGTCTTCTTGCTACACGACCCCTAAATCACTTTGTATAATTATATACCTACTCTAAACTCTTTTATAAATTTTTATCTATCCAAATATCATAAACCCTCCATGATGCGTTCAAGAACCGCACATTATGACCACCATAAAAACAGACTGTTTTGTTAGAACAAATTTCTTATCTGTGAAAATGTTATTATTGCTAAATAATAACATCGATTTCGATATTATTATTTCATTTAAATTTCGAACATCTCTGAAAAACAAAGAAATTTGATTTGACCTCTATTCTAATATCAGTCGAGATGACGTTTAGTTCGAAATGAATTGTCAAGTTGCATACAAATTTGACAAATGTCACACGTAAGTAAGATATCGAACAATATGATAGTTAGAGCTGATTCTAGTTTGTCTCTGAATTAAAAAAAAAACTATGACAGATGCCAGAAAAGAACGTCGCGATGCTGGTCTGGGTGGTGGATGCGGCTCCTGAATGCATCATGGAGGCTTATGATATGTGGATAGATAAAGCAGTGTATGTAACTGTACATAATTAGACATTAAAACACTCTTGTTATGTTATTATGAAACTCGGCTTCGGCTCGTTTCATAAACCCTTCTATAATGCCCTTCATTGTGTACAGTCGCATAAACTACTATTTTATGTCCCGGGTTGCCCATCGAAAACGCCCACTGATACACAGGCACGTAGTCTGCCCGTGTATACAAAGACATTGTGTTTCAATATAGCTCACACTTACTGCGCAGTGACAAAACGAAGTTTTAAAAATACGCAAAATATGAGGGAAAGCCGATAGTCAACGCTTGCACATATTTGCCATGGCTACCGGTTGTACGTAATTCAAAAGTATAATATCTAGTCTATTGATTTTAGCAGTAAAAAGTCACAACAATGAGATTAAAAAAAAAAATCCAATTTTTTTTTGGCAGTGATTAGTCGTGTGTGGTGTCTTTTGACATTTTCTACTAAAATATGTGGCATCTTCGTCGTAGTCCACCTTCCAGCCGTTTGTGTGACGTAAACAAAAGCATCACAACCAGTGTTTTTCTTAAAAAAATAAGTGAGATTCAACGGCAATTGTTTCTAAAAGACCGCACTGCTAACTACTGAGATGTATCCCAGTCGTCCGCACTCGCACAGTGTTGACGGGTGCGGATTAGGTACTGGGGAAAAATATCAGTAGTGCGTAGCACACAACACAATCACCGCCTACGCGCTACGCTCGTAGCCAAGCCAATCCCTGGTTTTTCCCGTATGTAGCGTAACTATACACATTTTATTTAAGGCTTATACACCCGCTAACGTCCTTGAGTCGTCGTCCGTATGGGCCAGCGCGCGACTGATCGGGCCTGCCGAGCCTCCGCGCTCGCGCATTTTGTAGGTATTTAAACATAGTAATTAAGATAATCATTTTATCTATTCAAACTCTGCGAATTTGTCTGTAAATATTTAATAACTTTATTTGAGTACAAAAATTTAATTTAAAATATCTATAGTTTAGTCATAATATTGAATAAACTTTACAAAAAGAGGTAACTTTGGGATTTTTTTCTATCGACTGAAGTTCATTAGATCGCGTAACTGAATGCGACTTTGTCTAGATTAGATCCTTAAGTAATACGTATCTTTTTTTTAGATTTTTAAACCCTATTTTCTACGACTGAGATTGTTTTAAAAAACTCGAAAACGCTGCCCCTGTTGACTGTCGAGCCTTAAAGCAGGGTTATATTGACAGAACAATGGGAGAAACGATCGACGTGGCTCTGCCCAGCACGGCGACCCCACACACACTGTGGGCGCTCATCGGGCACCGAGCTATTATAGCAATCATTTTTGTCACGATTTGTATTCCCCACACCTGCGAAATATTCATCAACCTGAAACCTCGAAACAGTCTGTAAGTATAACATACTTATTTTATACATTTAGTTACATTTGTTTATCTATTACAGCCACTTTTAAAGGATTTTAATAAGTCTCATAATTTCAATGAATTTCTGACAAAATGTTTCGTAGTAGGTATACATATAATAGGATGGATAGGAGCCCGGGACGACACTGTAACATAATTATTAAATGTTGCCAAATGGTTAAATAAAGTGTAACTCACAATCAAATTCACATATTTTACCACATTGCTTGACATTTGGATTTCTAAGCGATTTTGAGTGCTGCCACCACGAAACAGCTGGCACGGGCGAAATTATGGAAAAGTCGGTAACCAAGCGGTGTGCTGTATCTGTATGTATTCCGACGTCGATAGTGGACCTACCTGCGAAGCTGACGGTCCTGGGTTCAAATCTGCAACTATTTGTGTTAACGGTATGAAGTAACTGAGCCTTTGATGTTTATATAAAGGACGATATTTATGCCTTGATCACACGTACCGAGCAAACGGACGAGACAGTGCTCTCGTCCGAGTATTCAGTGCGTGTAAACAGTCACTCGCTATGTTATATGGACCGAGGCCGAGAGCACTGCCTCGCCCGTTTGCTCGGTACTTGTGATCAAGGCATTACTAATATTATAAAGAGCCAAAACCTGTGAGATCTTTGTAAGTTTATAAGTTTGTATGTAATGGGTAATCTCCGGAACCATCCACCCGATTTCAAAAATTCTTTCACGTGCGTATAGAATGGATTCCCGGATGGACATAGGCTTTGTTTTATCCCGTAGATTTGCCTACGTTCTTTGCAGTACGCAGATGGAGCCGAGCAGCTAGTCTATAATAAATAAAATAAATAAAATTGATTTAATTCAGGCAAAAACCCATATTTTAACATTAAGAATAATAATTGACAAATTTATGATTAGGAAATAATAATAATAAAGCTACATAAATAATTAATATTACATACTTATTTGCGACACTACATACATATAAACGTAAAAGTCCTGACTGACTGACTGACTGACTCACTTAAATCAACGCCCAGCCGAAACCGTTGAACCTAGAAAGCTGATTTTTTCACAATAGGTAGTTTATGTAACTTTAGTACCCACTAAGAAGGGATTTTTGAAAATTCCACCTTCAAGGGGGTAAAAAGGGGGTTGAAAGTTTGCATGGGGATGGGGTCAAATTTTAAGTGAGAAACTTAAAACGTTGTGTATAAACTCCTTATTACAAAACAAGAAAAGTATTTTTAGGGTTTTGGAAAATTCCAGCCTCAAAGGGATGAAAAGGGGGTTGAAAATTTGTATGGGGATGGAGTAAAATTTTAAGTGAGAGACTTGAAACTTTGTGTATAAACGCCTTATTACAAAACAAGAAAATTAATTTTAGGGTTTTGGAAAATTCCACCCTCAAGGGGGAAAAATGGGGATGAAAAATTGTATGTGGCTACCTAAACCGCTGCACCGATTTAGACGAAATTTGGTACAAAGATAGCTTGAGGCCCGAGAAAGGACGAAGGATAGATTTGATTGCAAAAATCATCCCCTAAGGGGGTGAAAGGGGGGGGGTGAACACTTGGATGTAACCCATTTAGATGAAATTTGGTATAGAGATAGTCTGAGTCTCAGGAAAGGACATAGGATATTTCTTATCCTGGAAATCGTTCACTAAGGGTGTGAAATGTGGGTGAAAATGTATATGGCGCTACTTAAATCGCTGCACCGATTTAGATGAAATTTGTTGTAGAGTTAGTTTGAGTCCCGTGGAGGGAAACAGGATAGTTTTGGTCCCTGGAATCATCCCCTAAGGGGATGAAATGGGGGTGAAAATTTGGATGGAACCGATTTAGATGAAATTTGGTATAGAGATAGTTTGAGTCCCGGGAAAGGACATAGGATAGACTTCATCCCAAAAATGATCCCCTAAGAAGGTAAACATTTGGAAAGAACCCATTTCGATGAAATTTGGTGGGAATAGAGATAGGTTGAGTTCCGGGGAACGACAAAGGATAGTTTTTATCGCAGAAATCAGCCGTTAAGGGGAAAAAATGAGTTGACATTTTGTATGAAGCTACTACATTTTGTATGTCTATAAGCTGTTTTCGAGAGTCATTACAAATCGTCTCGTACGCAGATGACTTCCAGCCTCCCGAACATGCCGGTTTCCGAAGAGGCTTTAGTACCGTAGACCACATCCACACGCTTCGCCAGGTTATACAGAAGACTGAAGAGTATAACCTGCCTCTCTGCTTAGCGTTCGTGGACTACGAGAAAGCCTTCGATTCGGTCGAAACCTGGGCTGTATTACAGTCTCTCCAGCGGTGCCTAGTTGACTACCGCTATATCGAAGTTCTGAAGTGTTTGTACGAGAACGCCACTACGTCAGTCCGACTCCAGGACCAGAGCTCGAAACCTATTCCGCTGCAGCGGGGAGTCAGGCAAGGAGATGTTATTTCTCCAAAACTGTTCACTGCTGCACTGGAGGATGTTTTCAAGACTCTGGACTGGAGAAGGCTAGGCATCAACATCAACGGCGAGTACATCACTCACCTTCGGTTTGCTGACGATATAGTAGTCTTGGCCAGGGACTGCATAACCGAAAAATACCGGTATTCTATTTTAACGGTATGACGTCATATCGGTTGTCAAATAGCGGTTTCGGTAGCGGAACCTTTATATTTCGCTACCGAAATATAAAGGTACCTTTATTTTTTCCGGTACCGTAACCGCTATTTAAAGGTACCGATATATCGACTTTGGCCTGGGGTTGTTGCCAAACCGCCGGCAAAGGCTCTGCTGCTTTGTCTTTTAGTCTTTAAATGTTTAGTAGCCAATGCTTCCTCTGTAGAGTGCCAGCTCGCTTACTTTTCTCGATAACCTTTATAATACCGGTATTATAAAGGTTACGGTATCGTTTTAAACTGGTACCGCTAACCGTTATTTCAAAACGGTTACGGTACCGTTATGTTCGCGCGGCGCGCATAACCTTTACGACATAACGGTACCCTAATGGAATACCGGTTACATACCGGTATAACCCTGACCGAAATCAGTCCCTGGTCTTGGCTGAGACCATGGAAGACTTAAGTACGATGCTCGATGACCTCAGTAAAGCTTCCGAGCGAGTTGGTTTAAGAATGAACATGGATAAGACGAAGATCATGTCAAATGTCCATGTAGTACCAACTCCCATTACAATCGGACACTTTACGCTCGAAGTTGTAGACGATTATGTATACCTAGGACAGACTGTCCAGTTAGGTAGGTCCAACTTCGAGAAAGAGATCAATCGTCGAATCCGACTCGGCTGGGCAGCGTTCGGGAAGCTACGGCACATCTTATCGTCCAATATTCCGCAGTGTCTCAAGACGAGAGTCTTTGACCAGTGTGTGTTGCCAGTGATGACATATGGCACTGAAACGTGATCGCTTACAATGGGCCTCATAAGAAGGCTCAAAGTCACCCAAAGGGCAATGGAGAAGGCTATGTTGGGAGTTTCTCTGCGTGATCGCATCAGAAATGAGGCTATCCGCAGCAGAACCAAGGTAACCGATATAGCCCGCCGAATCGCTAAACTTAAGTGGCAGTGGGCGGGGCACATTGCACGTAGAACTGATGGCCGTTGGGGCGGAAAGGTTCTCGAGTGGCGACCACGTACCGGAAGGCGCGGCGTTGGTAGGCCTCCCACAAGGTGGACTGATGACCTGGCAAAGGTCGCGGGAGTCCGCTGGATGCGGGAGGCACAGGACCGGTCACTTTGGAACTCTTTGGGGGAGGCCTATGTTCAGCAGTGGACGTCTTTCGGCTGATATGAAATGAAATGAAATGAAGCTACTTAAACTGCTGGCGATTTAGATGAAATTCGGTAAAGAGATTGTTTGAGTCCCAGTGAAGGTCAGGATATTTTTTATTCCGGAAATCATTCTCTAAGGGGATGAATTAAGGGGTTGAAAGTTTGCAGGGAGCTACGATATAAAAGAGATCCATGCGGACGAAGTCGCGGGCAGAAGCTAGTATTTAATAAATAATATATAATAAAAAGTATTTATTTAACTCCACCACAAAGTACACAGTTTACACAGATTAACATTATGGTTATTATAAGTAGTCACATTACTTGTGCGGCGGAGACTGGTGCCCGAACTAGGGGAAACCTGTATGTCGGGTCACCAGGCTCCAGTCCTCAGACATCTATAACACAGTCTTGGAAGTCAATTATACAATCCAATATAAACTTATTATACTTAAATTTTAATGTATTAGATATATCTCGGTCTAGTAGCCACAACAGATTAGTTCGAATTATGTAAGTTTGTCCCCTAATATTTTTATTTATTCCACAGTCAACCTAGGCAGACGATGCGCGTGCTGATCCGGCGCAGGAACTGGCACCCGCGCATGCTGCGGCCCGCCTCGGGCCCCGCCCATCGCCGAGACGCATCTACGCGCAAGCGACGCGCTGGAGGATAAGCTCAAAAGTATCCACTAGACTATATATGTGGTAGTGGTGGTACCCATTCTCTACCAGGTTCATGTTCGTCCACGTATCCGGAATCCCTTGCCGGGCAACCAGCGGCATTCTGGATTTACGGGCGAGTACAAGTCTGATGAAATGCGGAATCTTATAACCTGCGAATTCTTCAGAGATGTGCTACTGTTTCGTATGAAAACGTTATATATGTGTTTGAAAACACAGCCTCCTGTAGCGCTACGGTCGTAACCGGTACCATTTATTTTCAGTGTTTAGCGATAGCTGGCTGTGAACACAGAATCCGCCAAGAGGGTTGCGGTTAAAATCGAAATAATTCTATTTACGTAAGTGAGATACGTAGATATAGTCACATATCTTATGCAAAATGTTTGGAAATCTTTCCCAACACTCAACTCTACAGGATCAACCCGGAAAGGAAGATGCACTGCGACGAATTTTGGTGTCCTAGGTATTATTTGCCTTATTAAAAAGATCAAAAAACGAAAATCCTTGACGGCACAAACAGACAAAAAAAACCTTTTTTGAATTGTGAAGTAGAAATATACCACCCTTATTCAGAAAACAAAACTGTTCCTTCAGTTAACGTATCGAACGCGCGTTAGGACAATTTAACTGTAATTTTTCCATATAAAAAGTGACATTACTTGATCGACCTGCAGATCTCTTCTTTCAGATACGTAAGTTAACTCTGAGAGGATGGTGATGAAAGTGGCAAATAAAAACAAACGATTTTACGACATTTTAGCTATAAAGGTTTGACAAGCGTTTCTAAACAAGGGCATGGTATTTACGGACTCTTAAAGTATAATTATGCAGATATTATGTATGGTTAACTGCCATTCCTTTTCGCTGAATTATGTCCATGTAATAACTGGACATAATTCAGCGAAAAGGAATGAAAAGTAACATATGAATCAGGAACCTCGTAACCTGTCGTTATTAAAACGAAATAACAACACAGAAGTTACTTTTTTGGTGTCATTCCTTATTCATGAATTATGGTACAGTCAGCCAAGAAAGTGGTCTACCACTTTTCGACTTTATTGCATACAAAATAAGGTCCAAAAGTGGTAGCCCGCTTTTTTGGCTGATGGTACAATAGCATGCACTACTGTAGCAATCGCGAGATTCAAAGCATGCGATAGGTAGGTACAGTCACCATCACATACATCGGAGCAAACAAGCAGCTCACAAACATCGGAACACACCTCTATTTTCAAGGCATTAGGGTGCATATATGTGCCGATATTTTAGAACACCTATAGTGTACCTATGTATGTGATGGTGACTGTACGTTAAAAGGAGTGCTGGATCAGACGTCAAAAGGTAAGTCGTATAAACATAATTATTGACATGAATGTACACATAAACGTTGATGGTCCAATGATACTTAAAAGATAGGTTTAAGGATGCATAAAAAAAATTAAGAATGAATAGTTATTTGTGCAACAAGAAAGCAAAGTTGTTTTTTGCTGAGAGTGCTGATTTTGAGTCCCGAGGGAGCGATAGATTTTATAATTGAATCACGAGCGTAGCGACTGTAGCGAGTGATTCAAAGTTAGGATCTTGAGCGTAGTGAGGGACTGTCTGTAGTGGTGGACCGGCGGCGGGACCGGACCATCGTCCGTATAATATATATCGATGAAATAAATAAGGATAGTCTTGACATTCCAGTGATAATAAATAAATCGCCGTGTGGCGCCGGCATAGAATAGTGCCACCCCTCTCTTCCCGTGGGTGTCGTAAAAGGCGACTAAGGGAATAGGAGTGAAACTAGAAACATGTGTGCAATCACACCTTCGGATATTCATTCATACTGTCACTGATGTACATTCGTTTACACATTAATCAATCATTCATTCATAGAGAAATTAAATCCTTTGTTCATTCATTCGTATCTAATGTCACTCAGTTATTCCTGTACAAGTTTATGACTCAATCATTCACTTATTATGTTACTTCGACTTTATAATTTAACACGCAGAAATTACTTTCAGTACCAACAAGCCCAAACAACTTAACGACTCTGTTTAAATATATTGCCTTGTATCTTGCTGTATATGTAGTAACAAGTTTATGTGTATATGTAGTAAAAATTGCAAAATTAAAATGCCCGATGGGATAACACAAACGTTTGAAAAAAGAATTCACTAACTAAGTATTCATGACAACTCAACTCTTTCAACAAATAATTCACAACACTAAATGTTCAATGAGGATTACCTAAGTATAGTCACTATCATTACCCTCATTTTCTTCCGCTTCGTGTAAAATTTAATATTTATCTATGAAATAAAGTAGGTAGCCTTTAAGGAAGACGTATATGTTCAGTAGACGCCCGTAGTTTGTAGTACGACACCCACAGGAAGAGATGCGTCCCATCTCTTCCTGTGGGTGTCGTAAGAGGTGACTAATAGGAGTGAAACTAAAAACATCTGTTCAATCACACCTTTGTTCATTCATTCACTGTCATTCAGTTGTTTGTGCACACGTAGTGCATTACTCATTCATTTGGTAATTTATTCAGTACTCCTTTGTTTATTAATTCATACTGTCACTCATATTTTCGTGCACATGTTTAGCACTCATTCATGCGGTCATTCAGCCATTTATGTATTACTCCTTTATTCATTCATGCTGTATCTCATGCATTCGACGACATTTTATTCCATACATATTATTGTCTGCCATGCATTCGTGCACACGATGAATATTTTTTTATTTTTGTTACATAAATTATTCGTTCAATCATGTAGCACATATTTATAACGTAGAAATAACAAAAATTGCAAAGAATCATTTGTGCAAAAACATTATTATTATTCCGAAATTTGTATATTTCGAAAGCTATTTTTCACTAAACGAGTATATTGACGAAGATGATTTAATAGAATATACTTGTATAAGTAGATTAGGTTATTTAGGTTAGTTTTATACCTTGAAAAGTCAATAATTCCTTCAGCGGAACATGATTTGCGGAATTATGAAATTCGAGAAAAATCGCACTTGTGACACAACATTCCCCTTTAATTTTCGAACAGTGAAAACAAAAAAATGTCAAAAAAACATGCTTACCTATTAAATTAAAATTGGTGAAAAGACTTATCTCGGTCCAAAGACTTTTGAGTTATCGTTGAAAAACTGCCTTTCCTAAAAAAATACGTAAGTGCCGTAAAATGTAGTTTCCAATAAAAATACGATCTTGTGCTGTTACGGTGTAATTTCGGCATCGACACATTAACTTTCAGACTCATAGCGCCATCTATTGCAGAACGGCGCAAGCGACGATTCCGACATCTGTTGACCAACGGAGGAACTGCGCCAGAGCGTTTATCATCTCGTTCGAGGCAACGATATAAGTCTTTTTTTGTGTGTTGTCAAAGCGCTAGGAATGGTCCTTAACTTTTAACAAGCTATTAGAAAATATGATCATATTTGATTTTTGATAAATAATTTGTCGTCATGCATCCAAGGCATAACTACAGGTCTATACCTCTATGGTATTTGAACAGAATATGGGGATTGTCTATGGTAGCTTCTTTTTTTTTTCTCGGCTGTCAAAAGCAATGAGAAGTTCTTCTTCGAAAATGCGTTGAGCGAAAAGGTCGCAATTTTTGAGAAGTGCTCGCTTCGGCCGGGAGGCCATTTGTTTAACTTAAATGTAGCAGCATACATCCAGTGACACAGAGATGCTTTGACGCTTTGGAAATGTCGGTGAGTGAAATGAAATTGTCGCCGATCTAGCGGAAGAAATATTTATCGTGTTCAAGCGGCGGTTTTTTAGAGGAGGGACATTGCTTTGTTTCAGATGTAACACACTACTTCTTAAAGAAGATATCTGGGAGGCGGAAAATCACCAACGCTTAGCTTTGAACTCTTGCCAGGTAAAGCTAGTTCTAGTAATTTCTGTCGAAATTTGGTCGGAGAGAAAGTGATAGTTGTTTGTTCGTTCAAGTCTTAAATGTTGATTGTGATTTACAGCGACAACGTGCTGGCTGCCTTGCGGGGGCTCCAGTTGCGGACAGGCAATTGAGCGGGCGCAGGAATTCGCGTGCGGTGATACGCCCCTTTTGTACTTCACATGCGGATGCCGACACGAGCAGTTTCTCATCTGGGAGCCTGGGTAGACGCAGTGGACCGCAGCGGGACGTGACGCACGTGTAGCGGGTTTCTAGAGGTGACCTCCCTCCATTTTTTTTGGTGTCATTCATGGAATCTGCCATGAGATATTAATGTTGTAATTTAATAATGCAAACGAGCCTCACACAGACCTAAGCGTAATAATAAAGCCTACTTATATATAAAGATTTAACTTTAGAGTCAAACTTCGTCCTCGGTCAGGGACCTATATTTTAATCTCATCTGAGAGAGCCACGCCGCTATCCCTACAGTAGAGTTAAGGTTTAGTAAATATTTAAAACGATTGTGAGAACTGTAATAAACTTGCTTTCTGTAATTGAATCTTTGTTCATATTTCTATGTGGCTAGCTACTAAATAGGTCTCCTGCATACAACTCTTTTGCATTTTAGAGTATAAATTGAAATGCATGGCGCCCTCTTTAGAAAGCACTAATTGCTCCTATGACCGTGAACCCAAAGCATACCCACCTCTGTGAGAAATCTATCTGACTGACTAGCGCGGTGCATAAAATCAAGTGTGGACGACTCTTCGAGTTCGTCAGGTTGCTGTTACACACATAGGTAAGTGATAGCCGTCTACGCATACCATCAAACACGGTTTATCTCGTTACATTTTGTCGGCCCAACGTGATGCTTTGGGGTTGAGGTTTCAACGGTTATCGGTGCATGGTGTTTTTTTTTTGATAGTAGGAATTACCTGTATTAGATGCGGTCTGAGTGGGGTTGTGTGAGGCTTATCTTTTGTTGAGTTACATAGTCTTTATCAAATATCTATATCTACTGTTCATGTGTCAAAGCATTTTACTATTTGTGTCAACGGGTGTAATTTTTTTTCTCATCACTCTGTAGAGTGAAATATAAATTTTGGTGTTCCAACTGGACACAATATAAGGTACTGTTTGTAACTATTATAAATTAACTGTCAAACTTGACATTTCAATTCTCCTGAACTAAACTTGGAATATTTTTTTACTGCTTTGTGTGAAAGCAAAACTATACACTGCAATATACAGTTACTGGCACATAGAATACTTATATATAAATGGTTTTACCATGTTTATTTGTATTCTATGGAATGGTAAATTCATGTAACACTTCTCAAAATACTTAAGGCAATAAGCCAATCATTAAAATGCTTGATAATAAGTACTACTTATTTGTTAAATTAATTAATTAAGGCCATAACTTTATTACATATATATGTATATGTCATTATTTATTCTTGGAGTGGAAAGTAGTATATCTCACTCATAACTTTAAGTAGGTATGAAGGTTCAAGTAAGAATTTTACTTTTATGTTAATAATAGCTTGCTACTTCTACTCTGCTCTTTTAAAACTGAAATAGCCACAATGCAAGATGGTGGTTTTATTTTGTATGTTACTATACAATATTACTGGGTCAATATATTTATAGGATTTAAGCTTAATTAATGGTAAAAGAAACACTGTTCTTTTTATCACTTTAATACTCAAAGGAGTATTCTCTTTCTTTGTTCAGAAAAGCTGAATGTTATCTTGTGTAACTTATTATTATAATTACTCAGGGTTAGATAACATGACCAAAGACGAACTGTTTTATTTGTATTGCAAGCGAAAGGCTTAGAGGTAGATCCTATTAGCACTGTGGATGAGCTCAAATAACAATTTAAATCTGCTAACTGCGCTTTATACCATAAAAGCGAATTTCTTTTATCTCAGGCTTGTCCATTGATGACGAATTTCAGGTCTGCGAAGGAGATGTTTGTCGAAGCTGGCTCATGTCATCTTAAGGTCAACAACTGTTACTGCGGGTTGATCGCTTCTCAGCTTCGTGTTGCAGCGGTCGTTGGGTATGACTGGCTACCTTTTCAAGGTGTTCACTAGTGTTTGAGGTTAGACATTTTATCTTTCATATAATTGTCGTAGGATTCTCTTGTTTGGGGTAACTGGCATTTAATCCGTATTTTCTTAAATATTGGGTGGGAGTCTATTTCTCCTCTGAGAGTAGTATTCTACAGTACCACATGAAGGGCATTCTATGTTATAGTTGTACAGATGGATGTTGTCTCGTTGAAGCTAGCGACATCTTTTGGATAGTACTAGATGTGAATCATTCTGTTGACGTTATGGTGGTTTCTTTTCTTTGGGGTCGCTTTAATGGAATTTAGTTCCATGGTATGTATGTTCGCATACATATAGACACAAAATAGGAAAGAGTTGGAAAACTTTTATGGAAACCTAATAACTATAAGTATCTGAACTGTATGCTATCACAATTCATTTAATCGGATTTGACTTTACAATTTCACTCAGAAGTCACAACCAGACTGACACAGTCAGACAGAATACTATTCGAATAAATCATTAGAGTTACTATGAGGTTAATGATAATGACCTTGACCTATTTGTTAGGTAGACTCATGTTTTATTTTCAAGCTTATTTTGGATAACCACTGATTGGTGAAGAATTCATGTAGGTATATTAGGTAATAAACGAACCGTAAGTAGCCATTACGTCTGTCAATGTGAAACCAGACATGGATTTTTTTTTACAGTTTGAGTAACCCTTATTCGTTGAGTCAGATATAGGAACGTAGTATTTCCTAGGTAATTGCCTGTAGGTAATTATTATGCACTCAAATCGAAATTCCCGGAATGTACAGTTGACCTCGATATTAGGATACACCTTCGAGTTGGCCATCGATTGTGTTAGGTAACAATATACGATAAATATCAAACACACTAGTGCATGCTTTAAGTGTGGTTTGTTAGGTAAATAAATAGGTAAGTAACGTAGCGTAGAACTAGCGCATCGTATAGATAGCTAGGTTTGTAGTTAAGTTCATAGAAGTGGGGACGCCCGCATAGCATAGCATAGCATAGCATAGCATAGCATAGCATAGCATAGCATAGCATAGCATAGCATAGCATAGCATAGGCATACGCATACGCATACGTATGGCATAAGTCGCATGATAGGAACGCGCGTGTTAGTTTAGGTAAATAACTGTCGACGTTAGGCTTAAGCTACTTGGAACTTCTGTATCCACTTGATATTATTCTACTGCTGAACGAAATAATTCGGTACTTCTCTAAAAGGACAATAAGTCTTCTTATCTCTGCTTCTGTCATATGGACATATCTAGTATAACTTTTAAGATCTACTACTTAAAGATTTCTGTGTGAAAAAGGGGTTGTTATTTTTTAGTCTGTTACGATTTCTACTTGGTGCATTAAAGTGAGTAGGTATATATCACGGGTATATGTCTTATCAACATATGCAAGCGCTGGTTTTAATCATAGACAGTACTTCCTAAAACTTTACGTTAGTGTTGCTTTGTTATGGTAATTGAAATATTTCAGAACGTTATGGGCAGCAAGCTGGAAGCTTCACGAGCAGTCAGCGGCATTTTATCGTTTTGAACTTTTCAAACTTTTGAAAGCTAGTTTTAGCTTCTAACGAGACGCTATGACACCTGTCATATCGCCACGTACATCTTTGGATTTTTTTTGCTCCTGAAGGAGGAACTCTTGTGTAGGTCAGGGGTCGATGACCTTTCATATGCGGCATGGTCGTACTATAGGCTGAGCTGCGTATGATGTATAGTGAAGGCAGTGCGCTTTCTTAGTGGGATGGTTGGACAAGGAGTTATGTATATCCTCTCTCTCTACAGGTTTATATTGACATAGAATTTTGAAAAAAAAAAAAAAAAAAAAAAAAAAAATTTTTTTTTTGAAAAAAAAAAATTTTTTTTTATCTAACTGAAGCGGTAATGTTACGGTGTAATTTCGGCATCGACACATTAACTTTCAGACTCATAGCGCCATCTATTGCAGAACGGCGCAAGCGACGATTCCGACATCTGTTGACCAACGGAGGAACTGCGCCAGAGCGTTTATCATCTCGTTCGAGGCAACGATATAAGTCTTTTTTTGTGTGTTGTCAAAGCGCTAGGAATGGTCCTTAACTTTTAACAAGCTATTAGAAAATATGATCATATTTGATTTTTGATAAATAATTTGTCGTCATGCATCCAAGGCATAACTACAGGTCTATACCTCTATGGTATTTGAACAGAATATGGGGATTGTCTATGGTAGCTTCTTTTTTTTTTCTCGGCTGTCAAAAGCAATGAGAAGTTCTTCTTCGAAAATGCGTTGAGCGAAAAGGTCGCAATTTTTGAGAAGTGCTCGCTTCGGCCGGGAGGCCATTTGTTTAACTTAAATGTAGCAGCATACATCCAGTGACACAGAGATGCTTTGACGCTTTGGAAATGTCGGTGAGTGAAATGAAATTGTCGCCGATCTAGCGGAAGAAATATTTATCGTGTTCAAGCGGCGGTTTTTTAGAGGAGGGACATTGCTTTGTTTCAGATGTAACACACTACTTCTTAAAGAAGATATCTGGGAGGCGGAAAATCACCAACGCTTAGCTTTGAACTCTTGCCAGGTAAAGCTAGTTCTAGTAATTTCTGTCGAAATTTGGTCGGAGAGAAAGTGATAGTTGTTTGTTCGTTCAAGTCTTAAATGTTGATTGTGATTTACAGCGACAACGTGCTGGCTGCCTTGCGGGGGCTCCAGTTGCGGACAGGCAATTGAGCGGGCGCAGGAATTCGCGTGCGGTGATACGCCCCTTTTGTACTTCACATGCGGATGCCGACACGAGCAGTTTCTCATCTGGGAGCCTGGGTAGACGCAGTGGACCGCAGCGGGACGTGACGCACGTGTAGCGGGTTTCTAGAGGTGACCTCCCTCCATTTTTTTTGGTGTCATTCATGGAATCTGCCATGAGATATTAATGTTGTAATTTAATAATGCAAACGAGCCTCACACAGACCTAAGCGTAATAATAAAGCCTACTTATATATAAAGATTTAACTTTAGAGTCAAACTTCGTCCTCGGTCAGGGACCTATATTTTAATCTCATCTGAGAGAGCCACGCCGCTATCCCTACAGTAGAGTTAAGGTTTAGTAAATATTTAAAACGATTGTGAGAACTGTAATAAACTTGCTTTCTGTAATTGAATCTTTGTTCATATTTCTATGTGGCTAGCTACTAAATAGGTCTCCTGCATACAACTCTTTTGCATTTTAGAGTATAAATTGAAATGCATGGCGCCCTCTTTAGAAAGCACTAATTGCTCCTATGACCGTGAACCCAAAGCATACCCACCTCTGTGAGAAATCTATCTGACTGACTAGCGCGGTGCATAAAATCAAGTGTGGACGACTCTTCGAGTTCGTCAGGTTGCTGTTACACACATAGGTAAGTGATAGCCGTCTACGCATACCATCAAACACGGTTTATCTCGTTACAGTGCTACCAAACCCTTCTTGGTGCATGGTCCGTCACACTCTTGGCCGGTTTTTTTTTGTAGGAAGGTAATCGTTATTTTTTGTAGGAAGGTAATCGTTAATTTTTGTAGGAAGGTAATCGTTAATTTTTTGTAGGAAGGTAATCGTTAATTTTTTGTAGGAAGGTAATCGTTAATTTTTTGTAGGAAGGTAATCGGTATTTTTTTGTAGGAAGGTAATCGTTAATTTTTTGTAGGAAGGTAATCGTTAATTTTAGCTGGAAATTTTTAGTTTTGATAAGGGTACTATAACAATAAGTTTTATGTTATGCACATGGGTTTAATCTGTAAATATTAACCCAACAAGACAACAACAAGGGGTCATGCTAAAAATAGTAGTTTGTTAAATAGTATAGGATAATGAATAAATACGATACATTTAAATGCGAACATGTCATTTAAACAAAAAAAAAATATCAATAAAAAATTAAGTTGTAGCAAATTTTATTAAAGAATATAGATTAATGAATAGTTATTTGTTATACAAGGGTGCAAAGTTGTATTTTACCCGCAAGTGTGGAATTGAAACACGAGCAAGCGAAAGTATTCTATAGTTGAACCTCGAGCGAAGGGAGTGGTTCTAAACTAGAATCCTAAAATAGAATCCGTGTGTTGAAAACACACGAGAAGTAAAATACATTTGCACCCGTGTGTAACACAAAACTTTTCACCTCACTGTAGCGAGGAAAGTGCAACATGCAAAACAACTTTATTTAATTTAAATAATTGCACCCTTGTATAAAAAAAAGGTAGCAGTCACGTCGTCAAACAATGAAATTAAGGAAGCGGTCCTAGAAAAAGTCAGATAGAGACGAACAATAGTGTGACTCATAAATTTATAATGATTTTGTTGTGTGACGTCACTGTACCATAACACATTTCCCTCCTCATGGTCTTATACATACCGAATATTGGGCGGAATCATGCGTTTCTTGCTGCTTCGTCTCTTTCGGGCATGCAGCGTCTTGACTCCCTACAAATTCAATTAAATGTGCCAGACTTTCTCCCTATCTGGACAGGCTTTACAACTGTCCTTCGTTGGTAAATGGGGCGCGACAACACAAAACATTACTTAGCGTCGAACTGTACTGTATGTACGCTGCTTCAAAGTTTTTCTTCTTTTGTGCCATCTTGCGCGGCGCTTCAAAGTTCTGTCCGCACAAAATATTTCCTCATGGAATACAGGGCCAATTGTTATCCCCTTCAGCGAGTCCATCTCCAATCTCTAGTCCGCGTACGTACAGCCTACATTCCTAGAGGGCATGCTCCCTTCTCGTTGTTTTGCCGCATGGGCACAGGCTCGCACAACTCTAGCTAGTGTAGGCGCTACCTGAAGCATCCGTGAGTACCTGGGTAACCACATCGACCGGTTCAAAACAGTCTGAAATTAGCCTCACGCCTACGTCCGGGAAGAATCGGTACAACTCGCGATGGTCGTACCATACGAAGGACAAAATTAAATGAGAATGGCCTAAGGAAAACAATAAGGTGTGCCAGTATCTAAACATAGGGGCTGTTGCGAAAACTAAACCTTGTTTACTAGAGCTTCCGAAAAATATCCATTTGATTCCAATGGGGAATGGATGAACATTTTAGAATCGTCTGTTTATTATTTTGGTGACCTGATCCTTAGAAAAAAGTTGCCAACTTTTCAGCTGCGTCAATTATTTTTGAAAAATACTTATAAACAATTTCTTCACTTACTTTTTGGGTTTAGGATGGATCGAATGAGACACTTTCCTTGATCCGTCTCATATTACACGGCATTAAGTACTCGTCTTGGTCAAGATTAAAACTAATGTTGAATTATCAAGGCCAAATTTTTAACTCAAACAAAAACAATACGGCAAATGATTTAGATACTATACAGAATATTCCACGGGTATGCATTCGACATGCACGGAAAGTACCTATGTTTAATGTTGAAAAATAATGTTTTTGTGTTATTGAATCATTGCTTTATAAAAATAAAAAAAACAAAAATAATGTAATGATCCAAACCAGAACGCAAGTGCAAATCTTATAGCATAATCTTTCTTAAGTAACATAGTAGCTATTATAAAATAAGGAAATAAATAGTAGAATTAAATTGGGTAATACCTGCAAGTACTTAAGACGCTCGATTATTGTACCTCAAAGGTAGAAATTATGTAAAGGTTTTCGTAAACCATTAACTTAGCGACTTAATAATTAAGAAGGGTATAACTTTGTAAATATTAATCCAAACAAAAAGCGACAATGTTTGCAACGCGTGATTAAAAATATAGTTATAGTACCTAACTAAGGTTTGATAAAAACTTCAATTACTCAGTAAGGTGGGTTTTCTATAAAGGTTCAAATTATGGGTTTTAGTTACGAGAGTATAGAATCAAATATAATAAATATTTAAAAAAAACATAAATTTAAAAAAGCACTAAAAAAACACCTACTGCATACACTTAAGTAAAGTTTGCTTATTTTGCAAGCAAGCGTTATCACACTCATATCTATAATAAGATTAATAAGTTAGCATTTAAGTATAAAATAGGATTAAAAACGATGTTATTATTATGTTATGTATATTAAGCATAAAAGAGACTTATATTATCTTTGGTAAATAAATAAAAAAAAAAAAAAAAAAAACTACAAATCCTTGAACTTTCTATAATATCTCAACATAAATTT
Organism: Epinotia brunnichana; assembly: GCA_963854355.1. Classification (NCBI taxonomy): domain Eukaryota; kingdom Metazoa; phylum Arthropoda; class Insecta; order Lepidoptera; family Tortricidae; genus Epinotia; species Epinotia brunnichana. Next base: position 23,381,959 of record OY977946.1, on the reverse strand, counting down.
GGGAAACTCGAAAAATTTAATGTTACTATACTTACTTTTAAGCTCAATATCAAACTACTATAAATACTACTAGAATAACCTCCTACTGTAATTTACTCTTAAAAGTTTTAAATAATTAACTATAATGAATTTCCACAAAGTATATAAAAATAGAAACTAGTAAGATTTAATAAATACTACTATGAATTAAAAATAAAGAAATAATAAAAATATAAAACTTAGCACTCCAATGCATGCAACTGTTAAGACACTTCCAAATTCTCTATATCCGTGTACAAGCTGTTATCTTATCTACTACGCCTGCACCTCGACGCAGCAAGCGAGTACACTTCTAAACTTGTTTTGCATGTTAACTATGCTTTGTTTTTAAATTCTACCTGCCTTTTTATTGAGTCGTAATCGTTGGTGAGTTGATATGTGGTGTGATGAGAAGCACCTGGGTTCATAAGCTTTTTGCCGGTAATTGGACGATTTTAGGAGTGCCCTCATAATATTTTATGGTTAGGATCGAGCTAATATTAAAAGATCCGCACCGGCCCCCAGCTTTGAGCGCTCGAAAATTAAATAAAAGTAATTACGATTATAGTGTCAAAATTGCAGTGCAAATCGGTCCCCAGAACGGCGCAGCGCGGTATTCTGTGTGGACCCTTTCGTATTACTTCGAACATTACAACCGGTACCGCCTCCACGCCGCGCCGCGCCGCTCCGCCACCGCTGTCAGTGCCTTACGGCCTTAATTTGAAGACTCTTTGGTCTATCTATTTAATTACTAAGAAATGCTAAGAAGTACTACTTTTAAACATTTTTAAATGACCATGTAGTGCCCTAAAAGGTAGCCTGGTTTTTCCTTGCTGATTTTGTTAAATTGATATCAATAATCTAATGTGTAATCTATATTATCTAAACAAAGTAGGTTTCAAGGGTCTATCGTAGCTCCCTAGTACTGTAACTGATATAAACTTGTAGGTACTGTAGTGCCCTAGTATTCTAGGGTTGTTACTGGTCTGTCTTACAAATAAAGGGTCAAAGTGTATAAAGGGTCGGCAAGTCGGCAACGCACTCGTCAATAGGTGACGGTACTAGCTTAACATCAGGCAGGCCGTAAGCTTGTTTGCCACCGTCGTAGTATTAAAAAAAACACAAAAAAATATATATAATTTTTTGATACATTAGCTAGCTTATTAGGATGATAGATAAATATTCAAGATAGATTATTTTAAGTTCATAATTATTATTAAACGGGTATAATGATCTGTAAATACTAACCCAACGATAATAACACAATATTTTGATGGGATTTAACAGTAGAATTGCCAGACAAATAGATAATTATATTATATTTAAAAATAAGCAATTCGATATAAAATAGCGTTTGTGTTGCCACTGATAATAGTTTTAAGTTAGGTCCCCACTGAAAATATCGTTTGTGTCGCCACTGAGTTTTAAGTTACGTCCCCACCAAAAATAGCGTTTGTGTCGCCACTGATAATAGTTTTAAGTTAGGTCCCCAACAAAAATAACGTTTGTGTCGCCACTGATAATAGTTTTAAGTTAGGTCCCCACCGAAAATAGCGTTTGTGTCGCCACTGAGTTTTAAGTTAGGTCCCCACCAAAAATAGCGTTTGTGTCGCTACTGATAATAGTTTTAAGTTAGGTCCCCAACAAAAATAACGTTTGTGTCGCCACTGATAATAGTTTTAAGTTAGGTCCCCACCGAAAATAGCATTTGTATCGCCACTAATAATTGTTTTAAGTTAGGTCCCCACCGAAAATAGCGTGTGTCGCCACTGATAATAGATTTAAGTTAGGTCCCCACCGAAAATAGCATTTGTGTCGCCACTAATAATAGTTTTAAGTTAGGTCCCCACCGAAAATAAGCGCCTCAGCTTGCCGTGTCTTGCCGTGGCTTTATGCAGTTTAATTACCGTCCTAGTATTTAAGTCATTTCTTTTGCTTGTTCTTTTTTTAACCCCCGACGGAAAAAGAGGGGATATGTAAATAATTATTATATTCATTGTAGACAGTCATGTAGAATACGTTCTTTTGTTTTCGAATTTAAAATTTCGTGAGACATGTCTAAAATACTGCTAATAAATCCATGGTTAAACTCACTGCAAGCGACAATTCTCTGCTTCAAGCGACATTGGCGCGAAAACACTCATCGTGAACAAGAACTCCCTAAGAGTTCGAAGCATATCGCCCGTAGTGATATTTAATTCCCCCATCAAATAAAAAAAATACTAGAATTTAAGGTCATCAAAACGACATGCAAAAGGAAGTGCGCTTTAATATCTTTAGGTATTTTTTATTATTAAAATTAAAAAATGAATGAGATATTAGTGGCATTTTATGTAGGATGTACAACATACAACTTGGGAAAGTTATACCCGTCTTATCAAGTAGAAAGTATTCTTATTAATTTAAATATGAAGTTGCCTATTCTCATTGTTGTGCAGTTACGACGTGGATGCAATTATAAACGCTTAATGTTAAAATTGTAATTTAATATAAAAATAAGAATCTCTAAATCTTAATACTACTATTAAGTTATTAGTATACTTCTATAAAATTATACCTACTACTGTGAGTATTGTAAACACGTGGTTATACTCATCTACTAGGAAAATCTAAATACGATTTATACCATATATCTGTATTTAACACGAATAAAAAAATATTATTATTATGCTATAATTTATTTATTTAGTATCTAAAATAGAAAATTATATAATTTTATAAATAATGTGCACAGGCAGTGTAGGTAGTGTAGGTACACAAAAATGAGAATGGCCCAGATGTCTCCTAGGGCTGACTATTTTGTAGTTCACGTAAAATTACTCTTCTGTAAGTAACTTACAGTAGATACATTTTAGATGCATAGAGAAAGATAGAAAAACATGAGTAAGTGTAAGTACTTAATATATAAATTATATTTTCTTCTTACGCTAACACGAAGGTAATTTAATATTTATTAGTACTTATTCTGGCAGCCACGTCACCAGAAACTTAAGTTATTCACTGCTAAGCTACGCTCATAGCGGTACGCCGTAGTTCATAGCAGGTAACTTACATAATAGCAAAAGTCGTCCGAAGACGCATGTGTGTCGTGATTAGCGCTCAATGGGTTAATATATATAAAACATATATTTTACCTAGCAGCGACTCGCCCTAAGCTTATCTTACATATGTATAAAATTTGAAAACACAAAAAAAAATTATAAAAAGTAAAAAATCACAAAAATATCTTTTGAAAACAAGAATGCAAAAACTTTTATGACTCATTACATGATGTTACCTCAAAATCTGCATTGACTGCTGTGCTATGATATCGTGGTGCCAAGATACATTACTTGGAGGTCATAACTTTAGATTTTCTACAAATCTGAAAAAAAAAAATTAATGAGACACGCAAGGGGTTGCTGCAAATGCTCTAAGGAAGCGTCCTTTTGAATATTTGCTCCTGTTACAGGCCACACCCTGTATATTATAAACTGCGATTATATTGGTTCAGTAGCTTCTTAAGCTACAGATACAATGTACTTTGTTTCATGAAATAAGTAACTATTGATTTGATTTATATATTTTAATTGATTTCTTTTTTAATTCAGAGACAAACTAGAGTCGGATCCAACTGTCATATCGTTCGATATCTTACTTACGTGCGACATTTGTCAAATTTGTATGCAAATTGACAATTCATTTCGAACTAAACGTCATCTCGACTGATATTAGAATAGAGGTTAAATCAAATTTCTTTGTTTTTGAGACGTTCGAAATTTGAATGAAATAATATTATCGAAATCGATGTTATTATTTAGCAATTTACACAGATAAGAAATTTGTTCTAACAAAACAGTCTATTTTTATGGTGGTCATAATGTGCGGTTCTTGAACGCATCATGGAGGGTTTATGATATTTGGATAGATAAACATATTTTTTCTACGATTCGAAGTGAGACCGCACTGCTACGATAATAATCAGATACCTACGAACCTACGAACGTAACACACACATATTCGTATGGGTTCATACTTTGTAGGGTATTCCTATCGCAGTCTAAATTTCATTACCCAACTGTATCGTTTGTACCTACGATTTAGGCAGAAATTCGACTTTCTCGAAGACTCCAAAGCTTTTAATTTTTAGGGACCCATACTCAAAGAGTAACTATTACTGAGACTCCGCTGTCCGTCTGTCTGTCTGTCCGTCTGTCACCAGGCTGTATCTCATGAACTGTCTCGGTATAGTTAGACAGTTGAAATTTTCACAGATGATGTGTTTCTGTTGCCGCTATAACAACAAATACTAAAAAACTGATATTTTCGCGATTTTTATAGATAACGGTACGGATCCCTTCGTGCGCGAGTCCGACTCGCACTTGGCCGGGTATTTTTAATACTTATCGTGTAACTCCCGTTAGGTTAGGCTTGTATTATAATAATCCTGAAAATGTCATGGTTTCAGAGAAAAATGTTTTTTAGGACAAATGAAAATTTGGACAAACGATACAGGGGGCCAATTTTTGACTTTCGAGCGCTCGAAAATTAAATAAAAGTAAATACAATTGTAGGTCAAAATTGCAGGCACTTACTTTCTACCGATAGAATTGAATACGAGTGGTCAATACCACTCGTTTTTCAATTTTCTATCGCTGTTTCAAAATAGCACTTCGTCATTTTATACCGTTTTCGAGTGAAAAAGTCGAGCGCTCGAAAGTTAAAAATCGGTCCCCAGTTGTGAAACCATTTTTAGTGATTCAGATAGGTAACCACTTTGTAGCATGTTTCATACAAAATGATCGAAACTGACAAAATTACACGGACAAACAATTTGTTAATTCAATGGTAGGAGACACAAAAGCACCTAGGTACACATATTTAGTATATATAGCAACAACATTTTATTCGATTTCAGAATGGATTCTGCTTTTTAAAAATCAAATGTAATTTCCTTTATTTTAAAATAGCTAACAGAATTCTCTTATTTGTTTGCGTTACTTGAGGATGGTCTGTATTAGATTTTCTTAATTTATCATTAATAATAGAGACAGTCGACAATAAGTTTAATATCTTGATTATTAGAAATCAATAGATAGTTATCCATCATTCACTTATACAGGGTGTGGCCTGTAATAGGAGCAAATATTCAAAGGGACGCTTCCTTAGAGCATTTGTAGCAACCCCTTGTGTCCCTCATTTTTTTTTTTGGATTCGGAGATATTTTGATCTAAAGTTATGACCCCCAAGTAATGTATCTTGGCACCACGACATCATAGCACAGCAGTCAATGCGGATTTTGAGGTAACATCATGTAACGAGCCATAATAGTTTTTGCATTTTTGTTTTCAAAAGATATTTTTGTGACTTTTTTAATTTTATTTAATTTTTTTAGTCTCTTTAATATAAAAAGTTACTGATAGCACTCCAGAAGAGTAAAAAAATACAACTAAACATATTTTGAAGAAAAAAATTTTCAAAAAAAAATTTTTTTTCATGTGGAAATAATTGCTCACAAGCTTGTTTAATTTTTTGCTCCTATTACAGGCCACATCCTGTATACAGTGTAAGGTTCAACTAGAAACTCGTATCGTATTATTCTATACCTGTGATTCAGTAGTATATATCTATGTGATTAAAAAATAATTATATGTAGGTTTTAAAACTTACATGTATGTTAAAATGATAATAATAACAAATCGTTATCAATATTCAGTAAGATAACAAAAACGACATAACGAAAAAAACCTAGTTTCGTTATATAAGATTAGGAAAATAGTATTTTCATACAGCGAAAAATCAATCACTTTTCACCAGCAAATGATCGGACTGAAAATATTTGAACCAACTTTTGTTCAACCAAGTGAGCAAGAATACGAGTACGTATATATTTACTTTTGGAAGTTTTGTGTAATTTAAAATGGTACCTACATTTTTGTCCATAACACAAATACATTTTAAAGAATTATTTCAAAGAAATGCCAAAAATTACGTACGTCTTAAATACGTTTAATTTAAAATAAAAATAATTTTGATTAGTATTCAAATGAATTATTTCAGTGTTTTCCAACCTGTGGGTTGCCTCAAGCGTTTTGATGTAAACTTGAAGTAAATGTGAAACGACTTAGACAAGTTAAAAACGGCGGAAGATGGGGGCATTGCAAATGTCCACACCAAGGGAGTTACCCGGAGATAGGTGGAAACATACGCAGTAGGGGTGTAGACTCAAAATTTATTATTACTTCAAAAGAAAGAAGGCAAAAAATTATGCCCGATGACGAAAATCCCGTTCAAATATCTCAAAAAATTACGAAGCTACAACCATTTTAATGTTGCTTGCTAGAGAGAGAAAACGCTAGGGGATCGTGACATCACGTTCCTCTAGCGTCATAGTAAATGACAATCGTTTCATGTGAAGGTGCGTTTCCCGGAAAAGGGACATACCCCCTCTTAAAACTTTGGATACTTATAACTTTGTGATTATTTAACTTTTTGCGTTGTTTTTTACTATTTCGAGAAAATGCAACATTATTGATTATTTCATTAAGTGTCTACATATACATACTATCGGGAATGGATGAAAATTTTAAAAGTGCCTGAATGTTTTTTGTTAATTGATATAACCTTCCTCAGCACCAGAAAAAAGTTGCAGACTTTTCAGCTGTGTCAATTATTTTTGAAAAATATAAACAGTTTCCTCACTTACGTTTTGGGTTTAGGACGGCAAATAAGGCACAATAGCTTGCTTGATCCGTCTCATATTACAAAAAAAAATCTTATACATCCGTAGTAAACTGACACTGGCAATGATATTGACAGCTACAGCAGCTATATTTGTCATTGCCAGGGTCAGATATTTAAAATATTTTTTGTAATATGAGACGGATCAAGGAAAGTGTCTCATTCGCCGTCCTAAACCCAAAACGTAAGTGAGGAAACTGTTTATATTTTTCAAAAATAATTGACGCAGCTGACAAGTTTGCAACTTTTTTCTGGTGACAAGGAAGGTTATTCCTATCACCAAAGAAAGAATCAGGCACTTCTAAAAATTTCATTCATTCTGTCCATTCAAAGTTGATTTAACGACTCAAGTCAATATATAAAATACGAAATAGTACATTACTTACCTAGGGCGGTTAAACAAAGAATGTCTCAGATCGCAGGTATTTGACGCCCGATCCGAAGGCAAGGGCGATAAATATGCGCTCTGAGGCTTTCTTTATTACCGCCCGTGGTAAGTACAAAATTTTACGTCTCTATCTGGCCAGGAAGTGGGGTTTTCCGCACGCATAGCGTGCGGTAATTCCTACTTTATGGCCAGGTATGACGTAAAGACTTTTACTTTAGTCTAAATTACATAAGCTTTAAAAATCAGAAAAACAATAATAAATACTCTTTTCAACACATTTGCTCGTAACGTGCCTCTTATTGTGCCGCTTTTGGGCTCATAATCCTGGGTATTAAACACGCGTGTTTAATAACATTACGACACTCGTGTAGTTATGTTTATATCCCGGTTAAGACACGTTGGCACCTTGCAGCAAGGTGTACATATGTATGGACTCGGCGCATTGACCGGGTTATACAGGTTTGTTTTTAATTCCCGGCAAATGGATTCTTACTCGACTAAACAAATTAAATCCTTCTTGTGGATTAATTGACTATTTCTTGTTGGATATGATATAGAAACGTTTCATTTAGTAAAACTATTTACTTTTGATAACATTTTACATGAATTTATATTGAATAAGAAAATATTTATTTTATTTTGTATTTGGCTGTTTAGAGATTTCATCTAAGCCTCGCGAAATTCACGAAAAAAAATAGTTGCGCGCCATTATAGGTAATTTCACAAATATTTGTAAACATTACCCCCCCCCCGTGTGGTGTCGGACCCCCGTGTGGTGTCGGGTTAGAATAGCACCACCCCCTGTCTTCCCGTGGGTGTCGTAAGAGTCGACTAAGGGAACAGGGTTGAAGTGTGTTATGGGCGATGGGCTAGCAACCTATCACTGCAACATCACATTTTGTCGATCTTTTATACCCACATTTATGCTAAAAGTGGCACTGGAACACAAGTTTCATGTGCTCTGCCTACCCCTTTTAGGGATAAAGGCGTGATGGTATGTATGTATGTATGTTGTAAACATTGATGATGCGTGTTTGGTTATTGTTAAAAATGTTGACTCGTAGTGAATAGAAAAGTGATAGATATAATTGACGCCACTGTACATTCTTGGAGATGTACAAATATGTGAGTAAAAACCTGTTGTCATCAATAACTAAAGGAAACAACTTAGGAGCATGTAACATGTTCATTTCATGAAAAGGATTTTTTCCTCGCAAATGTGTTGAAAAACGTCGTATGACACGCGTGAGCTTTGATAATTACATCAGAGGCGGAATTGTCACGCGAACCGTCATACCTCACTTGTATCATAATGTACTAATATTGCACCACGACATAAGAAAAACATCTTACAAAAAATGGCTTATTAAATAATGGTAACAACAGGCGGTCTTATCGCTTTAGAGGGATATTGACGCAGCGCAACTCATGTCATTATGTTTGGCTTATTTCAAAACCAAGTATTATTTCCTGATACTGAACGCTGAATCTATAGTGCTAACTAAATTATACATTTAAGAATACCTCCATGCTTGAGCGATCGATTTCAATCCTTCGATAATGCACTGGTACAATGTTGATTGGGAGTCAAGCGCCAACCCTGTAAGTAAGAAGTTGTGAACTCTATTACTAATTAAAGCATATTTGTAAATATTCTTAATAAATATCTACCTATACGTACTGTATATAGTAGTTATAATGTAAATCAATTACAATAAAATAAAAAAATACAAAAAAGTATAAATAAATAAAAACAAAAAAATATATACATGAGAGCATTCGGGTAGTACGGTAGTTGATTATTAGCCTAACCTAACGTTGACGGCCCACTGAAACAAAATTAAGTTAACAAAAAAAAAACTTTTTTAATTAAAAAAACTATAAACTTAAAGCAAACATTGGAGCAAAAATTATCAAAAGAGAAGTAAAGTAAAATTATCAAAAAATAAACCTTGTATTTTAAGTCTTGCCTCGTAATGTCCCGGTATAAATGATAATTATAAATATTGCTCAGACAACAGCCAACAGCGCAGGCGGAAGAGAAAAAATATCGTTTTAATAGGGCATTTGAAGCATCAAAAACGCTCTGTTAGTGTGACATTTTAGGGAAACACTTTCAAAATGACGTTACAATTTTATGCGGTCAATCAACGTTCATTTTTTGATCATTATTTAAAAATCGAGCAAAAATAAGTTGCTAGTAAGATCTGGCGCATCCAAGAAGATTTACCAGGAGATGAGATGGTTTAAAAAAGGGTACCAGCCTACCGCCCAGGTACTTGAATATGACACAGGCAACTTAATAACAGATAGGGGAGAGGTCAAGAGGTCATGGAGGAACTTTTTTGAAAAATTGCATAACAGCCCCTCGCTGGTCGAACCCATACCCTCTTCGCCCAATGGCAATGACGAAGAGGTCGAACTTACTAACACTTTCCAAGAGACCCATGCAGCCATAATGTCTTTAAAGAACAACAAGGCCCCAGGTGTGGGCGGTCTGCCATCAGAGGTGTGGAAGTATGGTGGTATAGCGCGATACCCAACAGGCTCTACGAGTACGAGCTTCTGCGCAGAATCCGGGATAGTGAACAACAGCCAGGGGAATGAAACATAAGCGTCATCTGTCCTGTGCATAAAAAGGGCTGTAAAAGAACGTGCAAGAATTATCGTGGGATAGCTTTGCTGCCAACTGCATATAAGATCCACTCATATGCGCTCAAGCGTTTGAAACCTTACACGGTAAAAATCTTAGGAGATCTGGCGTTAGACGATATCGTAGCACCATTGACCACATTTTCTTCCTTAAACAGCTAATGGAGAAGAAGTGGAAATATGGCCAGACTATTCGTTCGGTATTTGTGGACTTCGCCAAAGCGTATGACAGCCTTTCATTTATTTATTCATAAACAACGATTGTGTTTGAAATTATTGAAAATACACGTTGAAAACAGATTAGAATTAAATGTCAATTATTAATACAATTCACAGAGAGGAATGTAAAACACGTCAAAATTTGTATGTCAGAACTATGGGTTCTCAAAAAATAAATAATTAAAAGTCCGTTCACCTCTCAAGTGTCATAAACTCTTTGATCGAACCGCGCTGTTTGCTACCTGTATCTTATAGAACTTTAACCTCCCCAATAACCTTTCTAATATGATACAGGTAGCAACTAGAGAGAGCAAATTGATGGTCCGAGTCGAGGGCAAACTCACTGAACATTTCAACGGTCACGGGACTGAAACAGGGATGCCTATGTTATTTAATTTAGTGTTGGAGATTGTTCTTAGGAAAGTATTAGCACTGGAATTACGACTAGAACTAAATGCATCGCACAAGGTAATAGGGTACGCAGACGATCTAGCCTTGCTTGGGTCGTCTATTCAAGAGGTGCTAAATCGGTAGATGTTCTTGCTCAAGAAGCCATCAAGGTCGGCCTACGAATATCCCACGAAAAAACGGAATATATCCACATGAGGCATTACAAAAACACTCGCGTTCAACCTCAAGACCTACATATGTGGGAGTGGGAGATATCACATACAAGGGCGTGGTGTAGTTCAAATATCTAGGCTGTTCCGTTACAAATACCAACACTGTCGCGAAGAGGTTAACATCCGAGTACAGAATACCTTATTACGATGCAGTGCTGCCATTCATAGAGTGTTAGTGTCCTAAATTCTAAGCAAATCTGCCAAGATACGCATTTAGAAGAACATACTGCGGAGCATGGACACTGACACTTAAAGAAGACTTTTGTTGCTGAAAGGAAAATTTTACGCAAGATCCTTGGAGCAAAACGGAGTCTGAATGGAAGTTTGAGGATGCTGAAGAACCTCAAAATTGAAGATTTGGTGGCTGAACCCAATATCATAGGGTAAACAATAGCTCACAGACTCCGTTCGCTTGGCCACCTTGGATGTTCTAGGTATCACTGGAGCGACATGGTACAGGCCGATGCGTGAACTCCAAGTTACCAACTGGCACGAGCTAGCGCAGAACCGTCATCGTATTATACTGCAAGTACAGGGAAAAAGCTGAAAACTATACAATTGTAATTTTGTGCGGAACCCTCGGTGGGCGAGTCCGACTCGCACATGTCCGCCCCCCCCCCCCCCACCCCTTGAACAACGTGATGATGTCCTTGAGACTCTACGCACCTCCATCCCTCCTTCGTGATGGCACCGTGACACACCCGTGACCAGGGATGTTATGACACATCCGAAACGTCACAAAAGTCCCGTTTTGTATAGGTAAACAATTTTATTTTTACTGCATGTTGACAATATCAAAAGTCTTGTAATAATGTCGTAAATCACCATACTAGCATAGCAGATAGCGTGAAACCTGTACATAATTACACGCACTCCGATTTCGCGAATTTAATAATACCTACTGTTAATTAAGAAGTTCAATATTAAATTAGACTAAGTATAACTACTAAAACTGCGACTGCTAACCGTAGGTCAGCGGCAGTTGATCGGCTAAATGCAATTAGTGTGGTGTAAAACACTCGGCTAAAGTCGATTCCGAGTTATCGACTGAGACCCTCATACGTTAGGAGTCCGATCGAGCGCGGCTCGGTGTAGGTACACGGTTTAATTTAAGAATCCTTATTTATCATAGGTCTTCTTTGAGATTGATGCTGTAATGGAATAAAAAATAGGTTACACTAAACGCCACAACCGACCCAACAATTATTTCATTTACATCAATTGCTTAGGATAATCGCCCAATGAAAAAGTTGACAGTGTATTTTACATAATCTGTATAAAAATTGAAACAGCGTAGTTTTAATAAGGTATTAATAATCTAAAGTAGCTCATTGTCAAACACAGCGAATTTCTTTGACAATGTACCTACCTATTTCGGTGCCCTGCGAAACAGGCAAAGCCCAGTGTCGGGACCGCTACTTATAATATTACGTGTAAACGATTTTGCTAAATAAATGTCTTGTGTCTTATTTTGTACACTCGTTTAGCTACATGTAAAAAAAAAGAAATTTATTAAAATAGATTTTAGATTAATATATTATGATAATTTAATTATTTCTTCAATCCTGATAATGCATCATAATGTATTAGGATTCCGTACTCAAAGAGTACAACGGGACCCTATTACTAAGACTCCGCTGTCCGTCTGTATGTGTGTCCGTCTGTCACCAGGCTGTATCTCATCAAAGTCATCAACCGTGATAGTTAGACAGTAATTTTTTTTACAGATGATGTATTTCTGTTGCCGCTATAAGAACAAATACTAAAAAACAGAATTAAATTAATGTTTTTATTTATTTTTTCCCATACGTGATTTTTTTGCCGTTTTTATAGATTTCGTGCGTGAGTCCAACTCGCACTTGGCCGGTTTATTTTATTTCATTAATCAACTAATTTTGTATTTTTTTTTATTCATACCTTCGAAATAAAAGATGATTAAATAAATAATAGAGGAAAGCAGTAGTTACCTACACAATGATCTAGAGAATAGGTTCGGAAAGAAATCGCTTACTAAGATATAAGTTGATATTATTATATTATAGTACAGGGTATAGTTTGTAAATATTAACCCAAATACAATAAGCCAAATGTAGATGACCATATAATTATTAGGATGGGTTTAATTGATTTGTAAATATTAACCCAAAAGCAAAACTTGTTCTAAATTCTACTTAATCGTAGATTAGCCAGTCTAGAACAGATATTTAAATTATCATTATAGTCATAATCACATAATGTATAAGATGTTTTGTTTTGCGCTAAATTGGCTTGGTTGAAGTTGAAACACTCCGTGAATACAATAATTATTTATTTATCAGGTGTTTCCAACAAACGATGAACCTGTTTATGTTTTATCCAGTTATTTCTAAATAAAAGTAGTATAATTGTTCAGATAACCCACAGAACGATAGGACCTAAACACAATTGAAATGCAACTCAATAACTACACACTCTAAGTGACAAATTCACAAAAAAAATTTTTTAGGTGTTTTGGGCTGGTACGCTGGTAGTAACTAATAATAATTGTCAGAAGGAGGTACCATAGATAGTTGGAAAATAAATATTTCTTATTTAAATTCAGTACCAAGATAATAAATATTCTGTACCAAAAAGGTAAAATTTATGTTATCCGTCTGTCCGTCTGTCACAACGTTAAATATCTCCGGAACTACTTATGCTATCAATTTGAAACTGTTAAGAAGGTTAAGACACGTGTTGACAAAAAGTTAAATATACATTTTTATTTTCTGTGTAAATGACGAATATGAGGGGGGTTAAAAATTCAAAGTCTAGTTAATAGATCAAGTGGGGTATCATATGAAAGGGCTTGATTTGCGCTTTTTAAAGTTATTTTTTTTTCTAGAGTGGTTATATTTTGATCTATTAAGGAATATGTTGAAAAAACCCCCCCTTTTATCTCCGAAGTTTACCAAGCAAAAATTCTGAAATTATTACATTTGAATACAGGAAAAATAAAACGATACCTCTATCTAGCGTATTCTTTATTTATTTATCAAAAATCATTTCTTAATTATGTTTGTAATTTTATTACTTTTGTATAAAATTTTATGTATTCGAATTCCTACGAGATTATCGTTAACGTCCCTTCTTTCAAATAAAATAATAATAATCGAAATCGGGACGCGTAATAAAAAAATATCGCATATAAACAAACATACTAGGTTGCAAGTGATTAGTACCAAAATGCAGATGGCGTTGTACAACGGTAACTTCTACTATGAGCTGTTAAGATTGTTCAAGAATGAATGGGGTCGTGACGTGACGGGTAAGTATGGTGTATGAACGTTTGTACGGATCCCTCGGTGCGCTATTCAGACTCGGACTTGACCGGTTTTTTTTATTTTTTCTCACAAAAATATACAACTAGTTACTTAATGATATATTTTTCGTTACCGATCTAATTATAAGGACGGATTAAAATCCTACACTTATTTATATCAAACTTCGCGTAGTTAGCTGAAATCGTTTTAGCTAGAACAATTTAAATACGCATTTATAAACTCAGGAATGCTGTTTGTGCCCAGGAGTTTTTATGAATCAGAAACACTTATTTTACATTTTATTTTATAATAATTATCCACTTTGCGCTCACTACCAAACTCGTCAAACCTGACAAGTCGAAACTACCGCGCGTGACAAGTACAAATCCAAATCGAATTATAAACGTTGTGTCCAATTAACTCCCTTTAAATTGTAAATTATTCCATCAAAAATAAAAATAAATATACACTAGATTTGAAGGTCGTCAAAACGACAAAAAGGAATTTCGCTTTAATATTTTTAGATGATTATTATTAAAATTAAAAAATAATAATTACACACTAGTGGTGTTTTATGTAGAATGTACAATATAAAACTTAGGAGAGTAAAACCCGTCTTATCAAGTAGAAAGTATTTTTAATGTAAATATGTAGTTGGCTATTCTCATGTTACGATGAATTTGTTTAGTAGGTACCTATCTATAAAATAAGAAATTAATTAGCGTAATATTGTAAATAAAGTTCGGTGTGCACAAAAATGAGAATGGCGCAGTTTTCTGTTAAGGTTGACTATTTTGTAGTTTGCTGGTTTAACGTAAAGTTAGACTCCCTAAAATATAAGTAGTTTACATTAGATTGCATAAGATACATTAGATGCACAGATAAATTAAAAAAAAATATTGTTTTTCTTAGTAGCAGTTAGTTGGTAGTTTAACATTTATTACGTACTTATTCTGACAGAATAGATAAAAGTACAAGCAAGCGGCTCGCCCGAAACTTCACACGAAAAATTATTAAAACCGCGCTAACACCGGTTCAGTCGCTTCTTAGCTTATAGATACAACTTACTTTGTTTTATGTAAGTATTGATTATATTTTAACCATAATTTCTCTACAATAGCGCGTTTTACATTTTATTGTGTCTAATCGTAACGGGCGTAGCGGTAGCTACGGTTCGCGGTTCGTAGCGAAACCGCACTGCTACGATAAATATCAGATACCTACGACGTAGCATACACGTACTCGTATCGGTTCGTACCTCGTAGCATTTTTGGTACAAAATAACACGAAAATGACAAAAATACACAGAAGAATAATTTCTCATTTCCATAGCAGTAGAGCCAAAGATACAAAAATGACAAAAAATAATTATTCATTTTAAAATTTAACACACAATAACGCTATAAATTTAAAAATTACTACGATAATACATATATTACGAGACTAAATATCTAATTAAACAAATAAACATTTGCTTTTTAATTTTTTTTTTCAGATTTCTGAATGGATACTGCTTTTTAAAAATTTAATGCAGTTTTTTCTATATTTTAAAATACCTAATAGAATTCGACTGTGTCACATGATGATATTGTCTGTATGGAATTTATAATCATACATTCAGTCGACAGTAACCTAGTACATCATTCACTTACATATATGGCTTAGGTTGAACTTAAAATATTAGGAGTAACGTATTATTCCATGCCAAATTATAACTTATCAGCAGTCATCGGAATTCTCGTAGCATTTTTGAGCTGTCATAGGGACTTCTCGTTTATCGACTTCCGATATACATATTTTGTCGATACATTATAGAGCACAACACAACATATCAAAGAAGACTAAAAGTAGAGGTAAACAACAGGCGGTCTTATCGCTAAGGAGCGATCTCTTTTAGATAACTTTTGAGTGGCTGAAAATGTTAAATAGAGATTTGCAATGAAAGCAATTAAAAATTAATAGTTAACAATTTTACATTTAATCAGTTCACAAATTATGCATAAGAAATAATAAAATATTAATATTTTGATTTCTATTTATAATTTCCTAAAAGTTGGTATCCAAAGGTTATCTCGAAGAGATCGCTCATTCGCGATAAGACTGCATGTTGTTTACTTCTACTCGTAATCATAACTATTTTACATATTGTATTCTGTATTTATCGATATACATATGTATAATCGGAAGTCGATAAACGAGAAGTCCCTATGACAGCTCAAAAATACTACGAGAATTCCGATGACTGCTTATCAGTCAAAATCTGCGCTCAAAAGTCCATTGTATTCGCATGCTTGGAAAGTGATTTTAAAATCCGACGCGGCGTTCGTTCTATCCAGAGATCCATTTTTTTTTTATAAATGAATTACTATACGTTCAGAAACGAATGGTGTAAGGGTGGTTAAGGTATGGATTTTTTTTCTATAAAATTAAATTTATAAATGTGTTCTTGCTTAATTACATATTAAATAATAATAATTACACTCTTTTATAACAATACAATACAAATACATCATTTTAAAATGCAATTTTTTGTAAGTACCCTATTTTTCGCTAAAAGTTAATTTAGGAATAAACTCCTATACATTTCATTATGTTTTGTTCTAAAGCCACTATAATAGGGGTGTAGACACTAAATAAAATAATCAAAAATGTTGCATTTTCTCGAAAAAGGATTAGAAATGTAGTCAAATGGAGAAAATATCAACGCAAGAGGTTAATTAATCACAAAAAAATAAGCGTCCAAAGTTTTAAGAAGGTGCGTTTTGCGGAAAAGGGACAGAACATACCCCATGTTCGGTCCCTTTTCCGCAAAACGCACCTTCATATGAAACGATTGTCATTTACTATGACGCTAGACGATCGTGACGTCACGATCTCGGAGCGTTTTCTCTCTCTAACAGGCAACATTGAAACGGTTGCAGCTTCGTAATTTTTTGAGATATTCGAATGGGATTTTCGTCATTAGGCATATTTTTGCCTTCTTTCTTTTGAAGTAATAATACATTTTGAGTCTACACCCCTATTCCAAAATAATGAATGATATTTATAGATTTCAGTGCAGAAGATATATGAAATTTAATGCCTGCTAACTTAGCGGCAACAGTAGTTAGTTCAACTCTCAGCCTCTGTGACAACATCCATTTTACAATAATAACCAGTTATAAGAATATATAATAGACCAAATAACAATTAACGAAACAATAGACATCCGTCTTGTCATGAGAGTGACTGCATGATCTGCTATGGCTATGTAGTATTTAATCTGTGTCTTTAGTATAGCGTATTGTATACTACATGAAAAAAACTTATTATGATCCGTCCGATGCGCATGATCCCGACTTATGGACGCTCACTACTAAAGGCGGCCGATCAAAGTCACCCCATTTTACGGTATATTAAGGCAATACTTTGACTTACATATTTATTTAATGTAAATGCACTAAGATAAGATAAGATAAGTTATTTCATGATAAGAGACTACAGTATAAATTCGCATGTACATGAAATATTGTATACAATTTAATGGAACTGTATTGAATGGAATAATAATAAAACTCAATTATCTGTTCACCTGCATGCAGGATACGCCTGAGCTTTAAGATCTTGTAACTGTATTATGCCAAATACGAGTAGATGATTTATGAAAAGTTTTCTCATTGAGTTTGATTTGATATTGGCCCGTAAACCGGGGTGACTTTGATCTCCTGGGGTGACATTATTGACAATGCATTTTCTGCGCTTAATTATCTGGTCGTGTGGTGTTAGGATGATTTACAATACACCGTGCCGAGTGCGGCCCGTGTGCAACCCGGCGCTCTCTCTCCGAGTTCTCCATACGTTGCATTGGAGATAGTATGTGAATAATTCAACGGGTGAAATATGCGACTCACCCACTGTATATTGTCGGATTATAATATGGTGTCGAACTGAACAGAGCTGTTATGCTAATGCGCTTCACATCACCCGTCACGCCTAACGAAACTAGACCACTGATTACGCTTAGTTACTACGAATCACGGCGTCAAGATATATTTGTGGGTGAACGCGCAATGATGTAGGGTTAAAACAAGTTACAGAATAGCGGGACTGGGCTGTTATTCGGAACGCGCTAATGCGCCTCACCTCACCCGTCACGCCTAACGAAACTAGACCTCTACCTACGCTTAATTACTACGCATCGCGGTGTCAAGGTATAATTGTGGGTGAGCGTTGAGGTGAGCTTAAAACAAGTTACAGAATAGTGGGGCTGGGCTGTTCGGCCACGTTGTAGTGTCATCCTTGGTTAGGGAATGCGAATATTTATGCCATAAAATGCTTGTTTCTCATAGGTTTTCTTTGCAATTGTATGCTATGTATTAGAATAAAAAATGTAATAAGCCTTAAGCGCGTATAGTAGCGTCTCTTCATACCATACACATGCTTTATGAATTATTGTAGTACATTTGCGACATTCATACATTATTATATGATTTCTCCAAAACGCTTTCGCTGGTCCTACACTGTGTCTATGGTAAAATTTGTATTTTCTTACCTTAGCTTTAAAATATTTTGCAATGTATTTAAATTACAATATTTTGCATTGTAATTACATTTGACTGTACTAGTGAGACTTCTTAGAGGTTTTATCTATGTTTTAAAAGTTTTGTACATATTAAATTCACAATAAACGGAGGAACAATCACATTCTAGTTGTATATAAGTAGTATTTGTGTTGTACGAGTAGATAATTTTGTATATTAGGAATATATTCCCCTGTCGAAGAATTTTGATAATAACTAATTAGTTACATTCGTTGTGCATTTATGATAATTATGATGCATTTATATGATAGTCAATTTATAAGTATTGCACAATATTCATTTAAAATGTTAAATTAAATATAAGTACGTGACTTTTAATTGAAAAAAAATACTTGCTAAGATTTCCAATTAATAAAGAGCGTAATAAATAATTTTAATTGTATATATAAATGCGGAACATAAAGCTGTGATTAGTATACTTACTTAGATTTCTTACAATAAAGGTATTCATAGTAGTGATGGGCAATATCTGAAACATTGTACGTTTCTTAACTGAAAAATATTTTACGGAATTTAATGTCATTTGAATATACGTGACTAACTAACTACATGGCGGTTGGAGTTCTGTATTGTATATTGTAAAATGTATTCTAAAGTATTTTTTATCATATACGTATACTATGTACACGTACGGGTCCATATGCAGGAGATTACAACCGGGTTGTAACTGATCGCCACCTTTTTAGGGTTCCGTAGCCAAATGGCAAAAAACGGAACCCTTATAGATTCGTCATGTCCGTCTGTCTGTCTGTCCGTCCGTATGTCACAGCCATTTTTTTCCGAAACCATAAGAGCTATACTGTTGAAACTTGGTATGTAGATGTATTTTGTGAACCGCATTAAGATTTTTACACAAAAATCGAAAAAAAACATTAAGTTTTAGGAGTCCCCATACACAAAACATAAACTCAAATTTTTTTTTTTCATCAAACCCATACGTGTGGGGTATCATTGGATAGGTCTTCAAAAATGATATTAAAGTTTTTTAGATCATTTTTTTCTAAACTGAATAGTTTGCGCGAGAGACACTTCCAAAGTGGTAAAATGTGTCCCCCCCCCCTGTAACTTCTAAAATAAGAGAATGATAAAACTCAAAAAAATATATGATGTACATTACCATGCAAACTTCCACCGAAAATTGGTTTGAACGAGATCTGGTAAGTAGTTTTTTTTTTAATACGTCTTAAATCGTAAACTGCAATTTATTTAACGGAACCCTTCATGTGCGAGTCCGACTCGCACTTGGCCGCTTTTTTGTTACAGGCTGTAGGTATGTACCACAAATACCTTTATAATTTGTTAGTTCTGTTTGTTTAAGTGTTTTATTTGGCTGTATAAACGTATTTATATTCGAGACCTTAATTTTCATAAGCAAACAAATGTGTATGATCCACAACAAAAAAGAAAAACGAAACCTTTATATGTAAAAACTACAAAATCTTAAAAAAAAAAAAAAAATTCAAGGAAACTTTTACAAGTTCCTGTCATTTTTTAGTATCGTACCTATATTTTAGTAAAAAAATACACTTTGGAAACGTATTAAGTTGTCCATCCATCACTACCTAGACCTACTACAAGTCCTCCTCAGTTAACCTATGAATTATTAAATTTGCCTAATATCTGTTCTACCTATGTTAATTATGTCATAATTAACAGTAGTAAAATGCATCTGTTATAGAACTTATAGTATAACGAAATAAGTGTATCATATTTAGTATAACAAAATAAGTAGGTATAACGTAACATTCATGTTTTCTATGTATTTAAGTATCTATTTCTCTATATAAGTATGTATATCGTCGTCTAGTACCCATAGTACAAGCTTTGCTTAGTTTGGGACTAGGTTGATTTGTGTAAGATTGTCCGCAAATATTTATATATATTATATTCATATTCATAAAACCATTGAATTAGACTTATGTGTAAGTACGTAGAATTAATAATTAGGTAATGTTTATGAATAAACAAAATAGTTATTCATGCTTCTGGAAGAGCGAACTTATGTATATATATATAGATATTGACTATTGCATTCATTCATCCACCATTTTTAGTCCCCCACATCACTAAGTTTGTTGAAATCTTCTGTAAAAAAGCATAACGTAAAACTACTAAATTGTCTTCTATAATTGTCGCCATATTCCTAAAACCACGGAATAGGGATGTTGTCTTGTAGTCAAAACTTTTTTGAAACTTTAATAATGCTCCGTCAGTAAGTGGTTAGTACGAAACTTGAGTCCATTTTTTGATCTAAAACCATGTTTTGAAAATCTTTTTTATTTTCTTTAAATAGTTAAAACAAGTTGAAGCATAATGTCATCTGAGTATTACCGTGAGGTTTGTTTACTGGGTATGTACGAATAATTTATTTCGTACATTTACAGGCAATCCATATCAATCTCCTCATCTTTCCGTTATCCCGGTGCACCCTGAAAGAGTCCACAGCCCGCTTACTTCTTATCCTGGGTATGGTGTTCGCATTAGTTACGAAGCGACTGCCACCCGACCTTCGACCCCGAAAGGAAAATAAGACCATCGCGTTCACCGCTAAAATAACCTAATCACAAGTGGCCCCTACAGTTGCAGGACACGGCGCTTACTATTTCAGGAGTATTCTCAGGGACGTCCAGTTTGGGTACCATTCATTCATCATCAACCCCTGGTACCTAACGCTCACGTAGACTATGGAACTGTTGTAGAGAAAATAGTCCGTTTGTAAAATAACTTCTTACGGAGGTTTTCCCGGGGGATTCCTCTAAATAAACTTTTTTTTAAAGATATTGTACAAGTCCCGCACATCTCTGGCTAGACCGGTTACCATCAGGCGAGCCGTATCCTTGATTGCCACTATTGTGGAGTACAAAAATGGCTACCTACTTAAGATGTCATTATTGCATGTACGAGTATGTACGAGTAGATTACTTGCCCATGAATGTTTTCGTTTAAAGCCAAGTACCCTGAAATCCGTTGTTTTAGGAAAGCGATGTTAAATTAACTTCATTCATCATATTTAAAAACAAACTGTTGAGTTGCTTTCTCGTGTCAGAAGCCATTTCCAAAGCGCTGATACTCGTAGAAGGCAACATAAATAATGTGTATTTCGTTTTCATGTCATTCTCACACAACTCTGTTCATCCTAACATGTAGCACTTTTAGATATATACAATCATTCATCGAAATATGTGCGTTTTATTTAACCTTTGAAGCGTTTGGAGTCCTTAATAAATGAGCCTCATTTTATTAAGAATGAAGAGGTCCATTGAAGCGAAAGATGTATTTATATCTATGTCTACCCCTTCTGGAAAGAGGCGATACTAATTGCAAGAAAATATTAGGATACAACGCTTATAAATGAAATGAGCGTGCATATTGGCAACACTTAACGGCCCGGCCGACTTCGAGCGGCGGCGGCTGCGGCGGTGGTTTTTCTAATTCATTGCGTGTCATCCCAACTAACCAAGTGCGTTGCGCGTCTCGACCGCGCAATGAACAGACAAAACGCTTGCCGTGTCGCAATTCATGCAATGTCGTGGCCGGGGGCCGTAAGCTCGGTCAACATGCACTTAGAATATCTGCACCTCCTCCCTCCTGCGAAGAATCGCGGGCGGGCGGGGCAAGGGTTCCGGATGCATGTATTTAGTCGAATCTCTTTTTGAAAAAAAAAGTGACTAGACATGTTCTTTCCGTGGACCCTTCATTTACTATGACGCTCGTGGATCGTGACGTCACAAACCTCTAGCGTTTTCTCGTCGTAGCTGTGTAATTTTTTTGAGATATTTGAATCGGATTGTCGTCACTAGGCATATTTTTTTGCCTTCTTTCTTTTGGAGTTATAATAAATTTTGAGTCTACGCCCCTATTATTTGAGGTAAATCTAACTTTACATACGACGCCCGCCGAGCGCGTAACTCATACATACATATACTCCAGGCAAAATACGGTTTTGAAAAACATTAATTTATAATAGCGTTTTTTTTCTTTATATCATTTTAAAACACTATTCTAAGATGCTTTATTCAAGAATCCAACAAACTTTCCATCCGGAAGTATTTAAATGAATTTAAATAAACCATGAATTGTTTTTTTTTAATTATATATTTTTAATATTATAGAGCAAACGTCAATGAACCAAAATAAAGATAAAAACATTTATTAATATTTTTTCTGACTTTTCAAAAGCTAGTTAAGTTATCATTTTTTTGATTCTGTCTGAAATTTTGTTGGATTTGGTCGCTAGGTAACTATTTAATTGATAATATATCCATTATAAAGAAAAAATCAGCTATTATAAATTATTTCCAAATTTGTCATTTTTTCCATACAAGTTGTCAGTTCATTGCCTGTACTATATAACTGTAATGTTGGTATGCAATACTCGTATGTCGAGTCCGATTTATTACTTTCCTCCACTCATTATGATCTTTAAAGTGCCACCCTTCAGGCTCCAAGTGGCTTTGGTAATTAATCAATAAAACTGCTTGCTAATTAAATTATCTAGATCTCGAGGTGGACTTAACATTCCGATTACACACAAACACACGAATTGAATTTTTATTACTATTTTTACTTATTTGGCACTGATTTACTGGCAATTATCTAATTAAAATGTTGTTATTCATTCCAAATGCACCTTAATCCTCTTAGAAGCTTACATTGCGAGCACTCCCTCGAATTGCCGGCATTGCAAATTCCCACCAACGAAATATAAAAAATTACTAATTCCGCGTGTCATTGTTTACGCGATTGAAATGCGACCTGCGCGCGAAATGCGACTCTCTGATTGGTGCGTTTGATATGGAAATAAATTAAGTTCGTTCGTTTTCGAAGGACTTGCCCGGGCGGCGTTTGCTGACCGGGAAAACAGAAGTATGAACATGTACACGGTACACAACCTCTTACAGCGTTTTGGTTACGATCGCTACGCTGTGATGCAATCGATGCAGCCCATATGTACAGATTTTACGGATGATCGAGTTTATGTGTGATAGTCTCTGGTCTGTGGATGTGTGCGTAAGCTCTGTCCTTTGTTGCGTTTCCTAGAATTTCAACAGGTAAGCACCAAGGGCTACTGCGAAGAGGTCGATACCACTCGTTTTTAAAATTTCTATGCCTATTTCAAAATAGCATTTCATCAATTTTGTTAATTGCATCAATTTTGATAATCGCAGTGTCTTAAGACGAGAGTCTTTGACCAGTGTATGTTGCCAGTGATGACATATGGCACTGAAACGTGGTCGCTTACTATGGGCCTCATAAGAAGGCTCAAAGACACCCAAAGGGCAATGGAGAGGGCTATGTTGGGAGTTTATCTGCGTGATCGCATCAGAAATGAGGCTATCCGCAGCAGAACCAAGGTAACCGATATAGCCCTCCGAATCGCTAAACTTAAGTGGCAGTGGGCGGGGCACAAGGTCGCGGGAGTCCGCTGGATGCGGGTGGCGCATGACCGGTCACTTTGGAACTCTTTGGAGGAGGCCTATGTCCAGCAGTGGACGTCTTTCGGCTGATATGATGATGATGAATTTTGTTAATTTTCGTGTGAAAGAGTCGAGCGCTCGAAAGTCAAAATTCGGTCCCCAGGTTCGTTAATTAAATAGGTTTTTTTAATAGTCGAGTCACAGATTCAAAAATAAAAAAAATAAAAAAAAACAGGCTCGCGACTTCTGCAGCTCGCAGAGCCACTAGTACCTATAATGGGGGTAGGATGAAAATTTTAGAAGTGCCTGATTATTTTTTTGGTGATTGGAATAACCTTCCTCAGCACCAGAAAAAAGTTGCAGATTTTTCAGCTGAGTCAATTATTTTTGAAAAATGTAAACAGTTTCCTCACTGACATTTTGGGTTTAGGACGGCGAATGAGACACTTTCCTTAATCCCAAGTCGAGCAAAACAAAGAAGCACGGGCGTACTATCCTTTTCTCGAAGCCATTCAGGCCATTTTCAACATCCTGTAATTTTGTGCTAGCTAAAGCTAGAACCCTGATTTTTCAGTAACATGTAGGGCATAATATGGCTTACATATCATGCCAATAACATTCAATTTGAACTTTTAGTTTAAGATCTATTGTCCGTCAAAGTTAGTTAGTTTTGTCACTGACATACTCACTTATATACTGATGATCAACATAATTCTAAGGTAAGTACTTCTAGCAGACCGACAAGCTCCAATTTTTTAACTTAATTCGTTTTTAGCCTAATTATTCATAAAAAACCTAAAAATATTGCAATTTCAGTCACGTTTCAGAGATATACAAACTGCATAAGTGAGTTTCAGTTTGTAATTCTATACAAATACATGCGATTACAAAGTTGCTTTTGCAGTTCCTTCCTGCAAAACTATACAAACGCTATTTGCAATATTATACCGTCGAAACCTTTAGCACTAGGTACACACTACATTCGAATAGTATCGATAGTTTGCATAACAGTGGTCGCACCTCTAGAGTTACGTCAGTTTGGCATATCTATCATTCTAATCTTACTAGAAAAAATATGGTATAGGTGGGTATACTGGTATAATTTCGTTCCTTAACTATATATATATATATATATATATGTATATATGTATATATATAATATAAGACTCAGATAACATGTAAACTATACATATTCGTAACACACACTAATATACTTAATACTGACAACTTTTAAAGTTAATAGTTTATTTTATATGTACTAAAAAAACGAAACTATATATACTTTGTCATATCATAGTATTTTAATATAAATAGAAAACATGTACTCAAAAGTTAGAGCATCATGTTAACGAAGTAATACTTACCATTTTTTAGTGCAGGTATCAATATCGGTCAAGGAGCGAATTCCAACGGTGCGCTATACAGCTATTCGCATCGGCAATCTCCACCGTCAGTTCTATCTCGATCGCACTTACGTATAGCTAGAAAGGGACTGCACGTGCGGCTGGTGCGATCTCGCTGTGCGTGTGGGGGTGAGGTACGTTTGTGTGCGTGGTAGTAGTATTTAACACACACAAACGCACTACGCGTGTCAAAATACCGAATTCAGAGCGAGCACTTTTTAGTAGAGCACTCTCGCAGCGGAACATGCGAAAAACAAACAAGTGGCGAGCTTAGGAGCGTTAAGTAAACGCTCCTATAGTTCGCATACAGGGTATGGCATATGGTATAGGAGCAAAAAATTAAACGGTAGATTATTAAGCTTGTGAACAATTATTTCCACATGGTTAAACTTGAAAAAAAAAAACTTTTTCTTCAAAATAAGTTAAGTTGTATTTTTTTACTCTTCTCGAGTGCTATCATTAACTTTTTATTTAAAAGACACTAAAAAAAATGAAATAAAAATCAAAAATTCACAATAATATCTTTTGAAAACAAAAATGCAAAAACTATTATGACTCGTGACATGATGTTACCTCAAAATCCACATTGACTGCTGTGCTATGATGTCATGGTGCCAAGATACATTACTTGGAGGTCATAACTTTAGATCAAAATATCTCCGAATCCAAAAAATAATAAAATGAGTGGGACACAAGGGGTTACTACAAATGCTCTAAGGAAGCGTCCCTTTGCATATTTGCTCCTATTACAGGCCACACCCTTTATATAAATGTTGTATAACATAGTGTAACAAGGATAACGCTATGACTATGAAACACTACAATGTTGAAGAAAAATAGTTTATGTTATGTAACATTTTATAACCTCTGTGTTAGCACTACCTAGCACCTACTAGCATGCACGGAAAACAAGCGTCATCACTGCACGCACCGCACGTATTTATTAATTGAGGACTTATAGGTACTTAGTACGGCTTGCAACTTTCAAACATACCGATCAACATTAAATATAGCACCGGCAGCTATCATATTATAGAAACTTGGTAAACTTTCCATACATTTAGATTTTAACGAACACCACGAATGCAGACGGTTTGGTTCAACCCACCCTTCGGATAAAAAAAAGCTTACACCTACGCTAACCCGGCAGATCACCCGTGGCTGAGTGAGATCATAATTAAATGCGGCGCACCCACCAATTGCATTAACTCGCCCCATTAATACTACCCTTGGTGCTCGGAATTTCTGCGTCCACTAACACCTTTTTTAACATAGTGTCAAAGTTCAATATTGAATATCTCGGTGATGTGTAGCGACAGGTGACTGCTATGAGCTAGCTTGCGGACTTTTTTAAATGAAATTTGAACCGGATATATAGCAAGGCTAGTTAAATATCATACATTTTTTATTAAAACATTTATTTTCTATAGTAAATACAAGATGATAATTAACATAAAATAAATTAAATTAAAATTACGTTAAATCTAAAAAAGGCCCTCGAGGCATTGTACCGAGGATGCTGGCGGCATTTCCTCGTTGAATTGCAATGCTGATGCGTTGCGCAAGAAAGCCGCCAGCTCTTCGGTCACCAGTTACATCAACCAGACGTTTCGCGATTTCCGCAAATAACTTATGCGCACTGGGACCCCACGGACCGAGGGTCTCGACGACAAAGGGTACAAAGTTATACTCTCTGCCGAGGCCTCTATATTTATTACATTTTAGAAGTTCGGCGTTTTTCGCCGCTGCACCCGCTTTAGAAGTAGTCCGTTGGAGGTGGGACGGTGCCAGTGTGTCTACACAGGTAGCGTCCCACACTAGCATCCGTCCCAAACTCCAAGGAACCAGAGACACACCATCAGGTCTCTTGCCATCATCTCTGACAATGCCAGGCGGCTCAAGAAGAGCAGGCACATTGATGGTGGCAAGAGACCGGCGGATTATGTCATTAAGTGTCGCATATCTTGAAAAGCGGCCTGCACTTTTTAGGGTTCCGTAGCCAAATGGCAAAAAAACGGAACCCTTATAGATTCGTCATGTCTGTCTGTCTGTCCGTCCGTATGTCACAGCCACTTTTTTCCGAAACTATAAGAGCTTTTTTGAAACTTTGTTGAAACTTGGTAAGTAGATGTATTCTGTGAACCGCATTAAGATTTTCACTTAATAATCGAAAAAAAACATTAAGTTTTAGGGGTCCCCATACAGAGAACTGAAACACAAAAATTTTTTTTTCATCAAAGCCATACGTGTGGGGTATCTATAGATAGGTCTTCAAAAACGATATTAAGGTTTCGTATATTTTCTAAATTGAATAGTTTGCGCGAGAGACACTTCCAAAGTGGTAAAATGTGTCCCCCCCCCCCCCTGTAACTTCTAAAATAAGATAATGATAAAACTAATAAAAATATATGATGTACTACATTACCATGCAAACTTCCACCGAAAATTGGTTTGAACGAGATCTAGTAAGTAGTTTTTTTTAATACGTCATAAATCGTAAGCAGCAATTTATTTTACGGAACCCTTCATGTGCGAGTCCGACTCGCACTTGGCCGTTTTTTGACAACAAAGTCCGTGGTGACCCAGTCGGTCTACGTCCGTGCCACAAGGGCATACGTGTGGAGTGCATACCGTCACCCCAAGCCGCAGACCAGTCGCCAGGCGAAGGGAGGTCGGATCCAGGAAGGTACCGGTATTTGGAGAGGGATGGGCATGTAGCCAGCGACCGGCCTCTCTGGCTCCAACCGCCAAAAGCCTTGCGCGATCTGGACCTGAACTGCGGCTCAGAATCGATTTGTAGGTTAAATCTTAATAAATATCGTCCCAGCTCCTTTGAGATTTTGGGTTATCTGGAAAATCTTTACCCGGGCAAGCAATTTTAAAAGCATTCTTGGCATCCTCCATTCCTGACATTTATGTATGCAGGCATAAAAATCATATATGTATGTGTTATACAACGTGTTACAAAACACCCCGTAAAAAATGTTCTAAGTAATTCTTTTTTTTTATTGATACCACGCGATAAAAAAACGCGATACTACGGTTTTAAAATTTTGTAAATTGACTCTTTATAAGGGACCATTTAAGTTTAACCCCCTTTCCGCTTTACAGGTATTTTTGTAACAACCTGTATAGTCAGTATGTAACCGAGAGGCCTCTTAAAACGAATTAAATGTCAGAATCTGAGGCTCGGAAAGTCTAACACGAGGTAAGAATTGAAAACAATTCCCATTCGTCCACATTCCCAACTCGTCCTCATCACTCTCATATCCTCCACGTACCTATTCCCTACTTGTCCTTATTCCCATTCCATTTTACAAATGATTCCCTAGTTTAATTGCCAGAAAAATAACCCTAGGATATCCCTTTTTTCAGGCGATATCGGAAGCTAAATAAGGGTAAAATATATCAGAATTATGAACAAAATTAAAGCTAAAAATGAAAGCTGGGCGTTTTTCATAAAAAGTGTACAAAACTTCTTTTTTTCAGAATTTGAATTTTTTTGGTTTTTCTTACTCAGAATCGTTGATACTGTCGATCCTCATACAAGAAAAAAAGTGTCCCAGATTTTACTATGTATTTTTTTTCTTCCAGTGCGTCACGAGTCACGACCATATAAATAAAAAAAGACTGCATACAAAAATGTGACGATCTGGAATGGAATATTTAGGACACTTTTTTTCTTGTATGAGGATCGATAGTATCAAAGATTCTGAGTAAGAAAAACAAAAAAAAAATAATTTTGAAATAAAAGTTGTTTTGTTCACTTTTTTTTAAAAACGCTCAGCTATAGAAAGAACAGCCTTTTTGTAGTAGTCCAGTAGGGTACCACATTTCATGTTATAATTGGGAAACTAGACGGATATTTTTTACGTCTATTAGATGAACGTCGTCTATCCGTCCTTTTGACTCTGAAATTGAGGTTTATTTGCATCATCCATCGTGTGGGTGGCGCCTCTACTCCTCTTTCCTTCAACGCCGTCAACTATTATCATCTTCTCCAAGCTAGACTGGTCTCAGCGGGCCATGTGGCCAAAGAATGTATCATTTTCTGGAAGCATCTAGTTGAAAGGCGGGTGATACGGAGCTCCTTGAGTATCGACACATTAGTGCGGCGTTATATCCATGAGATGCTTAACAATCTACGCCGGCACCACATTTCAAACAAGTCTGAGTTGCTTTGGTGTTGCGGTAGATGTGCATGTTCCTCCATATCTTTACCAAGCGCTTTACTGCTGTTTTAGCAATCTGCGATTGATACTTATAGGATTAAGAAAGCCTGAAAGTCACAAAAGATGTAAACGTAACTTATGTACATTAAGTACCTACTTATGTATGACCTGCAACTAACAAAGGTTACATACGACCTAGGGTTTTACACAGCTCCAACAGTTAGCATCTTCAGTTTTAATTTATGGCAATAAAGGTGACAAGCACAGACTGTATCTTATAAGCTATTTAAGTATTTTAAGCCCTACCTGCGGCACAGCGGAATGTCATCTCGCTCATATTCAGCGCCAGCGCTGTGTTGTCAGCGCTGTAGGTGTATGACACCTCAGCATAATGCTGAGCCAGTGTCCGGCTCACTGCCGCAGAGACACACTTGTTTCATGTTTTATATGTTTTTCTTGTTTATTTTATTATTTAACTAATATTTATGTGTGTCCTGTGTGTTTGTGCATAAACGTATTTTTCTCTCTTTCTTATATTCGGAGCAGCCCAACAGGGGAAGTACCTCCACCTCGTAGAAGACCACAACCATGATAACACCACTACTTGCTTTGTGAGTATTTGCCTGTTTTTTATTCCTGCTGGTACCTAAGTACCTAAGCTCGTCAGAGCTCGCGAAGAAGCAATGTGTTCAAATGTGGGACCTGCAGGTAGATCACGTAACGCATCGTACGCGCGTCCGGTAGATTGGCACTTTTTGTATGAGAAAGTGACAGTTGTCCTTCTCTTCTCATTTTTGTATGGGAATTGAAACTTTCTATTTCCAACATGGAAATTCCGTACCAGAGAATCATAAAACTGTAGGTAACGTACACTACGTACAAGAGTTACAGTTTTATGCTTCTCAGGTAGGCACGTAAATTTCCTTAATTCCTTGTTCCTTCCGGGAACCTTTCCAACTTTTTGGAAACTTTCCGCAATTTGCACATCACTAGTTGTTCTAACGTGCGTTTGAGAAGTTACGTGAACACCCCTCAGTATTGGTCTCTGGCTGTCTACAAAAGCAATTCTCAAATCAAAGCCGCGCGCTTGTGCTTCTTCAGGCCCCTATTTAAGAAAGAAAGAAAAAAAGCAAGAAAGAAGACATTTATTCACTACACAAAAGACACACAGAGACAAAGGGAGTAGACATTTGACACATATTGTGTGTATTTTCGCTCTATCTACCTGAATATAAGCGTGGTACACGTAAGTTATGATAGCTGTTTTTCGGAAACGGTTTCAGTAACAGTGTTCATGTTCAGACGTGAGCGTTTCCCAACTCGCCTGATAACCCGCGTGCCGCACCGCCGCACGCGTCGCCTTTCCAAAAAACAAGGCCATCATCATTATATCAACCGAAAGACGTCCACTGCTGGACATAGGCCGCCCCCAAAGTGTGCCACAATAACCGGTCCTGTGACACCCGCAAGGCCATGTGGGTAGTAAAATATGAAACTTGAGAAAAGCTTCTAAATAGGAAAGATAAAGCTTCCTTAACGATGCTTTTAGATGAAAAGTATTTTCTAACGAGACTAAATTAAATTCTAGGAGACACTACCGTTTTGAAGAGCAACCCTTTATAAATAAGATGGGATTATCAAAGAGCTTAAATGGAGCTTTAGCGGGAAATCATATTTCTAAGTAAATCCTTTCGAACCAAAGCTTATCTCTGTTTACGGGATTTAGGTTCTAGCTTATCTAGTTCGTAGGAATAAGATGCGTAACAAGATGAAATTGAAGATGCAAACAATAATGCCTAATACCTAGTATACCTCTACCTACCTTTACGTGGCACACACAGTGGTCCACTTTGTTCATGATAGGTGCGCCTGAAGAAGATTGTTATCAAGTACATCCAGACAAACAAGATGGTGGCTGACGCGCTCACCAAGGGCACTCCTCAGCTGAAGCTAAGGGGCAATCACGTAACGTTCCGAACGCGCGTTAGGATAAATGAACTGATTTTCCTTATAAAAAGCAGGGCCTGATTTGGAGATCTGGAGGCCCTTGTGCAACAAAGAAGTGGAGAGAGAGAGGGGCCCCCACAATAGATATTTATCTCAATTGTGGGGGCTCTTCACTTGTGGAGGCCCGGGCCAGGAGCCCCGCTTGCCCTCCTCCAAATCCGGCCCTGAAAAAAGTGACATTTAGATAGATCTACCTGACGCGCGTACAATGCGTTACGTGATCGACCTGCTGGAGTACTGCTCGTCCAAGATGGGTTTATGCCCAAGGGAGGATATAGAAATATAGTCATCAACCCTTATCTTAACGTGTCTATGCCACCCGTGACATGTTTCGTTCAAACTGTGTAAAAATATGACTTTCGTCTAGTTTGTTGTTGTGACAGTTTTCTCCTTAAATAAACTAGGATACATAGGTATTTACTAATATAAATTGCAGTTTCCTTCAAAATACCACTGTAAAAGGGGAATACCTGTTTGATATCGGTATAACTCGTCATGTCTATATGGCTAGATGTCATACCAGCTCTGTGTTGTATCCATTGACAGCGATCTCTCGATTTGCAATTAATTCCGGCAGGTAACAATTGGATGCTTTGATGCACATTGGCTTCTAGAGATGGTCAGTGACTGTGGTTCACTATGCGGAATAATAATCATGGACATAATTGTGTGATGTGTAATATAGCTGTTTGTAGGTATGTACTAGTATAGGTAGGTATACAAATCGTACAATGCTCATCAATAATGCCTAATACCTAGTATTTATACCTACCTACCTTTACGTGCCACACATAATGGTCCTCACTGCGGCCCATTGTTTGAAAATACGATTTATTAATGAATAAATAAATGTTTCTTTATTCAGGCAATAAACCCATTGCATTGCAATAAATAGCTATGATATATACTCGTACTTTTTCGCATTCGCTTTTATTAGTATATTTATATCTAGTTAATTAGTCGGTTTTATTTAAGTTTTATTTAGTTAATATGTAATTATCATGTAACTTGCTTATTGGTTATTGTGTAACGAGATCAATAATAGATGTCCTCGATATGTCGTAATTTTTTTTTATGTTTCTCTCGGATCTCGAGAAGGGCGGGGCGTCGGTTAAAAAGTCTTACAAATAATCAATTATTAAACTGTTACTGGGCGGAAATTCATTTGCTTTTCGTATCAATTCAATATAAGCAAAGCTCAAAAAATTCAGGTATCGGTCTCGTCTCTATTGGACTGAGTCTGAGAGGATTATGCCTATTTTCATACATAAGTACTTATCAGAAATTTAATAGAGAAGGAATAGAAGTACAACTACGTACTTAAATATTTCGATTTGTTTGATCTTAAGAAAGGTCAGGCGTTCCCCAAAATAAATATTGTGGGTTTCGTAAAATGTTTGATTCAATAGCACCTACTTATAGTCATCATATATTAAAGAGCAACCAAATGGCAGGTAAAACATGGGCTAGAACAGCAAGAGACAGAGGAAAATGGAAGCAATTGGAGGAGGCTTTCACCGCAATAGGCGGTCCTTACAGTTAATAAAAATACTTACTAAGGAATATTGTGTACCTATATGTTTAAGGAAAATAAAGCTTACATTACATTACGTTATATTAAAGAGCCAGGCTCTTGTGTTTGGAGCAATTTCCATTCGTCTCTATTCTCAGCTTTCTTCTTGACATCTTGATACGACACGCTGTCTACTTTTTCCTTGTGTTCAGTCCTCGCCTAATGCTAGGGACTGAACGTGCATCGCGGTCTCGCGGGTCATATAGTGCCAATAATGTCTATCAAAAGTGTCAAAATATGATTCACTTACTGGATTCCCGGCGACACGATATTTGTCAATTCCGTCTAGCTTCCGTCAAGGTCCAGTCAAAGTCAAGTTAAATCGAGTCTCCCCAGCTGCCTCCGGGGTCGTGTTATTCCCCGAGCTGTGCAACAATGCGGGATCCGTATCCCAGGCGCCAAATCTTCCCAGCACTATTATCACCAAATGTTATGCGTTCACCAAAACGACTCGGTCCTTCAGGCCACCAACACGAGTCTCGAAACACTTCACCAAATATCCAAACAAAACACTCGGTCCTTGTCCACAAAACGAGCGATTACAAAAAGCACGTTTTCCGAACCATTACGTGTGAAAAAAATTTACAAGTTACCTTTGACGTGTCTCTATTTGACAGGCAAACAGTGTTGCCACCTTGCAAACCAATGAGGCGCGTTCACGGAGAGGCGTTTAAGGGGCGGGCAGCCGCTCGGCCCGAACACCTTGATTTGGTCCGTAAAATATCTTCTTCTATTACATATAGTTTTCATGTAATCATCTTGTCATAACATATGTCCAAACATCTTGCCCCTTCTGGTCTCTATGGTTTTTAACAACGTCCTTTTTTCTTTCATCCTTTCAAGCAGCAGCTATAGTATCGGAAATATAATAATTACTGGAAAAAAAAAACATAGTTTAAACCGACTTCAATTCAGTACTTCGCCAAGCCACATGCTAATACATGAAAATTTCCACATTTCCTTTCCAATTTACCACATGAACTGCTTTCCGAGAGCAAATGCGTTGATTAATACAGAAAAAACCCAAGTTGCTATACCTATGTGGGCGGATAATATTTGAGGAGTTCCGTCGATTCCTCAAGGATCTCAGAATTAACAATTCATTAGTTGCTACTTCAACGGAATCATGTCAGAATCTTTGACGTACTTTACATATTTGAGGAGTTCCATAAGTGATCTGTGGTCTTCATCATCAGTTCCACTTAACCAAAATTACGATTTCCGAGGGTAAATACACGAGTTATAATAGAAAATACCAAAATCACTACACGCGTGCCTATAAAATTTGAGTGTTGCCCTCAATTTCCCTGGGGTCCCATCATCAGATCCTAAATTAGTGACAATGGGACCACCTCGGGAGTATACTCTATCGAATAAAAAAAGAATTTTGGAAATCGGTCCACAATTGACGGAGAAATCGGCGAACATACATAAAAAAATACATACAGTGGAACATATAACCTCCTCCTTTTTTAATTACAACGCTGATACTAAAATAAGAATAATATATACGTGCTTTAATATGTAATACTGTACATATATAGGTTACACGCATCTAGTAGTTAGTCTTCCATCATCGTCGGAGGTAAAGTAATAATAGTACCTTGTCTTGTGTAATAATATCCGGTTTCTCGATGCTAGAATATAATATTACCTTAACTACTTACCTTTGTCATTTTCAATTTTCAAACAATACTGTCTAACTACGTAGTCTGCGTACCTACAATGGAACAGACTGCTTTCTGTAAGCAGTGAAGTGGCGACTTCACTCCTGATCTATGTTGAAAACATAATTTTGTAATAAATCGCCAGAAAACCATCAATATTTGTTTTTTTAAATATTATATGTAGGTACCATATATATGTATACCTATACATATATATGGTATACATTTTTACCATAACATATTTAGTTAATAATATTCGTATTATTTGTTATTGTTTCTATTACATTTTGGGTACTGTTTCATACTATTTTTTTTTTGTATTTGTATTTAATTATTTACAAAAGTGGAGGATATGGTTTAAGGCTATGCTTTTACCTACTTATTACCTTAACTTATTCATGTTATTGTGTTGTGTTAAACTTAAACTTATTGTTATCACACACACTTACACTTACAATACAAACAAACTCACACAACCTTACAACAGCCTCTAAGGGAATAATTTGTAATTGTAGTAAATAGTTAATTTATTTTTAACTTTACAACATCTTTGAATAAAAGAGCGAATGCCTCCTAACACAAGTGCCATACTTAAAAGGAGGATTTGACAACAATTGTGTACCCGTTAAAAATTAATAAATTTTGATCAAAATCGTGGACTTCCAAGTCCAAAAATAACTAAACTTTCAATTCATCTAAACTTTTACCCCCTATTTCCCCCCTTTAAAGTACAAATATTCAAGAATGCTTCAAGGTAACCTTTTTTTATTTGTGACCGAAAAGCCAAATCTCAAATTTCACAGAACTACCTTCAAAAATAACGAAACTTTCATATAAACTTTCACCCTCCATTTTACCCCTTTAAAGCACGAATTTCCGATAATGCTCAAAATAAACCTATTTTTATTTCTGACCGAAAAGCCAAGTCTCAAACTTTATAAATCTACCTTTCATGCTTGTATCTTTAGCGGTTTTGCCTGTGCGTTGTCTGTGACTCAATAAAAACCGTCCAATTTTAAATATGTAATAGATAAATAATAAGTAACCATTATTTTAAACAGCATCAATTGCCTATAAGTAAGATATTCCTGTAGGAAGTAAGTTGCATAAATAAATGGATTTTAATGGAGTTGCTCTGTTTGTATTGGGATTTGAGCTACCGGCGTTAGGTGCTCCAAACAAATGCAAATGGTGCTATATATTTACCCTCCCAGTCATATTTGTCAACATATTTCCATTTACAAGCTGACAAAATCAAGTTACTTAACCAAATGGGCCATAAGGATGCGACTGCACTTAGTGCGGCCGGTTTTTATGTAAAAAATGTAATACAGTTTGTTCACAAAGAGTCTGGGCTAGCACTACACAATCACAGTACATATAATAGCTATAAGCAGTATTTCAACTAGTCTCCAAAGACCTTTTTAGACCTCCATTGAAGATCAGTTCATTACCACCGACTACACCGAGCTACGCTTAAGTTTGCTCTAGCGACGTGTCTGTCTGTATGTGTGTGTCACAGCGGACGTTTGTGCGGATTATTTGACTGCTTTTAAGCTATAATTTACTGTGGCACATGCAACGTGCATGCATCAGACAGGATGCCCCGGGCACCTGGTTACCCGGACGACGAGCCCGGCTAGCCTGGGAAACCTTTAATTTCCACTCCCTACCTCATTTCTTTTAGGTAACAGCGGAATATGAACTCTGCACCGTTTTAATAAGATAACTAGTTGTTAGCCGGCAGTTTACTTTTTGTGCCAAGAAATATCAATATGAAATATGTTGATACGGATATTAATGTTTTATAATAGGCATGATGCCTCATGTTAAAATTGATAACGTACAGGTAGGGTTGCTTAATGGATAGTTTGCCAGACGGTGGTTGGTGGTTGAGTATAGTGTCCACTGCCTGGCAATAACTAATATGTTGATGGGGGAGTAGACAGGGTGAGTGTGGACTTCACCCCAGAGGGGTTTATGGCAGTCCACACTCAGAGAGAGACTCTGAAGTACTGTCTATACAATAGTTATTTATTCATTCATTCACACGGTATATATACGAGTAGCTACATGTATAATCATTCGCACATCTCGCACGTACTTAATCTACGGCTTATCCTAACACGTATTGTACAATATCTAATCGCTAATTTAGAATGTGCCTCGTCGGCACAGATAGTAAACCATCAAATTATTATAATAAAGTATTAATTATAATTAAAATCATAAAAAGATCTTGAAAGCTTTGAAAAAATATGCATATTTTTTATCGTCCAAGAGTAAGTGTAAAGCTACCAATAGAACCCTTACGCTTTTCATCATCAACATCATCATCATCATATCAGCCGAAAGACGTCCACTGCTGGACATAGGCCTCCCCCAAAGAGTGCCAAAATGACCGGTCCTGCGCCACCCGCATCCAGCGGACTCCCGCGACCTTTACCAGGTCATCAGTCCACCTTGTGGGGGGCCTACCCACGCCGCACCTTCCGGTAGGTACGTGGTCGCCACTCGAGAACCTTTCCGCCCCAACGGCCATCGGTTCTACGTGCAATCGGTCTTACGCTTTTATGGAAACAAAGCTTTACAACAACTATGGACCTAAACGCAGTATTTCGCGAGCGAAACAGCAATTTACTTGATTTTCCATACAACGGTTAGTACGAATAACAGGTGTGACGTCATACCTGTGTAACACTTAGTATGGAGTTTTAATGGCTGCCACCAGTGAGGTCAATCTTTGTCTAAATTTTTTGGGTATTTATGTTCTTTAATTGTAGTTGCTCCCATACAAACATTTGTACACAGTAACTCAACATCGCTAATAGACGTGCACGTTATTCCGCGTTTCTGCGGAATAGATAGAGAATATCGTTCTAGTAAGTAATCATGGAATTCCGCAAAAGTAACGCCAGGTCAATTAGTTGAAGAATAATTGACAGACGAGACTCGATTAAAATGAACCGCACTCAAATCAGTTCATCCGATTGGGAGACAAAGACAGACACACAGATACACATGTTAAACCCCCTCGCTTTCGACGGGGGTTAAAAAGACCGACCTAGTTCCTTTGGCCGATTGACCGAGATCGGATCAGAGCGTTCCATTTTTAGTGTCCCTTAGCAAAATTGCTCCAACGGAACACTTT
The DNA here is from genome assembly GCA_963854355.1 of Epinotia brunnichana. Classification (NCBI taxonomy): domain Eukaryota; kingdom Metazoa; phylum Arthropoda; class Insecta; order Lepidoptera; family Tortricidae; genus Epinotia; species Epinotia brunnichana. The sequence continues at coordinate 23,344,088 of OY977946.1, read as the reverse complement.
TGAAAGGAACGCTCCAATCTCAAGTCAATCGGCCAAAGGAACCAGGTCGGTCTTTTAGACCGTTCAAACACAACTCTTCACTGTGAAGAGCAACCTGTTGAGAGATGCCAGGCTAACAGTTGGCAGCTGCCATTTGTGTTGGATAGATGCTTCTCGGAAGTTGTTTGACGCAAGCCCCTTAACGCTAATCAAGAGCTCCTAAAGTACGCCCCCCACACTAATGCTTAAAAAACGGTGACGGTACGGAATCGCAGTGACGCATCGTATGCGTACCGTTTTTGACGCACGCTCCCCAGCTCAGCATGCGTTCAGTAATGAAAAGACTTTAATGTTTTGTTTTACTGAAAAGGCGCTGGAACTTATACTGGTATTAAGGTAGTATTTAGTACCATTTATACATGAGCACAGATTATATAATAGTACATGAGTAAATTTAACAAAACTATGTAGTATTTGACATAATCGCTTTACAGGGTGTGGCCTGTAATATGAGCAAAAAATTAAACGGTACGGTTAACCTTGTGAACAATTATTTCCACGTGGTTTTATCAAAATTCAAAATAAGTTTACTTGTATATTTGAGCTTTTCTGCAGTGCTATAAGTAACTTTTTATTTTAAAAACACTAATAAAATGAAATACTTAAAAATGAAAAAAATCACAAAAATATCTTTTGTAAACCAAAATGCAAAAAGTATTAAGACTCATTACATGATGTTACCTAAACATCTGCATTGACTGTTGTGCTATGATGTCGTGGTGTCACGATACATTACTTGGAGGTAATGACTTTAGATCCAAAAAAAAAAATTAATGGGACACAAATGCCGCAAATGCTCTAAGGAAGCGACCTCTTGAATATTTGCTCCTATTACAGGCCACAACCTGTATAGTGACGGCTCTTTTAAGTCGCCTGCCGTGTTTAGATAAGATTTTTAATAACGCAAAAGTTCAAATCCTTTTTTACGGGTTCATATTTTAATTGGACTGGACCGAGACAAGTGGCGGAAAAAAGGGGAGGACTTTGCCCAGCAATATAGGCTACAAAAAAAATATATATATTTTAATTTATTAGTTACAGGTATTGCTAATTTTTGCAACTTTGAAACGTCAAATCACTTTTTTTAGCTACATATGTAATTAAAATTTTATTTTAAGTCAGGTTTTTCATTCAGTCATAGTCATATAATAATTTTAATTTTAGTCAATTTTTTTTACTCTAATTATAATTTTCAATTCATATATTAGACTGATTCATAATTGTTGCTCTTAGCAATACTGGAGACGACGCGTGTCTAACAATCGCAAGAGAAGCGTAAATAACACATTCACGGCCACGCTAATCTCGTAGCGTACCTACGCCGTAGCCCGTAGCAGGTTGAACCTCGTATGTAGCGAAAATGGGTTAATGTGTACCTATATACCTACAGTCCATTTCTCTGATACATTTCAGTCATCTTGAAAATGTATCTGAGACATTTCCAATATTGAGGATGGTAGTTGGAATCCTTTTCAAGATCCGCAACGAAGCAAAATAATTAATTACAATGTACAAACACAAACGCTTCTGGGGACCAATGTGGAACACGTTTTCTTCTCATTGCAGTCCTATATTAATCATATCTGTCCTATATTAATACTACTATACCTATATTAATCATATCTGTCTTCCTTTTGCGTAAGTGGAAAGCCAAACGTGTGTAAGCAAGACTCATTGATGTTGAGACGTGATTGGAATGGAATTGTCAGTTGCGTAATGGAGGCTCAGTTTGAACTAGCCATTCGATAAGAACGGGGACGCTTGTAAAGTCACGAACCAATGTACCAATGGTGTTAAGTACGTGATTTTATTGACTGGGCAAACTATTTGTTTATAAAACATTAATATAATTTTACTCATAAATTCGTAGTGATTATACATGACCACAGAACAGACATCGTGTACTTACTTCACAGTCAGTATCATCCTCCTAGCGTTATTCCCGGTTGTGCCCCTAAAGGAGCCCGGGGTCCGCTTTGACACCTAATCCCAAGATTGGGCATAGGCACTAGTTTGACGAAAGCGACTGCCATCTGACCTTCCGACCCAGAAGGAAAACTAGACCTTATTGGGATTAGACCGGTTTCCTCACGATGTTTTCCTTCACCGAAAAGCTAACAGTAAATATTCCGTATATAAGTTCCGAAAAACTCATTGGTACGAGCCGGGATTCGAACCCACGACCGCCGAATGCCTGAACCACTAGGATACCGTAGCTTCACTTCACAGTCAGTATAATGATTTGTAAATAGATCAACAGACCTCGAATGCTTGTGCGACGGCATTTTTATAATAAAAGTGACAAAACTTTCTGATATAAGTTACCTACTATTTTTCAAAATTCGAACAGTCTTAAGGCGCCGTAGGTTCATGGTCTTCTCTCCCTCTCACTGAGCATAAGCGTGAGCGAGATGGAAGTGCGTGTCCGAAAGCGCGGATATAATTTTTTTTTAATTTTTTTTTTTTTGTACGTTTACATAATTAAAAAAAGTAATCACTCAGTTCCCTGAAACATGATAAAGCCGATTTATTGAACCAATTTTAATATGTTTAGCTTTTGTGCATAATTTGTTACGAATGTTTTCAGTGTATTTTAGACCTATGTTCGTGATTTTTTTTCTATCGAGCGAAAATTCCTTAATCATGTTTCGAATCACTGATCTCCCTGCAGAAAAGCCTCGAAATTACTATTCGTATTTTTTTATATGATATTATTATAAACAGACGCATTATATTGTTTCAAAAACTCTGTTCGCTTAACTTCGCTGAACCTACAGCGCCTTAACACTTTTGGGGTCTTATAGTTTCGGAAAAAAGTGGCTGTGAAATACGGACGGACAGACAGACAGACAGACAGACATGACGAATCTATAAGGGTTCCGTTTTTTGCCATTTGGCTACGGAACCCTAAAAACAACTATCAAATGACGTTGTTGTGTTTTGAACACAACAACGTCATTTGATACCGTGTACCTAACCAGTGTAAAACATACTATTTTAAAAGATCACTGACAGTTAACATGGGGGCAGACAATCCAATTTCTGGTCATCGCGTCACGCTATAATCCATTACGCTGGACCCTAACACAAAACTAATTCGTTTTCGCATTTAATCTCAATGCATCAATTAGTGTATCTGGAGTAGCCGTCCTACCTCCGTAGAACCTAATAGGTTCAGTCAGTGACTACGAGTATTAACGTCATTTCGTCGTTCCACTGACCGGTGAGTAGGTAATAAAGTGTATTTACCGACGACACAGGCATTTCGGGTGCATCCACGCGAATCCTATTAAGGTTTAATCTCTATCCCATACGCGACACCTTTGGGTGCAGGTGCGTAATTATCTGACGGTAGCCTATACCTACTGTGAAAATGTCGGATATTTTAGCGAGAGCATGTCCGTTCCGTTGATATTAAGTTGTGTTGGTTGGCGAACATTGTGTAGGTAGTAGGTAAATTTAGGATTTAAATTAATTAGGCCCTTTTTTCATGTAGTAAGGAAGTTTTTGAAAAGATATTATTTGAAATTAGAAGGCTGTACATAATTATTAATTACGTACGGTTTGTAAACTCATTAAATACCAAGACTCAAAAGAAGTCAGCTTTAAGTAATATATAGCTGTCCACTAATAATCGAATTGACGTCATATGAATATTAACCTAAATAGTCGTCAAAAATATACTGTAAAATATTATAGGTTATTATATACAGGGTGATTCAGGAGACGTGAGCAGGACCAACCCTACACATACATTAAATGTTAATGGATCATTCACCATCGTAATTAAGTTAAACGCCGTTATTTTTTTAGGGTTCCGTACTCAAAGAGTAAAACGGGACCCTATTACTAAGACTCCGCTGTCCGTCCGTCTGTCTGTCACCAGGCTGAATCTCACTGATACCGTGATAGTTCCAGCTGAAGTTTTCACAGATGATGTATTTCTGTTGCCGCTATAACAATAAATACTAAAAACAAAGAATAAAATATTTTTTTATAGATAATGGTACGGAACCCTTCGTGCGCGAGTCCGACTCGCACTTGGCCGGTTTTTAATTTTGTTATCTAAAAGTTTCATTCTCAAATCATGGTCAGCAAACAAAACTCAAAAAAAATGAACGTTAATCTTACCAATGCTGGTACGATTGTGGTTATATTGTTGATCCTGCTCACGTCTCCTGAATCATCCTGTATATAGGTATGCATTTAACAAACTGTACGCAACAACATCACCCTTAGCGTGGGATTGAAGTGAGTCGCGTCTACTATCGACGCTACCGCCTATCGTCAAGATTTAGTATGAAAAGTCTATACACCGCCCCTGGTGGTCACTCATAGAACTAAAAATCCAAACTGTAACGTGAGGCACTTATACATTACTTAATTCGCGATCGACTTCACGTTCGTTCACGATTTTCCAATATTCAACCTTATATCACTAGCATTTATCGTTTTAATTTAATTGTTTGTCGGTTATGACATTACAGAATACGCGCATCGCGACGTCGACAGTGTCGACTGATGATTGATATATGTTGTGAATTCAAAACCCTTATTTTTATAAGTTCTTTAATTTGAGATTAATTTCGATCGGATCTACGGTAACTCTTGACGGAATAATACGATATCACGGGCCATTTTGCAAGTGAAATAGTAAACTACAGTCGCGACGGTATTCTTCGATTCGAAATGTCTCACACTACCGATTGGTAGTACGAATCGAACGTTAAATTACACATCGAAAACTAAACGCAAAGTGCCTAACGTTTTGCAGTTGGTTTCGTAGTCCAACGGCAGTGTGAGTTACAAGTTTGACGGGTCGAATCGAAGAATACCGTAGCGAGATCGAAATCTATTCGAAGCGCGTTTATTCGATCTCGTATTAGTTACGTAACGTTAGGTTACGATTGTATCTCACAATAATAAGGGTACATGTAAAAAGGACTCGCCGTAAAAACTCAATCCGTATTAATCAGATTGCAGACGTGTCGAAAACTCATCACAACGAGTTACCGTGACAGCCTTTTGCATAGGCGTTTGATTGATCTGCAGTTTCATGAAGCTACTACACCCGCAAATAATTCGGAATCTGAAAGTCCCGAGTTGAGTGAGTGAGTGAAATTGTAATTGATGTCTCGCCAAAGGGGTTCGAAACCCTATTTTCTGAATCACGGGAGCTTAAAATTTAAAACCCTGTTAGTTACCGATCTACCTACCGTTAGTTTACCTATTTATTACACGCTTGTGTGATTGGAAACTATAATACCTTAACTCTAAAGATACCGTCATCAAATTCGATTGATCCTATTTTTTTAGGGCTCCGTAGCCAAAATGGCAAAAATGGAATGATAGTTTCGTCCTGTCCGTCTGTCCATTTGTCCGCATGTCACAGGCATTTCACTCATAAACTATAAGGTGTATTGTGTTTGTGTTAGCCGCTACTTGCCGCTACATAGATGTGTAATCAAATGTCAAAAATAATGGGGCAATCCTTTTTTTTGTGGGGCATTCCATTATATATACCTGTAACTGGAAGTCAATATACAGTGTGGAAAGCTAAAACGGGGCAGTAAGGGCAGCTACTAGATCTCTTGCCACCACGCAAAAATGGCATTAGGATTTAATTCCTAAGTTTTTAAGTGATGACAATCTACATTCACAGATTTTTGAAAAAAAGTACAGTCAGCGAGAAAATCATCAATTTTTACGAATTTTTTTTTTAATGCCATTCGATCCCATTCCTATTAAGGATCAAAATACTCTTTGGGACCGACTAAAGTTTGACTACTACAACGCCCAGAAATCAAAGAAAACTTTTTCCATACAGTTAGTATGGGAATCCCAAAGTACAAGTAGTCCTTTAGTTAGACGACCATCAAATTGTATGGAGACGGAGATAACTTAATTTAGATTAGAAATGAGAGAATTCATTTCTTTGGTAAAAAATAAATGTTTGTTTAAATAGAAAATAGTGAAAAAAAACATGGCCATAGATGTGTAGTGCTCCCTTCATAATTTCATCTCTTTAATTTGACGTCTGTGCCATAACTAACTAACATACTCGTACATGTAGGTACTGCAAGTTAAATAAAAGCTTGTGAATACGTGTGTTTATACGATTTGTTAATAAATGCATTTATCATCTCCAATTTTCTGTTGCGTCCATTACATTACCATCTCACTAATCCGGCACATTGATGCACCGGCACCCTCAATAATCCAGGGGGTCAATTAGAAACACAATTTCTCATAAATTGGCTTCAATCAGTTTTGAGCCGAGGTATAGGATCCCATATACCCAGGCTTATAAAATACGCTGACACTGCGACAACGCAGCATAATGTATATGTATAAATTATTACGCGTGAGCCGCGTCAGCGCGTATACGCGCGGCGCACAGTGTTTTATAGAAGCCAAAAAAGTGACATCCCCATTTTCACGAAAAAAACGGAGGAGGTTCTCAAGTCGACGCGTATATTTTTTTTTTTATGTATGACCACGAATAACTTTTTACAGAGTAGTTCTATTTGGATAATTCTTTTTTAGTTGGAAAGGGTAGTTTTAAAGTTGGTCCCATATAAATTTGGAAAAAAAACAAACCTTAAGGGTAGGAAAACCGGGGATGATTGATTTTTCGTCGGTTAAAACTTAGTTTTTAAAGTAAATTATATTACAAATGACTGTAGTTTAGATCATTCATTACAAATGCGAGACCAAACTCCCGCGTTTCTAATATGTGAAGTTTTTGAGAAATACATTTTTAAAATATCTTGTTTCTGTCACGCGGATACTATGAAAAACATTTATATATTGCAAATTATTTAATAAACGTTTTTCTTCCATGTTCCGCCGTAGTAGGACCGCGATATTTGTATGACAACTTTATTATTATGTCTTCTATCTACCCTATTTTTTACAAGACCTAATTATATGGAACATTGAAATAAACACGTAAGATATTTTTTTGTAATATGAGACGGATCGGTCACTTTGGAACTCTGTGGGGGAGGCCTATGTCCAGCAGTGGCCGTCTTTCGGCTGATATGATGATGATGATGATGATGATGATGACGAGATGGATCAAGCAAAGTGTCTTATTTGCCGTCCTTAACCCAAAACGTACGTGAGGTAACTGTTTATATTTTTCAAAAATATTGACGCAGCTTCAACTTTTTTCTGGTCAAAAAAATAATCAGGCACTTCTAAAATTTTCATCCATTCCCAATTGCCTCTAATTGTCTTTGAAGGGTTTATCCAACACTTTGAACAACTGAAAAGTGTATTAAATAATTTGCAATATATAAATGTGTTTCGTAATATCCGAGTGTCAGAAACAAGATTTTCAAAAAAAAAATCTCAAAAACTACACATATTAGAAACACGGGAGTTTTAGTCTCTAAAATGGAGGTATCACTTTTTTGGCTTCTATAAAACACTGTGCGGCGTCAAGCTGCGGTGTGGTCGGTCCTTCACGCGACGAAATGAACGCGAGTAAAACATTGAAATCAAATTGGAATGTGAGGCTTATGTTTCAGTTTGACCTTAATACCAAAAACTAGGGACGCGTCCGCGGTTACCATCCATCCCCTGTTTGTAAGCCTCATTGTCATTTATGGATGAATTTTGGTTTTGAACTACCTAACTGCGCCATAAAAGCAGTTTGAACGATATTTAACATTTAAGGCGCCGTAGGTTCATGGTCTTCTCTCCCTCTCGCTGAGCATAAGCGTGAACGAGATGGAAGTGCGTGTTCGGAAGCACGGATGTCATGTTTTTTAATTTAATTTTTTTGTGCGATTAAATAAATAAAAAAGTAGCACTAAGTGAAGGGTAGGGAAAAAACATGTCTAGTCACTTTTTTTTCAAAATGAAAGTTTAATGTCAAAATGTTGAGCTTGTTATGAACTATTAAGTGACATTAAAATGTAATTTTGAAATAAAAAGTGAATACCTAGACATGTTCTTTCCGTGGACCCTTCAAGTTCCCTCAAACATGATATTGCCGATTTTTGGAACCAATTTGAATATGTTTAGCTTTTGTGCATAATTTGTTACGAATGTTTTTTGTGTATTTTAGACCTATGTTTGCTTTTTGCTTAATCATGTTTCGAATCACTGATCTCCCTGCAGGAAAGCTCAAGATTACTATTCGTATTTGTTTGAAACCATATTATTATAAACAGGCGCATTATACTGTTTCAAAAGTTCTGTTCGCTTAACTTCGCTGAACCTACGGAACCTTAACACAAAAAAAAACCGGCGAATGGTATTTTTTTCAACGTTTTCCTTAATAAATCAAAATTTAACCACTGTAGAGAAAAAAAAACGTTTTAGAAAGCGCAACTCGAGCCCTTTCATATGATACCCCACTTGATCTATTAACTAGACTTTGAATTTGTAACTCCCCTCATATTCGTCATTTACACAGAAAATAAAAATGTATATATAATTTTTTTATTATGCATAAACGTGTCTTAACCTTCTTAACAGTTGTTACAAATTTCAAATTGATCTCAAGAGCATTGATTGAGCTTGAGCTCAATCAATTGGCTTTGGGATTCAGCTCAAGTAGTTGCTGAGATATTTAACGTTATGACAGACGGGCAGAGTCGCACCATAAGGGTTCCTTTATTACCTTTTTGGTACGGAACCCTAAAAAGGACAAAAAAAAGTGTTTCAGATAGGTAACTACTTAGTAGGTTATTATAGTATACTGTGTTTTAAGGAAGCAAAATGGTTTATTTACGGTGAGGGCACTATATTGAATCCTGAGTGAAGCGAAAGATTCTTACCAAACAGAATCTTGAGCGTCCAAGCCAGAAATAATTTTACTACCGAGTGACACATACTGTTTTTCGGATTCACTCATTTGAGTCCAAGAACAACGCTTTTCAGAATAGGATCAGGGCATAAAAGTACAACTTAGATCCCTCATTTGAAATATAAATATAAATGTTTATTTGCTAGAATACGTAAGTACAAATGAGAGTTTGAGGGATACCATAACTCTTTTCTGAATAGTAGCTGTAAAAGGATGAATATTTTGTTTCTATAAGCGTACTGGACAGATATTCCGTCCGCTATAATTGACAACATTTCATTTTTCTGACTCCTTAATTTAGTTGAGGCATTTAATAGTATTTGAAAAGTTAGTAGACACGTATTTTTTATTTTCATTTAATTTTAAGTTAAACCCCCTAAATTTGGTAGTTTCAAACTACCACGTTCGAAAAGGGCCTAAGTATGTTTATAGGATGAATAAAATTAGCACTGTGGTCTATTTATTGAATTAAAAAGTAAAAAGTATGCTGCTGTATCTGTGACAGGAACATTTGACATTTTGAGTTTTGACGGTTCCTTGCTGACGGTTTTCGTTTGAAATAGAATCTTGCACATCATTAATAGCAAATAAACGTGTTTTGGAGAGTAACGAGAAAACGAAAATGTATCGTCAAAATCCATTGATTTCGTGTTTTGTGCTAAGTTGCAGGCACACGGCACTGATGTCGCTTGAAATCCAATGTTCCGAAAGGTTTACTATACATATGTGAAGATAACCCAAACTGATAATAGCATTTTAGATCATTAATCTTCAAACTCGTTGGCTGAAAAACATTGAACTGTTTAATCATCATCATATCAGCCGAAAGACGTCCACTGCTGGACATATTGAACTGTTTAATACAATAAAATTGTAAATATTCTTTTAAGCGTTGTTTAATTTTTTTCAGGCCCTACATGACAATAAATGTGTTTTATTTTATAAGTATTTATATCTACCTAGTCACGTCAAGTCCACTTTGTTCCGACTTTTGCCTCCTGCTTGCTCTGGACCAGCCTTTATTTTAATCATAATATATGTAACTAGCAAGTACTAGAGGCCCTAGCACACTAGGTTTTATCATCACGTTTTACGGCGAAATTGTACTGAAACGTCACGTAAAACGTAACATAAAACCTAGTGTGCTAGGGCCTTAGATCAAGGTATAAACAGTAAAAGTTAATCCTTTCGACGCATTTCACAACAAGCAAAGATGACAAAAACGGCGCCGTGGGCACGATAACCCGCAACACCTTTAGGCGTTCTTGCCGTTAAAAAGGTTAATAGCGTAAAATAATAATTACACCTGATGCTGGACAGCGTTTTATTTTACAGTATTTAATTGTATTACAATATCACCTACAGTATTGTTGCACTACTAGATATTTTGTCAAAAATAAGCAGGTATATGTATTCCAACACATCTCTGACTTCCAGTGATAATTTCTGCTCTGCATACCCTTTGAAGTGCTTCAGTGAGTTAATATATCTTGAGCTAAGACAAATTTATCTTTTAAAACAGCCTCAGACAACTTAAAATAAGCCGAGTCCAATAACACCGTATTGATGTGACTGGTGAGTTAGCTTCCACACATAAACTGCGTTAACATTATTCTATCCACCGTTGGCAGATTGCAAGAATTAGCTATAACGTAGCCATCGGTGACTTACATTATTAATTATTTTCAAAGTTTTATCAAAATTACATATTACCGTCACTGACTTAACTTGACAAGAATTAGTCAAATAACTGTCACACTGTCAATGTCACACCCAAAGAGAATATAACCACTACACCAATAGTTGTTTATTACAGGGCACATTAAACAAAGCCATGGAATGTCCGCGTTCAGCCTTTAAATGGCTTTTTCAAAGTAATTTCCACTTTTCTCAAGAACTAGCGAAGATAAAAATCTGTAATTTTTTTTAATTACCAAGCTATCCCAAATCTCTAAATGGTTTTTAGTTTGAGCCGCTATGAAAAAATGAAATGTTGTTAATTGCCCCTACCCCCAGATATCCCCACATTGATTCTGATTTTTATAGACACTGGCAAATTCAACTCGCAATCTAATCACAATACGTCACGTCGTCGTTCCGGAGTTGAGGTCCAGGAAGTGAATTTTTCTGCCTGCCTAGCGAGCGGCAGTTGCTGCTTACTTCCCAGCCCGAGAGACGTAAATGTATTTTCTTTAACGTAAATATCAATACAATCAGGAAGTTGCTTGTCGATCGAAATGAAATGCAATTTTAAATCGAATGAATCGATTTATTTTCTCTATGAGCCCATTTGTCGTTTGCTACCTTTGTTACAAAATATTGTTCGCCTAGTTAGGGCAGATAAGTACCATCGGCACTCCAGGCCACGGACCCCTAACTATTATTCTCAGAAACCATAAACGATTTGTATAGTCAGTCTTCACCAGAGTTTATTCAATGCTCGTACTGTATGCATCCCAAATTCTTGAAAGGACAGCGAGGCCTAAACATACACATAGGCAAGTCTCATAAATCTACAAATAACTTATCTACCCATCTCTCGCCAGTCCCTACTACATCTACCCTTCACTCGCCAGTCCCTACCACATCTACCATCACTTTACGGTCCCTACATCATCTACCCATCACTCGCCTTCCCCTACTACATCTACCCATCACTCGCCAGTCCCGTCCACATCTACCCATCACTCGCCAGTCCCTACCACATCTACCCATTACTTTCCAGTCCCTACATCATCTACCCATCACTCGCCTTCCCCTACTACATCTACCCATCACTCGCCAGTCCCGTCCACATCTACCCATCACTCGCTAATCCCGTCCACATCTACCCATCACTCGCTAGTCATCAGGCGAGTGATGGGCAAATGTCGTCGGGACTGGAAAGTGATGGGTAGATGTAGTAGGGACTGGAAAGTAATGGGTAGATGTGGTAGGGACCACATCTACCCATTACTTTCCAGTCCCTACTACATCTACCCATCACTCGCCAGTCCCTACCACATCTACCCATTACTTTCCAGTCCCTACTACATCTACCCATCACTCGCCAGTCCCTACCACATCTACCCATCACTTTCCAGTCCCTACTACATCCACCCATTACTTTCCAGTCCCTACTACATCTACCCATCACTCGCCAGTGCCTACTACATCTACCCATCACTCGCCAGTCCCTACCACATCTACTCATCACTTTCCAGTCCCTACTACATCCACCCATCACTTTCCAGTCCCTACTACATCTACCCATCACTCGCCAGTCCCTACCACATCTACCCATCACTTTCCAGTCCCGACGACATTTGCCCATCACTCGCCAGTCCCTACCACATCTACCCATCACTTTCCAGTCCCGACGACATTTGCCCATCACTCGCCAGTCCCTACCACATCTACCCATCACTCACCAGTCCCTAACACATATTCCCACGCCGCTGTTCCCCTTTTTAACAATTTAAGCGAACATAAAAGTGCCCTTCCTTCCCAGTCATGAAACCCCGAAAGGTGCGAGGATTGCTGTCGCAACGAGCTTTTCCAAGGCGATAGGTGATTATATAATAGATTAGAATAGAATAGCCATTTATTGATAAACATTATTACATAAAAATATGATTTTTAACAGGTTTTTAATATGCTAAAACTCACAATAGTTAATTGTTAGACAATTATGTTTCTATTTATTTTTATTATTAAATATTAATTTACATTAATTTTAAATTGCCTCTCCTTCGGTGAAGAGGGAGGGACTGTAATAAAACTCTATGGGTTACAAAGCCCTGCTAGGAGAATATATAATAGTACATTGTTTAACAAGGGGCGTATGAGGAATATTGCAAGCGAGAGTCTATCAGGAGCCCGACGCCGTAAGGCGGAGGGCTTTTGATGAATCGAGTTTGCAATATTCTTACGCCCGTGTTTTTCATCACATTTGCGAGGAAATAAATAACCACAAAAGACAGAAAAACCTATGTTTTATACAAGCGCATCAATCAAATGTTGACGAAATTGACAACTTCACTTTTAGATCAGTGCGAGTGGAGGGCGGAGCTTCAATATTTCTTTCTTGCAGGGCACGGCCTGTTCGATTTTTTTCCAACCAATCATAGAGCAGAATTCTTGCCGTCCAGATTTGCTTAACCAATCAGATCACACACAAGCTCATTACTTCCCTTGGGACCATTATTTCCCGCGGGAACAATTTAGGCCATTGTCCTTCTGTATACAGGCAAGGAATAACACCATTTATGACAAGTGTGATGAAAATGTAATTATAATTATAATTTACTTATTGTTTTTCAGTTACCATGTCGTATACATTATTATATTTTGTGTATTTATTTAACTGATTTATTACCTTAGTTATTATAGTAAGATAGTAAGAAGCACGCATAATATAAGTTTGTATTCGTACTTACAATCACATTACATATTAGATTAGTATTATAAGACTTATAATATTTCTATGGTAGACAAGTAGTATTATAATATTATTAATGAGTTTATTGTAGTTTTTTTTTTGTAATCAAAAACAAAAAAAAACGGTAGCTGATTGCGTCACCAAAAATTCAACTTCCAGGTGCGAAAACCTTCTTTTATTTGCTTACAATACTCTGCATATACAGGGTAGAAAGTTAAAACGGGGCAGTAAGGGCAGCTACTAGATCCCTTGCAGCCACGCAAAAATGACATAATGATTTCAGTCCTAACTTTTTAAGTGCTGACAATCTACGTTCACAGATTTTTGAAAAAAAGTACAGTCAGCGAGAAAATCATAAATTTTGATGATTTTTTTTAATGCCTTTCGATCCCATTCCTATTAAGGATCAAAATACTCTTTGGGACCGACTAAGGTTTGACTACTACAACGCCCAGAAATCAAAGAAAACTTTTTCCATACAGTTAGTATGGGAATCCCAAAGTACAAGTAGTCCTTAGTTAGACGACCATCAAATTGTATGGAGACGGAGATAACTTCATTTAGATTAGAAATGAGAGAATTCATTTCTTTGGTAAAAAATAAATGTTTGTTTAAATAGAAAAGAATGAAAAAAAACATGGCCATAGATATGTAGTGCTCCCTTCATAATTTCATCTCTTTAATTTGACTTTGTGAAGTTGGTATACTACTTGTACTTTGGGATTCCCATACTAACTGTATGGAAAAAGTTTTCTTTAATTTCTGAGCGTTCTAGTAGTCAAACATTAGTCGGTCCCAAAGAGTATTTTGATCCTTAATAGGAATGGGATCGAATGGCATTAAAAAAAAAATACGTCAAAATTGATGATTTTCTCGCTGACTGTACTTTTTTCAAAAATCTGTGAATGTAGATTGTCATCACTTAAAAAGTTAGGAATGAAATCCGTATGCCATTTTTGCGTAGCGGCAAGGGATCTAGTAGCTGCCCTTACTGCCCCGTTTTAACTTTCCACCCTGTATGTAAAAACGAAACCCGGCGCGGCGTTCTCTAACAGCCAAAATTGAAACTAATATAGAAACAACAGAATGCTCTTTCCAAATTGGGTCTAAAAATTGAGATATACTCGTACCTATCCAAAGTAGTAGAGGCAAGTGAACGACGGAGACCATAAAGGTGCTGCGATCAATCTTTCAGGCTGAACTCTTCGCATTAAATAAATGCGTGGAGATCAATCTTGAAAGAAACCTAAGGAACCAACATATCTACATCAACTCGGACAGCCAAGCTGCTCTGCTGGCACTAGAATCACTAGAGTCCTACTCTAAACTAGTCTAGAATTGTAAAAATAATCTAAACACCCTGGCGAACTCCAACAAAGTCATACTTAGATGGGTACCAGGGCACTCCGACATTGTAGGAAACGAAAGAGCAGATGAACTTGCAAGGCAGGGCGCAGACACGGCCCTAGTCGGCCCGGAACCGTTCTGTGGCATCACAAAACGGAAAGCATATTCTCTGCTAAACAACGCGGAAAAATCAGAGGCAATCAAGCTGTGGAAGTTCACCAAAGGACAAAAACAAGCTAAAGCCCTGATCGAAGGGTTCAATAGTAAGCTGTCTAAAGAGTTATTACAATTCAAAAGGCACAAAACCTGCGCAGTGACAAGAATCCTGACAGGACATTGCAAATTGAACAAACACCTGTTTCAAATGGGTATGAAGCAGGACACAACTTGCAGGTTCTGCCAGGAGACAGAGGAGACTGCAATGCACATTCTCTGCTCCTGCGGACCACTCATGCATAAAAGAAGTACCTACCTAGGGCGGCACATAATGCACCCACAAGAAGTACAACATATCACCGCCCAAAGAATCTGGAATTTCCTGGAGGCAACGGTACTTAACGGTGAACTCTAAAACAAGGGCTGCAACAATAGATCACTTGCTGGTCGAAGCGGCATATTAAGGCCCACAAACAAAATAATAATAAAAAAAGGTGCTGCGAAAATTATTTTCTCAAGTGACACGTCAGCCTCAGATACTCCCGAAACACTCGCTAAGCCACCAGCTCCCTCATCCCCTTACTTCTCTGACTCACCTAGCTCAGCTCTGCCCTGTCTCCAAGCTTCTTGGCCGCCATTTCATCTTTAAGCAAAATAAAGGCTATTATTTTGCATGCTTATTTAAGTAGAGTACGGCGGACTGTACCGTGTATTTGTACCAACATAATGTGACCCGTATTCCGCAAATAAATATTTCATTTCATTTCATTTCATTTCATTAAGAATGGCTCGGCTGGTGGCCAAGACGGCATAACAGCCCCAGCACCTGAAGGACCTCATTATTGGTGCTCCTGAGGGAAGAAACAATGATCTTCTTTCTGCGACGAACATTTCAATCGGTTTTCAAGTGCGTTCCGCTTTTACAGTTTACGTGTGAGTGGAAGTGAAACGCACTGATACGCACTGACTGAAGTCTAGTATTGTAGACTTCGAGACCATATCACAGCCAGGCACACTTAAAAAACTATAATTTAATCAATTAGGGTGTTTAAAGCGGTCAGGAAGATGGTTGCGATTCTTGGAGTCTATCAAAATAGTTTAGGTAAGTGGTCTAAATAAAATTACGTGGGTACCTACACTTTTCTTATGTAAGCAAATAACAAAAAACTGTGTTTATTCTTAAATTAATCTCATGGCTCCAAATTTAGATTCTGCTTCGAAACATTCATATTTGAATTTATTTAATCGAATTTGTACAATTTTGTATAGGTATTTCAAGATATTTACAAACAGTGGCAAAACAGATAAGATAATCTACTGGTGTATCTGAGGCAGAACATTTCCATGTCGGTGAACATATTGGGGGAAAGACCAATTGCAATCTTCGTGCTGGACAGTCTGGCCGTGCAGGTTGGCCTCTTGGGTGGAGAGGACCCGCGACAGGCGCGGTAGCCCAAGCTGGCTCAGCATAGTATGGCTCCGAGGATTACTGTGGTGGAGCTGGGCGGGCGACGGTAGCTGAACTGAAGACGGCATTTGGACTTGCTGTGAACAATGAAAACTCCTGGTAAAGTAACGAGCTAAGAAGAGATTCACATGAAAGAACAAGTTACTCGATATTCAAGCACTCGTTTCTCGTGATGTATTGTAAAGAATGAACTGAAATGTGCAACATTATGTGTTACTAGTACAATGTCACTACCTGTGATGTGAGTTCCTACAATTGGCTCTTTGTATATAGGTACTGTCAATGATTATTGTGTGTATATAGCTGTTGGCTCTCCTAAATAAAAAAAAATGATAAAAAAAAAATGTCCTGTATCGTATTGAAGGTATTTCCCCGAGCAGTTCACCCGCTCTGGATTTGATGACCGACATTGACGATATCGCGCGAATGAATTTGCAAACAATTGACGCATAAGTATTTTGTAGTCGGCAGGGCCGTTACTATGCGTGATATAATTCACAACTAAAATCTTAGCGCATCGTCTATAACCATGACTATGCGACTACCATTGAAGTTGGAGCGGAGGGAAGTCAAACGCTGAGAGAAATGCTCAAATATGTAGTTAAAAATCGAATAGAATAAGTTGCATCATCCACTCCATTTCAAATTATATTTTCAACTACATGCTAGGCATTTTCAGTTCTCATATTAAATGATGCCTCATCAATTGTTACTTTATTGCAGGCAAATATCTGAAAGAAAACGTATCCTAGATCTGAACTTGCTTTAACACTGCATACTTACTATTTCCGGTGTGCTTAATGCAGAACTTGTATTGTGCTCAAACGGGTACTGGATATGATTACTTGGCATGGTAAACTGATTGCGCTGATGTGGTATCAAGCCTGGTAGGTTCGACGGGAAGATGTTCCGCTCAAGATGTTCAGGAACAAACTGCTGAATCTGCATCTGTGGGAGCTGGCGCGATTGCATCTGTGGCTGGAACATGGGCAGCTCCTGCTGCTCCGGCAAAAGCACGGGCACTTTCTGAGCATGGCGCTTTCTTCTTTTTGAATTATTATTCTCGTCTTCAGTTTGCGTACCAGTCTGGGTCGTCTGCGAATCGGTCCTGGGTAACATGTGTGTCTGCGGTGATTCTAACGCATTGTTTGTAAGGCGAAAACCAAACTTTTGTAAGGTAGCCAAAACCATAAAGGAGTTAACCATGTCAGCGTATGGAACAGGGCTACGAGACAAAGAAGGGGTTTCTGCTAAATGGGGCTGCTGATCCGAGGGGGAAGCCGTTCGTTCGGACGGCGGGACGACGGCAGGCACCGATGGCTGCTGGTTTTTAGTAGTGAGCAGCTGCATTATAACACCTGCAGATAACTGTACAGCAGTATTTAGTACATTCTTGTTGTTGATACTATGTTTCATGACTGAGTCCAAGATGTCCTTACTTGAGTTGTTTTCAGTGCCTTCTAAATCAATCACAACGCAATTCTTATCATTATTTTTATCCATCTGTGTTTTGAAATTGTCAATCTGATTCTGTAAATCTTGAAATGTTAAGCCGCTATTCTTTATTGTGTCTAGAATTTGATAACCCTCCTCGGTAACAAAGAAAACTTTTTCGGTTTGCGTGGCTTGTACAGCTGTTGTCTGTGTATTGCTACTAGTGCTTAGCCGGTTCTCTTTATTGACAGGATTATTTGACCTATAACCGTAACTGCCCTTCGGCGCCACTAATGTAAGTGGTAACTTGTGTTTAATAGATATAGGTACCTCGTTGTTACTTTTGTACAACATAGTTGCATTGGATTTGCTTTCAGAAGTATTAATTGTTTCTGCTTTCTGTTTTACCAGTTCTTCAATAGGAGGGGTATTTATATTACTCTGTGTCATAGTTGGATTGCATTTTAAATTTGTCTTATTACTAATGGGTTCCGGTGTTGTGATTATCTGGTCAAGTTTGTCGGCGAGAGTTGTTCTTCCCTTGCTGGTGGGAACCGGGTGGCGGAACTTCCTTAAGCTCGAAGGGCTCAAAAGCAGAGGGTTCGTCGGCGGCAGACTGAACTGCTGAGGAAGCCGACGCGTTTCTGTCTGGTTGGGACTCAGCGGTTTCATCCTTGCATTTGAATTATTGTATTTTTTGATGGCTTTCAAATAACTGTAAAACAAAAACAGATTATTATAACATATCCTTGACGTTTTTACTACGTTTGACCAGATAGACTAGAGACCTATTTCGGATCAGCACGAGAACCACAATACCACAACACTTAGGCCGCGGTCTGAACGCCAGCGGGGAGCGGGGCGCAGAGCGTGAGTTCATAGATTGAACTCGAACAAACGTATGAACTGCCGCTCGTCGCCTCGCTACCCACTGTCGTCCAATCCACGGCCTTATTTTAGTGCTACGCATTCAGGGAGACATATACTAGTGTAAAAATTGTGTCCTGAATCAATCAATGAGCTTGCAAGAAGGCTTATCAGGCAGGGATGTTTATGTCACTTACAGCTTTGGATAAATACATGAGATACTTATACCCCATGCCCCATACGCTACCAGCACACATCACACAAGGCATACTATGCCTAATTGTCTGAATGTGGCGGATAAAATGATTAAACTGCAACTACAATTCAAAGGCTGGAGTATATTGTATAAACGCAATATATTGGAATAGTATTTATTTTGTAGCGCGCGCTTGGGCGTTCGGCAGAGCAAGACGCGAGCCGTCAGGTGAGTACTTATTTATAAACAGTTCACGCCTGGGAGTGCCCTGATTATTATACTTGTTTGCGCGCGTTCCGCCGCGTATCCCGCACCGCTTGTTCATAAACGCGGCCTAAGAACTGAACTTGCATGTAAGGATGAGCGCTATGCTATATACGATTATTACGTAAGTAATGACGTTTCTGTAATGTACCCTTTGGTAATATTTCTCTCAGCAAAAATATTTAGCCAAACTTACGTTATCATATAAAAAACGCACGCACAACGGATCACGCACAACGAAGAGTTCCATGCCTATTAAAAAAGTCGTATCGTCACTAGAGCCTTATGGCACTTACACCCTTTTCTATAGGGAAAGCAGTTTTTCAGCAATATCTCGAAAAACCTTGAACCGATCTTGTTCAAAATCATTTTTGGTGAAATAATTTAATAAGCTCTATGTCTACGATTCCATTAAAAAATATATGACACAGTTTTTTTTTCTTTCTGTTACAGAGCTCCCCTAATTTTTTTTTTTTTCAAAATTTCATTACAGAACTATGTAGCGGCTAACAAAATACACCTATTTATCATCTAATGCGTTATTACTTATTAGTAGCTAGGCGTTATCTTGGACGAGGCAGCAGGATCTATCTACTACTTATTTTATACCTGACTACATATCTACATAAATAAATTCGACCCAGGTTTAACTTTGTCCAGAAAATAAATAACCAACATTTTTAACCTGGGCTAGGTACGATTTTTTTTTGTTCAAATGTTAGTTCAGCTAAGAGGAACTTATTCCAAAGTAATAAAAAGTTTTAAATGTCTTTGAATACCTAATCAAGTTGAATTTACTAACTCTACAAATACTGATTTAGTACAAACAATTTTAAGAAAAATATATAAAAAAATATTTATTTCCGTAACAGTGATAAACTAATTGCGGTTTACAACAGATATTTAGTATTTAAAAAAAATGTGTGTTCGATCTTTTTTCAAGAATGAGTATAATACTTTCCAAATAAATAGCAAAACATGTTTTTTTCTTGGCCAATTTGAAACACCAGTAGTTATACTTACTGGATTATAGGCAAAGAGACTTTCAAACTAGGTTTCGGCTTTGGCGCACGTTTTGGCACTGTCGTAAAAGTGTTTTTACCGCTCTTTTGGCTAACCAGCCAGTTCTGGTTATTACAATCCTTTAAAAGTTTTAAGTTTATACTTTTATACTTATACTTGCGATACTCGGAGGCATAATCAACTTCCGTTCGATCCATTGACTAAGACCAATTAAATGTCCTTTTACTTTTAATTTTGAATCACTGACGATATAATCTTCTAAAAATCCAACAACCATCGAAACCAAAGAAACTTTCAACTAAACTTTTCTATTGTTCCAAAAAAATTAAAACCACTTAAATAAACGCAGTTAAGTAAGTACAGTTTAAAAACAAAATCGTACAAACGAAATCTACAAACGGTTTGAATTAAAGCGGTTCGATTTTCTAAACGAGAACAATTGAAAATCGTGGAGCGAAAATCGGCAACATTCGAAAGCGGAACTCCGATGTTCGGAAAGTTCGCCGCCGGAACCGGCGTGCATTCGACGCCGCGATTTCTTACGACTGGGTTCTGGGCGGACGCATCAGGTGGTCCGCCCAAATGCGCGCGCCTTCGACTACTGTAGAACTATAATGGTGCATGCGACTATGGGGTCCCTAGACGGATGTGACGTTGCCGCTTTGGCGTGACGCGGGATGCCTCCTGCACTAGCACTTGGAGCAATTAATGACATGTGAAACGAATCGATCGGTCGTTGCAACGTATTAATGAGAAGCCCGTGTTAATGGGCCTAAGTTTATGCCGCGATGAATTCAAAAACTAAGTACAAGTTATTTTTAAATTTTGCATTTTTTTTTATTTGTATACATACTCCATTGACGATTTCTGTAGCCTAGTTGGTAGTGACGCCTACGATGCCAGAGGTCCCGGGTTCGAATCCCAGTAAGGGCATTTATTTGTGTAATGAGCACGAATATTTGTTCCTGAGTCATGGATAATATGTTTTCTATGCATTTAAGTATTTATTTATCTATATGAGTATGTATATCACCGTCTAGTACCTATAGTACAAGCTTTGCTTAGTTTGGGACTAGGTCGGCTTGTGTAAGATTGTCCCCCAATATTTATTTATTTATTTATTTATACCGTATAACACATCGTATGAGACAATTCTTGAGACACGTAAATGTTCGTTTTTTGCTAAGCCAAGAGTTTAACTTAATAATCGTATTTGGTAGGACGATTTTCCGGATTAAAAATTTCGGCGGCGTCCGGACACAGACTGTCGGATGAAGCCATTATTTGATTAAGTATGTCTGTTAAGTATTGTTAGTGGTGTCAATTTCAAATTAATTAAAGAATTTCGAGTGAGTAGAGATGCCATACATATTTGAGAATAACATATGAATTTCCTGTTATTACTGAGCCAAATGAATGAATGAATGAATATATTTATTTGTATAACATAGGTACATGTACAGATCTTAAAACTAAAGCATAATAGCGAAATAGTATGTTTTGCCGGTTGGCGTACAAATATTTTATAATGTTTTGTAATAACATTTTTGTTTTAATAATAGCGTTAACTTTTTCTTAAAGGGTCCAATTTGTAAATATTTTATGATGCTTGGAATTTTATTATATATTTGAGGGGCCATTCCCAGTACACTCTTACTCAGAATAGCAGTTTTACATGCCTTGTGACAGTTGTGACGCAACATATTTTCATACTGTAGTCTTGTAGGGAGCGTTCGTGTGTCGGAAAATTTATTATTTAGGTGGTATTACATTTTACAAAAAATGCCACTTCTAAAATATACATACGAGTACAGGGGAATGTCAAGATTTTTAGTTGTTTGAAATATGGAATGCAACTATCTTTCATTTTTAATCCACACATAGCTCGGGCGCACCTTTTTTGAGCCTTAAATACTGACTCCTTATCAACTGAATTGCCCCAAAAAATGATTCCGTATCTTAATACTGACGCAACAAGACCATGATAAGCAGCTAGTAGAGCATCATTATTAACTAATTTGGAAAGTTTGTAAAGAGCAAAATCAGATTTATTTATTTTTTTACACAGGTCTTGTGCATGGTATTTCCATGTCAGCTGACTGTCAATAAGTAATCTCAAGAATTTAGTCACTCCTACCGTTGCTATATTATTCCCTTCATAATGAATACTAATATCTTTTACTTTAGTTCGTTGATAAAAGTGCATAACATTGGTTTTAGTCAAATTAATTACTAGATTATTATTGCTCAACCACATTATTATGTCAGTTATAGTAATATTGATGTCATGTTCATAGTCAAGAACATTTTTATATTTTAAAATAGTTGTGCTCTGCAAACAAAATCATAGGATGAGAAATGGCTTTAGGTAGATTATTGATATAGATCAAGAATAACAGAGGGCCCAGTACACTTCCCTGTGGTACACCGTAACTTACATATCTTGCATCTGATAAAAACATCTTGTGGGTCTTGCTTTTAACACAGGTTCTACTTATTTCAGTATATTGCAACCGGTTGGAGAGGTAGAATTTTATGAGTTCTAGTATGTTTCCCCGGTTTCCCCTGATACCATAAGCATTGAGTTTATTGTGTATGATCATGATGTCATGATCTACGTGATCAAAGGCTTTAGACATATTGGTATTCTCTTGTCAAGGCTTTCCATTCCAGTATTAATCAAATCAAATATAGCCATATTTATGCTAACACTTTTTCTATACCCTTTTTGTTCCGTACGTAATAAGTCAAATCTATTCAAATAGGTATAGGCACTTGTGTATATATTTCTCAAATATTTTTGAAAACACTGGTAGAAGAGCTATTGGCCGATAATTTTCAGGGGTTTCTTTGTCGCCTTTTTTATGCAGAGGTGTAATAATGGATATTTTTAACTTACGTAAATAATAATACGGCCCGCAACACACGTCAGGTTTCCGCATCAGGTTCTATTAAGAGGTTTTGAGATTACGGCACGCGTACCGCAGATTGTTATATCTCGAGCGCGTCAACGTTGCATACAATAAACGCCACGTGCGTGATCCCCAAAATGTGACAGGAAACCTGATCCGGCTTCTGATGTGCTTAAGGCAACTTTCGACTTACAGTTGTGAACCCTCCCTGCGAGTTCTAGGTGCGCCCTCGGAAAACATCTGCACAGGACACCAATAACAAAAGTTTATTTATAAGTCAACACGCCACTTCTGCGTTACTAAATTGATAAACATTTCTGTTGAGCCATAATGTTAGTACTGGTCAAAAAAAATGCCATATGCCATCAATAACTTAAAAAGGAAAACACATTTTACATTAAACAAACTTTTTCAAACTAAATTGACGTTCTGCCAATGCTATAAAATATATAAAAACAGTTATATAAGATAAGTTGGAAAACTGGCATAAACCTACTATAAAGTGTTTGAAAGTAGTAGTGAACCCGCGTATAAAGAAATCCGGTATTCACAGCGCACATCACCTCAACGCGAGCTCGGTTCAACAACTCCACAACAGCCTACTAAAAGCAAACAAAACACAACTCACATTTGAAAAGGGATGGAGCTATAATACCATCATAAACCCGTCTCTTTCCTAACACTAAGCTACTTTATAAGTTAAAGAGAATTGATGAGACAAATGGCCTTTTGCCGCCCAATGGGCAAGGCATACGTGGCTGCAACGTAGCTCCGCGTTATATTTAGATTACGAGTATGTCCCTTGGATGCCGCGGCCAAAGTTATTACTGTAATTATATCATCGATAGTTTCCGCTAGTGTGGTATTAATGAGACACTCATGTTACATTATCCTGATTAGACACTGTTCCATCTATTGTTGTACATGTCTCTAACAAATACATTTCTATTTCATGAGTAACTTGTAATAAAATTAAGCTAAATAGCCTAAAATAGTAGTGAGTAAAACATTAACTACAAACAGAATACCTACACAAAAGTAAAATAAAATAAAACAAATAAAGATAACATCACAAATAGAAAACTTGGCCCAGATCGGCGCCCAGAAGGCTGGCGGCATTGCCACGTTGTATGGCAATACTTATACGCTGGGCTAGGTATGCGTCAGCCTTCTGGTTACCAGAAGCATCGACAAGGCGCTGCGAAAGTGTTTTGTAGATTTTTAAAGCGCTGGTGCCCCATGGCTCTTGACCCCGAAAGGCTCAAACATGAAGCCACTGTCAATGCCAGCATATTTGAGCCTTTTGTGTGACTCGACTGAGTCAGCAGCAGCACCAGCCCTAGTAGAGGTACCAGGAAGGTGGGACGGCGCAAGGGTATCGACGCAGGTAGCGTCCCATATCAATGGCCGTCCCAAACTCAAACTTTCTATTTAGAAAATTAGCCGGGCGGTAAAATACTGCTAGTATATTTGCTGTAACTGTAATTACTAGGATTGCAAAATGAATACGTATAGTCATGTTTTCCACATAGCCAATTTTAGATTAATAATATAATAGTTATTTACGATACAAGTGCAGATAATAGGAAATTCGCAATGAGTGGTGATAAATTAAAACACGACCGAAGGGAGTGTTTTAATCGACACGAGTTGCGAATTACCTATTCGCACGTTTATCGTACAACGTTTTACAGTGGTAGTACATATGGCTCTTTAAAGTTTCGACATATGCACGGAAAGTAGGCTTGTGTTATGGGTACTAGACGACGATATATTTAATAGATATATAGTTAAATATGGGACTGGTGTGGGACGCTACTTGCGCTGATACGTTGGCAGCGTCCTACTTGCCAGTCACGTCCAAACTAGCCGGGGCAGCGGCGGATGCCCGAGAGCGATCCAAGGTCGGGAAATATAGCTGTCTCGGCGCCCAGTACGACTTTGTCGCATTTGGCGTCGAGACACTCGGCCCTTGGGGAAAAAGCGCGCGTGGGCTCCACCAGGAGATCAGCAAGCGGTTGAGGGACGCAACGGGTGACCCTCGCGCAGGCAGCTTTCTCGCTCAAAGAATAGCGATTGCTATTCAACGCGGGAATGCTGCCTGTGTGATGGGCACCCTGCCTAAAGGGCAAAGTTTTAATACGTTTCTGTAATTTTATATTTTAATAATTTTATTTTTTTAAGTAGTTTTAAATTACATGCTTGTATATAATTTTTGGTTGTTAAATAAATAACATATACAATACGTTAAATATGTATATAGGAAACATGCAAGACACAGAACCAAATATTCATCAAACAAATATTTGCCCATACCGGTATTTGAACCTGGACCGTCAGCTTGGCGGACATGGTACTGCGGTTGTCAAATTGGTCTGTTATTTTTATTATTTTTATAAACCTTATATTAACAAGTTGATTTGATGATGGAGTCAGAAGGTGGAACTCTGCAATAGCTAATAGTAAACCCTCTAGTAAAACCAAGAGTCTAGCCAATCTAAACAATCTGAGCAATGTAATTCAGCGCCAATCACGAAACACATGCGTCAAAGCGCTTCGGGCACTTTTTGCTACAAACGGATTTACCAAAGCTGCTACGGCTTACGACGCCACGTTACGAGCGCGCAGCGTGGTGATGAATTCTAATACCGCCTAACCTACGGCGTAGCGCTGCTGCCGTACGTAGCTTAACACATTCACTGCCAAGAATAGCTACGCGCTACTGTCGTAGCCGATCTCGTGGTTTTCCCACTAAGTAGCGGAAAGTGGCTACGTCGTAGCGGCGGCTTTACTACGGCGGAGGATTTACCAAAGCTCATAATTGCTACGGCCTATATCGTTACGCTACGAGCGTAGCATGGTGCTAATTCTGATACTATTATACCTACCCTACGGCGTAGCGCTGCTGACGTAGTATAGCCTTAACCTATTCACGGCCACGCTACGCTCGTAGTGCTACGCCGTAGTCCGTAGCAGCTTAAACTCCGTATGTAGCGAAAAGCGCTCGTAGCGCTCGCATGTGTGTTGTCATGGGCGCTGAATGGGTTAACCTCAGAGCATAGAATACTAGAGAGAGGACAAGCCGTCGGCGGCCGCGTCGCAGTTGTTAGCTCAATGGGCATACTCTGCCATACTGTGCACGCGTGCTGATCGCAGAGAATAGTACGTTTCTTCCCAAAATGCCTGATATGATGCGCGTGTATTGTCTCATAAGAGCGTAGGTATACAAGTGTGTGTGTTTTAGATGTGTGCGTGCTTTGTCTTGTCAATTACATGGGCTTTGTGTGGGTTAATGTACTTGCGACAGGCGTACTCAATACAAATCGGCCGGCATGTCCGATCTCCTTATATTCATACATCTGTGGGGTTAACACATTCACTGCCAAGAACCGCTACGCGCTACGCTCGTAACCGATCCCATGGCTTTCCCGCTAAGTGGCGGAAAGCGGCTATGGTGTAGGTGCCCGCTAGGTGGCTTCCTGGCCGTGAAAGTGTTAACTAACGCAACGAATGTAGCATGAACGTAAATGAGAATACGTAAAGCGTGATGAAAATTGGACTCGCCTGCGTTCTGTGTAATACTAAATATTTTTACAAGTACACTACCTACTAAATGATACCTCACGCCACGGTTTTTGTGCTCTTTGTATAATTAAATAAATAATCAGGTTACGCTTCAAGTGTGCCTATATTTTTTTTTTTTGCGGACTGTCTTATACAAATCGACCTAGTCCCAAACTAAGCAAAGCTTGTACTATGGGTACTAGACGAAGATAAACATACTTATATAGATAAATAAATACTTAAATACATAGAAAACATCCATGACTCAGGAACAAATATTCACGCTCATCACACAAATAAATGCCCTTACCGGGATTCGAACCCCAGGACCTCTTGCTTCGTAGGCAGCGTCACTACCAACTAGGCTAAATCGGTCGTATTTGAAGAGTATCCTCGATTTCTCCTGGATTCCATCATCAGCTCCTGAGCTGATTACCATGGGACGATTTAGGAAGGATACCCATTTACACAAAAAAAATTAAATCCAAATCGGTAAAGGCTTCTTCGAGTAATCGGGGAGCATAAACAAATAGTAAATTTTTCAGTTTCATTTCAAAGTTCAATATCTCAACAACGGCTGTACCGATTTTGTTGAAACGTAGCTAAGAACCACATTCCAATCGGTCCTACGATGCCGCAGACAGACACACATACACACAGACACGTCAAACTTATAACACCCCTCTTTTTGCCACGGGGGTTAAAAACAAAAGATTCAGACAGATTGAGAACCTCTTTTTTTGAAGTCGGTTAATAACACATTTTAGTATGCGTTCGTATTCGATCTTTCCTTCTTTCCTGTAGACAACCCAACACTTTTAGGGCCGTTTCCTTATTTTGGCGCTGTACCTATACAAGTATGTAAAGCGCATAATATCGTTCTTAAACCGTTTGTACTATTGTCTTATTCAACGGGATATTTTTAATAGCCTTAGTAATGTATTTTGTGAATTGTAAGTATCAAATACTTAATAGTTTTTTTTTTCATGACTGTGAGTGAATGGAAGTCCAATGGTAACTTACCTTAAGGTGGTTCGATTGCCATACAAAGCGTTATTTGACATTCGCAAGCTAACGGCGTGTTATTTTAAGAAACTTATGTAACAAACTTTCATAAATTGGCTTCCCACTTGCGCCAAATTCCCCTTTCCTAGAATAAACTTGTATAAACTAGATTAATTTGAGAAATTGGTTTGGGACGTGATATTTTGGGAATACTATTTTTCTCAAATTAATCTAGTTTATACAAGTTTATTCTATGAATGGGAGAATTTGGCGCAAATGGGAAGCCAATTGATGAAAGTTTGTTACATAAGTTTCTTAAAATATCACGCCGTTAGCCTGCGAATGTCAAAAAACGCTTTGTATGGCAATCGAACCACCTTAAGGAACGCGGGATGTAGCGCGCGATATCACCAACTATTGCCTAAACCTTCCAGGTTTTAAATAGTGGCTTTATGTGCAACACAGTAACCATGTAAAAAAAATTGTAGTAAAAAAAATTATATAAAGCTCCAAATCGGATAAATCAAAATCGTAGGATCTTATTTTTCATTTGTTTAAGTACCATTTGTCCAACTTTGCCCTAACACGCTCGTAGCCGTTTAATACCGTAATACTACCTAGTAGGTATATTTACACTCTCACCGGTGGGCAAATTTACACTCAATGCCAAAGTAGGAGTGCTGGACATTCACGCGCGTCAGATACCGTCTGCTACCCTTAACAACCAACAAGATATGAGGTGGCTCATACAAAGCCGTCGGCACAACAATTAATTTGGAGCCCAGACCGAGTAGTAACATCAATTTCCTGGTGCTCTCATCGTATTACCTGGCTGTATTATTGACATGCTTTGACAAGTTCCGAGTTAATCCGGCGTTCGGCTTTACCATCAATACCAATCAAACGCACGGCACATCAAAGGGATTCCCTGCAGCTGTAACAGGGTTGCTAGCACAAGGAAATTGGATATTTTATGCAAGCTATTTAATTTCGTTATCAAACCTTTTGAGTCAGGTGTGATGTGGAAAAGAGGGGAACAACAACTGTCATTCATCATCCTCCTAGCGTTATTCCCGGTTGTTCCCCTAAAGGAGTCCGGGGTCCGCTTTGACACCTAATCCCAAGATATGCCATAGGCACTAATTTTACCAATTTACTGCCATCTGCCTAGGGAAAACTAGACCTTATTGGGATTAGAGCGGTTTCCTCACGATGTTTTCCTTCACCAAAAAGTTAGCTAGTAAATATTTTGTACATAAGTTCCGAAAAACTCATTGGTACGAGCCGGGATTCGAACCCACGACCGCCGCTTGACAGCGGCGTGCCTGAACCACGGGGCTACCGTAGCTTTTTTTTTGAACAACAACTGTCATTATCCCATACAAAAAGTGACATTTAGACCATTGTGACTTACATACATCGATACATATTTTTTGCACTTGACTGTACAATCGACGTACTTACGTGATCGACCTGCTGGTACACTTGAATATAATGTTTTTATTTATTTTAACATGAATTACACATTCTGCAATTCACAAAAGCTAAGTTATATCTTTAAAGAGGCATAGTAAGAGTATTTCTGTGTCTCTCTCGTTCACTCCCTGTTATACTTTTATTGATATTAGTTTTATTATTGAATTAAGAGTCACTTATAGAACGCAAATAAATAAAAAATTAAGTATCGTCTATACAGAAGTCCAGTTTGCAAATATTCTAAAAGCAAACAGAGGCTCTTCAGGCTGCAAAGCATGACAAATAATAGTACATTACTTACCTAGGGCGGTAAAACAAAGAATGTCGCAGATCGCCGATATTTGACGGCCAAGGGCGATAAATATGCGATCTGAGGCTTTCTTTATTACGTGGTGAGTACACAATTTTACGTCTCTGCCTGACCAGAAAGTGGGATTTTCCTATGCGGTAATTGCTACTTTATGGCTAGGCATGACGTAAATATACCTGCTTATGCACTGAGGTACGTAAATTGTCAAATCACGATTTTAGTTATCCAAGTCCGATGAGTAAATTTATTACCAAAACATTACAAATCTATATTCCCAATTCGATCACACTGGAATAAGAGCTTGATTTATGTTATGGTTATGACATATCAGAATTACTTATATCTTGCAATAGACTCCATTATTCGCCTCGCACCTCGGCCACATCTCAAATGTATTTTACTTTCGAGATGTGACCGTTTCGCAGTGTGCAATAGAACCCCAACTCAAATGTGTTTTAATTTTGAGATGTGGCCGTATTGCAGTTACGAGTACCAGGCGCATTGTTATTGATCATCGTTTGCTGGAACTGTCACTTAGATTAAGTATTTACCACATCATTCCAATTAATGACTATATAATCACTATTAATTAATGTAACTGCCAGGTAATTAGCTACTTTCCTAAAAAAGATATTTAGTCCGTCAGTTAGATTATCTCAAGTCATATCTTTTGTCAAGCAAACAAAAAATTATAAAGATAGAGCCCGTTTAAGTTCCGTGTGATGTCACATTAAAAGAAAAGGAAATACGTGTCTAATATTTTTTGATAATTTAGCTGACCAACTAAATAGAAATTATATTTTTTTACCCAGGAAAATACCCAACTTCACAAAACAATCGAATGAATTTGATCGAATCATAATGTGCTGCGACAACCATTGGTCACTCCCTTCCAACCCTGGAACCTCGCTGCGCCCGGATAGATTCAAATATCTGGCTTCCAATACTGGCTGTTTTCGCAGTGCACCGGACCGGATTAATTTGAGGTGTACATCAAAATAAAAATTGGGCGATGATTTTCCCGTTTGATTTTATAGATGTCGAGATTCGATTCGATAACCTACTAGTTTTTTTGCAATACATACGAGTAAAGCCGCAGATATCGATTAAAAGCTCGTATGAAAGGGGTGTCAGACAGAAAAACGGTGTTTTCTTTCTAAACTGTGTTTAACTTGTGTGCGTAAAATCTCCATACTCATATTATAAGAGGATTTCGATTTCAAAATATTTTTACCTACGTGTAGAATGGACTTCTGGATGGTTATGAGCATACCTGTGCTAACTCGGGGCACCCATACTAAAAGTGATGTAGCAAAATATTTTATCGACAAAAAAATATATCGATGTTACTGTCAACATTTAAATGTTATTCAACATAAATACATGTCGGAGCTTCACTCCCTGCAGCGTGTTGAGCAAAGCAACATCACAAGATGGATTAGATTTAAGGACATGCAGCGCCATCTACTTTAATGTAGACACTACCAATCGAAGTTTGTTCATGACAACGCCACCTAGTGGCTAATAGTTGGACCACTATGTTAAATTATCAAGTTAGGAAACGTCAAGTTGTCAACTTGGGTGTAGTTGGCGCGAGGATGGCAACTGAATCCTTTATGGTGGTAGGCTTGGCTCTCAGGTTAGCCAACCGTAATTGTTGGGCGCGAGCGAGGAAACGGCAGACTGATTTGAGTCGTCGAACAGTAATGACGTGTTGCCATCCTTCTACCAAATTCACCGCGTTTCCTGAAGGGTTATGCCTGAAGGCTTATTCCTGAAGGGTTATCTAGACAGGATCAATCCGATCATATCTTTACGATCCCAAGTGCTTTGTTATATTGTGGTCAAATGTTAAGTAAAGCCAATCATCAACTATCGTGACGTGTTATTATTTCGTCGCCCACGTGTGAAGTTACCCTCAAATCTAGAACTTGGTGAAAATACGAGTGTGGAAAAGGATCCTCTTCGACATACATATTATTTATTTTCCTCTTAATTTTTAAATAAAAACAATAAACAAATTAAAACGTGCATTTATTTGTTTATTTTAAAATAGTTTTCTAAACTATGTTTTTTTTTTCCTTATTCGTCGGTAATAAAGATTGCCGTCTAGATGAAAATATCCACTTTAAATTAATATACGTTCTTTTAATGTCCACAGTGGTCAACGGGGCATTTTATCTTATCTTAAAATACGTCTTGACTTTTGCGTCAAAATAAAACAGATATGATATGTGTTCAGGTATGATATCGAAGTTTATAGTAATCGAGAAATTTCAATGAGCACATGTGTTGATATATGTCGACATCTTTTTTATCGATATCAAATCCCTAAAAAGTGCCCCGAGTTAGCACAGGTATGGTTAGAGTCTGACCAGCGACACGTGACAGTAGCATTTTTATCAAATTATTTATATGGCAACAATAATACATCGGCCTGACAGACCGGCATGTTTTTGCGGCTTTTGCTGTCGAAACCCTCGGACCCTGGAGCCCAGGCGCTCACCAATTATTTGGCCAATTGTCAAAAAAATTGGTCAAAGTATCTGGAGACCATAGGGCTGGCTCGTTCCTTGCCCAACGGATCGGCATATCCATACAAAGAGGGAACGCAGCCAGTCTTATGGGAACCCTTCCGCAGGGATCCGACCTTGGGGACCTCTTTTGATAAAATTAGTTTTTCCTAATTTTAGGTTTATTTAGTTTATTTAAGTTTTTTCTATAGTTATGTATTGTAAGTAGGTTTTTAACTGTCAAATAATTATATCCTATGAAATAAACTGTCAGTTATAAGTACCTACTTATGACGGCTCCATACATTTCGTGTTACCAGCATGCGTTTTTTTAAAATTTGCCGCCATTTTTCACTGTCACGACTCGCTGGTCCAGACTCTATGAGTTCTTATTTGCCAGACGCGGGCGAAGCCGTGCGGGCAGCTAGTTTTAAATATGCTTGCATATATTGTTGTAGTTACTTACCTTTTTTATTACAGCAATATTCCCAAATAATATCAGCTTAATAAAGCTCCATTCTCTTTGCAAGGACAATAAGATAAAATAAATGCTCCACCGGGCGCTTGGCAAACGGCTGAGGGAGGCAACGGGCGACTGGCGCGCGGGCACCTTTCTCGCGCAGAGAATTGCAATCGCAATCCAGCGCGGGAACGCTGCCTGCGTGATGGGCACCCTACTACCAAGGGCACCAAATTTTGATAGGTATTTTTAATTTTTAGCTTTAGTTATTTTAATTTTAGTTAGTTTTAGTTTAATATTCAAGTTATGTGTTTTTCATAAGTAGTTTAGTTTGTATAATATTATTATTGTTAATAAATTTAATTGATAAAATAAAAAATGAAATAATATGCACTCAAGAGCAAAAGTTTCGGGTCACCCTAAATTAAAAAAACCGCAATAGGTTTTTTATGTATTTTACACTAGTCTTATTTACATAATATACAATTCTTCGTTATACCCAAATGTATTAGCAATTTCCGGGATCCTATCATAAAAATATCAACATACAAAAATGACGATTTTTGCGATATCTCGCTCCGTTAACGCTGTTTTTTTCATGGGTTTTTACGAGACCTGTAATGGTGTTTTTTTCAACTGATATTTTTGCAGTTTAGATGTAAAATTAAATAAAGATCAAAATTCTAATTCTAAATTCTTAATCATTTATTTGTAATCATAGGTATATGGATGGTCAAAAAACTTAAAATTATGTACACTATGTTTTGCCATATGGCATACAAATACTTTATGAGAAGATGGAGCATGCATCTAATTTAGAGTAATAGGTATTTAATACAAAATGCGTTCTGATATTCTTAGAGTTCACAATCCGTTAAATATTCGTTCAGTGAATAATAGGCTTTTTTTACTAAAAGGGTCAATAGGTTTTTTAATACAGTTGCTCAAAAAGTGGTACTTTTTGTAGCTGCTAATCGTGTGCAAAGTTGTATCTTGCGCACTAGTGCTTTTTACTTTTCCACGTGTATCGAACGACGTTTTTTAATACAGTTGCGAAAAAATAAGAAAAACAACAAGTAAGGAATTTGAAACTTTTATATTATTTATTCTGTAACATCATACATCATCATCATCATTTTCAGTCTGTAATCGCCCACTGCTGAGCATAAGCCTCTCTTCACGTACGCCACTTATCCCGGTCCCGTGCTAGTCTCATCCAGAAATGACCCGCGGTCTTTTTTATGTCATCAACCCATCGAGCTGGTGGACGACCAACGCTTCTTTTTCCTGCAATTGGCCACCAATCCGTTAACGTTTTGGTCCACCTACCATCACGCTGCCTGGCAATATGTCAAAACATCATACAGTACAGTTGAAAAATAATGAATTTGTTCAAAAAATATTATTTTTTAAGTTAGTTATACTTGTTGTTTTTCTTATTTTTTCGCAACTGTATTAAAAAACGTCGTTCGATACACGTGCGGAAATGTCATTCTTCACTCGTCCCGAGTCTTACCACTCGCCTACGGCTCGTGGCAAGATATCTCGGCGCTCGTGGCGTAATGACATACTTTCCGCACTAGCATCGAAATGTACTATTTTTTAATTCTATCAAATCTTCTACTTTGCATAGATATTTTGGAATAGATCATGACATAATAAAAAAGGACTGTGCAACCTTGCACTATTTTAGGAAATATGACGGTATTTTTTTCACCGAGCCGAAACTTTTGCTCTTCAGTATATTATAGTTTAACCTATCTATTGTTTTACATCCCAAAGTCTTCTTCTTCATCATCCCAAAGTAATAATTCGATTAGAATAATTTGACATCAGCATACGAGGGTTACCCCTCTTGCAAAAGAAGGTATAACACTCATAAACGTGACGATAACTAAAACGGTAATTATATCTTCTTTTGCAGGCCAGTGTATTTTACACACGCGAAGCAACTGTGTTAAGTTTTTTGCTGCAAGTAGTTTTAGGGCAGGAGAGTAACGTATATCCTGGTCCAAAAAAGCAAAGCTACTGTTGAAAGCTAAATACCTTGACTATATACGCATATGACGCTACATAAGTTATTTATATTTTTGTACTAAGTTATTTCACCTTCACGTAACCTCAATGTATCTCTATATTTTATTATATAATTTTGTGAGTGACGTGGGTGTAAGAAGGTATATCTTATTAAAAATTCGGTTACAAAAGTGAATGTAGAATATGTTTATTTACAGATCATTTTAGACACTTAACTATATCATCTATAAATGTATACAAATAAAAACCTTTGCGTTTCCTTTTAAAAACTGTGATTCTACATACCTTTGTGAAATCATGCAAACGTGATTGATGCCTTTACTAATACATTTAATTGCGTATCTTTATGAAACCACGTCACAGGATGATCTCTTTGTATCAGATTCAATTACCCACTGAATTAAACAAAGCCCACGCCCACGGGCTTTATTAATTTGCTTTTGTGCAACCTGCAACCTTCAATAATAATGTGGTTGCATCAAGCCACGTAGTGGCCTAACTGCCAGGGCCTTCATTTGAGTCATCTTTTTCACTTCCTAATTGCATTTCAATCTAATTCGCGTTCTCGTTCTGAGGCGTTAGTTCGGTGCGTGTGGAAGCGTGAAAACATAATGTGATTGGAATCCGAAGCGACGATTAAAAAATTGTTCTCCCCGGTAAAGTGCGCTGTGTATCGCCACTCCTTTAAAATGTCAGCCCGAAATGACGAACGTATGTGTTGCGCCCAGAGCGTACAGAGATCAAAGGCACCTTGTTTGATTCGTGTCCACGGCGCGTCGGTCACGTCGAAGCGATCAGCGAGTTCCGGTAAATATATATGTGCGCGCCTTGTCGGTGCACAGGGCTGTTATTCGCTACGCGTTAATGCGGCTCACCCCGCCGGTCACCCGTTACGTAACTAGACCTCTACCTACTTTTAATTACTACGCATCGCGGTGTCAAGGTATAATTGTGGGTGAGCGTCGAAGTGAGCTTAAAACAAGTTACAGAATAGGGGGGCAGCACACGTCGATGTGAGGGCGTGAGGGGCGGGATTGGCACAGTCGCTCACGTTCGAGTCGTTTGACTTTTCAGTCGCTAGACGGCGACGGAATATTTTAGTAAAATCATCATATTAATTACGTAAGTACATGTTAGATTAGCGTTCTGTGTAAATTGACCAAAGTAGTACTAGACTATTTATACAAGTGTAGGTACAAGGTGGATAAAAAGTCAATTAGGTCCATAAAAATCTGTTCGTATCGAAGGCTTCAAAAATATTGCGGGATCAAATGTATGCGAGTGCTATCGAGTCATGGGTAAAGTATTTCTACCAGCGCAGTTATATTTTTGATTAATACAATGCACCAAGTTATGCAACAGATAGCTACAAACATAGGTATTATATATATATATATATGAGCAGAGCTTGGGCGCAATCTAATATCATAATCCGTACCCATATCATATTTCGGTTCGCGTATCTACCGAAACAAGTCACGTGCGTGAGTCCTGATGAAGTTAAAATAAAGCCTGCGTAGGTACCTATTAACGTAAAACTTAAATCCTACTTAAACCTAATTCTAGCCGGACGATATAGGTCTATTCTGATAGTGGTTTTAGGTAGAATAGGATGTGTTTTATTTGTTTCTAATTTTTATTTTACGTAGGTACAGATTTTTTATTAAATTAATAATGACTGAAATTCAAATCCTACTTAAAACTAACACGTCCGGCTAAAATGTATCGTTTTTATGTTATTGGGTTTTGGATGTCGTCCACACAGGCAGGAATGATATTTTATCGGACTTGGTATGGTATTAAATAAATGGGTTCATAATAAAACAATATGAATTATACTAATTGTATTATAACGCCTAGGTTTTGAAAAATAGACTTATACCATCCACGACGTACCAATAAACCTTCATCGGGTGGGAACCGAAAAAATGCGTTGCTATAACTCGATTCAGCTAGCGGCAATGTAGCAGACATGCATAAATATGTAGCTTAATATTGACTCCGCTACATTATTTTAATATTATACCAGGTAATATAATAGGTACTTTTTAGATATATTTTAGTTTTATTTAGATGTATTTTAGTTTTAGTTTAGTTTAATTATAGTGGTGTATTTATTAAATTAAATAAAATGTATGTCACTTAAAATAATAATAATAATAAATATGGGCAAATGCGAAAAAAAAAAAAATTGGTACCTACGAGTACTATAAAAAATACGTAAGTACCTGGTATACTCTGTACTGTGTCTGAAATTTAGTAAGAAGATAGTGTGACTAGGATAGCTATCATCCTGCAAATAATACCCTATTGGGGTTATCTAGGCATCTAGGGGTGGATATTTGTAATACGGTTAACAAATTATACGCGAGCAACTTTTTCTCAGGTTTTCCACCTCACCTTGGTTTAAGAGACTGCCGCGTCGTACGAATTTAAAAGAAAATAATAAAATGTCGACGAGCGTAGGCGAGAGATGAAAGCGCAGGTATATGCGACATGATCGTTACAGCTAAGGTGATCTCAATACCGCATTAATGGACCTGCCATTAAATTCATTATCCCATGTTTAGGAAGGTTCGCTTATGAGCTTATTATAACTTGTTACACGGCATCATTGTTTTCTAATGGATAAAATAATGGGAACATGAGACGTTGGTGATTAGTACTTAGATTAATATTTTTCATCACACTTGCTCATAAATGGTGTTATTCCTTGCCTGTATACAGAAGGACAATGGCCTAAATTGTTCCCGCGGGAAATAATGGTCCCAAGGGAAGTAATGAGCTTGTGTGTGATCTGATTGGTTAAGCAAATCTGGACGGCAAGAATTCTGCTCTGCCTGCAAGAACCACATGCTCCATGCTCTGTGATTGGTTGAAATATTGAAGCTCCGCCCTCCACTCGCACTGATCTAGAAGTGAAGTTGTCAATTTCGTCAACATTTGATTGATGCGCTTGTATAAAACATAGGTTTTTCTGTCTTTTGTGGTTATTTATTTCCTCGCAAATGTGATGAAAAACATTGTGTATAACACGGGCGTAAGAATATTGCAAACTCGAGTCATCAAAAGCCCTCCGCCTCACGGCGTCGGGCTCCTGATAGACTCTCGTTTGCAGTATTCCTCATACGCCCCGCCCCTTGTTAAACAATGTACTATGCTAGTGCCAGCTATAAGAAAAAAGAAATGCTACCTAGCGAAATATTTTTATTCCCGACGTACATAAATCTTTCAGAACGCGTCGTAATTAATAGTTATTCTTATAAATGAAACAAAACGCGTGGGTAAGTAAGGCACTAGTTTTACGAAAATTATTACCATCTGACCTTCCAACCCAGAGGGAAAACTAGGCCTTGTTAAATTACCGGTTTCCTCACAATTTTTTCCTTTACCGAAAAACCAGTATTCAAAAACAATATTTAAAAAAAGAAAACGCAAATCGTAGCTTTCATGTGCAGAGTTTTGCTCACGTCACGTCACTCACAAATTTTCAAATTTTAATTAAAACTACATGGAATCTGCGTATCGGTTCAAAATGCATTAACTGTTTCAAATGGACGTCAGTGGCAACGAGAGTAAATTACGCGAAACGTGTATTTGAATGGTTTCGGTGATTATTAATATAAGTTGAATTGTAGGCAAAAAATCGTATCATATTGTACAGTCCATAGTAAAACTTAGAAACTTATAATATGTCATTTGTTTGTACGATTTATTTGTGATACACAGGTTACATAATAGGTGACAATAGAATAAATAAACCAGTTCTAAGGCAAAAAAAAACTATCGTATAGTAAGTAAGTAAGTAAATATTTATTTGTGATACACAGGTTACATAATAGGTGACAATAGAATAAAAATACAGTACGCTGTGACCTACCTAAAAGGTGTACAAATGTTGAGCCTTACAAACTAAAAACTACAACTAATACAAAAATTTTTGAGCATTAAATTTACTTAAACCTTTTAAAATTACATATTTTTAAGAAGAACATTCTCTTATTTTTATAACATATTTTACTTATTTAGGAAACTTCTATCTAAAAAAACTCGTCAATGGTGTAATATGCTCTCTCTAAAAGTTTTAACTTCAATTTGTTTTTAAACATTGACATATTTAATTTCTTTAGGCTTTCTGGTAAGAAATTATATATATTGGAAGCCATTATTATTACACTCTTTCTCAACAACGCTGTCTTGCCACTCACGGTTGGTATTGCATGTTTATAACGGACGCTTTTCGAATTCATGTTTAGCCTTAAGGGAAACAGTGAGGGGTTTGATTTGACAAAGACTGCGATCTCGTAAATATATAGGCAGGTTAGTGTGAGGACCTTTAATTCTTTAAAATGAGGTTTGCAACTATCAGTTCTTTTGAGGCCACATACGGCTCGAACGCATTTCTTCTGTGACCTAAATACCTGCAACTTATTGGTGGAATTACCCCAAAATATAATTCCGTATCTTAAGATCGAATTGATGTAACCATGGTAAGCAAGTAAAGCTGTTTTAAGGTCTGATATTTTCGAGATTTTATTAAGAACAAATACGAAACTGTTTACACGCTTATATAATGACTCAGTGTGTGGTTTCCAGTTTGTATGTATATCTATGTTTAAACCTAAAAATTTGGTAAAATTTATATTTCAAATTAAAGGAAAAATTGAAAAATTTAGGTTCCGAGCCGGATTTGAACCGGCGACCACAGGCATACATGGCCCATCGCTACTAACCAACTGAGCAATCGGAACAATCTGTCTCAGCTCCTAAATCCTTCAATCAGTTCCTTCTCACAACACCTTAGGGAGGCGTGTGTGGCTAGTTTATAAATATAGTTAGCAGCGTAACTGCGTTATACAAAAAAGTAACATTTATATTTTCAACGCTGTTATTATTATAATTAATGTTAAGACTTAAAGTGTTTAATTTTGGTTGATGAAACTGCATTAATTTTGTTTTTTCTATATTGAATTTTGTATATCCGGCGTCTGTCGGGATGTTCTCCTCTGCAGGTCGCATTTCTCGACCGATTTTCGTAAAATTTTGTGAAGAGGTTCAATAATGATTAGTTAGTTATTTTTTGGTAGTTTTGG
The DNA here is from genome assembly GCA_963854355.1 of Epinotia brunnichana. Classification (NCBI taxonomy): domain Eukaryota; kingdom Metazoa; phylum Arthropoda; class Insecta; order Lepidoptera; family Tortricidae; genus Epinotia; species Epinotia brunnichana. The sequence goes on along the minus strand of OY977946.1, from coordinate 23,304,683 downwards.
TTTTTCCAAATTATTATTATTTTTAATAAGACAGGCTCGAGAGTTCCGCAGCTCACAGAGCAACTAGTAATGTTATTATACTTATTATAGACTAGCTGTTGCCCGCGACTTCGTCCGCGTAGAACTTTTTATCGTCTTAGAAAATGATTTCTCTCAATACAAAATTTGAACCCTCTTTTAGGGGATAATTAAAAAAAAAGTTGATGTTCATTTTCTAGTTTGTGAACAAACAGTCTAAAACCAAAGTTAAAAATCTCATACTTCAAAAATGCCTTGAAATACTCAAACTTTGAACCAATTTTAACACTCTTAGGGGATGAATTTGGAAAAACTCTGAAATCAGTTTTGTAGTCTTTTAACGTACAGAATAAGACCGAAGTTAAAAATCTCTTACTCACACTTTAAAATTTTATTGCTCGCCATTTAAAATTTGAACCCCCTTTTAAACCCCCTTAGAGGTTGAATTTTTCTAATCGCTGAAAGAACTTTTTTCGTAAACTTTTAAGTCTCTAGCTCAAAAAAAGTGTTGCCCATACAAAGCTTTCTTAACCCCCTTAGGGGTGGAATTTTCTAAAACTCTGAAAGTACTTTATTATTAATTTTAATAAGTAACATTTTAAATAGTTTTAAGTCTAGTAAAAAACAAAGTTTTTCCCACACAACCCTTCTTAAGGATCTTAAGGATCCCCTTAGGGATGGAGTTTTCTAAAACGCTGAAAGTTCTTTTTTAGTATTCTAATAAGTAATCTTTTTGCAAAGTTTTAAGTCTAACTCAAAAAAAAGTGTTGCCCATGCAAAGCTTGCTCTCCTTTTTAACCCTATTACGGGTGGAATTTTCTAAAACGATTTGTGTTCTTTTTTTGTATTTTAATAAGTAATCTTTCTACAAAGTTTCAAGTCTCTATCTCAAAAACATAAACTTTCCCTGATAAAAACTTTGCACCCCTTTTTATCCCCCTTAGGGATAGATTTTTTCAAAACGCTGAAAGTCTTTTTTTTTTGTATTTTTATAAGTAATCTTTCTACAAAGTTTTAAGTGTCTAGCTCAGAAAAAGTGTTCTCCATACAAACCTTGCACCCTTTTTAACCCCCTTAGGGAATGATTTTTGTAAAACGCCGAATGTAGTATTTTTTATGTTCTAATAAGTAATTTTTCGTCAAAATTTTAAGTCTCTATTAAAAAAAATATGTTTTTCCCATACAAACTTTGCACCCTATTTTACCCCCTTAGGGGTGAAATTTTCCAAAACGCTGAAAGTACTTTCTTTGTATTTAAATAATCTTTCTACAAAGTTTTAGGACTCTAGCTAAAAAAAATAGTTTCCCACATACAAACTTTGCACCCCTATTTTAGCCCCCTATTTTTAGGGGTAGAATTTTCTAAAACGCTGAAAGTACTTAATTTGTATTCTGATGACTAATCTTTCTACAAAGTTTTAAGTCTCTATTTAAAAAAAAAATTGTTTCCCCCATACAAAATTTGCACCCCTATTTTACCCCCTTAGGGGTAGATTTTTTTAAAACACTGAATCTAGGTACTTTATTTGTATTCTAATGAATAATTTCTCTACAAAGTTTTAAGTCTCTATTTAAAAAAAAGTAGTTTTTCCCATACAAACTTTGCACTCTATTTTACCCCTTTAGGGGTAGAATTTTCTAAAACCCTGAAAGTTCTTTATTTGTATTCTAATGACTGATCTTTCTACAAAGTTTTAAGTCTCTATTTAAAAAAAAAATGTTTCCCCCATACAAACCTTGCACCCCTATTTTACCCCCGTAGGGGTGGAATTTTCCAAAACGCTGAAAGTGTTTCATTTATATTCTAATAACTAATTTTTCTACAAAGTTTAAGTCTATAGCTCAAAAAAAAAAAGGTTCTCCCATACAAACTTTGCACCCCCATTTTACCCCCTTAGGGGTAGAATTTTCAAAAATCCCTTTTTATCCCTAGCCCACGTTATAAAAGCAACATACTGTGCAAAAATCAACTCTCTAAAATTAGTAGTTTCGGCTGTGCGTTGATGAGTGAGTGAGTGAGTGATTGAGTGAATAAGTCAGTCAGGACATAGGCATTTATTATGTATAAATAAATAGAAGATAATGAAACTCCCATTCAAATATCTCAAAAAATTATGAAGCTACATCCGTTTTAATGTCGCTTGTTAGAGTGAGAAAGCGATGAGGGACTGTGAAGTCAATATACTCGAGCGTCATAGTAAAAAACAATCGTTTCATATGAAGGTGCGTTTTGCGGAAAAGGGACAGAACATACCCCCTCTTAAAACTTTGGACTCTTATAACTTAATCATTACCTATATAACCTCTTGCTTTGTTTTTTTCTCCATTTGACTATATTTATTTTAAATTCTTTTTCGAGAAAATACATTATGATTATTTACCATATTTTCGATTCCTGAGCTATAACCACGAACTTCGGAATTCGAAAATATTCGGGTATCTCTATCTCTATCGCACTAACCATACTCGAGTGACAGGGATGCAAATATATGAACATTGAGTATCGGTTTTCGTGGTAGCGCCGCAGGTACTTTGGCTGAATGCGCCGAGCGCGTGCCATTGTCATTCAAAAAAAACAAATTCGTGTTAATTATATTGTTCAAATTTGTTGATTTCATTTATTGAAATTACGACATAAAACGACATTTGCGCATATAAGTCCTCATATTAGAATCGAATATTTTTTTATGGTTTATATTTTAGCATTTGTCTCGTAAAGGTCTATCGTAGACGGGATTTAAATTATTAATAAGTGAAAGGCAAAGCAATTTCGCCATTTTGACGAAAATTTGACGGTTCTTATAGCTGACAGTTGGAGCAGCGTTTGATTTCAATAAAAATAAATGAAAAATTAAATGAAGTCGTATATTCGGAAAATTAATTTACTGTCGCAGTCGGATAAAAACTATCCTAAGTTGCAGCTAGAATAATAATGTACCTATATAAAATGTTTCATATTTTTCCGTTTATGGGATTCTGAGAACATTCGAACCGCGCAAAGCTTAGTTTCAAACTGGCTGATTCTTTTTTTAATTTAGAGATTTATTATAAGTGGAGATGATGAATCTGAGACGGTATGTTCGCTGAGTTACTTAGTAGGTACGGCATAAATTATTTAGTGCAAAACTTCTTGATAAACTATGTTAGAAGTTTTATTCTCCGGTGTGTAAACACATACATCAGCGGCATCGCTGACTCGAGAGAGAGCAACGTAGAGTTGACCGTGCGAGAAACAGCTGCTAGTGAGATCTATGCCTGCTTTGCGCAATGTCTGGCCCTGGGCCTTGTTGATGGTCATGGCAAAAGCAACACTAACAGGCAGTTGAATCCGTTTAAATTGAAATGGGTAATTATTGGGAATTATTGGAATGCGCGGAATAAAAACACATTCTCCTGCACCGCAACCGGTAAGTATTTCCGCTTCGATTACGTTCCTCTGTAACGCAACTACTTTTAAACGCGTTCCGTTGCATAATTTTGGGGGGCTTAAATTTCGCATTAAAATGATAGGTACGCCTATTTTGAGTTTGAGTTCATGCGCTGGGAGACCAGACGCTGATAATGAGTTTAAAAATTCTACCGGGTACGTTGTAGCCTCTTCTCGATCGATTACTCGGTTTATCGAGGTATAAGTGTGGAACTGCCCTTCAACTTTTTCCATTATGTTTGAGTTGATTGTTGTCGCCTGATCATTCCGAGGCGTAAGAATGGCTCGCTCGCAAAGCCAGCTGTTCTCCTGATTTATTATGTCATGTGGGTCGCCATACACCGACGAAATAAGTTCGTTGAGATTGGATACCAATTTACATATGTCGTTTGTTAAAGTTATTTTGCCTTCTACTACGGGATATCTGCCTTCGCCTATGCTTAGCAACAATTCGGAGAACTGTTGAGCATTTATATTTCCCCCCAGTAGAGCTCGCATATTGGTTGTTAAATTTAATTTGTTAACATATGGCCACAGATCAGATTTTTTAAAGCAAGCATTCACTTCATCCGCTCTCGTTCCACGGGTTACGACTGGTAATGTTTGGCGAAAATCTCCACAGAAGAGTACAGTAAGCCCGCCCATGAGTTGGTTATTTTGGCGTATGTCTTGAAGCGTTCTATTTACTGCTTCAATTGCTTTGCGATGCGCCATTGTGCACTCATCCCATACAATTAGTACACTGTCACGCAATACTTTAGCCTTTTCACAATTGCGCGAAATGTCGCAGACGGGAGTTTCAGTGACATCTAATTGTATGGGAATTTTTAGCATGGAATGTGCAGTTTTTCCTCCGGGCAGTAACGTGGCCGCAATTCCAGATGATGCCACAGCTAAGGCAATTTGACCTTGGATTCGAACTTGTGCAAGAATGAGTTTCGTCAAAAAAGTCTTTCCTGTGCCTCCCGGGGCATCCAAAAAATACAATCCTCCGGATGCATTTGAAACACTTTGGAATATTATATCAAAAACTCCTTTTTGTTCTGTTGTGAGGCTTGAAACCCCTTCAAGAGCAACAGTAAGTTCTGCGAAGTTATAATTAACTTCGGTTGCGTATTCTCTATGAGTGTCGGTTTCATTCAGGTCAGGCTCAGGCAGACCGTAGTGTGGTAACGGGTGGCCGCCAATTGAGATGACAATTTCTTGCAAGTCACACAAACAACAGTTTAATTTGATATTGCGCATGCGGTCATCGAGCTCGTGATGAGTTTCAGGACCTGATGTGCGTAAATAGTCCTCTGCCAAGTAGTTTTGGTATTTTAGCCACAGGTGATTGGCGTCGGAAATCCCGCAAAAAACTAACATCACGGCAAACAACTGTCGTAAACGATGTGGACTATCACCAAGTGATGCTTCTGATAGAGCTTCGTCCCAATGCTGGTCATCGTCCAATAGTCCGCGAGCCCGACAAGCTGCCTGGAAAGTCGGGTACTCGGTGCCATTGAAAATTTTTAAATCTGAAAAAGACGTCGGTCCTCTAACATTGTGCAAAAGCAACCGCACATAAAAACATTCTGCGTTATTGGGGTGCACGGTGTACACCCTTCCAATAACGTGTTCTCTCATGATGGAGGGAAAATTTTCAACAGGCGTTCCACGTCGCCGGCGTGTAAACAATCCGTGTTGTTTGTCATACGTATAGTACGATGGAACTTCGTCATAAAGCAATGTTTTTGCAAAATCGTCTGCCTCGCATAACGAAAAGAATGCCGTTAATGTTGTTTGCCTGGGATTCTCTAACTGTTCTGTTAAATTGCTTGTATTGAAATAAATACGTTGCCCACCTTCTACGTGAACGTTTAGGTGTATCACAGGCGGAAATCGTTCAAAAATCGGAAAACTGAATATCCGCCATGCTGCTTCCGAGGAACTAATGTAACGCCCCGTTTGGAATCTGGTTACTTCGTCACGGTCATTACTTGTAGCAAGCGTAGCCTGATCGGTTCCTTTATTTACATACTTGAAAATGTATTTAATCGATTTTATACTGTTACACAGTTCCACGTTTACATGACCCTGAAACGTTCTCGACAATACAGGTGAGAATGGTACAACCCACCGATTGTCTACTTCCAACAACCGTAGCATTGCAGTAAACCCTCCATGGTCTGGAGCACGTCGCCGGTATTTAGGATAACCATCTTCACCTGTAATTGTCTCTTGTAGTAGGCTTTTCGGAAATTTTTTAACACATCGTCCGTCCTGCATGCAAGGAGAGCTATTGTTTAAAGGGCCACAAGGTCCGTGAATCATGTGTTGCTTCACAATTGCGTGTAAAGCAGGATCTGAAATGGGATTTGGTATTTCTGCGCTTATTACTTTATCTACGTCATGGGGACGTATTTTTTCTTTAAGCCATAAAAGTATATGAGCGTGTGGTAGTCCTCGCTTTTGCCATTCAATGTTATATGTAAAGCACAAAGATGCGCCATACATTTTTTCTTTTGTGAGTAAATTAATTAATAATTTAAGTTTTAAATGAAAAACTCTACTTATTAAGTCGTGTCGGTCATACGGAACTTGACCTGGCAGCAGCTCTTGAGTTATTTCATTCCATTTAGGATTTGTAGTAGCAGTGATAAATAAGTCTGGCTTACCATATTTGCGAACATACGAAAGTGCGTCTTGCACTTGCTCGTGCATGTTACGTGGACTTCCGATGAAGCTTGAAGGTAAAATTACCAAGCGCCCCATGTTCTCGGAATTAGTATCATTTTGCAGTGCATCTTGGAGATCTGCATAATTCTCAGCTCGTAACTGCCTTTGATGAGTGCGGATATAAACTAAACGCTCAGTTTCGATTTTTGCGTACATGTCAACAATGAATTGAGAAAATAGACCGCGAAAACGTTGTAAATACGTAAATCTGTTTAGTCGGACCTGCAAAAGGTAGCAGTAAAATTGTAGCGCCGTGGCTTTTTTGTCGTTTCGTATTGCCCCAGTGGTAGGATCAAGTTGTCGTATTGCAAAGTTATAACCATCTTCACCGCGACAGTAAATAAGCGGATATTGTAATGAATCGTAAGAACGATGGGTTTCACTTATACGTTTCAGACGGTTATCTCGTGCACGTAAGACAATATCACGTTTGTCGCACTGTTGGTCTACCAGAACAACAGCTACTTCGTTGGTAGAAGGAGGGTTGTAGCGACCGCGGTGTTCTGTAGGAGGTCGTTTATCAGCACTTATAACAAATTTGTACTCCTCCTGCTGATCAGGAGGTATAGATTCCAATGCGGCCTTAAAATCGGACAAGTAATGGTTAGACTGATGAAGCATCTCCTGAAGATCAAATATGAGACCGGAGTTTAAATTTGTGAAGTGTTGGTTCCTGATATTAGCCTGCTCTTGGTAATCGGAAACAAAATAAATTTGCAAAAATTTAGGATTTTCTTCGGGCAATAAAGATCCTATTAGGTGATACACTTGTCCTTGCACTTTAAAGGTAGGCATAAATGTCCCGTGTATCACCTGTTTTGCACCAAAAGACGTCATTTGAAAAGCGGCATTATATGTACGAATATTGGCTAGAAATTGTTGTGATAATGGATGTTCTCCATTCAAAAGTGACTTTATAAGTTCAGGCGGATTTGAAAATAAATCAAAACGAACTTTGCCACCTGAACAACAGAATCCCATCGATTCTTTTGCCCACTTCAAAGCTTGACAATTACCGCAAACATTAACCATTCTCCCAACTGAGGCAAATTCTTGGTAATTAATATTAGGTAAGTAGGCAAAACCACTATTTTCTATTTGATCCCATCGAAGTTGTATGAGGTTTTCTTCTTCATTAAAATGTGCGGAGCTTGGTGTAAATGTCTGCGAAGCCCGTGACATGGCATCTTCATCGCCGCTTGCGGAGAAAGGCACCGGGCTCGGTGCAAATGTCTGCGAAACCTGTGACATGGCGACTACACCGCTGCCTGCGGACAAACGCGCCGAACTTGGTATAAATGTTTGCGAAGCTTGTGACATGGCGTCTTCACCGCTGCTTGCGAACAAACGCGCCGAGCTAGGTGTAAACGTTTGTGATATGATGTCTTCGTCTCTGCTTGTAGACAAAGGCGCCGAGCTTGGTGTAAATGTTTGCGAAGCTCGCGCCACAGCGTCTTCACTGCTGCTTATGGAGAAATGCACCGAACTTGGGGTAAATGTTTGCGAAGCTCGTGACGCAGCATCTTCATCTTCACCGTTGCTTGCGGAGAAATGCGCCGAGGTTGGTGTAAATGTTTGCGAAGCCTGCGCCACAGCGTCTTCACTGCTGCTTATGGAGAAATGCACCGAACTTGGGGTAAATGTTTGCGAAGCTCGTGACGCAGCATCTTCATCTTCACCGTTGCTTGCGGAGAAATGCGCCGAGGTTGGTGTAAATGTTTGCGAAGCCTGCGACACAGCGTCTTCACCGTTGCTTGCGAAGAAATGCGCCGAGCTTGGTGTAAATGTTTGCGAAGCTCGCGCCACAGCGTCTTCACTGCTGCTTATGAAGAAATGCACCGAACTTGGGGTAAATGTTTGCGAAGCTCGTGACGCAGCATCTTCATCTTCACCGTTGCTTGCGGAGAAATGCGCCGAGGTTGGTGTAAATGTTTGCGAAGCCTGCGACACAGCGTCTTCACCGTTGCTTGCGAAGAAATGCGCCGAGCTTGGTGTAAATGTTTGCGAAGCTTGTGCAACGGCGTCTTCACTGCTGCTTGCGGACAAACGCGCCAAGCTTGGTGTAAATGCTTGTAACGATTGTGATGTGGCAACTTCACTGCTGCTTGCGGACAAACGCGCCGAGCTTAGTGTGAATGTTTGTGAGGCCCGTGACATGGCGTCTTCACCGCTACTTGCGATCAAACGCGCCGACCTTGGTGTAAATGTTTGTGATGTGACATCTTCGTCTCTGCTTGTAGACAAATGCACCGAGCTTGATGTGAATGTTTGCGAAGCTCGCGCCACAGCGTCTTCACCGCTGCTTGTGGAGAAATGGACCGAGTTTGGTGTAAATGTTTGTGAGGGCCGTGACATGGCGCTTTCGCCGCTGCTTGCGGACAAACGCGCCGAGCTTGGTTTAAATGTTTGTGAAGGCCGTGACATGGCATCTTCACCGCTGCTTGCGGACAAACGCGCCGAATTTGGTGTAAATGTTTGTGAAGCCTGTGATATGACTTCATCGTCTCTGATTGCAGACAAACCTGCAGAATTTGGTATAAATCTCTGTGAAGTCCGTGACATGGCGTCTTCGTTTCCACTTGTAGACAAACCTGCAGAACTTGGTGTAAATGTTTGCGATGTCCGTGGCATGGCGTCTTTTTCTCTGGTAGCAGACAAACGCGCACAATTCGATGTAAATGTCTCTGAAGTCTGGGAGATAGCATCTTGTTCTAAGTCTGAAGTCGCTGAGCTTTGAGTAAGCTCCTCTGATATTCGAGCCTCTGCTTTGCGAACGCTCTCTCGTCTTCTCTTTATAGCGACCCGAGTGCGACGTGAAAGATTTGTCTTTCTGCGAACCATTTTATTCTTTATTGGGTCATGTCTCTAGTATAAGTAGTTACTTTCGAATGCTTTCTTGACTCAAAATCGGGAACCAAAATAAACGTTCTGTTCTTCCTGTAAACAATACAACAGTTAACGGTTTATACACCTATACATATGTATATAAATTATGTTCGATAAACTGCCACTGATAAGGAGTCATTTTTGTAGCTATTGTAACATCTGTGTGAACAGGCTATGTGGGTCGTCGGCCTACCTCAATTGGAATCCATATTCCTGATCAATTTTGCTACAAATATAGTCATACATTCACAGTCGTGAGGAAACATTATTTAGTAGGATTATATGTTTTGTCGCCACAGCACGGCTATCACAAGACGGCGCGCGAGCTCTCTCGATTTTTCTCCCACTATACATCTCTTTCTAAGTTTTCTAATAAGAGAGAGACAGATAGTGCGAGAAAAATCGAGAGAGCTCGCGTGCCGTCTTGTGATAGCCGTGCAGGTCCTAATAGCGCGATAGGTTTTAGTGTCAAGTTTTACGTGACGGTTCAGTACATTTTCGCCATAAAACTTGACGATAAAAGCTATCGTGCTAGCTGGGGCTCTCGGTCGTCGTGGCATGGTATGGCATGTACGTATTATCCATTGCAGTCGGTCATATAGCTACCCACAGGCAGAATTCCGTTGCGAAATTCTGCTTGGCAGGCCACATGTAAAGGTTCCTCTACTTAAATGACGACGAACACAAACTACCATCACGGCGGCAGTACTTATGCGGATGAGATAAAAGTAGGCCCTTTCTCCCTTTAACGCATAGTTGTATCCTGTATGATGGGTCATGAGGTATTGATGGCCCATTATCAAGAGCATGCCTAAGCGGAATGACGGCTACCGCCATGGTACCGCGTATGAAATCGGTGCTAGAGGCGCTAGAGTGTATGGAGCCAATTAACATAAATACTTATGTAATACACGGCCAGATAATGTACCACTTTTTTGGGCCGTGCATTATGAGCCCGAACAAAAGTGGCTTCCAATTATTGCCCCGGACCAAGATTGATGTGATGAATTCAATTCGGCCAGGTCAATAGTAAACTTGACAGCTATTGTCAAATTTACTATTGACTGCCACCGCGGGCCGCGCCAGTAAGGCCTCTCACAGACTGGCGCGGCCTGGCCGCGGCGGACAATAGAAAACTTGTCATTAGCTGTCAAACTTACTATGGTCCGCCACCGCAGGCCGCGCCAGTGTGTTGCAGGCTTAAGGCGTGGCCTGCGGTAACGTCAGTAATAAACTATACGATTATTATTACCCGACTGCCGAAGGAGAGGAGGGTTATATAGTTTACTATTGACGGCCGCGCTAGTCTGTGAGAGGCTTGAAGCCTGAATCACACTGACGCGTCTTGTGTGATTCACTCTGAAAGTAAACTTGAAATTAGCAGTCAAGTTTTATATTGACGGCCACCGCAGGCCACGCTAAGCCATCGCTAATCGCTAAGGGTTAACTTATACCATATAGGTAAGTTATATGTAACTACACCTTAAGGATCAAGGCACGCATGTTTTGTACGAAGTACAACGTACCTAGTACCTACCTACCTATTTCACTCGCGAGGAAAACACATTACATTAGATTATAAGGTACCTACTTACGTTTTCGCTGACCATTCTTTGCAGCATTTAATATTTATATTAACCTACACTACACGAGTTAAGTATGATACCTATGATATGAAATGAATAAATAATGGCGCGAACTTTTTTTTGTACCTATATACCTACTTACTTTGATATTGAAATACCTATGCGCGCGCATGTAAGACAAAAAAGGCTCCAAACAGCCAATATAATATCAATTAATTCATAGTCAGTCAAATATTTTGTGGAAATTATTAAATAATATAATGAAACGTTACGAAGTATGTTTACATTGTATTATTATATTATATATTTCGATATTTTAATCATAGGTTTTAAAAAAGTAGTAAGTACAACTTGATTATTTAAAGGCGTATATAGACGGGCGACCACGGAGGACTCTGGTTTTGCCGGACACCGTGCAGCGTGTAATGGTTCGCGTTCGTTCTTTTGTTCAGTGTGTGCCCACCATAAGAGCTGTTAGGCCTGAATTACACTGGTGCGGGCTACGGTGGCGGACCATAGTAAATTTGACAGCATTAGACAACTCTTCTATTGTCCGCCGCGGTCAGGCCGCGCCAGTGTGTGACAGGGCTTAAGCCTGCACCACACTGGCGCGGCCTGCGGTGGCGGACAATAGTAAACTTGTCATTAGCTGTTAAATTTACTATTGACCGCCACCGCAGGCCACACCAGTGTGTGAGAGGCCTAAAGGAAACGCTACACCTACGAATTTTCCGGACGGCCAAGCAACGTCACAGAAAATCTAGTATGGAGTGACCTTGATTTGGCCGGCCGCCGTGCTTCCGACACGTATCCACACGGACTGAATCACGCGTCGGCTGGTGTGCAGTCCGGCCGATATCGGCCCGTGTAGCGTCTCCTTAAACGGTCTTGCATTGTTTCGACCATGGCGGCCATTACACAGTGAGTATTATCAGGCGACCCACTCATTTTACAATCCCAATCACAGGCATATTGACGTGTATTACAGGATTGAGATAATAGAGCAGAAAATCCGGATAATTTTAAAATCCACCCAAAGATAAGAAATAATCTATCAGCGACTAAAGCCACACCACACGATTCTGTTTGATGGATGGCGCCCATACACGGTGAAGTATTATCACGCGATCCATGCGCATTCTCTTTCTCAATTACTTGATTGACACTTGAGTATTTTAGCAATATTTTTATTATAATCATATTGTGATACTCGAAATTGTACGGTGATATATTTCTAGCTTCTCTATCTTTAATAGGTTATGACAGACAGCTAGAAAAATATCACGATGATAAAAGTGGGCGCACGTTATGGCGTTCTATATTATTTGTCGCACCAACTTGCTTTAGTAAGAGCCATGAAGTCTCTCACAGACTGGCGCGGCCTGGCCGCGGCGGTCAATAGTAAACTTGTCATTAGCTATCAAATTTACTATTAACCGCCACCGCAGGCCGGGCCAGTGTGACTCAGGCCTTACACGCCTAGCAAATTGACACAACCACTTACTATAGTTGGAATGGCGGCCAATACACGGTGATTAAATACTGATGATCCACCATAGCTGTCTCTTTCTACAAAATGCAATAGAAAGAGACAACTATGGTGGATCATCAGTATTTAATCATCGTGTATGGCCGTCTATGAGGAAACCGTATATATCTTTCATTCCAAGGCCTGAATCACACTGCCTGCGGTGGCGGTCAAAACTTGCCAAAACGGACCCGGGGCTACTTTAGGGCACAACCAGGAATAACGCTAGGAGGATGATGATTTTAAGGAGTTCTATACATCTAATGCCTAGTTTACACTATGCCGAAGTGAGCAGGGAAGTGTAGGCAGAATGGGCGTAAAATGCGGTATTACGCCCGTTCTGCCCACTTCCCTTCCAACTTCCCTGCTGACTTCGGCTTTGTAAACGTAGTATAACATTTTGTCACAACAACCGCCTTCAAACTGACTTTACAGCTGCGTCGGTAGATTGCTGTGACAAATTGCTAGTTGTATAATAGCCTTAACTACATCAAGTTGGTTTGACAAATTGCATATATTTGTGCTATATATCAAAAAATAAAATAATTTATTTCAGTAACTTAAATACATATACAAGTATCTGTGCTGGTGCCTCTTTTTAAGTATATAATATACTTGTGCTAAGAAGATCACCGCTCTTCCACATGTTGTGATTTAGGTGTAGGCATAAGTAACTTAAAATATAAATTAGAAAGTAAACATTTTATATTATACTATGTGGTAAGTGTGTGTGTGTGTGTTTGTGTGTGTGTGTGTTTGTGTGTGTGTATCACATTTAACATACATTACATTATACATTGTACTCATATTATTGGGCCGTGTATTATCACCCTGAGGAAACTCGGTACGGGGGGATGCCACATTAAAATTTGTCCGGGCTGATAATGCACGATCCAATCATTCACGTACATTGGACGCGAATTATTGGGCTGTACATTATCATGGCCGTGCATTATCATGGCCGTACATAACCGGCACCTACTCTACAAAGAGAATATAAACACTACGTTATACTCTACTCCGTGATTCCCGAATAAATTATAACCAACAATAAGGATACAATAGCGAAAACGCTGGACGTGGTGTTTGTGAAGTGAAGATCATTGATTTGTAAAGGCATTTACCAAAACCGAATCGTATTCTCAATCCTACAATCGAGTGGTTACAAAACAAACGCTGATGCCTCTCATAGGACAGCTTAACCTGTCCTACCCCACGACTCGCGCACTCATTAATGAGCATAAAACTAATAATAAGATTTGGTAAGTTATGATACTAATATGCTTTATTGATTTGGAGATTCGTTGCATTGACAGTGAGAGACTTACGTAGATTCCTCACAGTGGGTGACCTTACTAACCATCACAAACACAACACTGTCTTCTGGAAGGTAGAGGTTGTTCTCCAGTTGGGCTGCTCCAAATATGAGTGAGAAGACATACTGTGCTAGGGCACAGTATGTCTCAAGCTAGGGCTTGAGCTATAAGACAAACTCACTCTTTTGTGTACCTATTTAATGTAATACTACAGTTATAAACTTTTTTGTTGTAAAAACCTAATCTATATAATAATTTATTTTAGGTATGGATTTTCATGGGCCATGGATTTTCTCAACCAAGGAACATAATAATTATAATATGATGTGTAAAGACAAACCAAAAAAAATGGAATTGTGTTCAGTTGAGTATGCAGAATAAGAAAAGGAAGAAAAACCACTCAGCAATTGGAAAGCCAAAAATAATGAACGATTTACTAAGTTTCAATTATTGTGCTTATTAAAATTGATGTTTGTTTTGTATCTAATTTTATTTTTCACTGGGCACATTATCATATTTGGCAGATGATTATTGCCGAATTATCTATCATCATCATCATCAGTCCTTCCCCCAATGCTGAGGATGGTGACTTCATGTCCTATTGTTGTTGACCAGATTACCCCATGGGCTCCTAACACCCACTTTATGCGTGGCCTCATGCAGATGTAGTTGCAAGGGTTCAGTGATTTGTATGCTCGATTTAGCAGGTGCTCTGCCGGTGTGCTGCATCATAATAATCCTCTCCAGGTTATCTGAAGAACATTGTCTATACTAATATTACAAAGAGGAAAACTTGAGATTGTAACTTTGTATGTAATGGTTGCCAAAGTAATGGGTAATCTCTGGAACCACCAAACCGATTTTAAAATTTCCTTTACCTGAGAAGAGTGACTCTAAGATAAAAGTTGATGGAGAAAGTTTAGAAATTCACAGTGCTGTCTTTGAATTGTTGTATAATATGTACTTGTAATATATGAAATTAAAAACTGCCAATACATCAGATAATTTAAGATTAACATCCTATACTAACCTTTCCTTTCATCACATTGACAGTTGTTATGTGGCAATGACAATTTGTTGTACATTGAGAGCTCTATATGTAAAGAAGATTGCCATAGAACAGCATCATTACTTATTATCTTGGCAATATTATGTCAATTTAAGGTTGTGAAATATCTCCTATCATCATCATCATATCAACGGAAAGACACCCACTGCTGGACATAGGCCTCTCCCAAAGCGTGCCACAATGGCCGGTCCTGCGCCACCCACATCCAGCAGACTCCCGCATCCTTTACCAAGTCCACCTTGTCTATCTCCTATAAAATATCTATTTGCCCAGACATAAGTGGTGAACCTTTTCTTCAGACTGAACATTGCATTGCAAAGGATAGACCTACTGGGTGAAAGATATCATACACTTTGGTTAAATAATCTATATGTTTACTATATGTTTATTTTAAAGAAAATATTCACACAATTAAAATATATTAAATTTTACTAAAAGAAGATTGTAGCTTTACAATTTTGCATGTACCTACTTAATGGGTACCTACATAATATCCAGAACCACTTATTCATTTCACCTGCATGTTGAATGCAAAGGTTATAGGCTATATTTTATCCCGCGAGTTTGCCTGCATTCTTTGCAATACACGGGTAGCTAGTAGGTATACATCGTGTAAAATCAAATGATAGGGAAGTACAAGTAATACATTTTGATAATACAACCAAAATCAATGTTGAGAGTACATAGCTGTCCAGCAAATAACTAAATTACCTATACAAGTAATACTTGTCTCGGTGTTTCTTCATAATTCTTTTTACAATTAGGTACGTCCCAGTTATAAGTTAAAATTCTTGTTAGTTTTCAATGCTTAGATTGACTCAATTCCGTCTTTACGGATTTGTTATGTTGGCCGTCTCTCTTATCTGCAAGAACAGTATCACGCCTGTTTCTCATCTCGAATATTTAATTAAGTAGCATTAACATCAGAATCTCGATTCACTGTATTTTCACCTATACTTACTCAATTTTTCACCTATATTCAATTTTGACTGATATTTCCCATGGGCCTTTTAAATATAATTTCATGATGATCATAATCTTTTGAAACTTGTATAAAATTGCCGAGATATTTTTGGTTGACAAATTTTATAGTACACATCAAATATCAGTTATATCATTCATATCATAACCCGCCATGAATATTTTGACTTCGCAGTTCGCTGACAGCTCACCTGTCAGTGTCACCTGACAGTTGTAGCAGCGTTTGATTTCAATAAAAATAAATTAAAAATTAAATGAAGTCGTATATTACGGAAAATAAATTAATTGTCGCAGTCGGATAAAAACTATCCTAAGTTGCAGCTGGAATAATAATGTACCTATATAAAATGTTTCATATTTTTCCGTTCATGGGATGCTGAGAACATTCGAACCGCGCAAAGCTTAGTTTCAAACTGGCTGATTCTTTTTTTAATTTAGAGATTTATTATAAGTGGAGATTAAATAAAACAATTTTAACGAATTGTGTCACGTATAATTAAGTAATAGGTAAATATTGACTTTTCGAGCTATTTACAGCACTCGTGGAACAGTAGGTCGATCACGTAACGCATTGTACGAACGTCGGGAAGGTCTAAATGTCACTTTTTATATGGAAAATTGACAGTTAAATTGTACCGACGCCCCTTCGGATCGTTACGTGATTACCCCTCAGCCCTACACACGCAACAAGTCGACCGTGTTCTATCCCTGTAATGGTATCGGGATCTGCCCCAAGTTGCGCATATTAAAGTGGACTCTTGCCTTCTTCTTCAGCCGCCCCATCTTCTGTAAGATCCGTATCAAGGGGAAAGTGTGCATCATGTTCATTATCTTCATTCCGCCGCAGAATATGAACCCCATCTCTTCTAATACTGGAGAAATAAATAAAATATTATTGTATCTATAGTTATCTATATTTTGTAGCGTCAAGACCTATTTCGTCAATTTGGAAGAGTCTAAATCAGTTAAGTTGGTGTTTATCGAAAAACCGGTCGAGTACTAGTCTGGTTCGCGCACCGAGAAATTTTCATACAACATACCCGTCTTTCCCCGCTCATTTATTCCGGTAAAATCTGAAGTAGAACCTACAGCGTCATTTATCGGTGCATCTTGTTACTAACTGGCGCGATTATGAAACTCTGTATTACGCGAAACGATATCACATTTTTTTATTTTATTTATTTGTTGTTTCATAGACAACAGTTTTATAGAATTTCGTTTCACTTACACTTTTTTCTCATATTATTATTTTATATAATAATCAATACGCAGAATACATGTAGTTTGAAGAGATTTCAAGCATAAATTTTCGATATTCATATCATAGAATAGCAAATCAAGTAGGTAATATTATTCATCTTCATATTATTTTCTTCCTAATATGTTTCTTACAATTATTACAAATTTCAAATTGACAGCGTATGTAGTTCCTGAGATATTTAAAATGTTGTGACAAACGGACAGACCGATAGAGTCGCACTTTACCGTTTTCATATGGCACCCTAAAAATGGGGAAAGAAAAATTAGGATGTCCTACAGAGGTGTCTCTAGCCCAGGTTCGTGAAACGTGCCACTGGTGTTCCACGGCAGCGCGCCGCCGCATCGAAATGCTTTGTGAACTTAGCATGCACGTTTTATTATTGTGAGCTGTAGCAGGGGCGTCGGTAGCCCATGGAGCATGCGGTAGCGGCCCCGCGAGTGTGTCTAGTTAGTAGGCCAAGTGGGGTATCATGTGAATGGCTTGAGTTGCATATTTCTAATACCAACAATTGTACCATATTCGGAGAAATAAACTTTTCTATTTCTATTTCTATTAAGACAGTTTTTTTTTCTACAGTGGTAAAATTTAATAAACCCCCCCCTAAAATACAAAGTACCTTGAAAAATTAAACACATGCTGATACAAAATTAAAACGAACGAAAATTAATTAATTGAATATAAAAGTACCTAGTTATAATTAAGGATGCAGCGCAGCGCGGAATATTCTATTAAAGAGTTAAAAAAAAACCGATCCAACAATTTACCAAAATCACCTTTGTACGAAATCCCACCTCCAACCACGGGGTGAGGTGCCGTCTTACTTTTCTGTGTTTATCTTTAAAGTTATGAAATTAAACTGCCTAAAATCATAAAAAAAACTAAAATACAAACGGCCGGAACATTTATAAAATTAAGTTTGCATAAAATGTAAAATTAAAATGTTGGTGGAACGTACTTGTATAATTCATGCCTTTGTAGCCGGCCCAATACATCTCGCACTTGGCGATGTCCATATAACAGTGGTTTTTGTAGAAGATGAACGGAGTTTGCTTTCCGAGTTCGATTCGGCCGCCACACACGGGCTTGTAATAGTCCGGGCATTTCTGCAAACAAAAACTACATTAAGTTCTAATCATTTTTTTCAGACAGATATACTTGTTTATTTTAATTGGACCTCACAAGGGTTGTTTTTAATAAATATAGTTATAGGTAGTTTTATCATCGTTCAACCTAAAAAATATTCTGAGACATATTTTTTGTAAGACACAAGTTGACGTGGCATTTACAGAATTCCCCCAGTATATCATAATTTAAGACAACCAAAATCTCCTTATTTTACTATTTACCATTTCAATATGTTGTTTCCAATTTTAGGAGTGTTTTTACTTCTACTCCAGCGAAACGTTGTAAAATATTTCTCGAACACAAGTCTAACGAGTGCCAAATTGAACGCCATAGCAGATCCACTCACTGAGCACACTCGTTGTCCTTAGTAGATTTACAAAACGTTCCTTCATAAAATTTCATATTTTTATGTAGTTAAGTCGGTGTTAGAGTCTGGCTAACCAAATTTTGTTGACAGATATATCCTTGTGGTATCACTAATTGTCTATGATTAAAAAGATGGCTAAAAGTCAGTTATCGATTTATGTCCTTCATTCAAATGGTTTGCGGTTTATGTTTTATTTTAAATAATATTAACAATGAGTACCGAGTACATGACTGCCGAGTGAGGTCCGCAAACTATTGTTTAAGCTCGTAAATGTGAGAACCCGACGTGAAGCGTGGTATAACGAAAAACTGCAATGTTTACAAGTCGTGAACAACTTATTGGTGCTGCATAAATATTTTGATATGTTTTGCCTATAACTTTGATTAGGTACGTGAATATATTAATACCTGAATCTCATAAAGAGGAATGTGTAAAGAAACGGACAAGCTAGAAGTTCTGGAAAATATAAATAAAATCAAAACATTGGAACGTATAAGGACTTACTTACAGAAAACCGATATTTAGAAGAAATCTGTCAAGTGAGTGGTCAGTAGTAACTTGATATCAAAAAAAAACATACAGTGGAACATATAACCTCCTACTTTTTTGAAGTCGTTTAAAAATAGAAATCGTATAAAAATATCCTGGCCGAAAATGTCTAGGAAAATGAGCGGTGTTGATAGAATCCTGCACTTGGGCCATCGTGCCGGTGCACCATTACTCTATACCTATATTTAATTTATTTTTTTATGTACCTTACGTGTGCACAGAAAAAATATATAAATATATATTTGCGGACAATCTTACACAAATCAACCTAGTCCCAAACTAAGCAAAGCTTGTACTATGGGTACTAGACGACGATATAGATACTTATACAGCCTGTATTTTTAATACTACCTCAAATTGTAACCAGATGTAGGTAATAGGGCTATGAACCGATATTACATGAAAATTTTAATTTAGTTTTTGTAAATTTATATAGCAATGTATTGCGTACACTCCTTTGACACATGGAAGAAGCGGGTCACTTGTGACAGTTGTGACGTCACGTCAGTAAGACAAAGTAGTGATACATTGAGTGCGGAATTATTTTAAAAGGAAAAAATAATTGGTAGGTTAAGAAAATTTCCTTGCAAAATCGGTTCATAGGTATCCCTAACACCTACGTCTGGTTACAATTTGAGGTAATATTAAAAATACACACTGTATATATATAGAGGAATATATACTTAAATACATAGAAAACATCCATGACTCAGGAACAAAATATTCGTGCTCATCACACAAATACATGCCCTTACCGGGATTCGAACCCAGGACGTCTTGCTTCGTAGGCAGGGTCACTACCAACCAGGCTAAAGCGGTCGTCGTCGGTCAAATCGAAAATATTTTCTAGTATCACTCTACGTTACTATTTAGGTGTTTTCTCGTCCTTTACGAATGAGCTTAAGGCCTGAGGGCCTACCGCGAAAGGCATTCGAAGTTTCCCCTCTCTGTCATACTTACGAGTTCGTACATAAGTGCGACAGAGAGGGAAAACTTCGAATGCCGTTCGCGGTAGGCCCTCGGCTTATTTGAGCGAGAGGTATAGAGGGAACTACATAGACTCGTTTAGGGAGTTTAGATACTCAAAAGAGCTTTTTAAGGGCCGTTCACCGGGGATTCCCTGGTTCGGTATCGAACTCCGTAATACAATGGTTTTAATAAGCATATCTAAACTTCAATATTTAGATAAGTAGAATACAATTGTGCCTATAAAACGGAACTTAATAGTTAGTAACTCCCGTTTTCCCATTTGTGTGTGCGTATTAAAAATTACTTTAAAAACAAAGTTTAAACCGACTTCAATTCAGTACTTCGGCAAGCCACGTGGTACATGAAAATTTCCACATTTCCTTTCCATTTACCACATGAACTGCTTTCCGAGAGCAAATGCGTTGATTATTGCAGAAAACCCCAAGATGCTATATGTGGGCAGATAATATTTGAGGAGTTCCGTCGATTCCTCAAGGATCTCAGAATTATCCTCCTTTTTTGAAGTCGGTTAAAAAGTATCGCGTCACCTTCTCAGCCAGCAAAATACAAACTGTTCGGTAATTCGGTGCTCTTCAATAAGTAGACGTAGTAGTTAAATATAAGTAGGAATAATCAGCTTCCACAAACATTTGATTTAATCTTTCAATATTAAGACGGTGCTTGATCATTGAATCATGTGTGTCGTGTCCTCGTCCTGCGCCCCGCACCCCTCTCTCGTCCAGCTAGTTAGGGTAGGGTAATAATTGCACATGCTTTGGCGCTTTGGATGATAACAGGACTAGCTTCCACCGCCCTCCTTCAGAGCGTGTGGCATGCTACCCAATATAAAAAACCTGGGGCAACGTTAGCATTCAACTCTTTCTCGCAATGGAGTTACCTATATAAGTCGAGAAGAACGACTCATGTCGGAGACATACTAATAACCAAACGAATAAAATTACCTTAGGACATTTGTGGTAACAATATTTGATCAACGGACTGTACTCTGGGTAGTCTTTAGATTGATTCTTGTTCTCGACGGGCGTGTAATTCGCCGGGACGAAGGCTCTGGGCACGAAGAGATTCACCGGCCCAGTGTCCTTGATGATCATCCTCCGACTCGCCTCGTCTTTAAATTTCTGAAAGAAATGTACGTCGTGTCTCCCCTATTATTAGAACATTAAACCTGGCCCACTATAGATAATAATATACCTACATAACATTTAGGAATAGAATCTTTGATACAAATAATAAAATTCACACTATCGATTGAAGCCAGAGTCCCGCGACCCGTGTCACTAGCGAGTCGATTGACATAGTTGGCAACAAATTTCATAATCACCTGTGTCGTGCGACATGTCGAGCGAAGTCCAGAAACGTCGCGGGACTTTGGCCGCCTAGTGAATCCCTAACGGTATTGTATTAAAACAAAAGGCAAAAAAATACCTGTATTCGAATACCCGTCAAGTGAGATGCAGCGAAGAAACTTTTTACCGTTTGGTTAATATTCTTTTTCATATCAAACGTAGACACGACCACATTTTTGGGGAACGGTCCTTTTGTGCTTAGAGCCGTGGTTTCTGAGGTTGCCGTGTCATCTAAAAGTTCAGTTGTATCTTTTGCTTCTGTTATAATATCAGAATATTCTATTTGAGTTTCTTCAGAGTCATTGTTTTTATCGAAAAAATCTTCAATACAAATAGAATCTTCGATGATAGCGAAGTTGACATGTTTCTCACAGTTATACTGCAGCATGTCACATTCGTCACTAAACCTCCTTATTATGAAACGTTCCGCTTCTGGCCTAATAGCACAAATTATTTTATTTTTTGGAATACAATGACTCTGAATACATTCTGCGTTTTGCGGGCTATCTGCTTTTTCAATTTCGTAGAATAGTTCTACATGTTCTGTTTCCTCGGTCATTCTAGTGGTCTTCATATCAGTTTCGTCGACAATCGTGTAGTTTTTAGGAGAGTTTTTATCTTCTACACAAATATAATTATCGGTAACGGAAAAATTTAGATTATTCTCACAGTTGTACTGCAGCATGTGACATCCATCAGCGAACCACCTGACGATAAAACGTGCTCCCTCTGGTCTTATAGCACAAACCGTTTTAGATTTGATGTTACAATCACACTGAATACATGTTGGATGTTCGGAAATTCTTGTTATGTCTTTTAGACCATATGTGGTATTTGCATTCGCTTCGTCTGCTTCTGAGTCTTCTATTTCGGTTTCTTCCGCAACTGTTTCGTTTCCAATGGATTTCCTATTTCTCCTAGTGTCCAGAGAAAATGCATGCGTACAATAATCTAGGCTGATTGGTCTAAAGCCTGAAAATATGAACAAAACAATATATATAAATTTAATAACTACTAAGGTTAAAACTTACAAGTGGTAAACATAGTAGGTAGTACCAAAGCAGTTATACATATTATTTTATATCAATTTTAATACATATCAACTGTGTTTTAGGAGTCGTTGTCTTGGTACCTAATGCTTTATCAATGTAAACTTCTTAAAAATCTTCCTTGCTCCTCTTAACGAAACAAATTATTTTATTAAGAATTTTTGTTTCGTGCAAATTTAACGTGGAAGTTTTTAAACGTATGATACAGAGAAAACATATGAACGAAAAAAAAACCATCATCGTCTTCAGACGGTGCTTCGATTGGGTTTCAGCCCAAAACGGGACTCGAACCTACAGAGGGCAGAGATTCGAGTCCTGTCTTGGGCTACAGACAATGAAGCTTCAATTGTTTATTTTTCCATTATATTTGTTCTGTGTATCATTAATCATATCGTTTATCTTCCTACATATTTTTTATTTCATGTGTTTCAAGACCCTTGTACAATAAGACAATAACCGTTAATGCTACATTAAATGAATTTGTACAATAATCGAAAAAAAAACCTTTTTTTTTCTCAAGAAATAATTATGCTAACTTGTTTCTGTGAATGTACTCTGCAATATGCCGAAGTTACTTAACGGAAATATTATTATGGCACGAAAAAAAAATCTATTAATAAGTCTCGCAAAAAACAAATTCAAATTCAAACGCTAAATAATTCTTATATATAATTCAATATTTATAGTTCCCTTAAGAAAATAAGATGAGATCTTTACTATCAACAAAAAATAATTCCATTAGGAAAAAAATGCTTTCAAGGAAAAGATATTTAAATAATTATTTAGGTAATTGCCACTCTCAGAAGGGGTATTAAGGTAAAATAGAAATTAACGAGTGGCTAATTGTAGTGATTGTACCTATACAAAAAAAAAACAACTCCGGTAAAGACTTTACCTATTTTTTCACAATAATATTGCTGAGGTATCTACGCATAATCATTATTAGTTTATTATGATTCCTTACCTACTAGGTAGTTTTTAGTTTTAGTAAAAGTCATTGAGGTAAGACTTTTCTCTGACGAACAAGATATACCTAGACCTAGGTATATCGACATACGTTTTATCGATAAGCCTTCTCGTCACAGAGACTGCACATATTTCAAAAATAATCTAAAATAAAGATGGAATATCCTCTCACTCAACCGAATCACATTTTACTTAACATTTAATTCAGTAGAAATTGAGTAGTACTTAAAGTTAATAAGTTCGGTTAATTAGGTTTTATAACAATCCTGTAAAATTCGTTTTTTAAGGAAAAAGTGCATTAACTTTTGCAGCTCTAGGTCTAACAGAATAAAGGTATCCAGGACAGATGAGGCCAAGGATAAATAAAACCTGAATAATCGCGTACGGTACGGTTTCAGAGAAAAATTTTCCCTCGATCGCGCCGGTGGTGGAATGAGATCCCTGCCGAGGTTTTCTCGAAGCACTACAGTATGAGGCTCTTCACGAAAGGAGTATTTAAATTTTTAAAAAGGCTTGGAATCGGCTATTTACATTCTGAAGAACGCTAAGTTGACAGCATACCTATAGCATCAGGCCTACCGTAGGCTTACAACCGACGTGATGGTGTTAAAAAAAACAACCGATGTTGACCATCCAAAGGTCAATCAATCTGTACGGGATAGGGTCATCAAAATTAACATATTTTTTTAGGCTGGAGTGGTATTAAAAACCGGCCATGTGCAAGTTGGACTCGCGCACGAAGGGTTCCGTACCATTATCTTTAAAAACGGCAAAAAAAATCACATTTGTTGTATGGGAGCCCCCCTTAAAAAAAATTATTTTGTTTTTAGTATTTGTTGTTATAGCGGCAACAGAAATACATAATCTGTGAAAATTTCAACTCTCTAGCTATCACGGTTCTTGAGATACAGCCTGGTGACAGACAGACGGACGGACGGACGGACGGACAGCGAAGTCTTAGTAATAGGGTCCCGTTTTACTCTTTGAGTACGGAACCCTAAAAACAGGCTAAGCTGCCAAAAAGGGTTTTCCCGTCCCAGAAGACAACAAGCATAATAGTAGGTACAATCCTTATACTCTTCATAATAAAGTTCGGTTCAAATATTTTGATCATTTTTCCGTGCACATATTTTCGTACTCAACTGCACGGTTCTTTTACCTTTCATCTCGGTTTCTTCACACTTAAATTTCCGTAGAGCACACACATCCTGGAACAGCCGAAACGCAACCTCCTCAGTCCCGTCGGTGCGGACACCACACACGTTGACATTATCGTGGGCGCAAGCTAGGTCCGCACAGGGCTCTTCTTCCTTCGAGGCGTAACTTATTTCAGGAACTAGCAAAAACAGCCACCAAAACCACATTGTAAAAAATATTCATGTTAAACACGACGTGACCGAATTATAAGTTAAAACAACATAAAATCTAGGTGAATTTGAGAGGATTGCAACACAGTTTACAGTCAATCAAAAACCATTGCCATAAAAATACCCGTTTATAGGTGATAAATCTTATTACTTCCACTCACAGACGGTACTTATAGGTATTTTTTTACAGTTTTAGAAATATATAATACTTACTAGTACTAAAATATCCTACTTCTTACTAGTATAATATTTTAGCGCCATAAGTCTTTGTTCGTTACGCTTAGGTATCCATTCTATTGTCGCTGGTAGGTCAGGATTGAAACGCCACATCCACTTGTATAATTATATTTCTCAATTCTTTTCCAATCAGTTATCATATTTCATAATTATCGCATTTAACTTAAACAGTTTGGTATCTACGGTAATTCTCTACGGGTCGACACTGTTCAACGGCTCTCGATCGAATGCGCTAGTCCTCGCTTGTGAGTCTGACCAGCTGTTTTCCCCTTCCAATTGATCCGTTAAACAAGTCACGCCACTACGCGTGACTTATCAAAAGGATCAATTGACCATCTTTTAATCAATAAGACATCATAAGTGTTTAATTACATGCGTCAAATTGCCCTGTTAAATCAGTATTTAATATAGATTCCTATAATTACCTTACAGCTCGGCCATCCTACACATAGCGAGTCCCTTCGCTATGGTTGAAAAAATTAATATGATCTTATAACTTTAGAACTATATAACAAAGAGTTCGTAATACTAGTTAATATATTTATTTTATTTTACTCTAAAGTCTTGTTACTTACTGACATTGTTTCAATTATTTGCTGCAAATGCATTTTTTTTTGTAAGTAACAAAACTTATTTTTTTTGTATGCACATAAATCGTCTTGAACATATATTTACATTTTATTAATCTGTGTTCCTACATCATATTTACAGCCCTTTTAATTTTCCTTAATGTACTGTGTTCATGCTTCATTGCCATTTTTAATGCAGTATAGCATATTCAATACCTACAATACTGTCGACAATAATAAGTTTAAGAAATAAATAAATTCTAGTATACTTCAACATCTATTGATACAGTAAAGTGATATTCCAATCAAAAAGCCTAATTAATTTAGTTACTAGGTTAATCATCCGAATCTCCGATTTATAAATCTCTTGTGAATATCAACCAGGGTTGAATTTTGTCTATAGCCACGATAGCCTCATACTTTCTACCATTCTTACGAGTCATCGGCGTGTCCTCTATGAGGAATCTATCGTTGGGTAATACTTTTAGTATACGGTAAGGACCCTGATATTTGTTGCCGAGTTTTTGAGATTTACCGTCATGGGGGACTTGCCTGGCCACACGTACCAAATCTCCTTCTGCATATTGTTTCGACGGTTTCCTGTGTTTATTAAAATTAGCTGCATCTTTACCTTGCTGTTGCATTATTTTCTCGGAGGCGGTCTGTCTTAGCCCAATTAACTCGTCAGATGTAACTCGATTTACCGTGTCGCTGATCATAGGGCCAAGCATGCCTTGTGATCTACTGATTATGTTGAACCCAAACAGTAGTTCTGAGGGGCTCTTGCGGGTTGTCTTGTGTTGAGTGGTATTAATACCAACCTGGATATCAGCAATGTGATCATCCCAAGATCTGTCGTCTTCGCCGTGATTCATCGTTGACAGTGCATCTAAAATAGTCCTATTAAACCTTTCGACCTGTCCATTTGCTCTGGGGGTCGCGACAGCGTTGAGTATGTGCTTTGTGCCCAAGTGTTGTAAATAATGGCGAAATACTTTGCTGGTGAAGCTCGTACCTTTGTCAGTTATAAGGCGAGTCGGAACGCCGAAGTGCTTTACGTGGTCTTTCAACACGCGTACAGACGTAGATGACTTGGTGTCCTTAACAGGTGCTATGTTGACAAACTTCGTGAAACCATCGACCAGAACTAGCAAGTAGCAGTTTCCCCTTTTACTTTTCACAAAAGGGCCCAGATGATCTGCATGCACTGTGTAGAATGGGATATTTACCTTTTCAATGGGATGAAGATGTCCCTGTTGCTTGCCACCGGGAGTTTTGTGATGGGCACACTCGAGGCAAGAAGTGGCATACTTTCTCACAAAACGGCGCATTTTCGGAAACCAGTAATGGTTTCGAATACGCTGAAGTGTTTTTTCGAATCCACAATGACCCACGTCATCATGGTTCATCTTCAATATTTGCCAGCGTACTCCTTTAGGTACTAACCATTTTATCTCGTCGCCGACTACGCGATAGACGCGATCATTCTTGACTCTATAATTTTTGTGTACGTCTGCTATGTCTGATGAGTTTGGATCGGAAAGTATTTGTTTAATTTTCTTTACCTCGTCATCCGCCAATTGTACCGTCGTGATCCAATCTTGATCGCCAGTTGCGTGCTGAACTTGTAAGACGTCTAGTATGTGTCCCTCACTTGCTGCGGCATCAACAGGATTTCTGCTTAGAGCATCGGCGTGTGACATCAGGGCACCAG
Organism: Epinotia brunnichana; assembly: GCA_963854355.1. NCBI lineage: Eukaryota > Metazoa > Arthropoda > Insecta > Lepidoptera > Tortricidae > Epinotia > Epinotia brunnichana. The sequence goes on along the minus strand of OY977946.1, from coordinate 23,277,614 downwards.
GTCGGTACTCTATTGTACAGTCGTACTCCTGTAGTTGAACCCACCACCTGGCGATACGAGATATCAGATCGCGTTTGGTCAGGGTTGCTCTTAAGGCATTGCAGTCGGTCAAAACTTTAAATGGAATACCTACCAGATAAACTCGAAAACGGCTGAGTGATGCTATAACCGCTAGTGTCTCCAACTCGTAGGAGTGGAGTTTACGTTCGTCTACGGTTGTCTTGCGGCTGAAGTATGACACTGGCTGTAACACACTACTGGCGTTACGTTGAAGCAATATACCCGCTACTCCTTCTTTGCTGGCATCAGTGTGCACTTCAGTTACTGCCCTGGGGTCATACAACGCCAGAACTGGTCGGTCTATGAGCTGTCGTTTTATACTTACGAAAGCTTGCTCTTGATCCGAAGTCCAAGTCCAACGCGAGTCTTTCTTCAAGAGGTCCGTCAGGGGTGCCGTTATTGTGGCATATTTTTTTATAAAACGCCGGAAAAACCCTGACAGCCCAAGAAATTGACGTAACTCATGCTGATTAGTGGGAGTCGAGAATTTTGAGACAGCGTCTGTTTTTCTGCTTCCTGGGCGGATCCCATTGGCGTTTACCTCGAACCCCAGGAAATCTATAGTGTCCAGGAAAAATTTGCACTTACTTAACTTCAGCGTTAGACCACCTTTTTTCAAGAGCTCGAGCACTTCCTTTAAGCGTTGCATGCCTTCAGTAAAATCCCTCGAGGGAATCAATACGTCGTCCATGTAGACTAATGCGTACTTAATATGAGCCTCCTTAAGAATCTTATGGATGGTCCTTTGGAACACAGAGGGAGCGTTGACCAGTCCAAAAGGCATGCGGTTATACTCGAACTGACCATCGGGTGTCACAAACGCAGTCTTGCTTCGTGACTCCTCTGACACCGGGATTTGGTAGTAGCCTGAAGCTAAGTCCAAAGCCGTGAACATGGTATTACCTGCCAATAAGTCGAGTTGATCTTCGACGCGAGGTAACGGGTAATGTTCCTTTTTCGTTTTCCTGTTGAGAGCACGGTAATCAACGCATAAGCGTTTATCACCTGTTTTTTCTGGACTAACACAACAGGGCTAGCGTAAGGGGACGATGACTCTCTGACAATACCATTGTCCATCATGTCTTGTACCATGCTCCTTACCAACAACCTTTCAGCATGTGGCAGCCGATAGGGGCGGTAGACAACCGGTTCGGAATCTACTAGATCGATCACCATCTCAGTTGTGTTGGTAAACCCAAGATCATTGAGGCCATTAGAAAAACAATCTTTATATTGGAGTAATACCTGGTCTAATTGGGCACGTTGGTCACACTCCAGATTAGGGTTACAATTGATATCTTCTTCTGCGACATCTTCATTAATACTTACACTGCAGGTGTTCAGTATGTTTCCTGAGTCCTGTGTAGTTTTTACTACCGCTCGCGTCAATAAGGTACCTTTCTTAAGGCGGATTTTGTCTGTCGTAATATTATATACCAACAAGGTACTGCGGTGGTTTGCGACCTCATACATACCAGGAAATATATAGTATTCCTTGCCTTCCGGACCTCGCAGCGATCCATCGACGTAAACATTACAGTCGGGTTGAACACCTGCCGTGACTGTTATAGGTTGTAGTGTCTTACCTGCAATCTCCGTGTCCTTCTCCATTACTAGATGCACTTTGGTCTCGGCGAGCCTTCGAACTAATAGTTCGGTTGGGGTTTTGGTGATCACAATATCAGGCCTTTCCGTAAAAGAGTGTCCCAATAACACGGGGTGACTTAGTACATAATCTTCGACAACATATATCTCAATAGTTTCTTTTACCCCTTGAACCTCTACATTAACGATAGAAGCTCCTATAGGGCACGTCAAGTTGCCTCCTATACCTCTTAGCAACGGCAAATCATGTTGACATTCAGATTGAAGTCCTAGGCTGGTCGCAGTACTGCGTTTAATCAATGTACATTGACTCCCCAAATCAACATGACATTTAACAACCTTTCCGTTCATTTTTATATCGAGGATATACTTATCAATCGCATTACTATCAACGATCACATTTGAAATTTGTTTAGGAACACTGTTTTTGTCGTTGATCTGGGGATTGCCTCTACTACTTATGCCTCTGGTATTCTTATAGCAACCGGAAGCCTGATGCCCTATCTTATTGCAAGCTGTACAAGTTAATAAAGGCTTAGCACATTTGAAGCTCGGATGGCCAACCTCGTTACAATTGAAGCACCGTATACTTGAATTGTTAGAACTAGTCTTACTAGTTTCTGCAAAACGACCGGACGCATACATGGTTTTGTGTTCATTTGATTTTCTATTGGCCGCTCCATTATTGCTGTCACGAGGTTGCCCTACCTTAACAGTTCTAAAATATTTAAGTACCTCCTCAGGTTCTTTAAATTGAGCCGCTTGAGCACTAATTTTAACAGTACGATCTTCTATACCATTAAGGATGCAATCAACTGCATGCTTCTTATAGATTTGGCAACGGTTAAGTAAGTTAACCTTGGCGTAATAATAGTGCTCAAACGACTCACCATATTTCACTTTCTTGGCTAACATTTCGATAAATATTTCCGCATAGTCCTCCCGATAAGGAAATGATTCTATTAATTTTTGTTTCCATTCAGCCCAAGTGAATAGCAACGTGGATAGGCCCTGATACCATGTTTTTGCAAGACCAGTCAGCTTGGGCAACGAATAGTGGATTATCTCATTATCCTCCCATCCATATATTTGCGCACACTCTTCCACCTTCGTTAGCCAAGTAAGAATGGTCTGCTCTTTTGAGCTTGGGTCAAATTCGGGCACAACGTTTGTGTTAAAAGTCAATTTGGGCCTATCCGAACGTTTGAAATTCTCAAGGATATTCAAAAATTTGTCTAACATTACATTAGGATCAGATTTCTTACTTGTCCGTGTCCTTTTAGCTGGTAGTCGGGGTGACCCGACCGACGATCCTGAAGACGAGCGATTCCTCTTCCTGCTCGTCCTCCGCTGCCTGCTTCTGTGCTCCTCCTCTCCGTAATATTCGCCTGATCGTTGTCGCAAGCGACTCCTCCTGTATATTGTACCCTGTCCTCGTGCTGTCTGCTCTGTCCGTGAGCCTGACGCACCTTTCATCAATTCATCATCCTTTCCTTGGCCCTTATCCTCGGGCAATCCATCATAATATCTATGTGACAGCCCTTCCCCTCGACTGTTCACATAGCCTCCATCCTCATCCAATCCAATCCTTTCCTCACGAGTACTGGACCCATTCCTCGGGCCAGCCTCGCTAGTCATGTCCAAGGTGAATCTGAAACTTACACCATAAGCTTAGGATCCAGTAAGTATATATCAACCTCATGAGTAGTGAACATCAAAAACGAGATATCGACTCCACATATCGACTCCACATATCGACTCCACATATCGACTCCACATATCGACTCCACATATCGACTCCACATATCGACTCCACATATCGACTCCACATATCGACTCCACATATCGACTCCACATATCGACTCCACATATCGACTCCACATATCGACTCCACATATCGACTCCACATATCGACTCGACATATCGACTCGACATATCGACTCGACATATCGACTCGACATATCGACTCGACATATCGACTCGACATATCGACTCGACATATCGACTCGACATATCGACTCGACATATCGACTCGACATATCGACTCCACATATCGACTCCACATATCGACTCCACATATCGACTCCACATATCGACTCCACATATCGACTCCACATATCGACTCCACATATCGACTCCACATATCGACTCCACATATCGACTCCACATATCGACTCCACATATCGACTCCACATATCGACTCCACATATCGACTCCACATATCGACTCCACATATCGACTCCACATATCGACTCCACATATCGACTCCACATATCGACTCCACATATCGACTCCACATATCGACTCCACATATCGACTCCACATATCGACTCCACATATCGACCCCACATATCGACTCCACATATCGACTCCACATATCGACTCCACATATCGACTCCACATATCGACTCCACATATCGACTCCACATATCGACTCCACATATCGACTCCACATATCGACTCCACATATCGACTCCACATATCGACTCCACATATCGACTCCACATATCGACTCCACATATCGACTCCACATATCGACTCCACATATCGACTCTACATATCGACTCTACGTATCGACTCTACGTATCGACTCTACATATCGACTCTACATATCGACTCTACATATCGACTCTACAAATAATCGAACATGTTCATCTCTAGGGAGTGCCCTAGCAAGATAAACATGCAAGATTAACCGTATAGATCTCCGGACTTTTTCCGTAACGATAAATACAGTTTAATCCTAAAACTATTCAGACTATCATTTTATCTAGCATGTCTATCTCTAGGGAGTGCCCTAGCAAGATAAACATGCAAGACTAACCGTATAAATCTCCGGATGTTTTCCGTAACGATAAATACAGTTTAATCCTAAAACTATTCACAGACTATCATTTTATCTAGCATGTCTATCTCTAGGGAGTGCCCTAGCAAGATAAACATGCAAGATTAACCGTATAAATCTCCGGACGTTTTCCGTAACGATAAATACAGTTTAATCCTAAAACTATTCAGACTATCATTTTATCTAACATGTCTATCTCTAGGGAGTGCCCTAGCAAGATAAACATGCAAGATTAACCGTATAAATCTCCGGACGTTTTCCGTAACGATAAATACAGTTTAATTCTAAAACTATTCAGACTATCATTTTATCTAGCATGTCCATCTCTAGGGAGTGCCCTAGCAAGATAAACATGCAAGATTAACCGTATAAATCTCCGGACATTTTCCGTAACGATAAATACAGTTTGTGCACACGAATTTAGTACTGCCAAGGAAAAAGAGAAAAAAAAACTACCGGTTAATTTCAAATAACTGTTATCGCCCTACGTTCCTTCCTAGCTAGAGGGCTAAAAAAATGAATAGTCATCGTTGGGCATCGCAAAAAATGTAATCCTTAACTAGTGCAATTATGAAAATCCTTTTCCTTTTCTTATCTATCATTTCATTTCGCATCCTCAATTTCACAATTTCAAATCGTACTTACGTTTTTCCGAGCTGTGAGCGTAGAAAGGCAGGTTATAGCCTTATTTTATCCCACTTCTGACCTATTGTCGCTGGTAGGTCAGGATTGAAACGCCACATCCACTTGTATAATTATATTTCTCAATTCTTTTCCAATCAGTTATCATATTTCATAATTATCGCATTTAACTTAAACAGTTTGGTATCTACGGTAATTCTCTACGGGTCGACACTGTTCAACGGCTCTCGATCGAATGCGCTAGTCCTCGCTTGTGAGTCTGACCAGCTGTTTTCCCCTTCCAATTGATCCGTTAAACAAGTCACGCCACTACGCGTGACTTATCAAAAGGATCAATTGACCATCTTTTAATCAATAAGACATCATAAGTGTTTAATTACATGCGTCAAATTGCCCTGTTAAATCAGTATTTAATATAGATTCCTATAATTACCTTACAATTCGTTATAAATTTTAGCTACTTTTTTGCAGAACCGGCTCCTTAAATATTTGAGCGTGGCTCAGTAAAACACAGGTTTTGAATTTAAATTGTTATAATAGCACACTATTAATATCTTTTATATTTTACTACAATAATTCCACTTAGGTCTTTATGAATTCGTCTCTCCACCGTAACTGACTCGCGCCGTTTCCCAACCACGGTTGCCCGCCATCTTGACGCCATCGAATCGCTTGACCAATTGGGAGACAGCGCGCGCTACATCAAACTTCCGTTTATGATCTGAATTAACAGATATATTTTGATAAATGCTCACCGTAATATTTATCAAAATATAAGTTTATACTATTTATATAATCTAATGTAAATTAAAATAAATATGCCTATGATTTTATGAACCGCTAACAAATAATAACTTGTTTTGCTTAGCCCGGCAAGATAAGAGAAAAAGAACTTGATCCGATACGGAATCCTAAAAATAGTTAGTTAGTTAATTCAAAGCTAACTTAAAAATGTATAAGTAACTAGTTACCTAATTTAGAAAAGAAGGTAAATACATACCTAACCTACATTTTAAATGGAAATAATTCTAAACTGACTAATTCAATAAATGTAATATTCATCTGAGTACATTTGTTTACAAATGTTGCTGGCTTGACTATATCTAAACGGGATTGAATAGGGGTTTCCCTCACCAAGTGTCGCGACGCGGCGCGGTGGGAAAGTTGCGGAGTGTTAAATTGGGTCAGTACCGTGACTTTGACACGTGGAACACCCCGGTAGGGCACGCAGCCGCGCCGTGAGGCAGGTCGCGACGGCACGGCACCCAAACGTCTGCATAGCTATACATACACATATCCATGAGAAGGACGACCTTTGTGGGTGTGAAGGCACACACACAGCCCTGATACCGGCTTGTATTTTTCTGTTTCGCGTGTAACTGGACCCCTGTCCGTAACTTTTAGCAGACAGATTTTCTTTTTAAAATGGCTTCTCAAGTCGTTTGATGTGCTTTAGGTATATCATTTACAAAATAATGCTGGAAATGGCAATACGACGTGTGTACCTATGTAGGCGACGGGTGCAGGCACAGGTCGAGAGGAGCGAAATTAAAACAATAGGGGTTGCTTTTTAAGGTAAAGTGCTTGAGTGCATGCATGGACATGCGTGTATCGCTCGGGGGATGTAAGGTAACTGAATCGGGATTGGCCGATGCCGATAGCCGATGCACACATATGCATGCGCTCGCGCACACGTTTATCCAACACATAGATAGGAAACAGCGGCGGTGAGTACCTCCATATGTTATTTTATCAAATTTTATACTAATTAATAAGTTTGTTTTTATGATTTAGGTTTACTTTTCAGGTACGGTTGTATAGCGTCGTCTACAACCTATGCGTTGCAGCGGTGAGCGTGTGTAGGTAGGTACTTACTTAAAGCTTGCACAATTGGTTGTGGGTCTGGGGTAGAACCATATAATGACGTGGCGGGAGTGTATACTGTATTTTCCGAAAATAGTTTTTTCTATGTGGCGATTAATGCCATTCGCAAATTTTACCACTTTGTTTTTTCTCGTTAGCTTCCTTTCCCGAAAGCATTTGTAACCATTCGCATTTTTTCCCAATCTATTTATTTTTCAGCAGCTTATTTTTTCAATAGGTTTTTTACCCATTCGCATAATTTACCACTGTATTTTATGAGCCTACTTATGTTTTTCTTAGTAGTAAATTGCCTAATTGTCATTAGTAGTAAGTTTTAATAACAAGTTTTTCCACTCTTTTATAAAAAAAATAACCTCGAAGACTTCCGTCTTCTAACCTATCCGCGATCCTAGTCGGTTTTGCCATTAAGCTCCTGTTCCCTACTGCCTACGATATAACACCACTATCTTGGCATTGGTTGATTTCAGAGAAAAGTTTTTTTGATGCCCACCCTTTGAACAGGGACTTAGTGGCAAAACCTACTCGGATCGCGGATAGGTTAGAAGACGGAAGCGGGAGCTTTGCTCCCGCTTTCGTCTTCGAGGTAATTTTTTTTGTAAAAGAGCGGAAAACCTCGTATTTAAAACTAACTACTAATGACAAAAAAAATAAGCTATTAAAAAAATTATAAAGTGAGAAATTATGCGAATGGTTAAAAAACCTATTGGAAAAATAAGCTGCTGAAAAATAAATAAATTGGAAAAAAATGCGAATGGTTACAAATGCTTTCGGGAAAGGAAGTTAACGAGAAAAAACAAAGTGGTAAAATTTGCGAATGGCATTAATCGCCACTTAGAAAAAACGATTTTCGGAAAATACAGTATACACTCAATTGCATATGTATTAGTAGGTATTGTATGTTTACAGGCATTCTATATTAGAATTTTCTATTTTCTCATACTAGTTACCACTACAAATGCAATTCCATGTTCTCGATAATTCATCTATAACGGGTATATTAACCAGTCCATGATACAAAACCACATTATGACCATGTGATCTCTATGATTCACTAATCACCATCGCTCTTGCAGACAATCGCATCAGACGCATCATAAATTCGATATGTACCTAGACAGACTCTCACTGTACTGGTAGATCCAGTGCAAATAGTCCAGGTTGCAGCCCACGTCGTTCCACAGCCACGCCCTGCCGTCGTCCAGGACAACGCAGTTCTGCTCGCCGTTGTAGTTTTTTTTTTTTTTTTTAAATAGAGTTATATATATTTTATTTTTTTTTGGCTGGTCCTTGCCCCACGCTGGTCTGGAGACCACTTCGCCTGTGGAAAAATATTAAGTTATTTATTAATAATCTCCACTTATAATAAATCTCTAAATTAAAAAAAGAATCAGCCAGTTTGAAACTAAGCTTTGCGCGGTTCGAATGTTCTCAGCATCCCATGAACGGAAAAATATGAAACATTTTATATAGGTACATTATTATTCTAGCTGCAACTTAGGATAGTTTTTATCCGACTGCGACAGTTAATTAATTTTCCGAAATATACGACTTCATTTAATTTTTCATTTATTTTTATTGAAATCAAACGCTGCTCCAACTGTCAGCTATAAGAACCGTCAAATTTTCGTCAAAATGGCGGAATTGCTTTGCCTTTCACTTATTAATAATTTTAATCCCGTCTACGATAGACCTTTACGAGACAAATGCTAAAATATAAACCATAAAAAAATATTCGATTCTGATATGAGAACTTATATGCGCAAATGTCGTTTTATGTCGTAATTTCAATAAATGAAATCAACAAATTTGAACAATATAATTAACACGAATTTGTTTTTTTTGAATGACAATGGCACGCGCTCGGCGCATTCAGCCAAAGTACCTGCGGCGCTACCACGAAAACCGATACTCAATGTTCATATATTTGCATCCCTGTCACTCGAGTATGGTTAGTGCGATAGAGATAGAGATACCCGAATATTTGCGAATTCCGAAGTTCGTGGTTATAGCTCAGGAATCGAAAATATGGTAAATAATCATAATGTATTTTCTCGAAAAAGAATTTAAAATAAATATAGTCAAATGGAGAAAAAAACAAAGCAAGAGGTTATATAAGTAATGATTAAGTTATAAGAGTCCAAAGTTTTAAGAGGGGGTATGTTCTGTCCCTTTTCCGCAAAACGCACCTTCATATGAAACGATTGTTTTTTACTATGACGCTCGAGTATATTGACGTCACAGTCCCTCATCGTTTTCTCACTCTAACAAGCGACATTAAAACGGATGTAGCTTCATATTTTTTTGAGATATTTGAATGGGAGTTTAATTATCTTCTATCTATTTATACATAATAAATGCCTATGTCCTGACTGACTTATTCACTCAATCACTCACTCACTCACTCATCAACGCACAGCCGAAACTACTAATCTTAGAGAGTTGATTTTTGCACAGTATGTTGCTTTTATAACGTGGGCTAGGGATAAAAAGGGATTTTTGAAAATTCTACCCCTAAGGGGGTAAAATGGGGGTGCAAAGTTTGTATGGGAGAACCTTTTTTTTTTGAGCTATAGACTTAAACTTTGTAGAAAAATTAGTTATAAGAATACAAATGAAACACTTTCAGCGTTTTGGAAAATTCCACCCCTACGGGGGTAAAATAGGGGTGCAAGGTTTGTATGGGGGAAACATTTTTTTTTTAAATAGAGACTTAAAACTTTGTAGAAAGATCAGTCATTAGAATACAAATAAAGAACTTTCAGGGTTTTAGAAAATTCTACCCCTAAAGGGGTAAAATAGAGTGCAAAGTTTGTATGGGAAAAACTACTTTTTTTTAAATAGAGACTTAAAACTTTGTAGAGAAATTATTCATTAGAATACAAATAAAGTACCAAGACTCAGTGTTTTAAAAAAATCTACCCCTAAGGGGGTAAAATAGAAGTGCAAATTTTGTATGGGGGAAACAATATTTTTTTTTAAATAGAGACTTATAACTTTGTAGAAAGATTAGTCATCAGAATACAAATTAAGTACTTTCAGCGTTTTAGAAAATTCTACCCCTAAAAATAGGGGGCTAAAATAGGGGTGCAAAGTTTGTATGTGGGAAACTATTTTTTTTAGCTAGAGTCCTAAAACTTTGTAGAAAGATTATTTAAATACAAAGAAAGTACTTTCAGCGTTTTGGAAAATTTCACCCCTAAGGGGGTAAAATAGGGTGCAAAGTTTGTATGGGAAAAACATTTTTTTTTTAATAGAGACTTAAAATTTTGACGAAAGATTACTTATTAGAACATGAAAAATACTACATTCGGCGTTTTACAAAAATCATTCCCTAAGGGGGTTAAAAAAGGGTGCAAGGTTTGTATGGGGAACACTTTTTCTGAGCTAGACACTTAAAACTTTGTAGAAAGATTACTTATAAAAATACAAAAAAAAAGACTTTCAGCGTTTTGAAAAAATCTATCCCTAAGGGGGATAAAAAGGGGTGCAAAGTTTTTATCAGGGAAAGTTTATGTTTTTGAGTTAGAGACTTGAAACTTTGTAGAAAGATTACTTATTAAAATACAAAAAAAGAACACAAATCGTTTTAGAAAATTCCACCCCTAATAGGGTTAAAAAGGAGAGCAAGCTTTGCATGGGCAACACTTTTTTTTGAGTTAGACTTAAAACTTTGCAAAAAGATTACTTATTAGAATACTAAAAAAGAACTTTCAGCGTTTTAGAAAACTCCATCCCTAAGGGGATCCTTAAGATCCTTAAGAAGGGTAGCCAGTGTTGTGTGGGAAAAATTTTTTTTTTTACTAGACTTAAAACTATTCAAAATGTTACTTATTAAAATTAATAATAAAGTACTTTCAGAGTTTTAGAAAATTCCACCCCTAAGGGGGTTAAGAAAGCTTTGTATGGGCAACACTTTTTTTGAGCTAGAGACTTAAAAGTTTACGAAAAAAGTTCTTTCAGCGATTAGAAAAATTCAACCTCTAAGGGGGTTTAAAAGGGGGTTCAAATTTTAAATGGCGAGCAATAAAATTTTAAAGTGTGAGTAAGAGATTTTTAACTTCGGTCTTATTCTGTACGTTAAAAGACTACAAAACTGATTTCAGAGTTTTTCCAAATTCATCCCCTAAGAGTGTTAAAATTGGTTCAAAGTTTGAGTATTTCAAGGCATTTTTAAAGTATGAGATTTTTAACTTTGGTTTTAGACTGTTTGTTCACAAACTAGAAAATGAACATCAACTTTTTTTTTAATTATCCCCTAAAAGAGGGTTCAAATTTTGTATTGAGAGAAATCATTTTCTAAGACGATAAAAAGTTCTACGCGGACGAAGTCGCGGGCAACAGCTAGTTTACTCAAAAAACAAAGTTTTAACCGACTTCATTTCAGTACTTCGCCATATTTGAAGAGTCCCTTGATTTTTCCTGGATTCCATCTTCAAACCCTGACCTGATGACCATGGAGCCATCTAAGAAGGATACCTTTTCAAACAAACAAATATTTTTTTAAATCGTTCTAGGCCTCTTTGAGTAATCGGGGATCATACATAAAAAATAAAAGATTTTGACGAATTGAGAACCTGATCCTTTTTTGAAGTCGGTTAAGTATAGGTACTATTTACCGACACTTGTTTTGTTCGCTAATCCAGTTTACAATACATTGTTTTAACACATTGCAAAGTATGGACTGAAACTTATTTTTAAATGTTGTCATGTTGGAAGTGTGTTGCTATGAAGCCAATTTATACCTCCACATCCACGACATTTTCAGATTACAAATCAAAATGCGCCTATAGGTACTCCGCTTGGTAGCTACAGGTACCACAACCAAATTGGAAACGTGCAAAGTTTATAGCACTAGTAACAAAAAGCAAGTGGGTGGTTAAACATCCACTTAAATAAAACAAATGCAATCTAGTCGAGAACTAACTAAATATGTGGTAAAAACTTGTATAACGCATCGTCGACGAGAAAGTTCGTTTCGTCGAAAATTGGTAATTTTGGAACAGTTTCTAAGAGAATTCTCTTGAAAACCTACTTGTAATTAAATCCTTGTGAAAATGTCCAAGTTCCCGAGAATATAACAGTACCTACAGTCAGTAACATACGGCAGGTACAAAAATAAAGACCGAGTATCATGGATGGAGAGAAATATTCACTTCGCCACTTTTAAACGATTGCAATGCCTGCCGTTTTTTAGAAAAAGATTTCCTACAGCGTTTGCTAGTTAGTCAAGCATGGTATTGGAAAAAAATCGTCAAACAATAATGAAGATCGACATACGGTTCGACGTTCGAACCATTTTCATGGGTCCTTATGAAGAGAATGGTGTTCAAGTGCGCAGCGCTGCCAAATTACGACACTGACATGGCATACTGCCGTGCATTTTTTCGGGAAATCCGTTTCGTCAAAGGTCGATGTCAAGTAGTTTTTACGTATTTCAGGGAAATCGAGGCACAGCCAGAATGTAAGTTAAGCCGTTCAAAGTGTGCACACGTGTAGCGAAATTGTAAACTACGGTCGAACAGCCAAAAACTCTTACTTGGATTCAACATTTCTATTTCATGAATGTCGTAGTACGATATAATAGTATTTTCACAATCGTGTTATAATAGAGAGCTTTTTAGTCGAGTACCAAGCTTCGTGAAGTAAGGTACGAGATTAAAAAGCTTGATTATAACACTATTGTGAACAATACTTTTTGAACGAGTTCATTAAAATTAATTTTCTACGAGTCAACTGAACTAATTAAACAAACTCGATACTGTTGAAACGAAGTGCAGCCTATCGCTAGTAAACTCAATAATCAAAGCGATTCTATTGGTCCAATTCATTACAGTTCGGTAAAGCAGCCACGTGATTGGTCGAATTTATTTGAGTTCTATTTTCAATTTTTTTTTGGTTGTCTAGAGCGTATCGAAACAGTTATTTCGGTTGTTTTGGAAGTAACAGACTATTCAACGATGAAAAGAGTGACGTTGCAGTATTCTCTATAAAGTCTTAATACACATATTTTAATCGTCGAGTACAAAAAAAATATTTGGGTTGTTACCGCGTGTTAAAATTCATGGTGTTAAGAGCAATGCCTAGCTGAGCAACTTTTCAAATCTCAAATTTTTGACGCATTGTTTCTGTCGCGCTGTTGTGGGCGGCGGGAGCTGTCTATGTGTGAGCGCACGCACACAGGCGCGAGACGCGAGCACTCTCTCGCTGCGCGCTGTTCCGTTGACATCGCCCGCGAGCCGGACGGAATTTATTTAGTACATTCCTGCGCGCCTCAAGCCTCTGGGTTGTTATTCGGAACACGCTAATACGCCTCACCTCACCCGTCAATCCTAACGAAACTAGACCTCTGCCTACGTTTAGTTACTACGAACCGCGGCGTCAAGATTTATTTGTGGGTGAACGGTGAGGTGAGGTTAAAACAAGTCACAGAATAGTGGACCTGCTGTATTTGTTTTTGGTATTATTGCGAATTTTACTTATATCCCGCTAATTTTTGTTAGTCGGCTTTTGTTTACTGGACTTTTTATGGTAGTCTGGTACCTACGTACAGGTTAGAAAAAATATTTCCCACAAGCAACGCAAAATAAAACTTTGTTATCCGTGTCGTAAACACTTTCACAAGTACAAAGATTAACCTATTGTTAGGTTTATGTAGGTAAAACCTCTCCTCTTATAGTGGAAGCAACTATAAGCTCAAAATTTGCCAAAAATAGGTACTGTACTTCTGAAACATGTAGGACAGAGTATTAAAAATATATATTCACGCATCCCCGGGGGGGGGAGCTTCACCTCCTCTCACCCCAAAAAGTTTCCCGAAACGTGGATTTTTATCATTAAAAAGAAAACCGTAAACAATACACGAAAAATGTGCCTCACTAAAATATTCCTTGATAAATTTATTATCAACTTCTCATACCAAAGCAAAAGTCAATTTTATTATGATTTCTAGGTTTTTTTTCTAAAAAAAAAGTAAAAGTGTAATTTTCTCAAAAAGATGAATATTTATTGCCAAGGTATGTATAACAAAAGTAAGAGATAGAATTTTCTCTTTAAAATTAGATATAGTTTATTTATAAACCCCTGCAAATCATGTTGCTGCGCCATTTTGAAAATTTATTGTCATCTGGTGGAGGCAATCTTGATCGCAATGTATCAAAATTAGGAAAAATATTGTAGTTCTGAAACCTATACGGATGTGTAGGGAGTAGGGAGCATATTTCGCTAAATGGCTGAACACGTACAATTTTAAAAATTGCATAGAAACGTATAATTTACTTTAAAAACAGAGTTTTAACCGACTTCAATTCAGTACTCCGCCAAGCCACATGAACATTTCCACATTTTTTTTCCAATTTACCACATCCGAGATACGTTGAATATTACAGAAAAAAACCAAATCGCTGTACGTCGGCCGATAATATTTGAGGACTTCCGTCAATTCCTCAAGGATCTCAGAATCACCTTTGGCACTTCTTTGTTTGCTATTTCAACGGAATGATATCAGAATCGGTGACGTACTTTTATAGTTTGAAGTACATCATTGAGAAGTTCCATAAGCCATCGGTGGTCTTCATCATCACTTCCACTTCAACAAATTTATGATTTCCGGATGTAAATACACGAATTATAATAGAAAACACCGAAATTACAACACTCGTGCCTTATATATTTGAGGAGTTACGTCAATTCCTCATGGTTCCCATCATTCAACTGGAGTTTTGTATTTGAATTTGGATACAAGTTGCATGCTCAATGTTTATTTCCTTAGCATTTGCATTTAAATGTGTTTTAATATAGGTTACCACACCGTCGTTCTGGTTTAATTTATTGATAGTATACTGAGAAAAGTAGCTGTCGAGCTGTGGAATAGGCTTGTGATCACAGAGGCGACATTCTGAGAGAACTAGAATATCAGGATCGATTTCAAGGTCCGTTAAGGTAAGTATGAAATCATCAAAGTTTCCATAGACGCTCCTGATATTTTGTGAAGCAATCGTTAGCTTTAAATTGGTTGAGGGTACATGTTTTTTGAGATCTTGTATGTCAAATCGGAAGGAAACCGCAACCTCTGCATCATCAATTTCATTTAAAATATTTAAATTACAGATCATGATATAATTGAAATATGAGTAGGGGGTTGTTAAATTGCAAAAACATTTCGCAATATAGGAAACTTTCCGTCGGCACATCAGTACCCGTGTCTTGTAGCGCCATCTATTGTTGAGTAGCAGAATTAATGTAAGTAAAAGCTGCATAAGGTGATTTTAGATATATCTTGAAATCACTAGATGGCAGTAATGTTCACGGACAATAAAGTCACGTACACACCAGAGGAACGAACAACAACGCCTACTATGTCACGCTTACAAATAGCTGCCATATAGCTGCTTCTGTCGGGAACTTTGAGTAGATAAATACATGGAGAGGCCCTATTCTACTATAGATACATTTATGTTATGCAAATATACATGAAATCTACATAGAAGGTCAAAAACACAACTTATCTCTTTCTTTCCAACTTTCGATAGCGTATGGTGAAAGAGATAGCATGATATTACGTTGCTCTTACTTCCGATACTAGCAACAGACATTACAGCCGCGTGCCATGCGCCATTTTATGCGCCAAATGTCTTTGTAGTACATGCGCTGTCAAGTGGTAAACAACTCAGAGTTAAAATCGTAATTTTCCGTATTAAAATAGTTTTTTTGGACTTGGTTTTGTGTAGTGAACACATATAGATGTGAACGCAAAATGCCTGCGTGCTCAATAAAGCAATGTGGTGCACGGAAATCAAGTAATCAACCGAATTTGACCATTCATAGGTTAGTAGCCGTTTTTCTTTGTTAACTGCCAGTATATCGCACTATCCGCCAAATGATAGTCAGTTTTGAAATGGATTTATCGTTCTCAACAAGAAAATACTCGTTTCGCTATATTTACAGCAGTATTATTAGCATTTAAATCATACGTCTTATTTTGACTAGTGCTGCGCTCTGATATCGACAACTTGCTATTAAATTAAAGACTATGTGAGTAATTTTATGATGTTATTTCAGATCAATCCGTTGACAGGAAGAGGGTGAAATTTCAATTACTAAATTTGACCCAAGAAACAAGAATAAATAATAAAAACAAACGTGGTGAGCTAAATAAAAGCTTGTAAAAATACCATTGTTTTATTCACTTCTGCACCATTCATATAGTAATCATAGTATACACAGTGGGCTGGGCCTGAATAACCCGACAGATTTTAATTGTATTTCTGACCATATTGGAAGGGTCCACGAAAAGAACATGTCTACTCAATTTTTTTTTTCAAAATGAGTTTCTAATGTCAAAATGCTGAGCTCGTTATGAAAACTTGACATTAAAACCTGAATTTGAAAAAAAAGTGACTACACCTGTTCTTACCGTGTCATTCACACTATAGGCAGATGCGACCTTATCGGTTGTACCAATAAAATGCAATGTTGGTAAAACACTTCACAAATAATATAGTTACGGTAATAGAGTAGTGTACTTGGATATTATTATTCGTCTCGGTCAGTTTCAATTACAGAGAAAACTCAAATATTGATGTCGAAATTTTTCAAAGTCCAAGTTGATATCGATAATTGTCTCTAATCGATGACAACCCTACAGCCACGAATTGACAGGCCGCCATATTATGCGCCAGGATTAGGTATACACGCTCATTTCGTAGGTATTTCGTGTCCATATAGTTTAATTAGTCTGAGGTCGGGAATCGTTGGCCTTCATTCATTTGGTGTGTTCACACTGCAATGTATATACCAAATGTATATGTACAAGTAAGCTACACTAGCTACGCTATCTAGCCTGTAGCAGCTTCTTCGAATGTGCATCTAATTGATCATTCGTAAACCCGTTACGCAGCTGTGTCGTGATAAGCGCTAAACGGGTTAAGATTAATAAATTCATAACTTATGGTCCACCATGAGCATCGTAGTAAGCTTCTTTGCTCATAATGTTCTGTAACTGTAGGTACTACAGGAAATGAAAAGAAATTGTGTATAGTAAACTGGAAATTGTTTATTACAAAATAATAGACATTTATAAACATTTAACAATACACTCTTATGTATATTTACAGAATGTAAAAACCTAAAAATAGTTAACTTTACACATTCAGTGCCAACGACCAACGATTTAATAGGGCTAAGCTTTTATTGTATTGTATTGTATTTATTTATTTCAGACTAGTAGTCCATAGGGTTAGGTAAATACAATAACTTATATATCTATTGTTAGTACTACAATTAATGAGACACAACAAAACATTACACAACATTTACATTAAAACTTTCGCGGCTGTACGGCCACAGGTGCGTGTAGTTGCACGTACCTGTCTACCAGAGGCGAGTCCCACCGCTGAGCCAACGTACTTAGGATACTGTTAGTGCTGCCACGGCTGCGGGTGAGGAGTGACGCGCATCGCTTCCTCATGATGGCAAAAAAGCAGTCTGTTTGCGCCTCGGCAAACATAGCTGAGGCACTACAATACCGCGGCAACCCAAACAGCATCCTAAAAGCATCATTATACTGGACGCGCAGTGCACCGTACGTCCGCTGCGTAAAGTTAGCCCACAGGCCGCACGTATAGAAAGTTTGACAGTTTTAGCCGATAACACGCGAAAATCCGTATGCAGAGGAAAGTGGCTACGTTCAAAGCGCCCGTCTAGCGGGTTCCTAGCGCTGAAAAAAATTAACACATTCACTGCCAAGAATCGCTACGCTCGTGGCAGATCCCGTGGTTTTCCCCGTATGTAGCGGAAAGCGACTACCTCCTAGCAGTGAATGTGTTAAGCTCTACGTAGCTGTCCGTATTCCGATAAAAATACACATAGGGTAAATCACTAGTAAAAAAAAAAAAAAACATCTGACCCTGGCAATGACAAATATAGCTGCTGACCTCAATATCATTACAAGTGTCAGTTTACCACGGATTTTTAAGATATTTTCAAAAAATATTTTTTAAATATTTGACCCTGGCAATGACAAATATAGCTGCTGACCTCAGTATCATTGCCAGTGTCAGTTTACCACGGATTTTTAAGATATTTTCAAAAAATATTTTTTAAATATTTGACCCTGGCAATGACAAATATAGCTGCTGACCTCAGTATCATTGCCAGTGTCAGTTTACCACGGATTTTTAAGATATTTTTTTGTAATATGAGACGGATCAAGCAATGTGTCTCATTCGCCGACCTAAACCCAAAACGTAAGTGAGGAAACTGTTTATATTTTTCAAAAATAATTGACGCGGCAAGGTTATTCCTATCACCGAAAAAATATTCAGGCATTTCTAAAATGTTCATCCATTCCCCATTAAGTAGAATAGGACTCGGTGAAAAGTGTTGGAATCCTGTATGGAAATTGTGAACAAAATGTAGTTAATGTAATCTAATTGCCAATCAATGGGTTTTTAACATAAGTAGCTGATACTTTTGACGTGATAAATCGATGAACACCGGCAGCACGCAGTAGTAAGATGTCCCACTACAGCTTAGCTGCTATCTTGGCCTTGTTCTGAACGATCTTGTTGAGTGTGGCGTGCCCCTCGTCATAGTGCGGTGCGAAATGGTCGCGCACGCGCCGCATCCACGCCGCGATGTTGGGATACTTGGCTTTGGGGTCGTAGCCCGCCATCCCTGTTGAGAGTTCACAGGTTATATTTAGTTTCAATTATGTAATATGCGGAAATTAGCTTTGATGCTAGGAAGAGTCGTCATGGGCGGAAACAGATAGTGGGATGGAATAGACATGTCAAGGAAGCTCACAGACGGGCGCGGTTTAGCTTTCAGGTTTGGATAGCAAACGGGAGACCTTGTGCTGGTTCTGTGTTCAATAAAATGTGTGAACCAGAAAGCTCTTTAAGTCCAGGTTGAAGTGGTGCCAAGATAACGAGGAACAAATAAAGATGGATATATTGGCAACACGGCATAAGTCTAAAGACTTTAAGGGCTTCTGGAAGCAAACAAAGAAGCTGGGAGCTGGGTCGTATGTGCCTGCAAGTGTTGGAGGGCAGTCTGAGTCCAAGTGCATAGCCGAGCTTTTTAAGGAACATTTTAAGGTGGAATCTCCGTTGGGAACTGAGGCTATGGTGGGAGATAAGTACAACCGTGTTACCGGCAAACAAGTAACTGCTGCGATAAGAGACATGAAGGGGGGAAAATCACCCGGTCACGATGGCCTCAGTGTGGAGCACCTACGTTTTGCTGGTGTCCACCTGCCTAGAGTTTTGGCGATGTTTTTTAATCTATGTATCGGCCACTCGTATCTTCCTCAGGAGCTTATGAAGACCATAGTTGTACCGGTACCGAAAGACAAGACTGGAGATGCTGCCGACAAAAATAACTATCGTCCGATATCACTGGCAACCGTGGTGGCGAAAGTTTTGGACCGTTTGCTTGACCGTCAACTTGCTCAATGTATACAGCTGAATGAGGCCCAATTCGGTTTCAGACCAGGTCTTTCCACTGAGACAGCAATCTTACGGCTCAAGCACACGGTTAATTACTACACTTCGCGGAATACTCCGGTGTACGCGTGTTTTTTGGACTTGTCGAAAGGCATTCGCCGTGGTACAGTTTTTAACTAGTACGGGAAGTAAAGGACTTCATTCTGCACCAATAATTTAAATTACAAAAGATAACTATGTGACTAGTTTCAACCACACTTCTTTGTACCAATAACTTCTGTTGTAATGAAATAAAGATTATATTATTATTATATTATTCGATCTTGTTTCGTACAATATACTGTGGGATAAGCTCTTGAGGGAGACCTCTACTCCTAAAGAACTAGTCAATATTCTTGAATATTGGTATCATAACCAGCGGAACAGTGTCAGATGGGCGGGCTGTTACTCGGAAGAGTACAGGTTGGAATACGGCGTGAGGCAAGGATGCTTGACCTCTCCGCGGCTTTTCAACCTGTACATAAATAGCCTGATTGATGAGCTCAGCAGAGCCAGAGTCGGGTGCTCAGTTGGTGGCCAAATTATGAACAATGTGAGCTACGCGGATGACATGGCTCTGCTGGGCCCTTCAATTGGGGCTATGGAGATTTTGGTCGGCATTTGTGAGAAGTACGCGATGGCCCATGGTCTCAGATATAACTCCAAGAAAAGCGAGTTACTTGTGTTCAATGCGGGGAACATGAAACCCAAATTCGTACCACCGCTGAAACTTGGAGAAATTGAGTTGACGAGAGTCACAAAGTTTAAGTATCTGGGGCACTGGGTCACCGAGGACCTCTCTGATGATCTTGATGTGGAGAGGGAGCGTAGGGCATTGGCAGTTCGAAGCAATATGCTGGCTCGCAGGTTCGCACGGTGTACGAGGGATGTCAAAATAACTCTATTTAAAGCGTTTTGCCAGACCTTTTACACCTGCAACCTGTGGGTCAAGTGCACGCAGAGATCTATCAATGCCTTACGTGTCCAATACAATAATGGTTTTAGGATGTTGTTGGGATTGCCTCGATTTTGCAGCGCATCGGGTATGTTTGCGGAAGCTCGAGTCGATAGCTTTCAGGCAATAATGCGCAAACGAGTTGCCTCCCTGATGCGTCGCGTGCGGGACAGTCCCAGCAGCCTGCTGAACACCATTATTGACAGATTGGATTGTCCGATGGTAGGACGTTGGAACGCCATGCATACACGAGTATGGCTAATAATCTGATAGTATTTTAAGTTATAAATTAAATTTTGTTTATATTGTAATGTTTATAATAATTCAATTCAAGACATTTATTTCGACCAACTGGGATCATAGATAAAATTAGTTACAGTTTCTTAGCCTAAAGTTAGTAAGTACTATAACCTAATACATATAAAATAAGGCCAGTACTTAGTAGGGCATACCTATTTGTAATTTTAATTCTTATTTTATTTCATAATGTTTGTAATGTGTGTATGGACCGAATGGTTCGAGATAAATGAATAATAAATAAATAAAAATCCGGCCAAGTACGAGTCGGACTCGCGCACGAAGCGTTCATAGCCTAACGGCGCCTGCGAATCGGAAACGATAACGCAGGTTAAGCAAAGATGGCAGCGGTCAGTCTTTGGATGGGTGACCGCCTGTTTGAGACGGCAAAAAATCACGTTTGTTGTATAAAAAAAAATAAAAAAAAATATATTTATTTCAGATCTTTAGTCGATCCATATGATGTTAGTAACAGTGGAGACTTATGAACTACGTTAGTGACAATAATGACAATAAATTAATGTATGGGAGCCCCCTTTATGTATTTATTTTATTCTGTTTTATAGTATTTGTTGTAATAG
The DNA here is from genome assembly GCA_963854355.1 of Epinotia brunnichana. Lineage (NCBI taxonomy): Eukaryota > Metazoa > Arthropoda > Insecta > Lepidoptera > Tortricidae > Epinotia > Epinotia brunnichana. The sequence goes on along the minus strand of OY977946.1, from coordinate 23,256,263 downwards.
CGGCAACTGAAATACAGCCTGGTGACAGACGGAGAGACAGACAGACGAACGGACAGCGGAGTCTTAGTAATAGGGTCCCGTTTTAGCCTTTGGGTACGGAACACTTAAAAGAGGTAGACATGTTGTCGATATGAAATTCCCTGTTTAAAAATGGCCAGGCACTTCTGACAGCAGCGTGCCAAATTATCCCAAAATCATGTTGTGGTATGATGACTAGAAGAAGCCATTTCCCGAAAGATCATTAAATTTTAAATTGTCAATTTCTATGGAGAGACGATTCTCAGCCCACAGTGCACCACTGACTTCATACGAAGTCTAAAAAAAAAGCGGCCAAGTGCGAGTCGGACTCGCACATGAAGGGTTCCGTGAAATAAATTGCCGTTTACGATTTATGACGTATATAAAAAATCTACTTATTAGATCTCGTTCAAACCAATTTTCGGTGGAAGTTTACATGGTAATGTACATCATATATTTTTTTTAGTTTTATCATTCTCTTATTTTAGAAGTTACAGGGGGGGGGGGACACACACATTTTAAGTGTCTCTCGCGCAAACTATTCAGTTTAGAAAAAAATTATGTTAGAAACCTCAATATCATTTTTGAAGACCTATCCATATATACCCCACACGTATGGGTTTGATGAAAAAAAATTTTTTGAGTTTCATTTCTGAGTATGGGGACCCCTAAAACTTAATGTTTTTTTTCGATTTTTGTGTGAAAATCTTAATGCGGTTCACAGAATACATCTACTTACCAAATTTCAACAGTATAGCTCTTATAGTTTCGGAAAAAAGTGGCTGTCACATACGGACGGACAGACAGACAGACGGACATGACGAATCTATAAGGGTTCCGTTTTTTGCCATTTGGCTACGGAACCCTAACAATAGACTTGAGACTTGGCGTGGGGGTGCCTGCCACCTCGCATTTTTTTCTGTGGCGTCAAATGTCAAAAAAGAGACGCGCAATTTCCAACTCTGTCATAATAACTTAAGGTCTAATTTACACTGTCACATTGTCTGATGTATATCAGACGATGGCAGTTGAAGGGTCAATTACTAATTAGATATTACTTACTAGGTTGCTGAACCTCGCAGTCGGCCACGCTGACGCGGTCTCCGGCGATGAACTGGCCAATTTCACCAAATCCACAATTGTCGCCTGACAATTACAATTCGACTTGCATGGCTGCGTCGACAGGTGAAGGTGGTTGCTGAACAGCTATTTGACCCAGCAATGTACGTAGAATTGTCATTGTCGATAACAATTGTCAAGATGGTGAAGAGGGCCTTGGTGGCGCCGCCCGAGCCAGAGGTCATTGAAGTTGCTGAGGGCGCTCTCCATGCGTCGCTCGTAGCCCTCCAGAGTCTTCGGCTCGGCGGGTTTACCGGTTATTACTGGGTTAATTACTAATTAGGTGTTACTTACTAGGTTGCTCAACCTCACAAGCTGCCAGCAAGTCGGCCACGCTGACGCGGTCTCCGGCGATGAACTGGTGGCCTCGCCCGAGCCAGAGGTCATTGAAGTTGCCGAGGGCGCTCTCCATGCGTCGCTCGTAGCCCTCCAGAGTCTTCGGCTCGGCGGGTTTACCGGTTATTACTGGGTTAATTACTAATTAGGTGTTACTTACTAGGTTGCTCAACCTCACAAGCTGCCAGCAAGTCGGCCACGCTGACGCGGTCTCCGGCGATGAACTGGTGGCCTCGCCCGAGCCAGAGGTCATTGAAGTTGCTGAGGGCGCTCTCCATGCGTCGCTCGTAGCCCTCTAGAGTCTTCGGCTCGGCGGGTTTACCGGTTATTACTGGATTAATTGCTAATTAGGTGTTACTTACTAGGTTGCTCAACCTCACAAGCTGCCAGCAAGTCACTCACGCTGACGCGGTCTCCGGCGATGAACTGGTGGCCTCGCCCGAGTCAGAGGTCATTGAAATTGTCGAGGGCGCTCTCCATGCGTCGCTCGTAGCCCTCCAGAGTCTTCGGCTCGGCGGGTTTACCGGTTATTACTGGGTCAATTACTAATTAGATGTTACTTACTAGGTTGCTCAACCTCACAAGCTGCCAGCAAGTCGGCCACGCTGACGCGGTCTCCGGCGATGAACTGGTGGCCTCGCCCGAGCCAGAGGTCATTGAAGTTGCTGAGGGCGCTCTCCATGCGTCGCTCGTAGCCCTCCAGAGTCTTCGGCTCGGCGGGTTTACCGGTTATTACTGGGTTAATTACTAATTAGGTGTTACTTACTAGGTTGCTCAACCTCACAAGCTGCCAGCAAGTCGGCCACGCTGACGCGGTCTCCGGCGATGAACTGGTGGCCTCGCCCGAGCCAGAGGTCATTGAAGTTGCTGAGGGCGCTCTCCATGCGTCGCTCGTAGCCCTCTAGAGTCTTCGGCTCGGCGGGTTTACCGGTTATTACTGGATTAATTGCTAATTAGGTGTTACTTACTAGGTTGCTCAACCTCACAAGCTGCCAGCAAGTCACTCACGCTGACGCGGTCTCCGGCGATGAACTGGTGGCCTCGCCCGAGTCAGAGGTCATTGAAATTGTCGAGGGCGCTCTCCATGCGTCGCTCGTAGCCCTCCAGAGTCTTCGGCTCGGCGGGTTTACCGGTTATTACTGGGTCAATTACTAATTAGATGTTACTTACTAGGTTGCTCAACCTCACAAGCTGCCAGCAAGTCGGCCACGCTGACGCGGTCTCCGGCGATGAACTGGTGGCCTCGCCCGAGCCAGAGGTCATTGAAGTTGCTGAGGGCGCTCTCCATGCGTCGCTCGTAGCCCTCTAGAGTCTTCGGCTCGGCGGGTTTACCGGTTATTACTGGGTTAATTACTAATTAGGTGTTACTTACTAGGTTGCTCAACCTCACAAGCTGCCAGCAAGTCGGCCACGCTGACGCGGTCTCCGGCGATGAACTGGTGGCCTCGCCCGAGCCAGAGGTCATTGAAGTTGCTGAGGGCGCTCTCCATGCGTCGCTCGTAGCCCTCCAGAGTCTTCGGCTCGGCGGGTTTACCGGTTATTACTGGGTTAATGACTAATTAGGTGTTACTTACTAGGTTGCTCAACCTCACAAGCTGCCAGCAAGTCGGCCACGCTGACGCGGTCTCCGGCGATGAACTGGTGGCCTCGCCCGAGCCAGAGGTCATTGAAGTTGCTGAGGGCGCTCTCCATGCGTCGCTCGTAGCCCTCCAGAGTCTTCGGCTCGGCGGGTTTACCGGTTATTACTGGGTTAATGACTAATTAGGTGTTACTTACTAGGTTGCTCTACCTCACAAGCTGCCAGCAAGTCGGCCACGCTGACGCGGTCTCCGGCGATGAACTGGTGGCCTCGCCCAAGCCAGAGGTCATTGAAGTTGCTGAGGGCGCTCTCCATGCGTCGCTCGTAGCCCTCCAGAGTCTTCGGCTCGGCGGGTTTACCGGTTATTACTGGATCTAGAGCCTGGAATAAAGCGAAAAGTGTGTGAGAATCTGAACATGACATGACACACATTGGAAGAAATCAATTAGAGCATGACAAAGGTCAGAAATGGGAGTCACGAAACGCGAACACTATTTTTATTATTATTTATTTATTTATGCCTTTATTATACAAACTGATTGTTTTTTTAAACGCGAACACTATGTACTATCTTAATAAAAAGGGCTATTCCCACTGGTTTGCGCTTGTTGTCCACACTGCAAACTGTGGAGATTTTTTTTGAACAACTTTATTATTTTTCAACTGTATTACAATGATGTTACAGAATTAATAATATAAAAGTTTCAAATTCCTTACTTGTTGTTTTTCTTATTTTTTCGCAACTGTATTAAAAAACGTCGTCCGATACACGTGGAAAAGTAAAAAGCACTAGTGCGCAAAATACAACTTTGCGCACGATTTGCAGCTACAAAAAGTACCACTTTTTGAGCAACTGTATTAAAAAGGGATATTTAAATAACTGCCTTTGATTCACTGACCTTAACTCTAAAGTACATTGCACAGTGCAGCCTCAAGCCTGCATGTTGCCACTCAAGAAACTCCTCAAGCCTAGCAGCTTGCTTTGAATCCTTCGGGTAAAGACTGTCTGGGATGATGCCTTCACGGGATAAATATTTCAGGATGGCCACACTGGAATAAAAATTCAGATACAAACAAACCAAATAAAATCTTGGCTTAAAGGACTTGAATCCAGGCCAAAAAAAAATGTAGACTAGTTTCTTCTTAATCACAGGAATGAGTTGTGGAAATTATTGTAAATTATAAAGCATTTTTTTTTTCTTTCAAATATATATATATTTTTTATTTTATAACTAAAAACAACATAATATTATAATTTGTATATTTTGTTATGGGTTTATGTTTTGTAACAAACATGCTTTTGATTTGCTGCCAGAGGCCCATTTCAAGAAAGATCTAAAAACATGGGACCATTATCATGTTTGTAAATGCTGTGTCGTTAGCATTTGATTCATCTTTTGTTTTGTTTGATCTATAACCCACAAGAGTTACTTGAGAACTCGTTTGTATGATGTCAGTATGCGGTCGAGTCTCAAGTTAACTCTTGTGGGATATCGCATGCACTGTCACACAAGTAGGTACCTATTTAATAATGAATAAATAGTCTATGTAACATATGTATTTGCATTTTTACCTTTCCGTTAACACAAAGCCATTGTGGTCTATCACAGGAACCTTCTGAAATCGGTTCATTTTTGTGTATTCTTCAGAGTAATGTTCAGCTGTAAAAAAATGTGCAAGTTATTAAGTATGAAATGATGAAATGTATAAATCTCCGGAACAACTCATCCAATAGGGAACATTACGCAAAGCTCTACGTAGGGGGCGACACTAACACAACCCGTAAACAAATTGCCATGATGTACAATGTCATATTTAATAACCTAACAAACAATAACAAATAATTGATGAAAACGCGTTTAATTACAATAGTTTTATTATCCTTCGTGTAAAATACCTGTACTGTGATATTAAAATGGCATCCTATAGCCATTTTAAAGGTGGATGAGGGCTTCTTTTTGCTTTACGACGTATAGCCGCTTCCTTCGTTTTCGTATCATCGTTTCCATAGGAAATGATTGATGCCCTTCATTCTTGCATCCAATTACGCAGCACTGATGCATTTTATTTATTGAAATATTTGATCCAGAGCTTTGAAGGACTTTTTTTTTTTTTTTTTTTTTTTCCGTGTTGTGGCTTTTTGCTGCTTAGGCACTTTGCCAATGTCAAGTGGGGGAAGTTTTGGCTTTACGGTTCCGTGGAGTGCACCTAATAATTTTGCCCCAGGGACTAATTGTACGTAACGACCATATTTGAATATTGGTAATAAGTGGATAAAAGAGTGCTTATATATATTCATAAATAGTTATAATTTGATATTATTTTTATCTATAAAATAAGCCAAAGCCTTAGCGACTTTGGGTTCAAAACTAGCCAAGAGAGCTTTAACATTAGTAGGGAGTTGGACTTTAAGTTTTGTTAGTAGGTCATAAAGAGAGAAAAGAGTTGAAGGACACTCGAGAAAAATGTGATCAATTGAACCTACATCATGCCCGCACAGACATTCCGCACTATTTATGACTTTGATTTTAAATAAAAATTCAGGGGAGCACAAATGTCCCAGCCTGAGGCGTATGATGCAACTAGTTACTCTTTTTTTAAATTTGAATTTAAAAAACCAGGGAGAAGCCGGAATATTTCTTTGCAGTTCGTAAAACTGCAACTTGTTATCGGTAGCCCATAAAGCCGACCATGATGAAAATAGTTTTAACGATGAGATCGCGTCCAAGTCTTTGCTAAAGCTTTGAAAGAAAGTTCTATCACCGTTTTCTGCTGCTTCCTTTGCAGCTTTATCCGCTAATTCATTTCCATGTATACCCTTGTGGCTGGGGATCCAAGATAAGATTACTTCCAATTTCAGAAGTCGACAGGATAGGAGACCCTCCTTGATGAGGCAAACCAACGGTGTTTTGGCCCAGTTTTTAATTGAGTTGTTTGTAATGGCTTGGATAGAGCTAAGGCTGTCTGAAAAAATTACTGCGTTTGCCAGTTTGTGTTCTTTAACATATTTAACCGCCTTCAGAATGGCAAAGCATTCCCCAGTATATATAGAGCAGATATTGGGCAATTGGAATTTGTGTACTGAGTTAAGGTTATCGTGAATGAAAGCACATCCTATGGGCCCATCATTGAACTTAGAGGCATCTGTATAGAGACGGTCCCAATTTTGCCACCTTTCACCAACCGAGGCTAGGAATTTTTTGTTAGCTGAAGAAGAGGACCTATCGACTCCTATGTTTACTGATTTCGGTTGGAACGTAATTGCATCAAACGGGATTGAGTATATAGGCATCTTAGGGAATCTTGTTAAGGGAGACTCAGTCTCAATGTTATTTAATCTGATTAGGCTAGTCAGCAAATTTGGAATCGGTTTGCCCGGAGCGGTCCGGTTGGCTTCAACGTGGTCTCTCAGCATATTCAACTTAGGAAAAATGGGGTGGTGCTCAAGTTGAGCGCTCCGGAACAAGTATCTGTCTGCCAGGTATTGGCGTCGGACCGTGAGGGGGGGATCAACGCATTCCACTTGGAGAGCTCTGATGGGAGAAGATTTCATGGATCCCGTAACTATTCTAAGAGCCTTGCTTTGTATTGAATCCAGTTTTTTGAGGTCTGATTTATTACAAGGTTCAATCAATATGGAGCCAAAATCCAAATGAGACCTGATCAGAGCGTTATAAACCAATTTTTGCGAGTAGGGATGGGCTCCCCACCATGCACCGGATAGGGCTCGGATGACGTTAAGGTTCTTTTCACATTTTGCTACGACACTATTTATATGTTCAGACGGGGTTAATTTGGAGTCCAAAATAACACCCAAGAATTTGGTTTTATCATGTACAGGGATAGAATGAGACCTAAACTTGATGTCAATGGACGGGCGAGATCGACTTTTTGTGAAAACCAGTGCCGTGCACTTAGAGGGAGACAGATCTAAGCCATGAGAATCTAGCCAAAGCCCCAGAGAGTTCAGAGCTCTGTTGATAAAGCCGACAGCTAAACAGATGTTTTGATGGACGCAATATAGAGCTATGTCATCAGCAAATTGTAGCACCTTACAGTGTTGGTTTATAGCCTGATCCAGATCAGAAGTGTAGATACTATATAATAAGGGGCTCAAGACTGAGCCCTGAGGTAAGCCCTTCCAAACGAGTTTAGTGTGATCTTGATTATTATTGGCCCTTAACGAGATCTTTCTACCGGACAAGAGGTTATTTACGAAACGGGTTAATTTCTGGGGAACGCTAATACTTCTCAACTTTTCACATAGCACAGATATCAAGACGTTGTCATAAGCTGACGATATATCTAAGAAGACCCCCACTACTGATTGTTTTTGCAAGAATGCTAGTCTGACTTCTGTAAATAACAACGCATGACTATCCGTTACACTTCTTCCCTTTCGGAAGCCGAATTGGGTTTCCGAGATGTACCCTGAGCTTTCTACATACCACTCTAGTCTATTTTTAATCATGTGCTCAACTACTTTACATAAGACGGATGACAGGGCAATAGGACGGTAAGAATTGGCAAGCTCAGGGTCTTTGCCCGGCTTTAGAATTGGTAGGATGATTTGGTGTTTCCATGAGTCTGGTATATCACCAGATTCGAAGATTCTATTCACAAGGTCCAAAAAGTACTCCTGGCTCAATTGGCCAGCTTTCTTTAAAAAAGAGTAAACGATGCCATCCAGTCCTGGAGAGGAGTCTTTTGTGGCTGCAAGGGCTATCTTAAGTTCATCCAAAGAGAATTCTCTATCAAGAAAATGATCTGAATTATTAGGAGAGTATGGGACTGGGATGTCGTAGCAGTTGGGGGCAGTAGGAGGAGCCAATTTATTTATAAAATCATTCGTCCAAGCAAAAGATGAACTCGCAACTGTTGGGGGAGCTGTTCCTCTGCGGAACCTGCGAATATTCTTCCACACAAGAGTGGGGGGAGTAGTGGGTGAAATAGATTCACAGAATGTATTCCAACCCTCAGCTTTTTTTGACGCTAAGGTTTTACGGCACTTTGCCCTTACTTTTTTGAAAGAGATGAAGTTATCCAGACTCATATCACTAGCGTAAATCATTTCAGCCTCATTGCGCTCCTTCACCGCCTTAGAACACTCTGAATCCCACCACGGTTGGGATGGGGCATGCTTTGAACTGACCCTTTTAAGAGGGATGGATTCCTCCGCAGATTTGTGGATGACGTCGACAAAGGACTCGTGAGCTATTTTTAAATTTTGATTACTGTTTTGAAGGACTTGTCAAAGTTGTCAAAAAAACTGTTTACTAATAGTGATAGTGCTGCACTCTGGCGGCAGAACATTGCAGTAATGTTCCCAATTTGAAAAATACTTTCACTTATAGGGTGGTATAATGGAGTTGGACATAGACGTAGTGGTTATATTCTCTTTGGACATAAGACTGTTTTATTACGTCCATGTTTTTTGTTATACGCGGGGGCCACTAATAATAAGTAGCTATAATATAAATGTAAGAAGATCATCAGAAAAAACTTTGTAAATGCTGTGCCAAGTTTTAACAAATAATTAACTTTGTCTTTTACATACCTTTTCGTAAGTCTACTGGCACTGGAGTAAAATCACATTTGATGTTTTTTAATAAGATGTATAAAGCTCGAGACGGCTGGGACATAAGATCAAAATATAATTTTAGAGTCATTCTTGAAGTTATATTGCAAGCGTGCACTGAGGGAAATTATATGAATATAACAACAGAGCAGTATCACTACATAAAGTACTTATTATACTTTTTGGTATCACTCACTACAGCCGAACTTTTGAACTTTGCTCTTGTTTTCGACGTGAATACTAGAATAAAAAAAACTTGAGATACGGGCGGGCAGCGGGCATGATACAAGATAAAGATAAATAAAAAAGTACACACGTAGGCACGTTTTGATATCATCGAGGAAATAACAAACGTAAATGAAATTAATAATTTTAAGGTAATAGTTTGGAAAACTCTTTATTTTAAAGAAAAACTTATCAAACGTTGATTGTTTTCATAGACTTTGCCATGCATATGCATTTTTTTAAATGCACAAATAACTTTTAGTCAAGAAGAAACTAAACGAATAATTAGATGCGGCAACATTTTTTTCAAACGTCTTATTCAATAGTGTTGCACTGTGCGGTGAAAAGAGAGCATATCGATATGCTCGATATATTTCAACTGAATACTATTACAATTTGATGCAAACAAAGATATTGTTTCTAGTTGACATTTATTAAAACGTATATTCATAAACTTTTCAATTTTAATGATAATAATAAATGAATGTACTTTAACTCTTTCACTGTCAGGAACCCGGTTAGCGGGTGCCTACGCTGTAGGTGCTTTCCGCTACTGCAGGAAAACCACGGGATCGGCTACGAGCGTTGTGCTAAGCGATTCTTGGCAGTGAATCTGTTAATCTCAAATGTCATGTTTATATATTTTTACCTGTTTTTTTTTTTTTATTATCTTTTGTGCACATAAGAAGTACTTTCAGTACAAAAGGTGAAAGCAACTAGTCAGTCTTAAGGCAAAGCAGATAAAGTGTGAATTGTGTTGTGTGCAATAAAGTTCTTACATGTTTATTAAGAGTGAGATTATGCTTCTCGCTATTATCGATGTTGCATGTGACACTTCGACATGTCATGCTTACATCACTATACTTGACATATAATTTTGGTGCGATAGAATAGACGCCGGGGGACATTTCGATTGTAAAAATTGGATTCAAAATTCTTATTCCTTTATATTCATCATGGCCTCATTAGATTTGATAACGCCACATCTCTCGAAGATTAAGATACCAGAACCCCAGCAGCTGATTTACAAGGATGAATGCGTTTATTCCTTCGATAATCCAGTGAGTTGCATTTTTTTTCAATCATAACCTCACCTTTGTTTTTGTTTGTGCTATTAATACATCTATTACAATTAATTGTACAACAAATTGTAATCTGATTCAAGTTATTAGAGAGAATGTAACAGGGTTTTTTAGGAAAAAAGTGATCATTCACTTATTATGATAAATTACAGTGAGCGTAAACTAGGTAGGCACAACAGTGTTTTCGTTAAAATACTTGGTGTTCATGAAGTTCTTAACAGCTTGATACACATTAGCAACCACATTAAATAGTGATGTCCTCACACCATCCATAGAGTAAGTACACATAAGCAGAGCCAGGAAACTGTCAAACAACACGGGACTCCAGAATAAGATGTTATACAGCAGTTCTCTACTTGCAAATGTCTTGTTGGGTTTCCTTACATCCATAACATGTATCTTAGTTAGAATGAATGTAGAAATCGTTACAGGAACAAAGAAACTTACTATAGTCAAAATGAACATATAAAGAAGCATGCTTTTGGATTCTATGTAACAAATTTTCATACAACTTGCACTTAATTTAGGTCTCCGGAACAAAGGAGCGCTAGTGACGTTTATATTGAAGTCACTGAGATTATGCACAATTTTGTATACATTTCCTATGATAGAATTAATTACAGTTAAATTGTCTTTATTCTCCACTAAATCATATACCTTTATGTAATCTTTAGAAGTAATGTGTTTTCTGAGTTCTAAGGTAAAGTTGTTTGGAGGTTCCATGCATGAAGTGTTGGCGGCCTCCAGCATTGTTAAACAATTGTCTCTAGGGCTTTGTATATTCCTTTCCATCACAACTTCCTTTACCCCCATTGGATACATGAAAAGTGTGAGCAAGACAGGTATAATCCACTGCAGTACAATCACGATTGACGAAAAGTACTTCTTCCAGAAGCTTAACACTTTTATTCTTACACCATCCAATTGCCTAGATTCTAATACTTCTACAATGTTTTCATCATCTTTTTTCTTCATTTCTATTAACTTCTTGTAATGCATATAGTTGTCAATGACAAGGCTTAAAAATCCGTTGACGAAAGGCATTACTAATGGTCCAAAGCTCATAAAGACCGTCCAGTATCCACAAGGTGCTTCATGTCCCGTACTCATCTCCACCATGCGTTCTTCCATCTCCGACATTGACACATTGTTAGGTTTCAATTTGTAAATAGCTCTTATTACAAAGGAGATTCCGATGCACATCAAAATAACATTTTCTGATAGCAGTAGAGTTGAAAACATGGTGCGTCCCCAAACCACTCTTTTCAAGTTGAGTATGCTGAGTGAGAACCCACTCAGGATCAAGAAAGTCCCCAAATACAAGTCAATTGTATGGAACATTGTTGCTTTCTGTGAAGTCTGGGGTGAAATGGGAGCCCTCATGGTGTTCATTATGAATATGTTATCTGCTTGCAAATTATAGGGGCTTGGAACTGTAAACATTTAAATGGTGATAACATTTAAAACTGTAGTTAAAAGTCGTGCATATTATTGATATTTAAGTGTTTTAACAGCCATTCATGCATGAACTACAGTAACTTCTGTAACTTTTAACAACACACATGCTTAATGCATATTTCTATCATCATCTGAAAAGACACTTAATGGCTCAACAAGGTATTGTTGCCTGAGGGTAGGATATCCATAACACCATTATTAGTTCCAATTCCTAAAATTATGAGCCCCAATTTAGTTAACTGCTAAATAATAAAATTATATGTATAATATAGATACTTTTATCGCTGTAACATGAATATATATTTATAATTATATTTTATATTAATAACATTATTGTATCATCCGACACAAGTCGCACAGTACGCTGTCCCGCACACCCAGCTGGCTCCACAGAAAACCAGCGCCGTTGATCACGCTAGCCGTGCCAACTGCATTGCTGAGTGGAGGCCATTTCAGGTTCACATCCCGATCTACGTCTTCGATGTATTTGTTAATGTATTTTGTCTTGTGTTACTTATGTTGTGTTACCTGAATAAATATCATTCATTCATTCATACTTCATCACTTATTTGGCAAATTCATTAGTAATGTTGGGACACAACGGCTAGCAAGAATCAATTGGTTTCAAATATTTTCAGTCCATAGGCCATATTTTGAATAGTGGAAAACGCGAAAATAGGCTGCTACTCCCAACATGTGATTGGAAGGTCAGACGACTCAGACGGCAGTCGCTTTTGTAAAACTAGTGCCTACGCCATATTTAGAATAATTTGTTTTCTATAGAATTATGTAACGTCTATATGACTGTTGAACTTGGAGATATGCTATGGACTTTATAGCATATCCCCAAGTTCAACTTCACCATGGATGCTGTTCCAGTTTAGTGCCTGTACTAGTATTAGATAAGGCCTGTTGCATCTTTTGTACAATGTACATGTCCTTCCAGGAATCAGAGACGGGTTTGTACGTGTCACTGGTCTCATTCCTGGGTTTCGGACGGAACTATGTGGAGCAGTACTTCCAGAAGACGGGCAACGCCGTCTTCCTGCACATTCAACGCGAGAAAATACCGGTAAGTGACGTCTTTGTCCAACAATGTCGCTTAATATTGAATGTGTTTACAAAGGTAGGCCAGTTCCAATTGGCGCTTGCCTAGATTTCACGCTTCTCGGAGTCGTCAATTCACCTGATCGTGGTTGGACGCGGGATGATAAAAAATAGTGTTTCTGAACGACGAAAATGACGCACAAACTTAATAACCCCAGCGAATTGAAAGAGCAAGTGATAGAGTTTGGTCACGACTTCGAGCGATAGCGACAGCGGCTGCGGTACGCAATATTTATACGGGAGACCTGAGGGCCTACCGCGAACGGCATTCGAAGTGTTTCCTCTATGTCGCACTTACGTACGAACTCGTAAGTATGACAGAGAGGGGAAACTTCGAATGCCTTTCGCGGTAGGCCCTCAGAGCGCTGCCTCTTGCCCCTATAGGAGCGTCCACCCCAAACGCACGCTCACCCGAGCGCGGCTCGCCCTAGCGTGCGCGCTAAGTGTGGACGGCGATCGGCGCGCCTGAGCCGAGCCGATGTGGACTGTTGTTTTGTGTGGCCGCACGCTCACCTGAGCGTTGTTTGCTTTTTGGGCGAAATCAAAGGGGCCGCGGCGCAATGCTACTGGCAATGTACTTATTTATTTATTTATCGTTTTCAAATGAATAACGTGAAAATTATTTTCGCGGTGTGCGTCCACACTGAACGCACGCTCACCCGAGCGGCTCGCCCGAGCCCTCCGCACGCTCGCCTGAGCGGCTCGGGTGAGCGTGCGGAGGGCTCGGGCGAGCCGCTCGGGTGAGCGTGCGTTTGGTGTGGACGCACCTAGGCGTAGCGTAGCGTAGCGCTGTCGCTATCGCTCTAAGTTGCGGCCAGGGCCTCGTGTGGTAAAGAAGGAAGGCATAATTCAGGTTGATTCATAGCTTTATCATTATTGCATATGAATTAAACATGACATCTTTATGTATCGTCATCATATCGGCCGAAAAACGTCCACTGCTGTACATAGGCCTCCCCCAAAGAGTGCCACAATGACCAGTCCTGCACGACCCGCATCCACCGGACTCCCGCGACCTTTACTAGGTCATCAGTGGGCTGATCTATACGTAAAATAGGCGGTTCTCCCTTGTTAGACCTAACAACTTCAGCCCTAATGTTTCACTAGACCTAATGGATTTTTTTCTTAAATAGCAAACTTTATAGGATTATTGCAAAACAAACCTAACCTAATGACTTCTATTTGATTCAAAGAAATCCCGAAAAGTTCACTGTTTCGAAGGAAAATGCATTAGGTCTAGTGAAACATAAGGGCTAAAGTTGTTAGGAGACCCAAAATAGGCGCATTTATGACGTCGAGTTGCGGAAACCCAGCCTGCGTACGACCTGTAACCTATAACCAGTGCGCTGATCTTCAGAAAGGTCTTTATGTTTTTTAGGTGCCAGAACCCGAGCAAACAGGTGACGGCCCGGAGAAGAAGATTACTCGTCTGGCGATCGGCGTGGAGGGTGGTTTCGACCCCAGCTGCAGCAAGCCGAAGTTCACCATCACTGATCACTACAGTGTGGTCATACTGCCCGGCTTCCACACTTTCGCGTGGCCAGACCCCGCGCTGCCTGAAGTGGTAAGTTCTTTGATGACTTCATATCGCCAACCTGGTTGCCAGTGGTGGGTCCAGGATTTAAGTTGGGTGGGGGGCTTGACCCCAGGGCCCTATCCCAAAAAAAATTACTAGTGTACAACACAACAGTTGTTGAGTTTTAGACAAAATATCGTAACTGTAAATTCCATAGGAAATTTTAATCAAACTTGTGATATGTAAATTGTAAGTGTAAGTTTAGTGATAAAGGGCCCACGCAAGAAGGGTACAGTGAAAACCTGAATTATGAGTGATATTTAAGAAACATGAAATCATTCATTTTATTTATTTGGCTATTAATAGTTGAAGTTAGTTGGTTGCCTTTACGACTCTAAGAACCTATCAAATATGCGTGTACAGATAAAGTAACTTGCTTGATCTTCATTTAGCTGTAAACTCAGAGCATAGAATACTAGAGAGAGGACAAGCCGCTGGCGGCCGCGTCGCAGTTGTTAGCTCAATGGGCATACTCTGCCGCTAGTACACCATACGTTGTTACCGAGTGTGCACGCGTGTTGATCGCAGAGAATATTATATTTCTTCCCAAAATGCCTGATATGATCCAATAAGATCCTGTATTGTCCAATAAGAGCGTAGGTATACAAGTGTGTGTGCTTTAGATGTGTGCGTGCTTTGTTTTGCCAATTACTTGTGCTTTGTGTGGGTTAATGAACTTGCGACAGGCGTACTCAATACAAATCGGCCGGCATGTCCGATCTCCTTATATTCATACATCTGAGGCTGTAACGAATGCCATTGTTCCAGGTTCGGAAATCGGCGCAAGCCGTCATAGATGCCGAGTCGCCGTTCAAGATCGCGGAGATGAACGCGCTGGCCGGCACGTGGGACGGCGAGGCGCGCGAGGTCTCCGTGTAAGTGTGCCCTACTACTACATATAACATTCTAGCTGCCCGCGGGCCGCGCGGCACCGCCCCGTATTACTGAGGACCCAGGTGGAGGATATGTCCATCCAGAAAGTCCAATCATGTATAGAAGAAAGTGGTGAAAGAATTGTATAAATCAGATATGGGTTCCGGAAATTGCCCCCTACATAGAAACTTGCTTAGCTACAATTTCACAGACTTTTCTTCTGTATAGTATTCGTATACGACTGAGACTTCACGACTGAGGTTCGTGATTATCTGACATCTTTGTTAAGAGTGCTCTTCAAAAAAGCGCTCGCTCAGAATTCGGTATTTTGACACGCGTAGTGCGTTTGTGTGTGTAAATACTACTACCACCCACACAAACGTACCTAACCCCCACATGCACAGCGAGATCGCACCAGCCGCGGGTGCCGTCCCTTTCTAGCTATATGTAAGTGCGATCGGGATAGAACTAACCGCGGAGCTTGCCGATGCAAATAGCTGTATAGCGCACCGTTGGAATTCACTCCGTGACCGATATTGATACTTGCACTAAAAAGTGGTAAGTGTATGTTAGCGAAGTTAGATAACTTGAATAAAGTAAGTATTTGATTTTTGAGCACAAGTTTTCTATTTGTATTAAAATACTATGATATGACAAAGTATATTTAGTTTCGTTTTTTTAGTATAAAATAAACTAACGAGTTTTAAAGTTGTCAGTAATAAGAATAATAATTTGTTTTACGGATATTAATAGTTTGCATGTTATCTGAGTCTTATTTATATATAGTAATGTAATGAAATTATACCAGTAGACCCACTACTAGGAAATTACTGGGTACTTACGTATTAATTTCTTGAAGAAATTTTTTTTTGTTATGGACAGTAAAAAAAAACTGCCCTTCATAGAAATTGCTATGTCCGTTTCTTACCAAAGGAACTGAAAATTATAAATTATACAAACACAGCTTTTTATCTAGAATGCAATTAATTAATGCGTGATTTTATTCAAAAGCCTAAAACCTCAGATGATAAAAAGGAATAGATATGAAACGGGGGCTTGGCGCGTGTCGGTGCGACATGGCCAAATGGGCATGTCACTGCCCACCGCATGTTAGTCGCAATTTGCCGTGAATCTGAAATGTTATTCCACGTTTACTCAAAATGCCGAATTGTAGCGTGGTTACATGCAAAAATAGGAATGAAACTAAAACCTACATGAATGGTGGAGTCACGCACCACATGTGAGTATTAGTATTTTCACTTAAGTCAGTAAAAACTAATATTTTAATAAATAAACGCAACGCCGCATCATTTCTCGGGATCGAACTAACATATCGAACGAAAAAGCATATTTTTGTTCTATGCGTTGTACATTGATCGTTCAATACAGTAAACCACGGCGCAATGTATTAAACCACTATGGATATGGACGATGCTTGAATTTTTTAGTGGTACGGCCGCTGCTTGGCGTCGCAAACTAGAGCGGTGCCAAAGTGCAGTTACAATTTACGCGTAATCGATAAAATAGAAGTACGATATCATACTAGTTATTTTATTTCGACTACTTTCGCTGTTTTATTTTATTTAATTACTTGTTTTGGTTGGGTGCCTATCTTAAAGGTAACTAATAAGATTAAAAGGCACAAAATGTTTACGGTACCTACTAATAAGATTTTCACTAAGTTGCAGTATGAACGGTAAATAGACATATTAAAATTGTATATAATTTAGTTGCAAATGGCTTCAGAACAACTTAAAATGTGATATTATTACCAATATATTTTTTTAAATGAGTATTTTTTACTTTCATTTCAAATGTGATAATTGAAGAAGAAATCTCGGTTTCTTATTACAGTTTTCCAAAGAATCCGATTAGGTTCTAAAAAAATGGATAGATGCTACTGGCAGAGGTCCTAACTGGTTTCCTGTACAGAGAAGAGTTAATGTGTTCGTAACATTTTCAAGAAAAATGTTTCCAACCACTTAATAAGAGCCGTACACTTTTCGAATATTTGACACCTCGCTTGCTTGAAACCTAGGTGTAAAATGTATGGTAACACATCTTCGCACATCTTTGGTGGATACTCGCCCTTAGCCTTAAATCTCGTAATATGAGTAATGGACATATTATTTCGCGCCAAAATGCGAGTCGGATCGGCCTGGTACCTACAGGTCAAAAATATCGATGTGACCAGAGTTTTAAATGTATGTGAACACGAACTTATAAAAAGCCGTTTATGTTACTCTGTAGGTATTCGTCAATATTGTTTACTTTTGCGATTTATGGTAAGTTAACAACCCGTGTTATTTAAACTTGTAGCTAGAAGTTTAAATACCACCACATAAACTTACCATGTTGTTGAAGTTGTTACCCGTCAATATCATAACATAATCAGCGGTAGTCAGCTGTTGGTCGTGGATAAGGTCAAGTACCTGGGACATATTATCACGAGCGACCTGAAAGATGATATGGATATTGAGAGAGAGCGCAGGGCGTTAGCGGTTCGTAGTAATATGCTTGCTCGCAGGTTTGCTCGATGTTCATACGAAGTAAAGATAACGCTTTTTAAAGCTTATACACAATCTTTTTACTCGAGCAGCCTGTGGGTTAGGTATACAAAGCGAGCCTATAGCGCCCTGCGCGTGCAATACAATAATGCATTTAGAATGTTGCTGGGGCTGCCGAGGAGGTGTAGTGCCTCGGGCATGTTCGCCGAAGCCCGTGTAGACGGGTTTCAGGCGATCATGCGCAAAAAAATAGCATCGCTATTAGACAGGGTGAGAGCAAGCACCAACAGTATACTAAAGGCAATATCGTGGAGGTTTGACTGTCCAATCCTATCTTATTGGATTGGACAGATTAAGGGCGTTGCCCAATTTATTATTTAAGAATATTTTTATACTTACTTACTTACTTGCTGTTACTAACAAATTTAGTATTAAGTCACATGTTACTAACACACTATGGATCACTAGGTCTGAAATAAAGTATTTTTATTTTATTTTATTATTATTATTTATAATATTAATTTTTAATATCAATGTCGATAAAACATAATTTAAACGTTTGTCGCCCCCCTAGTGTAGTGCGTTTAAGCCAATCACAGCCCTTGTTTGCATGTTGCCGTAGACTCACTGGCAACGCCCGAGTCTTTGTTTTTACACGGTTCAATGTGTGTGCCTGTGGGCGCTGCGGTGGGAGAAAACTGGGGACATCGGTTTTGGTTGAAATTAAGCAGTACGGCACTTCTCCCTTTTTTTATGTTCGGAGCCTAAAACCTATGTCACTTATTAGGATTCCGTACTCAAAGAGTAAAACGGGACCCTATTACTAAGACTCCGCTGTCCGTCTGTCTGTCTGAATGTCTGTCTGTCCTTCTGTCACCAGGCTGTATCTCATGAACCGTGATAGATAGAGATTTTCATAGATGATGTATTTCTGTTGTCGCTATTTATAACAAAAAATACTAAAAAACAGAATACATCTTTTTATTTTTATTTTAGTTTTTATTTGCTTTTTTTTCTTTTACAATCTTACACAAATCGACCTTGCCCCAAACTAAGCAAAGCTTGTACTATGGGTACTAGACGACGATAAACATACTTATATAGATAAATAAATACTTAAATACATAGAAAACATCCATGACTCAGGAACAAATATTTGTGGTCATCACACAAATAAATGCCCTTACCGGGATTCGAACCCGGGACCTCCAGCTTCGTAGGCAGAGTCACTTCCAAGTTACTAACTAGGCTACAGGGGGCTCCTATACAACAAACGTGATTTTAGATATAGATATTTTGCCGTTTTTAGATATAGATAATGGTACGGAACCCTTCGTGCGCGAGTCCGACTCGCACTTGGCCGTTTTTTTTAACATTTATTTCGAAATAAAGAGTGATACTCGGAAATGTCGAAGGGAAGGTCAATCGTCGAATCCGACTCGGCTGGGCAGCATTCGGGAAGCTACGGCACATCTTTTCGTCCAATATTCCGCAGTGTCTCAAGACGAGAGTCTTTGACCAGTGTGTGTTGCCAGTGATGACATATGGCACGGAAACGTGGTCGCTTACTATAGGCCTCATAAGAAGGCTCAAAGTCACTCAAAGGGCAATGGAGAGGGCTATGCTGGGAGTTTCTCTGCGCGATCGCATCAGAAATGAGGCTATCCGCAGCAGAACCAAGGTAACCGATATATCCCTCCGAATTGCTAAACTTAAGTGGCAGTGGGCGGGGCACATTGCACGTAGAACCGATGGCCGTTGGGGTGGAAAGGTTCTTGAGGGCAACCACGTACCGGAAGGCGCAGCGTGGGTAGGCCCCCCGCAAGGTGGACTGATGACCTGGTAAAGGTCGCGGGAGTCCGCTGGATGCGGGTGGCGCAGGAACGGCCATTGTGGCACTCTTTGGGGGAGGCCTATGTCCAGCAGTGGACGTCTTTCGGCTGATATGATGATGATGATGATGATGACTCGGAAATGTAATAAAACCACGTAAAAATCTCCCTTTCCAGTGTAAACCCCCGGTGTGTGTTATTATTATATATAAACGAAAATAATAACTAAATGCAAGGTAGGATCGTGCTGTACTTAACAAACGCCATATAAGCTTGTTTTTTAAAAAGTTTTTTATTCATCTTGTTATTTTCAATAACCCTGCATATTATGTCGCTGGTTCGTGGGTACTTGTACAGACAAATCACACAAACCCAAACAAGATAGGTCTATCTATTTTAGTTTAGGAGTTCCCATGACCACCTTCCATCATCAGATCCTGGAAATCATCCATCACCAAAGTGTTTACCAAGACAAAACAGATGAGCCCAAACTAGATGGGTTTATCTAGTTTAGTTTAGGAGTTCCATGACCACCTTCCAGCTCCATCATCAGACTCTGGAAATCATCCAGCATCCAAGTCTTGCCGTGCCATGACCAAATAAATGAGCCAAAATTCGATGGCTTTATCTTGTTGAGTTTAGGAGTTGCTATGGCCACCTTCCGACTCCATCATCAGACCAGCTCTATGATATTATGGCATTGTCACCGAAGATACTTAATATAAGAAGATAATTGTACCTAATTTGAAGATTTCGCCCAAACTAACATTCATACATACATACTAACTAATCATAATGGCCGTTGGGGCGGGGAGGTTCTCGAGAGGCGACTACGTACCGGAAACTGCAGCGGACCCTCCACAAGGTGGACTGATAGTAACAAGTAAATAAATTAAATCTATCAAGTATCACGATCACTCGTACAATAATAATTGACTATAGAACGCGTAGTTTAGACAAAAGGATCCAACCCACAAGACATCACCATTGAAATGTATGACTTTTGTTTTAGGTAGAAGGTTCAATTTTAAATGTTACGTATACTGTGGGTTTGAGCCTTTTCGCTACACTACGTCTTATCTGGCAGCTATGCAATTCATAACTTGTCTCGATTAGCCTCACGAATGTATCCCCAGTATAGTTAGACCCCGAGGTTGGTAACAACTATGCCTAGTCGGAGATCAAAATAATATTATTTTATCTGAAGAGTGGCCGGTTAGCTTCGTGAATAGCCACAAATAAACACAGTACACGTCTGTCTCGGAGGGCTATTCAGCCGGTACTGAGATATATTCCCGCGCGACGGTAAATTTATACTAGTTTTGAATAATTATTTATAAATATAAATTTTGACTAAAGTTATATTTTTTGGACTGGATCTTGTTGGTACAAGCATGAACTTTAATGTTGTGTAAGATTCAATACACAAATAATTCAACAATAATGAGAAAATCCTTGAGTTTTCAGTAAGATTTTGTTGACAAATATGGTGTAATTGAGAACAGTTTACATATATATACGTGCAGAATAAGGAAAATTCGAGGCGGCTAGGCGCAATGGCAACATATTACGCTAGTGAAAATAGAAAAAAACAAGTAGGTTCTCATATAACATCATGGAGTATTAGGGGCTCAAACTTATGACTCTGCGCTCTCTTCAGAAAACTACTGTCGGTAATCGGGTATTTTCGGTTAAAGTATTCAGTAATTCGTAAATTGGAGGCGGCTAGGACCAATATGAGGAGTTTACCTATGCAAATAAGTAATCAGGATCTAGAAAAAGCTCTCCGTTTCTTAGAATTACAACGTCAAAAATCCGTCATTCTCGCTTATTCCTGACCAAAAAACGAGTGCCCTCTTAACGCTATGACGTTCTTTACCCCGATATTCCTTTTACCGACTAATCTCAGAAGAATCTTCACGATTGCATGGTATTCATGTGGGCAAAAGATGCGTCACTCTCTCTAGAGTCACGTGACGGATAGTCAATTAGGACAGAGAGCATACATGTCACAAACCTAATACTTTCGTTACGAAACGGGGCGGTGGTATGAAGAGTCTATACTCTATAAGAGAGTTTAAGTCGAGCACAGTCAGTTATGATGTTCATGAATTAATATCTGTTCCAGACACGCAGTGAGCCTCAAGCAGTTGGACAACGGCGTAAAGATCCCGCCGACAGGCTGGAGGTGCTCCAAGTGTGAGCTGAACACTAACTTGTGGCTCAACTTGACCGACGGCACTGTGCTCTGCGGCCGTCGGTTCTTCGACGGCTCCGGAGGGAATGATCACGCGGTAAGAAGCGAGATGTTATACTATTATGATACCTTTTTTTTTGCCCCGCCATGTTCGCAGGGGGTTAAGGAGAGTGGCGCACCGTTATACCAACACGCCTCTCCCCTGCGATCCCACCTCGGCCGCAGAAGATAGAGAGAACTCTTCTTCTGCGGTCCCTCCCCAACGCATCCTAAGCGAGCTTAGGCAAGCCCGCTAGGAGCGCCCTCCTCGGGCTAGCCAGCAGCCCAAATAGGCCGGCCCTGGGTGCCTCTTAGCTTCGCCTTGACCAGTCCACGGTTACTAAGCCCCCCCGCCCCTACAAGGCGGGCACCCTCGAGGGGGACTATAACCTAACCTACATAGGTTGCAAGTACGACTTGATCAACCAACTTATGATCCAACCTGACTGATGGTACCGCGATCTGTGGCCGCCGCTTCTTTGACAGCTTCGGAAGCCATTATGTGATACATGGTGTCCAGTAAATAATGGACATCCTTCTATCCACCGACAGGGCGCCTCAAGCTGGTCCAGAAAATGGACATATAAAAGATTCGTGGTTTTCGAGATAATCGAACTTTTCGAAGAGCTAATTTTACCAAAACAAGGTGTTCAAAAGTGAACATTAACAGCCACATCTTTATTTGTAAAGATGTAAATGGCATGTGTTACACCATTTTACAATCAGTATTAGATAAACCATTTTTCAGGAAGTTGGCCACTCTGGTCTTCATACATTTTTTTTTCATTACAAGCAAGCCACTTTTTCCATAGCATAACATTGTTAGTTACAAAACACTTTTTTTTTTTTTTATTTATTTATATATATAATTATTTTACAATACATGGCCAGACAGCGGACAAAACCCAGCAGGGTTTAACTGCCACTGCATTATTACTTAAACAACTACATCAGTAAATTAATATTAAATGGCCACATGAACTAAATTTATTTTTAGGACGTACGACATGTAGGTCGGTGTATCGGCGGAGTATGTCCGAGTCCCAGATCTCTGCTATCATTTTCAGGATGCTATTTGAGCTCCTCCTCGTCTGCATCACAACAGACGCCGTCTTCTTCCGTATTATGGCATAAAAGTCATCTACGCTAAGCATCGGCAAACATCCCAGAGGCGCTGCAGAATCAGGGAAGCCCAAAACAGCCTTCTGAAAATGTTGTTATATTGGATACCGAGGGGCATTATATGACTTCAGCCTGAAACTAGCCCACAGACCACACGTATATAAACTTTGACAATAAGCTCTAAATAAAGTCAGCTTCACTTGGGCACTACAACGTGCGAACCTCCCGCCTCGGACTGACAACGCCCTGGGGACCGATTTTTGACTTTCGAGCGCTCGAATTTGTCACTCGAAAACTGACAAAAATTACAAAATGCTCTTTTGAAATAGCGATAGAAAATTGAAAAGCGAGTGGTATTGACCACTCGTATTCAATTCTATCGGTAGAAAGTTAGTGCCTGCAATTTTGTCACTAAAATCGTATTTATTTTTATTTAATTTTCGAGCGATCGAAAGTCAAAAATCGCCCCCCGGCGCTCCCGCTCGATATCGTCTTTCAGGTCCTCAGTCACTATATGACCCAGGTATTTGAAATGAGTAACACGATTCAGAGGAACTCCGTTCAACATTATTTTGGGCGAATAGCCTGGACACTTAATTTTACCCCTGAACATCATGAACTCGCTTTTGCCCGCGTTGTATTTCAAACCGTGCTGTTGCGCATACATCTCACATGTATCGATTAGCTTTTTTAGCCCTGATATCTCAGCAGCACCATGTCGTCTGCATAACTGATATTATTTACACAAACATTATCAATTCAACATCCGGCACGTATACTGCTGAGCCCCTCAATCAGTTCATTAACATACATGTTAAACAATCTAGGCGACGTTAGCCCCCCCCTGCCCCACATTTTAGCACATATGAATCTGAATACTCTTTAGCCCATTTTACCACGTTTATCTGGTTGCTATACCAGTGAGAAACTAAAGTCCATTCGTAGGAGCAGGCCAAATATAACATATTCATCTTTAACCTTATATTTTTACTGACCAGGTGGAGCACTACCGCGACACAGGATACCCGCTCGCCGTAAAGCTGGGTACCATCACGGCGGAGGGCAAGGGCGATGTGTTCTCGTACGCGGAGGACGACATGGTCGAGGACCCTTATCTGGCCGACCATCTCAAGCATTTCGGCATTAATGTGCAGCAGCTACAGAAGGTATTCCATCCTAGTGATACATTGAGACATAGACATAGAAAAACTTTATTTATGCTTCTATTGTGTTGAAAGTATCCATTCCTAATGTAGTTATTTCGCAGACTGACAAATCGATGGTGGAACTGGAGTTGGAGCTTAACCAGCGGTCCGGGGAGTGGAACACCCTGCAGGAGTCCGGCAGCAGCCTGCAGCCGCTGCACGGGCCCGCGCTCACTGGCCTCAGCAACCTGGGCAACTCGTGCTACATCAACAGCGTGCTACAGGTACTGTGTACTGCTGAACCAGCAGTCCGGGGAATGGAACACCCTGCAGGAGTCCGGCAGCAGCCTGCAGCCGCTGCACGGGCCCGCGCTCACTGGCCTCAGCAACCTGGGCAACTCGTGCTACATCAACAGCGTGCTACAGGTACTGTGTACTGCTGAACCAGCAGTCCGGGGAATGGAACACCCTGCAGGAGTCCGGCAGCAGCCTGCAGCCGCTGCACGGGCCCGCGCTCACCGGCCTCAGCAACCTGGGCAACTCGTGCTACATCAACAGCGTGCTACAGGTACTGTGTACTGCTGAACCAGCAGTCCGGGGAATGGAACACCCTGCAGGAGTCCGGCAGCAGCCTGCAGCCGCTGCACGGGCCCGCGCTCACTGGCCTCAGCAACCTGGGCAACTCGTGCTACATCAACAGCGTGCTACAGGTACTGTGTACTGCTGAACCAGCAGTCCGGGGAATGGAACACCCTGCAGGAGTCCGGCAGCAGCCTGCAGCCGCTGCACGGGCCCGCGCTCACTGGCCTCAGCAACCTGGGCAACTCGTGCTACATCAACAGCGTGCTACAGGTACTGTGTACTGCTGAACCAGCAGTCCGGGGAGTGGAACACCCTGCAGGAGTCCGGCAGCAGCCTGCAGCCGCTGCACGGGCCCGCGCTCACTGGCCTCAGCAACCTGGGCAACTCGTGCTACATCAACAGCGTGCTACAGGTACTGTGTACTGCTGAACCAGCAGTCCGGGGAGTGGAACACCCTGCAGGAGTCCGGCAGCAGCCTGCAGCCGCTGCACGGGCCCGCGCTCACTGGCCTCAGCAACCTGGGCAACTCGTGCTACATCAACAGCGTGCTACAGGTACTGTGTACTGCTGAACCAGCAGTCCGGGGAATGGAACACCCTGCAGGAGTCCGGCAGCAGCCTGCAGCCGCTGCACGGGCCCGCGCTCACTGGCCTCAGCAACCTGGGCAACTCGTGCTACATCAACAGCGTGCTACAGGTACTGTGTACTGCTGAACCAGCAGTCCGGGGAGTGGAACACCCTGCAGGAGTCCGGCAGTAGCCTGCAGCCGCTGCACGGGCCCGCGCTCACCGGGGAGTTACTTGGTGGCTGCGTCGGCGCGCAATTGTACGATAGTCCCTAACTAAACGACGAAGCACGTGCTATGAGGCAGAGTTTGATGGCATGATTTGGTGTTTTCTAACTGTCAAACATAGGTTCTATTAGATAAAAAAAAATCCATTTGAAATGTAGTTGTCTTAAAATGAAGAAACCTTTGTCCTTCAGGTGGTTGTTAACCCAAGCTGATCGCGTTACCAGCATAATGCTCCCATTAATTTCTGGCTAAAAAAGCCTACTACTCAGTGCAAGAATACTTAAGAGACACCTAGTAAACAAGATAGTTAGTAGAGGATAGTCAGTAACATAATTCAGTAATATAATTTTTTATTTTTAGGTTAATCTGCTATAATGAACATGTTTAGTCATAAGATTTTTGTAAGCCTTGGGGCAGAACATAGCTGGACTAATTTATATGTACCTACCATCTAGCATAATTACATTATGTGCATACCTATTGTTCACAAATAAATGATTTGAAGTTGAAGTTGAAGTTGAAATTATTATATTTATTTCGTGATATAGGGCTACGGTCCGTGTAGCTGTAGAACTACGTTAGGTGAACACGATCTGACCGTAGTGTTTTGTTGGCAGGTGATATTCCGTATGCCTGACTTCGTGCGGCGCTTCGTCGAGGGCGCGCCCGAAATCTTCTCCACCTTCCCCGAGGACCCGGTCAATGATTTCAACGTACAGACGTGAGTGGTTTTCTGTTTTGCATTTAGGGCCAATGCCAAAACACGGAACTGTGCTTGCGCCCGTTCATGACTTTAGTTTAGTTTTCCTTAGGTGATCCCAGTCTCAACTACGTCCTCTCTAACGTTTTAACGTGTATATTTCAGCGCAAAGCTAGGCGTCGGACTCGTGTCCGGGCGCTACTCGCGGCCCGGCGACACGGACGGCACGCAGCCCGGCGTGGCCTGCCACATGTTCCGCAACCTGGTGGGCCGCGACCACCCCGAGTTCCAGTCCAAGCGGCAACAGGACGCCCACGAGTTCTACCTGCACCTGCTCACGCTGCTACAGGTAGGCTGGCAGTAGACTGTGTCTCAGCCTGGCGTGGCCTGCCACATGTTCCGCAACCTGGTGGGCCGCGACCACCCCGAGTTCCAGTCCAAGCGGCAACAGGACGCCCACGAGTTCTACCTGCACCTGCTCACGCTGCTACAGGTAGGCTGGCAGTAGACTGTGTCTCAGCCTGGCGTGGCCTGCCACATGTTCCGCAACCTGGTGGGCCGCGACCACCCCGAGTTCCAGTCCAAGCGGCAACAGGACGCCCACGAGTTCTACCTGCACCTGCTCACGCTGCTACAGGTAGGCTGGCAGTAGACTGTGTCTCAGCCTGGCGTGGCCTGCCACATGTTCCGCAACCTGGTGGGCCGCGACCACCCCGAGTTCCAGTCCAAGCGGCAACAGGACGCCCACGAGTTCTACCTGCACCTGCTCACGCTGCTACAGGTAGGCTGGCAGTAGACTGTGTCTCAGCCTGGCGTGGCCTGCCACATGTTCCGCAACCTGGTGGGCCGCGACCACCCCGAGTTCCAGTCCAAGCGGCAACAGGACGCCCACGAGTTCTACCTGCACCTGCTCACGCTGCTACAGGTAGGCTGGCAGTAGACTGTGTCTCAGCCTGGCGTGGCCTGCCACATGTTCCGCAACCTGGTGGGCCGCGACCACCCCGAGTTCCAGTCCAAGCGGCAACAGGACGCCCACGAGTTCTACCTGCACCTGCTCACGCTGCTACAGGTAGGCTGGCAGTAGACTGTGTCTCAGCCTGGCGTGGCCTGCCACATGTTCCGCAACCTGTGGTGGGCCGCGACCACCCCGAGTTCCAGTCCAAGCGGCAACAGGACGCCCACGAGTTCTACCTGCACCTGCTCACGCTGCTACAGGTAGGCTGGCAGTAGACTGTGTCTCAGCCTGGCGTGGCCTGCCACATGTTCCGCAACCTGGTGGGCCGCGACCACCCCGAGTTCCAGTCCAAGCGGCAACAGGACGCCCACGAGTTCTACCTGCACCTGCTCACGCTGCTACAGGTAGGCTGGCAGTAGACTGTGTCTCAGCCTGGCGTGGCCTGCCACATGTTCCGCAACCTGGTGGGCCGCGACCACCCCGAGTTCCAGTCCAAGCGGCAACAGGACGCCCACGAGTTCTACCTGCACCTGCTCACGCTGCTACAGGTAGGCTGGCAGTAGACTGTGTCTCAGCCTGGCGTGGCCTGCCACATGTTCCGCAACCTGGTGGGCCGCGACCACCCCGAGTTCCAGTCCAAGCGGCAACAGGACGCCCACGAGTTCTACCTGCACCTGCTCACGCTGCTACAGGTAGGCTGGCAGTAGACTGTGTCTCAGCCTGGCGTGGCCTGCCACATGTTCCGCAACCTGGTGGGCCGCGACCACCCCGAGTTCCAGTCCAAGCGGCAACAGGACGCCCACGAGTTCTACCTGCACCTGCTCACGCTGCTACAGGTAGGCTGGCAGTAGACTGTGTCTCAGCCTGGCGTGGCCTGCCACATGTTCCGCAACCTGGTGGGCCGCGACCACCCTGAGTTCCAGTCCAAGCGGCAACAGGACGCCCACGAGTTCTACCTGCACCTGCTCACGCTGCTACAGGTAGGCTGGCAGTAGACTGTGTCTCAGCCTGGCGTGGCCTGCCACATGTTCCGCAACCTGGTGGGCCGCGACCACCCCGAGTTCCAGTCCAAGCGGCAACAGGACGCCCACGAGTTCTACCTGCACCTGCTCACGCTGCTACAGGTAGCTACCTTGCTTTTACGGCCGTATCACATTTACGGCCTTGGTTTTCCAAGGCCTTGGCGGACGTTTGAAGCCGTAAACCCTATATTGGATCATGTTATACGCGCCAGATTAGCATAGAAGACTAGTTGCAAGTCTAACAAAAGAACCTTTCATTTACATTTTTTAATGCTTTGTATCATTGCGATTGTTTTTTCGGACACGGTTTAACATTGTACGTTTCCACAGCGCAACAGCCGGCACAAGCCGAACCCGGCTGACTGCCTCCAGTTCACGGTGGAGGAGCGCATGCGCTGCGGTGTCTCGGGTGCCGTGCGGTACACGCGGCGCCCCGAGCACCACCTGCCGCTCCCCGTGCCGCTCACACACGCCTCCAACCAGGCGGAGGTGCGCGAGTACGAGGCGCGCCGCGCCGCCGCCGAGGCCGCCAACCAGCGCCTGTGAGTACACTATACATACACTCGGGCGCCGTGCGGTACACGCGGCGCCCCGAGCACCACCTGCCGCTCCCCGTGCCGCTCACACACGCCTCCAACCAGGCGGAGGTGCGCGAGTACGAGGCGCGCCGCGCCGCCGCCGAGGCCGCCAACCAGCGCCTGTGAGTACACTATACATACACTCGGGCGCCGTGCGGTACACGCGGCGCCCCGAGCACCACCTGCCGCTCCCCGTGCCGCTCACACACGCCTCCAACCAGGCGGAGGTGCGCGAGTACGAGGCGCGCCGCGCCGCCGCCGAGGCCGCCAACCAGCGCCTGTGAGTACACTATACATACACTCGGGCGCCGTGCGGTACACGCGGCGCCCCGAGCACCACCTGCCGCTCCCCGTGCCGCTCACACACGCCTCCAACCAGGCGGAGGTGCGCGAGTACGAGGCGCGCCGCGCCGCCGCCGAGGCCGCCAACCAGCGCCTGTGAGTACACTATACATACACTCGGGCGCCGTGCGGTACACGCGGCGCCCCGAGCACCACCTGCCGCTCCCCGTGCCGCTCACACACGCCTCCAACCAGGCGGAGGTGCGCGAGTACGAGGCGCGCCGCGCCGCCGCCGAGGCCGCCAACCAGCGCCTGTGAGTACACTATACATACACTCGGGCGCCGTGCGGTACACGCGGCGCCCCGAGCACCACCTGCCGCTCCCCGTGCCGCTCACACACGCCTCCAACCAGGCGGAGGTGCGCGAGTACGAGGCGCGCCGCGCCGCCGCCGAGGCCGCCAACCAGCGCCTGTGAGTACACTATACATACACTCGGGCGCCGTGCGGTACACGCGGCGCCCCGAGCACCACCTGCCGCTCCCCGTGCCGCTCACACACGCCTCCAACCAGGCGGAGGTGCGCGAGTACGAGGCGCGCCGCGCCGCCGCCGAGGCCGCCAACCAGCGCCTGTGAGTACACTATACATACACTCGGGCGCCGTGCGGTACACGCGGCGCCCCGAGCACCACCTGCCGCTCCCCGTGCCGCTCACACACGCCTCCAACCAGGCGGAGGTGCGCGAGTACGAGGCGCGCCGCGCCGCCGCCGAGGCCGCCAACCAGCGCCTGTGAGTACACTATACATACACTCGGGCGCCGTGCGGTACACGCGGCGCCCCGAGCACCACCTGCCGCTCCCCGTGCCGCTCACACACGCCTCCAACCAGGCGGAGGTGCGCGAGTACGAGGCGCGCCGCGCCGCCGCCGAGGCCGCCAACCAGCGCCTGTGAGTACACTATACATACACTCGGGCGCCGTGCGGTACACGCGGCGCCCCGAGCACCACCTGCCGCTCCCCGTGCCGCTCACACACGCCTCCAACCAGGCGGAGGTGCGCGAGTACGAGGCGCGCCGCGCCGCCGCCGAGGCCGCCAACCAGCGCCTGTGAGTACACTATACATACACTCGGGCGCCGTGCGGTACACGCGGCGCCCCGAGCACCACCTGCCGCTCCCCGTGCCGCTCACACACGCCTCCAACCAGGCGGAGGTGCGCGAGTACGAGGCGCGCCGCGCCGCCGCCGAGGCCGCCAACCAGCGCCTGTGAGTACACTATACATACACTCGGGCGCCGTGCGGTACACGCGGCGCCCCGAGCACCACCTGCCGCTCCCCGTGCCGCTCACACACGCCTCCAACCAGGCGGAGGTGCGCGAGTACGAGGCGCGCCGCGCCGCCGCCGAGGCCGCCAACCAGCGCCTGTGAGTACACTATACATACACTCGGGCGCCGTGCGGTACACGCGGCGCCCCGAGCACCACCTGCCGCTCCCCGTGCCGCTCACACACGCCTCCAACCAGGCGGAGGTGCGCGAGTACGAGGCGCGCCGCGCCGCCGCCGAGGCCGCCAACCAGCGCCTGTGAGTACACTATACATACACTCGGGCGCCGTGCGGTACACGCGGCGCCCCGAGCACCACCTGCCGCTCCCCGTGCCGCTCACACACGCCTCCAACCAGGCGGAGGTGCGCGAGTACGAGGCGCGCCGCGCCGCCGCCGAGGCCGCCAACCAGCGCCTGTGAGTACACTATACATACACTCGGGCGCCGTGCGGTACACGCGGCGCCCCGAGCACCACCTGCCGCTCCCCGTGCCGCTCACACACGCCTCCAACCAGGCGGAGGTGCGCGAGTACGAGGCGCGCCGCGCCGCCGCCGAGGCCGCCAACCAGCGCCTGTGAGTACACTATACATACACTCGGGCGCCGTGCGGTACACGCGGCGCCCCGAGCACCACCTGCCGCTCCCCGTGCCGCTCACACACGCCTCCAACCAGGCGGAGGTGCGCGAGTACGAGGCGCGCCGCGCCGCCGCCGAGGCCGCCAACCAGCGCCTGTGAGTACACTATACATACACTCGGGCGCCGTGCGGTACACGCGGCGCCCCGAGCACCACCTGCCGCTCCCCGTGCCGCTCACACACGCCTCCAACCAGGCGGAGGTGCGCGAGTACGAGGCGCGCCGCGCCGCCGCCGAGGCCGCCAACCAGCGCCTGTGAGTACACTATACATACACTCGGGCGCCGTGCGGTACACGCGGCGCCCCGAGCACCACCTGCCGCTCCCCGTGCCGCTCACACACGCCTCCAACCAGGCGGAGGTGCGCGAGTACGAGGCGCGCCGCGCCGCCGCCGAGGCCGCCAACCAGCGCCTGTGAGTACACTATACATACACTCGGGCGCCGTGCGGTACACGCGGCGCCCCGAGCACCACCTGCCGCTCCCCGTGCCGCTCACACACGCCTCCAACCAGGCGGAGGTGCGCGAGTACGAGGCGCGCCGCGCCGCCGCCGAGGCCGCCAACCAGCGCCTGTGAGTACACTATACATACACTCGGGCGCCGTGCGGTACACGCGGCGCCCCGAGCACCACCTGCCGCTCCCCGTGCCGCTCACACACGCCTCCAACCAGGCGGAGGTGCGCGAGTACGAGGCGCGCCGCGCCGCCGCCGAGGCCGCCAACCAGCGCCTGTGAGTACACTATACATACACTCGGGCGCCGTGCGGTACACGCGGCGCCCCGAGCACCACCTGCCGCTCCCCGTGCCGCTCACACACGCCTCCAACCAGGCGGAGGTGCGCGAGTACGAGGCGCGCCGCGCCGCCGCCGAGGCCGCCAACCAGCGCCTGTGAGTACACTATACATACACTCGGGCGCCGTGCGGTACACGCGGCGCCCCGAGCACCACCTGCCGCTCCCCGTGCCGCTCACACACGCCTCCAACCAGGCGGAGGTGCGCGAGTACGAGGCGCGCCGCGCCGCCGCCGAGGCCGCCAACCAGCGCCTGTGAGTACACTATACATACACTCGGGCGCCGTGCGGTACACGCGGCGCCCCGAGCACCACCTGCCGCTCCCCGTGCCGCTCACACACGCCTCCAACCAGGCGGAGGTGCGCGAGTACGAGGCGCGCCGCGCCGCCGCCGAGGCCGCCAACCAGCGCCTGTGAGTACACTATACATACACTCGGGCGCCGTGCGGTACACGCGGCGCCCCGAGCACCACCTGCCGCTCCCCGTGCCGCTCACACACGCCTCCAACCAGGCGGAGGTGCGCGAGTACGAGGCGCGCCGCGCCGCCGCCGAGGCCGCCAACCAGCGCCTGTGAGTACACTATACATACACTCGGGCGCCGTGCGGTACACGCGGCGCCCCGAGCACCACCTGCCGCTCCCCGTGCCGCTCACACACGCCTCCAACCAGGCGGAGGTGCGCGAGTACGAGGCGCGCCGCGCCGCCGCCGAGGCCGCCAACCAGCGCCTGTGAGTACACTATACATACACTCGGGCGCCGTGCGGTACACGCGGCGCCCCGAGCACCACCTGCCGCTCCCCGTGCCGCTCACACACGCCTCCAACCAGGCGGAGGTGCGCGAGTACGAGGCGCGCCGCGCCGCCGCCGAGGCCGCCAACCAGCGCCTGTGAGTACACTATACATACACTCGGGCGCCGTGCGGTACACGCGGCGCCCCGAGCACCACCTGCCGCTCCCCGTGCCGCTCACACACGCCTCCAACCAGGCGGAGGTGCGCGAGTACGAGGCGCGCCGCGCCGCCGCCGAGGCCGCCAACCAGCGCCTGTGAGTACACTATACATACACTCGGGCGCCGTGCGGTACACGCGGCGCCCCGAGCACCACCTGCCGCTCCCCGTGCCGCTCACACACGCCTCCAACCAGGCGGAGGTGCGCGAGTACGAGGCGCGCCGCGCCGCCGCCGAGGCCGCCAACCAGCGCCTGTGAGTACACTATACATACACTCGGGCGCCGTGCGGTACACGCGGCGCCCCGAGCACCACCTGCCGCTCCCCGTGCCGCTCACACACGCCTCCAACCAGGCGGAGGTGCGCGAGTACGAGGCGCGCCGCGCCGCCGCCGAGGCCGCCAACCAGCGCCTGTGAGTACACTATACATACACTCGGGCGCCGTGCGGTACACGCGGCGCCCCGAGCACCACCTGCCGCTCCCCGTGCCGCTCACACACGCCTCCAACCAGGCGGAGGTGCGCGAGTACGAGGCGCGCCGCGCCGCCGCCGAGGCCGCCAACCAGCGCCTGTGAGTACACTATACATACACTCGGGCGCCGTGCGGTACACGCGGCGCCCCGAGCACCACCTGCCGCTCCCCGTGCCGCTCACACACGCCTCCAACCAGGCGGAGGTGCGCGAGTACGAGGCGCGCCGCGCCGCCGCCGAGGCCGCCAACCAGCGCCTGTGAGTACACTATACATACACTCGGGCGCCGTGCGGTACACGCGGCGCCCCGAGCACCACCTGCCGCTCCCCGTGCCGCTCACACACGCCTCCAACCAGGCGGAGGTGCGCGAGTACGAGGCGCGCCGCGCCGCCGCCGAGGCCGCCAACCAGCGCCTGTGAGTACACTATACATACACTCGGGCGCCGTGCGGTACACGCGGCGCCCCGAGCACCACCTGCCGCTCCCCGTGCCGCTCACACACGCCTCCAACCAGGCGGAGGTGCGCGAGTACGAGGCGCGCCGCGCCGCCGCCGAGGCCGCCAACCAGCGCCTGTGAGTACACTATACATACACTCGGGCGCCGTGCGGTACACGCGGCGCCCCGAGCACCACCTGCCGCTCCCCGTGCCGCTCACACACGCCTCCAACCAGGCGGAGGTGCGCGAGTACGAGGCGCGCCGCGCCGCCGCCGAGGCCGCCAACCAGCGCCTGTGAGTACACTATACATACACTCGGGCGCCGTGCGGTACACGCGGCGCCCCGAGCACCACCTGCCGCTCCCCGTGCCGCTCACACACGCCTCCAACCAGGCGGAGGTGCGCGAGTACGAGGCGCGCCGCGCCGCCGCCGAGGCCGCCAACCAGCGCCTGTGAGTACACTATACATACACTCGGGCGCCGTGCGGTACACGCGGCGCCCCGAGCACCACCTGCCGCTCCCCGTGCCGCTCACACACGCCTCCAACCAGGCGGAGGTGCGCGAGTACGAGGCGCGCCGCGCCGCCGCCGAGGCCGCCAACCAGCGCCTGTGAGTACACTATACATACACTCGGGCGCCGTGCGGTACACGCGGCGCCCCGAGCACCACCTGCCGCTCCCCGTGCCGCTCACACACGCCTCCAACCAGGCGGAGGTGCGCGAGTACGAGGCGCGCCGCGCCGCCGCCGAGGCCGCCAACCAGCGCCTGTGAGTACACTATACATACACTCGGGCGCCGTGCGGTACACGCGGCGCCCCGAGCACCACCTGCCGCTCCCCGTGCCGCTCACACACGCCTCCAACCAGGCGGAGGTGCGCGAGTACGAGGCGCGCCGCGCCGCCGCCGAGGCCGCCAACCAGCGCCTGTGAGTACACTATACATACACTCGGGCGCCGTGCGGTACACGCGGCGCCCCGAGCACCACCTGCCGCTCCCCGTGCCGCTCACACACGCCTCCAACCAGGCGGAGGTGCGCGAGTACGAGGCGCGCCGCGCCGCCGCCGAGGCCGCCAACCAGCGCCTGTGAGTACACTATACATACACTCGGGCGCCGTGCGGTACACGCGGCGCCCCGAGCACCACCTGCCGCTCCCCGTGCCGCTCACACACGCCTCCAACCAGGCGGAGGTGCGCGAGTACGAGGCGCGCCGCGCCGCCGCCGAGGCCGCCAACCAGCGCCTGTGAGTACACTATATACACAAGCTGGGTTACTCCCACCTGTTAACACCAAATTGTTACCGTTGGTAACAGATGGGATTTTTTTCCTCCAGCTTTTACCAGTGAGAACTACTGGGAATATGTTTTCCATCTTTTACCACTAAAGTACTCGGCGCCTAGAAGACTCGGTGAAGATGGGAAAAATATTCCCAGTAGTTACCACCGTAACAAATTGTTGGTAACAACCCCACAATCTTAGGGCTCGACCTCGTTGAGGCAGACTGTTCCTTGAGTGGAGAGCGCGTGTCGGCAAACGTAGTGTAGGGCGCCCTGTAGCTAGGTGGGGCGATGACTTTCGTAGGCAACGGGCAGGGATTGGACGAGAAAAACTGAAAACCGAGCTCAGTGACGTGCCATGGTAGACCTATGTCCAGCAGTGTACTGACACAGGCTGATGATGATGAGGGTTCGACCACTACTTCTAGCGACGGAGTCAGTGACAGCGGTGCGCCATAATTACGTGAGAGCGAGAGATCGGAGCGCGGCCTCTCGCTTCCACGTATAGCCGCTGCCGCTAGAAGTTGTGGCCGGGCCGTTAAGGTGGGTTGCATCAACCACACCAAACAGGTCGGTAAAAATTTGATATAGAGCCGGCTGCTGTCCCATAGAAAACTACAAAAAATCCCATTTAATCGGATTTTAACCGACGTTACTTGCGATTATCGAAGGTTGAAACAACCAGTCCTTGACACGATGCGTCTTGCGTTTGCGATAGGCGTTGTCAATAAAGTGACGCCTTGTCAACATACCCGTGAATCGATCCCATAGCATCCGCGCTTTACGCTCAAAGATTATGAATTAAGACTGGATTTATAGCTGAATGACAGGCGTCAGTTTCCCCAATCAATTCCAAACTCACTAATAGGTCTCAATGAAAATGCCAAGTATAAGTTTGCTGGCAGTACACTTTTAGTGAGCCCCAATTTAAAGACCGTGACTGTACTACAGAAGTTTCTATAAGGCCTGTAAATTACTTACGTATGTTCAGTACAAATATTGCTTACAGACGACTTACGTGAGCAGTATTTGTACTGAACTTACGTAAGAACTTGCAAGTGTACAACAGGCCTAACGTGTATGTTGACCCAGGGACCCGTCGACCGTGGTGCGGCCACACATCCCGTTCGCCGCGTGTCTGGAGAGCTTCATGAAGGAGGAGACAGTCGAGCAGTTCTTCAGCAGCGCCGTCAACCAGAAAGTTACTGCTTACAAGTAAGTTCACTTAACATTACTTAAACCTTTCGGATGTTTTGACGCTGATATTGCTGAATGATTAATTGATTATACATTTTTCGTTTCTGTCATAGAGTCAATTTTCAATAGAACTGATCAGTGTAAGACATACGAAAGGTTAAATAGGCATAGGTAAAAAGCATAGCTGGGCACCGTTAATCAAATAGTTAACTTCGTTAATCGCTAATCCGTTAATAAAAAAGATAACTTCGTTAAACGTTAAAGCGTTACATTTCGGAAGATTTAACGGAAGTTAACGTTAATCCGTTAACACGTGATAAAAATTGCATTACTTACATAGTACACTCGTTTTCCTACGTGGCCTTAAGATGCATAGTAAACTAGAGCTTCAGTAGAAGGCTCAAAGTCATCCAAAGATTAATAGGAAGGGTTATGCGAGGGGAGTTTCACTCCCCCCTCGAGGGTGCTCGCCTTGTCGGGGCGGTGGGGCTTAGTAACCGTGGACTGGTCACCCACGGCGAAGCTAAGAGGCACCCAGGGCCGGCCTGTTTGGGCTGCCGGCTGGCCCGAGGAGGGCGCTCCTAGCGGTCTTGCCTAAGCCCGCTTAGGATGCGTTGGGGAGGGACCGCAGAAGAAGAGTTATCTCTATCTTCTGCGGCCGAGGTGGGATCGCAGGGGGAGAGGCGTGTTGGTATAACGGTGCGCTACTCTCCCTACCCCCTGCGACCTTGGCGGGGCCGTTCCGCTGAAACGGCATTGGTGGGACCGCAGAGGAAGAGGAATGCCGGTAGTACGGTGCGCCGTTTTCCCAATCCTCTGCGGCCGAGACGTGGTCAGTGGCGGAACCGTAGATCTGATTCGCCACCAGGTGTTAGATTTCCCGCACCCATGATCTCCTCGTAGCGAACTCAGGGGGGTCCGCTACTGAACAGGTGGAGATCGAGGAGGCAGGCGCGCCAAAACATCTGGCGTGCCTCACGTGGAGGGCCCCTGGGCATCCGCGAAGGAGCCGCTTGCCGCCGGCGGTTTTTGCAGAGAGGCCTATGCTATGTCCAGCAGTGGACGTGTTTCGGGTGATGTCATGATGATGATGCCACTCTTTCTTTATAAAACAGAATATAAATACATACACTGCACAAACGCAAACTATCACGGACAGTACAGATTCAAAGTCACGGAAATCCAAACAGTACGTAAGTAGTATTTGTTTATGTAGGTACTAAACAAAACACTCGTCACTCTAAGCGCCGGCGCGAAGTAATGGTAGTAATGAAACGATTAAATGGAGCACATGGATCGTTTTTTTTCGCAGGCATCGGCAAGACATACCTAGTAAGTGCACCGCACCGCACTTGTCGACCGGCCCGAACGTACTTGTCAGAACGCGTTTTGCGCGGTGCGTGCTGTATCTTTTTGGTAAATCGTAGGTAATGGATTAACGGACTTGGGGAATATTAACGGAAGTTAACGAGTCCGTTAACGATTTTTAAAGTTAACTTAAAAGTTAATTCGTTAATCGAAATGTTAACTTCGTTAATTAACGATTAACGGATTAACGAGTTAATGCCTAGCTCTGGTAAAAAGCGCAAGTAAAGCCGTTCTTGTATGCAATTATAACCTGTTCGAATAGAATAGACGTTACATATTTAAAATTTGTAACACAAACCAAACAGCCTCTACGAACACCTCGACACCTACAAACAAGAGGGGTTTTACTTATTTTTTTAACCAACAACTGTATATAATCCTGGTCACGGCACCAAATGTACGAAATTGTAATCGCCCCGATAAAATAATCGTAGTCTGAATAAAAAATATGTTGCTACAATATTGGCGCTACAACTACTTGTTGACTACTGGCAGTCTACTTACTCTCAGCTTTTTTGTCGTCGTCGTCATTTTTATCGTTTTTTTTGCAACTTTCGACTGTCTGGGACAATACTTATAATATGGCTTGATAGATTTCATTCAACATATCAGGTGTCATAATAGTTTTAAAAAGCAGTCGGTTTCTAATTTTATTTTATAATCGCTTGTTCAATTTAGTAATATGAGTGAGTGTTTGTAGGACGACACGGCTGGCCACGTTCCCCGACTACCTGCTGATTCAGCTGAAGAAGTTCACCATCAAGGAGGACTGGACGCCCGCCAAGCTGGACGTGGCCGTCGACATGCCGTGGGAGGTGAGCCAGTACATGCCGCACTTGCAACTTGGGGGAAACAGGGAACATTACTGCAATGTTCTGCTGCCAGGGTGCAGCACTACCACAAACCGGTAGAGGAAGATAAGGAGTCGCACACACATGCACAATTGATTGTCAAATGTGTGACAAGGATGCATGCATAGACAATACCGCAAGTGAAAACCAGATACAATGCCAACTCTGCTAGTTTCGCCCCCTACGCTGAGTTTTGCGTAAAGTTAGGGAATTTTTATACCAGTGAAGTAGTTTAGCATCAGTGAAGTTCAACCAATAG
This sequence comes from Epinotia brunnichana, assembly GCA_963854355.1. Classification (NCBI taxonomy): domain Eukaryota; kingdom Metazoa; phylum Arthropoda; class Insecta; order Lepidoptera; family Tortricidae; genus Epinotia; species Epinotia brunnichana. The sequence goes on along the minus strand of OY977946.1, from coordinate 23,218,005 downwards.
CGACTTCCCATTTTTTTTTTAGTTTTTCGGGTTTAGACTGTGTTACTTGTAGCTTCCTGAAACATGCCATTCCACTGAAGGAATATCCACCAATTGAATGGTAAATGTCGATATTGGCATCAAGTGTCCATAGGCTTCAGCTTAACATCAGACAAGTCGTAAGCTTGTTTGCCACCGTCGTTGTATAAAAAAATAAAAATTTTTTTTTATTGTTATGTCTATTGACTACTTAATGACATGTTGTGCAAATAAAGTTTCTTTGGGACTTTCTGAAATTGTGTAAGCTTACTTATTCATGTCGTAGGTAGGTCTCAGAAACTGCTCATCTGCAAACAAACTCGGCTGCACTGTTCCTTCTGAACCTCGCAACGCACACTGGAACTATCAGCGACATCAATACGAATACATATATGTGTACCAGTGTGTAACCGCCATACGATAAATACCTAAATAAAGTTGTAAACTTTTTATAGGATTAATGCAAAACAAACCTAACCTAATGACTTCTATTTGATGATATTCAAATAAAACCCGAAAAGTTCACTGTTTCGAAGGAAAATGCATTGGGTCTAGTGAAACATTAGGGCAAAAGTCAGTAGGTCAAGTAACAGGACAGTCTTTGTACAGTCACCGGCATCAATATATGATGGATCAAAGGTCGCAAAAATATCTGACACGCTCTAACGGCTCTAGGAATAGAGTTGTCATCAGATATTTTTGCGGCCTTTGTTCCATCATATATTGATGCCGCTGACTGTACCCATGTGTTTGTCCCCAGATGGAGCTAGGTTGCCTGCGCGGGCGCGGGCTGCAGGCGGGCGAGGCGGCGCTGCCCGAGGCTGGCTCCGACGCGCCGCCGCCCACATACAACGAGGCGCTGTTAGCACAGCTGGTACGTACGGGAAGGGGAAAGCTTGTCCCCAGATGGAGCTAGGTTGCCTGCGCGGGCGCGGGCTGCAGGCGGGCGAGGCGGCGCTGCCCGAGGCTGGCTCCGACGCGCCGCCGCCCACATACAACGAGGCGCTGTTAGCACAGCTGGTACGTACGGGAAGGGGAAAGCTTGTCCCCAGATGGAGCTAGGTTGCCTGCGCGGGCGCGGGCTGCAGGCGGGCGAGGCGGCGCTGCCCGAGGCTGGCTCCGACGCGCCGCCGCCCACATACAACGAGGCGCTGTTAGCGCAGCTGGTACGTACGGGAAGGGGAAAGCTTGTCCCCAGATGGAGCTAGGTTGCCTGCGCGGGCTGCAGGCGGGCGAGGCGGCGCTGCCCGAGGCTGGCTCCGACGCGCCGCCGCCCACATACAACGAGGCGCTGTTAGCGCAGCTGGTACGTACGGGAAGGGGAAAGCTTGTCCCCAGATGGAGCTAGGTTGCCTGCGCGGGCTGCAGGCGGGCGAGGCGGCGCTGCCCGAGGCTGGCTCCGACGCGCCGCCGCCCACATACAACGAGGCGCTGTTAGCACAGCTGGTACGTACGGGAAGGGGAAAGCTTGTCCCCAGATGGAGCTAGGTTGCCTGCGCGGGCTGCAGGCGGGCGAGGCGGCGCTGCCCGAGGCTGGCTCCGACGCGCCGCCGCCCACATACAACGAGGCGCTGTTAGCACAGCTGGTACGTACGGGAAGGGGAAAGCTTGTCCCCAGATGGAGCTAGGTTGCCTGCGCGGGCGCGGGCTGCAGGCGGGCGAGGCGGCGCTGCCCGAGGCTGGCTCCGACGCGCCGCCGCCCACATACAACGAGGCGCTGTTAGCACAGCTGGTACGTACGGGAAGGGGAAAGCTTGTCCCCAGATGGAGCTAGGTTGCCTGCGCGGGCGCGGGCTGCAGGCGGGCGAGGCGGCGCTGCCCGAGGCTGGCTCCGACGCGCCGCCGCCCACATACAACGAGGCGCTGTTAGCACAGCTGGTACGTACGGGAAGGGGAAAGCTTGTCCCCAGATGGAGCTAGGTTGCCTGCGCGGGCGCGGGCTGCAGGCGGGCGAGGCGGCGCTGCCCGAGGCTGGCTCCGACGCGCCGCCGCCCACATACAACGAGGCGCTGTTAGCGCAGCTGGTACGTACGGGAAGGGGAAAGCTTGTCCCCAGATGGAGCTAGGTTGCCTGCGCGGGCTGCAGGCGGGCGAGGCGGCGCTGCCCGAGGCTGGCTCCGACGCGCCGCCGCCCACATACAACGAGGCGCTGTTAGCACAGCTGGTACGTACGGGAAGGGGAAAGCTTGTCCCCAGATGGAGCTAGGTTGCCTGCGCGGGCTGCAGGCGGGCGAGGCGGCGCTGCCCGAGGCTGGCTCCGACGCGCCGCCGCCCACATACAACGAGGCGCTGTTAGCACAGCTGGTACGTACGGGAAGGGGAAAGCTTGTCCCCAGATGGAGCTAGGTTGCCTGCGCGGGCTGCAGGCGGGCGAGGCGGCGCTGCCCGAGGCTGGCTCCGACGCGCCGCCGCCCACATACAACGAGGCGCTGTTAGCGCAGCTGGTACGTACGGGAAGGGGAAAGCTTGTCCCCAGATGGAGCTAGGTTGCCTGCGCGGGCTGCAGGCGGGCGAGGCGGCGCTGCCCGAGGCTGGCTCCGACGCGCCGCCGCCCACATACAACGAGGCGCTGTTAGCACAGCTGGTACGTACGGGAAGGGGAAAGCTTGTCCCCAGATGGAGCTAGGTTGCCTGCGCGGGCGCGGGCTGCAGGCGGGCGAGGCGGCGCTGCCCGAGGCTGGCTCCGACGCGCCGCCGCCCACATACAACGAGGCGCTGTTAGCGCAGCTGGTACGTACGGGAAGGGGAAAGCTTGTCCCCAGATGGAGCTAGGTTGCCTGCGCGGGCTGCAGGCGGGCGAGGCGGCGCTGCCCGAGGCTGGCTCCGACGCGCCGCCGCCCACATACAACGAGGCGCTGTTAGCGCAGCTGGTACGTACGGGAAGGGGAAAGCTTGTCCCCAGATGGAGCTAGGTTGCCTGCGCGGGCTGCAGGCGGGCGAGGCGGCGCTGCCCGAGGCTGGCTCCGACGCGCCGCCGCCCACATACAACGAGGCGCTGTTAGCACAGCTGGTACGTACGGGAAGGGGAAAGCTTGTCCCCAGATGGAGCTAGGTTGCCTGCGCGGGCTGCAGGCGGGCGAGGCGGCGCTGCCCGAGGCTGGCTCCGACGCGCCGCCGCCCACATACAACGAGGCGCTGTTAGCACAGCTGGTACGTACGGGAAGGGGAAAGCTTGTCCCCAGATGGAGCTAGGTTGCCTGCGCGGGCGCGGGCTGCAGGCGGGCGAGGCGGCGCTGCCCGAGGCTGGCTCCGACGCGCCGCCGCCCACATACAACGAGGCGCTGTTAGCACAGCTGGTACGTACGGGAAGGGGAAAGCTTGTCCCCAGATGGAGCTAGGTTGCCTGCGCGGGCGCGGGCTGCAGGCGGGCGAGGCGGCGCTGCCCGAGGCTGGCTCCGACGCGCCGCCGCCCACATACAACGAGGCGCTGTTAGCACAGCTGGTACGTACGGGAAGGGGAAAGCTTGTCCCCAGATGGAGCTAGGTTGCCTGCGCGGGCGCGGGCTGCAGGCGGGCGAGGCGGCGCTGCCCGAGGCTGGCTCCGACGCGCCGCCGCCCACATACAACGAGGCGCTGTTAGCGCAGCTGGTACGTACGGGAAGGGGAAAGCTTGTCCCCAGATGGAGCTAGGTTGCCTGCGCGGGCTGCAGGCGGGCGAGGCGGCGCTGCCCGAGGCTGGCTCCGACGCGCCGCCGCCCACATACAACGAGGCGCTGTTAGCACAGCTGGTACGTACGGGAAGGGGAAAGCTTGTCCCCAGATGGAGCTAGGTTGCCTGCGCGGGCTGCAGGCGGGCGAGGCGGCGCTGCCCGAGGCTGGCTCCGACGCGCCGCCGCCCACATACAACGAGGCGCTGTTAGCACAGCTGGTACGTACGGGAAGGGGAAAGCTTGTCCCCAGATGGAGCTAGGTTGCCTGCGCGGGCTGCAGGCGGGCGAGGCGGCGCTGCCCGAGGCTGGCTCCGACGCGCCGCCGCCCACATACAACGAGGCGCTGTTAGCGCAGCTGGTACGTACGGGAAGGGGAAAGCTTGTCCCCAGATGGAGCTAGGTTGCCTGCGCGGGCTGCAGGCGGGCGAGGCGGCGCTGCCCGAGGCTGGCTCCGACGCGCCGCCGCCCACATACAACGAGGCGCTGTTAGCACAGCTGGTACGTACGGGAAGGGGAAAGCTTGTCCCCAGATGGAGCTAGGTTGCCTGCGCGGGCGCGGGCTGCAGGCGGGCGAGGCGGCGCTGCCCGAGGCTGGCTCCGACGCGCCGCCGCCCACATACAACGAGGCGCTGTTAGCACAGCTGGTACGTACGGGAAGGGGAAAGCTTGTCCCCAGATGGAGCTAGGTTGCCTGCGCGGGCTGCAGGCGGGCGAGGCGGCGCTGCCCGAGGCTGGCTCCGACGCGCCGCCGCCCACATACAACGAGGCGCTGTTAGCACAGCTGGTACGTACGGGAAGGGGAAAGCTTGTCCCCAGATGGAGCTAGGTTGCCTGCGCGGGCGCGGGCTGCAGGCGGGCGAGGCGGCGCTGCCCGAGGCTGGCTCCGACGCGCCGCCGCCCACATAAAACGAGGCGCTGTTAGCACAGCTGGTACGTACGGGAAGGGGAAAGCTTGTCCCCAGATGGAGCTAGGTTGCCTGCGCGGGCTGCAGGCGGGCGAGGCGGCGCTGCCCGAGGCTGGCTCCGACGCGCCGCCGCCCACATACAACGAGGCGCTGTTAGCACAGCTGGTACGTACGGGAAGGGGAAAGCTTGTCCCCAGATGGAGCTAGGTTGCCTGCGCGGGCGCGGGCTGCAGGCGGGCGAGGCGGCGCTGCCCGAGGCTGGCTCCGACGCGCCGCCGCCCACATACAACGAGGCGCTGTTAGCACAGCTGGTACGTACGGGAAGGGGAAAGCTTGTCCCCAGATGGAGCTAGGTTGCCTGCGCGGGCGCGGGCTGCAGGCGGGCGAGGCGGCGCTGCCCGAGGCTGGCTCCGACGCGCCGCCGCCCACATACAACGAGGCGCTGTTAGCACAGCTGGTACGTACGGGAAGGGGAAAGCTTGTCCCCAGATGGAGCTAGGTTGCCTGCGCGGGCTGCAGGCGGGCGAGGCGGCGCTGCCCGAGGCTGGCTCCGACGCGCCGCCGCCCACATACAACGAGGCGCTGTTAGCGCAGCTGGTACGTACGGGAAGGGGAAAGCTTGTCCCCAGATGGAGCTAGGTTGCCTGCGCGGGCTGCAGGCGGGCGAGGCGGCGCTGCCCGAGGCTGGCTCCGACGCGCCGCCGCCCACATACAACGAGGCGCTGTTAGCACAGCTGGTACGTACGGGAAGGGGAAAGCTTGTCCCCAGATGGAGCTAGGTTGCCTGCGCGGGCGCGGGCTGCAGGCGGGCGAGGCGGCGCTGCCCGAGGCTGGCTCCGACGCGCCGCCGCCCACATACAACGAGGCGCTGTTAGCGCAGCTGGTACGTACGGGAAGGGGAAAGCTTGTCCCCAGATGGAGCTAGGTTGCCTGCGCGGGCTGCAGGCGGGCGAGGCGGCGCTGCCCGAGGCTGGCTCCGACGCGCCGCCGCCCACATACAACGAGGCGCTGTTAGCGCAGCTGGTACGTACGGGAAGGGGAAAGCTTGTCCCCAGATGGAGCTAGGTTGCATGCGCGGGCTGCAGGCGGGCGAGGCGGCGCTGCCCGAGGCTGGCTCCGACGCTCCGCCGCCCACATACAACGAGGCGCTGTTAGCGCAGCTGGTACGTACGGGAAGGGGAAAGCTTGTCCCCAGATGGAGCTAGGTTGCATGCGCGGGCTGCAGGCGGGCGAGGCGGCGCTGCCCGAGGCTGGCTCCGACGCGCCGCCGCCCACATACAACGAGGCGCTGTTAGCACAGCTGGTACGTACGGGAAGGGGAAAGCTTGTCCCCAGATGGAGCTAGGTTGCCTGCGCGGGCTGCAGGCGGGCGAGGCGGCGCTGCCCGAGGCTGGCTCCGACGCGCCGCCGCCCACATACAACGAGGCGCTGTTAGCGCAGCTGGTACGTACGGGAAGGGGAAAGCTTGTCCCCAGATGGAGCTAGGTTGCATGCGCGGGCTGCAGGCGGGCGAGGCGGCGCTGCCCGAGGCTGGCTCCGACGCGCCGCCGCCCACATACAACGAGGCGCTGTTAGCGCAGCTGGTACGTACGGGAAGGGGAAAGCTTGTCCCCAGATGGAGCTAGGTTGCATGCGCGGGCTGCAGGCGGGCGAGGCGGCGCTGCCCGAGGCTGGCTCCGACGCGCCGCCGCCCACATACAACGAGGCGCTGTTAGCACAGCTGGTACGTACGGGAAGGGGAAAGCTTGTCCCCAGATGGAGCTAGGTTGCCTGCGCGGGCTGCAGGCGGGCGAGGCGGCGCTGCCCGAGGCTGGCTCCGACGCGCCGCCGCCCACATACAACGAGGCGCTGTTAGCGCAGCTGGTACGTACGGGAAGGGGAAAGCTTGTCCCCAGATGGAGCTAGGTTGCATGCGCGGGCTGCAGGCGGGCGAGGCGGCGCTGCCCGAGGCTGGCTCCGACGCGCCGCCGCCCACATACAACGAGGCGCTGTTAGCGCAGCTGGTACGTACGGGAAGGGGAAAGCTTGTCCCCAGATGGAGCTAGGTTGCCTGCGCGGGCTGCAGGCGGGCGAGGCGGCGCTGCCCGAGGCTGGCTCCGACGCGCCGCCGCCCACATACAACGAGGCGCTGTTAGCGCAGCTGGTACGTACGGGAAGGGGAAAGCTTGTCCCCAGATGGAGCTAGGTTGCATGCGCGGGCTGCAGGCGGGCGAGGCGGCGCTGCCCGAGGCTGGCTCCGACGCGCCGCCGCCCACATACAACGAGGCGCTGTTAGCGCAGCTGGTACGTACGGGAAGGGGAAAGCTTGTCCCCAGATGGAGCTAGGTTGCATGCGCGGGCTGCAGGCGGGCGAGGCGGCGCTGCCCGAGGCTGGCTCCGACGCGCCGCCGCCCACATACAACGAGGCGCTGTTAGCGCAGCTGGTACGTACGGGAAGGGGAAAGCTTGTCCCCAGATGGAGCTAGGTTGCATGCGCGGGCTGCAGGCGGGCGAGGCGGCGCTGCCCGAGGCTGGCTCCGACGCGCCGCCGCCCACATACAACGAGGCGCTGTTAGCGCAGCTGGTACGTACGGGAAGGGGAAAGCTTGTCCCCAGATGGAGCTAGGTTGCCTGCGCGGGCTGCAGGCGGGCGAGGCGGCGCTGCCCGAGGCTGGCTCCGACGCGCCGCCGCCCACATACAACGAGGCGCTGTTAGCGCAGCTGGTACGTACGGGAAGGGGAAAGCTTGTCCCCAGATGGAGCTAGGTTGCATGCGCGGGCTGCAGGCGGGCGAGGCGGCGCTGCCCGAGGCTGGCTCCGACGCGCCGCCGCCCACATACAACGAGGCGCTGTTAGCGCAGCTGGTACGTACGGGAAGGGGAAAGCTTGTCCCCAGATGGAGCTAGGTTGCATGCGCGGGCTGCAGGCGGGCGAGGCGGCGCTGCCCGAGGCTGGCTCCGACGCGCCGCCGCCCACATACAACGAGGCGCTGTTAGCGCAGCTGGTACGTACGGGAAGGGGAAAGCTTGTCCCCAGATGGAGCTAGGTTGCATGCGCGGGCTGCAGGCGGGCGAGGCGGCGCTGCCCGAGGCTGGCTCCGACGCGCCGCCGCCCACATACAACGAGGCGCTGTTAGCGCAGCTGGTACGTACGGGAAGGGGAAAGCTTGTCCCCAGATGGAGCTAGGTTGCCTGCGCGGGCTGCAGGCGGGCGAGGCGGCGCTGCCCGAGGCTGGCTCCGACGCGCCGCCGCCCACATACAACGAGGCGCTGTTAGCGCAGCTGGTACGTACGGGAAGGGGAAAGCTTGTCCCCAGATGGAGCTAGGTTGCATGCGCGGGCTGCAGGCGGGCGAGGCGGCGCTGCCCGAGGCTGGCTCCGACGCGCCGCCGCCCACATACAACGAGGCGCTGTTAGCGCAGCTGGTACGTACGGGAAGGGGAAAGCTTGTCCCCAGATGGAGCTAGGTTGCCTGCGCGGGCTGCAGGCGGGCGAGGCGGCGCTGCCCGAGGCTGGCTCCGACGCGCCGCCGCCCACATACAACGAGGCGCTGTTAGCGCAGCTGGTACGTACGGGAAGGGGAAAGCTTGTCCCCAGATGGAGCTAGGTTGCATGCGCGGGCTGCAGGCGGGCGAGGCGGCGCTGCCCGAGGCTGGCTCCGACGCGCCGCCGCCCACATACAACGAGGCGCTGTTAGCGCAGCTGGTACGTACGGGAAGGGGAAAGCTTGTCCCCAGAATAAGAATAAGAATAAGAATAAGAATTATTTATTGCATAACTGTGTATGGTATGGATAACATGTATACAAATAGTTTCAACAGGTGCCCTTACGGGCGTGCAATATTTAGGTACATTTATAGCATATAACTAACATTAAAAATACATTCATTACAACACTAAATCCTAAAATCTTTCACGATTGTTTACTGACCCAAAAAACTCATTGAGGCTATAAAATGATTTATTTATAAGCCAGTTTTTTAAATTTACTTTGAACGTCCTACCTTCCATAGCTTTTATATCAGATGGCAGATGGTTAAATACACGAATTGCAGTTACAAAAGTGCTCTTCTCGAAAATAGAGGAGCTGATTTTCGGTACCCTAGTATCATATTTATATTGCTTTCTTGTATTACATTTAGTACCAGACCAAGTTGGGAAATAGTCGGGTTGGCTTTTTACAAGCAAACTTATTTGTAGAATGAAAATGCCTGTTAATGTTAGGAAACGCTTTTCTTTGAAGACTTTACGAAGAGAATCTCTGATGTTCATGCGGAAAATGGTTTTTAGGCATCTTTTCTGGAGTAAAAATGTTTTATGCACATCCACTGAGTTACCCCAGAAAATTGTACCATAGGTCAGCAAAGAATATACATTTCCATAGTACGCACTGATGACTACATTTTCGGAACAAGTTTCAGAGAGAATGGATAAAGCGTAGCAATTTCTGGAAATCTTTTTGTTTATTTGATCAACATGTGTTTTCCAATTAAGATGTGTATCTACATGTACTCCTAGGAATTTAACACTATCTGCTACCTCTATGGTTGTACCAGCTTCCGATACATTTAAGGAAAGAGGAGCGGTTTTGTAATTTCTAAATTGAATGAGCTGGGTTTTGCTTAGATTAAGTTTAAGGTTTAAAGCAGTGAGCCAATCTATAATTTTGCTCAAAACAATTTTGATATCCCTTTCGAGGTTTACAACTGAGCGGTCACATGAAAAAAATATTGTTGCATCATCTGCGAAAAGTACACTTTGTTCATTTACAAAAGTAGGAAGCTCATTTAAATATATCAAAAAAAGGATGAGCAGATGGAGCTAGGTTGCCTGCGCGGGCGCGGGCTGCAGGCGGGCGAGGCGGCGCTGCCCGAGGCTGGCTCCGACGCGCCGCCGCCCACATACAACGAGGCGCTGTTAGCGCAGCTGGTACGTACGGGAAGGGGAAAGCTTGTCCCCAGATGGAGCTAGGTTGCCTGCGCGGGCTGCAGGCGGGCGAGGCGGCGCTGCCCGAGGCTGGCTCCGACGCGCCGCCGCCCACATACAACGAGGCGCTGTTAGCGCAGCTGGTACGTACGGGAAGGGGAAAGCTTGTCCCCAGATGGAGCTAGGTTGCCTGCGCGGGCTGCAGGCGGGCGAGGCGGCGCTGCCCGAGGCTGGCTCCGACGCGCCGCCGCCCACATACAACGAGGCGCTGTTAGCGCAGCTGGTACGTACGGGAAGGGGAAAGCTTGTCCCCAGATGGAGCTAGGTTGCATGCGCGGGCTGCAGGCGGGCGAGGCGGCGCTGCCCGAGGCTGGCTCCGACGCGCCGCCGCCCACATACAACGAGGCGCTGTTAGCACAGCTGGTACGTACGGGAAGGGGAAAGCTTGTCCCCAGATGGAGCTAGGTTGCCTGCGCGGGCTGCAGGCGGGCGAGGCGGCGCTGCCCGAGGCTGGCTCCGACGCGCCGCCGCCCACATACAACGAGGCGCTGTTAGCGCAGCTGGTACGTACGGGAAGGGGAAAGCTTGTCCCCAGATGGAGCTAGGTTGCCTGCGCGGGCGAGTAGATCAATAACTAATACTAGTGGTTCTGTGGGCTGTAAAACTTGCAAGCCTGATTTTTTTTTTTGTTTTATTTCGTAAAAGTGGTTACAAAAACAATCTATATAATTGACGAACCTGCTCACAAAATTTCTCGAGAATCGGTTGGGAAATGCGACCTGTAGGTGAGAACAGCCGGACACAGGACATCGTGACAGACACCGGACATACGAACGATTTTCGGCCCAAGCTGAAGCATACAACTTCGTATGGCTACACTCGCTCGTTCGAGAACTTATTTTGTTTAAATGCACTGAGACGGGCACAGAGTTACGAGGCTGTGAGGCCTAAGCCTAGACGGCGGCTGATGTCTTCATAGTTTTTCTATATATTATCGTCTAGATACTTGAATTACCAGCATTGTAGAGGTCTAACCTTTTGGACGCCATTTTACACGTATATAACCAATACTTAAACGCCAAGGATTGAATAGGAAAGCATGAAGGCATGAAGATGACTATGACAACGGACGCTGTAAAAGGCCTCTCACAGTCTAGCGCGGCCTCGCCGCGGCGGTCAATAGTAAACTGGTCATTAGCTGTCAAATTTACTATTGACCGCGCCACCGCAGCACGCAACGACTTTAGCCGTTCTTGGCGTCCTAAGAGTTAATATACACCCTCTACAGTACACGTTCCCTGTAGTCCACGATCTGCTCAGACCATTGTGACGGCAGAAAATCATCTTTCATCTTTATTTGTCCGAGCTAATGAAAGGTGCAAAAATGCGTATTAGATATATTCTTAGCTACTTAATACGGTCGGGGTTAGCTGGCCCGACTATACGAGGGGTGTTCAATAAGTAATTAGAATAAGGGCACAAATACCTTTCAACTTATTTTATTTTACAATTTAGTCACCTTTTAAGAGTGCTTGCTATATCGTTTATCTAAACATTAAATTCCCTTATTGAAAAAATCTTCTTGTCCCCTTAAAATATCCTGTACAGCGGCGATCACGGCGTCATCATCATCATCATCATCAAATTTCTGGCCTCTGAGGTGCTCTTTTAACCGCGGAAATAGATAAAAATCGCTAGGAGCGAGGTCTGGTGAGTATGGCGGATGCTCCATCAGTTTAATGCCACCATCTTTGATGGCAGCCATCGCAACTCTTGACTTAATGCGCGGAGGCGTTGTCTTGGTGAAACAAAACCCCTTTGGGAAGTTTGCCGCGACGTTCCTCGCGTTTGTTTCTGGGCATCACGCATTTTTTTTATTTGTTCTGCATATAAATTCCCGGTAATAGTGGCTCTTGGCTATCTCAGAAAAGAGAGCCCATGACCTTACATGGGATTGCCTTAAATTTATTCGGAGTCGGAGATGACGGCCTTTTCCAAGTCATGGACCGTTGTTTAGTTTCTGGATCGCAATTGTGAAGCCACGTTTCGTCCATAGTTAGAAAACGTGCCAAAAATTGGTCAGGATCTTGTTGTATCAACTTGATACAACAAGATCCTGACCAATTTTTGGCACGTTTTATCAAGTCCAAACGCTGGTTGGTGGGAAATCAGAAATTTGACACGTCTTGTTTATGGTTTGTTTTGTTTTTTTAACTGTTTATCTTCATAAATAATACCAAGAATTTATAAAACATGTAATTTACTTCACAATAGATGATGATTTATTATTATTGTTTCGAAACGTTTTTTTTTGTTGATAGTTATTATATAGTTAGTTTAGACTCCTTGTTGTATATTTCTAAACAAAACCTACGGTAGCCTAGTGGTTCAGGCATGCGGCTGTCAAGCGGCGGTCGTGGGCTCGAATCCCGGCTATAGCAACGATGAGTTTTTCGGAACTTACGCACGGAATATTTCCCGTTAGCTTTTCGTTGAAGGAAAAATCATCATCATAGTGAGAAAATCGGTCTAATCCCAATAAGGTCTAGTTTTCCCTCTGGGTAAGAAGGTCAGATGGCATTCGCTTGTAAAACTAGTGCCTCTATACCAAATGTTGTGATTAGGTGTCAAAGCGGACTCCGGGCTCCTTTAGGGGCACAACCGGGAATAACGCTAGGAGGGTGATGATCTTTCTAAAGTGCCTTTAAATAAATGTCCTAAATAAAGTTAGGTAACTAACATAGTGATAAGAAATTTGTAACTAACACTCTATGGATCGCCCAAGTAACATTTAGGCTAAAAATAAAACTTTAAACCAGTTCATTAACAGCTTAAGACTTTATAAATGCTGATTAATAGAGTAAATACATACATAAGGCTGTACTGGAGCATAAACGGTCTCGTTTTAAACAGAACAGCTGGTTAACGGCTGTATAATGTCGAAATTATTACTTTTAGCTTATTAAAAGCATTGCAAAAACACAAAAATACAGTGTTTAGTATAAAAAAATACTTTAAGCAGTTTTAGCAGACTAGAGTTACATAATGACTGTTTACAGCTCTTGACTTATTCTTTTGTACTGCTTAACGCTATACAAGGGCATATAATATTGCTACTAACTGGATATTGGTGTTAACCTACTCTGTTGTAACTCCTCATATTAGGCTTGACAATAGCTGATCAACAGTTATCTAGGAAACCCTTCACAAGCAATGTCCTTTACAAGAGTGTAATATAATGCTGTTGGCTGAATAAAACGTTATTTAAACTCTATTATAAATCTGATGCTATTAGTGTAGGTTTTACCGTATAGTTCAGCCATTAGTATTAGTTTAGCAATATAGTGGGTTATTTTAATTCTTTTAGTGTTTGTAAAAAGGATAATCCAGCTTAAAAGTGAAACTGTGAACTAGAGTGTGCGGTGAAGGAACTAATATTTTTTGTGTTTAATTTGGTTTAAATAGTAATTATGAACGTTAAACCATGGCATATACAAAAGCAAACCGGAGCTGCAAAAAGAAAATTAAGAAAAGCGTATTCTCAATGTGAAACTCGCTGTAATATCGACACTATATCTACTTCTAAGCAGCTACTGTAATAATTAAATTCTAATATACAGACAGTATTACTCTTTAAGCTGATACTTATTCTAATATTATGCCTCAGTTCAGCGAATAGCTTCATAATAGTGTACAAGAAGAACGACAGCTGTATAAATTGGGGACGCCATTAAAACATAACCTATGAATTTTATTTCATAATACATTCAATATTTTATTGTTTAACTTTGTACATTTCTTTAGAATAAGTAACTTAGACACAATACAATTGGTTCATTTTTCAGTAGAGAAGTATTGTGCGTACAAATATCGCGGTTTTAGGTCTAATAAAAACTAGTTGGTAGGATATTTTTATTGTTTATCTCTATTATTATCTATTATTTCGAGGGCGCGTGAGTTTATTGCTATTAATTGATATACATATTCACGGAAAAGTAGGAGCCGCAAGCAAAATGTCGACAGAGAATAGAAATATGGGTACTTACCTTAACACTCTACAAAAATCACATCACAATTTATACAATGGCCGGCCACAATTCAATAATTCTATAAAGTAACTTAGAAGTTTTCACTGTGCAAAAAATAATTCTTATATCCAGATTTTTACCAGCCTGAGCCTGTATTATAAGAATAAAATGGTCAAATCGTAGAATTGTAGCTGTATAATGGAATTTTATTAAACCCTAAGTCAGCTTGTTATTTGGCGTATACAGCTATAATACAGCTGTTAACCAGCTGTATTTACACTTGAAGCTGTATAATTTGGGGCCCCTTTAGGATGTTTAAGGGCTGTATAGCCGCTATACAGCCCCTATGCAGCCAAGTTATACAGCCTAAAGTAAAAAAAAAAATTATAGTACAGCCTTTATACAGATATAAATGTTACTTGGGCGTTGATGTCCGAAATAAATTAATATTAAAAAATAAAAATAAAACATGTGTTTTGTTCCCAATCTGCAGCTAGACATGGGTTTCCCGGTGGAGGCGTGTAAGCGCGCGCTGTACTACACGAACAACGCCGGCATGGAGGCGGCCACGAACTGGCTCATGGAGCACATGACCGACTGGGACTTCGCCAACAAGTTCGAGCCGCCCGGCGCACAGCCCGGTATGTTCCTATTTACTTTCTGGACCCTTAATAGTACATTGTTTAACGAGGGGCGCAAGTGGAATATTGCAAACGAGAGTTTTTCATCACATTGGCTAGGAAATAAATAACTACAAAAGTCAAAAAAATCTAGGTTTCATACAAGCGCACCAAATAAAAATTTAACGAAATTGACAACTTCACTTCCAGATCAGTGCGAGTGGAGCGCGCAGCTTCAATATTTCGACCAATCACAGAGCAGTATTCTTGCAGGGCATGGCTTGCTCGATTTTTATTCAACCAATCACAGAGCAAATTCTTGTAGCGCGCGGCCACCTTGATTTGCTTTAACCAATCGGATCACAGACAAGCTCATAACTCCCTAGGGAGTTATAAAAATCCATATATCCGCGGGAGGTAAATCGGCTATAGGTGCTCTATACACCTACCTATAATACACTCTTTACGAGCAAGTGTGATGAAAAATCCTCAATAGAGCCTCAATTACAGCTTTACTTTGCTTCCTATCCGTGACGACAGCGGCAATCTTTGGGCAACTCTATCCAAAGCGACTTCTGGGTATACCAAATATAATTAATTAAATACCAAGTGAAACAAATCATTTTTTCAGTTCGGTCCTAGAAGCAGTTCCGCCTTCGGCAACAAGCTTTAGTTTTTAATCTAGTATCGTTGTTCAAGATGGGATTTAACGCAGCTACACTAATTAACATGCATTGCGTTTCACTCATCCATAAATATTAAATATTTTCCAGCACCCGCAGTGAACCTGGACGAGGCGAGCGTGGAACAGATCGTGAACATGGGCTTCACGCGCGAGCAGGCGGGCAAGGCGCTGACCGCCACCGCGGGCGACGTGGGCCGCGCGGTCGACTGGATCTTCAGCCGCGCGGCCGAGATGGACGCGTGGGACCAGCCCGAGGCGCAGGCGCCCGCGGACCCTGTTCAGGGCGCGAGAGATGGACCGGAGAGTGAGTATATCAACGATGACTTGGGACCAGGGACCGGGCCCGGTTTCCCTAATTAGGGTTTTCCATAGGGTTATTTAAGAAGTTGTTTTTAAACCCTATCCATATTGGTAACCTTACTGATAGGGTAACCCTATTATTATGGTAACCCTATTGAGATAGGATTTTGTGTAGGGTTAATTTATGGTAGCACATCCGATATGCTTACCATAACAATAGGGTTACCCTATCAATGAGGTTACCTTATCATTAGGTTACCAAATCTATAGGCTTAAGCCTGAAAAGAGGTTTTCCGGTCCTTGCTTGGGACATAATGTGGGTCATGCGCAAGCAAAGCAGTCGGAAACGCAAACAGCGACCGCCGGCGACGTAGGCAGCGCCCGTGCCGCCGAGCTAGTCGCTTGGGAACAGCCCGAGGCGCAGCCCGCTGAGACATGGACTTCTAAAGCCTCTGCTAGACGGTATTCAACACGCCCCTGCGGCTGAGTGACCTTGGTCCGCACCGACCGTGTAGACAGTTGTGTGGAGCTCAATTTCATACTACAGCCAGCGGTCGGTGCCGGCCATGGTCGCTTGGTCGGAGGTGCGTGTTGACGACCGTCTAGCAGAGGCTCAACATGCTTTCTAATTGAACGAGCCAGCGCAGCGAACAAAGTTTTCCGTTTCAGCCTGGGTGAAAATGCGTTCGTATGTCCCGCTGTTCTCCTCTGCAGGTCGCATATCTCAACCGATTCTCGTGAAGTTTTGTGAGCAGTTTCGATGATTATATAGTTTTTATTGGGCCATTCAGTTTTTGGAAATATAAAACATTTTTTTCTCAAACATGCAATTAAATATTCTCTTTACGTTCCTTATAATAGACTCGAAAGTATCCTTTTTCGGGCGCAGCATCTCGAGGCGGCCTGAAATGGGATTTCATACAACTTTTCAGGCCTAGGCCTGCAAAGTAGCTTTTTAATTTTCATTCCACTATTTGTGGCACAGCATCACGGCATTCAGCCATGAAAATTAGTTTGATTTGAGGATTTTTATTTATTTATTTCATTGCATGTTTGAGAAAAGCACTATACATGCCTCGGCGTGAAAACGGATTCCCGACATCGTATGTCTATCCGGGAATCCGTGTTTTCCCGGCCTCTGGTGTAATGTACTATTTTAAGGCTGGCACTGATGTCTGCTTCTCACAGAGCCACTAGTAATAGACGGCCCATAAAACAAGGGGTTGAACAAGACAACAAAACCCCAGATTTGGTGGATTTAAACCCATACATTCGCAGTTTTTAAAACTGACCCAGGAGGCGTAACAATGGCAACTAGTGACAGAAAAAGTGGATTCACCCACTTGCAATAAACATGTGTGATCTAGATCGTGAAGCAAGTCGTGCATCGGATTAAGATACAACTTCAACTACGATGATATTGAAACCTCAATAAAATGAAATCTCAATGTTTGTTTCAGAGTATAAGCTGGTGGCGTTCATCTCACATATGGGGACGTCCACGATGGTGGGCCACTACGTGTGCCACATACTGCACGAGGGGCGATGGGTGATATTCAATGACAATAAGGTACACTAACACTTTATTTTTCACCACACTAGCTCGGAAAGGCCATTTTGTATGTTTGTTAACTATTGAGAAAATCGCTTTTTATCCACATGTGAAGAAAGTAGACGTAGAACGTTAAAAGTACTATGACGTAGTTAAATGTTTATTTTTGTTTTTTGTAGGTACCTATATTTTATGAAATTTTTTTTTTTACTTTTTTAACGTTTTTTTTTTTAATTTTTTTTTTTTTTTACTTTTATTTTATTTATTTTTTACTTTTTTTAAACTATATTTTACTTTTTTTTTTTTTTACCCTTTTTCTTATTTTCCTCGCTGTAGTGAGGTGAAAAGATTTGTGTTATACACGGGTGAAAAGTTATTTTACGTCTCGTGTGTTGAAACACTCGCTACGCTCAGGATTCTATTTTTGAACCACTCGCTTCGCTCGTGGTCAACCATAGATTCCTTTCGCTAGCTCGTGTTTCAAATGAACACTCGCAAGTAAAATACAACTTTCCCCCCTTGTATAACAAATAACTATTTTATATTTTTAAAACTTTATTTGTAGAGTAGGGTCCAGTTTGTAATCTATATAAAACATTTGTAATCGTTTGTTGCAGGTTGCTCTCTCAGAAAACCCTCCAAAGGATCTTGGCTATTTGTATCTATATGAAAGGCTGTGATGTCCCGACTAGTGAATATTGTACCAAAAATCAGGGCACGTTGAATAAAGAAACATTAGACTGCGTTAAAGTTTACACAAAAGAGATTTAACTTTTTAGGCAGTATTTATTTTATAGAAACAAATTTTATATTAAAGATTTCGATTAGGTTAACAAAATTGTAATAACTTTTCTTAAGGGCTCTGCATAAGTATGCATTTTTGTTTGCAATTGATTTTTACATAATACAGTGTTATTGTCTGTAAGAAACTGCTGTAGTTTATTTATTTGTTTATGAAGTTGTATTATATGTATAAGCGCGACCATATTATAACGCAATCATTTGCATGGTGTTTATATGGCATTACGGACAACGAATATTAATAGAAATTATCTGAGATGCTCTCTTTATTAAATTTTTTATTAATCCCTATGTGCATTCCCCTTAGCCCTATTGTGGAAAATTTTACAAAGTGTATAAGTGGGACTGGAGTCCGTCAGGAACTAGGGGAACGGTTAGGAATGAAGTCCCGTCAAAGACCAAAAGCTATATCAGTTTTTGATCCTTTAGTTAAATAGGATTTGAGGACTGTGTCAGTGGGAGCGAAGTATATAACCGCAAATCTCAGCCAGGCATGAAGCACTACAAGTGCAGGAAGTGTGAATACGAATAGGTGCGTCCACACCAAACGCATGCTCACACGAGCGCGGCTCGCCCTAGCGTGCGCAAACGTTTTTCAAAAAATCCTCATACAAGAAAAAAAGTGTCCTAAATATTCCATTCCAGATCCTCACATTTTTGTATGCAGTCTTTTTTAGGGTTCCGTAGCCAAATATATATTATAATATCGTAAAAAAAAAAAAAAAAACGGAACCCTTATAGATTCGTCATGTCCGTCCGTCTGTCTGTCTGTCCGTCCGTATGTCACAGCCACTTTTTTCCGAAACTATAAGAGCTATACTGTTGAAACTTGGTAAGTAGATGTATTATGTGAACCGCATTCAGATTTTCACACAAAAATAGAAAAAAAAACATTAAGTTTTAGGGGTCCCCATACTCAGAACTGAAACTCAAAAAATTTTTTTTCATCAAACCCATACGTGTGGGTTATCTATGGATAGGTCTTCAAAAATGATATGGAGGTTTCTAACATATTTTTTTTCTAAACTGAATAGTTTGCGCGAGAGACACTTCCAAAGTGGTAAAATGTGTGTGTGTCCCCCCCCCCCCCCCCCCCCGCCCTGTAACTTCTAAAATAAGAGAATGATAAAACTGAAAAAAATATATGATGTACATTACCATGCAAATTACCAACGAAAATTGGTTTGAACGAGATCTATGAAGTAGTTTTTTTTTTATACGTCATATATCGTAAAAAGTAATTTATGTAACGGAACCCTTCATGTGCGAGTCCGACTCGCACTTGGCCGCTTTTTTTTATTTATATGATCGTGATGCACTGGAAG
Organism: Epinotia brunnichana; assembly: GCA_963854355.1. Classification (NCBI taxonomy): domain Eukaryota; kingdom Metazoa; phylum Arthropoda; class Insecta; order Lepidoptera; family Tortricidae; genus Epinotia; species Epinotia brunnichana. Next base: position 23,199,217 of record OY977946.1, on the reverse strand, counting down.
AAAAAAATTACATTGTAAAATCTGGGACACTTTTTTTCTTGTATGAGGATCGATAATATTAACGATTCTGAGTTAGAAAAACCAAAAAATTTCGAATTCTGAAAAAAAAAAGCTTTGTACACTTTTTTTGAAAAACGCCCGCGCGCTAAGTATGGACGGCGATCGGCGCGCCCTCGCCGCTCGCCCTCGCGTCCGCACGCTCGGGCGAGCGGCTCACCCGAGCCGCGCTGGTGTGGACGGTTGTTTTGTGTGGCCGCACGCTCACCCGAGCGTTGTCGGCTTTTTGGGCGAAATCAAAGGGGCCGCGGCGCCATGCTACTAATCTCAGGCTTTTTTATAATTTTTCCTTTGATAAGCCTTAAAACATCTTCGAATTCAATTTTATTCAGTCTGATCAGCGTCTCTTCCCTGTTATCAAAACACGACTGTTCAAATACCGTCAAATCCTCCAACTTTACCCCTCCGTCCAATCTTTGCCCAGGAAGGAAATATATCTTATAATACCAAATTATAACTAAGAATACCAAACTACACTCGGCGTCAAAAAAATCGCACATTTCGAAAATTTCGTTTCGAGCGAATATAGCTCTTACGGAACACGGGTACACCCATTAATATGTATGACGGTTGATAAGGAATATTGGACTCGTTGTAGGACATTATATATGGTGAGCGTAGAATGTGCGGGCAAGATGAAACACTTAAGAACAATCAACTGGATTTATTTCTTTGAGCAATGAAACGTAAAACTGTTCCTAGACTGATTCGTCCGTACGCCAGCGGTCTAAGCCCAATAATGGCCACTCCTGCCTGGGATAGCTGGTTTTACACAGCCCCTCCACCGGTCGTGCACGAACGTCAGGCCAGACTCAGTTGAAGCGCGCCAATCCAACGCTTGCGTTTCGTTGTCAAATTGATGTCCCGTACTCATGACTTCCCGACACGGCCATCCTACGGGACACGTCTCTGTGTGTTAACCTGTAACCAAAATTGTATGCACAGTATCACATAGCTCGGTCACTCCTGACCCAGCAAATGGGGTCTCTAAATGAAACTTCATGAAACTGATCTTACTCAAGTATTATTCACAGAATTTACTTCTTAGATCAATTCTAGATTGCTTAGATCGATCTACCATCACATCTCAGTAATAATTACTTGACATTTCATTTAAAAATAATTGACTAAATCTGATATTACAATCATACAAGAAGATTTAGACCTCAGAGCTTTACTGACTACTATAGCATTATCAAATGCGGATCTAGCACATATCCGACTCACAACAAGGTTAAGTTCTACATGTGATCTGGCTACACATAGCCCGGCAACTAGCAGTTGCACTCACATTCATGCGCGTCCCCTAGGGACCGCCGAGCCTCCTCCCAGACTCCCTGGTTTCCTACGAAACCCGACCTCCGCCAGAGTTGATAGCCTACCGCGTACTCACGGACTACTTACTACGTAAGTAGATACCGATTTCTACCGAGCTACGGCTACACATCAACCTCTGGTACGGTCCGACCATCATGTAAACTTAACCGCGATTCTCAGATTCCTCATTGTCTGAACTAACTTCTAAACCAACTTCAATTTCGTCAGTTAAGCTCTGATCCCCTGGCATCTTTCTCAACCTATCGTGAGTGTATTTATAAGTGCGTCTCGAGTTTAAAGATTTCAGGGTATAGCGGTCGCCATCTAGCAGCTCTATAACCTGAAATGGACCTTTGAACTTAGGATCTAACTTGGTTTGATTTTGTTCTTCATTTTTAATTAAAACAAAATCTCCGACCGAAAATTTGTTGAGTTTGTCGATCAAACCTTTGTTTTTCATAGGATGCTGCACTTTCTATACTACGAGCTGCCTCGTCCCAAACTCTATCTAGATCTACCTCTGTTTCGACATCCTCACATGTCATCAATGCCAATGGGCGTGCCACTTTTCCAATAAGAAGCTCTAATGGGCTTGATTTTGTCGTACGATTAACGGTACAATTAATAGCTAGTTGGACCTCTTCTAATGCGTCTTGCCAGGAACGGTTATCGCTAGTTTCGATGGCAGTTAACATGGACTTTAAAACAGACATGACGCGCTCCACCTGACCGTTCGCACGAGATGACCCTGTCGCTATCAGATGCAAGTTTATATTATTTGAATCGCAAAAATCTTTAAAATCTTTGCTTGCAAAACAACGCCCTTGATCTGCGATTATACGCGTAGGCGCGCCAAATAAAGCTACACTTTCGTTTACGGCCCTGATACTGCTCTTGCTATCAATATTCTTACTATGAGACAGGAGAACGTATTTTGTGAATGAGTCAATCAGTACAAATACGTACTCTTTTACGTCATTTTTGCCACTTAACTTGCCGGTGGCATCGATGTGCACCGTATGCCATGGCGTGGTGACTTTTGGGATTGGGTGCAATTGAGCTTGAATTTTTCCTGATTGAGATTTAGCAACCTTACAGGTAACACAATTGTCAACAATTTTTTTAACGAATCGCGACATTCCATCAAACCAATAGTAATTATAAAGCTTTTCTAAAGTTTTGTCATACCCAATATGAACAAAAGACTCATGGATGTTACTAACTACTGACCATTTTAGAGCCCTAGGAAGTATTGGTAAGCACTTAGATCTGCCATTACGCTGAATTTTACGATTTAATGTACCTGCTCGGATCTCATAGGTGTTTGCCACCTCGTCATTCATTTGATCACTATTCAGATCCAAAATAAGTTTACAGATCTCGCTATCTCGTTTCTTGACCAAAAGAGCCGGGGCTCGCAAAAGGTGAACTACTGGGACGAATTATATTTGCACATAATAACTCATTTACTTGGTCGCGCATCAATTTCTTTTCCTCAGGACTAAGACGATAAGGTCGCCTTTGCACAGTTAAATTAGGATCAATTAAACGAATCTCAAGCTCTCCTGTTGTCACTCGGGTTTTTGGCATACCGGTTATAACATACTCAGAATATCGATCTAAAAGATTAACGAGATCGGATTTTTGTTCTTGAGGAATATCAGTGTTGACAACAAAAAAAATCATTAGCCGGGGGTAGATTATTGACTAAGCCGTCGCTACTCGTACTCATGGAATTTAACGAGGGTAGTTCAGTTGCACGATTGTCAACATTGATTTTAAAAATGTTAAACTGCGTTGCGGTCATATTAACACCGAACCCTTGTTGTAAAATCTCACGTCCTATCATAATGTCGCTACGTAAACAAACGTCAGGCAAAACGTGCAATAAAATTTCAATCAAATTGTTGTCGATTTCTACAACACATGAAATCTGTTCAGTGCTTAAGAGGGCGCTCGTTTTTTGGTCAGGAATAAGCGAGAATGACGGATTTTTGACGTTATAATTCTAAGAAACGGAGAGCTTTTTCTAGATCCTGATTAATTATTTGCATAGGTAAACTCCTCATATTGGTCCTAGCCGCCTCCAATTAACGAAGAACTGAATACTTTAACCGAAAATACCCGATTACCGACAGTAGTTTTCTGAAGAGAGCGCAGAGTCATAAGTTTGAGCCCCTAATACTCCATGATAATATATGAGAACCTACTTGTTTTTTTCTATTTTCACTAGCGTAATATGTTGCCATTGCGCCTAGCCGCCTCGAATTTTCCTTATTCTGCACGTATATATATGTAAACTGTTCTCAATTACACCATATTTGTCAACAAAATCGTACTGAAAACTCAAGGATTTTCTCATTATTGTTGAATATTTTTTGTATTGAATCTTACACAACATTAAAGTTCATGCTTGTACCAACAAGATCCAGTCCAAAAAATATAACTTTTGTCAAAATTTATATTTATAAATAATTATTCAAAACTAGTATAAATTTACCGTCGCGCGGGAATTTATCTCAGTACCGGCTGAATAGCCCTCCGAGACAGACGTGTAGTGTGTTTATTTGTGGCTATTCACGAAGCTAACCGGCTACTCTTCAGATAAAATAATATTATTTTGATCTCCGACTAGGCATAGTTGTTACCAACCTCGGGGTCAAACTATACTGGGGATACATTCGTGAGGCTAATCGAGACAAGTTATGAATTGCATAGCTGCCATATATGACGTAGTGTAGCGAAAAGGCTCAAACCCACCGGATACGTAACATTTAAAATTGAACCTTCTACCTAAAACAAAAGTCATACATTTCAATGGTGATGTCTTGTGGGTTGGATCCTTTTGTCTAAACTACGCGTTCTATAGTCAATTATTATTGTACGAGTGATCGTGATACTTGATAGATTTAATTTATTTACTTGTTACTATCAGTCCACCTTGTTAGTATGTATGTATGTATGGGAGTTTGGGTGAAATCTTCAAATTAGGTACAATTGCGTATCTTCGGTGACATAATATCATAGAGCTGGTCTGATGATGGAGTCGGAAGGTGGCCATAGCAACTCCTAAACTCAACAAGATAAAGCCATCGAATTTGGGCTCATTTATTTGGTCATGGCACGGCAAGACTTAGGTGCTGGATGATTTCCAGAGTCTGATGATGGAGCTATAAGGTGGTCATGGAACTCCTAAACTAAACTAGATAAACCCATCTAGTTTGGGCTCATCTGTTTTGTCTTGGTAAACACTTTGGTGATGGATGATTTCCAGGATCTGATGATGGAAGGTGGTCATGGGAACTCCTAAACTAAAATAGATAGACCTAACTTGTTTGTGTTTGTGTGATTTGTCTGTACAAGTACCCACGAACCAGCGACATAATATGCAGGGTTATTGAAAATAACAAGATGAATAAAAAACTTTCTAAAAAACAAGCTTATATGGCATTTGTTAAGTACAGCACGATCTTACCTTGCATTTAGTTATTATTTTCGTTTATATATAATAATAACACACACCGGGGGTTTACACTGGAAAGGGAGATTTTTACGTGGTTTTATTACATTTCCGAGTCATCATCATCATCATCATCATATCAGCCGAAAGACGTCCACTGCTGGACATAGGCCTCCCCCAAAGAGTGCCACAATGGCCGTTCCTGCGCCACCCGCATCCAGCGGACTCCCGCGACCTTTACCAGGTCATCAGTCCACCTTGCGGGGGGCCTACCCACGCTGCGCCTTCCGGTACGTGGTTGCCACTCCAGAACCTTTCCGCCCCAACGGCCATCGGTTCTACGTGCAATGTGCCCCGCCCACTGCCACTTAAGTTTAGCAATTCGGAGGGATATATCGGTTACCTTGGTTCTGCTGCGGATAGCCTCATTTGTGATGCGATCGCGCAGAGAAACTCCCAGCATAGCCCTCTCCATTGCCCTTTGAGTGACTTTGAGCCTTCTTATGAGGCCTATAGTAAGCGACCACGTTTCCGTGCCATATGTCATCACTGGCAACACACACTGGTCAAAGACTCTCGTCTTGAGACACTGCGGAATATTGGACGAAAAGATGTGCCGTAGCTTCCCGAATGCTGCCCAGCCGAGTCGGATTCGACGATTGACCTTCCCTTCGACATTTCCGAGTATCACTCTTTATTTCTAAATAAATGTTAAAAAACCGGCCAACTGCGAGTCGGACTCGCGCACGAAGGGTTCTGTACCATTATCTATATCTAAAAACGGCAAAATATATATATCTAAAATCACGTTTGTTGTATAGGAGCCCCCTGTAGCCTAGTTAGTAACTTGGTAGTGACTCTGCCTACGAAGCTGGAGGTCCCGGGTTCGAATCCCGGTAAGGGCATTTATTTGTGTGATGACCACAAATATTTGTTCCTGAGTCATGGATGTTTTCTATGTATTTAAGTATTTATTTATCTATATAAGTATGTTTATCGTCGTCTAGTACCCATAGTACAAGCTTTGCTTAGTTTGGGGCAAGGTCGATTTGTGTAAGATTGTAAAAGAAAAAGAAACAAATAAAAACTAAAATAAAAATAAAAAGATGTATTCTGTTTTTTAGTATTTTTTGTTATAAATAGCGACAACAGAAATACATCATCTGTGAAAATCTCTATCTATCACGGTTCATGAGATACAGCCTGGTGACAGAAGGACAGACAGGCATTCAGACAGACAGACGGACAGCGGAGTCTTAGTAATAGGGTCCCGTTTTACTCTTTGAGTACGGAATCCTAATAAGTGACATAGGTTTTAGGCTCAGAACATAAAAAAAGGGAGAAGTGCCGTACTGCTTAATTTCAACCAAAACCGATGTCCCCAGTTTTCTCCCACAACAGCGCCCACAGGCACACACATTGAACCGTGTAAAAACAAAGACTCGGGCGTTGCCAGTGAGTCTACGGCAACATGCAAACAAGGGCTGTGATTGGCTTAAACGCACTACACTAGGGGGGCGACAAACGTTAAAATTATGTTTTATCGACATTGATATTAAAATTAATATTATGTTATGATATTGATGGGTAACAACTTCAACAACATGGTAAGTTTATGTGGTGGTATTTAAACTTTTAGCTACAAGTTTAAATAACACTTTTTGGTTGTTAACTTACCATAAATCGCAAAAGTAAAAAATATTGACGAATACCTACAGAGTAACATAAACGGCTTTTTATAAGTTCGTGTTCACATACATTTAAAACTCTGGTCACATCGATATTTTTGACCTGTAGGTACCAGGCCGATCCAACTCGCATTTTGGCGCGAAATAATATGTACATTACTCATATTACGAGATTTAAGGCTAAGGGCGAGTATCCACCAAAGATGTGCGAAGATGTGTAACCATACATTTTACACCAAGGTTTCAAGCAAGCGAGGTGTCAAATATTCGAAAAGTGTACGGCTCTTATTAAGTGGTTGGAAACATTTTTCTTGAAAATGTTATGAACACATTATCTCTTCTCTGTACAGGAAACCAGTTAGGACCTCTGCCAGTAGCATCTATCCATTTTTTTAGTACCTACTCGAATTCTTTGGAAAACTGTAATAAGAAACCGAGATTTCTTCTTCAATTATCACATTTCAAATGAAAGTAAAAAATACTCATTTAAAATAAATTATTGGTAATAATATCACATTTTAAGTTGTTCTGAAGCCATTTGCAACTAAATTATATACTTGTATATACAATTTTAATATGTCTATTTACCGTTCATACTGCAACTTAGTGAAAATCTTATTAGTAGGTACCGTAAACATTTTGTGCCTTTTAATCTTATTAGTATGTTATTAGTTACCTTTAAGATAGGCACCCAACCAAAACAAGTAATTAAATAAAATAAAACAGCGAAAGTAGTCGAAATAAAATAACTAGTATGATATCGTCCTTCTATTTTATCGATTACGCGTAAATTGTAACTGCACTTTGGCACCGCTCTAGTTTGCGACGCCAAGCAGCGGCCGTACCACTAAAAAATTCAAGCATCGTCCATATCCATAGTGGTTTAATACATTGCGCCGTGGTTTACTGTATTGAACGTTCAATGTACAACGCATAGAACAAAAATATGCTTTTTCGTTCGATATGTTAGTTCGATCCCGAGAAATGATGCGGCGTTGCGTTTATTTATTAAAATATTAGTTTTTACTGACTTAAGTGAAAATACTAATACTCACATGTGGTGCGTGACTCCACCATTCATGTAGGTTTTAGTTTCATTCCTATTTTTGCATGTAACCACGCTACAATTCGGCATTTTGAGTAAACGTAGAAAAACATTTCAGATTCACGGCAAATTGCGACTAACATGCGGTGGGCAGTGACATGCCCATTTGGCCATGTCGCACCGACACGCGCCAAGCCCCCGTTTCATATCTATGCCTTTTTATCATCTGAGGTTTTAGGCTTTTGAATAAAATCACGCATTAATTAATTGTATTCTAGATAAAAAGCTGTGTTTGTATAATTTATAATTTTCAGTTCCTTTGGTAAGAAACGGACATAACAATTTCTATAAAGGGCCGTTTTTTTTTACTGTACATAACATAAAAAAATTTCTTCAAGAAATGAATACGTAAGTACCCAGTAATTTCCTAGTAGTGGGTCTACTGGTATAATTTCATTACATTACTATGTATAAATAAGACTCAGATAATATGCAAACTATTAATATCCGTAAAACAAATTATTATTCTTATTACTGACAACTTTAAAACTCGTTAGTTTATTTTATACTAAAAAAACGAAACTAAATATACTTTGTCATATCATAGTATTTTAATACAAATAGAAAACTTGTGCTCAAAAATCAAATACTTACTTTATTCAAGTTATCTAACTTCGCTAACATGATGTTCTAGAACATCATGTTAGCGAAGTAATACTTACCACTTTTTAGTGCAAGTATCAATATCGGTCACGGAGTGAATTCCAACGGTGCGCTATACAGATATTTGCATCGGCAAGCTCCGCGGTTAGTTCTATCCCGATCGCACTTACATATAGCTAGAAAGGGACGGCACCCGCGGCTGGTGCGATCTCGCTGTGCATGTGGGGGTTAGGTACGTTTGTGTGGGTGGTAGTAGTATTTACCCACACAAACGCACTACGCGTGTCAAAATACCGAATTCTGAGCGAGCGCTTTTTTGAAGAGCACTCTTAAAACACTCGATTGACTAATACCCTTCAAACTAACAACATTGTGATCACGCTTGCCACTAAACTTAGACGCGATACTTTCTTTTATTAGTGAGCACTCTGCACCGGAATCATAGTGAAAAGAATAACACTGACCTTGATGTTTCAAAATCCCTGCTGGTGGATCTACGATGCACGCGTCCACACGTTGTTCTCTGCTAGTCGCCGTATCCGTGCCTCCTCCACTGGTGCAGCGGCTAGCGATGTGTCCCCTCGTTCCACACTTGAAACAGACGATGGAGCTCGATGTGGATTGTTGTTGAAGGTGAGGTTTGCTCGCCGTGGTATTATTTTGTGATTTCGCCAACTTTGCCTTCACATCCTTTTCACGAAGTAAACAATCGACTTGTTTATGTCCATTTTTCCCGCAATGAAAACATTTAGTTGCTGGTGACGTTTTCATTCGTTTGTTTTCGAATCCTTTTTGTTCTCCGGGTGTACTAGCTTTGCGTTTCAGGTAAGTAAACGCTTGTAGCTCTTGTTGTAGACGTTGACGAGTGTTTATTTCCGTCGTAAATGCCAGTCGTTGCAATCGCGAGTCAAATTGTGCAAGGTGTGCGAGAGTTTGTGACACAGCGATTTGTTCGACAGTGGCATTTTTCCAACGATTTAGCAATGACGTCATCACTCGACTTACGTAGGCTGCTAAGGTTTCACTTTCCTTGGGCTTGTCTGTGTTTAAGTTGATGAGGGTTGCCGTGGTAGTTTCAGTGCACACAAATCTTGCCGTAAACAACTCTTTAAATTGTGGCCATGTCATGCCCGCATATGATATTTGGGACAACCATGCCGATGCCGCTCCTTTTAAGGCCTTGCTTATAGCGACAATCAATTGACCTCCTTCCAAGGGATTGTCTGCTAAGCACAGGTCAGCTGTTGCACACCACGACTGTGCGTCCACATCCGTTTTGTCAGGGTCGAATTCTGGAAGACTCACATGCTTGTTGGAATGCTGCGGCTTGTTAAGAGCCTCGATTAATGCCTTCATGTTCGAATTTTGCATCTCGAACAATAGTCGCCAATTTTGGTCATGACTTCCGCTTTCTTCACTTCGTGTTCCATCTTCGCACTCGTCGGCCCGCTCTAATCCCACTTCTGATGACGGTTGAGAAGGAATATTGGACTCGTTGTAGGACATTATATATGGTGAGCGTAGAATGTGCGGGCAAGATGAAACACTTAAGAACAATCAACTGGATTTATTTCTTTGAGCAATGAAACGTAAAACTGTTCCTAGACTGATTCGTCCGTACGCCAGCGGTCTAAGCCCAATAATGGCCACTCCTGCCTGGGATAGCTGGTTTTACACAGCCCCTCCACCGGTCGTGCACGAACGTCAGGCCAGACTCAGTTGAAGCGCGCCAATCCAACGCTTGCGTTTCGTTGTCAAATTGATGTCCCGTACTCATGACTTCCCGACATGTATATCATTTTAAAGCTCAATCAACAACCTTTTAAATGAGTGGGTGTTTGTTTTTGTAAAAACAATGACCATAAAAAAAACGCATTTTAAATCAAAAGTCCCGAAGTACGCGTTTAGTGGGCACCCATGGACGGGTATAAAAGGGGGGGTAAAGATCGATTAAGGGTCATTCGCTATCCAGACGTCACTGAAATCACACCTGAAGAGCTACAGCAAGAAAAAAACATTAAAAAATGGATACCACGCCAGAAGAAGCCGCTCAAGTGATTGCACTACTGGAAACTGGACTACGACAGACTGAAGTTGCTCGGCGTCTGAATATCAGCCGTTTTCGAGTGCGTCGAGTGTTCCAGCGGTTCGAGGAGACTGGTGGCTACATCAGAAGGCATGGATCCGGGAGGCGACGCTGTACTTCCGGTTAAGACGACCGGTACATTGTGACGACTTCCTTGCGGAATCGTTTTTTCAACGCTGTTGAGCTCCAGCAACAGCTCGTTGGTGAGCGTCTCCACGATCAGACGAAGACTACGGGAGAGGAACTTGATGCCCGCTACGGGCCCCCAGTTGACTGCGCAGCACCGGAATGCCAGAAGAGGATTTCGCACTAGCCATGAGAATTGGACGTTCACCCAATGGAGGAATGTCCTCTTTTCTGACGAGACGAGAGTGTGCCTTTACACCAACGATAGACGCAGAAGGGTGTACAGGAGGCAGGGGGAGCGGTATACAGAAGCCTGCACCGTAGAAACCGTCAGCTACGGGGGTGGATCCTGTATGTTCTGGGGCGGCATTTCCGTCGACGGGAAAACCGAACTTGTTTGCGTTTCCCGGACTGGAGGTGGCCGTGGTTCTCTGACTGCTCAACGGTACATTGCGGAGATCCTGGATCCACATGTGGTCCCATCTATCTATATCTATCTATCTATATAAGCCCTTGATCCTGAACTCCATATTGAATGTATACATAATGAAGGACATGTATCCTTTTTATTTTATTTTTTTTTGTATATATTTATGTTTTTTTTTTTTTTTTTTCTTTAATATTATGTCTCTGAGTTCAGTGTGCCTCTTGGCAAAGGCCTCCTCTAACCCCTTCCATTGCTGTCTATCATTTGCGACTCTTCTCCAGTTTGGACCGGCTGTCAGTTTGAGCTCGTCCTCCCATCTTTGTATGGCCTTCCCTACTCCTCTTACCATCTCTAGGGTACCAGTGTGTTACAATATTGCACCATTTTTCTTGACTGTATCTTAGCATGTGCCCTGTCCATCGCCATTTCAGTTGATCTATCTCAGAGAGTACATCTGTTACGCCTGTTTTCGCTCTTATAGCTGTATTCCTGTGTCTGTCTTGCCGTTTAATTCCCAGTATGCATCTCTCCATTGCTCTTTGACAGTGTTCTAGCATCTCTCTATGGTATTTGGAGAGTGACCAAGTTTCGCAGCCATATGTGATGCAAGGCAAAATGCAGGTGTTAAATACTTTCCTTTTGGTACTGTTACTGAGATTGGGGCATTTCATCACCTCTTTCAGTGACCAGTATTGCTTCCAACTGTTAGCTATCCGTCTTTTGATCTCCTTGGTCGTCATATATTTATGGGCGATGATCTGTCCTAGATATATGTATTCGTCGACATATTCAAGTGGTTGGTTGTGTATTTTAATTTCGTGGATGTCAGAATTTGTTAGTAACTTGGTTTTGTTTACATTCATGGATAGGCCGGTTTTCTCACTTTCTTTATTTAACTCATGTATCATTTTCTCTAGATTCTTTGGATTTTCCTCGAATAGAACAATGTCATCCGCAAATCTGAGCTGGTTTAACCTTCTTCCGTTGATATTCAGTCCATATTGATCCCAGTTTAAGGTCTGAAAGATGTTTTCGAGCACGGCTGAGAATAACTTGGGTGACAGTGGGTCTCCCTGTCGGACTCCTCTTCCAATATTGAAGGGTTCACCTAGAGTTTCTAGTTGGATTTTAGCTTTGCTTCTGGTGTATATGCTCTTAATAATATTTATGTAAATTCTGGATATTCCTTGTTTGGTTAAGCTTTCCCATATGACTTCATGACTAATTGTATCAAATGCCTTAGTATAATCAATAAAGGCCATATACAAAGGCTTGTTGTATTCGTTATATTTCTCAATGATTTGTTTAACTGTATGTATATGGTCTACCGTAGCAAAGTTTTTTCTAAAGCCTGCTTGTTCCATTAGTTGGTTTTGCTTTGTACTTATGTACTTTGTCATAGCAGCATTTAACATCTGTTATGCCGTCCCGCGTTATCTCTCTGTCCAGTGTAGCTAGTGAGTGGAATGTTCCCGAGACATTGTTACTTTCAGTGTTGCGGGTCACATTTGAATGGTGGATGTGTTTCCTACCTCCTTTAGGTGGTGAAATCCATAGAGATGCCCTAACCATGCGGTGGTTGGTGTTGAAGTTGAATCTGGATATAACTGATGTATCGGTAAATAGTTTTGGGTGGCTACTTATTATGTAATCTATTTCATTTTTGTATTTTCCTCCTGGAGACACCCAAGTCCACTTGTTATTTTTATTTTTCTTAAAGATGCTGTTTAAAATGGTAAGATCGTGTTCTAGCATCAAGTTTATTACCCGATCACCATTAGCACTTCTTTTACCAAACCCAAAGTTTCCCAACACATATTCATCCTTATTTTGTTTGGCTCCTACCTGTGCGTTGAAGTCTCCCATTAAAATAATCATATTGTTTTCATATTTATGTAAATTTTCAGTTAAGATGGTATAAAAGGCTTTGTGTTCTGTTTCTGTTGCTTTCTCAGTTGTGCATAAATTTGAATGATTGTGCACATTTTTTTATAGTTTGGTAATCTAATGTTCATTATTGCTGCTGGATCTGAAATTCCAATGAACTCATGTATATATTTTTTTAGATGTGTTTTGACCATAAATCCGACTCCTTGCTGTCCTCCTGGTTCTCCTTTGGTAAACATTATGTAGTCGGAGTGTTCTTCTATTGATTCGCCAGTTCGCCGTACTTCGCTTAATCCCAATATATCCCATTTAAGCACTTTCAATGCTTCTTCGAGTTCTAGTATGATTCCGGGGTCCTTAGAGTTAAGGTGTTTAATGTCGCAATGTATATTTTTTTGTTTTCTGTTAGAGGGTGTTGGTCCGCGGTGACCAGCCGTGGTGGGAAAAGTGCTTGATTATGTTGTTGATTGAATTTTGTTGTTTTTTCTGGTTGTTGTATCTTGTTGTAATTGTATTGTTGTGCTTTTCCGGTTCTCAGTGCTTGGTTGTTAGTTTCTGTATGTGTTCTTGTCAGAGAGTGAGTAGGATCTCTCACGCATGTATTGAAATGCATCTACTTTGTGTATCTTGGAGTTGGTGGGGTTATGTAACTCATTCCTAGGGCTTGGAGTTTCAGACCTCTTCCTTTTTTCATTATCTTTTATATTTTTGCTTTCCTTGATCTTTCTTTCTCTCTTTGCCTGTACCACTGCTTTTGGAAGGTCATGGGTAATATAGTGTCACCTGACAATAACTCACCTAAGTCCTACTTACTCGGGGAATATTACCGGGACATTAAATAAGTAAGATTGATTACAAGGTATAATTTATTTTAATTAATCATGCAAATATACTTAGTTTAGCTTAATATTCTAGCTTTAGGTTTCTATATTTAAGTTTAGGTTTTTATATTTTATGTTAAGATTCTAGGTTTAACATTTTAGGTTAAAGATTCTAGTTTTAGGTTTAAGATTATATATTTAAGATTCTAGGATTAAAACTGAATTTAATTACTTAAGCTTATAATAACCCTAAGGTCCTATGTTAAAGTAGGGCAGGGCAAATGGGTCCGAAGCCTAGATTTTGGGTCAGACGAAATACAGGAGAGTTGGGCAATCTTCCCATTATACCCAACGTCCCTCGGCGGTGCGTAAGCGTGACGCGGGCTTGGTACGCAGAGATGCCGGAGATCTGTAAGAGTAGCAGCGGCAGCAGCGTTCAGGTAGGGCCTTAGGGGGAAGTCGAAGCGCCCGCACTTAGTAGTGGGGAGGTCGTCGGGGACTCTGCCCGGTCCATGACCTATACTGTAGGCCCGCAGGGTGTTCCTGGAACGCGTCCAATAATATTTATTAGGCGGGTACTCATAGTTTAGCCTGGACTGTCATCATCACGCGCTCGCACTAGGGATGGGTATTTACAATAAAGCAATCGTTGTGTGTGATGGGCAGTCCAGGTAGGTACATGAGAAGCGTAAGGCGGTGAGACGAGAATCAAATGCCAAGCTTATAAAAATAATAATTTTACGGCAGTGATTAAAATGCGCAAGCAAATCCGAAGGCAGCACTAGTATGGCTCGTAGCGACATTAGATTCTTTCGTCATTACATTAAACTAGCGGTACAATGATAAGCATGATTATAATGCGTTGTACTTCGCTAAACCTTTCCTTATAATTAGCGTTACAATGTAGGTACTTATGACTTAAATATGTACAGGTATCGTAAACAATAATTTAATCTTTTTAATTATAAGCAAAGATTGATGCTGCTTGAATCAGGCAAAATCAATCTGCGAAGAACCATGCATGAGAAGGAAAGTGAATTTAACACTATTTTAAAAGAAAAGCCTATATTAATATTAATATAAGTACTACTGTTACACTACTGGTAGAAAAGAAACTAGTTATAACTACTATTTACCTTAATGGGAATTCAAGTGATATTGTAAGGTGAACTATCTTTTTTTTTTTGCCTGGGAGACATCTAACGGTATCTTTTAATTTCTAGGAACTAAGAAGTAAGACTACGTTTACTAAGGCTACAGATACTTAATTCATATTGATTTATGCAACACTTACCCGATTTTCGGGACACAAACACTGATTTTATAAACTTAAATGTAAAAAATATGATTACGTCCGCTCGGCAGCGGGCGCCTCAAGGGCAAGATTCCTCAACGGAGCGACACGGGCTGTGCGTCAAAACGCCATCGGCTCAATGACGCGGCGGCCCAGTGGCGATCGGCGAGGAACCGCGGGACGCGAAACCAGTTATCAGCGCAGAGAAAGCCAGCTATGCAATGCAACCAAGTACGCAAATTAGGGCAACAAACAACTCACCGCACCTCAGTCCAAGGTTCACGATTTATAAACGTGACAGTACCCCTTCTCCTAGGAAAGGATTTTTCCTAATAAAAATCCGTCTAGGAGACTTCCTGACTGACTAAGAGATAGTGAGGTAAATGATCTACCTCCACACAATTTCTACACCGGCATCGTTGTAAGACATTCCTTCAAGGAACAGAATGCCTATTACGTTGATATGGTATAGGGCTGAAGCCATCCAAAGTAACTATGAACAAGGATGACAAAATGCTGAAAAAATTGAATCTACAACTTGTTCTAATAGGATTTGGGGTAGACCAGTTAAGTTGCGTAGGCCTTATTTGACAATTTAAAATCTTTTATATGCCAGGCTCCTAGATCATGCCCAGACATATCCTCCACTATATAGACTAATGGTGAGCGCTTAGCTTTGACACGGCATTTTTGGTACTTAGGCGCAAGTTTCTTGGTGAAGTGCGCACTTTTGTCACTTTGGAAATAGCAGCGTTTCCAGACTATATCGCCGACTTGGAACTGAACGTCTTTGCGTCTGGTATTGTAACGAGCAGCATTCTTTTGGTGGCTTCGCCATAAAGTGGACTGGACATGATCAAATATTCCTGATAAATAACCAAGGTTCTCTGCATAGGCTTCCCGGGGTTGGAAAACTATTTCGTTTGGGATGTCATTTTCAATATAATGAGACCCGCACGTGACTAGTTCACGACCATACACGAGAAACGCTGGAGTATACCCAGTTACTTCATTTATGGAGCTATTAATCGCAAATTGGATTTTCGGAAGGTTCAGGTCCCAAGTTCTCTGATCCTCTCCTACGAAAGTCGACAGAGATGTGACGATTGTCTTATTGTATCTTTCGACTGTATTTATTTGAGGGGTGTATTTAGGGGTGAAGTGAACACCTGGCACTTTATACTTCCCAAATAAGTGATTCATTTCTCGGCTAGCAAACTGGCATCCATTATCTAATATGATAGTTTGAGGGACTCCATGGACTAAAAACACATTTTCCTCAAGTATTTTAGAGGTTACAGCCGCAGTAGCACGACGTAACGGGAAAATCAAACAATATTTAGAGAAGCAACAAGTAATTACGAAGATGTAGCTATGTTGTTTTCTACTTATAGGCAAGGGTCCAACAAGGTCGACCGAAATGACCTGCCAAGGTCTGGAGCAGTCTTTAGGTCTTCCCATCTTACCAAGGATTCCATGAGTAGGGGCCTTGTGAGCGAGGCAGATTTCGCATTTTGCAACGTAATTAACTACATCACTGTACATTTTGGGCCAGTAATAAGTGAGACTTACTCGCTTATGGGTCTTGAAAGTGCCGAAATGACCAGCAGTGGGTTCACTGTGGCACTTTGATAAAATCTCTGAGCGTTGTTCTGTACAAATAACCTCCTTCCAATTGAATTCGGAGCTGAGCGCATTCTCATTTTTCATATGCCTGAATAGCTTATTACCTTCGACAATATAGTTGGGATAACTAGCTGGTGAGTGTAAACAACCGTTAAAAACTCTCAAGTACCAATTATCACCTGTCGTAGGTGGAGCGGTAGTAGAGGTCGATATAGCAGTAACTGGGACGCATCTAGATAAAGCATCGGGCACCACATTGTCCTTACCCTTCCTATGCTTAATAACCAGGTCAAAAGCCGAGAGCCTGATCCCCCATCTGGCCAGACGTCCAGTAGGATTAGTCAAGGAAAGGAACCACTTAAGGGCCGAGTGATCGGTATACACCGTAAAGGGACGGCCGTTCTCAAGGTAACACCGCCAGTGTTCGAGTGCCATTATAACCGCAAGGGCCTCCCGCTCGGTGACACTATAATTCTTTTCAGGGCCAGTGAGGGACCGACTCATGAAAGCAACTGGGTGTTCGGTCCCATCAACGATCTGTGACAGCATCGCCCCAACGCCGTAGTTGCTCGCGTCGGTGTGTACTTCGAACGGAAGACTGAAATCGGGACAAGCAAGGACCGGTGCCTGAACAAGGCAACTTTTTAGAGTTTCAAACGCCATGGCCGCTTCTGGCGTCCATTCCCAAAGGGGCGATGACTTTTTAGTGGAAGTAAGCTTGTTCAATGGCCCTGCAATAGTGCTAAAATTGGGAATAAAACGTCGATACCAGGAAGCAGTTCCCAGAAAACGTTTGACTTCCTTTCTATTAGTTGGTACTGGATAGTTAACTATGGCTAAGACTTTATCTGGATCCGTCCGTAAGCCGTGTTCGTCAATGACGTATCCGAGGTATTTGAGAGATTCCCTAAAGAATTTACATTTCTCAAAGTTGACAGTTAAATTGGCCTTTTTTAGTTTATCTAGGACGCGTTTGAGAATAGAGACATGCTCTTCGAAGGTCTCACTAATGATAATGATGTCATCTAGGTAGCAAAAAACTTTTAGTTCGAAATCTGGCATGAAAAGAGAATCGACGAGTCTTTGTTGGGTAGCCGGGGCATTAGTAAGTCCAAAGGCGGTTACATTAAACATAAACGTTCCGCGTCCTCCCACGTAAAACGCGGTTTTTTCCCTGTCCTGTTCATGGATTGGTATCTGCCAGAATGCCTTGGAAAGATCTATACTGGACAGGAACTTAGCATTTTTCAAATTGTCCAATATCTCAGAAACGTATGGGAGATTATAAGCATCTTTCTTTGTTACCGCATTCAATTTTCGGCTATCCAGACACAACCGAGGTTTCCCATCCTTCTTACCCACTACTAGAACTGGAGTAGACCAAGGACTTTCACAGGGAGATATCACACCTAATGACAGCATTTCGTCCACCTGCTCCGTAATTATACGTTTCTTTTCGGGAGACAATCGGTAGTACCTCTGCTTGATGGGCTCCGCCGTTCCAGTATCTATGCGATGAGTAATGAGCGAAGTTCTTCCTAAGCCCTTATTCTCGAAAGAAATGTCATTAAAGAGAGCAATGACGTCATCCGCAACAAGCTTTTGTGAGTGTTGTAGGTTGCTGTAGGAATATAAGTGAATGCCCTGACTGATGGAAGAGATTTCAGACAATTTTGGTTCAAGGGAGCAAAAATAATCAATATTGTCAAGGAATCTAGGACAAATCTGAAATTTTTTCCAAAAGTCGATACCGAGAATAAGTGGTGTTTCAATTTCAGGCATAACGTAGGCTTTTAAAACATGGGTCCTGTTTTCAAAAGTAACTGGTAGCGATACGTAGCCCAGAGATTGCAGCTTTTGGCCACCGGCTGCAGTGACAGTGATCATATCGTCTGTCATTAGTTGCAGGTTCAGTTCAGAAAGTCGAGTATAGGTGTCATTATTAATAATAGTTATGGCCGAACCCGAGTCTAAAAGGCCATACATTTTTAAATCAGTATTTATATTAATGCTGACAAATGGTCGAGGGTCGTTCGAGGGTTTTGAATTGAAAATTGTTGCAACCTTGTACGAGTTGAAAAAATGTCGTATAGTCGCTAGCCAACTATTCCAGTCAGAGTTGGCATGTCGGGGTGTACAACAATTTTCAGTTCTTAGTTTTTTGGAACGGAATCAACAGGACCTTCGATCGTAGCACAAGTCTCGCGATTTTTAGATGAATTACAGTGTGGGCAGTCAGGAACACGGTACCCTTTCAGGCCACACTTGAAGCAAATAATAGTACGCTCAGCAGTACAATCTTTCATCGTGTGAGTATCAACACGACAACGGAAACAATACTTATTATCTGCCTGGATTGCCGAAACGTTATAAGGTCTGTTGAAGGTAGGTTTAGCCAGGGAAGTGTTATGCGAGTGACCTGCCGCTGCCTGCACCTGGTAATTTGCGGGGGCACCTTTGAAGCTACTTTTTGTTGTTTCCCTCCTAGGTTGATAAGAATATTCTGGTGCCAGAGTGGTTGGTGTTGCCGAAGGTGGTTCCCTGAAGTCGTCTGAACGGGCTTTAATCTGTTCATAATTCTTACAAAGGGTGCGTAAGCTTGAGATCGAGTTTAAGTTTGGGCAAGTAGCGAGGACGCTCGAGTAACAAGGGCGTATATTATGAAGTATAATTTCGAGCTGCTCCAATTCACTTAACTTCCTATCCAGTCTGCTAAACATTCCATGCATGATTGCTAGGTAGATTGTAATTGATTCTGTAGGGCCCTGGCTACGATTTCTAATTTCTCCTAGCATGCGGTAGTCAAAGTCGACTACATCGAAATCTATCTTAAGCATGTCCAGCAAATCACTCCATGAATGCAACGAATCTTGAACACTGCGATACCAGTGCAAAGCATCCCCGGTGAATATTTCAGTGGCCAATGAAAGCATTTTGCCATCAGGTACGTCTTTAGCTAATCGGAACTCTTTGGCGCGTGCAAGGAAAGCGCGAACGCAAGTTTTGCCATCGTATTTAAGTTTAGTAATATCGGAACTAAGGCCCCGGTCGCATGTCACCTTGATATTATAAGTACTATCTAAGCGTTCATAGTTATGAGCAGGTTCATTAGGATCGACGACTGGAGCTGAAGCTGAGGGTGGACACTGCTGTGTTTTGTGATACTTATGAGATGTAGGTTGAGCATATGCAAGTATTGCCTGAAGGCCTGAGCATTGCTCCTTATAGAATTGCTTAGTCTCCTCTAGCAAGTCCCATTCTTCAGAAGGAGCTTCAGGTACGCTTATTCTGTTAAGCCTATGATAGATGTGATTAAGATAGGTTTGTGTGCGTTCGAGTAGACCCCTTTGTTGAGGGTCCTGTTTGAGGCAAGCAACATTGATTGCAACCTTAGCGAGGGTGTGTTTTATACCGACTATGTCCTCGTCAAACTCGTAACAAGAATCTAGTAATTCCTCTGATGGGAACCTAAGTGCAAGCTTAGATATTTGTTGCCTTAACTCTTCCACCTTATCTTTTGGGTCCTCCGCGCGTATTTTAACTTCGTAAAGTAACTCCGGTTTCGTCAATTGCAAGTATTTGATTGGGTGTGACATTTTAGACTGTTTTATCACTGAGTCAAGGTTAATTAACTGAGATTATTAAATCAAGCTAAACTAGGAAAAAAAAATCGCTTTGTGTTCGGTAAGTGGTGCAAAAATTCGGTTAGGGCTTATAATAAACTAGGTAATTACAAATAAGTCTAAATACAGAGAGTGACAACTTACGTTATATTATGATGGAGCTAATAGCTAGTGTATACTAAATCTGCGACATGCACACACCAACACCAAGAATGCTGACCCAAGGAAACTCACCAACCCTTCTGTATAAAGCAGACCCAAAATCTACTATAAAAACACGTATGGGCGCCAACTGTCACCTGACAATAACTCACCTAAGTCCTACTTACTCGGGGAATATTACCGGGACATTAAATAAGTAAGATTGATTACAAGGTATAATTTATTTTAATTAATCATGCAAATATACTTAGTTTAGCTTAATATTCTAGCTTTAGGTTTCTATATTTAAGTTTAGGTTTTTATATTTTATGTTAAGATTCTAGGTTTAACATTTTAGGTTAAAGATTCTAGTTTTAGGTTTAAGATTATATATTTAAGATTCTAGGATTAAAACTGAATTTAATTACTTAAGCTTATAATAACCCTAAGGTCCTATGTTAAAGTAGGGCAGGGCAAATGGGTCCGAAGCCTAGATTTTGGGTCAGACGAAATACAGGAGAGTTGGGCAATCTTCCCATTATACCCAACGTCCCTCGGCGGTGCGTAAGCGTGACGCGGGCTTGGTACGCAGAGATGCCGGAGATCTGTAAGAGTAGCAGCGGCAGCAGCGTTCAGGTAGGGCCTTAGGGGGAAGTCGAAGCGCCCGCACTTAGTAGTGGGGAGGTCGTCGGGGACTCTGCCCGGTCCATGACCTATACTGTAGGCCCGCAGGGTGTTCCTGGAACGCGTCCAATAATATTTATTAGGCGGGTACTCATAGTTTAGCCTGGACTGTCATCATCACGCGCTCGCACTAGGGATGGGTATTTACAATAAAGCAATCGTTGTGTGTGATGGGCAGTCCAGGTAGGTACATGAGAAGCGTAAGGCGGTGAGACGAGAATCAAATGCCAAGCTTATAAAAATAATAATTTTACGGCAGTGATTAAAATGCGCAAGCAAATCCGAAGGCAGCACTAGTATGGCTCGTAGCGACATTAGATTCTTTCGTCATTACATTAAACTAGCGGTACAATGATAAGCATGATTATAATGCGTTGTACTTCGCTAAACCTTTCCTTATAATTAGCGTTACAATGTAGGTACTTATGACTTAAATATGTACAGGTATCGTAAACAATAATTTAATCTTTTTAATTATAAGCAAAGATTGATGCTGCTTGAATCAGGCAAAATCAATCTGCGAAGAACCATGCATGAGAAGGAAAGTGAATTTAACACTATTTTAAAAGAAAAGCCTATATTAATATTAATATAAGTACTACTGTTACACTACTGGTAGAAAAGAAACTAGTTATAACTACTATTTACCTTAATGGGAATTCAAGTGATATTGTAAGGTGAACTATCTTTTTTTTTTTGCCTGGGAGACATCTAACGGTATCTTTTAATTTCTAGGAACTAAGAAGTAAGACTACGTTTACTAAGGCTACAGATACTTAATTCATATTGATTTATGCAACATTTACCCGATTTTCGGGACACAAACACTGATTTTATAAACTTAAATGTAAAAAATATGATTACGTCCGCTCGGCAGCGGGCGCCTCAAGGGCAAGATTCCTCAACGGAGCGACACGGGCTGTGCGTCAAAACGCCATCGGCTCAATGACGCGGCGGCCCAGTGGCGATCGGCGAGGAACCGCGGGACGCGAAACCAGTTATCAGCGCAGAGAAAGCCAGCTATGCAATGCAACCAAGTACGCAAATTAGGGCAACAAACAACTCACCGCACCTCAGTCCAAGGTTCACGATTTATAAACGTGACAATAGGTGTTGGGTTTCATGTTTCTTTTGTTTTTCAATATCTGTATTTTCTTTTGGAGTGTTGTGGTAGCAAGTAAAATTGGCCTTGTCTTAGCTCCATCACTTTGTTTCCCTAGCCTCTGTAGTCTGTCGATTTCGCCTAGTTCGAGTTTCACTTCAATTTCGTTTAATGTAGATGTCACAAGTGAGGTCAGATCATCGTGGTTTTCTTCCTTGGGCTCTGGGATCCCGAATGAGTATGTTATTTTTCTTGCTTAGAATCTCTAGACTTAGCACTTTATTGTTTAATATTTCGACTTCCTGCCTCAGTTTTGTGTTCTCTTCGATTATAGGTTTGATTTTCTCATCCACTTTTTGTAGAACAGCTGCAGTTATATTCTCCGTAATCGTTATTGTTTGTAAGTTGAGTTGGTCTGTCATTTTAGATAAAAGCAATGACATCTCGGGTGACAGTGACAGCTCGTTGTTATTCATAGTGTGTTATCGGAGTAGAACGAAACGTATATTAAGCAGTTTTTGAACGCACTCGGTGAATGTCGATATGGTGTATCGAGAAGTATTTAAGTTTAGTTTTCGAACGCAACTCATATATCTTATATTGGTAGCACTGTGTTCGACTTAAGAAGTTAAGATAACCTCAAAATTGGTTGTATAGAGATTTTTGTATCCGATTTAACACTTTTGAACTGGATAATTTGTTGTTTTTTTCAGTGTTTGTGTAAAACGATGCGTTAGGAACGTTTAGAATAGCACTGTTGTACGAAATGATCACTTTATCCCACTTTTTTCACTTAATTTGTATGACGGACCGCGACAATGACTTTGTTCTACAACGCCGAATCCCATATGCTGATGTAATTGGACCTGGGTTCCAATTTATGCACGATAACGCCCGCAGCCATACAGCGTTGATTGTTCGGGACTACCTGCATGCTGCTGGTATCAACGTTATGGACTGGCCAGCAAGGAGTCCCGACTTAAATCCCATCGAGCACCTCTGGGACCAGCTGAAAAGGCGGGTACGATCGCGTGATCCTCCTCCTGCCACACTTGATGAGCTTCATGATGCTGTCATTAAGGAGTGGAACAACATTCCTAAAAAGAACATCGTGACGCTGATCAGGTCCATGACCGACCGCATGGAAGAGCTTCGGAGGGCTAGAGGAGGCAACACTAGGTTTTAAGTTTAGTTTTAAGCTTTATTTTATTGTTATTGTTGTGTTTTATTTTTTTGTAATTTTTGTTAAATAAACGATTTTTCCTTTTTCCTGTTTTTTTCCTTACGGGGTTGATTTTCAATTGACATTTTCCGATAGAAGGTTTCATTACCTTTCAAATAAGACCCCATAGTCATGGGGTACATTACATTCTGTAAGAGCAATTTTCGCTCAAAACGAAATTTTCGAAATGTGCGATTTTTTTGACGCCGAGTGTATAACTTAAATTATTACCAAATAAAAACATGCTTCAAAGAATTTCTCAGATTGTTTACACCGTTACTATGCACTCACTTAGTTACCAATCAATTTAGACGACAAGACGGCTCTGTCCTAAGGTATTTGAATCGAACAACCGTTATCTAGTTTATACTAGTGACAGCGCCATCTAGCGGTCCACAAAAGCTTAATCGTCTTGAACATACTCCCGCCTAAATGACTGAAGGTCATTTGTTAAACAAAATAAACATAACACAACGGACTGTACTTGCACTTCACTAAGATAAAATGTATATATTTTGTCCACTATTAACACTATTTGTCCACGTCACTTAATAAAGGACACAATTTTGAAATTGCGCGTGTCAACACTCCTGAGGCGCCGTATATCCTATGTTCGGGTAAGTTGGTCTTTTCTAGGGTATTTCTTTTTAACTCGTCCCATAGGCCAACTATCAGGGGGGAATCTTTGGTCCTCTATAATGACTAAGTCTCCTTCTTCAAACTCTTGTTTAGATTGCCTCCACTTAGGTCTTTGTTGCATTTGTGTTACTGCATGATGAGGTAGGTATACACCTTCTTTTGTTTCTCCGTTTCCTATCTACTTCATGTGGTTGAGTGTGACGTACTCCTGTAAAACCTTGTTGTACTCTTTCAATAAATCTGGTTTACTCTTAAGTCTGTTCTCTGTTGACTTCCAGCGGCTCAATGCTATCTCTCGGCTGTTACATGGTAGGATCGGTGGCTCGTGTCTAAATGGCAGGTCTACTATGTAACGTCCGTCGGCGTTTCTCGTGGTAGTTTTCTGGTACAAATCTTCGACTTTAATCTCTTCAGCTGTGAGTCTATGTGTCTCTTCCTCTATTGTCTCTATCTCCCAGAACTTCTTTAACATTTGGTTTAAATCTGAATTTAAATGCATGCTGATGGATGATTTCTCTTCTTGGTCTCTCTCTGCCTCGACTGTGATCTTTCCTGATATTATCCAGCCCAGGTGCGTGTGTAGTGCTATGGGAGAGCCTGGAACGCCCTTGATCAGGCCAGGCTGAATCATCTCGTTGTACACTTCTACTCCGAGCAACACGTCGATGGGTCCTGGTTGGTAATAAGTCGGGTCAGCTAGCTGTAGATCTCTCAGATGTACCCAGTTCTCAATAATTAGTTTCTCTGAAGGCATTATGCTTGTGACTCGCTTTACTAGGTAGGTGGTAATCTCCATTTTCTTGTCCGGATTGTATCGTGAGGAAATTTCGATATCTGCTGCAAATCTGATGGGAGTGCTCATCTGGCCAAGACCAGATACATGTCCATTCACTTGCTTTTTCTTCAGCCTCATAGTTTGCGCTGCAGACTCACTGATGAAAGACTCTTGGGAACACGGGTCTAATAAAGCTCTCAGTTCAAATTATCTTCCCTGTTCATTGATCACGTTAATCCAGGCTGTGGACAACAATGCCGTCATGCTTCCTGTGGTTAGGTGGGTAACAATCTCTCTCTCGCGTTTTGTGTCTTGTTTTGTTTCTCTATCTCGTTTAGTCACTTGAATCTTGTTCTCTCTCTCTTGTTTTACGTCTTCCTTGTTTTCTTTCTCGTGGGATTGGTACGGTGTGTTTCTGTGCAATAGTGAGTGGTGTCTTCTTCCGCACTTCTGACATGAGAATCTGCTCTTACAGAATTTGACTGGATGCCCAGGAATCAGGCAGTTAAAACACAGGTGGTTGTTTTGTATGAAGTCTGTTTTGTTCTCTAGTGTCAGTTCTTGAAATTCTCTACATTGATACAAATAATGGTTGTGCTTGCAAAATGCACACTTGATCACTGGTTCAACGTGAAATGTTCTGGACTCGACGGTGAAGTGAGGTTCTCTCTGGGCGCTTCTGGAAGTACTCTTGTACATGTTCATGTTCGTCGATTGGGTAGGCTGCATCATCTCTAAAACTCTGAATCTCTTCTCTAAAAACTTCTTGAACATGCACAGTGTTGGTAACTCTGAAATGTTTAGAGTACTTGCTTCTTCCTCCCACTCTTTGTGTGTTTCGGTATCTAGCTTCTCCACGGTTATGTAAATGATTAGCGTATCCCATGAACCGGTGCTAATGTTTTGAACCTTCAACTTGTTTAAACACTCCATAGTATTATCTAATATCTCTCGAATCGCTTTAGCTGTACCGTTGTGTATTTTCTTTTGATTCATCAACTTGCTCAAGATTGTGTTTATAATGACTCTCTTGTTGTTGTATCTGTCACCGTTAGATTGCGAACACCGTCAGTTTATAATCTAACTCGCGATATTATAAACTGACGAAAAATTGTGAACTGTCAAAACCGTTCACAATTTAACGCATTATTTTTCGTTAGTTTATAAACTATCAATGTCGAATCGTCAAATTGTCAACTGAGATCAAATCGGCTTGCTACGGAACGTACACAAAGACTAGGTAGGTTAGGTTAGTTAGGTTTCTTCAGTTGCCCGAAGGGCAAAGCGCCCAGTAAATAGGAGCCCCGCGCAGTGGGGCTCCGTCGACACTGCTGGTTGCCGAAATAAATGGAATAAAATGTCTGAATAACAAAAAAAAACAATCATGTTCTGACGTAAGTGGAAACTGATGCCAGTGGAATAATTCACTCAACCAAACAGCGCACAGGTTGCGTTCCGAATCAGGCAAATTTGATTCAGTTCACAATTTGACGATATGACATTGTTAGTTTATAAACTAACGAAAATGAATGCGTAAAATTATGAATTATTTTGGCAGTTCACAATATTCCGTCAGTTTACAATATAACGGGTAAGATTATAAACTGACGCTTTTCACAATCTAACGGTGACATATCTATTCTGTAGTGTGAGCCATGCAATTTCGTAGTTGTTTTCTGTGACTGCTAAATGATCCAATAACTGTGCGGGTTCTCCAGATAAATAGCTCTTCAGGTAATGCATCTTCTGAACGCTGCTCAGGTTTTGCTTACTGTGGATGAGTGATGCGAACATGTCATGAAATGATGTCCACTCTTGATAGCTGCCCGTAAACTTTGGAATATCGATCTTCGGAAGACGCACATCATCACTAGCACTAGTTCCTGGCATCGGATTCAGACTCATTCTATTCGTGCAGGATACGGAACCTTCTAGCATATCTGTCATCTCTGCTTTCAAGTCGATGTACATTTCTTTACATGCGGAATACACGTCTTCTATAAAATATTCGAAGGTGTTGTATACGGATCTATAGTTGTAACGGTACGGTGCCGCGATCCCTACATAAGCTAACGTTCAAGTCTAATAAAGCAGTGTGTAAACGACCGCCTTTGGTTTCACTTGTTCCCTGTCACATACCTAACAGTGGCGACGAATCTACCCGCTTATCATCAGGCCAGTAATGGACAGGCGGAAAGCTTCGTGAAAGTGGTGAAGAAAGGCATTCGGGCTTCTTTGTTGAGTACTAGTAGTACAAAACAAGTTGATCAAAATTTGTCAAAATATTTGTTTGACTATAGGAACTCTGTTCACTCCACTACGGGCGTTTCGCCTGCCGAGCTGGTGTTTGGTCGTAAACTACGCTCGCGCTTGGATTTGCTCGTGCCCGCCGCCGCTGCTACCGCGTCGGCGTCCTCGCCTGACACTCTCGCTAAGGTAAATCTTAAGCAGTGTTCGCAGACTAGGGCATATGGTGGCACAAATAAACAATGTTTTGTGACCGGTAATAAAGTCTTGTATAAGAAAAACTTAAGTATTAATAAATTCACCTGGAACAGTGGACAAATAGTGAAGAGGTTAGGCAGAACAGTTTATTTAGTGCAAGACAATTTAACTCTTATGAAATTTAAAAAACATAAAAATCAACTCGTAGCTTTTAGAGGGACAGAGACAAGCAACAACTACAGTGGCACTATAGACACAACCACGGCTGACGAGGCGACACTAAACGAGTTGGGCTCTTCTTCATCTAGGGCATCTAGGCTATGCACCGAGGAACTCGAGGCAGCACGGCCAGAACCGGCAGAGGAAGGCGTTGGCATGACAACAGCGATTACGACGTCTACTTCGCATGCGCCGCCACAGGCTTTGCACCCCGCGCCATCTGACGACGGTGACCATGATGAGTTCTTCGAAGCACGAGATCAGAGCCAAAGCACAGGAAGTGCGCAAGAAACGGAGATTCAAGCCGAGCCGGTTATCCCGAGTAGGACAGCTGGGGAAATGACGTTGCGGCCTATCCCTAGGGTTGATTATAAACCTTTTTTCTGTATTATGTAGTTTAGTTATATACTTGTTAGACTCATGGTATCGTAAGCTAGAAGGGGGAGATGTTGTATACGGATCTATAGTTGTAACGGTACGGTGCCGCGATCCCTACATAAGCTAACGTTCAAGTCTAATAAAGCAGTGTGTAAACGACCGCCTTTGGTTTCACTTGTTCCCTGTCACATACCTAACAGAAGGCTACTTTATCTTCCGGCTTCGCTATTCTAATCAACGTTCTATTGTTTGCTGAGAATTGCTTCCAATAATCTTCCAAAGATTCTTTTTTCGTTTTGACATATCCTCTTGTCAATCTAGATTTTGGGCTTTTCTTGAAGTTCATTTGTGCTTTTAGTATTATGGAACACGTATTCTCTTGCTCTGCAATTAAACTTTTCAATTCTTCCGACATCTTGAAGCTTTTGAATTCAAACACAAGAAAAATCAAGAGAAAATTTCAATGTCTTTTCGTCTATTCTATAAGATAATTTTAAAATTTTGACAAGTCCCGTTAGTCACTGTCACTTGCTCATACGAAATATTCTAAGTCTTTTTGAAAGGATTCGAAAATTTTACAAGTGTTTTAGTTATTCCCGAATTTTCTAAGTCCATAGAATAAATCTTTAAAATTTTACAAGTGTTTTTTTTGCACGAAATTTTCTAAGTCCACTGAATAAGATTTTGAAATTTCACAAGTCTCTGAACTATCCAACACTTCACTTCGATTTTAGTCTCTACTGCTAACACTTAAAGATTCACTTTACACTTCACTATCAATGTCACTTACTACACTTCACTTATACTTTCGAAGGACCACTTTGTTTACACCGTTACTATGCACTCACTTAGTTACCAATCCATTTAGACGACAAGACGGCTCTGTCCTAAGGTATTTGAATCGAACAACCGTTATCTAGTTTATACTAGTGACAGCGCCATCTAGCGGTCCACAAAAGCTTAATCGTCTTGAACACAGATAAATGCACTCTTAGTTATATTTCCTTCCTGGGCAAAGACTGGACGGTGGAGTAAAGTTGGAGGATTTGACGGTAAAAGTTTTCCCGCCTGACCTCTTTTTCTAGGTTTTTTTTAATGCCTTTCCTCCGCTTCTGAGCTAGATGCAGAAGCAATATTAATGTCGTAGCAGCGACAGCTGTGCCACAGTATTACAATATTCCCTACAGTAGTGAAACGCCTTTGATGTCGGGCGACGCTGCCACTGCCGGGCTAGCACACTAGCAAAATGACGACTTTTATGCACATGTTTTATGTCCACAACCGACGTATAAAATTTTACCGTCATGAGCTAACATGCTATACCATCATTTACGTAAAATATGACCATTTATATGTCTTGCACATAAAACTATTTGCTTTACGTCAAATGCTAACATGCTCTTGATTTTGGCACATAAAACTTGACGATATGAGCCGTTGACGGACGAAATTTTATGTAGGTCACTCGAGACCCCGGATAAATTTTAACACTATGAAAACAATATAATTTTCGCAGGATTTCTCCGATTTCTGTCACGACACATACGGTTTCAGAACTCCTATCGTCTCCTGAAACAATGATCTAGCATTTTTAATTTTAGCTAGATCATGATTACTAACTATAAATTAGTATAAATAACGCAATGATTATGATTTTTTGCTTGTGTTGTAATTTCAATTATAAACTAACATGTGTTTTGGTACTCGCTAAATTACTTAAAACCACTACGTAAAACTTTTAGTGGGGTGGGAGTAACGTAAATAAAAACAAACTATTATAACACAACTTAATACAGGAGAACAACTGTTTAGTAAACTGTGCAGTGCTTATCATTACTCTTTAATTAGGTAGTATTATAATAGGCTTCTAACCATAGACTACTATTGAACGAATGAAATGAATGTAATAATTTTGCTACGTATATTTTACGCTATGGCATAAATATATGCTGCGTGATTACCATGTTAGCCAAGTAACGTAAAAATGGGCACAATCGTAAAGTTATACGTCAGAACGTAAATATATGTCCGATTAGTGTGCTAGCTGGGCTGGTGTAAATACTTACGCTGTCACGCGCGAATGTGCCAGGGTTGTCATAAAATGGAAAATAAAATAAACTTTATTATTATGCAATTATTTATTTGCATGTGTTGAGCCAGATATTTATGTGAGATTTTCTTTATAGATGTTTTGAGTTTTCTATTATTAAATATAACTATGTAATTTATTCGCATGCGTA
Organism: Epinotia brunnichana; assembly: GCA_963854355.1. Taxonomy (NCBI): domain Eukaryota; kingdom Metazoa; phylum Arthropoda; class Insecta; order Lepidoptera; family Tortricidae; genus Epinotia; species Epinotia brunnichana. The sequence continues at coordinate 23,169,252 of OY977946.1, read as the reverse complement.
TGAACAATTTGAGCATAAATGTTTGTGAGAAGCATAAGCAAGGCCGTGACTTAAATTCAATTTTGCCTAGTACGTATGAACAAACCTCACTAAAGTTCCGAGATCGCGCTTAAGATGCTGTTACATAAGAAAATTACATTGCCACTTATTAGTAAATCAATTTTTGTACGTAACTCGCTATAAGTAATATTAATGACTATAGATAAGGTATAATGAAAAAAAAAACAATAACGCCATACCCGGAGCGCGATTCAAACTATAAAAAAATACGGTTTTCACGGCAATTCAAAGCTATGCCATCGCAATTTCACTATCAATCCGAGATAGGTACTTACTAGGCTATAATAATACCATTTCCAACATAAAATATAATAGCCATCCTACGTAATTAACGAAATTAAGATTACTGACTTAGGTACCTCTCATCGCGGAGTAATCTATGAAATCTTAAATCCTTATTTAATGTTGTTGTTGAGGTACATCCGTACACGGAACAGGTGCGCACTATTGTACATATTGTATTACTGTGATTGTACTTAATACAATTATTCGCCGCCACCGCTCACTCAACTCAAAAAAGTGCCTGCCTTGAAAGTTAGAGAACGCAGACTGAGTGAGTTCGCGGCGGCGGCCCACGCCGCCCGCTCCCCGCGACAGCCCCCCCAGTTGCTCTGCGCAAGTACATTCGTTGCCCAACTGTATGTTGTTAAACTGCGCACGTGCGGCTCCATGACGATCGCGAGCTCAACTAAAAGCCCGTAGGTAAATTCGGCCGAGCGCATTTGGCTCGGACATGCCGCGCGGTGTGCGTCCACACTGAACGCACGCCGCCCGAGCCCTCCGCACGCTCACCCGAGCGGCTCGCCGAGCCCTCCGCACGCTCACCCGAGCCCTCCGCACGCTCACCTGAGCGGCTCGGGTGAGCGTGCGGAGGGCTCGGGCGAGCCGCTCGGGTGAGCGTGCGTTTGGTGTGGACGCACCTAATGAGATACTGCCCAGTTCAAAGACCGACCACGCATAAATCAACATCATCATCGAATAATCCTACTGGCAATTAATAATATGCAAGGCAGTATTGGGGTTCAAACATATAATTTTTTTTCATTGTAAAGGGATCATCATCATCATATCAGCCGAAAGACGTCCACTGCTGGACATAGGCCTCCCACAAAGAGTTCCAAAGTGCTGCGCCACCCGCATCCAGCAGACTCCCGCGACCTTTACCAGGTCATCAGTCCAACATGTGGGAGGCCTACCATTCCTACTAACCTTGTAAAGGGATAGATCAATCCAAATTCTTTGTAAATTCTATATATAATTTATTTTACAACTGATCACACTGTAACTAAAAATGCATTACCGCTTGAACCTATCAACCGGTTTAGGTATTTTCTTCATGAAGATAGTGCTTTCATCAAAGTATGTATTAAATTTCTTGTGCCCATACCTCTTGGTTGGATCTTTTTTGCAGTAATCCGGAGTGAGATTTATCATCAAACCTGAGAACAATAAACAAATGTATTAAATCTTCTAGTGTTTATAGAAAGTCCTTCTAGTTCCATTAAGAATCCCCGGCAAGCTCGACCGAATTTCACCTTCCCACACAAACAGAGTTTTATTCTCATTTTAAAATGATGTGTTGGATTGTAACGAAACTTTGCATATACAATGACTGTAATTAGTTTATATGGCTCCAGTTTATAAGACAAACAAATGAAAATGAAAATGAAAAATGAAAATGAAAATGTTTTATTTCATAGATTGCTAGGTTACATTGAAAATAAGGTTGGGTCTTCCTAGTAGGTAAAAAATACCTGTGTCAGGAAGACCCGCTCCTCCATAAAAAAGCAGTTAATGTTAATTTCTTATATGTAGGTAAATATTTATAACATAAAATAAAAACAAAGACGAATTAGGTATCACAGGCATAGTGTCGTGACCCTAAAGTTGAGTATGTGTGTGTGTGCGTGTGTGTGTGTGTGCGCGCCTGTGTGTGCGCGTGTGAGTGTGTGTGTTAGTGTGTGCGTGCGTGTGTGTTAGTGTGTGCGTGCGTGTGTGTTGTTTGATAAAGTAGGTATATATTATATATAACATTTTCCATTTTGTTATGTTTTACTATAGTTGAAACTTTTTAAAATCAAGATTTCCACTTGAGAGTTTATCTGTGATGAATGGCATTATTATCTTTTGTTAAACCCAACCACTAATTACCTGTACAAAATGAAATGCACTAATAGCAAAAGATGTAATATGAATTACAACTTTACCGTCTTAAGAATAAGGTTCAAATTGAAATAGGAAGCACTTCACGTATAACCTTTTGGAAATGAAATATAATAAAGACCACCAGGTGTAGCATTTTGCAAGTGTTAGCTACAGGATGGTATTTATTATATTCTTGGTCGTAGTTTAAGTAGAAGCATGCATTGACATAAACAACACTACATTTTGTAAATGATTTATTTGCCTGTAAAAATTTTATATTATACACTGACTGAGCTCAAGTAAGAAATAAAATAATAACAAAAAAAAAACAATAAATGTATTTACACACTATTTTAGAAAATGTAGCTTAGTCTTGTAACAGTTTAGCTACCTACTACTCATCCGAACAACTTATGTCTGTGTCTGTTTCATTGTCGCTGCCTGTGACTTCGATTATAACAGCAGGATGGCTGTAGTTTCGGGCCATTGATTTTTCTAATTTGTAAACATGCATACAACAGTTTTTCCAGTGTTCATCTGTTAAATCTATTGAACTCCTTATAATTTGAAGCACGCCTTCACTAAACTTCGGATCGTTGTTATACTTTCGTACGTTTCTTTTTAAACTACTCCACATCAGTTCGATGGGATTTAAATTGCAGTAGTAAGGCGGCAATCGTACAACTTCGCAATTCTTGAGTTTTGCTGTTTCGTCTATACTTCGATTTTTTTAGCATTAGAAATTCGATAAACAAAGAAGCAGGTGTCGTAAACCTGTTTCTTCAGAAGTTAATAATAAAATATTAAATTATTGTGTATTTTCTTTGTTACATCATAGGTACTTATCAATGATTTCACATTTCCTATCACTTAGGCTTGTAAATATATATTATTATTAACTATTCCTAACCTAACCTAACCTTTCACTACACTGAATTGGGATAGATCCATGGGCTGTGAACGCACTATCAACGAAAGATAATAACAATAACAAATAACTTTAACGGAAAACAATGAAACTTAATAACTCAAAACAACAAGATTCTGGGATAATGACCAAGTATCGCACTTGCATTCGCATGACATACGAGATGAGAGTGACGTGACGTTTAAAAACAAACATGAACAATGTAATATGTAATGGCGGACATTTTATCCGACCGATTGCAAATGTCAAAACGCTAAACTCTTATTATTGTGGGACACGATCTTTTCAATTTAGTCGCAATTTATACGTTTAAAACGTTCCGTTTGTTTGAAACCTCTGCTTCTCTGGGTTTTTTATCATGCAATTTTTTTGCGATACATTAAAAATAACACAAATAAAATATTAGTGCTGTATTATTAAATAATCCTTTTAAGTAAATGCAAATTACACATTTTGCTATCGTCTAATAATAATGCAAAATGCTTTAAAAAATGTTTTCATAGTTTTCCACTATTCCGCCGCATTTACGGCAGGTATCGTAAAACGTGTTCTATAAAAAACCTTACACTTACTTCTGTAAAGGTCTTTCTAATGCTAAAAAAATCGAAGTATACGTAATATTTTTTGGCAAAAGAATGTTTTTTTAATATATTCAACAGATCCACTTTTTTTGCCTTTGCAGGATAGTTAATATTGTTCTTGTTTAGAAATTCCTGTATTACTCCTTTTCTCGATTGTGTGCACGGTATTAATTCTGTTTGGCGTGAATGGTATGAAGCATTATCCATAACGATAACACTTCCTTCCGGTATGTTCGGTAACAGTTGATCTTTGAACCACGTTTCAAAAAGTTTTGCGTTCATGTCCTGATGATAATCAGCACTGCAGTTGGCGAAATTTTTTGCAGACATCAGCATTAAAGCTCCGTTGACCCATCCTTTTTCAGATCCTGCGTGTAATATTATTATTCTTTTTCTTCGTGATGCAGGTACATTCAGTGCACACGTGATGCCAGCCTTTTTTGGAGACGTCGTGGGTGTCGTACCAAGTTTCATCTAAGTAGATAATTTGGTTTCCTTTTTCACGATGTTTTTCAATTTGCTTTAAATAATTATCACGAAGGTTAATCAACCTGGGCGAATCCATGATCACTTTTCTTTGGTTTAATGTTTTGTACTCAAACCCCATGCCTTTAAGTATATGTACGAAGTACGACAAGCTGTATGGGAAAACGGCATCGTCCTTTGTCAATTCCTTGTATTCCGACGGTAGGTGATACGTTTTGTCTGTAGAAGTTATCAACCGTTCGGGCAATAAAATCCTCCGTGAAATTATCGATTTTTGCAAACTTTTTTTTATTTCGGGTCAGTTCTGTTGGTTGACCTTTTTTCACAAGTCTTCCGACAGTGTTTTCAGAAGCGTTTGTCAATTGTGATGTGCGTCTAATAGCTCCATAAGGACCTATTTCTCGTAGAATCACATTGTAGACGTATAAAACCACTTCTTGAGCAGCAGGGTGCAAATGTTTTTTCCTTAATGGTGTATATTCATCGACACAGACCGGATTGTCGTTAGATGAAACTGTCAGATGAGAGCAGGATAGAGGTCCTTGATCTGGTGTGATGATGGGGTTATTTGATCGGGCTTCCGATGAAGCTACAGCCTCACTACTCTCCCAAGGGCGAAACATGGTATCACTCACTATTTCCGCTTAATCAAAGTCCAAATGCGGAGCCGGGGTCGTTATCGAGTTCTTTCACTTTCTCACAAATTCCCAATCGGTAAGCAATCAAAATCCAAAACGTAGGCCAGTTGTCAAATGTAAGAAATATCGAGAATATAACACAGTGAAGCTAACGATGCCGATACTTGGTAGCGACTGACGCCTATTCTGATGTGAATGCATAATATCCTCAAATGGATAAGAAATATATCCCTATCCTTATCGGTTGCAAAAATTAACACAAACTTACAATAATCATAACACCCTTTAACTAACATAAACAGACACCTGGGTGACCACGGCTCTTAATTTCAAAAGGTTATACGTTGAGTGCATGCTATGGCAATTTGAACCTTATTTTTGAAGCTAATACTGTTGCTATTCATATAACATCTTTTGTTATTTATGGTATTTATTTCGCACAGGTAATTAGTGGTTGGGTTTACAAAGGATAACAATACCATTCAACGGGTAGATAAGCTCTCAAGTGGAAATCTTGATTTTAAAAAGGTTCAACTATAACTATAGAATTAAATTTAGATTAATACAGCAAAAACAAGTTTTTCGAAAAACTTAAATTTGCTGTATTTTAAATTTATGGTATCTGAAGCTACATAAACTAATTACAGACCTGGACTCACTTAACTTATTCTAAGTACAAAGTTTCAGAGCAAACTAGCTAGTCGTTTTAAAATAAGAGCGTAACTGTTTGTATCGAGAACCTAGCTAGCTGGTGACTGACGTGACGCCAAATCGAGCAATTAATATTTCTATTAGGATTCTGTGTAGAATAAGGACTTGCAAATAATATTTATCGGGAAGTAAAAATCTGACTCCAAATCAACTTTTCATCTCTTGCATCTTTGGTGCAATATAAACAGTGCTTACCTGCTTTCTGTGCCATTGAAACCATCTTCCCAATTTTCTTCTGCTGACGTCGGCACAGACCCGTAATGCGGCGTGGTAACATACAGCCATCAGACCTCACAAACTGGTTCAGAATCAGAACATCTGTGTGTTTCACGTCCAGCCCAAGAGCACACATGTAGCAAGGGGGCTTCGCATCTTCCTGAGTGACTGGAACGAGATCCTTGATCTTCTCGGCACGCACTAATAATGCAGCACGAGGGGATCCAGCCCGGACTCCTTCCACAATCAGCGATGTACCTTCCTTTTTTTCATGAACTAGATGAGAAAAACTACGGTTATAGGTTATGTTACGAAATTAAGGTCGAAATATGATACACGAGTTTAAGGAATTAGTAACTTACTCTCTTTTATACTAAGAGTTTTTGTAACAGATAAAGATCGGACTGTCGTTGATAATACGGAATTTTTTGCCGTCAAAAACCCAGCTCTAACCAGGGCCGCCATTATTGTTATTTACGATATCTGATAGCTGTCAAAAAGCGTTTCGTTCCATCTATGAAATCCGTTGTTTTTTAGTAGAAATTTTAAATATTGGTGGCAACACTTATTATCTATATCGACGCAATTTCCGGTGTATAAAAAAAACAGGCGGGGGGGTCCATTCTGCTATTTATGAACTAATTCAAAAAATAAGGTGATCATAAAACCGCAAGAGTGGTGAATAAAAATGTGGTCAAGATCTTGATGATGTGATCTGGAAACGAAGTCTTTTAACGGCCTTTCTCAGCCTGGGCGTCCTTTGTCTAATTACCTGAACTATTTTTCGATCTTTGCTTTTTTTCACGCGTTATGTGTGAAAATGGAATTAAAGCAAACAATTTAAATCAAAAGATTATTTTGTTAAAAAGTAATGTACTTATCACAAGTACGGTAGGTATAGCAATGTATGTATATTATTGTATTAAAAAATACATGTTAGGTGGCAATTTATTTATTACAATGACAACACAAATATGACACTGATACCTAAATTGATAATAGACAAAATGTTAACAGTTACAAGTAGCTCATATTTATAAAAAGTAAAATATTATACATTATCGTGCGTTCGTTTAAATTGTATCTTTAAACAACATTTAGGCAACAATATGTCTGTCAATGCGTAAAAATACAGCAATAGATAGAAAAAAAGCTATGAAACTGTTTATTTCAGTAATTAATTGGTACAAAAAATCCTACTAATTATTTAGCACAATCTTTTGTAGAACATGATATACAAAACATAGGTAGGTAACTGCTAAGCAGACGACCTGGATATAGGTAATATAATATCAATATTTTTTAATTAATGTATTGACTCTTGTAATCGTTTATTTTTATTATATAAGGCTGCTGGACGGCTTCAAACAAAGCAATCTGCTCAAATTAAACACAAAAGACAATGCATGTTTTATATTTAGTATAACTTAAAAGAACCTATTTACAGAGTACGGAGGCACCAAATTATGTAATAATTTTACCTTATTTCTATGTAAATAAAAGTTGAGATTACATAATTGTGACTTACTTAGATAAAGATTCTCATTTATAGCATTTGAAAATCCTAAGAAGGTGTTGCAGTTTATAAAAGAGAAAACATGAAACGCAATTTTTAAATGCATTGTATTATAATAATATCATATATATTTTTCCTTACTAAAATAATATATGTAATAATAATATTTATTGAGTAAAACTTAAATTAACTTATAGAAATTGTACCAGCAATTTTAAACACCGAAAAACATATACCTACTTATCAATGGATTCAAAATTCGGATAAAAAGAGTAAATTAAGAAATTGCAGATTTTTTTTTTTGTTCAGAAAATTATTTTAAATTCTCAGAAATATAATAATTTTCTGCAATTACATAAACAAGGTTGAACATCGTCAATTAATTGAATAAATTTAATTTAACTAGCTGCGAAATTAAGGAAAAATCATGTATTAAGACACAGATGCTCGTTTTAACACAGTATTACAAATACATTGTAAATTGACATATTATTTTTTTGAAGTTTTTTAAACACTGCTTAATCAACAGGCGATGATGACGTTTAAACCTCCTTATGGGATCTACAGACCTAACAAGCTGACTGCCAATTTGTCGTTCTAACGTGTAATGAGCACAGAAGTTTTTGTGGCAAAGACGTCAATTAACTGGGGACTTCCTTGCGATATTAAATTTATCGATAAATAATTCAAATACTTTTTCCGAAGTGACATTTCATAGTAGATGATTATTTAGTTCACCGGATAAAATAAAAATTAACTAAAATGTTGACCCATCGATGTATAAGTAATATGTAATTTAATTCATAGGCTATTTCACCGTTTGTACAACAGACCTTAGATCGACGTATACGTAAATCCAGAGAGCATTTTTACCAAGAATTGGCTAAATTATCACGACACTGTTTTATAGGCGGCATTTTTACGCGTAATATTATTTCCAACTACCTAATCTCCCTGAGCGGACAAGACTGTCATGTTATGTCAACGTATTATTCATATAGGATGAAAACCGTTATCTTTAGTAGTACGTATAGACTTTATTATGTACACTCAGCGTCAAATACTCTGTAGCAGTCAAAGTCGCCAAATAGTTCGGTACACAATACTAAATATATGGTGTACCGAACTATTTGACTACTTTGGTTGCTACAACAAAGTATTTGACGCTGAGTGTACAATAGGTATGCAAGTTGCATGTGAATAATTATACGTTATCTCGTAGTCATAACTGTTATAAGAAAGTACAATATATCGATAAACGAAATATCGTTGGGAAGTCCCTAGGACAACTTTATTCCTCTGGTAATGACGTCTCTGACAGCGAGTTGGGGTTGTATTTTTTAAGCCTCTCACAGACTAGTGCGGTCCACGGTTACTATTTACCGCCACGGCAGGCCGCGCCAGTGATTCAGGCCTTAAGCTTCGCATATTGGCAGTCAGATCCCCATTAGTTGGTTTTATTTAGCAATTGGAGATTGTTGAAGAATGCAGGTACATGTGGCTGGAGCTGGTGCTGAGGCGTGTGTTTACTTGGGGAAGGCGGCGAGGCCCTTGCTCAGGAGCCCGGCTGCGCCCTCGGAGCCGTCGTGCACTGCTGACGAGAAGTTCGACGCAAGCTGAAATCAAAATATTATATCACAAATTTTGAATTTGATCGTACAATTGGAAGTTCAGATGGCAGTCGCGTTCATAAAACTTAGTTGGTGGAGAGGTCGTTGTTTTTCTACGTCCGTAGGAATAACCATAGAAACCCTACACGTGACCTCCGAGTGGTGCTAAAAGAACAACAAACTCGGCAGCTGCACTGTTCCTTCTGGAACTCTATCAGCGACATCGATACGAATACGTATATGTCCCAGTGTGTAACCGCCAAACGATAAATAAATGAGTACGGTCAGCCTCACAAGGGGCTTAACACCTTTGTACCGCGTCGCATTAAACGTCATGTTAAACTGTCATACAGTACCTACCGGTCAAAAGTTTAAGTTCACCCTTTGTTTTTGGTACAAATTTGTACTTTTGTGCGATAATGTTTTGCAGTTCAGATGTCGAAAATTGTTTCCAACTGATTCGCTATTGTTTACAGAGATGTGTTTGATTAGTCAGACACAATTTACGTAGATTTCTAAACAACTGATTCCCTAAACACCAACATTGTACGTTTTAAGTGGCAAGGCCATATATGGCCCAGCCTTTGCCGTCATTCCTATAAGATTTTAGGGAATGCGTTGTTTAGAAATGTAGACTAATCAAACAAATCTCTGAGGCTCTAGTATAAGTTTTATCGATACAATACGTTTTCGAACGCGTTTGCGTTTAGTTCCAATTAGTATGGCAACGCGAACAGCGCCTCTGGTGGTAACTTTTAGGAACTACGCGTTGCCATACAAATTGAAACTAAACGCAAACGCGTTCGAAAACGTATATGTATCGATAAAACTTATACTAGGGAAACAATAACGGATCAGTTGGAAACAAATTTCGGCTTCCGAACTGCAAAAAATTATTGTCCAAAAGTACTCATTTGTACCTAAAACAAAGAGTGAACTTAAACTTTTGACCGGTAGTGTATGAAGTTGTCAAACAAGTGAAAACGACAAGGTACTTAGGTGTTCAGCAACTTATGACGCCGACTGTACCTACCAGTGGCGGAGCGTCCATACAAGCCGATTCCCACCGGCTTGCCTAAAATTTCTTGCTATATATATTGCCAAACTCGTAAATCATCAAAAAATAGCCTTTTGGGTAGCTCCGGATTGTCCAGTGAAAATTCTCACGCGCCGCCACTGGTACCTGCCAAATCTTGGGATTATGTGTCAAAGCGGACCCCGGGCTCCCAGGGAAAACGATGCGAGGATGATAATTGTATTGTACGGAGACCTACACCCGTTTCAATGTGGCGTTAAGAGTGTTATACAAACTCCTACGTCCCTCTAGCCGCTATAAACGGAAACTATGAATCACCTGTAAAAGGAAACAGAGTAGTTTGTTTTTAACCGACTTCAAAAAAAGGAGGAGGTTCTCAATTCGGATGTATTTTTTATTTTTTTTTATTTTTAATGTTTGTTACCTCAGAACTCCGTCATTTATGAACCGATTCGTACAATTATTTTTTTAACTGAAAGTATATGCTTCCAGATTGGTCCCATTGTTTCCAAAACCTCAGTTGGATTATGGGAACCATGAGGAATTGAGGGAACTCCTCAAATATATTAGGCACGCGCGGTATTTTCTATTATAACTCGTGTATTTACACCCGGAAATCATAAATTTGGTGAAGTGGAAGTGATGATGAAGACCACAGATGGCTTGTGGAACTTCTCAATGATGTACTTCAAACTATATAAGTACGTCACAGATTCTGATATTATTCCGTTGAAATAGCAAACAATGAAGTGCCAAAGGTAATTCTGAGATCCTTGAGGAATCGACGGAAGTCCTCAAATATTATCGGCCCACATACAGCGACCAATAAACCAAATGGTTTATTGGTCTAAAAATCAACGCTTTTGTTCTCGGAAATCAGTTCATGTGGTAAATTGGAAAAAAAATGTGGAAATGTTAATGTGTCTTGGCGGAGTAATGAATTGAAATCGGTTAAAACTTTGTTTTGAAAGTAAATTATGTTTTATATCTTAAACGAAATAAAACAATTGCGAATCTGTTCCAATTTGGAATGGTATAAATTCCATTGAAGTGGAGGATGCCTTTTAATAGCATAGAGGATATCAGTATCGTAAAACGGGCGATGATCGTTTACATAGGACACTGGGTTAGGATCAGCATCAGGGTGAACAGCGGTCGTAGCATGGTTGACATTTTATCACTTGTCGCTCTCGATAAGACATCCGTCATGTTCTGACAAGTATGCGAGTGCGAGAGATGACGGCTGTCTTATCCACAACGACAAGTGATAAAACTTGTGTTCTCCATCTTTTCGTACGGCGCGGAAACTTGGCGCGTTAAGAGCCGTGAACACAGCAAAATCAATGCCTTTGAGATGTGGTGCTGGAGAAGACTATTGGGGATTCCGTGAACAGCCATGAGAACTACAACAACATACAACAAGTTGCCCCAAGAAGTCAAAAGCGCGCCGAGTATGAGGTGTTTTGTGAACAGACTTAAAATTAAACTAGCATCCGATTCATGCTATTCCGTTGACGAATTTCTCAATAATGGCTGAAAACCGAACGACTTTTCAACTGGCTCGCTGCCCAATCAATGGTTATGTAATATTTAAGGACATTTTAAGGATGTGTAGTAGTGACTAGACAAATAAATGTACTAATAATAATTATTCGTTGACTACACGCTGCAGTGTACCTAAACTAAGACATACTTACCTACCTAACCTGCTGTAATATAATATAAGACATACTTTTTCACCTTAATGTGATAGTATTATGTATAATGTTATTTAACATCTATAAATTGACTTGTAAAACTACGTTTTATAAAGGAATAAATGAAATGAAATGAACTAATAACTCGATCTTAGAGGAATTCGACATCATACAGACGACTCTCTGACATCTGTCAGGGAAGGACTCTTTGTTTCTTTGGACATATCATGCGTTCATCTAGGCATGATCTAGAGAAATAAATAGTTATTGGTTCTGTGGAAGGATTTCAGTATTTCCAGTGCGCTGGACTGATGCAATCAAGAGAGCTGCAAAATGCAGTCTTTCCCGTGCAGTCCACTTGACGAGGAACCGAACTGCATGGACGACTATAGCATGCGGTAATGATCCTCAGTCGTGAGGGATCGACTAAGAAAAGAAGAAGTTAAGTGATATAATTTACTTTAAAACCAAAGTTTTAACCGACTTCAAATCAGTAGCCAAGTTTTCCTGTAAAATTTGAAGAGTTCACTCGATTTATCAAGGATCCCATCATCAGAATTGCATTTTGGTGACAACGGGACCAATCTGGAAGTATATGCTTTCAAACAAAGAAAGAATTTTTCAAATAGGTTCATAAATTACCGAGTTATCGCGACTAAAAAAAAACAGTCGAATTGAGAACATCCTTTTTTGAAGTCGGTTAAAAATGGCAACCATCTAAAGTGTCTGCTAGACGGTCGCCAACACGCCCGTCCGACCGAGCGACCTTGGTCGGCACCGACCGCTGTAGACATTTTGCTGCAAACAAGCTGTCTACACGGTCGGTGCGACCGTCTAGCAACCATCTTAGGCCCGCAGGTGAACTCACCGCATCGCGTTTGTCGCTAAGATACTTGTCGGCGTCCTTGATCTTGGTGTCGACGACGTGTCCGGCGTTCTTGATGCCCTCGTCGGCCGCGGCCTCCACCCGCTTCAGCGTGTTGTCGACCGTGCTGTTCACAGCGTTGCTGGCGTCCGACGCGGCTTTCTCCGCTGCCTTCTTAGATTCTTCCATTGCCGCATCTGGAATTTTAAATACTGTTCAAATTCGGTCCAAGATGAGTTTCTGCATGACTGAGACGCTACTCAAGGTATACTTACGTCTTTGTAATGTGACAGATAAGTATGTCATGCCGATGCACATTGCGAATATTTGCAAATCACAAACAAATTGGTTATCTATAAAGGCGGTTTACGGACTATAATTTTACGTGATAAGTAACGTCATAAAGCCGAACGCTTAGCTCAGGCGGAACGGGACAATGAGTCATACTTTTTCGTGCGTGCTGCCGATGTTCATATATTTATAAGACGTTATCACGTCAAAAGATGACGTGGACAGAATGTTAAGTGTTGGAGGGACCAAGACCTAGTTCTTTTAGAAATGGAAGGTCTTGGCATAGGTATACTAAGGGTGCTAACCGAGGGGGGGAATGGGACAAGATGGGACTATCGGATAGTTTAGACTGTAGAATGTGTGGCGAGGAGGATGAGACTATGGAACACTTGTGTGATTATGCGCTTGCTAAATAAATAATGAATTACTTCGGTAACGGTTACCCGCAACCAAAGGAGTTCATGGTGCTCCCGGTGAACTGCGTCATCCGTTTTGTGGAAATGATGGAGCAAGCCTGGGAGCAGGCATAAAGGAGAGGGCAAATGAACATGATCCCACTGGGTCGAAGTGCATCCGAAAAGGCCCTCACCTAGATAAGGTAAGAGGGGAGAGGGGCATTTAAAAAAAAATAGGCCACGTGTTTAGTATGTACGTTCCCTAACTGAGACATGATACTTACTGGCAGCCCTCTTGGCCTCAGCAGCGGCGGCCTCCGCAGCCCGCCGGGCCTTCTCCTTGGCCTCTTCTGCCGCCTTCGCTGCCGCCGCCTTGGCCTCTTCTGCCGCCTTCTTCGTGCTGTCTACCGTGGAGTTGATTGTGTCTGGTTATCAGAATATGAGATGATGAGAAAGTACCTTGAGTGTAATGTTGGGACCGTAGTCGAAGTATTCAGAGCATTTGCTATAGCCATTATGCGCCAGCAGCAACGCACGGCGAATACAAAACCATTTCATGCTGCCAGGTGGTGATGAAGTCTTTATCGCCAATGGGGAAGGCAACTGTCAAACTGACAGCACCACTAATGGTACTAAAAAAAGTTAAATTTGTATGGCGGGAAATAGTTTTTATTTATTTTTGCGAAAATATCTTTATATTGCATTCCGAATTGCTCCGAATTGGGAATCCACCGTATTCCGAAAACGGCTAAAAAAAATTATTTGTTGTGGTTGTGGATTAAAGCTATGAGGAAGATTTTTGCCTAAGAACTGTATATGGTTTCCGTACATTGTTAGGTACAATCGATCTTCTGTCTCTCTCTCTCTCATCGTATGGAACTGAGAAGAGCGCCATCTACAATTAGCTTTCACCGGCCTTCCCCATTAGGCGATGACTTTTTGATATTAACGGGCTGATTAAGCTCGTAAGCTTGAAACTCATAAAAACGCACACAAATGACAAATTTCGATGTTAAAATGTCACACACCCTCTACAGAAGAAAAGGTTACCTAGATTAGACGGTATTAAGATGGTCTAACGGTTGTTTTAAACTCGCACATAACACAGCACATCGAAAGACATGGACTCAGGCTAAATAATGCCATGTATTTCGATGGGGGCTCCCTTGTTAGACCTAACAACTTTAGCCCTAGGTAATGTTTCACTAGACCTAATGCATTTTCCTTCGAAACAGTGAACTTTTCGGGTTTTCTTTGAATATCATTAAATAGAAGTCATTAGGTTAGGTTAAGTTTGTTTTGCAATAATCCTATAAAGTTTTATATTTAAGAAAAAAATGCATTAGGTCTAGTGATACATTAGGTCTAATGAAACATTAGGGCTAGAGTTGTTAGGTCTAACAAGGGGGAACCATTTCGATGTTAATAAATCAGATATCTAAATATTATATTTATGGTAAAATGCAGGCAACGCTGAAAACTCAAGTACCGGTAGTTTCTTCAGCGACTTTCTTGCAGCCGTTCCCCGTCTTTGTGCTAAATTTGTTTTGAATTTCACCTACAAACGTTACAAGATATTTTACAAACCATCAACTGACACCATTATTTAACAAACCAAATACGAACCGTGGAAGCTGTCGACTCCGTTGGTCTCGATCAAAGCAGGTGAAACGCCATTTAGTATTTGTTCTGTGATTGCAAAGAAATAGTGATGTGCCCTTCTCGAAAATTTCGAGAAGAGAGATATTAAATGAGTAACGTTCTCGAAAACGTTCTTCGTAACTGAAATAATTATTAGTGGAATACTTTAACATTGTCTATAAGGGGCTGGAATTTACTTTCGTAATGAGAATCATTTATGCTGTCGACGATAGTATATGTACTTACTATAAAACGGCAACAATAGGGAACATGCACCTTTTTATTTTATTCCGAAAATCAAAAGTATATTCCAGAGGAATTATATCGTTAAATCTTTCTTGTGATTTATTTTTCTGATTTATATGCATTTGAAATCTGCAAGCGCCGGCACCCATCGAATACGGTCTATATTAAACGGGCTTATACCTACTATGACGACACAATCACAAATCATGTTCTCGGCGCGTTTGCTATGATAGATAGATATATAAGTTCCTTGTGTAACTAACCCGATATGGATATTAAAAAAAAAAGCGGCCAAATGCGAGTCAGACTCGCACATGAAGGGTCCCGTTAAATAAATTGCTTTTTACGATTTATGACGTATTAAAAAAAAACTACTTTCTAGATCTCGTTCAAACCAATTTTCGTTGAAAGTTTGCATGGTATATTTATTAATATATTTTTTTTAGATTTATCATTCTATTATTTTAGAAGTTACAGGGGGGGGGGGCACACGTTTTACCACTTTGGAAGTGTCTCTCGCGCAAACTATTCAGTTTAGAAAAAAATTATGATAGAAGTTTCAATATCATTTTTGAAAACCTATCCATAGATACCCCACACGTATGGGTTTGATAAAAAAAAATTTTTTTGAGTGTCAGTTCTTAGTATGGGGAACCCCAAAATATTTTTTTCTATTTTTGTGTGAAAATCTTAATGCGGTTTACAGAATACATCTACTTACCAAGTTTCAACAGTATATCTCTTACAGTTTCGGAAAAAAATGGCTGTGACATACGGACGGACAGACGGACAGACATGACGAATCTATAAGGGTTCCGTTTTTTGCCATTTGGCTACGGAACCCTAAAAATAATCGAAATAAAGTATTTGAATTGAATTGAATATGGATGGAGTAAGTCATTAATTTGCAATTATGTATCTCCACCGCGCGCCACGTGCGTTTACCAAAGTATATACTTGTCTTACAAAATAACATTTCTAATTTAATGTTCTGTCTAACTGTTAAGTAATTTTATCAAAAAAACAATTTTTTTTTCGTAATTTTAACGTGAGACCAAACTAGTGCATATTTGATTTTTCTTTTGTATGATATTTCTACGTATATCCGCATCGATTGAGTGCAATTTATTCAAAATTGAAGTCCCATTCAAGTTCCCTATTACTGTCTACTCCGCCCATCACATACCTACTGCGACAATACTTCGTTTTTTTTTTGGCGCCTTTAACCCATCCAAGAGCATCGAACCTTCAAGGACGATAACTTAGATGTAGCATTTAAGACACAATAGGTACCTAAGTACTTAGTAACTAAACTGGATATTACGGAGAACGTTCTCGAGAATTATGGCCACCGATAATTTAGTACAGTGGCACATCACTACATAACAAGCGAGATGAAAAAAAGTCAGAAAATGACCAGGAACTTAGTTTATCGCCAATGAACTTCTCTAACTAAATATTAACTTAATAGTCATATTCGATACATCATAGCAAAGTAAACTAAGTTCTTGGTCAGAGAAAGCGAGATGCATGATATATAGGTAGATAATTACCATTTGTATCCTCAACTACGTCCTTTGTATCTTCAGAGGCCTTTTCAATACTTTCAGTATTAGATACCAAGCTTGTTAACTCTACGGAAAGTGCAGGAGAAAAGAAAATTAGTGGAAAGTAAAGGAACATGCAACTTAAAGTACGATGATGAAATGTATATCTCGTTACCATGTGTTTGAAACTTTGTCACGTTTAATGTATTCAGCGTGATTTGACGCCCGCGATTGTACTTGTACCTTGCACTACACCAGCTATTTATAGCAGTGCAAAGGTTAAACAAGATACTAGGGTCACTTGGGTAGGTAAACAATTCGAAACACAGACGCTGTGTCGTGCTTCGTTTGTTTAGTTTAGTGAAAATCACGACACAGACGCCTGCTTTTAGTAGATGCTAATGTTTTGTATAATTTTAGCACCATTTGTGTGATAATGCTATTGCACAGTGCATACCTTTCGCGCTTCCCACAAGCGATGTTCCTTTATCGACGACGTTACCGGCAAAGCTCTTAGTGGTATCTACAGTGCTTTGTACTGTGCTTGCTACGGTATCTACAATAAATTGGTAAAGTAAACAAAGTGCCAAAATTAACATTAACATAATAATAGGCGCAATTTTCCCACTATTCTAAACACTAGTCGATGTACTGAAGATTTATAATACTTATAATGCAAAAGAAACATGGTTTTAGTACCTATAACTTTTAAAGATTATTAACAAAACAACAAATAAAATATGGCTAAAGATAGTACCTTTAGCACTTCCTACTAATGAGGTTCCCTTTTCAACAGCGGATGACGCCATATTTTTCGTTGCATCTACGGTATTCGCAACAGATAAATAATAAAATTAAACGAGCATAAATTTTAACAAAACATTAGACAAATTATAACAAATGACTAGGTAGTAAACAAAACAACAAAAATAACTAAAAGTAAGTTTTAATATCACTTTTATACTTTTTCCTTTGGAATTTACCTTTAGCACTGCCTACAAATGAGGAACCAGTCTCGACGGCAGACGCTGTCGCGTTTTTAGTGGCCTCTACTGTGCTAGCAATTGTACTCGCTACACTATCTATAAATAATATTAAAAATCAGTAGTCTATTTCTTTTAATTTCTTGACTCTAATTATTTGTTTTTATTTTGACTATAGAAAATATCGTACCTTTAGCAGTGCCTACATACGAAGTGCCCTTTTCAACAGCTGATGCTGTTAAGTTTTTAGTTGCATCTACAGTACTATGAACAGTATTGGCAACAGAATCTATAAAATAAAATAATAATACTTAGTGTTTACCAAATGAAAGAAAACTAAATTAGAAAACAAATAAATTATGATTAAATGAATTATATACCTTTAGCACTTCCTAAATATGAAGTACCCGTTTCTACGGCGGTAGCTGCTGCACTTTTAGTGGCATCAACAGTGCTGGCTACGGTATCTACAAATTAGATTGCAAATGAAAGTGTATATACAACAAAATTATATGGTATTGATGAATTGATAAGGTGAAGCGGAATGATTTTATACCTTTAGCACTTCCGACAAGCGCTGACCCCTTTTCGACAGCAGACGCTGCTACATTCTTTGTTAAGTCTACTGTGCTATGAACTGTGTTTGCTACAGTATCTACAAATAAAATAAAATCATAGAAACAAGAACTAAACAAATAAATAATATTAAATAAAAAAACAGCATTGTAATACCTCTTGCACTTCCTAAATACGACGTGCCCGTTCCTACAGCAGATGTAGCTGCGTTTTTGGATGCATCTACAGTACTGGCAACGGTATCTACAAAAATGTATATTGTGATCATATTTTTCCTTTATTCAAACCGAATTAATGGTACTGAAACTATCAATGCATATGCCTTTAGCACTTCCGACCAAGGCTGAGCCCTTTTCGACAGCGGATGTCGCTACATTCTTTGTTACGTCTATTGTGCTATGAACTTTGTTCGCTACAGTATCTACAAGGAAAATGAATTAAATAACTATTATCGCAAAATAAAATAACAATCAAATTCAAATAATATGCCAAACTAAATAATTCTTGCACTTCCTAAATACGAAGTGCCCGTTTCTACAGCAGATGCGGCTGCGTTTTTAGAGGCATCTACAGTACTGGCGACAGTGGCTACAAATATATTAATAATTATAAAAAATATTTTATTTCAAGTGAATGAACCTACTAAAGTATTTTAATACCTTTAGCACTTCCGACTAAAGCTGAACTTTTTTCAATGGCAGACGCAGCAGCATTCTTTGTTACATCTACAGTGCTATGAACCGTGTTCGCTACAGTATCTACAAGCAAAAATTAATTAAATAAATATAATTAGCAAATAAAATAAACATCAATTTCAATTAGTATGCCAAACTAAATACCTCTTGCACTTCCTAAATAAGAAGTGCCCGTTTCTACAGCGGACGCAGCTGCGGTTTTCGTCGCGTCTACAGAACTAGCAACGGTGTCTATAAGAAACATCACCATGATTACTCTAGGTCGAAGGCTATGAGAGTAAAAATCTAATTAATTAATGAACACAACTAAACGATTATACCTTTAGCACTTCCTACTAAAGCTGTCCCCTTTTCGACAGCAGATGCGGCTGCGTTCTTTGTTACATCTACTGTGCTGTTTACAGTATTTGCGACAGTATCTACAAATTAAATAAATATTACAACAGAAAAGAGCAAAATTATAAAAAATCATATTGTAAAAACTAATAAAAAAATCTATAACGTTTATAAAATTACCTCTAGCACTGCCTAAATATGAAGTACCCGTTTCGACAGCTGTAGCTGCTGCTGTTTTGGTTGCATCCACAGTATTGATAACTGTTCCTACGAATTTAGGTACTTTAACATAAAAAATTATAAATTCAAAAAAATATACAAAATTAAAATGAAATAAAATGATACCTTTAGCACTTCCTACGAGTGTGGTTCCTTTTTCAACAGCAGACGCGGCTACATTTTTTGTGACGTCTACCGTGCTACTGAGAGTGTTTGCAATGGTGTCTACAATGCATAATTATCCGTTTAATCAAGTTTCTAAACATATATGTATATCTTTTTATATGGCAAAGATTTTATTTGATGTGAGTCATTTATAAAATTAGGAGGCTTGTACCTTTGGCAGCTCCTGCATACGATACGCCAGTCTCTACGGCGGCCGCTGCAGTTTTCTTTGTCGTATCTACTGTACTCGCTACCGTATCTATAAATTTTAATTACATTCGCTTAATATGCATTCAAATCAAATTGCATTAAAATCATCAATGAATCTATTTAATCCGAAATAACATAGCTTTGGCACTATCGACATAACCCTTCCCTTTTTTCAAATGTGGACTGAGCAACCTGCTTCGTTATTTCTACAGTGGTATTTACAGTGTTCTGAATAGTGTCTACACGCGAAACCAAACATGTATAAGACGTCATAATAAGCCGACAACACATACTGGTAAAATCTCTTTTTAATGAAAATTACCTTTGGCTGCTTCGACGTAAGTTTTACCGGTTTCTATCGTACTTTGTGCAGCGTTCTTAGTATTATCTACAGTGTTGGCTACTGAATCTACGGGACAAAAAAACATAACTTAAATAATACATAATCGAATCCAATCATCTTTTATATGAAGCAATGAAAATAATGCTGGCAAATAAATTAATTAATAAAAAGCGTTAATACCTCTAGCACTATCAACATACGATTTTCCGATATCATACGCTGAATACGCAACACTCTTTGATGTGTCCAGGGCGCTTTGCAGCGTGTGTTGGGCCGTATCTAACATCACACAATAACAAAACACAAAATGTTAACCACTCTTGTTAGCACAAAACTTCAACAAAAATTTAAGTAGGTACCTTTTGCGCTGGCGACGTATGCATTGCTACTGTCAACAGCGCTTTGAGTAATATTTTTAGTACCCTGCACTGTGTTTTGGACAGTGTTAGAGACTGTATCTAAATAATAAAAGATTAAATAAATAAAAAAGGCAATATTATAAAAACAAATTCAACTAGAAACTGATTTAGGTATACCTTTGGCAGATGTAGCATAAGTTTTGCCTGTCTCTACAGCCGATTGTGCTACTTTTTGTGTCGTATCTACAGTACTTTGGATTGTGCTCGAAACGGTATCTACAAAGCAAAACTTCATTAAAATAACATAACACAAATAAAAATGTATTTGGTGGTATTTTGAGTACGAACCTTTAGCACTAGTGGCGTACGACTTGCCGGTGTCAAATGCGCTTTGTGCGGCTTTCTGTGTAGCGTCTACTGTGCTCGATACGGTCTCTATAAACGGTAGTAGTAGCCAATGATTTATTACTAGATACAGCTTTTAACTAATACTACGATGTTATAATGGAAACTTTATGTATGTGTGATACATATTTGTTTATTTTACCTAATATAATGGCGCTATTGTGTTTAACGTTTGATATAATTGCGTTTAGAATGTTTAAACTGATTTTGTGTTCACATTGTTGTAAAATCAATAGTTTATACATCAAGACCGTTTAAACCGTCCAAACGTCAATAATACGAAACATTCCATTAGGTAAACAAATTATATGAAAAAAAAAATTTGTAATAAAATTACAACCTAAAAAATAACTAACTACCTAGGTACTTCATAAACCTTCTTTACATGGATCTAATGAGTGCACAATAAAATTGCAATGAAGAGCGGTATGTGCCAAGAATGAGGATCAAAACGTCCCCGCCTACCCTTTTTTGGCCGAAGCCCAGACTTCGCGACCCTTGGACCCTGGATGATAAACGCTAATGAGTTCGTTTACCTTTCACTCATCCACCACTTTAGTTTCTCCTGTTCACCACCCGTGAACATCTCTCACTAGAGTCACTATAGAAACCAAGTATAGAAGTGTCGTTAGTATTTAAAGAAGAAATTCATGCTGAAGGTAAAAAGTTACATTACATACAAATATTAACTTACCTTTAGCTGCATTGACTGCCGATTCTGCTGACTTTTTGGTATTATCTACTGTTGTTGCAATGGTATCTAGGAAGAGTGCAAAAAAGGTAACATAAGAAAAAGCTTAGGTGCAAACGATATAAAAAAAACAATTAAAAAACTTGTACAATGTCTAACATTTCATCGATTCCATCGTAACCGTAACCTAAAATTGCTAAGTATCTAACTACTTGAAAAAAAGGTTATAGGCTCACTGAAAATGCATCCTCGAAACTTTCAGGCATATACCTATAAAAGCGACGTTGTTGTCCTGTTAAAAGGTTGTGATTACTTGTGATTTCACTTGGGGGGCGTCCACAAATTATGTAACGCAAATTGGAGGGAGGGGGGGGAGTCCGGCCAAGCGTTACGGTCCTGTTACGTTGGGGGAGGGGGGTGTCAAGGTTTGCGTTACGTCACGCACGATTTTTTATAATAGTATACTTAAAAAAAGTTTAGTTTTTCACATCCCTAGTTTGCGGTATTTGTCTAAGAAAATATTGGCAACACCGAGCGCGCGACGCGACAATGACAGACAGATACAAAAGTCTACCCTCCAAACGAAAACAAAATACAAGTGCAAAGTGCCGTACTGCAAGTAGGGAATGCAAACCGGTTAACCGGTTAGCCGGTTAACCGGTAAATTTACTAAATATGAGGCCGGTAAATTACCGGTAAATTAAAATCAAAACCGGTAATTTACCGGAACACAAATTATAAGTAAAATACAACATTTTAACGATTGTTAATGCTTCATCGTCATGATTATACCTCAATAACCCTCCTTTTATCATGTAAAAATGTAAATTGAATAAACTTGTTAGTGTTATTTAGCTTAGCTCATGTAGGATCAAATTAATGCAGTCGTTTGTAGAAGCTTCTTAAAATATAAACACGTTCCCGGTGCCGATCTATAAAATATGAATAATGATCAGTTTGAATAAGTACAATAGAGACGCCTTATTTAACATACCTTCGAGGTATACTTATCATAACAATCCAAAGAAATACCTCTCTTCATCTTACTGGGAGGGAGAAAAAGGCAAGGAACAGAGGTGTGGTGGTGCTTTTCTTCAAAAAGGGTGACTACACCCTGCTGAAGAACTACCAACCCATCTGACTTCTAAACCAGGTCTATAAACCGTTTTTGAGAGTCATTACAAATCGTCTCGTACGCAAGCTAGATGACTTCAAGCCTCCCGGACAAGCCGGTTCCCGGAGACGCTTTAGCACCGTAGACCACATCCATACGCTCCGTCAGGTTATACAGAAAACTGAGGAGCCCCTCTGCTTAGCGTTCACGAACCACGAGAAAGCCTTCGATTTGATCGAAACCTGGGCTGTACTAGTCGCTCCAGTGTACATTCATCAATCACATTAGAAATGAGGCTATCCACAGCAGAAATAAGGTAACAGATAAAGCCTTGTGAATCGCTAAACCAATACCACAATTTGGAACCCCCATGAGCTCCACTGCTAGAAAAAGTTATGAAACCGTTTTTACGAACGCTCGTAGGTAAAATGAACTGTTACTATTACTAACCTTTTCTCTATCTAACTCTTTTTGACCTAGGAATGGTTGGTTATATACACATCTCTTGAAGCCCGTAGAAACATCTATTTAGTGAATTATTATTTTAGAATACTAAGTGAGCTTGTAGTTAGTTTCTGTAGAACTGGGGACAATTCCAACCTACCTGCTAATCCCCAAGGAACGTTTTCAGTTGTTTTTTTTGCCCTCATATTACTGAGCAAGTATTAAATATGAAAGAATCTGATAATTACGGCATTTACGGCACATGAAAACTCTTTATATCATATCATAGCTTATTTTTACGATAAATAAACGTCAAATAACGATACTTTTTAGCCAAATTGAATTTACCGGTAATTTACCGGTTAACCGGTTTTGCCTCACTCATGTCGGTAATTTACCGGTAATGAAATTTGCCCGGTAATTGCATTCCCTAACTGCAAGTGACGCAGTTGTTTGCGATTTGTGCCGTGTGTTACGCTAAATTATAAGTAAATTAATATATTTGAAGGTGATGACATCGAAAATAGGTGGGCATACAAAGAATGTCACTCAAGTATTTCAACAGCCACTGCACAGCAAAATTTCAATGTAATTTTGTTACACACTTTTTGTTTCATGTTTCATTAAAAAAATGCAGATTTATGATTAAAAAGTATCTAAAATACCACTTATCTTTCTTTTCTGTTATTTACATATATTATAATATTTTCCTATATTACCCTGAAGACTTGTTACGTAACGGAATTGAAGGGGGGGGGGGGTCCCAGCTAAGCATGACGGTGCTGTTACATGAGAGGAGGGGGGGGGGGGATAAAAATTTAAAAAATTTGCGTTACGTAATTTGTGGACGCCCCCTCGGCATGTTACACGAGATTTTTCACTATCACGGTATCTTCAGCCAGTTCAATTCGGTCCTGGAGAGGCGTCACCTAAAACCTTAACAGGCCCTATCTCAACAGTATTCATTGTCGATCCGAATGTACCTATGGCGAATCCCCTATCTAGTTACTGGTGAAATCGTGGCGAAACCTTGATCAATATCGGCGTACCTTTAGTGGTGTCGACGACCTTCTTGCCGTCGGCCAATGCCCGGCTTGCGGCGTCCTGGGCTTCCCCGGCTGCCAGGGACACCTTCGACAGCTCCTTGTCTAAGGCATCAATAGCGGAGTGCTTCGCGTCGTTGGCTGCAAGATATATTACGATTAAGATAAGGCGAAGGTAAACGACGTAATAATGCTTCAATATTTAGCCAACAACGTTGGAAAAATCAAGTCGTTAAGATCAATTTAAGTCTCGGAGCCTGTGTAAGTTCAGAACACAGTATCTACCTAATTTATAAAATATAAAAACTAGAATAACCCTACAGACTGTAATTTGCGTAACAATTGACTGCATTATTAGGTAAAATATTTAAACATTCGAGAAATAACTACGTTGGAGTAGTTTAATTCTTACATTTAATATACTTACCTATCCATATTATGGGTTTGCTTAAATTTAATTAATTCTGTGTTAATCTGGGTATTCGTTTGATGCTAACAAAGTTTTAACCGACTTCAAATCAGTAGCCAAATAGCTCCAAGTTTGCCTATAGAATTTGAAGAGTTCCCTTGATTTCTCCAGGATCCCATCATCAGAACTAGATTTTGGTGACAACGAATGGATTTTTTAAATCGGTTCATAAATTACGGAGTTATCACGTAACATACACACATAAAAATAAAAATAAACATACAGACGAATTGAGAACCTTCTCCTTTTTTCAAGTCGGTTAAAAACAAGTCAAACAACACACGCCACCGCCAACACATTATTTATATCTACATAAGTATATTACTAATAACTTGTTTATGAACCACGAAAACAGTGACTTTGGGGTCGGAAGAGTCGAATCGAAAAACATACAAATCGATATTCACTAATAGCATATCAGGCTATCAGCATTGTTCCACATACTATACAGGATTACGCGTATTATGCAATACCTACTGTAGGTACTTATATTACATTATAAGTTGTATTGTATTCTATTAAGTTAAACGAATTAGGCATTGCTTTGTTTTGAATACCTGTCATAGCGACATAGTTTTTTCGGGACTAACTTACCTAATTGTTGTGCAAATTCAAAATCAATTAAAAAAGCTAATCAACGCAACCATTGAGAATAATCCTTAATATATCGGGACATTAACACACAAAACTTGATTTCTAAATTGTACACATTAGGCACTAGGAAGTAGGAAGATAGTCTACTATCTGTAATCTTTTTCTGCACGGTGGTCCGCATCTCAATTTTCCAGAGCCTTCTCCAAAGTACTTAATTGAAATATTCTTACCAGAGCTAGCGGCATCACCGGCTGACTTCTGCGCTCCACCTACGAGCTCCCCGGCCTTCTTGACCTGGTCTTCCACGACGTGGGCAGCCTCCTGAACCTTCTCCGTGGCCACTTGTTCAGCATCCTTCTTCTTGCGCTCGAAGAGCGACGCTGTCTTCTCGCCGATGCTTTTGAACGCTCCTAAGGATCAGTTTGACTATTAGCTTTTTTTCATATTAAAGAGAAATGTAATTACAACAATGTTTCTTACGATATAATATAACTAATAATGATACAAATAGATGTCCATGTTTTATAACATGCTTTGAAGGAAGTTATTTCGGATCTAGCTTCATCGAAGCTCAGGTTCCATAGTTTTTATGTCTTTTCTTGGACCCACTTTCCGTACATGTTAGTCGACGTATAAATCAGCATACAAATGCAAAGTAAATGTTATGCAAATACGCAATATAGTATGACTGCTGTTTTGTGTGTCGTAAAACGGCGTAAACAACTTTAATGTGCAGGCAGCTCTCCGAAAATGGAAGCACATAGAGTTCGCAAACGAGGATGTACTTTAGGGAGAGGAACTTCAAGCATGATGCCCAGTATTTCGTACATCATATAGACTTTTAAACTTGTCTTTGGAAATTGCAAAATTCGAATTAAACTTTAGAAATTACAAAGTTACATAATTATTATTTGTTTTAGAAGTCTTCGATTCGAGAAAAAGATAGAAGAAAGACACATGAAAGTCCGGGCGCCAGCGCTATTGATTTTGTCGGCTCCTTGCATCTCGGTCAAGGGCTTCCGTGCACACCAACATATGTCGTAGGTATCGATTGTTATAATTAAAACTTATGCCTACTATGACTCTTTATAAATTCTATCGTTATCCTACTCATTGCAAATGCAAGTTTCGCAAAAATCTCGAAAGTAAACAGCTCAGACCAAGAAAAAAGTCGTTTTTGTTGGTCTGAGGTAAACAGAGATATTTTAATCACTGACAGTCCCAATCCCCCCAATCCCAATGTATGACGTTGTGTGAGTTTTAAACTGCCGACGCGTGTGGGCGCGGGTTGAGAGTATGAGCGCGGTTTGCGAACCGGACTGTTTATTCCACGTTGAGAATATTTGCTGTAGGTATCTATGTTCTTCGATTACAGCGAATAGTTTGAGCGTAGTGATTAAACTACCCATTTATTCACCACCCAAAATACCAGAGTAACCTATCAATGTTTCTCCAGATGTATTATTATTTCCCGGAAAGTATTTTTAAACTGTTGATTTGTAATAGCTTTTGCAAGCAGCATGTTACATATAATGAAAATTCGGCAAACATTAGGTGAGACAATTAAAGTAATCATTTAGAAGTAGGTTAACCGTACCTACCAGCCTTTTATTTATTTATTTGAATCAGGCAACAAAGGTCCATATTTACATTTATTTTTATATACCTATGCACTATATTGTACGATATCTATATTTTTATACTAATATTGACCAGAGTCAAAACTACTCAAAACATATTATTAAAAAAAATCGCTTGACCGGAAATTCTGACTGTATTACAATTAATCATCATTCATCAACTAAACCTCAAGGACATAAGGCTTGGATACATTAGACCTGATTTATGTATTGAGGATGACTTATTATACTCAGATTTATCCACGTACCATATTTGCGGTTTTACCTCAGCTCTAAAATTGATAAAGTCTGGATATAAGTGACCTTATTGTTATTTGATCCGCATATTGCCGTATGCACTGTACCTAGATAGGTATAATCTGCGCGATAATATTAAATAGGGGTTTTTATAGGTATCCACTATTTTATGACTACTAGAGCGATTCAATTTAGATCGATAATAATACATATTTAATAGTTACGGACAAGGTTATTTTTTTAATAACACAATAGGACTCACCAAGGTTTTTGTCTACCAGTAAGCGTGAAAATACACAGTATAATTATTTATATTGTATGGTTTTTAAAATTAAGGACAAGAATAAACTATAAGTAAGGTGAGTTAATCGTAACTAGCCAACTAGGAAGATATTGTAGGTATTTTTTGTAGCATTCAATCAAAATAAGTGTTTCAATTATGTGAATCTACAATGGTTAATTCTAAAATTACCGTGAGTATGGTGAATATTATATTATGAAATATTAACAGATTTTGCACAAATTAAATTAATGAATTATATTACTTAAATAGATTAAAGGACATCCACGAATAATCACGATATAAGAACTTGTGGCTAAAATGTAATAAAGCAATGACATAATAACTACCGCATTCATAATCTAATCTAACTAAGTACATATAGGTAACTAATATTTGTTCTACTTAACTAAGTAAGAGCGTTTGGGAGAAGAACATATTTTTCAAGTTTACTATTATATATTATAATGTAAAGCATTCGATTTTCTATCAATTAATCATCATCACATCAACCCGACTTTTTATTTCTTAAGTCAAATAAAAATGTCTTATGTCAAAAATCAAAGATTAAAAAAAAATATTCCGAAAGACCAACGCCTTCTAGTGATGGCCAAGTGTGAGTGAGTGGTAATTGACTCGGTAGGTAAGTGTCACGCGCGTGCATTGTTCCCGTTCGTTTGACCGAATGGAAATAGATTTGGGAGTCGGTCGTCCGATCCGGGATCATTGCTCGACCGATTTCGCAACCACCACCGATTGATTGATGCCCTGAATAACTCTCCAGGACCACTTGAACATCATACGAATCAAATTAAAGCTGAAGAGCTATCTACAATAAGTGATTTCTGGATTTGGCAATTGAACTGAAAAGTAATACGAGCGATCGAGAGTGACGCATTTTGAAATATGTCAAATTAGCAAAAAATACGAATGGAAAGTCATTGTCAATGAACTCTTGTGGAATTCAAATAACTGGTCTAGTCTTCTAAATAAATAATAAGGAACTAATAACAAGAAAACAGAATGGAATTAAAATAGCCACATGTACTGATAATAGGTAATACGGATATAGGATAGGGGATACGGAACTATAGGTTCCTAATAATAAATTGACATTAAATGAAACTCTTTTACATCTACTACATCTAGATCCATAACTCAACTTGACGACCGCTTAAGTCTAGTTGGTAGTGTCCCTGCCTACGAAGCAAGAGGTCCTGGGCCAGGACCTCTTGCTTCGAGTCCTGGGTTCGAATCCCGGTGGTAAGGGCATTCATTTGTGTGATGAGCACGAATATTTGTTCCTGAGTCATGGGTGTTTTCTATGTATTTAAGTATTTATTTATCTATATAAGTATGTTTATCTTCGTCTAGTACCCATAGTACAAGCTTTGCTTAGTTTGGGACTAGGTCGATTTGTGTAACATTGTCCGCAAATATTTATTTATTTATAACTAGTAAACATCATGCTTATACTTCGTCGCTCTTAAAAGAACATCTACCGTCTACGGTAGGTATCAATACTAGTATACTGTAATAAATGTGAAATCTATCTCTGTCTATGTTTTACATTTTCACGCGAGCCGCCGCTAAATAAAATGTTGATAATTAAGTTATGGAGATTTCTACGAAGCGGAACTCGCGAAGTTGAGAGTTTATGCGCTTATCTTATATCCAATGCCAATTAGTTTGTCGGAGGAATTTCTCAACAATGCAGCATCGCAATAACGTCATACGCATGGACTGATTATAAATATCAGTCGACATCAGCGCTATTCCAATTTTAGCTTAGCAGAATAGCAGAATTTTTTTTAATCCCGAAGAAATTGCATCCACCATCCATTGCCAACGGCGTTACTACAGACTTGAGGACTAATCTTATATTTTGGTTTCTTTTATCTGGTATTGGAGAGTTACATTGTGTTAGTGGGCCTAATAAAATTTCCATTAAGGATAGTGTTTTTTTTTGATACAACGACGGTGGCAAACAAGCTTACGGCCTGCCTGATGTTAAGCTGGTACCGTAGCCAATGACGGACACTTGTGACTCCAGAAGAATCTGAAGCGCGTTGCCGACCCTTTAGTTACTTAGTGTACCTCCTTTAATTGCTATACGATTATCTTGTAACACTCTTCCGTGGTATTTACATACATATATTTTTCATTTATATTGACCCGATTTCTAGAAATTAAAAACAATATACTGATGGCTAATAAAACCCACCTTTAACTTTGTTAAGGCTGTGGTTTAAAAATATGATTAATGAGATTTTTATTTTTTTTTCCATTCTTCTAAATAGACAAATATCTCACTTTAAAATCAATATTCTGGATTACCGCACCATAATCTTACCAAATCCAACCTAAAAATCCAAAATAAACTCCTCCAATATTACTGACGTCAGAATATTTGCTGCCCCATCTTGTTTGTTTAAGTTATTATTTTTAAAAAACAAATTATTATTTTTTTCTTATTTAGTGTATTCATGAAGTATCATACAGTATGAAAAATAATCAAAAAATATTATCATGAGACGTGATCATGTCGATACCGAGAACTTATTGAATGCCCCTCGTACCTAATACCTCGTACGTAATGAAATCCTCTCAATAGCTTTTTTTTATTTTATTTATTTATATATATCATTATTTTACAATACATGGCCAGACAGCGGACAAAACCCAGCAGGGTTTAACTGCCACTGCATTCACTCAATTAATATTTAGTTTATACATAGGATAACAAGCTTATAAAAATAAAGCGCACACGGCGATTGCCTACACAAAATGCGACATTATGACGTGATATGCTGTGAAGCACTTGGGAGCACGCTGGAGCTAGCTGCGTATATATTTGTTACCCGCCTAAGTAGGTAAAATAAGTATAACGCGCTAGTTAAATATATCTGCCAGTCAGTCTAGGTCTTGGCCCCGAAAGTCTAGCTCCAGTTATATCGACCCGTCCACGCCAGACCGTTTTATTACTGCGGAACGTTACATGACCTACACTAGGACAACGAATGACCTACGCTAGTATAGTATGTATATATGTATATTGGTTGCATGGTTCCCTATGAGTTGCACATTAGCTGCAAGGCTGCTTAAATCGCTGCTGATTGTGTTTACTTACTTTTCACCTTTAAGATTAATCTATATCTCTGATTAATCTTCTCTGCCGGCGACTTAATCTTGTGTAAATGTCTACGAAGTCCTGTCTGTCTGTGTCTGTGGTCCTGGGTGGAAATAAATCCCATAGGGGATAAATTTGTGTGTTCATCATGAATATTTGTCACCGAGTGTATGATGGAGGTTGAGAGGCGTGCCCATTAAACACTGAAATACCAAAATAATCGAAATATACTTCAGTGTTTATTTAATCTATAAATAAATTATCTGTAAATATACAACGTGTTCCCGACAATTTGCGTTAATTGCAAGGGGGCATAGTTTAGATCAAATAAAGTTAATTTCTCCAAGATAGTAGTATCTTGTATGTTATCAAGATATTCAATGTTTAATTTAATCAGTTTTGTAGATTTAACCAGTGTAAATGGCTCTTAACTGTGATGTCATAAGCATAACAGCTTTTTAAAATTTGTAAGGTTCCTAAGTACCTATAGGTACAAGAAGATTTTTTATTTTTTTTTTAATTTCGTGTGTTTCAAGACCCTTGTATAAGTTTGAACAAAATCGAAGAATTTTTTTTCCAAAAAATAATTATGCTAATTTGTTTCTGTGAATGTACTCTGCAATATGCCAAAGTTAACGGAAATTCCCGGGAGCACCATGTATAAAGTATTTTTAACATGCGTTTTAAAAGTAAGCCCTTTTACTTTGGTACTGTGTGAGTTTGCTTAACGTTACCCCCTGATTTTTATTTATTTATAAGATATTTTTTATGACACAAGAAAAAACATAGACCGAAGATGAGTTCATTGGACGAACAGAATTATATACCTCTCTACTTTACACATTACACACGGATATATTTGAATTTGGATTATAATATATCTTATCTGTACTATCTATTAGGCATTGCTGTATTTCTTACTATTTATTGTATACTTAATGGTACATAGATTAAAACATCCGCAATGGTGTAAACAGTTTAGTTTATTTTATCACTCACGCTTATCAAAATCCGGTAGCCAAAATAATGCAGAAGTTGTGTGACGAATTAGGATTAAATAATTATAACTACGACGAAGTTTACACTGCAAATTGCCGATTTTTAGAAGTTATCTATGAGTAATTATATGACGCATAATAATCGATTTCTGTGAGTATACTTAATTCATAAAATAACCGAATAATTTTTAAACTGACATCAGTTTAAAAATTATTCGGTCATTAATTAATAAATCATAAATCAATGATAACTTAAAAAAAATGTTGGCGTTGAGACTAGCACTAGCAGCGACCGGTGTTTAGTGGTCGTAAATATCGTAATTTTTAGGGTTCCGTACGCAAAGAGTAAAACGGGACCCTATTACTAAGACTCCGCCGTCCTGTCCGTCTGTCTGTCTGTATGTCTGTCTGTCCGTCTGTCTGTCTGTCTGTCCGTCTGTCACCAGACTGTATCTCAATAACCGTGATAGTTAGACAGTTGGAATTTTCACACATAATGTATTTACGTTGCCGCTATAACAAGACAGAATTAAATAAATTGTTATCGCCCTCTCTTTCGCCCACTATCGCATCACGCATGTCATCCATACTTTTTTCACTTACAAACTCCTTTCCGCATATCACCCGCACTATGGCCTGTCTGCCAAATTTAAAATAATGAATTAATGACACATGTTAATGTCGAACGCAATGAAAGAAAAATTGTTATAATTGAAGAGAGAATAAAACGATATCCGAATAAATACGCAACAAACCGCGAGAAAAGAATAGTTTGGTGCGCAAGAAGAAGTAACCAGTGTCCCTTGAGCTTACTACAAGTGGCGGCCGCCCGAAAACCTGCATTCGGAACATCAGGTACGGCAGGCCTACATTAAATTCATTACCCTTTCAGCACAGACCAATTCGTCCCTCTAGGCCTACGGTCTTCTACCGCACGGTCCTTCGTTCTCTTTTCTTACCCGCGCTATCATTTCTGGTCCTTCGAACCGGATTTCTCCTTTCTTCTCGCACCCCGCGCCACATCTCATTCATTCATTTATCGCGTATTTCTCCCGCAACGCCCTTATAAATTACCTAAACTATTTAAACATAACCGCTCCCGCAGTTTAGGTACATATTATAAGAGTTTTCCTATTCGTAAGTATAATATACGTATCGTTTTATTTTTTATTTGCATAGACCGCACCGCGTAGTCCACGTACTACAATTTTAGCCGCTTCGCAATATGGCGAAATTACATTTAAAACCCGAAAGTGTCGACAGCGAGTATTATGAATACGAACTGTCGATGCTCGAGGCGAAACGCAATATAATCTTTACACTCGTTCAAGATATTTATAATAAATCGCTGGTTGTGGATACCGATGAAGCAAGTCGAGAGAGTTTTCTCGATGCAGTTGACACCATCGAGGAAATTCGCTCGGACTTTAAGGAATTGGTAAACGAGCATAATCGCATGCTGCTTAGGAGTAAGACTGCTGCTGTTCCCAATTATCAGCCGATTATAGCATTTGAAGAATTATACTGCCGCATTAGAAGGGTTATCAAACGACTTCAACCAGCCGCCGCACCGCCGCCGGTCGCTTTACCGCCAACAACGGTGGAGCGAGCCAGACCTTCTTTGCCAGCGATGGAACTGATGGCGTTTGATGGCGACATACGCAACTGGCCGCTATTCTACGCAAGTTTCAAAACAAGAGTGCACGACAACCTGTCGCTTACAGATGACGAAAGGCTATTCTATCTTATAGGGAAATTGTCACCGAAAGCTCAAGCTGTCTTCGCGGGCATAACGCCTTGCGCTGACAATTATAAGCTGATCCTCGATTGTCTTATCGACAGATTTCATGACAAGCGCACTCTCGCCGCTACATACATGGATCAAATGCTCAATTTAAAGATTAATGGGCCCGGTTCTTCATTCAATCTTCAGACATTTATTGACAAGTTTGTCACAGCCGCGAACGCGCTTAAATCGCTTAAACTCAGCGACTTAACTGACTACATGCTGCTCCATGTTGCATTAAAGAAGTTGGATCAAGAAACTATTCGAGCATTTGAAATGGAGTACCGAAACGTCAAGATTCCTTCCTTTGACAACCTCGCCGACTTCGTCAAGAGTCAGTATAGGATTTATCAGAATACGCAGCCATGTACCACCGCCGCAGCTTCCTCGCGCGACAAACCCGCTAAGACGCCGCCGCCGCGCAGCTTCGCACCCAACCCACAAAGTTATGTGGCTAGTGCGAACTTACGTAAATGCATTTGTGACAGCATTGTTCACGAGCATTTATACAAATGCCCGGCCTTTAATAACTTATCGCCATCCGAGCGCTTCAAATGTGTTAAGGAACATAACGCGTGCGTCAATTGTTTAAGCATTAAACATAGAACCCGCGAATGCAATTCCGAATTGAAATGTCGACTTTGCCGTCAAAAGCATCATACGATGTTGCATTTTGATAAGGACAAAAATGAAAAAACCGTGACGTATGACGTGTCAAGCGCATCCGCGAGTGACGGAGCGATATCATCGCTGCCCCCGTCAAATCTAACTTGTAACACTTCCACTGCCCCGCACGTACTCGCAGTCGCAAACAACAAGGAGTTGGGACAAACTGTGAAATGTACGACGCGTAATACAATAATATTGTCGACCGCGAAGGTTCTTGTTCACGACAGTATGGGTGGAACACATCTTGTGAAATGCTTGCTTGACTCCGCCTCTCAGAGTAATTTCATCACGGAAGACTGTTGTATGCGCTTAGGTTTGACGTATGATAAAAAGTCGAGCGTAACTGTGCGAGGCATTGGAGGTGCCGAGAAACCTAGTAGGGGTACCACAAACTTTAATATATTTTCGCGATTCAACAAAGACGCTAACTTTGACGTTTCGGGTCTTGTAGTGGACCGCATTACAGATGACTTGCCGTCAGTCGTTGTGGACACGTCCGCTTTCGTGCACGTTCAAGGGCTCCCTCTAGCAGACGACACGTTTGATACGCCCACCACAATAGATGTACTGCTGGGTGCATCCATATTTCCGCATTTGTTGCTGCCGAAGATTATTCAAAGTGAGGTGGAAGGAATACCGCCGGCTATCCAGTCGGTACTGGGATACATAATAATGGGTTCAGCCCCTGCTTTACAGGTGCCACGAAAATTTACATCCGCATGCTGTGCTTTCGTCCAAGATTCTATGGACCACCTCCTTAAAAGGTTCTGGGAACTTGAGGAGGTGTCCGCTCCGCCCGCTCACAGTCAAGATGACATTGAATGCGAGGACTACTTCCACGCCACCACTACGAGGGATGCTAGTGGTAGATACACAGTCGCGTTGCCGTTTCGCGACGATGTATTCAAGCTTGGAGAGTCGCACTCTGCTGCTTATAGGCGTTTCCTTTGCCTTGAAAGGAAATTAGAGGCATCGAGTACTTTACGTACCGCCTATGACGACATCATTCGTGAATACGTCAATAAAGGGTACATATCGGAGGTAACGAACTCGAAGGATGCCTCACCCGCACCTGCTTACACGATTCCGCACCACGCCGTCGTGCGTGAGGACAAATCAACGACGAAGGTGCGTATGGTACTAGATTCTAGTAGCAAGACCAGCTCAGGCCTATCCCTGAACGATGTTTTGCACTCAGGACCTAATCTACAGGGGGATTTGTTTTCAATCCTCTTAAACTTTCGCTTGTTTAAGATAGCCCTTTCAGCCGATTGCCGTCAGATGTTTCTGCAGATCGGCATTTGCGAACGTGATCGCCAATTCCAGCGGATCTTATTCCGATTTAGCCCGCAAGATCCCATCGCAACATACGAGTTCAACCGTGTTTGCTTCGGAATGAAGTCGAGTCCGTATCACGCCCTTCGCGTCGTACGCCAGCTGATTGCAGACGACGGACATAAGTTTCCAACAGCAGCGGCGATCGCATCCTCATGCACATATATGGATGACGTATGCTTTAGCATAATGTCAGAAAACTCGCTGCAGCAGGACGAATCCATGGCAATCGCCGCTTCTAAGGAGCTGATCGACCTATTTAAATGCGGTCAATTTGACCTCGTAAAATGGACTTCTAATTCCAATGCTGTTTTAGAAGCCATACCCGCCTCGCATCGAGCTTCCGACGTTGAAATTGATCGGGGGGTATCTCAAAAGGTCTTGGGCTTGTGCTGGAACAAGCTTAGTGATAACTTTTATTTCAAAGTCACGGAGCCCGACTCGGCGTGTACTAAAAGGACAATTTTGTCTGCTGTCGCACGTCTGTGGGACAATGTGGGCTTGGTAGCTCCCGTTGTTTTGCACGCAAAACTTCTTATTCAGGAGCTTTGGTTAATCAAGTGCGATTGGGATGACGCTCCCCCACCCCATATCGTGAATCTATGGGAACAATTTTGCTCTGAGTTGCCAAAGCTCAATGAAATCCATATACCGCGCCATCTTGGAGTAGTACAGGACTGTACTGTGAATCTTTTAGGGTTCAGTGATGCATCTGAACGAGCGTACGGAGGTGTTGTTTACCTTCAAGTTCTAAATGGAACAGAAGTGACAGTCCGACTGGTGTGCTCCAAGTCAAAGGTCGCTCCACTTAAAACACTCTCTGTTGCGAGATTAGAATTATGTGCAACGGTTCTCCTGTCTAAGCTCATGCGCAAGGTCTTGGACAATTTTGAGCCACGTTATAAAATAAACGAAGTTTACGCCTTCACCGACTCTAAGATCGTCCTCTGCTGGATCCATTCCTCACCGCACCGCTGGCAAACGTTTGTTGCTAACCGTGTTGTCAAGATTATTGAATCCATTCCCGCCACCTGCTTCCATCACGTGGCTGGATTGGAAAATCCCGCGGATTGCTTGTCACGCGGCCTGTCTCCAGCCAAGCTAGTGGATCATCCTCTATGGTTCAGTGGGCCGCCATGGACTTCTAAGCATCCATCAGAATGGCCTTTGAGAGAGCTTGATCGTGAATCTATCGGTGAAGTGCCTGAGCTTAAGCGGCTCGCACACGCCACAACTACGGAGTCTACAGAATCACCGCTTTATTCACTTGCGCAGCGAATTTCGTCGTGGTCGAGACTATTGCGCATCGTGGTTTATGTTTACCGCATTTTAAAACCAAAACCTCGCGCCACGGCGCTTACTCGGTCTGATCTGGAGTTCGCTGAAAATAAAATAATTGTATCGTTGCAGAAAGTGCACTTCAGTGACGATATAGACAAGATAAAAAATAACAAATCTTGTTCTCCCGCTTTACAAAAGCTTAATCCGTTCTTAGATAAAGACGGTTTAATCCGCGTCGGTGGCCGACTATCAAACGCTGCGCTAGAATATTCGCAAAAGCACCCAATTGTGCTTCCGCGCCGCGATCACGTGGTCAATATAATAGTTGACTACTTTCATAGGAAACATTTACACGCCGGTCCTGAAACACTGATGTCCTTACTCAGGCACCAATATTGGATACTCGCAGCCCGTCGGGTCATTCGCGAGCGCGTTGCGAAATGCAATACGTGCTTTAGAGCGAAACCCCAAGCATCGTTCCCACTTATGGCGGATCTTCCGAGCTGTCGCGTAAACAAAGTGGACAAAGCGTTTTCGCATACAGGATGCGACTACGCCGGCCCGCTGCAATATACGCCTGTTCGTGGCAGAGGGGTTAAAAGTCGCAAAGCATGGTTGTGTATTTTCACCTGTCTCACAACGCGCTGTTTACACATTGAAATAGCGACGGAGCTTAGTACCGCTAACTTTC
Organism: Epinotia brunnichana; assembly: GCA_963854355.1. NCBI lineage: Eukaryota > Metazoa > Arthropoda > Insecta > Lepidoptera > Tortricidae > Epinotia > Epinotia brunnichana. The sequence continues at coordinate 23,131,950 of OY977946.1, read as the reverse complement.
TAGCTGCTTTAAAGCGCTTTTTATCGCGTCGTGGTCCAGTGCAATGTCTGTACACGGACAATGGGACAAACTTTGTCGGCGCAAATTCATATTTGAGGGACCTGTATAAGTTTCTGGATAACTACCGCCCATGCTTGACGAGAGAGCTGGCCGAAAATAGAATTGAATGGAAGTTTATTCCTCCGGCTTCTCCACATTTTGGAGGTGTGTGGGAAAGTATGGTCAAAATTGTTAAAAACCATCTGTTAAAAGTGATTGGGAGACAAATTTTGTCATATGAAGAATTGCTGACGATCCTTACCCAAATAGAAGCACTGGTAAATTCTCGGCCACTAACCGCTATGAGCAGCGATCCAGCTGAGCCATTAGCACTAACACCGGCTCATTTTCTCAATACTGCGCCGCTGCTTTCCCTTCCATCACCATTCATCGAGTCAGCTAACCTGCTCGACCGACATGCCCTTTTAGATGGAATGGTGCAGTCATTCTGGAAGCGATGGCGTGCCGAATACTTGCATCAGTTGCAATCGCGGGCAAAATGGACCACGCCATCAGTACCCATTGCTGTTGGCTCAATGGTGATTATAAAGGTGGATAATACGCCACCATTCGCATGGCCTTTGGGCATTGTGGAAGCAGTTCACCCTTCAAAGGACGGCACAACCCGTGTTGTCACAGTGAAGACGAGTAGAGGCAGTTTTACCCGCCCGGTCGTGCGACTATGTCCGCTGCCTAGCCAATAGTATTATTACTTCCTTTTTCTCTTATGTTTATTAGCGTGAGTCTCGCATTTTTTTAAGTTTTCTGGTTCAGCTTAGTTCTTTAAAGGAACCCTTTAAGGTCGGGGGGAAATGTTATCGCCCTCTCTTTCGCCCACTATCGCATCACGCATGTCATCCATACTTTTTTCACTTACAAACTCCTTTCCGCATATCACCCGCACTATGGCCTGTCTGCCAAATTTAAAATAATGAATAAATGACACATGTTAATGTCGAACGCAATGAAAGAAAAATTGTTATAATTGAAGAGAGAATAAAACGATATCCGAATAAATACGCAACAAACCGCGAGAAAAGAATAGTTTGGTGCGCAAGAAGAAGTAACCAGTGTCCCTTGAGCTTACTACAAGTGGCGGCCGCCCGAAAACCTGCATTCGGAACATCAGGTACGGCAGGCCTACATTAAATTCATTACCCTTTCAGCACAGACCAATTCGTCCCTCTAGGCCTACGGTCTTCTACCGCACGGTCCTTCGTTCTCTTTTCTTACCCGCGCTATCATAAATATTTACAGATAATGGTACAGAACCTTTCGTGCGCGAGTCCGACTCGCACTTGGCCGGTTTTTTTAGATAATCGACTGTAGTAGAAGTCTCAATAACGTTGAATAAATTTTTGGCACTTTAGCCACACTCCAGCGCCATTTTGTCATGAATATAATCATAGTTATTATATGAATTAAGTATACTCACAGAAATCGATTATTATGCGTCATATAATTACTCATAGATAACTTCTAAAAATCGGCAATTTGCAGTGTAAACTTCGTCGTAGTTATAATTATTTAATCCTAATTCGTCACACAACTTCTGCATTATTTTGGCTACCGGATTTTGATAAGCGTGAGTGATAAAATAAACTAAACTGTTTACACCATTGCGGATGTTTTAATCTATGTACCATTAAGTATACAATAAATAGTAAGAAATACAGCAATGCCTAATAGATAGTACAGATAAGATATATTATAATCCAAATTCAAATATATCCGTGTGTAATGTGTAAAGTAGAGAGGTATATAATTCTGTTCGTCCAATGAACTCATCTTCGGTCTATGTTTTTTCTTGTGTCATAAAAAATATCTTATAAATAAATAAAAATCAGGGGGTAACGTTAAGCAAACTCACACAGTACCAAAGTAAAAGGGCTTACTTTTAAAACGCATGTTAAAAATACTTTATACATGGTGCTCCCGGGAATTTCCGTTAACTTTGGCATATTGCAGAGTACATTCACAGAAACAAATTAGCATAATTATTTTTTGGAAAAAAAATTCTTCGATTTTGTTCAAACTTATACAAGGGTCTTGAAACACACGAAATTAAAAAAAAAATAAAAAATCTTCTTGTACCTATAGGTACTTAGGAACCTTACAAATTTTAAAAAGCTGTTATGCTTATGACATCACAGTTAAGAGCCATTTACACTGGTTAAATCTACAAAACTGATTAAATTAAACATTGAATATCTTGATAACATACAAGATACTACTATCTTGGAGAAATTAACTTTATTTGATCTAAACTATGCCCCCTTGCAATTAACGCAAATTGTCGGGAACACGTTGTATATTTACAGATAATTTATTTATAGATTAAATAAACACTGAAGTATATTTCGATTATTTTGGTATTTCAGTGTTTAATGGGCACGCCTCTCAACCTCCATCATACACTCGGTGACAAATATTCATGATGAACACACAAATTTATCCCCTATGGGATTTATTTCCACCCAGGACCACAGACACAGACAGACAGGACTTCGTAGACATTTACACAAGATTAAGTCGCCGGCAGAGAAGATTAATCAGAGATATAGATTAATCTTAAAGGTGAAAAGTAATTGAAATTGTAATTGATGAATAAAAAAAAAAGTAATTGAAAAGTAAATGAAATAATATGAGTACCTACATTACATGAGTATAGAAAAAACATAATACAATAATTCTAAAATCACCCGTCTGCGAGTTTAACTAGTGAAACTAATATTATTATAACTTCGTGGCTGGCGGTTGCAGTCATAATACAAAATACATATCACGAAGCCCTTTCGTTAAGATTTTATTAAGCCATTGTTTCTAGTGTTGTATTTATTAAAACCGGCTAAGAAGCTCCACGATCTTAACTTAAGCGCTTGTATTAAGTAGTTGTATTGTATCGTGTAAAATGGCGCCCGAAACTAGGTCAAATCCAATAATTAATAACTCCGTAAAAGCGCCACTCTAGAACCACTTACTGAATCGCAAATTTGTAGTGTATTCGCAGAAAACGTAATCTTTTCTTCAGCTCGAGCAAGATGACATCACAGGCGTCGGAATCTGATGTCATGGAATGTCTGGTAATAGCTGGCCGGATATTATCTCAATTGAGCGCTGCTTGCGGGGGACGGAATGTTGTTACCGATCTCATTGATAACACTTGAGTACATAAGTGTGGCTGTGGATAGTTGGGAATAGAACATCGATATAGAGCGGTAGGAAATAGTTATTTATGATACAAGTGCGGAAAGTAGGTAATTCCCAACGAGTGGCGATGGCCAAAAACACGACCGTTAGGGAGTGTTTTTGATCGACACGAGTTGGGAATTACCTATCCGCACGTGTATCATACAACATTTTACAATGCATCATGCGAGGAAATAAAAAAATGTGCATAAAAGGTGAAATTTGAATTGTCACGAAATCTCATTCCCGCATAGTGTGCGGGAATTTTGGCCTGAAATCCATTCCGCACGGGCGCGGTGCACCCGGCGCCGCCCGTGCTGGCATCGAGCACTTCCCGTGCACATTCAGAGCAAGTGCATTGTAATAGTAGATTGTTAACCAAGGGCTGAAAGGGAGAGCAAAATATTTCTGACGAGATATTTTGGCGCTCGAACGAAGTGAGAGCGCCAATAGTTCGAGTCAGAAATGGGTGACTCACCCGAGTTAAACACTCTACTTTTCATATCGAATACGAGGAAAGTAAATAAAACCACTGAAGGAAAATTTAACAATATGTTATGGCGAGGTTAAGTGAGACCAATAGGAATACAATACTTTTCTGCTCTAGAGCAGAAATGTATCACTTTCAGCACACTTTTTAGAACAACAACGAGCAAACTTTCAGAGCATGAGATATGAAAAGTATTTTATGTCATTTGCGGCATCAAAAATTATATACTTACGAATACAAATAATTAAATGAAGGTACTCGTAAAGCCAATAAAATAAGTAACAGTTTCGTGAAGTCACCTGTGTAAAGAACCCATTTTGATTCATTTAATTATTTGTATTCGTAAGTATATAATTTTTGATGCCGCAAATGACATAAAATACTTTTCATATCTCATGCTCTGAAAGTTTGCTCGTTGTTGTTCTAAAAAGTGTGCTGAAAGTGATACATTTCTGCTCTAGAGCAGAAAAGTATTGTATTCCTATTGGTCTCACTTAACCTCGCCATAACATATTGTTAAATTTTCCTTCAGTGGTTTTATTTACTTTCCTCGTATTCGATATGAAAAGTAGAGTGTTTAACTCGGGTGAGTCACCCATTTCTGACTCGAACTATTGGCGCTCTCACTTCGTTCGAGCGCCAAAATATCTCGTCAGAAATATTTTGCTCTCCCTTTCAGCCCTTGGTTAACAATCTACTATTACAATGCACTTGCTCTGAATGTGCACGGGAAGTGCTCGATGCCAGCACGGGCGGCGCCGGGTGCACCGCGCCCGTGCGGAATGGATTTCAGGCCAAAATTCCCGCACACTATGCGGGAATGAGATTTCGTGACAATTCAAATTTCACCTTTTATGCACATTTTTTTATTTCCTCGCATGATGCATTGTAAAATGTTGTATGATACACGTGCGGATAGGTAATTCCCAACTCGTGTCGATCAAAAACACTCCCTAACGGTCGTGTTTTTGGCCATCGCCACTCGTTGGGAATTACCTACTTTCCGCACTTGTATCATAAATAACTATTTCCTACCGCTCTATATCGATGTTCTATTCCCAACTATCCACAGCCACACTTATGTACTCAAGTGTTATCAATGAGATCGGTAACAACATTCCGTCCCCCGCAAGCAGCGCTCAATTGAGATAATATCTGGCCAGCTATTACCAGACATTCCATGACATCAGATTCCGACGCCTGTGATGTCATCTTGCTCGAGCTGAAGAAAAGATTACGTTTTCTGCGAATACACTACAAATTTGCGATTCAGTAAGTGGTTCTAGAGTGGCGCTTTTACGGAGTTATTAATTATTGGATTTGACCTAGTTTCGGGCGCCATTTTACACGATACAATACAACTACTTAATACAAGCGCTTAAGTTAAGATCGTGGAGCTTCTTAGCCGGTTTTAATAAATACAACACTAGAAACAATGGCTTAATAAAATCTTAACGAAAGGGCTTCGTGATATGTATTTTGTATTATGACTGCAACCGCCAGCCACGAAGTTATAATAATATTAGTTTCACTAGTTAAACTCGCAGACGGGTGATTTTAGAATTATTGTATTATGTTTTTTCTATACTCATGTAATGTAGGTACTCATATTCTGCAATATAGTATCACTTACAAGGTCAATTTTGCTGTGGAAACATAATAAATTTTACACATTTGTCACGGATTTGTTTTAGATAGTTGATCATGTTTCTTCTTTATTGAACATACTACTTAGCACTATGTCGTTCACAGGTAAACAACGCAAACAAAGAGTATCTGATTAACTTCTGTTCTATGTATGCTGCCTTGAAAACAATGGAATCCATTATATACCTACATTAATGCTAGGCTAGGACTGAGAGCAATTACGATTTTAATCTTGTAATTTGTAATAAAGTCATTTAGTTTCTAACTCTTGTGATGTGATGATCTGATGATGCATCAGTATTTAAACACCACAGTGAACAGACGACTATTTCTGGCAATGAGCATTGTTGATTGAAATTTAATTGAATTGATAACCATTCACATATTTTATCATTCATTTCAATTAATTAGGTTTACTTACTGTAATCTCATTAGTAGAGCGAGCTTGATAGGTGATACTATGTTTTTGTTCTTAAATATAATACTTTGTGACGCTTTCTATGTTTTGTTACTACCTTCGTTACAAAGTTTACACATTTAATGTTTATCGCCTAGCTAGACTGAATTCACGGAATTCACTCGGTCATTTGTTGAGTCACATTCATGTATCAATAAATTTTATAAAAAGGTACTACCTACCTACCTAGTTCTAGGATCTGTATTTTGTACGACGGAGACTCGAATTACTTCATCATTCCTCTCATCCTGGACCTGAACCATACTGTGCCTATTTCCCTAGTGTTGGTCATGCTAAGATTATGATTGTTAAATCTACAAACGAGATAAGTACCTAACTTAAAATTAACTAGTTCATCCGAACACTGTGTGTAAGCATGTACTTACCTAAGCCGTAAATACCACCTATAAATATAGGTACAGGGTATCCAAAAATTACCATTTATAAACTTAATGATCATCACAACATGGTATTTTGACCATATCATACGTTCAAAGAGTTTCATGCTCAAGTATCTCGGTAGGTACTCAACTCGTGAAATGAAATATCCCATATGTTAATAAACATGTGCGCCCTTCACCCGGCCTTAAAATACCCCGGCTTGCATTCCTGATATTATTTTCGTTTCCATGTGGCCAGTTTCAACATCGTATGGAACATTCAGTAACTCATTATTAGTGTCTGAAACATAAGTTTCATAATTTTTGATGGCCATCCGTTTACCTTTTCATTTAAATTTAATGTGCAGAAGTGAGACGGATAATTTTGTATCGTTGTATAAGTGTCCGACCGGCCGACCTTGATGATGTCATCGTGCCTGCAGGCTAGTTTTGGTTTTTTTATGGCTTGATTATGGCGGCCTCTGCTTGATGAAACAATGCTTATCTTTTGTTTACGTTACTATAATTACTGTTTTATTGACTGTTATATTTATAAGCGCAGGTACTATAATTCTATAATGTTATAATATTAACGGTGCAACTAGGTTGCTTTAAACGGAGCAAGCAAACTCATCATAAAGGACAGTTGGCCCATTGATGTTCAATCAATCCATTGCAATTCGGTACCTATTTGACAAAAGACAAAACAGCTTCTTTTTATGAAACGTCAAAATCGCTCCGTTAGTATGGAATTTGTAGGGATTACTATCTATTATTGTAACGTCACAATCAAACAAACGTCCTTATTGTTAGTTTTTGTGAATTTAAAAATCTTAAAATAGCAAACATAAATGAAAGCTTGATACTTTCCGAGTATTTTCGTAATGTTTATCTGTTGCTAATGAAAAAACAATTTATTTTCACTGTTATCAAATACCCAATACCTAGGTAGCTTATTACTGTAAAGCTACTAGTCTCAATCTCAATCCAGTAAGTGGCTTAGCCGCATATGCAGGATCACTTAACCTACAACGCTAATCGATATTAGGTACCTAGGTGGACTTCGCAACACCACAACTTGTGGCACTTGGTAAACACAATATGTACATACAGAGTCCAGCCCTTGTTTTCTCAAGCACATTGTATGGTAAATTTTCTCCAAACGGAAGAAAAGGTAAGTCAATGAATCAAAGTTTTGGCCCACATTCATGTGAGATATTCAATAAAAGTTCAACTCGCATGACCTTGGCCGTTTGACTGGCTAGTTTTGGTACACGTGCACCAACGCAGACATTCGTTCGTAGTTCGTACTGTTCGTAGGTCCGTTGTGGTACTGTACTACGCAACGCAACATACAACGGGGTCCGATTACTATGGTGTTTGCTTACGTTATCGAGCACGAATAATAATATTTATTAAGCCTGTTGGCTGGCGAACAAATTGGGACGACGAAATTGTTATAAACGTGATTCATACTTCAGAGTCATCAGCAACTGTACACAATAATATCTTTTAAAATTGATTTTATGATTCACTTCGTTTATTCAGCTTCAAGTTCTGCAAGTACTACAATAGCGTCAACATCAGAAATTGTTAAATGATATACCTAGGTATGTTAGGTTTAATACGGAAATACATAGGTCTAGGCTACGTACCCTACTATGCCAATGGCTCTTATAGCTTTTTTCTATTCGCATGCATATCTACTGAGTCCACGCCAAACGACACGGGACGAGACCAAGGCAGGTGGTCAGCAGTCTATTACTTAAATAAGTTCCTCGTTTATTTGTCTACTAAGTATCAATATAATTGAAACGAAATGTTATTGGCTCGCTTAACGCGTGACTGGACATATATTTACGCCTGTGTGTGATTAAATTAATGACCAATGCGGAATTGTACTGCGCAGCACTCGGCTGGATGGAAGTGTACGTGACTAAAACTGGAATCTATTACGATTTTAGTGAGTCAAGACAACATTTGTAAATGCTTTGCGTAAACTTGCCAAGGCATGATTATTTAAAAACTTGTACTCCTTATGATTTAGCTTGTTTTCTAACTTTAATATTACCTATTACCTTAACTGGCCTTAACCTAGGCTGTATTAAAGTACGACCTCTCGCTGCCGACCATTGTATCGACAATGCTCGACAGCGATAGGTCCTGGGAAGCTATGGCCTCCTTCTGCAAGTCCGTAATGGCACAGAAGGAGGCAGCGGAGAGAGAGCGGGAGAACGACCATTCCGCTCCTAATATCCGCAGACGGAGAGCGGGGCGCGCACGCCGCCGCTATGCGCACTTGCTCTCCCCGCCGTAGTGGTCTGGATGGCAGGGTCGGGGGACCCTAGCCGTCCAATAAGCCCACGGGAAGGCAGCGCCCCGAAATTGTCCCGGGGCGCTCTCCCTGGTCGTGCCCGCGCAAACGGGCCAGTCGCGAGGGTCAAAGTAGAATGCGTCAAGCGAACCTTTGGCCCTCCTTGGCAGCGACATGGTTGGAAAATCGTTGGGGGTTAAGTGGGTAGTCTGGGCCTTCAGTCCGGGAGTCCCACACACCCGTCCGGTCCCCCCTGACCGGGCGGACGGTGCGTCAAAGCATTCCCCCAACGTTAAAAAAAAAAAAGGCTGTATTAAAGTAGATCGATCGTACGCAACATACCTACCCGATTTGTTATCGCCCTACGCGATCGTTAACGACGTCTTAAAACAAAGTAAACAAACAACCAGTAACTACCTACCATTATTTTAATAGAACATAATGAGTGAATGACTCACACACCGCTACGGAATGTGACGGAATGCAAAGGTTGTGTCATTATCGTGCTTCGTGACACCTCCACCGGCTCCACCCAGTGCGATCGCTCGCGAGTGAACGATTCATTCACTTGACGTGATCACATCACTAGCTGGAAAAGCACAACGTATCATCTGGCTTAAAGGACATGTATCCAGGCCATAAACATTAAAAAAAAAAAAACAACGTATCAAACGCAACAACATCGATATACATCGGTCATGCTTTGTTACCATGTTACCAATACCAAGTTAGTGGCTCTCGGCACTTGTATGGAAAGTTTCCGTTTTTCTGTTGGAATTCTATAGCTCTGGCGGAAAAGCAGCTTTAGATGCTATGCTACATTAAGTGGGATATATGTATATATCTCGCATTCTCATCTTGCTCCCTGCATGGCAGATACACTTCATAGCTCGATATCTGTTATATTTACGTTATTCGTAACTAGCAAGTTTGTAGGTAATCGTAGTTAAGTAAGAAATATAAGACCTCTGCCTACCCACCGGGAATTAAGCGTGAATGGCATGATTATGATTATTGTATCCCTGTCTATAATTACATGCATGTATGTACAATTTCGGATTGATAATGTAGTGTCCGTTAGTGTGAAAACCAAGACCATTGCCCAGCACTGCTATCACAGGACGGCCCACGAGCTTTGTCGCGGCGAGATAAGCTATCCGTTTCTTTCTAATTAGAACGCTTAGATAGAGACGGATAGTCTATGTCGCCGTGACACAGCTGTTAGCCAATGCAGCGCAACTGACACAACAAGCGCGACCCGAGTCGAGAGAATCTAGCCTCCTCTTTTTAATTTGCACAATACGAGTGAGACAGGAGTCGCTGAGTCGCACGCGACTCGACTTAGCAGCAAGTTGTGCTAGACGTACACAGAGGACAGAGTGTGGTGCGTGACATTAATAACCACATTAGAGTAGGTACAAAGTACTACAAACACACACAAAAGTGTTTAACGAACCTACAAAGAATTGAGGGTACATTGTACAAAAGTAACATTGACATGCGTGAAGGATTGATGTAAATAAATTATTATAAAATACGTAACAATAACAAACTAGGTATATACACCACCATAATACGAATTCAAACATTTTAACTACAAAGCATAGATTTACGTAAGATGTGCTAACTAAACTAATAGAAGCCAAGGTGCTAAGAGGTATTGTGTTACTACCTTTATACTTAACTACGGGCGATTAAAAAAAAAGAGTCTGAAAATATTACCTGTCTACTTACCACATTTACCTACTAGGGACTAGGCAGGTAAATCAAATTGTAGGTAGGTATATTTCTTATTAGTAGAATTAAATAAAAAGAATAATCATTCAGGTCTTTTAAAAAAAGGATGTAAAACTTTAAGCAGCTTTACGATTTTCAAGCTGTGTAATGAATAGGTACTTATATAAATATGTTAATTAGACAATAGGTGCGTCCACACCAAACGCACGCTCACCCGAGCGGCTCGTCCGAGCCCTCCGCACGCTCACCCGAGCCGCTCAGGCGAGCGTGCGTAGGTCTCGGGCGAGCCGCTCGGGTGAGCGTGCGTTCAGTGTGGACGCACACCGCGAAAATAATTTTCACGTTATTCATTTGAAAACGATAAATAAATAAATAAGTACATTGCCAGTAGCATGGCGCCGCGGCCCCTTTGATTTCGCCCAAAAAGCCGACAACGCTCGGGTGAGCGTGCGGCCACACAAAACAACCGTCCACACCGGCTCGGCTCGGGTGAGCCGCTCACCCGAGCGTGCGGACGCTCGGGCGAGCGGCTCAGGCGCGCCGATCGCCGGCCACACTTAGCGCGCACGCTAGGGCGAGCCGCGCTCGGGTGAGCGTGCGTTTGGTGTGGACGCACCTAATATAATAATTATTCTAGGACAGCGGACGAAACACTTAGAAACAAACTTTAATAAAATAATATTGAAGTAAAGTTTTTGTTAACTTTCAAGTAGGTACATAAATACTTAATTATGCGTATTTAATAAAATACCAGTGTTAGCCAAATAACATTTATAAATGTAAAAAATGGCCTTACCTGCAATCCCGCTAAACATTTTTCCGGATTTTTAAACTGCACTGAACTCAAATAGTGTAATTTAAATAAATCACAGGTACTCTGAACTCTTTATTTTTAAACCACTTCTAATTTTGCACAAAACTACAACCGCGCGCTTCGACAGGCGAAGAGTGCTGTTCGAAATACCTCCAAGGTTCAACTAACTAGTAGAAACAATTTCATGTGGCTGATACGTGAACCGCGCCGCAGTCTACAAGGTTTTATTTTTATCAATGACGTAACATGAAAACACGTTTCGTTATTGCAGGTTCGGGCGCAGTAGTTTGGTATCATAAATATGATTATGTTAATCAATTTAGAGGAAATTAATGACGTCATCTTGTTACACTGGATACACGGACATTAGGTATGTTTTTGTATTGAATAATTTTACGACATCATACGGTGATTTTGTACGAATATGGTAGAATTAAAATCCGCTGGCAACATTCGTCCATTGACCTATTACAGTGTACTTCCTGTAATTAACATTTGAATGCGACTTATATTTTTATTATTGAAATATTTAAAAAACTGGATAAATAGTATGACAAATAATAATATGCATACAAATTTGGGTTTTTTGCTATTATTGAATGAATAATCAATTATTATTTATTAACACCATTATGATCGCATAGTTGAGTTGCCCGTTCGTTGCTTAGCAACGACTTGAAAACAAATTAAACGTCAACAATCTATAATTCTGGTTGAAGGAGGTGCGAAAATTATAAGAATCTGAGTGTTATGTGTGTGAAATGTCTAAGGATAACGCTAATCTGCGGTTGCTGGGCTCGCCGGTGAATTTGTCGTACAGGAGTAAGAAGAAAGACGATAGAAAGAACATACGGAACAGGCCGCGGTCCGCTCTTCAGAACTCCTGCTTCACCCCGGTATGAATTACAGTTCTAAATGTGGGATTTTCGTTACCCTCTATATAGTCAGTATCACTGGTATCACCCAATACTAGTAATTTATGATATGTATTTGTCAATAATGTACCTAAGTCATGCATGACAACTGGTTTATTTATCTTACAGAGTGTCATGCTGGCACTTCACTTGACGTTACATGTTCGCGTAGGTTCGCTCTTTCATTTGCCGTAGGAAGGAAAAATATGCAACATGAATATTTTGGGGAAAATACCGCGAACTAAAGTGCCAGCATCACAAAAGTCAAGTTTGTTACTTGAGTATACCTACAATAAAATCAGTAATCCAAATAGATCTTAGTAGCTTATTCCTGAAAGCTTATGTATTATAAATATTATAAAAGACTATTGAATTTGTAATAAATAAGAATACTCTGAGAAGTAATTATTTATGATCAGTAAAATTCTTAACTACATGTGTGTGTTATTGTATTATATTTACTAGGATATTCAAGAAAGCTACAAGCGACCATTCTCTGCGGATGCGAAGGAGAGAGTGCCATCTACCAGAACCTTTTTGAAAACGTTCAGCGCAGAACTGCTTGACTCATACAACAGTAAGATTCATACAAGTAATAAAATAAAATATTAAAAAAAGGACTACATATCCAATAAAACATGTTTATTAAGCATTTGTGTAATGCCTTTTGATACCAAGAACAAAGCGCAAAGAAAAAGTTGAATGCACAAACTAGCGGAGCAGACGGGGAATCAAAATCAGTGTATGTGGCAGGGACTGATTTCGGTTACGGTTATACCGGTATGAAACCGGTATTCCATTACGGTACCGTTATGTCGTAAAGGTTATGGCGCCGCGCGAACATAACGGTACCGTAACCGTTTTGAAATAACGGTTAGCGGTATTAGTTTTGAATGATACCGAAACCTTTATAATACCGGTATTGTAAAGCTAACCGAAAAAAATAAGCGAGCTGGCACTCTACAGAGGAAGCATTGGCTACTACACATTTAAAGACAAAACGGCAGTGCTGCTGCCGGCGGTTTGGCAACAACGCCAGGCCAAAGTCGATATATCGGTTACATTTAAAAAGCGGTTACGGTACCGGAAAAAATAAAGGTACCTTTATATTTCGATAGCGAAATATAAAGGTTCCGAATGTTCCGATACCGAAACCGCTATTTGACAACCGATATGACGTCATACCGTTAAAATATAATACCGGTATTTTTCGGTTATGCAGTCCCTGGTATGTGGATTATGGATTACTGGTCCAAAGAGTATACCACTCCACCACCGCTGCGCTAGGTATGCTGCCGATTTTAGCGTTGTACTCTTATGAGCATACGTCGGACTATAGGGGGCAGTTTGAGGGCAAGGTAAGGTTTACAAAAAAATCTTAACTTACGAGTATTATACCTACAAATGTACCATGAATGTAAATTAAATCAAATATAACACAGACTATTCAATCTTATTTTTATTTAAAATTTAAAGGATATAAAAAAATAAACACTTAACTAACGTACAGCCTTAGAGCCGTGTTCATAGAACTTGACATTGTCCAGTTTTTCCATTTGTGTTTTGTTCCTTTCTCACAGCTGCAATTGTCTAAGTGACGGATAAAGCCAAACGAACTTTTTCGCCATTTTGACTTATGTGTAGTCCAAGTACGTTTATAAATAATGCAGTTAAGTTGCTATGATATTTGGAATTTCACATTATAAATACTAGGTACCAAATACTAAGTACAAATACTCGAAAGTGAATTGATTGATTTGCGAACCTTACCTATCATTCTGACATGCCACGAAAATGCCCGCTGGAGTCCGACGTTTGCTTATGAGATAATCTTGGTATTGTTTTTTTTGTAAAACTTCTTGTCTTTAGCGCCATCTATGCAGTGATGCTATAACGATTAGCATTTTACCCACTTCTTTACAGCTGTGAGAAGTAAGCTAGAGAGGGCGCCACATGCTGCTGATTTTTTTTAAACATTGTTCTGTTTCTTTATTTAATGTGCAAAAAAAAATTTTATGCACACTAGTCTGCTCCAGACTGGGAATTTCAGCTCAATCGATTGAAGATATCTGCTTCAAAATTGAGTTCCAAGATTCCACCCGAAAAAACATAGTTACATACTCGTACTTTGCAATTTAAATAAACGCTTGTAACAAGTCAAAACAACATACGTTTTGGGAACATTACGCAAAACTCTTCGTAGGTGGCGACACTAGCAGCGTTGACATTGTATCTCGTTCCTACTTGCGGTATTGTCTATGCAAGCATCCTTGTCACTCATTTGACAATCAATTGTGCATGTGTGTGTGAATCCCTATATTCCTATACTGGTTTACTATTACTATTAGTGCTAGTGCTGCCTCTGGCGGCAGAACATTGCAGTAATGTTCCCTATTACGTAAGTACCCTATGGTATATGACACTCACATAGTAGTTTTTTTTCTCAGGTTCACTAACAACTATCAAAATCTTACCACCTACTACCCAATTACTCGGCGAGTCCAAATCAAATAATAAACATTGTGCAGGAAAAGATAAAGATTTATGCAGCAACGCCTCAGACTATGGCTCCGAAGACACCTTCATCAGTCTAGGAACCAAAATCAAAGCCAAAGCGCAACTTAGCCCAAACCCTAAAGCTAAGAACAACAACCAAAAATTTCTCAAATATCGCAACATAGCACGAAAGGGTCGTAGAATCATGGACGCGCCGATAAATGAAGACAAGAGTAACGATTACGGCCTAGAGGTCAAGATCATTGAGAAACCACGACCCCAGTCGCCTTCTAAAGGAGATGTTAACCTAAGATGTCTGTCGCCTTCATTTAAGAGTAAGGCTTTTGAATCTTATTTTGTTCCTCTGGAACCTGAGTCACATAACCCATTAGCAGGCAGAGTTTCCTTCGGGGAGAAGCAAGACGTAGAAAACGCTATTGATGTATATTCTAGGCGCCTCATGCAAACCAAACAACAGTTGTCGTTAGTTGAAGAGGAATCTACGCAAGATTTGGACAGTGTGCCATCGAATAACCTTGTAAGTTTATCTCCAGAAAATTCCTTAGACGAATTGAAAAACAAAGACCCTAATAATGACACTGAGGGTGAACTTACCTGTCGTAATACCCCTGACGTTGATGATAAAGACGGATACCCTAAATCGGCTGATTACAACGCTGAAGCAAGAACTTACAATAGCTTCTTCGACGATTTCCGTTCAAGATCAGTTGGTGATCATAAGTTTAAAATGTCTAGCACGATACTACATACTGATACGTCATCAAAAGATTCAGGTTACCCGAGCAGTGCCAATGATGAGAAATGCTATAAGCAGGGTTATTCCTTGCCAACCACGTCTAATCTAAGAAAATCTAACTCTGAAAATAAAATCAGTGATCAACCTAAGAGTCTTGATAGTGTTTCTACGGGGAGTAACGAAAAATGTCCCAAAGCATGGGCGGAACCTTTAAACCACAGTCGACTGTTGTACAAAGACTTCTTCTTAAAGAAAGAAGGACATATAGCTATCCCTCCTAGTAATTCTCCGATTCGCTCAGTAAAACGCGATTCTATCCAAATTCCTAGCAGTAGTGAAACTAACATTATAGTAAAGGTAGAAAATAAGAACGAGAATTTAGAATACCCCACATATCTTCTGAACAGCAGTACTAAAGCATACACGTCTAAAGTTATTGAGGATTATAAGAAAGAATTAGAAGCCATTAACAGCTTGCATGAGCTTACTATTAAAGATATGCAAACGGAAGCCATTTCTCCGACACCTTTGAATATCGACAAAATGTTTGAGCAGCATTCCAACCTGAATGAACAAAACGCGGAACCCCAGTCTTCAGAGGTGAAAGATGAGGATATAAATAATGGTAACAATACTCTAGACATTAGGAAGAGAAACGTATCTAAATTAACTACAAAAGAACTGATACAGAATTATTTGAAAGTGAAGGGTGGTAATACTAAGGAATTTGCTAAAAATCTAAAGAAATTCGAGAATATTGAAGCAAAACATAACTGGAATAATAAACCTTCGATAGAGAATAAACGTACTGTACCAGTGGCAAGGAACCTGACTCAAAGGAATATGTTCACTATTAGAACGCCTATGAGTGCCAGAATAGAGGGTGTACAAAATGATAAAGACATTGATTCCTGGATGTCTCTCTCAGCACCTTCTCCCAGAATACTTGAATTAGGCAACTTAGACACACCTTCTCCGACTGTCGAAGGCATAACTGAAAGCGAACCTAAACCTGCTGAAGAGACGGTTCAAATTCAAGCAATCAAGGAAACTGTACCAACTCCAAGTGTAACTCAAGTGGAACCTACTAAACCGAGAGACCTAACATCCAATTCGACTGTGTTAGATATTTATTCGATGTTGAAAGACATTGAAAGCTTTGGAGAGCATCCGGTGACGGCAGTTACTGACGCAAATTTTCTGGAAGCTCCACAGAAGGAAGTGAAGGAGGAAAGACCAGCTACACCGAAAGATAATTTTATGTAAGTGCACAATAATAAAAGTTACCTATATTAGATACACTGGCATTACTTGCTATATTACAATGGCCTCTTTGGTTCTTAATTTTGTAACACTTTAAATATATAGCAATTACATGTCGACAATGTATACTCAGTTCCTTTCTTGATGGACTTTTAAAATGTTCCAGGGAAATTTTCGAATTTTTAGAGAAAGTGGAACAAAGCGCAAATGATGCTCTCTCAGTGTTGACCAGCACTACACCACAGACTATTCCAAAGTAAGTAAAAAGTAATTACCTTCAAAATGTAGGTACTTGTTTGCGTTTACTAGTATACTTATTAGGTAAGGTAGACGAGGATTAGAAAGAAGGAGGGGGAGGGGGGGGATTGGAAATGGAATGCCCTCTAAGTTAGCTATGAATCAGCTTGCACGAGATCTTACTATCCTCAAAAACCTCAGATATTGTAAAAGAACAACTTTCAATAAAATTGACAACGATTACTCGCGTCCGTATGAAGATAACCTTAGATACTCTACACGTGTCCCCTGGGTGGTGCTAAAGAGTAATCAACTTTAGCCGCTGCACTGCACTCTTCATGAGAGCCTCGCAGCTATTAAACAGAAGCATTTATATATTATGTTTCTGTTATGGAAGCCATACAATAAAATAAAAAAATTGACCACGTGGCAGGCCGAGGCGGAGATTTGATGGCGGGACAACTAGGACGCTTGTCTCAACGACTGGCCAGAAATTGCTCCAGGCCGGGACGAGCGGAAGTAACGGGGGGGGCGCCTCTGTTACTTCCGCGTTAGCCTGTAAAGACAGGCTTAGAAAAAAGATTGCTTTGCAGACGGTCCTGTTTAGTATAATCAGTTTTGCTTCGGACCTAACTTGTATTTTACTGCCAGCTTGGAAGCCATGCTGAAGCTTCCCCAGACGGAACTAGCCCAAAGGCTGGTGACGGCCTCGTTACAGCTCGAGGAGCGTTCGTGCTGCATCGCTCTGCTGCAGGAGAGCTTAGCCAATCACAAGGAACAGGTATGAAATTATTGAGAAGAACCACAATAGAACGGGACTAGCACAACTGTGGCCTGTATCACGAACTTCACGAAACTACAAGCCTTTTCGTGAGTCGTGCAATCCACCATCTTCTCGCGCTCTTTCTCGCGCTAGAGTAATCAGAAAGAGAAGAGTCGGTTTTCCCGCTGATGGTCCAGTTGATTTTATACCTTACCATTGACTAAGAAGACTAGTTTTGGACTGCTAGTTTATCAAAAAATAAAGGATTTATTATAGTTTTATACTTAGGAAAGAATCCATAGTGTGACGAGTAAGTTGTCGTGAAATGATCGTAATACCTAAGTATTATCGTGTTCCATTGTTTTAGATGATCAACAAAGTGAGTAACTTAGAGAAACAGTCGCTCCGCAACATCGGTAAAGTGAAACAGGAGTGCGAAGAAGCCATCAAGAGGCACCAAGCTTTCATCGACCAAGTAAGTTCTGTAATCTATTCCACGAAGTATTCAATTAAACATACATTTTAAAAAATGTAAGCACCCTTAACACAACAAGCTGACACACAAGAACAATCTCGACAGACAAGACTTTCGATTAAAAAAACTGCACTCAAACTGCACCACCAAATGATTATATGATATACATTTTACTTCGCAGATGAAATACTTCTGTGTGCCATTTACGCGCGATAATCTAGCTCTCTCATCATCATCATCATTTTCAGCCCGTAGCTTATAGCCCACGGCTCCCTTCCCTCTCCCTTCTTCAAGTACGCCACCCGTCCCGATCATATGCTAGTCTTATCCAGGAGAGACCCGCGATCTTCCTAATATCTTCTACCCATGGAGCTGGTGAACGGCCGACGCTCCTTTAACATAGAAGTGACCACCATTCTGGTCCACCTACCATCACTCGGTCTGGCTTCCTGCCCAACTCCACTTGATTTTGGTAATACCATCTCTCACCTCTAACTTAATCACCTAATCTCAGCTGATAAACGACAAGAAGACCCTGAACCACCGCATCGAGCAGCTAGTGGACGAGCGGCGCTCTCTTGAGGAGAGATGGAAGCGCTCGGCGCAGGCACTCGAAGAGCGCTACAGGCTCGAGCTGCGGAACCAGCACGACAAGATGGCCGCTTCGCAGCAGGTGACGTCACAACTTAGTATCCCTTTAGTGTCTCCCAAGGAACCTGTTCCCAGCTGATCAACTA
Source organism: Epinotia brunnichana (assembly GCA_963854355.1). Classification (NCBI taxonomy): domain Eukaryota; kingdom Metazoa; phylum Arthropoda; class Insecta; order Lepidoptera; family Tortricidae; genus Epinotia; species Epinotia brunnichana. Next base: position 23,113,241 of record OY977946.1, on the reverse strand, counting down.
CAAGAAGACCCTGAACCACCGCATCCAGCAGCTAGTGGACGAGCGGCGCTTTCTCTTGGAGAAATGGAAGCGCTCGGCGCAGGGCCTGCCAAGTCCCAAGGAACATTCTCAGCTAATAAATGACAAAAAGACCCTGAATCACCGCATGGAGCCGCTAGTGGGCGAGCGGCGCTCTCTCGAGGAGAGATGGAAGCACTCGGAGTAACCTGATCATCCGTCTGTACTGTACGACTATCAAAAGTTAGGTTACGGACGGATGATCAGGCGAATAGATTAAGGACAGGGTGGATGGTTGGACTGACGGATACACAAATACATATTCAATAAGGTAGTTTAGAGAGATGCATGATCACAGATACTGTTAATCGAACTGGATCTGTAAAATAATTGACCCATAATTCGTTAATCTCTTAATTTTCAGGTAGCAAGGCAACGTTGGGTCAGACAAAAGGCGGAGAAAATAAAGGTAACTGCTGGACACAGCTGTCGTCCCCCCGCTCCCTATAATAATCGGTCACACGCTTTCCTCGTCCTCAGAGGCCCTGCAACTTTCATCAGCTCGCTGGTCCAGCTTGTTACTAATCACTTAGTAAACCATACTTTAATATATTTATTCAAAAGTCCACGGAAGTCCCAGTCTATATACATTACTTCATAGCGATTCCCATGAAGTGCCTACAGCTCCATGTAAATTAGAATTTATTTCTCTTAAATTCTAGGAGCTAACAGTGAAAGGCCTCGAAGGAGAGCTTCGCGAGATGGCCGAGCGTCAGCAGAAGGAGGTAGCTGATCTGAAGATGCACCACGCAGAGCAGCTAGGCCGAGCGCAGGCCAAGCAGGCGCAGGAGTTGGAGGCGCTGCGACGAGAGCTCGAGGGGGAGAAGGAGACCGCGCTGGTAAAGGAACGACAGCTGGCCAGCTCCAGGTATTCTTGTTACTGGTCTAGGACTTATTGAGTCTCTTAGCTAAGAGATCGTTTAATTGAAGAACAGCTAGGCCGAGCGTAGGCCAAGCAGGCGCAGGAGTTGGAGGCGCTGCGACGAGAGCTCGAGGGGGAGAAGGAGACCGCGCTGGTCAAGGAACGACAGCTGGCCAGCTCCAGGTATTCTTGTTACTGGTCTAGGACTTATTGAGTCTCTTAGCTAAGATATAGTTTAAATGAAGAGCAGCTAGGCCGAGCGCAGGCCAAGCAGGCGTAGGAGTTGGAGTCGCTGCGGCGAGAGCTCGAGGCGGAGAAGGAGACCGCGTTGGTCAAGGAACGACAGCTGGCCAGCTCCAGGTATCCTTGTTACTGGTCTAAGACTTGTTATCTCCTAGTCTAACAGATACGGTAGCACCACAAAGGTACGGGCTTAAATAAGAAAGCTTGTGGTTCTGTGAGCCAGCTCACTGAATGAATGCGCTATCCTAATCGCATAAGCCACGATATTACAGGGTCGTTATGTCATGAATAATTCAGTCCGACCTCTGGCTCCCACTCGTAGTCTCTCACTCGCATTAATACACGCATTACTAAAGTGCGAAGTACGCGTCATTAAAATGCCATTCATTTGACTTACACATCAATGGTGGGTGACAGACAAACAGTCTGTAATCGAAAGTGGTGTTTGTTAAACTCTGATAGTATCGAAAGTTTGACTAGTTTCTATGGGATGAGAGCTGTCGCCGCTGCCGGCGTCATATTTAACATTGATCCGTCTGTAATCGTAAGAAGGTGCAACCCACACTAATCCAATCTATCCAGTTACGTCCTTGTTCTATCTGTCAGGGCTCAATCACGACTGTGAGCGGCGGCGGCAGTGACTGTGGTGTGCCATACGTGCGAGTGAGAGGCCGCGCTCCGATGTCGTTCCAAAGTACTGCGGGCGCCGGCGCCACCGTTGCCGAGCTGTCAGGGTCGTGACAAAGGACCCAAGTGCTCCAATTCATGAACTAATCACTCAAACTCACGTATTACAGACTTGAGAAGCAGATCCTGGAATTGGAGCTGACGTACCAAGAGCAACGAACCCGGCTGGTGGCGGAGATGCGCGCCGAGAACGAGCGCGTCGCGTCCGGCCTCAGCGAGCGGGAGAAGCAACAGAGGGAGAGCTTCGGTGAGTCTGGAACATTCCGTCCAAATATACAGACTTGAGAAGCAGATACTGCAGTTGGAGCTGACGTACCCTGCTCTTGAGCAAAGAACCTGGCTGGTGGCGGAGATGAGTGCCGAGAATCAGCGATCGGGAGAAGCAACAGAGGGAGAGCTTCGGTGAGTCTGGAACATTCCGTCCAAATATACAGACTTGAGAAGCAGATACTGCAGTTGGAGCTGACGTACCCTGCTCTTGAGCAAAGAACCTGGCTGGTGGCGGAGATGAGTGCCGAGAATCAGCGATCGGGAGAAGCAACAGAGGGAGAGCTTCGGTGAGTCTGGAACATTCCGTGCAATATACAGACTTGAGAAGCAGATACTGCAGTTGGAGCTGACGTTCCCTGCTCTTGAGCAAAGAACCTGGCTGGTGGCGGAGATGCGCGCCGAGAATCAGCGAGCGGGAGAAGCAACAGAGGGAGAGCTTCGGTGAGTCTGGAACATTCCGTGCAAATATACAGACTTGAGAAGCAGATACTGCAGTTGGAGCTGACGTACCCTGCCCTTGCGCAAAGAACCTAGCTGGTGGCGGAGATGCGCGCCGAGAATCAGCGAGCGGGAGAAGCAACAGAGGGAGAGCTTCGGTGAGTCTGGAACATTCCGTGAAAATATACAGACTTGAGAAGCAGATACTGCAGTTGGAGCTGACGTACCCTGCTATTGAGCAAAGAACCCGGCTGGTGGCGGAGATGCGCGCCGAAAATCAGCGATCGGAATAAGCAACAGAGGGAGAGCTTCGGTGAGTCTGGAACATTCCGTGAAAATATACAGACTTGAGAAGTAGATACTGCAGTTGGAGCTGACGTACCCTGCTCTTGAGCAAAGAACCCGGCTGGTGGCGGAGATGCGCGCCGAGAATCAGCGATCGGGAGAAGCAACAGAGGGAGATCTTCGGTGAGTCTGGAACATTCCGTGAAAATATACTATTTTAGGTTCAAAAACACAGTCTGAGAGCGCTCAGAAATGTATTCGGGTTGTAAATTAATATTAGGGGCATACATATACATATACATATCACGCCTTTATTCCCAAAAGGGGTAGGCAGAGCAAATGAAACTTATGTTCCAGCGCCACTTTTAGCATAAATGTGGGTATAAAAGATCGATAAAATGTGATGTTGCAGTGATAGGTTGCTAGCCCATCGCCCACAACACACTTCAACCCTGTTCCCTTAGTCGACTCTTACGACACCCACGGGAAGAAAGGGGGTGGCACTATTCTAACCCGACACCACACGGGGGCAATCTTACACAAATCGAAGTAGCCTCATAACATGTAGTTAATTATGGGAATAATTATTAATAATTATATAGGTAACGTGTAATAATTAAAAGGATCAAGGATGGTGATTCGTGAATAACGGCAAAGAAAGATCTCGTCATATAAATTAAAACTAATTAATTTATATGACGAGATCAAAAATAATTAACCCTAATATTTTCTTCTTCAGAAAAATGGAAAGAAGACCAAGATAAGTTACTGGAAGAGAAGAAAAAATTAATGCAACTGGAGATTGCGAGAGAAAGAGAAAAAATGCAGGTACCTAACCCATTTAAATAAAGCCATAACATTTTCATTAATCGCATTACTTTCTTTTGGAAGCACTGCGAATAGTTCATCTTCGCAATTCATAGGTTTATTTGCAATAGTTCCTTCAAAGGTACTATCCAAAGGAACTACTGCGAATAATCCCTGATTTGTTGTTCTATTTCTAGGAAGAATTGAAACTGGACCGAGAAGAGTTAGAACAAGAGTTCGAACAGCACAAGCGAGAGTTCGAGGCAGAACAACAGCAGGCGCTGAAGAAGAAGGTGACGGAAATAGCCGCGCAGCACCGGCAGGAGCGGGACAGGGAGATAGAGCGGGCCATAGAGAGCATGGAGGCGGAGGCGCAAACAGGACGCAGGGAGTTACAAGACGCAATGAGGTAAGAGACGGCATGAGGGGGATGGAGATACTCGTGCAGCGTGGGTAGAGCGGGACAGGGAGATAGAGCGGGCCATAGAGAGCATGGAGGCGGAGGCGCAAACAGGACGCAGGGAGTTACAAGACGTTATGAGGTAAGAGACGGCATGGGGGGGGATGGAGATACTCGTGCAGCGTGGGTAGAGCGGGACAGGGAGATAGAGCGGGCCATAGAGAGCATGGAGGCGGAGGCGCAAACAGGACGCAGGGAGTTACAAGACGTTATGAGGTAAGAGACGGCATGGGGGGGATGGAGATACTCGTGCAGCGTGGGTAGAGCGGGACAGGGAGATAGAGCGGGCCATAGAGAGCATGGAGGCGGAGGCGCAAACAGGACGCAGGGAGTTACAAGACGTTATGAGGTAAGAGACGGCATGGGGGGGGGATGGAGATACTCGTGCAGCGTGGGTAGAGCGGGACAGGGAGATAGAGCGGGCCATAGAGAGCATGGAGGCGGAGGCGCAAACAGGACGCAGGGAGTTACAAGACGTTATGAGGTAAGAGACGGCATGGGGGGGGGATGGAGATACTCGTGCAGCGTGGGTAGAGCGGGACAGGGAGATAGAGCGGGCCATAGAGAGCATGGAGGCGGAGGCGCAAACAGGACGCAGGGAGTTACAAGACGTTATGAGGTAAGAGACGGCATGGGGGGGGATGGAGATACTCGTGCAGCGTGGGTAGAGCGGGACAGGGAGATAGAGCGGGCCATAGAGAGCATGGAGGCGGAGGCGCAAACAGGACGCAGGGAGTTACAAGACGTTATGAGGTAAGAGACGGCATGGGGGGGGATGGAGATACTCGTGCAGCGTGGGTAGAGCGGGACAGGGAGATAGAGCGGGCCATAGAGAGCATGGAGGCGGAGGCGCAAACAGGACGCAGGGAGTTACAAGACGTTATGAGGTAAGAGACGGCATGGGGGGGGATGGAGATACTCGTGCAGCGTGGGTAGAGCGGGACAGGGAGATGCACCATAAAGAGCATAGAGTATGAGGAGGCCGAGGTGGACGCAGCGAGTTGATTAGTTAGGAAAAACATTTTCACAGAGTGTTGCACCTCTTTCTCTCGTGCGCGGAAGACCTACGAGTACAAGTCTCTTAGAGCGGCCTCACATTACGGCTAATAGGGGTGTAGATACCAAATAAAATACCCAACCAATAATTATGAATTTGCTCGAAAAAGGATCAAAAACATTGTCAAATAGAGAAAAAAGTAAATCAGGGGATTAAATAGTCACAAAGTTATATAAGTGTCCAAGTTTTAAAAGGAATATTCTGTCCCTTTTCCGCAAAACGCACCTTCATATGAAACGATCGTCATTTACGCGTTTTCTACAAGCAATATTAAAATGATCGTAGCTTCGTAATTTTGTGAGATATCAGTATGGGATTTTCGTCACTATAGGCATATTTCTTTGCCTTCTTTCTTTTGGAGTAATAATATATGTTAAGTCTACACACCTATTAGTGGCCGCCAGAGGTGGGCATTAACTCGTTAATCCGTTAATCGTTAATTAACGAAGTTAACATTTCGATTAACGGATTAACTTTTAAGTTAACTTTAAAAATCGTTAAGACTCGTTAACTTCCGTTAATTTTCCCCAAGTCCGTTAATCGTTAATCCATTACCTACGATGTACCAAAAAGATACTGTACGCACCGCGCGAAACGCGTTCTGACAAGTACGTTCGGGCCGGTCGACAAGTGCGGTCCGGTGCACTTACTAGGTATGTCTTGCGGATGCCTGCAAAAAAAAACGATCCATATGCTCCATTTAATCGTTTCATTACTACCATTACTTAGCGCCGGCGCTTAGAGTGTGGAGTGTTTTGTTTAGTACCTACCTAAACAAATACTACTTACGTACTGTTTGGATTTCCGTGACTTTGAATCTGTACTGTCCGTGATACTTTGCGTTTGTGCAGTGAGTGTATTTATATTCTGTTTTATAAAGAAAGAGTGGCATCATCATCATGACATCAGCCGAAAGACGTCCACTGCTGGACATAGCATAGGCCTGCCTGCAAACACTGGCACAATGACCGGTCCTGCGCCACCCGCATCCAGCAGACTCCCGCCACCTATACCAGCTCATTGATCCACCTTGTGGGGGTCTACCCATGCTGTGCCTTCCGGGACGTAGTCGCCACTCACGAACTTATCCGCCCCAACGGCCATCGATTCTACGTGCAATGTGCTCCGCCTACTGTCACTTAAGTTTTTTTTTTTTTTTGGTATGGGGGAAAATGCTTTACGCAGACCACCCGGGTGCAGGGGGTGACCCGAGTGGGTTTTGTGGGACTCCCGTATGAGCTAATGAGACCCACGGTGTACCCACTAAACCCCTCCCACAAGCTGCATTGCCGCCTGGTGGCGAGGTCACGGGAACGCATGCGCACACATCCGCGACCCCGCCGGCGGCAGCCGCCCACAAGCGGCTCCTTCGCGGATGCCCGGGGGCCCTCCACGTGAGGAGGCACGCCAGATGTTTTGGCGCGCCTGCCTCCTCGATCTCCACCTGTTCAGTAGCGGACCCCCCTGAGGTCAGCGGTTTCGCCACTGACCACGTCTCGGCCGCAGAGGATTGGGAAAACGGCGCACCGTAATACGGCATCTCTGCGGTTCCACCAATGCCGTTTCAGCGGAACGGCCCCGCCAAGTTCGCAGGAGGTAGGGAGAGTAGCGCACCGTTATACCAACACGCCTCTCCCCCTGCGATCCGACCTCGGCCGCAGAAGATATAGATAACTCTTCTTCTGCGGTCCCTCCCCAACGCATCCTAAGCGGGCTTAAGCAAGCCCGCTAGGAGCACCCTCCTCGGGCCAGCCGGCAGCCCAAACAGGCCGGCCCTGGGTGCCTCTTAGCTTCGCCGTGGGTGACCAGTCCACGGTTACTAAGCCCCACCGCCCCTACAAGGCGAGAACCCTCGAGGGGGGAGTGAAACTCCCCTCAAGGGGTAAGTGAAACTCCCCTCGCATAACCCTTCCTATTAATCTTTGGTTGACTTTGAGCCTTTTACTGAAGCTCTAGCTTACTATGCCTCTTAAGGCCACGTAGGAAAACGAGTGTACTATATAAGTAATGCAATTTTTATCACGTGTTAACGGATTAACGTTAACTTCCGTTAAATCTTCCGAAATGTAACGCTTTAACGTTTAACGAAGTTAACTTTTTGATTAACGGTGCCCAGCTATGGCCGGCTATGGCCTCCAGTTAAGTCACTACACGAGTCGCAGCCACTGGCTCAATATGCGGTCGCTCTTATACGGGGGCGCGGTCTTAGAGAATCGAGGAACGTTCTTAAGGCTCTCTTTTCTCCCTCTCACTGAGCATACGCGTGAGCGAGATAAATAGAAGTGCGTGTTCGAAAGCGCGGATATCATGTTTTTCGGAATATTTCAGGAAACGAGAAGAAATTTAAGTACGTAAAAAAATAAAGTTATTGCCCATTATTTTATGCAGAAGATTATAAAATTTCAACTTTTTCTGATAAAAAATGGAGCAGTAAACTGGTTACAACAACTGTTACAAGTGAAATAATAGGGTTCACTTTAGTTATTTTTTTCTCTACTTTCTTTTGTTGAAATGGGTTTCTACGAAAACTATTTTACTTCTCATATCTTGCAGATTATGATATATTTTTTCCAACACTAAACTGTTACGTTATAATATACTACTAAACAACTAATTTTTACGAAAATTTGAAAGGTCGAACCTTAACGTTGTAAATGTATCGGCAGGAGGAACAAGGAGCAGTACGAGTGTGAGCTTCGCGAGCTGGCGGAGACCGAGCAGGCCACGCTGCGCCGCTACCAGGACGCGCAGGCGAGAGTGCGGGACACTGAGGACCGCTGTAAGACTGTAGGCTTGCCGATTAACTGAGACTGCGCTTGTACGGGACACTGAGGACCGCTGTAAGACTGTAGGCTTGCCGATTAACTGAGACTGCGCTTGTACGGGACACTGAGGACCGCTGTAAGACTGTAGGCTTGCCGATTAACTGAGACTGCGCTTGTACGGGACACTGAGGACCGCTGTAAGACTGTAGGCTTGCCGATTAACTGAGACTGCGCTTGTACGGGACACTGAGGACCGCTGTAAGACTGTAGGCTTGCCGATTAACTGAGACTGCGCTTGTACGGGACACTGAGGACCGCTGTAAGACTGTAGGCTTGCCGATTAACTGAGACTGCGCTGGTACGGGACACTGAGGACCGCTGTAAGACTGTAGGCTTGCCGATTAACTGAGACTGCGCTTGTACGGGACACTGAGGACCGCTGTAAGACTGTAGGCTTGCCGATTAACTGAGACTGCGCTTGTACGGGACACTGAGGACCGCTGTAAGACTGTAGGCTTGCCGATTAACTGAGACTGCGCTTGTACGGGACACTGAGGACCGCTGTAAGACTGTAGGCTTGCCGATTAACTGAGACTGCGCTTGTACGGGACACTGAGGACCGCTGTAAGACTGTAGGCTTGCCGATTAACTGAGACTGCGCTTGTACGGGACACTGAGGACCGCTGTAAGACTGTAGGCTTGCCGATTAACTGAGACTGCGCTTGTACGGGACACCGAGGACCGCTGTAAGACTGTAGGCTTGCCGATTAACTGAGACTGCGCTTGTACGGGACACCGAGGACCGCTGTTGTAGGCTTGCCGATTAACTGAGACTGCGCTTGTACGGGACACTGAGGACCGCTGTAAGACTGTAGGCTTGCCGATTAACTGAGACTGCGCTTGTACGGGACACCGAGGACCGCTGTAAGACTGTAGGCTTGCCGATTAACTGAGACTGCGCTTGTACGGGACACCGAGGACCGCTGTAAGACTGTAGGCTTGCCGATTAACTGAGACTGCGCTTGTACGGGACACCGAGGACCGCTGTAAGACTGTAGGCTTGCCGATTAACTGAGACTGCGCTTGTACGGGACACCGAGGTCCGCTGTAAGACTGTAGGCTTGCCGATTAACTGAGACTGCGCTTGTACGGGACACTGAGGACCGCTGTAAGACTGTAGGCTTGCCGATTAACTGAGACTGCGCTTGTACGGGACACCCAGGACCGCTGTAAGACTGTAGGCTTGCCGATTAACTGAGACTGCGCTTGTACGGGACACCGAGGACCGCTGTAAGACTGTAGGCTTGCCGATTAACTGAGACTGCGCTTGTACGGGACACCGAGGACCGCTGTAAGACTGTAGGCTTGCCGATTAACTGAGACTGCGCTTGTACGGGACACCGAGGACCTCTGTAAGACTGTAGGCTTGCCGATTAACTGAGACTGCGCTTGTGCGGGACACTGAGGACCGCTGTAAGACTGTAGGCTTGCCGATTAACTGAGACTGCGCTTGTACGGGACACTGAGGACCGCTGTAAGACTGTAGGCTTGCCGATTAACTGAGACTGCGCTTGTACGGGACACCGAGGACCGCTGTAAGACTGTAGGCTTGCCGATTAACTGAGACTGCGCTTGTACGGGACACTGAGGACCGCTGTAAGACTGTAGGCTTGCCGATTAACTGAGACTGCGCTTGTACGGGACACTGAGGACCGCTGTAAGACTGTAGGCTTGCCGATTAACTGAGACTGCGCTTGTACGGGACACCGAGGACCGCTGTAAGACTGTAGGCTTGCCGATTAACTGAGACTGCGCTTGTACGGGACACCGAGGACCGCTGTTGTAGGCTTGCCGATTAACTGAGACTGCGCTTGTACGGGACACTGAGGACCGCTGTAAGACTGTAGGCTTGCCGATTAACTGAGACTGCGCTTGTACGGGACACCGAGGACCGCTGTAAGACTGTAGGCTTGCCGATTAACTGAGACTGCGCTTGTACGGGACACCGAGGACCGCTGTTGTAGGCTTGCCGATTAACTGAGACTGCGCTTGTACGGGACACTGAGGACCGCTGTAAGACTGTAGGCTTGCCGATTAACTGAGACTGCGCTTGTACGGGACACCGAGGACCGCTGTAAGACTGTAGGCTTGCCGATTAACTGAGACTGCGCTTGTACGGGACACCGAGGACCGCTGTAAGACTGTAGGCTTGCCGATTAACTGAGACTGCGCTTGTACGGGACACCGAGGACCGCTGTAAGACTGTAGGCTTGCCGATTAACTGAGACTGCGCTTGTACGGGACACCGAGGACCGCTGTTGTAGGCTTGCCGATTAACTGAGACTGCGCTTGTACGGGACACTGAGGACCGCTGTAAGACTGTAGGCTTGCCGATTAACTGAGACTGCGCTTGTACGGGACACCGAGGACCGCTGTAAGACTGTAGGCTTGCCGATTAACTGAGACTGCGCTTGTACGGGACACCGAGGACCGCTGTAAGACTGTAGGCTTGCCGATTAACTGAGACTGCGCTTGTACGGGACACCGAGGACCGCTGTAAGACTGTAGGCTTGCCGATTAACTGAGACTGCGCTTGTACGGGACACCGAGGACCGCTGTAAGACTGTAGGCTTGCCGATTAACTGAGACTGCGCTTGTACGGGACACCGAGGACCGCTGTAAGACTGTAGGCTTGCCGATTAACTGAGACTGCGCTTGTACGGGACACCGAGGACCGCTGTAAGACTGTAGGCTTGCCGATTAACTGAGACTGCGCTTGTACGGGACACCGAGGACCGCTGTAAGACTGTAGGCTTGCCGATTAACTGAGACTGCGCTTGTACGGGACACCGAGGACCGCTGTAAGACTGTAGGCTTGCCGATTAACTGAGACTGCGCTTGTACGGGACACCGAGGACCGCTGTAAGACTGTAGGCTTGCCGATTAACTGAGACTGCGCTTGTACGGGACACTGAGGACCGCTGTAAGACTGTAGGCTTGCCGATTAACTGAGACTGCGCTTGTACGGGACACTGAGGACCGCTGTAAGACTGTAGGCTTGCCGATTAACTGAGACTGCGCTTGTACGGGACACCGAGGACCGCTGTAAGACTGTAGGCTTGCCGATTAACTGAGACTGCGCTTGTACGGGACACTGAGGACCGCTGTAAGACTGTAGGCTTGCCGATTAACTGAGACTGCGCTTGTACGGGACACTGAGGACCGCTGTAAGACTGTAGGCTTGCCGATTAACTGAGACTGCGCTTGTACGGGACACCGAGGACCGCTGTAAGACTGTAGGCTTGCCGATTAACTGAAACTGCGCTTGTACGGGACACCGAGGACCGCTGTAAGACTGTAGGCTTGCCGATTAACTGAGACTGCGCTTGTACGGGACACCGAGGACCGCTGTAAGACTGTAGGCTTGCCGATTAACTGAGACTGCGCTTGTACGGGACACCGAGGACCGCTGTAAGACTGTAGGCTTGCCGATTAACTGAGACTGCGCTTGTACGGGACACCGAGGACCGCTGTAAGACTGTAGGCTTGCCGATTAACTGAGACTGCGCTTGTACGGGACACTGAGGACCGCTGTAAGACTGTAGGCTTGCCGATTAACTGAGACTGCGCTTGTACGGGATACCGAGGACCGCTGTAAGACTGTAGGCTTGCCGATTAACTGAGACTGCGCTGGTACGGGACACTGAGGACCGCTGTAAGACTGTAGGCTTGCCGATTAACTGAGACTGCGCTTGTACGGGACACTGAGGACCGCTGTAAGACTGTAGGCTTGCCGATTAACTGAGACTGCGCTTGTACGGGACACTGAGGACCGCTGTAAGACTGTAGGCTTGCCGATTAACTGAGACTGCGCTTGTACGGGACACTGAGGACCGCTGTAAGACTGTAGGCTTGCCGATTAACTGAGACTGCGCTTGTACGGGACACTGAGGACCGCTGTAAGACTGTAGGCTTGCCGATTAACTGAGACTGCGCTTGTACGGGACACCGAGGACCGCTGTAAGACTGTAGGCTTGCCGATTAACTGAGACTGCGCTTGTACGGGACACCGAGGACCGCTGTAAGACTGTAGGCTTGCCGATTAACTGAGACTGCGCTTGTACGGGACACCGAGGACCGCTGTAAGACTGTAGGCTTGCCGATTAACTGAGACTGCGCTTGTACGGGACACCGAGGACCGCTGTAAGACTGTAGGCTTGCCGATTAACTGAGACTGCGCTTGTACGGGACACCGAGGACCGCTGTAAGACTGTAGGCTTGCCGATTAACTGAGACTGCGCTTGTACGGGACACCGAGGACCGCTGTAAGACTGTAGTGTGCAGGACGGCATAGAATAAACCCGCTATAAACATAAAATTGTCAGTCGCGACCTAACTTGTAATAATCTAGCTTATAAACCTTCTTATAACATAGGCATTGCGCTACTATTGCCTTATGTAATTGGCACCTGAAATAAAGAATAATAGGCCTCACATTTCATTCCTACATAGTAAAAAAAGGGTAATATACCGCTGGTTTCCTAAATAACGAGTGGATAACACTAAGTTTCCACTAAGAAATATAGACAGACTAAAGGAAACCTAGAGATCCTACTCGCGCGCCAGTCAGGCAACGACTGATGGGCGAGCGAGGGGGGAAACCCGGTATTTATACCTCAGGTGGGGAACGAGGTACGTATATACGGGCGGACACGGAATCCCCGCGTTTCAGATGCATTTTGACGCCGAACGAGCGGGATCTCGTGTAATAATGTATTATAAATAGCATAGAAATAGGTATAAGCACTGTAAATAATGTATTAGAGTAAGATTGAACTATAATAAATGAACATGTCATTTCGCGCCAAAATTTCCCGCGCAAATCGCTTTCCCGCCAAATATACGGGGCGAAGGGGCGTCCGGCCGAGGTAACTTAATAGTATAAATTGGGCGGCCAGACCCCATGAAATTCAGTACCTACAGTAGCAGCGAAGTGACATTACTTGAAAAAGTAAACAAGCCTTTCAATTCAGAACCCCGACCCGACCAAGTTCCTGCTAAGCCGTAACGACCAACGCCGAAGGTGCAGGATTTCCTTTCAAATTCTACTCAGCCCAGAGCCAGTCATAGGTGCGTCTCGCACATGCTGGTCCATCGAAAACCGGATTCTACATAGAGGATGCCCCTTACAAGATCGAAAGCAGGAAAACGCACGTTCGGTCAACTTATCGCAGCGAACATCAGAGAAGCCATGCTGGAAGAAGCAACCACGTCCACGTCGGGAACTGCTACTACTCAAGAAGGTTCGAGGCCCTCGCAGGAGACTTCGCGAACAAGCACTCCTGCGACGCCGGCGCCTCGGCCAGACCTGCAGCCAAGGTCACCCATAGGGCAGCAACCTCATGATGCCGCGCAGTGGAGAACACTGCCTCATGAAACCCCACAGTCAACGCTGCCACCCATAGTGCCGTCAAGAACTACGTGTCAAGACGGCTCGAGGCCCTCGCAGGAAACCCCACAGACAAGCACTCCTGCGACGCCGGCGCCTCGTCCAGACCCACAGCCGAGGTCACCCATAGGGCAGCATCATGATGCCGCGCAGTCACAAACACTGCCTCATGAAACCCCACAGTCAACGCTGCCACCCATAGTCCCGCTGCTGCAGGAGAGCCTACACCCTGCAGCAACACTGCGGCAGGAAACCCCACAGTCAAGCCAGCATCCTGCCGCACGGCCGCCGTCAAAATCGGTGAAAACAACGTCGAGTCATCGCGTCCGCCGTCTCGCACAAGCGCGAGAAGAAGCCCTCCGAATCAAATTGGAGCTCGCGCAAGCGCGCATAGCCGCCATAGAAGCCGAAGACAGCGACGATGACACCGGCACAATATCTACAGTCCAACAAGAACGCCGCATAGATGAATGGCTCGAGACCAGCCAGAGACATGTCCTCGCCATCTCCAATGCACCTTACATCGAAGAACCCGAGCCTGCAACCCCACAGTACGCCGAGCAGGCTCGGGAGAGGAGCCCCGCCGAGGGCGCGGGACAGGGCGCCGCTGCCGTGCGCCCCGCCGTCCCCGCCCCTCCCCCCGCCGGGGGAACCCACGCCCCCGTTTTCGCGCCAACGCCGCCGCGCCCACGCGAAACAGACGCATATCCGCCGCCGTTAATGTATTCACAAGCGAATGCGCAAGAAGATAGCGCCATAGTAATGAAGAATCAACAAAGTGTGAACCTGAGTGAGCTCGCCTCTGCCATCGCCATCGCCGCGCGTGCCGGCCCGAGAGAGTCATCACGCTATCACGCCGAGTTGCCGCCATTCAGCGGCTCGCATCAAGAATGGCTATCATTCAAAGCCGCCTACAACGGAACCACCGCAAATTATAATGAAGTGGATAATATAGCAAGATTAAGAAGATGCCTCAAAGGGAGGGCCAAAGAAGCCGTCGAGAGCCTCCTCATTTACAACGCTCGCGCAGACGAAGTAATGAGAAGCCTAGAAGCCCGCTTCGGCCGCCCAGACGCCATTGCCCTCGCCGAGCTCGAGCGTTTACGCGCCCTACCGCGCCTTAACGACGGGCCGCTCGACATCTGCGTCTTCGCCAGCCGTGTAGCCAACGTCATAGCCACACTCAAGGCTCTTGACCGCGCTCACTATCTACACAGCCCGGAGACGACAAGGGCAATGATGGAGAAATTTACGCCCGCCCTACGCTACAGATGGTTCGACTACGCGAATACGCAGAAAAACGACGAGCCTGAGCTAATAAAGATATCAGCCTTCCTGCAACGCGAGGCGGACTACTGCGCGCTCTACGCGCAGCCCGAGAACGTCGACGGTGCAAATCCTCATCCTGCAAAGAGGACACACCGAGCCTTCGCGACCACAGACAAGCCTTCACCTAAGTGCGCCGCCTGCAACAACACCGGTCACCCAATAGATAAATGCACTAAGTTTATCGAAAAAGCCGTTGAAGACCGGTGGAAACTAGCCAAAGATCAACGGCTATGTTTCCGATGCCTGCGCTACAAGAACAGGATGCACTCATGCAAGCGCACGAAGTGCGAGCGAGACGGCTGCGAATACTTCCACCACAACTTGCTACATTATCAACGAATCGAAGAAAGAAACGAGGCCGTCACATCGACACGCGCCTCCCGAGAAGCGAGAGCTTATCTAAAAATTATCCCGGTCACAGTCTCTGGACCGGCGGGAGCCGTCGAGACCTACGCCCTCCTCGACGACGGCTCCACGATAACACTTGTACAAGAAGAGCTCGCGAACGACTTAGGCCTGGACGGCCCGACAGTGCCGCTACAAATAGAAGCTATAACGAAAGAAAAAATCGACGCATCGAGATCACGCCGTGTTACGCTCAGCATCCGCGGCACCGACCAACCTTATAGGGTCGGTGCGCATACCATAGACGATCTGAGCCTATCACCACAGTCCGTTAAGAAGGAGGATCTCCGCGAGTGCGCACACTTATGCGACATAGAAGATAGCCTGCGGTACGAGTCAGCGAGACCTAGAGTGTTAATCGGACAAGATAACTGGCATTTACTCGTCAGTAATGAAACACGCCGCGGCCAGCGGCATCAGCCAGCGGCATCCCTAACGCCGCTAGGCTGGGTGCTACACGGTGCACACACACGCATCACAGGCAAACAAGTACATGCGACGCATCGCTTGACCACTATTGAAGAAGCCGAGAAAAATGAAGATTTGAATTTACAACTCAGTGAATATTTCGCGCTCGAAAACCTACTTATCGAGCCGAAGTTACCCCAGTCAAGCCCGGAAGAGCGGGCGCGTATCATGCTAGCCCAGTCAATAACGACTACAGCCGACGGCCATTATGAAGCACCGCTATTATGGAAACAACCCGACAGCCGCTTGCCTGACAACTACGAAAATACACTGAGAAGACTTCATAACATAGAAAAGAAACTCGACAAAAATAAAGAGCTTAAAAGCAAATATAGTGAAGAAATGGACGCCCTTGTCTCGAAGGGCTACGCCGAGCCTGCGCCGCCCACCAAGTCATCAAGAGTGTGGTACCTCCCCCATTTCCCGGTGCTGAATCCTAGCAAGCCCGGGAAAGTCCGAATCGTCCACGACGCCGCCGCGCCTACAAGGGGCGTGTCGCTCAATGACCGCCTACTGACAGGCCCGGCCCTCCTACAGTCGCTGCCAGGCGTCCTTATGCGCTTCCGGCAACACCCAGTCGCCGTGGGGGCGGATATTAAAGAAATGTTCATGCAAGTGAAAGTCAAATCTGAAGACAGAGACGCCCTGCGCTATCTATGGCGGGGCGACCGGCGGGGCGACGACGCGCCGCAAGAATATCGCATGACTTCACTCATTTTTGGCGCTACTTGTTCACCGTCAATAGCAATATATGTGAAGAACGTCAACGCCCAGAAACACGAAGAAACGCATCCAGAGGCCGTCAAAGCAATAATAAGACATCACTACGTCGATGACTACCTACACAGCTTCAAAACGGAAGAAGACGCGATTCGAGTGTCAAGTGATGTACGCGATATACATAGAGAGGCCCATTACGAACTACGCCAATGGACCTCTAACTCCACGCGGGTCCTCCGAGCCCTCACTTCGGAGGACGCCACGTCCGCGCCCGTCGAACTGAATAAGAGCGAAATGAAAAATGAACGAATCCTGGGACAAATATGGAAACCCGCGAGCGACGAACTCGCCTTCAACTTGGACCTCAGCCGCCTACCTCCCGGAGCCCTGGACGACATCGAGCCTACCAAAAGGCAAATATTGAAAATAACAATGTCGATCTTCGACCCTCTCGGGCTAGCGGCGCCGGTAACCATCATAGCAAAGAAAATCCTACAAGAGGTGTGGCGGCGCGGAACTGGCTGGGATGACAAGCTGGATGCAGACTTAGCGCGCCAATGGACGGAGTGGACGCTGCACCTAAGGGCATTGCGAGACCTCGCGATTCCGCGCGCCTACCCCTACTACGGCGACGCCCTCGAAACCGACGCCGCGCAACGCGGTATCAGCTGGCGCTTCATACCGGCGGGAGCCCCATTTATGGGCGGGGCATGGGAGAGGATGGTACGAGCCGTCAAGAGAGCCCTACACGCCGTGCTCAACGAGCGCCGCCCCAGCGAGGAGACCCTGACTACTCTGCTCGCCGAGGCCGAATATACAGTGAACAGCCGCCCCCTCACTCACGTGGCGGTTGATCCTGACGAGCCAGAAGCCATCACGCCGAACCACTTCCTCCTCGGTGGCTCAGCCCGGGCCCCCAACCCCGGGACATTCGACGACACCGCACTCATCGGCCGCGCGACTTGGCGGACGAGCCAACGCCTGGCCGAGCACTTCTGGGCCCGCTGGCTCCGGGAGTACCTGCCCTCACTCCAGTACCGGCGGGAGCCCTACGGTCATGGGCGGCCTATCAACGTCGGCGACATCGTGCTAGTGGCCGACGGGAATCTGCCTCGCAACACATGGCCACGAGGCCGGGTTACAGCTATATACCCGGGCCCCGACGGCGTGACACGAGCAGTGGACGTGACCACCAAGGGCGGAGTCTTCAGAAGACCGACCAAGAAGCTGGTGATCCTGCCGACGGAGCCTGAGAACCTGCACGCAAAAGAAGATCCAACGTTCACCCGAACGATGGTCGGCGGGAGAGATGTGCAGGACGGCATAGAATAAACCCGCTATAAACATAAAATTGTCAGTCGCGACCTAACTTGTAATAATCTAGCTTATAAACCTTCTTATAACATAGGCATTGCGCTACTATTGCCTTATGTAATTGGCACCTGAAATAAAGAATAATAGGCCTCACATTTCATTCCTACATAGTAAAAAAGGGTAATATACCGCTGGTTTCCTAAATAACGAGTGGATAACACTAAGTTTCCACTAAGAAATATAGACAGACTAAAGGAAACCTAGAGATCCTACTCGCGCGCCAGTCAGGCAACGACTGATGGGCGAGCGAGGGGGGAAACCCGGTATTTATACCTCAGGTGGGGAACGAGGTACGTATATACGGGCGGACACGGAATCCCCGCGTTTCAGATGCATTTTGACGCCGAACGAGCGGGATCTCGTGTAATAATGTATTATAAATAGCATAGAAATAGGTATAAGCACTGTAAATAATGTATTAGAGTAAGATTGAACTATAATAAATGAACATGTCATTTCGCGCCAAAATTTCCCGCGCAAATCGCTTTCCCGCCAAATATACGGGGCGAAGGGGCGTCCGGCCGAGGTAACTTAATAGTATAAATTGGGCGGCCAGACCCCATGAAATTCAGTACCTACAGTAGCAGCGAAGTGACATTACTTGAAAAAGTAAACAAGCCTTTCAATTCAGAACCCCGACCCGACCAAGTTCCTGCTAAGCCGTAACGACCAACGCCGAAGGTGCAGGATTTCCTTTCAAATTCTACTCAGCCCAGAGCCAGTCATAGGTGCGTCTCGCACATGTAGGCTTGCCGATTAACTGAGACTGCGCTTGTACGGGACACCGAGGACCGCTGTAAGACTGTAGGCTTGCCGATTAACTGAGACTGCGCTTGTACGGGACACCGAGGACCGCTGTAAGACTGTAGGCTTGCCGATTAACTGAGACTGCGCTTGTACGGGACACCGAGGACCGCTGTAAGACTGTAGGCTTGCCGATTAACTGAGACTGCGCTTGTACGGGACACCGAGGACCGCTGTAAGACTGTAGGCTTGCCGATTAACTGAGACTGCGCTTGTACGGGACACCGAGGACCGCTGTAAGACTGTAGGCTTGCCGATTAACTGAGACTGCGCTTGTACGGGACACCGAGGACCGCTGTAAGACTGTAGGCTTGCCGATTAACTGAGACTGCGCTTGTACGGGACACCGAGGACCGCTGTAAGACTGTAGGCTTGCCGATTAACTGAGACTGCGCTTGTACGGGACACCGAGGACCGCTGTAAGACTGTAGGCTTGCCGATTAACTGAGACTGCGCTTGTACGGGACACCGAGGACCGCTGTAAGACTGTAGGCTTGCCGATTAACTGCGACTGCGCTTGTACGGGACACCGAGGACCGCTGTAAGACTGTAGGCTTGCCGATTAACTGAGACTGCGCTTGTACGGGACACCGAGGACCGCTGTAAGACTGTAGGCTTGCTGATTAACTGAGACTGCGCTTGTACGGGACACCGAGGACCGCTGTAAGACTGTAGGCTTG
This sequence comes from Epinotia brunnichana, assembly GCA_963854355.1. Lineage (NCBI taxonomy): Eukaryota > Metazoa > Arthropoda > Insecta > Lepidoptera > Tortricidae > Epinotia > Epinotia brunnichana. The sequence goes on along the minus strand of OY977946.1, from coordinate 23,094,081 downwards.
CCGATTAACTGAGACTGCGCTTGTACGGGACACCGAGGACCGCTGTAAGACTGTAGGCTTGCCGATTAACTGAGACTGCGCTTGTACGGGACACCGAGGACCGCTGTAAGACTGTAGGCTTGCCGATTAACTGAGACTGCGTCTGTACGGGACGAGGCGTGCGAGCGGCACGCACAGTCTCAGTCAAGCGCGAGAGCTATAGCGCTCGTCCTGGAGCCATGCATGATCAGGAATGCAGGCGACTATAAGGTGGGACGCGACGCGGGTATGTGACGCGGGACGCGGGCTATATCTCTCTAGCACAGCGGAATGTAATGGAAAGAAGACCAAACTCAAACTTGGAGTAACCAAACTGAGGAATTACCTACGCATTACCTCCATCCGCCTTCCTGTTGCGTAAATTGGCCGAGAATAGGCCTCTAGTGATTCCTCGTGAACTTCAGAGATGGTTAAAGTACACTCAGCGTCAAATACTTTGTAGCAACCAAAGTAGTCAAATACACCATATATTTATTATGGTGTACCAAACTATTTGGCTACTTTGACTGCTACAGAGTATTTGACGCTGAGTGTACCTACAATCGGCGTATTTATACTTATATACAGCTTGATTCTCGCGCAACGCCACGCAACGCGTAAACGAGACATAGCAACTGAGTTTTCCTAATGGCTACGCCAGCAACTGAGTTTTCCTAATGGCTACGCCTCTATGCGGTAGGTAGATATTGAAAATATTTTTTTTAAATTTCAGGTGCCGAACTAGAAATAACGATCAACCAGCTTGAAACTAGAAACAAACTTATTACTGAGGTAATTTATTTTTACCACAGATGTATGAATATAAGGAGATCGGACATGCCGGCCGATTTGTATTGAGTACGCCTGTCGCAAGTTCATTAACCCACACAAAGCACAAGTAATTGACAAGACAAAGCACGCACACATCTAAAACACACTTGTATACCTACGCTCTTATTGGACAATACACGCGCATCATATCAGGCATTTTGGGCAGAAACGTAATATTCTTTGCGATCAGTACGCGTGCACACTCGGTAACAACGGACGGTGAACTAGCGGCAGAGTATGCCCATTGAGCTAACAACTGCGACGCGGCCGCCGGCGGCTTGCCCTCTCTCTAGTATTCTATGCTCTGAGATTTTTACCGTTACCGTATAATTATATTAATTATTTACATGGTGAACACTGGCGCAGCGTGGAGGTGCTAAGGTTTTAAAGTCATGTTAAAAATGGTAATGATATCGTACTGAATATCCCAAGTCACTATTCTCTATATCGTTGTACTGCTGTTATAGTAAAGCCCAAGACTTTCAACGCTGGTATTCTTAACACCACACTGTACCATTTTTTAACCGACTTCAAAAAAGGAGGAGGTTCTCAATTCGTCTGTATTTTTTAGGGTTCCGTACTCAAAGAGTAAAACGGGACCCTATTACTTTTTCTTTGTTTGAAAGCATATACTTCCAGATTGGTCCCGTTGTCACCAAAGTCCAGTTCTGATGATGAGATCCTGGAGAAATCGAAGGAACTCTTCAAATGTTATAGGCAAACTTGAAGCAATTTGGCTACTGATTTGAAGTCGGTTAAAACTTTGTTTTTAAAGTACAATTATTTTATGTCAGCTGCAAAAGTACCAAGTGCTCAAAATGACCTACAATCGACGTTTTTGGCTAAATGTCAGCTGATATATTTTTCACGAATTCATCGTTGCTTGCCGAATGGAATTCGTTCAGTGTGCCATGATACTGAACAAAAATTATAAATACTATTACAGAAGAATTCCCAACTGGAATCGGCCGCGGAACAGATCCGGTCGAGTTGCGAGGCGGCCTGGCAACAGCGCGTCGACACGCTGAAGAAAGAGATAGAGGACATGAAGAGGACGCACGAGGAGCAGATGCACCAACTATATGCCAAGTAAGTTCGTTCAATACGTATAGCACTCAGAGCATAGAATACTAGAGAGAGGACAAGCCGCCGGCGGCCGTGTCGCAGCTGTATGCTCAATGGGCATACACTGCCATACTGTGCACGCGTGCTGATCGCAGAGAATATTACGTTTTTTTCCCAAAATGCCTGATATGATGCGTGTGTATTGTCCAATAAGCGCGTAGGTATACAAGTGTGTGTGTTTTAGATGTGTGCGTGCTTTGTCTTGTCAATTACTTGGGCGTTGTGTGGGTTAATGTACTTGTGACAGGCGTACTCAATACAAATGGGCCGGCATGTCCGATCTCCTTATATTCATACATCTGTGGTATAGCATGTCCACTGTCCAATAAAGTTGCAATCAACCTTGCACATGAATCTCGTCACCCAGCGATAGCGTTAAGGCGACGTGAACTCAGAAACCGGATTTTTAAAAAGTCGTAGCTCTTGTTTGGATTATAATACGGCTGCCCTAAATTTAATTAGCACGCTTGAGGCCTTTCTCGGGGGACAACAGCTATTCGAATCCTGAGTTTTTGACTTTCGCTCGATAGAAAAAAATCGCGAACATAGGTCTAAAATACACTTTAAAAATGCCTAACAAATTATACACAACAGCTAAACATATTAAAATTGGTTCTAAAAATCGGCAATATCATGTTTGAGGGAACTTAGCTATTACTTTTTTATTTATTGAAACGCAAAAAATATATATATAAACATGATATCCGCGCTTCCGAACACGCGCTTCCATCTCGCTCACGCTTATACTCAGTGAGAGGGAGAAAAGACCACGAGCCTACGTTGCCTTAACTGAATCGGCATGTGGAGCAGAACTAGTCTTCCCTTTACTGGTCCATACCAATCCCCGTAAATGTTGACCTGCGCCTAATGGTCGCACCACACTTGGGCGTTCGTGTTCGCGTTGCGTCGTTGCCTCTTTCATTTGCCGTAAGAAGGAAAAAGATGCAACACGATTATTTGGGCAAACACCGCCAAGTGTGGTGCGACAATAACAGTGTGATATATAAATCTGAATGCTGGCCAATAGCCAGTTAGGTTGGTAACGAATAAAATCTAGACTACCAATTAACTAAATGTATTTTCATCACACTTGCTCATAAATGGTGTTATTCCATGCCTGTATACAGAAGGTCAATGGCCTAAATTGTTCCCGCGGGAAATAATGGTCCCAAGGGAATAATGAGCTTGTGTGTGATCTGATTGGTTAAGCAAACCTGGACGGCCGCTCGCGACAAGAATTCTGCTCTGTGATTGGTTGAAAATAAAATCGAGCAGGCTCTGTGATTGGTTGAAATATTGAAACTCCGCCCTCCACTCGCACTAATCTGGAAGTGAAGTTGTCAATTTCGTCAACATTTGATTGTATGCTTGTATGAAACATAGGTTTTTCTGACTTTTGTGGATATTTATTTCCTCGCAAATATGATGAAAAACATTGTGTATAACACGGGCGTAAGAATATTGCAAACTCGAGTCATCAAAGCCCCTTCGCCTACGGCGTCGGGCTTTTGATAGACTCTCGTTTGCAATAGTCCTCATATGCCCCTTGTTAAATAATTGTAGGTATAGAGAGATGATTGACGTGTGGTCCACCAGAAACGGAGACAAATAGATTGACGTCGGAAAATAACTGTTCTGATAAGAACGGCTGATTGCTCTGACAAGAGCAGTTTCTGGTTGTCCTGAGAAGGACATTTTGTAATTGCGAAGACGCCGGCAATGCAGCACCCAATCATCTTCAAGGTCTTCATTGTTGAGGCTTTTCGTCTTCGATCTTCGAGCACGGAGCAGCAGAGCAGCGATGTGTTCGTCTCGACGGCCGGCGCAGAAAAAGACTGAATTTCGCGCGGCCAAAGTATTTATAGGTGAGCGAGCCGAGCGCAAGATCACGCCACCTATCTCCCTCCTGCTCACGCGCATCCGTCTCGCTCTAATTTTGTAAATGTTGCGGATTAATCCTGTCGCTAGTTGTATGCCTTTTTCTTGTATATAGTTAGGCCTATTTTGTAAATAAATTCATTCCAGTTCTACAGTTACAACAGAGTTTATCTTCAAGTACCTACAATCCTCCGGCAGTCCTCCAGTGACGCAACCTCTGTTAAACAATGTACTATTATTTCAGAGTAAAAGTGGCCGTGGCACGCAAGGACTCCGCCATACAGGCCTTGACGCGCGAAGCGGCCAAGTACCAGGAGAAGATAACCATGCTGGAGCAAAAACTGCAGCAGCAGCGCAAGGACTTTCTCAAACAAAAGTGAACCTTACCTACCGCGGTTACGGTTGATTGTCGTATAATTACGTTGGTAGTGACATTCAGACCCACCTTGACGCACAGGGGAAAAACCGAACTGTAGAAAAAAGTCCAGTGGGTAAGTAAAAATGTACCTTACCAACCGAAGTCGTGGTTAATTGTGGTATGACAGTTCACTTTGTACCAGGAGAAAATAGCGGTGCTGGAGAAATTAGCTGCAAACAAAAAAGAAACTGACAGGGCTGGATAACATAGTAATTTATAGTCGACTCGACTTGTTCATTCAAGCGGGCTTTTATGCTTTTTTGTTAGCTTTAGTACTAATTATTGAGATCTCACGTGTGCGATGCCAATTTCCACTAATAAGTAAGTATGTAGATTTTGAATGTTTATTGTTCCGTCCATTTATTTATGTTATATTTATTTTAGTATATTATGAACGCTTAGAGTGAGTATGTACTAGAACTGTGCGAGGCTGCGAGGCGATGAGCGAGGAAAAAAAACCCACCAATAGCGAGTATTTACAAAAATAGCCGAACATGATAGTTATGATATATTTTATATCCGATTTTTGCTCAGAATGTAGGGTAAATCGCTAGTAACTGGCCACCGTTCAATAACTGGCCACCTCAAACTGCATATAATAGCCGAACATGACCTGATAGTTATGATATATTTTATATCCGATTTTTGATCAGAATGTAGGGTAAATCGCCGGTAACTGGCCACCGTTCTATAACTGGCCACCTCAAACTACAAATAAACTCTATTCACCTATAATAGTATTCATTATTGTATAAGGTTTTAATTACTGGCCACGTTATACTAAATTGAATTGTGTTATAGGTGAATACAGTTCATGTTTAGTATGAGGGGGGCCAGGCGATTTAGTCTAAATAGTTGTGATAAGGGTGGATTGCAAAAAAATTGTACATAATTAAGGACCTTAATCTAATCTATGCTTAAACTTTCTTCCATTGTGTAACGAAAGTTACCCATATAAAATGTATGGGTAATTGCCGTTACACAATGGAAAAAAGTTAAAGCGTAGATTAGATTAATGAATGAATGAAAACATTTATTTCAAGTAACACTGGACTCATACAGGAAATTACATATAATCTTAAACTTAAGCACATCATAAAAAATTAATTCAATTCCTATTCAAAATAGGCACTGTTGGAAACATGCATTTCGCAACAGTGCCTCATGTATGGACAATCTAGCCTGTCCGCTATCGACCGCAGAATGGGGTTGGTATTGGAAATAAACATCCATTCGTTTACTTAATCTATGGAGCTGTCAAAATGACGTTCAACTTAGCTGTCAAGTTGACTCTGTATACCATTCCCTTCTTACCGAACCTGTAATGGCGGATGATGTGCTTAGAAGTGCTAAGTACTAAAATAAACGATATAGACTTATTTATGGGGCTTTTAATAGTTAATTCCATTAGGTTATGGGCCCAGCGCCCATGAGTAAGTCAGATCGACAAAGGATAGCGTAGAAAAGTGAAGAAATCCCAAACGTGGTAAACGGCCATAAAAAAAAGGTCACATGTGTTTCAATAAGGGGTAGGCTTCTTACTTTCAGCTTTCAGCCTAAATAAGCAAAATATTAAGAATGGCGACGTCCGTGAACCATATTCCACAGCTAGAAAGTGGAAACTTCGAAAATTGGTTGTTCAGAATTGAGATGGCGCTGGATGAAAAAGGTATTAAAGAAACAGTTAAAAGTAAAACTGAGGACAAAGCTAACAAAAGCGATGCTAGAGCACGAAATGTAATAATTCAAGGACTGCCAGACAAATATCTAGAGTACGTGAAGGGCGCAACCACAGCATTTGAAATGATCGACAAACTGAAGGCTGTATTTCAAAGGAAAAGTACGCTAAGTACCTTATGTCTCAGGCGAGAGTTTATCAACTTAAAATGCAGAAAAGAAGAAAGTGTACAAGAATTTCTTAATAAATTCGAAAAGTTGACACAGGACATAGAAGCAAGTGGAACCAAAATAGACGAGAAAGAGAAGGTTTGCCAGCTATTGCTTAGTGTAGAAAAGGCTTATCAACCTTTGGTAACAGCTTTAGAAATGTCCAATGTTGAACTCACAATCGAGTTCATAAAAGGAAAATTGCTGGATGCAGAAATGAAAGAGAAAGGAAATCACAAAGAAATAAACAAAACTAAAGGCGAATATGTGTTTCAAAGCTATTCAGTGAAGTGCTATAGTTGTGGAGGTCTAAATCACTATGCCCGAAATTGCCCAAAGAAAACCAATAACTACAGGGGCCGTGGCAACTTCAGAGCTAGAGGGGCCAGAGGAGCTGCAAATGTCGGAGAGAGGCACACCAATTGAAATGCCATAACGTTTGTAGCAGCTCAAGCTGTATCAGCTGATAATAAGCCCCAGTACAAAGAAGAAATCCAACTCGTGATCGATTCAGGGTCAACATACCATCTGATAAACAAAAGATATGAAAAGTATATGACCAACATAAAACAAATTCCACAAATTAATATAAGAGCGGCCAACGGTGGCATCATTAAAGCTAAATGCAAAGGGAATTTAACAGGAATGTCTGAAGAAGGATACGAAGTTACAATAGAAGATTGTCTAATAATAGACAACTTGTCACATAATCTTTTATCAGTACTTAAACTAAACGAAAAGGGTCTTCAAGTAATATTTGACAAGGAAATAGTACTTATACAGAAAGGTAACATCAAAATACAAGGCGACTGCAATGGAAAATTATTTACTATGAAACTTGACCTTAATAGAACACATGCATTGGTATCAAAAGAAGAAGACAACCTTTGGCATAGAAGAATGGGACACCTTAATTATGGAGGAATGAAAATCTTAGGTCTACCTTTATCTACAATCAAATGCACAATATGCATGGAAGCTAAAGCAAGCAGATGTCCATTCAGTGAAAACCCGGTACCTAGAACCAAAAGAATAGGCCAGTTGATGTACTGCGATATAGGAGGGCCAGTTACGCCTATTACTCATGAAGAAGAGAAATATTATCTAACGATAATTGACGACTATTCGCATTTTATGGAAATACACCTACTACACTCAAAGAGTGAAGCGAAGAACTACATCATGAAATATATAAAAATTATGAAAAATAATGGAAATAATGTGAGACGAATTCGAACAGATCGAGGTGGAGAATTCCTCAACGAGGATCTTGCTTCATTCTATGCAGAGCACGGAATTATACAAGAGACTACATGTGCCTACACCGCCCAGCAAAACTCTATTTGCGAGAGGATGAATCTCACTCTGGGAAATAAAGTCAGAGCTATGTTACTAGAAACAAACCTTCCTAAGTACCTATGGGGCGAGGCGATGAGATGTGCTGCCTACACTATAAACAGATCACCTACAAAAGCACTACAAGGAGACACGCCAGCAAAGATATGGTATGGTAAAAATAATTTAAATAAAGTGAGAGTTTTTGGTGCGAAAGCTTGGAGCATGATCTTTCCAAGGCCCAACAAACTAGAGCCTAGAGCGAAGCCCATGAGAATGATAGGATACTGTGGATCAGGATACAGACTATGGGATCCAAAGACCAATGAGATAATAGAATCGCGAGATGTAAGATTTGATGAGTCAAACTACAGATATGAAGACAGTGAAAAGGTTGTACAAACTATTATCTATGATGAAGAAGAAGAACCTTCAAAATCTAACTACACTACACCGGAAATGACAAACATGGAGAATACAAAAGAACCAGTTCAAGGCACAGAAGAACCAGCACAAGGTACAGAAGAAAACCAGGAACAACAACCTCAACAACGTGAAAGAAGAGAAATAAAGTTACCCAAGAAATATGACGACTATGATATGATAACCATAGCATACGCACTGCTATCTGAAGATCCTATAAGCTACAAGGAAGCTATACAAAAAGAAGGATGGTCGGAAGCCATAAAGAAAGAACTACAAGCTCACAAGAAGCTAAGAACATGGGAGGAGTGTGAATTACCTAAAGGTCACAAGGCTATCGATACAATATGGGTATTCCGCATGAAAGCTGACAACACAAAGAAAGCCAGGCTAGTGGCTAAGGGCTTTCAGGAACAAACAACTCAGAATGTTTATGCACCTGTAGCAAGGATGACAACTGTGAGACTATTTTTGAATAAAGCTTTTCAAGAAAACTTACATATTAATCAGCTAGATATACCTACAGCTTTCCTAAACGGGGAGTTAAAAACTGATATTTACATTAAATATCCCGAAGGAGTACAAATGAAACAAGAAGGAAGAGTCTTAAAGCTTTGTAAAGCTTTATATGGACTAAAAGAAGCTCCGAGGTGCTGGAATGAAAAGCTCAACCGATTCCTAACAGAAAATGGACTTAAACAATCACAAAGTGACTTCTGCCTATACACAGGTACAAATGTGTACATACTTATATTTGTAGATGACATACTAGTAATTGGAAATGGACAGAACATAATACAAAAATTAAAAGAAGAATTTCAAGCAAAAGACATGGGAAAAATAAGCAAATTTTTAGGAATGGAAATATCTCAATCCAAAGACGGGATGGAAATTAAACAAACACAAATTATAGAGAAAATTTTATTGAAGTTCAACATGCAAGATTGCAAGGGATGCAATACACCAATGGAAGTCGGATTAAAAATAAATGAAAATGAAAAAGTGATGAACGACATCCCTTACAGACAACTTATAGGTGCACTTATGTATCTAGCTACAATAAGCAGACCAGACATAGCCTATGCTACGGGACTTTTAAGTAGATACATGATTCGCCCAACACCAATTTTATGGACAGCTGCGAAGAGAATCCTAAGATACCTGAAACAGACAAAAGAAAAAGGATTAGTGTACAGAAGAGAAGATAATAATAATTTACTAGTCTTTTCAGATTCAGACTGGGGAAGTGAACAAATTGACAGGAAGAGTGTCAGCGGTACTGCAATATTCCATCAAGGCAACTTGGTCAGCTGGAGCTCCAAGAAGCAGTCATCAGTATCACTGTCTACAGCAGAGTCGGAGTACTATGCAGCAGCTTTATCTGTAAGTGAAACAGTGTTCATTAGAGAAGTGTTAAAAGATTTGAATTGTGATAAGAACTTAATTTGTTCATTGCTCATTGACAATCAAAGCACAATTAAAATGATTGAGAGTTACGAAAATAGTAAAAGGTCTAAACACATTGACATTAAAGCTCATTTTATCAAGGATATAGTGAACAAAGGTTTAATAACATTGAAATATGTGTGTACTAATGAAAATAAAGCAGATATACTTACCAAATCATTGTGTCATGTTAAACATAACTATTTCTGTGAATCTCTTGGATTGTATTAGATATCGCTTTAGATTTGAATTGTACTAAGTTGTTACTATTGTTATGTTTATGATTAATCTCAAACTTTGAGGAATTTCAGACCTGTTTTATGTATATGTAAAAGTTAACCTCTAAATTTAGGTTAAGTAAGACACTTGTCAATGTCAAATGTCAGTCATTGTGACAGCTCATGAGTGTTGCTACTTTCGAAATGTTATTATCATTTGCAAGTTCAAGTTAATTTGTCATAAGACTTGATCTTGAGCCGGGGTATTGGAAATAAACATCCATTCGTTTACTTAATCTATGGAGCTGTCAAAATGACGTTCAACTTAGCTGTCAAGTTGACTCTGTATACCATTCCCTTCTTACCGAACCTGTAATGGCGGATGATGTGCTTAGAAGTGCTAAGTACTAAAATAAACGATATAGACTTATTTATGGGGCTTTTAATAGTTAATTCCATTAGTTGGGGCTGGCCCGCGCCCGGCGCACCAGGGATGTACATCGCTTGCGCAGATTAAGGGTCTTAACTATGTACACTCGGCGTCAAATATTTTGTAGCAACCAAAGTAGTCAAATAGTTCGGTACACCATATATTTATTATGGTGTACCGAACTATTTGGCCACTTTGACAGCTACAGAGTATTTGACGCTGAGTGTACAATTTTTTTGCAATTCACCCAATAACGTCATTTTTCGTAACGAACAATAATAAACTCTCCCACTCTTACATACTCGCAACGGAACGGATTCGTTGGGGTACCTACAGGGTACAGTCAAAGGGTGAACGGATATGTAGGTACATAAATAAGGACATATATATCTGTACAGGACTCTATTGTCAATGTCATAAAGGCGTGTACAGATATTTGTGTACATATGTTACTACCCTGGACTGTACACGGATCTCTCGCTTTCACGCTCGCGGGGCTGGAAATCTCGTGCAAGTAACTTTGGCCTCTAACCGCCAAAAGACTTATTTAAAGGCACCTATTTCTCAATGGAATTTCACATCTGCTATTTATAAAGCTGCCATTGTTCAATCAATGATCAAAGTTGTACTTTTCTTCTCTGATATTCCGTCTTATAAATTTTATCATACACCGTGGGCGTTAATAACCCGAAAGATTTTAACCACGCATTCCGGAGGTCATTAGGAGTAAAAAATGTTATATGAATCCAAACCAAATTCAGCAAAAAAATTTTTTTTTTCTCTTTATTTTTTTCGGTTTTTGTAAATAAAATTTGGATAAGTATCGCTTCCTGGATGGAAATCATCCCTTTTAATAAAATGGTAACAATAGGGAACATTACTGCAATGTTCTGCCGCCAGAGGCAGCACTAACACTAATAGTAAACCAGTATAGAAATATAGGGATTCACACACACATGCAAAATTGATTGTCAAATGAGTGACAAGGATGCTTGCATAGACAATACCGCAAGTGCGAACGAGATACAATGTCAACGCTGCTAGTGTCGCCACCTACGAAGAGTTTTGCGTAATGTTCCCTATTATTTCTCCAAAAAATAATTAATTTAGTGAGTGGTAGCTGTCACTTTGATGTATGTCAATAACGACTCGAAACTTGGCAACATCGGTAGCAACGTCTCCATCAAAAGAGCTTAATGCACTTTACTAATCACAATAAATAGTTTAGTTTTAGTTCAAAACTAAGCAGGATTTGACTGGGGTTCAAAAAACATTTTTTGCGCCTAATGACCTAAGGAATGCGTGGTTAAAATATTTCGGGTTATTAACGCCCACGGTGTAGAAGGAGTGAAAAGCAGAAGGTCCTTGCCACTCGGTAGCAAAGTTATTTACGTCATGGGCGTAAACACTTGAATTTCTCGTTACGCTCAAGATTCTAGTTTTGTATTGTATTAGGGAAAATCGCAGCTGGCCACCCTTCAAAAGTTGCCCCCCTTATACTTAAAATTAATTCTGTTCCCCTACAAACAGAATTCAATTTAGTATGACGTGGCCAGTAATTGAAACCTTATACTAAAATGAATTCTATCATAGGTGAATAGAGTTCATTTTTAGGGTTCCGTATTTAGTATGAGGTGGCCAGTTATAGAACGGTGGCCAGCTACTAACGATTTACCATATGTGTTGTAGAATTTTTCGCTTCAATCAGGATTCAATATCCTCGCCGTAAATATACCATTTTGCTACCTTGAGACACATCTAGGGTAAATCGCCAATAACTGGCCACCTCATTCTAAAAATGAACTCTATTCACCAAGAATAGAATTGACTTTTAGTGAAAGGTACTGGTACCAGTTATTGAATGGTGGCTACCATTCAATAACTGGCCACGTTATACTACATTGAATTATTGTATCTAAGGGAACAGAGTTCATTTTTAGTATGAGGGGGGCCAGTTATTGGAGGGTGGCCAGTCATTGTCGATTTACCCCACTATAATATCTAAATTGGAACATAGTTGCAATTGTTTCGTTCGTAAGATTTCAAAACAATAGTACAAAGTCCACTCTACTACCAATTATAGTACCAAGATTCCAATTTCATGGTCAATATTTCTTGTACGAGTATGATGGACAGTCAAGGCGCGCCCACTTGTGAGAGACATGCTTATGCCTTCCACGCATGAGAAAAAGAGATGCAACACTCTTCGGGAATAGCTTTTTTGGACAAATTTCGATAAATACCTAACTTAGTGAAGTTTTATTCATATTTAATTAAGTGAGATTAAATACCATAGCTTAAACTTGATTGTGTCGTAAAATTACGTAATAGAGTCTGACCAGCGAGTCGAGACAACAGCATTTTTATCAAATTCCTTATATGGCAACAATTTTACCTACGAAATAAACTGTCAGTTACAAGTACCTATGACGCCTCCATACATTACGTGTTACCAGAATGAGTTTTTTTTTAATTTGCCGGGATTTTCCAGTTTCACGACTCGCTGGTCAGACTCTAATAAAGACCTAATTTTGGTATTTTTTCCATCAAACAAATTTTAAGCAATCATGTATCGATTAAATCTGATAAACCAATCATAATCATATATCTGAAAATCAGTCCTTATTGTTTCTTAATCTAGTCAGAACGGCATTTAAAAGGACGCGATAATTTCTAATTCTAACTCACGCCATTAAGGCGCTATAGGTCCAGCGAAGTGAAGCGAACATAGTTTTTGAAACAATATAATGCGTCTGTTTATAATAATATGGTTTCAAAAAAATACGAATAGTAATCTTGAGGCTTTTCTGCAGGGAAATCAGTGATTCGAAACACGATTAAGCAATTTTCTCTCGATAGAAAAAAATCACGAGCATAGGTCTAAAACATATTAAAATTCACTTAAAACATTCGTAGCAAATTATGCACAATAGCTAAACATATTAACATTGGTTCTTAAAATCGGCAAAATCATGTTTGAGGGAACTTAGTGATTACTTTTTTATTTATTTAAAAGCACAAAAAAATAAAATTAAAAAACATGATATCCGCGCTTCCAAACACGCACTTCCATCTCGTTCACGCTTATGCTCAGCGAGAGGGAGAGAAGGCCATGATACTATAGCGCCTTAAGAGTCCGCAGTAAGCTCGATTCTCCATACAATCGTAGTTACGCTCTCATTTTAAAACGACTAGCTAGTTTGTACTTAGACTAAGTTACTAAGTTACTTAGTTAGTGAAACTTTGTACTTAGACTAAGTTAAGTACCATCCAGGTCTGTAATTATCTGTAATTAGTTTATGTAGCTTCAGATACCATACAAAACTTGTTTTTGCTGTGTTTCGTTTGTTTTAATAAACTGGAGCCATATAAACTAATTACAGACCTAGATATACTTCATGTCATTGTATATGCAAAGTTTCGTTACAATCCTGTTGTCCTGTCGTAGTTTTAAAATGAGAAATAAACTCAGTTTGTATGGGAAGGTGAAATTCGGCCGAGCTTACCGTTTTAACCGACTTCAAATCAGTAGCCAAATTGCTTCAAGTTTGCCTATAAAATTTGAAGAGTTCCCTCGATTTTGGTGACAACGGGACCAATCTGGAAGTATATTCTTCCAAACACAGAAAACATTTTTCAAATCGGTTCATAAATTACCGAGTTATCGCGTAACAAACACACATAAAAAAACATACATACGAATTGAGAACCTCCTCCTTTTTTGAAGTCGGTTAAAAAGACAAGCAAAGTTTCAACGCCATACAAAATATATGGAACTGTGATGAAAAGGTTCGTTACTTTTCGACTTTAATTTAATGTTTTTTAGGTCCAAACGTGACGAACCTTTTCATTCCGTGACTTTGCAGCTGAATCTACTGAAACTTAGCACTTTTGGTAGTCTTTATAATTAAGGTAAGTACTTGTTTTTGCTAGGAGTTAGTATGATCAGAATGTCAGAAAATATAAAATTTGTTGTGCTACACTTAAAAGGAAACATTCGTTCAATTATTAACCTCAACTTGTCTTCGGTTTCCGCGATTGTTACTCTTTTAATAGAACGGTTGTCAGTGTTTTTAAGGCTGATCGCTATACGTATCACGGCGAATCTTGATCCCTGTGACAGCTGTCATCTCGGTACAATTTATAACCTTAACGTATAGGTTTTTTAACGGTCTTCAAAAAAAAGGAGGTTATTTAGCAAAAGTGTTAATTTGTTAAGTAGAGTTAAGGTTTCTATAGATGTTGATTTCTAAATGGTATAAACTATGTGATGTGCTTGCCAATTAAATATTGTGTCATTTAGTAATTTGTGTTTTCTGTATGTTATACCTATTCATTACATAATAAATACCTTATATGGAATGTTTGTTTGTACAGTCGACTACAAAAATATGTATGAATTTTATCACCTTATTACATGGAATATATGGTAAAAAATAATAATTTTGTAGTCGACTGTACCGAAATGTTTGAAATAAAAGTCGAGGAAAGATAAAACGTAATATTAATATTTCGTATAAAAACAAATACCAAGAGGTAAATGCTTAAAGCTTTCTATAATACAACCAACGAATACCCAACAGGTAAATTAAAGCTGTTTCCTTAAACATATAAACTCAAAAACTTAATCTACAATAAGTAGTACAAAAGGTAGATGATATATCTTCGACCTTTTTTAAAATATAGGTCATTGATATGATATTGCTTTTGGTGAGAGCGAGTAAAGCATCTCGCATAACTTTGAACGTCAAGAATGACCAACGTCAACGCCTGATAAATCCGTCTCAAGGGGTGCAAGCCATTGTCAATCTTCATTAATCATGATCGTCATTTTCAGCCTGTATAATCGCCCACTACTGAGCATTAGGCATCTCTTCGAGTACGCCATTTCCATTGCCCATTAGGTACCCAATACAAACAGGCGGTAATTTTAATATGCGAAGCACCTAAATACAAATATCACCACGGCCTCCACATCTCTGTAGACGTCCCCTGCTTCGGTGACTTGGAACTCGTGTCTGCTTCCTTCTTTACGTTCTCCGGTTTTACACTGGACTGAGCCAAGGATTCAGCTGTATGCGTGATAACAGAACTAACTTCCCTTGGCCGCTCAAACGACGGTCTTTCCACCGTACTGGGAATACTTTCCGGAAGAGTTAGCTTAACTGGGTACATAGGTGTTGAACGCTCTCGTTTCTCTGGCGTCGTCATGTCAAAGACAACCATCTTTTCTCTCTGTAGAGGCCTCTCCGGCTCAAGTCTTAACACCTTCAATGCTGGCCCACTAGTTTCAGTGACGGATCGTTTTAACTTCTGCCTTATAGAGTAATCCACTGCTCTTTTAGGCGACGCGTCAATGCCAATCTTGTAGTTTTCCACGTCAATAACTATAGATAAAGGCTCCATATACACTTTGTTTCTTAAAGCATCTTGCTTTAGCGTTTCAGGAGAAATGGTAGTTGAGGAAACTGTGGGTTTCTGTGTTTCTGGACTGCTGTCTAGGTCGGAAGCGGATCTGCTGGGAGGAGTTGGGAACGGAAACTTCTGGATTGGCCGTGGTGGTGTTTCTAGCTCTGTGGAAGAGTCGCAGGCGGAGTCACAAGAGAGCGGGCTGAGGGGTGGGCTGGTGGGGCGCGTAGCTCGGACACAATGGAAGGCGCTCGGTCTTTCGTCGTCCAGTCTTAACGGGTCGGGTACTAGAGGTGGGTAGTCTTTAGGCTTGTGGAGGCGTTCGATCCCGTTGATGCATGAGGTGAGATGGTTGCCGAGGCGGTGCCTCACGCCTGTAGGGACGCTCGCGAGGCGGGAGAGGTACCTCCGGACCTCGTGGGCGCAGTCCCCGAAGCCGGAGCGGAAGCGGTGCAGCACGGCGGGGTCGGCGGCGATGGCGGCCGCTAGCTGCTGCCGCTGCAACGTTTGGAGGTGTTTCACCGTCAGCTCGAGGATGTCAGCCTTCTCCAGTTTAGAGTGGCGCGCTGGCTGGAAGTACAAATTAAGGTTAGTGTGTGCAATGCTGAAATACAAATAAGTTTTAAGAGAGGTAGGGCACAGAGGAATGTCATCTCGCTCGTATGTGGAGCAGCCCAACTTGGGAAGTACCTCCACCTTACAGAAGACCGCAGCCATAATAGCACCACTGCTTTGTAGTGCTGCTATATTATTGCATGCTATGAAGCATGTGGTGTTGTGTTCCTGGTGGTGAGTAAGGTCGCCAGAGCTCCCTAGGATGCGCTGTGTTGGGAGTGAGGGACCTGCATGTCTCTATCTGCCAACACAGCGAATCCTAAAGGAAATAAAGGTTCGGCAACGCGCTTGTGATTCTTCTGGAGTCACAAGTGTCCATAGGCGACGGTACCTGCTTAACACCAAGCAGGCCGTAAGCTTGTTTGCCACCGTCGTTGTATAAAAAAAAAGTGCAAAAATTTGCGACGAATAAGAATAAGAATACTTTTCAACACACCTGCTCGTAAAGTAGGTCTTATTACAGCGTATTTACACTGATAATGCAGAATATTACCCATGCCGTGCCTTTTACATTACATTATCGCACTAGTGCCTTTTCATTACATATCTTTTTAAATATTAGCAAAATAATGCAGAATATTACCCATGCCGTGACTTTTACATTACATTATCGCACTAGTGTCTTTTCATTACATATCTTTTAACATTTTCAAATTTTTTATTTTTTCCTCGCAAATGTGTTGAAAAACGTCGTATGAAACACGTGAGCATTGGTCATTACACTTCTCGTCTCCATTAAGCCTTCGCCTTACCGACTCGAGTGTAATGACCAACTTAGCACACTTGTATCATAATGTACTATTATTGCACTCATGTCAGGTCTTAAATATCTTACAGTCTAGGGAGCCTTACGCAAAACTCCGCGTAGGGGGCGACACTAGCAGAGTGGGCGTTGTATCTCGTTCCCACTTTCGGTATTGTCTATGCATGCATCCTAGTCAATTATTTGACAGTCAATTGTGCATGTGTGCGTGCCCTATCTTACTCTACTGGGTTACGGTTTGTGCTAGTGCTGCACTCTGGCGGCAGAACATTGCAGTATAATGTTCCCTATTGGTGTAATCCGGTTAGGTATCTAATTGTATTTGACTAGGTACTCGTAATTTCGGCACGAATCTCTTTCAAAAACACAATAATACTTATTTTAGATCAGAACCATCGTAATTATAACACGTAACTAGAATAACTTAGGATGAAAAATGCGTAAGAAATTACAGGTAGGTGCAGTTTTGCGAACTAACAACACACACTGTGTAATTTTCCTGTAAGTGCGGTCTCCTATAATTTACCCCTTCATACTTTTTGTTTTCTTTTAGTTCTTAGGTAGATCTACCTAAGAACTAAAACTTCTGGGAAGAAACCATGTATTTTTTATGTTTGACGTTAGGGTTGGCTGTATGCCACCTCCTATATTATAACTATTAGAACAATTCTTAGATAACTTCGACTGCCAATTTACTTGTAAAATAAAATATAAATCGGTTTTTTTGGACCAATTTTAAGCTAGACTCCTTTTACGTGAGTACCTAGTTGAAAAGTAGAATAGGAGAAATATTAATAGGTATTCTAAATAAATAAATAAAATAAATAAATAAATATTTGCGGACAATCTTACACAAATCAACCTAGTCCCAAACTAAGCAAAGCTTGTACTATGGGTACTAGACGACGATATAGATACTTATATAGAGAAATACATACTTAAATACACAAAAAACATCCATGACTCAGGAACAAATATTCATGCTCATCACACAAATAAATGCCCTTACCGGGATTCGAACCCAGGACCTCTTGCTTCGTAGGCAGGGTCACTACCAACTAGGCTAAAGCGGTCGTCAATTTATTTATTTACATCATACATACTTTTTTAGGGTTCCGGACCAAAAAGGTAAAAACGGAACCCTTATGGTGCGACTCCGTCCGTCTATCTGTCTGTTTGCCTGTCTGTCACAAAGGTAAATATCTGAGGAACTACTAATGCTATCAATTTGATTTTTGGAATAGTGGTAAACAAAGCTAATCCACGTGTATGAAAAATGAAAAAATTATTATATATTTTTAATTTCTACAAAAAAGGATAGGTTGATGATGACATAAAAAAGACCGCGGGTCATTTCTGGATGAGACTAGCACGGGACCGGGATAAGTGGCGTACTCGAAGAGAGGCTTATGCTCATATTACAGGCTGAAAATGATGATGATGATGATAAAAAAGGACGGACAAGGGGGCAAAAATGTAAAGTCTAGTTAGTAGGCCGTGTGGTATGTATCATATGAAGAAAGAGCTTGAATTGCACATCAATCCTAATCCTAAGCTTCAATTAACGAGCGAAAAATTTCAAAATAATATATATATTATTAATATTAACGTAAATATTACCGGAAAAGTATAACGAGACCTCTATCTAGCGTTTTTTTTTATAAATTTTTTTGCTGACGTCAGCATAACTTTAACTTGCAGCATAACTTAAAAACCAGTCAAGTGCGAGTCAGACTCGCGCACCGTTTGATTGCGTTGGCTTAGAAGTTTGATTTTTTCACAGTTTCTAGGGACAGTAGACCTGAGTATTTGGTATAAATTTCAGCTTGATACCTACACGCGTTCCTGAGAAAAAGGGTCTTGACAGACGGACGGACGGACGGACAACAAAGTGATCCTATAAGGGTTCCGTTTTTTCCTTTCGAGGTGCGGAACCCTAAAAAAACCATAGTTTCTTCCTAGAAGTTTTATTTCTTCGCTAGATCTAAGTCAGTCAATAGAACGGCGCGCCGCACCGCCGTTCTATTGACGCTGACGGCGTATGTTCCATAGAACTCTGGGCTGACTATGTTAGTCTGGTTTTAGGTAGGTACTATGAACTACTTGCACGAATTTTTTTAGATTTTATAAAACACTTTCACCAACTTTTTGACGGGTTTAGCGGGCTGCTGACGCGTACTGTTCCAATATTCTGCAGACTGACTATGTCCGCATAGTTTGTTAGTTGCCTTACTATCCACAGACAAATTTTCAGATTTTATAAAACAGTTGCGACGTAGGTCTTTTTTAACAAGTTCGGAACCACCCCCACCCCAGTTGTCCCAAAAACTGGCTGACTGACGGCAGGCTATGGATATTCAAGCTATTTATGACTTAATATTAAAATATCAGCCTTTTATAAAACTGTTGCAGTTTTGGTCCCTCAGCTAAATAATAGACGGCTATTATACAGCCTGTATGTTTAATATTACCTCAAATTGTAACCATACATAGCTTTTAGTACTATGAACCGATATTGTAAGAAAATTGTAAGTTAATCTTAACTACCAAAGCGTAATTAATTTTTGGAAATTTATTAAGCAGCAATGTAATGCTTACACTCATTTGACACATGGAAGGAGCGGGTTACTTGTGACAGTTGTGACGTCACATCCTTAAGACAATGTAGACATTGCGTGCTGAATTATTTTATAAGGAAAAAAAGTTGGTAGATAAGAAAAAAATTCTTGCAATATCGGTTCATAGCCCTAACACCTACCTCTGGTTACAATTTGAGGTAATATT
This sequence comes from Epinotia brunnichana, assembly GCA_963854355.1. Taxonomy (NCBI): domain Eukaryota; kingdom Metazoa; phylum Arthropoda; class Insecta; order Lepidoptera; family Tortricidae; genus Epinotia; species Epinotia brunnichana. The sequence goes on along the minus strand of OY977946.1, from coordinate 23,074,501 downwards.
AAAAATACACGCTTTCTAGGTACTTGTGTATGAACTTACGTCTTTTTCTGGGTCCATGAGTAGGTCCTTGAGGTCGTTGAGGCAGCTGTTGATGCGTGCGCGCCGCTTCTTCTCCATTATTGGCTTGTTGCTCTGCAACGATTAGGACATAGCGTTAGTTACGTTGACAGTTGACATGGCTTTGTTTAACCCATCGGAACCTTGACAGGTCTACACTTCAGTACTAATTCCAAATCAATAGGGAACATTACTGCAATGTTCTGCCGCCAGAGGCAGCACTACCACTAATAGTAAATTGGTATAGGAATATAGGAATTCACACACACATGCACAATTGATTGTCAAATGAGTGACAAGGATGCTTGCATAGACAATACCGCAAGTGGGAACGAGATACAATGTCAACGCTGCTAGTGTCGCCACCTACGAAGAGTTTTGCGTAATGTTCCCTATTGATGACACCAGTAGGTCTAGACTTCAGTGCACATATGTGACATCTTATGATGTCGTTAGGCACCGTAAGGTAAACTACGTAACAATCTTCTTCTTCTTCTTAGCGCATTCCCACTTTAGGTGGGGTCGGCTCTCCTAGTTAGTTGGCGCCAAGACAATCTGTCCTGGGTTGTCGGGTTGGGTAAATTTTCCACTTTTAGTAGTTTCGTCATGCTGGTCCACCAGGTAGCAGGTGGACGTCCTCGACCTTTTTTACGTTCTGGTAGGCGCATCGCTTGTTGTACAACATGTTCCTCGTCTCTACGTACTAATACTACTACGTAACAATAACAGAAGATTAATATGTCAATCCTCTATGATTTTTCTAAAAATGAATTAACGTGGATCAGTCTGACAGAATCAATAGATATCTAGTCCAGTCAAAAAGGGTGACAATGCGGACAATGATTCGCCTGTTGTTTGTATAATTATACCTGTAGATGCAGGTAGGTAGATAAGTAATGTTGATAAAGTGCAAACCTATTCTATTTGCCTTCATATTATAGGTGCGGGTAAAGGATTTTTTATGACTAAAACTTTTTTGAATATTAACATTGCACAAAGATATAATTTCAAAATAAGGGTTCTACTTATTATTTTTTACTTTAGTTCACTACGTAACAAATAATGAGCTTTTGCGGCGATTTTTTAAACCTCTTTTGCTGACTAGATACCTACAGTCTCATAAATATATACAACTACGTCCCCAGAGGGTCAAAAATATCTGAGCAACCTTGACACTTTGTCCGGGCACATGTTTTAGAATTCCACTATTATACATAATTGCCACTTAAGGTGGTTCGATTGCCATACAAAGCGTTATTTGACATTCGCAGGCTAACGGCGTGATATTTAAAGAAACTTATGTAACAAACTTTCATCAATTGGCTTCCCATTTGCGCCAAATTCCCCCTTTCCTAGAATAAACTTGTATAAACTAGATTAATTTGAGAAAAATAGTTTTCCCAAAATATCACGTCCCAAACCAATTTCTCAAATTAATCTATTTTATACAAGTTTATTCTAGGAAAGGGGGAATTTGGCGCAAATGAGAAGCCAATTTATGAAAATTTGTTACATAAGTTTCTTAAAATATCACGACGTTGGCCTGCGAATGTCAAATAACGTTTTGTATGGCAATCGAACCACCTTAAGAGTTTTTTTTAAAGGGTTGCACTTTAACATCACAACACTTCACATGAGTTCACAATAATCACCTTTCGCAATTCCGCCTTCGACATCTGCTGCTCCGAAAATCCGGTTTGTGAGTCGTCATCTTCACTACTCGGCATTTTTCACAAAATTTCAAACTACCAGTCGTTCCAACCACACTACCAGTCGTCTGGCCGACCCCTAACACGTCTGTACGGGACTACACTTAAACTCCGAATGACTATGAATGAACGTACGCAACGTATAAATTGCCCTTCCTGTTTGCTCCCGGTCGTGAATTAAACTAGCAAACTGTAGCTGTCCTGCTCTAACCCGCGCCGGGAAGCGATGGGAACTGTATGGGAATGTCTTGTTTTCGTGCTTTCTCGCTCTACGGGGTAACCTGTTGGGTATATCGCTGGTGGCTTAGTGGTTGCGAGTTGCGGTTGTGCAGGGTTCGATTCCTGAGTAAAAAAATGAATTTTGTCCTGTGTAGTAATTCATATCATATCATAACAAATCTTTATTCAAAAAAACAATGTACATTGTGTGAAATAGGCAGGTAAATAAAGTCGAAAGTTTACATCAAAATCTATTAAAACAGCTTACGTTCCAAATTACTTATTTAAAATTCATTATTACTTATGTAGTTGCCTGTCTGCTTTATATGATGTATTAGGTTATTAAGAAACTTTTTGCGAATTGTAGAAATTCAGTTTAGTATAGGCAGGTACCTAGGTACAATTATCTTCAAGCGCGCGTGTGTAAACCTAAACCTACCCATGTCAAAGTTGATAACCATCACTTACACTAATCAGTTAAGAAAAAAAATGTATACGTAAAACATTTTTACAAAAATTGTTCTTATGATCCTACTTACTCGTATTCTTAGCTGATAATATTATATAGTACTTCTTTTATGTCATCACTAGTCAATTTATCACATACATTATTAAATCACATTTTAAGTTAATTAATTGACACAGCGACGTAGTTCGAAATACCCTCGCTCCTGCTTACACAGAAATATCGAAATATTCTGTAACATAAATGAAAGTGAAGCTACATCCGCCGCCCCTTATCCTGTGTAGCATGGGAATGCAGCGCCGCGCGCGCACCCATAAAGGACCACAAAAACCGCGCGCGCGACGCTCGCCAAAAACCGCGTACTTCATCGACTCACGCGCAACTATCAACCAGCGCATTTATCACAACTCGCACCAGTCGCACCTTGACATTTTAACTCCGCACTTTATGTACGCGGTCTACCGTGAAGGGTCGGTCCGTTATGAAGTGTGTAGTTTTTTTTCGTGGTTTTGTATGGATTGAAACTCGGTTCTTCATGGGCAGGGGTGGTTCTCACGGAGTGTGGGAATGTGTAAAGGTGCAAAGGGTGAGGTGTTTTTGTCGTTTGCTTTGCGATGCGATTACTTACCTTAGAATTTGCAGTTTTGGGAAATGCAATTTGCAGTTTTGGGGTTTGCAAATCCCTATATGAAAATAGATAATAGTTGCGCTTTAAATAAATACCAAAATAAATATTTATGAATAACACTGACGGTACCTAAGGTATATGTACATATATATTAAATAAAAAACATAATAGGTATGTAGATAAGGTACCTACCTAAAGATTAGAATTGTATAGGTAGTCAGCAGAATTAGTAATGCCAAGTAACATGCTCAAACAAAATAAGCTACACAGAAAGCCTTATTCTTTTAAAAATAAAGTCGTATGCATATCGTTATGTATTAGCATTTAATTCACTTCTGCTGTTAGGTACCTATTCTTATTTCCCTCTTCATTTCAAATCAAACAGTACTTTAATAAGGCTTACTCGGTAATTCGATCTAGAATAAATACCTCTTTCCCTTTTGTTTGAACTCATCTAATACTCTTGAACTCGCCAGGTGTGTAGTCGTATCGTATAGTTCAGTATGACCTTTACTGCACATACCGTCATACGATAAATACATATTTAATTAGACCACCACTTTCTCCCACGGTCGATCAAAACCACTTTAATGATCAATTCAAATTAAATAATCCATGCTAAAATCGCTCTTATATCCTTAACGTTAAAGCTTTAACATCACTAATCGAATGCATTTCAAAACTTGCCCTGAAGCACCTGACAATGTTATGGATAGCGTCCATAAAAACCACCCCCGACTTTATAATACAGGGATAAAGGTGAAAATTGCGTGAGTGTTTTGAAATGGGTGGTAAAGTTAGCGTGGTGGATGGTAGGTCACCCGAGTGTGACGTAGCATGCGGCTAATGAAAGGTGAATAATTCGATGTCATGTGTCGCTGATGTGCTGAACTGTGGGAACGTCGCGGTATGTATGAAACAGTATTTTAACTTCACTTCTGTGGACATTAAAGCCCATGCTGGCCATGCTGCAAGTGAAATGCCAGATGTAAGTATTGTTATTAGAAAGAAAGAATAAAGTTTATTTATGACCATGACGCTTTTATACTTAGGAACATAAGATTAACAAGAAATTCGTACCTAAGTAGGTAGGTTTTTAAAACCTTCATTGGAAAGGTATCTACTCAGCCTTAAGCCGGGGTTATATTAGAGCCATGCCGCGTGTCGCAACGGAATCGGTTACATACATTTTGTATGAACGTGTCGCCACGTTCAATAAAAGTACGCGTTGCGACACGCGGCGTGGCTCTAATATAACCCCGGTCGCCCAATGGTATTCAGATATGGGTTCAGACTTTCTCAACAAAAGCGTCTGCACACACATACATTTCATTCGAAAAATGAACCTAGATGGGTATACCCGTACCCTTGGGCGATAGTACCTTTTGAGTACCACCAGAGCTGTGTCAGCCAGCGGATCGATGTGCGAGGAAAACCACTACCCGCATTGCACGCCTCGCTCACACATCTTCTATTGCTGGATTGTTGCACACCGCTCCGCTACCTCACACAGCTAACAGCTATGGTGGATATAGGAGAGTAGGGTAATTGCGAACACAAGGGAGAACTGGAATAAAACGAAACCAGATTAAGTTACACAGGTTCATTCTTTAGTTTAATTAATCAGCCTTATGTTTTCATAATCAACAGTGATAAATTTTAGAACAAAATAAAGTTATAATAAAAAAACAAAACCTCTGGTGTCCGGAATTACCCTACACCCAAGGGGTAATTACGGATTCTAAGTGGGGTAATCACGGACCTACTCTAATTGGAGCACAAATCACAAACAAAGCCCTTTGAAGTGCTTTCTCCATTCGTACACTTCTCATGGGCCCATAACTTACATTTATAACATATTATCCAATCTTCGGTGATTGGTTCTACATATTTTATTCGTTCGAGATTACCCTTTTCAAATCGTCCGCGATTAGCCGACTAGCTCAAAAATGCAAAAGAATTTTTTATTTGAGATTAGAACTGTACGGTGCACGATACGAGTACTTCAAAACGTTGTGTATTTAGACGCTATTTCGCAAAAAAAATACCAATGTTCTATGTTATTCCTACAAGACGATACACACATCCAATTTTACACAAAAATAAGAAGAAATTGATGTCATGCTCCCTGGCAACCCCACTTTCGATTTCGGGATTTCTGAGTATGTGAAAAAAAAATTTCAAAATTGTACCGAATTAGTACTTACTTGAAAAAAATTTTACCTCAATAGTTTCGAGAGTACAATTATTTTAAATTGGGGTTGCTGGAGAGATGCTTAAAAAGAAGGAATTTCACGTAGAATCTAAGTTTTTTGGGTAAAATAAGGCCCAAAAAAAATTGTACTTTCGTTTTTACCGATGAACGAGATAGCTAGTTAAATTACCAAATTTGCGCAGGAAAGCAAACGCCTGCGGTACACAGCAATACGGAAAACACATATACTCTATATTTTGCTAATGTTTTTCATCAGGCGCAAAAAAATTGTAAAATAATAAGTTAAACTGCGAGTACCTGGCCATAGCTGACTCATTCAAAGGTAAAAACCAATGAGTACAATATTTCCAGTCTCCTGTTTGCTACTGGTGGCGGTCATATGCTACGCGTAAAGTTTTTGTTGGTTAGGCCGAGTTCCTCCGGACCGGAAATAAACTATTCGGCATCGACGGCACTTTCAAAAAGCTGGCTATTGAATAAGGCATTTGCCCAAACGTTACAGCAGTCTATTGCTGTGCAATCCAATGATTTTTTGCGCCTGATGAAAATTATTAGCAAAATATAGAGTACATGTATTTTCCGTATTGCCGTGTCACGCAGGCGTTCGCTTTCTGGCGCAAATTTGGTAATTTAACTAGCCTAGTTATTTCGTTCAACGGTAAGCACGAGAGTACAATTTTTTTGGAATCCATTCTATGAGTCTGAAATAAATGATTTTTATTTTTTTTTATTTTTGTACCCAAAAAACTTAGATTCTACGCGAACTTCCTTCTTTTTAAGTTTGGGGTTGCTGGAGAGATGCTCCCCAACAACCCCAATTTAAAATAATTGTACTCTCGAAACTATTGCGGCACAACTTTTTTAAAGTAAGTACTAATTCGGTACAAATTTTTCACATACTCAGAAATCCCGAAATCGAAAGTGGGGTTGCCAGAGACCATGACATAGAAATTGTTGAAAAATCTTCAAGTTTACTTACCCTGGACAGCGAGCGCGCCTCACTTTGACACTTTCTGTTCGGCACTAGGTTCGGGCTTGACTCTCGACTACATCATTCGAAATATCTCCTATCCTTTTCTAAAATAGCTAAACCCGCTCATCCGCCATTACCCGCTGTCCGTGATTCCCCCACCCTCCCCTACTCATCTTTTCACTGCCCCGCTATTCTGTAACTTGATTTAAGCTCACCCACAAATATATCTTGACGCCGCGATTCGTAGTAACTAAGCGTAGGTAGAGGTCTAGCTTCGTTAGGCGTGACGGGTTAGGTGAGGCGCAAGGGTTGCCATATGGAAAAATGAATTGTCCTGATAAAAATCCTGACATCACCGTAAAAGTCCTGTCATTTCTTGTAACAGGGTTGTATAATTTCATTCATTAAAACTTTGAATATGTTGTAATAAATAAATGTATAAAAATATGCCTAACTTTATTTATTTCATGTGGTCATTTCTAAAAATCCTGACACTTGCCAAGTCCGGCCGCAATCCTGGCAAAGGGTCAAAAATCCTGACATGTCGGGACAAATCCTGACGTATGGCAACCTTGCATTAGCGCATAAAGAATAACAGCCCTTGTAAAATACAAACGTTGAACCTTCGTGAGATGGGCCACAGAAGTTAAAGTACTGCACAGTATTAGTTTTATTGTGGTTGACTGTATAAACTTTTGACGGTTGCGTGTAACAATTTGATGATTTTATGGATACGAAAATGATGTTAACGAACAAGGGCGACAGTGTTTTTAATGAACGTGGGATGACATTGGACCGTGGCGTGGGTGCTATACCTTTGTTACTATTCTCTTATATTAAATTAAAAATTGTTTGGTTCTACTCGTATAGTGAGATTCGAACCTGGGACTTTTGAACTTCTGTTTTTTTTTAAACATTCCGCGATAGATTAAATCCTTCCCTAAGGCGTAGAAGTAGTGTACTCGTATTGATTGAAAGTATTATTGAAACATTGGATGGCTTGTGTAAGTAGAGGTCCGAGGTAGTTCATGCAGTTTGTTCGAGCGACTATCCCGGCAATGCAAAGGTCACAGGTTCTTCTTGTGAGAGGCAGGTAGTAAGTATTACTCCGTAAGAGTTTTTGGTCAGTCCATGTCCAAGGTTGCTACGCAAAATTTTAATACCTACCCTTTGCAGCATATTCCTTAGTCCGCAGTTACCACACAACGTATTAGACACACGACACTCTTAGGTATTAGGTACAACGCTTACAATCCTGATATCCCTGTTAATCCGTAACTTCACAAAACCATGAGAACGGGCGTGAACTCACTTCCTCATCACATTACATTCCAATTGCGCCAAATTCACCCTTACGCGTACGGGATAAGGGTGAAGAGAACCGCAAATATTGGGTAAACGGATTGTAACGGGCACATCCTCCGGGACGAAGGGATGTATAATTTATTGGTAGTTAACAAAAAGGAAAGGTCAATTAATGTGACATGTGGGATCAGGGATAACGTGTATGTATGTTGGAAAAAAAAATCTCTTGCGAAGACTAATTAATCTTCGGGTTATCTGTTAGGTAGAGGTGAAGTGTGGAGGGTGAGGTGTAGGTGTATGCGCAGCGGCCTGCGAGTAACTGCTCTTATCCCAAAAGCAGCCCCGCTAATCTCTGTAGCTGGTTAGTACTGTTAGTAGTCCAGGCAATGAACTGACAACTTGTATGGAAAAAATTACAAATTTGGAAATAATTTATAATACCTAGCTGATTTTTTCTTTGTAATGGATACATTATCAATTAAATAGTTACCTAGCGACAAAATCCAACAAAATTTCAGACATCAAAAAAAGGATAACTTAAGTAGCTTCTGAAAAGTCAGAAAAAATATGAATAAATGGTTTTATCTTTATTTTGGTTCATTTACATTCGCTTTATAATATTCAAGATAAATAATTAAAATAAACAATTCATGTTTTATTTAAATCTATATAAATACTTCCGGATGGAAAGTTTGTTGGATTCTTGAATAAAGCATCTTAGAATAATGTTTTAAAATCATGGAAAGAAAAAAAACGCTATTAAAATTTTTTTTTTTTTAAATTTCAACTGTTTATATTGCATTAATTTAATTGTTACAAGTATGTCTACTAATTGCTTAGCGCAATCTCAATTTTTTGAGATTATTTGCTAAGCTGAGCTATTATCTATCACATTTCTAAGTTTAATCTATATAACTTAACTTATTTATATAATATAAGTGTTCGCATAACAGTATTTATTTATTTATTTTCTATTATTTTACTTATCACACATGATCTTCTTCAGGGTACATTTGATCTTCTGTGGTTTATTCTCTATAATACCTATAACCTCACTGGGTAAACTATTTAGGATATGCGGTAAGTGACTGGACCATACTCTTTGTCCATATATATGTTAGTACTTTTTGGTACAGTGAAGTTCTTACTTTTTTCTAGTACACGAAATGTAGCGGTTATAAATTAATGTTTTTCAAAACCGTATTTTGTCTGGAGTATAGGGCTGATTCAGCGGGCAGCGGCGACGCCGGCGACCGCGAGGCTGCTGGCGACCGCGAGGCTGCTGGTGACCGCGAGGCTGCTGGCGACCGCGAGGCTGCTGGCGACCGCGAGGCTGCTGGCGACCGCGAGGCTGCTGGCGACCGCGAGGCTGCTGGCGACCGCGAGGCTGCTGGCGACCGCGCGCCGCCTTTTACCTACATACCTATAGGTATCTACATATATAAGTAGGTAACGGCCTCCGTAGCCCAGTGGGTAGTGACTCTGCCTACGAAGCTGGAGGTCCCGGGTTCGAATCCCGGTCAGGGCATTTATTTGTGTGTTTATCACGAATATTTGTTCCTGAGTTATGGATGTTATATATGTATATAAGTATCTATATGTATTTATCTATTATATATATCATCGCCTAGTACCCACAACACAAGCCTTACTGAGCTTACCGTGGGCCTAGGTTGATTTGTGTAAAATTGTCCCGTAATATTTATTTATTTATTTATATTTATTTACTTAAAAGACCATCTTGACGCCGCGATTCGTAGTAACTAAGCGTAGGTAGAGGTCCGGATCCGGATATTTCAATTTTTAGTAGATACCTGTACAGAGAACCCAGACGGAGCGGCGGTATAAAATATAGCGTATGTCCATCCATGAAGGTCCATTCCATATGTACCTACAGGTGAAAAAATTTTTGAAATCGGATGTATAGTCAGCATCAAAAGTAACTCGATCTCTACGCCATCGAAGACGTCAAAAGCTTTTATTCCCTTTTAATAAAGACTTTTGACGTCTTCGTTAGAGTAGCTACTTTTGATGCTGACTGTACGAGTAAACAGCTCCGGAGATTACACCTACATTGGTACAAACTTACAATCAAACAGACTTTCCTTCTTTACAATTATTACTACTAGTAGCAGCCCGTTAGCGAATTGAGCCTATTTCCATGATGAACTTAGGTTTAGGTAGGTACATAAACATAGGTATAACATAGGGTGTCAATCACAATTGTTACATAGAATAATAAATCGAGGGCTTTATTAATATTATGAGTGACGCAAACAACAATATTGGTTTATCCTTCAGACAAGGAGGTAAAAAGCTAGAACAAAAAATATGAAAGTTAGATTTTTTTTCAGCCAAGCCCTTCAACTATTTTTGACACATAAGTTCTAACTTTCATTGTTTCCAATAAGAATCAGTTTCTCACAGAATAAATCTCGTATTAATATTTAAACGTGTTTACTTTTTTCTACTTCCTCAAATCCCTGGTTCCCATGTGGACAGGTGCTTAAAAAACATGCCTTCGACCCGTTTTTATTGAGAAGGAGGAAAAAAAAACATCAGTTTCCGGGTGGCTCCGGATGCAGCAAAAACTCCATTGTCGGTGTCCCTAATGTTTGGAAACCTTTACTCTATTGATTGATGAGTGATTAAGTCTAGAGGAATTAATAAATTATCATAAGATTTGATCAGAAAGGGGCCTTCTACTAGTATTTTTGGGCGAAAATATTAAAAGTTTTGAATTAAGTGCAATTCTCTTGTTTTTTTTTTAAATTCAATACGAATAGTTCCTTCTACTTACCTAGATATGTACCGGCATCAATATACAGGGTGTAGCCTGTAATAGGAGCAACACATTAAACGGTAGATTATTAAGCTTGTGAACAATTATTTCCACATGGATAAACTTGAAAAAAAAAATTTTTTTTCTTCAAAATAAGTTAAGTTGTATTTTTTTACTCTTCTGGAGTGCTATCAGTAACTTTTAAATAAAAATCAAAAAATCACAAAAATATCTTTTGAAAACAAAAATGCAAAAACTATTATGACTCGTTACATGATGTTACCTCAAAATCCACATTGACTGCTGTGCTATGATGTCGTGGTGCCAAGATACATTACTTGGAGGTCATAACTTTAGATCAAAATATCTCCGAATCCAAAAAAAAAAAATTTTTGCTCCTATTACAGGCCACATTCCATTATACAGGGAATGGATCAAAGGCCGCAAAAATATCTGACACGCTCTAACGGCTCTAGGAATAGAGTTGTCATCAGATATTTTTGCGGCCTTTGTTCCATCATATTATATTGATGCCGGTGACTGTAGGTACATAAAACTACCCTCATCTAACCAAGCAAAAATTAATTAGGTGCCTTTCTAAATCCCATACTATTAAACGAACAACATTCGTATCTGAAGAAACTCGTACCTATGTACGTGTTTGTAATTGGGTTCTCGAAAACGACTAGAGATTTCGATAAAATTTACAATAATAATAGGCCGAATAATAGATCCAGCTAGGTCTCATCTCCGGAAAAACTAAGTAGGTAGTAGTTGCCTCTGGAGAAAAAACACGAAAGACGCCGAGCAAAAGCTTGTACTCCCAGGTAAGATCCAAAGTTAATCCATATCATTTTGAAGTCTAATCTTAGAGTCCTGGTAAAGGCGAACTTTAAACGATTAATCTGTAATTGGAAAACTAATTTGCAACATTCTAATCTTACGCTTAGAGCACATAATAAATAAATATATTGAACGGTAAGGGTTGATTTACTATCACCATTCCCATACACCACATTTCTAAACAGTTATTGCACCGATACCTCGCGACTGTAACCTTTATGGCAACGTCATAAGTTCCAAATTAGCCTGCGATACGAGGGTTGTTTCCCGGTTCACCTATATCGGCTCTTTCCCACGATATCTGCGACAGGTGTGGAGTGGGTCCCGCGACACGTTCGATTCTGTACTTTAATTACAGGAAGTAGAATTGATATTCAACTGAAGTGTGCATGGGAGTTGACCGGTCGGTTTAAAATGCCAATATACAGAGGGCTAAGGTGGGTGATAAAAGTCTATTAAAAAGTGCTTTATCTGTTTGATAGAGTTCCAATGCAAACATATATATTGATAGGTAAAGGTAAGTAATAGTTTTGAAATTCAGGTGTTCCAGCACACGAAAGTGGGTCGACCGACCAAGACCATATGTATACATACCGACATCATACGATCGACGTCATATACCTATTGGTATTTTTACCTATAAGTACACTTTTGAATCTAATTCTTGTGTAAAAGGGTATACCTACATGTCTTATCGACTGTACAAATTCGGGCAAACGAAGGAATACCAACTTGTATGGAAATAACAATGATGTTTTTTATATTACCTACATCATTGGGAAAAAATTACAAATTTGGTAATCTATATCTACCTATCTATATTAATAAAAGAAAGTTGTGTTAGTTCCTTTGTTTATAACTCAAGAACGGCTGAACAGATTTTCATGATTTTTGATTTGTTTGATTCGTCTTCGCCCCGAATAGCAGAATAACTATAAAAAAATCGAAAAAATTATGGTTTTTTTTTGCATTTTGCACGGCGGAACGAAGGGGGGGGGGGGGGGGGCTTAGGTACCCCGAATTTTAATTTATCTTTTATTTCAAGTTACTTAGACTCATATATTTATGGTTAGTGTGTACTTATAGCTTATAGCTATGTTAATATCTATATTACTTAATCATTAAACATATTATTTTTATTTTTACCTATTTTTAATGACTTACCTATATAATTACCTGACGATATTTATTAAGCTATATTTATTAAGCTTCATTTTCGTATATACTTATCAAGGACGCCGAATTCATTCCTGATATTTAATTTTAACTTTTTTCAACGTAAAGAGGAAAAAATTAAACAAACGAAAACTGACATTGCATTGTCTTGTTTTCTTAAAATATCTTTATAACTATTTTATTTAAATTTTAAGAAAAAAAACAATAGACATAGTTATTTGGATAGCCCTATAACATTGTAAAAATTACCCATGATTTTTTAGTCTGAGTATTGTGCGTGCAAAAAAATAATCACTTTCTACGGAACCAAAATCACAATAAATGCATTTAACTATTATGGCAAGTTTTGTATCATTTTCGTGTAAACCAAGGATGCCAAAGGGTCTAGCAGGATAAGCTAACAAGATTGGCCCCCGCAAGGGATTTGGTTGTAATTTGAGGTGCAGTAGTGGCAGGACCTAAGAGCACTGTATGCGTAATATCAGCCTTCGATCTTCTTTTGTTTCAGACTTATTCACGAAATGTCAAAAAATTAAGGTAATTTTTAAACTGTTATTTTAGCTAAACCAAGCAAGCGAGAGTAACCAAATAAATTTAGAATTAGGGAGCATAAAATGGGGTTCATAATGCATATTTTTACAGACGGTCATATCCTTGAACTTGGATGAAAAAAAAAGTTGTTTTTTTTTTCGCTTAATTTTTTTGCCACTTCTCGCGGAGACACAACTATCAAAAAAAAAATTTAATAAGCCACAATTATCAACTACGTAATCATTTGAAAACATTTTGAAAAATCATGGTGCGTCATGTCAAAAAAACATTTACGAACGTATGTTTAGGTACTATACGTATAATATCAATACTATCATATTGATCAATGTCAATCGTCGAGCAAAACAAAGAGGCACGGCCGTACTATCCTTTTCTCGAAGCCATTCAGGCCATTTTCAACAGCTGGGTAAAGCCAGAACCCTGAATTTTCAGTAACATACTCGTATAGGGCATAATATGGCTTACATATATTCTCAATAACATTCAATTTGAACTTTTAGTTTAGGAACTATTGCCCGTCAAAAATCCTTTAGTTTTGTCACTGACATACTCACTGCCTCACTTATAATGATCATCGTAATTCTAAGGTACTTCTAGCAGACCTATAAGCTCCACATTTTTAACGTAATTAGTTTTTAGCTTATCCATTCATAAAAAACCTAAAAATATTGCAGTTTCCGTCACGATTCAGAGATATATACACACTGCATAAGTAAGTTTGTAATCCTATACAAATACATGCGATTACAAAGTTACTTTTGCAGTTTCTTCTCTCAAAACTATACAAACGTTATTTGCGGTTGATAAAATAACATTTCCTTACAAAGTTGATAACCTACAAAAAGAAATGAGATGACATAAAAAAAAACCATGTAAAAAATAGGCCAAGTCTCGGAACTCTTTCACAGTAAAAAGTGGTGAGATATTTCGTAGAGCCAAGTCAGGTATTCGTATTTATCTTTATTTGCTTGCTAAATAAAATTTTGTGACTTGGCAATCACACTTACACAGATATGCAAAAATTTGTAAATGCAGTAACGTTGTGTGATTCCCAAGTTGCAAAATTTTATTTAGCAAGCAAATAAAAATTAATAAGTATGCCTGACATGGCTCTACGAAATATCTCACCACTTTTTACTGTGGAAGAGTTCCGAGACTTGGCCTATTTTTTACATAAAATGTTTTTTATGGGATTATTTATTTCATAATGAACGAAAGAGGATATTATACCTACTACAGACTGATTTGCCACTACTACTCTATTGATATGATATGATATAGTAAACATACGTTCGTAAATGGTCTTTTTTTGACATGACGCACCATGATTTTTCAATATGTTTTTAAATGATTACGTTGTTGATAATTGTGGCTTATTAAATATTTTTTTTGATAGTTGTGTCTCCGCGAGAAGTGGCAAAAAAATTAAGCGAAAAAAAAAACATAGTAAACATACGTTCGTAAATGTTTTTTTTTTGACATGACGCACCATGATTTTTCAAAATGTTTTCAAATGATTACGTAGTTGATAATTGTGGCTTATTAAATCATTTTTTTGATAGTTGTGTCTCCGCGAGAAGTGGCTAAAAAATTAAGCGAAAAAAAAAAATTTTTTTTTTCATCCAAGTTCAAGGATATGACCGTCCTTTGTTCCCGATATTTGATTTGCATTTTTTTATCGAAAAAAGTTAAAAACTGAAAAATTACGAAAATTAAAACTTTCTTCGTCTTTTTAAATATCCTTATAAGTACCTAACTTTTTTATTTAATTTATATTATAAAAGAAAAAAAACATAATAGGTAGGTACATATAATATTTGGAAAGCCCTATACCAGTTGCACGATGTAAAAGTGACAATATAATTTATTGATTTAAGTAATGTGCATGTAAAAATAATTACTTGCAAACCAAGATCACAATAAAAGCAAAGCCTTGCGTTCGACCACAATCTCAGGTGACGATGACGGGACGGGAAGCTACGATGGTCTAAATTGAAGCATGCTTGCTCACAAAATACTAAAATGAATTTTCCTTTTTACAAGCTTTATATTAAGGCCTATAGGTTCAGCGAAGCTAAACGAACATAGTTTTTGAAACAATATAATGCGTCTGTTTATAATAATATGGTTTCAAAAAAATACGAATAGTAATCTTGAGGCTTTCCTGCAGGGAAATCAGTGATTCGAAACACGATTAAGCAATTTTCGCTCGATAGAAAAAAATCACGAACATAGGTCTAAAACATATTTTTCAACACACCTGCTCGTAAAGTAGGTCTTATTACAGCGTATTTACACTGATAATGCAGAATATTACCCATGCCGTGCCTTTTACATTACATTATCGCACTAGTGCCTTTTCATTACATATCTTTTTAAATATTAGCAAAATAATGCAGAATATTACCCATGCCGTGACTTTTACATTACATTATCGCACTAGTGCCTTTTCATTACATATCTTTTAACATTTTCATTTTTTATTTTTTTTCCTCGCAAATGTGTTGAAAAACGTCGTATGAAACACGTGAGCATTGGTCATTACACTTCTCGTCTCCATTAAGAACCAACTCGAGTGTAATGACCAACTTAGCACACTTGTATCATAATGTACTAAAAATTCACTTAAAACATTCGTAGCAAATTATGCACAATAGCTAAACATATTAACATTGGGTCTAAAAATCGGCAATATCATGTTTGAGGGAACTTAGTGATTACTTTTTTATTTATTTTACGTCATATCTGGCCATAAAGTAGGAATTACCGCACGCTATGCGTGCGGAAAACCCCACTTCCTGGCCAGATAGTGACGTAAAATTTCGTACTCACCACGGGCGGTAATAAAGAAAGCCTCAGAGCGCATATTTATCGCCCTTGCCTTCGGCTCGGGCGTCAAATACCTGCGATCTGAGACATTCTTTGTTTAACCGCCCTAGGTAAGTAATGTACTATAAACGCACAAAAAAATTAAATTAAAAAACATGATATCCGCGCTTCCAAACACGCACTTCCATCTCGCTCACGCGTATGCTCAGCGAGAGGGAGAGAAGACCATGATAATATAGCGCCTTAACTTGACCTGTTCGTATGTAAGTTGTCCATCAAAATTTGCAATCCATTTTTCAGTCACTTGATGTAAGTCGACTTCGTCCATAATGTCGTTCCATACGCGCTGCATCAACGGCGCTACGAACAGTACGAACTTCGAATCTCGAACTTCGTATATCTCCGTCTCTGTCGCTAGAGTACCATAAAAAATAAGTGCGATAGAGACGGAGATATACTATATATAGATTCGAAGTTCGTGGTTATAGCTCAGAGGGCCTACCGCGAACGGCTTTCGAAGTTTTCCCTCTCTGTCGCACTTAAGTACGAACTAGTAAGTATGACAGAGAGGGGAAACTTCGAATGCCTTTCGCGGTAGGCTCTCAGTTTCGTAAGGCAAAACAAAACAAAGAAAATACCTACTCATCTTTGTACATCGGCGCAAATAAGTAGACGGTAATCCTATTATTACCTTACCAAAATGACCACTACCCCGCTGTGGGAATGATTCGCGAAGGCACTTCTCAGTTGCCCCTCTGTGGCAGCACCTTGACGGTCTTTGTGTAACACAATGCCGGCCCTTTGGCGAAGGGATACTGGATTAATAAGTTTTTTGCGTGTCGATTTTTGCTTCTTTGTGTGATTTTCTTGGTTATGTGTGAAATTTGGTCGAGCATAAAGATGCGAGGGATTGCGTTGTTTTGATGAGGGGCGAAATCGAATGAGATAGTTGGAGGTAAGTTACGAGTTTTTTTTTTAATTCACAATGTCAAATCTGCCTTATTACGTAATTACCATTTTATTTATTTATATAAGCCTTTATTGCTGATTTAATTATTATATATATTATTTAATTTAATACATGTATGGTTGACTAATATAAACTCATGCCTAAGTAACTATTAAAATAAACCCTTAAATCTATAAATAGTTTTACATATTATTAAATTAAACTATACATCGGCAAACGGTAGTTGGTCTTCATCAGCTTGTCTTCCGACAAAGGCCTCCTCTAAAGACTTCCATATATTCCGGTTTCTTGCTGCCCGTGTCCACAATGGGCCAGCTACTTTTTTGAAGTCGTCCTCCCATCTCTTGATTGGTCTACCTCTTTTCCTTTTTTTATCTATTGGGTACCAATCCGTGACTAATTTAGTCCATTTCTCTTAACATGTTAACATTGACGACCGCTTTAGCCTAGTTGGTAGTGACGCTGCCTACGAAGCAAGAGGTCCTGGGTTCGAATCCCGGTAAGGGCATTTATTTGTGTGATGAGCACGAATATTTGTTCCTGAGTCATGGATGTTTTCTATGTATTTAAGTATTTATTTCTCTATATAAGTATCTATATCGTCGTCTAGTACCCATAGTACAAGCTTTGCTTAGTTTGGGACTAGGTTGATTTGTGTAAGATTGTCCGAAAATATTTATTTATTTATTTATTTATTTATTTATGTGATCTGTCCATCGCCACTTTAGTTGTCTAAGCAGTAGGTATGTGAATTTTTAAATTTCGTCTTTGATTTTATATATTGTAACTTTATTTTATCCTTTATTTTTATTCCTGAGGTACTTCTTTCTATACCATTTTGACAGACTTTTATTTTATTTTCTAATTTCTCTGTAACGCCCATGTCTGGCAACCATACGTTAAGCATGGTAATTAATATGTATACATGTATTAAATACTTTCCTTTTTTCTTTCATAGGCATGTCTTTACACTTCATTACCTCGCTAAGTGACCAAAACCTTTTCCAAGTATTGACTGTTCTCCTTTCTATTTCTTTATGCATACAATCTTCAGTAGATATTAGTTGTCCTAGATAAATATATTCCTGTACATATTCTATTATTTCGTTGTTTTACCATTAGGCGTACCAAAATATTGTAAAATTTTAGAAGACTACAAAAAAGTACATTGTTTAACAAGGGGCGTATGAGGAATATTGCAAACGAGAGTCTATCAGAAGCCCGACGCCGTAAGGCGGAGGGCTTTTGATGACTCGAGTTTGCAATATTCTTACGCCCGTGTTATACACAATGTTTTTCATCACATTTGCGAGGAAATAAATAACCACAAAAGACTGAAAAACCTATGTTTTATACAAGCGCATCAATCAAATGTTGACGAAATTGACAACTTCACTTCTAGATAAGTGCGAGTGGAGGGCGTAGCTTCAATATTTCAACCAATCACAGAGCAGAATTCTTGTCGTACGCGACCGTCCAGATTAGCTTAACCAATCAGATCACACACAAGCTCATTACTCCCTTGCAATCCCTTGGGACCATTAATTTCCTGCGGGAACAATTTAGGCTATTGTCCTTCTGTATACAGGCAAGGAATAACACCATTTATGAGCAAGTGTGATGAAAAATGCCTTTTTCCACCTCCGTATCCTCCGATTTTATTATATAAGTGAATATCCGCCAGACATGTGCGAAACATAAAAATCTAAATATGTAAAACAACGCCACACACACGCACACACAACTAACATAGGTAGCTAAGAATCGTCTTGATAGACAAAACTTTCGATTAAATAAAAACCGCACTCAAATACTTAATTACCAAACCTTGCTTGTTGTTGTTGCAAAGTTTGTTTGTTTACGTCATACCTGGCCATAAAGCAGGAATTACCGCATGCTACGCGTGCGGAAAATCCCACTTCCTTGTTACTCCTTGCCTTCGGGTCGGGCGTCAAATACCTGCTATACTATTATATTACTAACCAAATCATGATCCTGTATGTTGGTCGAAATAAATAAATAATATTATTATTATTAAATCAGTTCATCCGTGTGGGAGCGAGATAGAATTAAACTGTTTTTATAAACTTAAATAAGTAGGTACTCATAAGTGCCTCAAGGTTAAAGCAATTTGGAATAAAACATAAAACTATATAAAATCGTTTATTCAAATGTTAAAATGACTAATAATAATGTTACGTACAAACTTGGCTATACACATTATAACTTTAGAAACAATCATTTGAAAGTTATAATTTGTATACATTATAAAATTGGATATACAATTGCACAACTCTGGTTACATTGTCTTAAAAATTAAAATCTACTCTAGTCACAATAAATGCTCGGTAAATGCCCTGATATTTATCATTTCTGAATTATATAATGGAACAATATGTAGTAGTTATAATTACGAAATATTAGAACTACATAGAAATATTTACGGCAGACGGCAGTCCACCGAATTATACAGCATGCATGCGAAGAATACTTTGTATAAGATAATAAGATAAATATTCAACTGAACATCAAAAAGTTGAGTAAAAAATCCAAGTAGCCATATATTTTGGCAATTTCTAATGTAAACTAGGAAACATTTCTGGATTTTATCTTTTTTTTTAAGTTTTATATTGTTCCATGCATTATATGCTAATTCTTATGTTTAAACTAACATTACAATTTTAATGTCAGGTAATTTTTCATTCACAACTATTATATATTTGGCAAAATTTCTTAAACTAACTTTAATGCTAAATGTAAAATTTAATATTTGACCAATCAGATCCCATGTCAATGCAGAAATCACATACATTTTCTTAATATATCGCGTAAACAAAATGGTCAGTTTCGTTATGTTTTAGCTAATTCACTTTTTGTTTAATATTTACTGGCACTGATTTATCACAGCTATATCAATTATATTCATCTATATCATTGATATTTATCTATATCAATTAAACAAACAATGTTTTGAGACAATTTTTGTGAGACTTCCTTCGAATGCAGCAGCAGTGATGCTGAATGATACAGTATAATAAAAGTAATGTACAAAGAAAATAAAACCAGAGATAAAATAGATTTTTTCATTGTTGACATTCAAAATTAGGTATTAGAAATAAATAAACAAGACATTAATTATACAATACAAACATACAAATCAAATATGTAAGATTGAGAAATATATCGAATAGTTATTTATTTAAAACAAGTACAATAAGAGATGAAAATATTTTTCTACTTCTAAGTTGTATGAGCCCTCCTGGGGCACACTATCATTAAATAATTAGATATCTTTTAGGAACAGGTGTATTGCAATTAAAGATTAATTATCATTACTAAATCTACGAATCCTTTGAGTTATTTTATTCCGATATAGTCAGATCATTTTAATGATTATTACTATCCGCCGTACAGCTCTTATAAGGCAATATTTGATAGCAACAAGTCAATATTAAAAAAAACATCCGGTCATGAAATTACTTTTTACTACCAAGCCAAACAAATAAGAGAAATATATTAAATGGGCTTGGTCAACTTGGTAGCTGGATGTCACACAATTCCACGAATTTGATGACACCTCAGTGAAGTGGTCACATATGTTAAAATGTGTCAAACAGTTAAGGCAAAAGAAATTTTCACAAACATGCAATGAAATATTCTCTTTACGTTCCTTATAATAGACTCGGAAGTATCCTTTTTCGGGCGCAGCATCTCGAGGCGGCCTGAAATGGGATTTCATACAACTTTTCAGGCCTAGGCCTGCAAAGTAACTTTTAATTTGTCATTCCACTATTTGTGGCACAGCATCACGGCATTCAGCCATGAAAACTAGTTTGTTTTCTTGGCCTCTGATGTGATGTACTAATATATGCACACATACAATTGTGTAATGGTGTTTATACACCAGAAAGACCTCCCCTTTTTCAGCAGTAGCGTGAAAATTTATGTCTTTGTTTATTATATCAGCTTAAAACAAATTGTATCTGGCTCACTCTTATCACAAAAGTATTTTCGGTTCGCTAGAAGATTTTAAAATCAGCCCTATATTTTATGAAGTGCTGCGCGTGGCTCGGCAACCTTCGTCAACAGGCCTAGTTTATTAGGCCGCCCAAGTACAGCAGACTACAAAGACAAGTATATTTTTTAATGTTACAAATATATGTATGTATATCTTATTACTATGGTAGTCTATGTATACATATTTTTGTAAAATCGTATGGATACATCTCTTTGTAGTCGTCTGTACCTTTATGTTAGTTTTATGGAGGTTTTATAAATCGTAAGGCGCATCGTTGACTCCGGTTGCCAATCCACTTTGCATCATATCTGGTAACTATAAAGTTCACATCGGCACGTCAGCGACGTACTCAATGCGCAGCAACAGATCCATGAACTCCTGCGCGTCCAGCCATCGCCACGGCAGCTCGCGCTCGCCGCAGCCGCCCCGCCGTGTCACCCCGTATAGAGCTGAGAGCGCGAAGATGAAGCAGAGCATGGCGAACGCTTGGAACAGGCATTTGAGGGGCTCCCTGGAATTAGAGACTGTGGAGTGGAGAAGGGCGTTTGGAGTGGCGATGAGTGGACTATAAAATAAATGGACAACATTAGACGCGCTCTGAAAATGAGCAGTTACGCCCGGAATACACGAGGCTAGCTTTTCAAGCCAGTATAGTAAGCTAGTTAGTAAGCTAGGAAGCTAGTAAAACTGTCCTCGCTTGAACACTGGCTAGTGCTGTCTACATGATGCCAGTAATTTTAAGTCAGTTCGACAGTGCCAGTATGAGTACCATTGCACAGTAGGTATCGTAGTGTCGTAAAAAAATCGTCGGTAAATATGAACGTCATTCGTAAAAAGAACACTGTACGATTGAAACAATTACTTCGGAAACTAAAAGCAAAACACAAACAAAAGCACGTGGTCACTGCGCTGTAGCCGGACGGATACTAGCTTCGCCGGCCACACGAAGATAGTACACAAGCCAGGCTAGCGAAATCGGTGGTGGGGGGCGCTACTAGCTCAAAAAATAGAACGGCAAGCTATTAAAACTATCCTGGCTTCAGCACTAGCTTACTAGCCTGAAAGTTAAGCTAGTTTTGTATACACGAAGATAGACTTGCTAGCTTACTAGCACTAGCTTACTATACTGGCTTGAAAAACAAGCCTCGTGTATTCCGGGCATTATTACAATAAGCTAGGGTCTTAGGGATTTCCCACACTGGATGCGGTCTGTGGTCAGGTCACCTTTAACAAAAACAAAGAGGTGACCTGACCGCAGACCCCATCCAGTGTCCCTTAACGTTGCGAACGCCTACTCTTTATGAAATAACCAAAAACTTGCCACCGCTCTGTAAAAAAAACATACGGCACAGTTTGCAATGATCAACCGCCTCCTTTAGGGACGGGTTCTGAATGACAATATTATTATTATTATTTATTTCAATATCAGACCAGACATCATTACAATTGGTCCATAATCTTTAATAAAACTTAGCCTAGGAGTTAGTAACTTAAACTAAAGAGATATTAGATACAATAGTTGAGACTTTTTTGCTGAACTAAAAAAAAGTTAGGAAAATGCTAAAATAAGATCGAGGTAGTTTTTTTTTCTGGATTAGGTAATGAAATAGTTTGTGTTAAATAATGTAACATCTCATCTCGACTAAGACCCGACTAGTCGGGTAGACCAAACTAGGAATGTAATTGGGATCCGGCACTAAATGCCAATCTTAGAAACTATTCTTGTTTAGTTCAATTTACACTAAGATTGAGTTGCGCCAAACCGTCTGTAATCGTATTATTCGACCGCGATGAGTTTACACTTGGAATAGCTGTCAGTTCATATAAACTTTGACGTATTTATATCACAAAACTGTCACCGCCAAGCACCAATACTATTCTAATCGCGGTTTGATAATAAGCTGTGTTCGTTACGCAATAACAGAGGCTCTAGTATAAGTTTTATCCATACAATACGTTTTCGAACGCGTTTGCGTTTAGTTTCAATTTATATGGCAACGCGAACAGCGCCTCTGGTGGTAACTATTAGGAACTACGCATTGCCATACAAATTGAGACTAAACGCAAACGCGTTCGAAAACGTATTGTATGGATAAAACTTACACTAGAGCCTCAGCTGCCGGCGCCATATTTAACGTTGACCGGCGTGTAATATTAGGTCCTTACCTATGAAATTGGCGGTTTTTTCACAGATATTATTTTGTACGTAATTCATTCATTTCTATTGCAACTTCCAAATTATTTTTTAATTTCATTATAAGACTATGTAACAAAGGTTTTAAATACAAAAAATAGGTTTGAATTTTTTATTTAGTGTTTCAAATTAAAGCTTGAAAACCGCCCTTTTCATGTGCTGCCGGTTAAAGTGTTTCAATTACGTATAGTTTTATGATGCGAACTATTTTTAAGGAATGAAGATATGCGTAAAGTAGCTTAAAAGTTTTCTATATTCCTACCAAAATTTAGTTTGCTTTGAATTTGACATTGCTGAATAATCCGCAAAATTCAATGTATGAAAATCACAGTTTTCATAAAATTCTCCATACACACCGCCAATTTCATAGGTAAGGACCTAATAGTACGTTGGTGCAACCCGCCCTAAGTATTACACTACAGTTAACCAATTTGATTCCTAGGCCACCATAGAACCTTGCCATTGTAAATGCTATGTCAATACGGGTTACTAGGATTATTGCGTCGCTATGTAGCAGTTTAAATGACAGGGTTCTACGGTGGCGTAGGAATCAAATTGGTTGACCGTACATTAAATAAGTTTATTGTCTCACCACAGAAGCCTGCGTATGCTGCGTTGCGGTGCGGCGGCGCTGCGCTCCTCGCACTGGCCGCACGGTACCTCAGCCTGAGTACCCACCGATGCCACATCTGGTCAAAAAAGAGTTGATACGTCAGAAAGAAGTAAACTTATAAATCCGTACATGGCGGGAATAAATTTGATAGAAGAAATTTGAACCTTAGATCGAATAACATAAAGTTCAAATTTCTCCAATTACTGGTTGTCGAAAATGTATAAATATATAATCGTAAACGTATATACTTATATTACAAAGAGGATCTTTGAGTCTTAAGTTTGTAGGGGGTAATTTCCGGTATTACGTATCCGAACGTTAATCGGCTAAGTACTTAATGTACAATTAATACTTGCACAGAACACTAAAGGCCGAAACGCACAGACAGCGGTGGCGGTGCGGTGCGGAGGCGGTCCCGGTTGTAATGTTCGAGCTAGTATGAAAAGGTCCGCACAGAATACCGCGCCGCGCCGCGTCCCGCCGCGGTACTCTGTGCGGACCCTTTCGCATTAGTTCGAACATTACAACCGGTACCGCCTCCGCACCGCACCGCGACCGCTGTCAGTGCGTTTCAGCCTTTAATACTATAGAAAGGGTACCAAACGCGGTTTCTATCGGGACCGGTGTCTCTACGTCAGTATAGTATTTAGTACTCAGCTTAGTGGCGCGCGTACCACGTCCACATCGCCTTTCTATAGTGTTTAGTGTTCTGTGAATATTTGCATCAAATTTCAACAAGCACAAACTGAAGTACTAAAGAGTAACTCGGGGGACAAAATAGCGTAGCCGACGCTATTTTGTGCCCCGAGTTACTCTCGATATCTCTTTAAAAAATTATACGATATAAATATATATATTTAAAAAATATATATATTTGGGGACAATCTTACACAAATCGACCTAGTCCCAAACTAAGCAAAGCTTGTACTATGTGTGTCTTCAATAACTGCCCCCTTCCTCATACTAAAAATGAACTATGTTCCCCTACAAACAGAATTCAATTTAGTATAACGTGGCCAGTTTTTGAAGGGTGGCCAGTAATTAACACCTTATATTAAAAAAATAATTCTATTATAGGTAGATAGAGTTCATTTTTAGTATGAGGTTGCCAGTTATTGAATTATAATTTTCAACTTGTGCGAGCTGAAAATAGTGCGAGTACCCGAATGCTTATTATTTTACCCTGTAAAAAACTAAGATACAAAGTAACAACTATCATGACGACACTTTTTTACGAGCACTATATAACTACTGTACCATCTATTATGAATATAACCAGTGATCAGAATTAGGTGAGCCAAAATACCTATTCTTTCGCAAGAGGACATAATATAGAGTTGTTACAATCGAGTAGAAACATTTTTTTTTCTTGCATACCGGGTATTCGATATTTTTCCGGATACTGGTCGTAATGTTCAACATACATGTTTTTACTTACGGAATTATTTCGGCTCACCTAATTCCGATCACTGAATATAACACACACGATGTGAGTTTTTGGGGCATGAACACGAGTCATGTAACAAAATTTTTTTGTTGGCAAAAATAGTATCGATATCACTGCACTGTCAAGATCAGGATGTTAGTCACGAATAACGATAAACGTGCTACATATTTTAAAACAAAAACAATAAACAAATGGAGAGGTAGCATTTTTGAAACTGCTCTCATATCCTCTTAAGGCTCACCATACGACACAAAATGACATTGCAATTTGAATCAACTAACGCAAGTAAAAGAGTTGAATATCGTGTGTTTCAAAAAAAGACCAAAACAAAACAAATGCAACTCTATTCCAACCCAAAATGGTTAAAATTCCTTTAAGAGAATAAGTCCTTCCAGAAGGCCCATGGGCGGATAGTATAAAAGTAATGTTTTTCCCATGTTTAACGGCGATTGTATTCTGTATGAAATTATATGCTAAAAGTATTAACATCTAAAGCGGATCGAAATCAGATATGATATCAGGGTTCTTTATACTAGTTGAGGATTTGCAATGGATATATAAATATCGATATCAAATATCTAGAAAGTGCCCCGAGAATTCACACGTATATATTCGTTACTTTACTAAATATTTTACGAATAAAATAAAATAAAATGTAAGTAACAATATAAATAATACTACTATTACGATACTACTAAATACGATGCTATAGATACAGTCACGTCAAGGATATTTATGCAATTTTCGATCTATTAAGGATCAAGGTGTATAATTAAGTCTAAATATATATTTGACGTCGACTATACAGTGAACAGCAGAAGACGTATTATGGTCACGGTTATCGCAAGGTTAATCTTTTCAAAGCCAAAGACGGATAAATCCGCACCACTGGTTCACAATGACGGATTAATCCGCCAAGGAGTACAGTGCGATAGCAACCTACATGCTTTGACATAAGGTATAACTCCGCACTAAATGTCATCTTGACCACTTTTATTTGGCAGAGTGTTGAAAAGGTTAACGACAAGAAGAAAGATATGCCACTTTCTGTCTAAGCAGTTTAATAGCCTGTTAACGTGCTCACTGGCGCCACTGGTTAATAATTGAGATTATTTAAATTGAACGATATATATTTAAAAAAGTAAGCCACTTACACACCGTGTTTTGTATTTAAGTACCTTGTGAATGCATCAAACTAGTTTTTATGTTGCTGGATTCGTCGATCTATGAACTCAAAAGAAAAACGGCTGTTTTATATTTGGACGCATAGATTGACGAATCCAGCAACGTAAAAACGATTATGATGATGCCAGTTGATAATCATTTAATGCAGGGACTGCATAACCGAAAAATACCGGTATTCTATTTTAACGGTATGACGTCATATCGGTTGTCAAATAGCGGTTTCGGTAGCGGAACCTTTATATTTCGCTACCGAAATATAAAGGTACCTTTAATTTTTACGGTACCGTAACCGCTTTTTAAAGGTACCGATATATCGACTTTGGCCTGGAGTTGTTGCCTAACCGCCGGCAAAGGCACTGCTGCTTTGTCTTTTTGTCTTTAAATGTTTAGTAGCCAATGCTTCCTCTGTAGAGTGCCAGCTCGCTGACTTTTCTCGATAACCTTTATAATACCGGTATTATAAAGGTTACGGTATCGTTAAAAACTGGTACCGCTAACCGTTATTTCAAAACGGTTACGGTACCGTTATGTTCGCGCGGCGCACATAACCTTTACGACATAACAGTACCGTAATGGAATACCGGTTTTATACCGGTATAACCTTAACCGAAATCAGTCCCTGATTTAATGTCACAATTATCCCATCAAATTGGGATCGCCGCAGCATGTCTTTTTCTTCCATACCTCCCTGTCACTCGTCATCTCGATGATTATGCTAAATAAACTAGTTCGATGTATTCAAAAGATACTTAAATACAAAATACAGTGTGTAATGGCCTACTTTTTTAAATATCTATCGTTAAATTTAAATAATCACAATTATTTACCAGTTGCGCTAGTGAGCACGTGAACGGACTCTTAAGAAACAGGCGGATGCTTTATCTTGACTTTATCGCGCGATAAATGCAACCATCATAGACCAGCTGGCCTAAGATCGTTGCCATTTTAGCACTTATCGCTCTGCATATATTATGACATATCGGTCACGTTCTGACGAGTATGCGTGTGCGAGAGTGATGTAATAGGCATCGGAGTTTTTGTCGCATGGTAAGACTAATAGCAAGCTAAGGAGTAGAACTTTGCCCTAAATGTTTACTCTTATAAATACTAATTTATTTATCTTAAAATGCCTTTAGAGCGGTCGGTCGTGTATCTTAGTCGAATTGTATACAATTTTTTTTTATTAGATTATGCATTCATAACTTCAAATATTTTTATATACGTATTTTTTACGTGTTTTAATGTATCTTTTGTTTATTTATGAATTTTCGTAACTAAATCAGTATAAAAATGGTAAATATTTTTTTATTGTAATACTTATTTTCCAAAGATAACATTAAATAATCGTTTCTAGAAACTCGTCAACGTTGTTTTCCTTGATTATAAAAAAATACCTAACTAATTAAATAAATTAATATGAGTATGAATAAGAGTTTACATTTATGGCAAATGTCGACTCCATAACTTGCTATTAGTCTTACCATGTGACAAAAACTCCTATGCCTGATGTATATCTTATCCACAACGATAAGTGATCAAATGGGAACCATCTTAGGCCCGCTGCTGAAATTGCTACAAAACAATCATGTGTTCCTTAGCTACTTCTGCTGTCGAATGTTTAAATACTTGATAATAATTAACATTACTCTAAACCGCCACCAACATAAATAACATCACTATTTACCGAGACATAGGACAACACAAACTAAGTGTAGTCAGGGGTATTATTTTATTACGTACAAAAATAAGGACATAAATGTCTGTACACGCATTTATGACATTGACAATAGAGTCCTGTACAGATATTTATGTCCTTATTTATACTCTATATTAATACACCTGACTGTACAACACAAAATACACCTACGCTACTTAAAGATAAGGCTCCAATTACCACAATCTGTCTGGCTTTCTATACAGCACGTCTCATACGTCATGCCTTCCATCTTATCTTTCTGGACAGCGCAGGCCGACTCCAATACCTCAAGTTTATCTTGTAAATTCAGCGAAATCGCCTCTAAGAAGTTATTCCTGTTGATGCTTTCGTCTATATATTTCTGCAATGTATTCAAAGTGATCTCATACGTGTCTAATTCCAATTGCATGTTGGTAACTTTATTGCTAGCACAGATGATGTCCCGTTCCAATTTAATCGTATAATCATTTAGCCTCCCACAGTCGAGGCATTGATTTGTACAGGCCCCGCATATTTCATCGTTATTGTTATCACTAGAAGGTGCATTTTGGATCAAATTTTCTGTCTGCGTTTCCGTTGAGGATCGTTCAACTTTCAAATTGTCTACATAATCCTGCAACGTCTTCAAACTTAATTGAGACTTTATTAACTCTTTTTCCACATTTGAAACCCTATTCTGGGACTTCTTAAGGTCTACTTTTAATTTGGTACAGCTATGTTTTAATTTATTACGTTCTACAGTTTTTTCCTTACAATTACTGCATATTGAGTCATCTGTTTGTGTCATAGAGGCCATTTTATCTGCATTGGCTTCATTAAGGCGTTTCTGTATTACTTTAAAATCATTTTCACACTGAATCAATTCTGCTTGCATGACTGAGACATTATTATTGGCGGTCGCGAGGTCATTTTGGACATTGACTAGGTTTCTTTGTAATTTTTCACATTCGAGGCATATTTTGGTGCAGTCACATTCCAAATGATTATTAGTTGCTTCGCTGGTTACGTCAGTTTGTGTGGCTGTGTGTGACGTATCTAGGTTATCGCAACGAGCGTCACTGAGTTCAAACAGTTTGGAGATATTGCCGGAGGCGTCAGGTGTGTCTCGTCGGGTCATGTTGCAAAAGCTGAGTCGAATCTCGTCGAAAAGAGAGAGGTTAGAGGCGCGTCCAAGCTCTTGATCTTTAAGGGCTTTGACGAAAGCTTCCTCGTCTAACACATGATTATCTATTGAAAAACAGAATGAGTAAGCAAGCAAAGATAAAATAAGCGGACACTAGAAAACAATGGATATTCAATACGTGAGATCAAGCAACATCAAAATTGAAGAATTAATTTAATTTGGCACATAAGCATACTACCACTAGTTGTCAACAAATGTAGATTCTTCTTTTTAAACCAGATGCACAATTTATCAGACTCCCAATACATCAAATTTTAGAAATGTGTGTTATGTTCTCTTAAATAAATCAGTTTCTACAGTTTAATATCCTTTAGTTTTAGTTGGGTGCAGAAAGCCTATTAATTGGGAATCTGGTAAATCTAAAATATGGTTGTCTATTAATGTGATAAGTAAGGAATTAATGCAAAGAATAAAACCACCATCAAAGCTAGGATGCATGTAGCATTTGTAACATAATCCCACCGACGCGGTACGAAATGGACCTGGCTGATCCTAAAAGGCAAGACCTAGGTATTCCGCACAATATGAACAGACGAGCTGACCACGGTTCAGTAAAGACATATCACAACTTCGCGGCATACATGTCCAAGGGTCAGAAAGTCCAGGCGTCATAATGTCCAGTCCGAATGTTATAACATTCGGACATTTCGACACAGGGGCATAACTATACAAGGTGAAATATTATTAACCGTTCATATTTTTCCCAGGCATTGGGTAATAAAAGATGCCATTTCTGAAAAAAGAACATAGGTAAAATTTTCACAATAAAATGTGCTGTCCCAATAAATAATTAGTAACGTGTGGATAATCGGGAGCTGAGTGACGCTCAGGGTTAGCGGTGCGGGGGGAGGGGCGCGCTTGCCGCCCCTCCCCCCCCACAGCGCGCGCTACCGCGGTATCCACCAACGCGTGGTTTTTTAGGGTTCCGTAGGCAAATGGCAAAGAACGGAACCCGGATTCGTCATGTCTGTCTGTCCGTCCGTATGTCACAGCCACTCTATTCCGAAACTATAAGAACTATACTGTTGTAACTTGGTAAGTAGATGTATTCTGTGAACCGCATTAAGATTTTCACACAAAAATAAAAAATAAACAATACATTTTGGGGGTTCTCCATACATAGAACTGAAACTCAAAAATTTTTTTTTCTTCAAACCTATACGTGTGGGGTATCTATGGATAGGTCTTCAAAAATGATGAAATATTTTTTTCTAAACTGAATAGGTTGCACGAGAGACACTTCCAAAGTGGTAAAAATGTGTTTCCCCTCTCCCCGTAACTTCTAAAATGAGAGAATGATAAAACTAAACAAAATATATGATGTACATTACCATGCCAACTTTCACCAAAAATTGGTTTGAACGAGATCTAGTAAGTAGTTTTTTTTAATACGTCATATTTAAATCGTAAATCGCAATTTGTTTTCCGGAACTTCATGGGCGAGTCCGACTCGCACTTGGCCGCTTTTTAGGATATCTTTTTTATGTCTCAATATTTTTTTACTTCTTTTTTTTTTATCCAGTACTGAAAGATACTGAAAGAAAAAACATGCATTTTTTACTAAGGAATCCACTGTGAAAATTTGAACGGTCAATATTATTTCACCCTGTATATCCTGGGGGACATCACAGTAAAGTCTTCAGAGCCAAGTCTTGTAGTGGAAACATTATGTTACCAGCATCATATGCTGTCCAGATAGGGAAAACCATGCGCCGGCAATGACGACCTTGGTCGTGTTGAGTGTTGTCTTACCCTCGGAGAATCGGCTGTCCACGTTAAGGTTGTCGAGGGCCGTCAGCATCTGGTCCTCCGTGTAGCTGACGTCGATGGAGCGGTCGAGCCGCAGGTGCGTCTGGTTGTCTTACCCTCGGAGAATCGGCTGTCCACGTTAAGGTTGTCGAGGGCCGTCAGCATCTGGTCCTCCGTGTAGCTGACGTCGATGGAGCGGTCGAGCCGCAGGTGCGTCTGGTTGTCTTACCCTCGGAGAATCGGCTGTCCACGTTAAGGTTGTCGAGGGCCGTCAGCATCTGGTCCTCCGTGTAGCTGACGTCGATGGAGCGGTCGAGCCGCAGGTGCGTCTGGTTGTCTTACCCTCGGAGAATCGGCTGTCCACGTTAAGGTTGTCGAGGGCCGTCAGCATCTGGTCCTCCGTGTAGCTGACGTCGATGGAGCGGTCGAGCCGCAGGTGCGTCTGGTTGTCTTACCCTCGGAGAATCGGCTGTCCACGTTAAGGTTGTCGAGGGCCGTCAGCATCTGGTCCTCCGTGTAGCTGACGTCGATGGAGCGGTCGAGCCGCAGGTGCGTCTGGTTGTCTTACCCTCGGAGAATCGGCTGTCCACGTTAAGGTTGTCGAGGGCCGTCAGCATCTGGTCCTCCGTGTAGCTGACGTCGATGGAGCGGTCGAGCCGCAGGTGCGTCTGGTTGTCTTACCCTCGGAGAATCGGCTGTCCACGTTAAGGTTGTCGAGGGCCGTCAGCATCTGGTCCTCCGTGTAGCTGACGTCGATGGAGCGGTCGAGCCGCAGGTGCGTCTGGTTGTCTTACCCTCGGAGAATCGGCTGTCCACGTTAAGGTTGTCGAGGGCCGTCAGCATCTGGTCCTCCGTGTAGCTGACGTCGATGGAGCGGTCGAGCCGCAGGTGCGTCTGGTTGTCTTACCCTCGGAGAATCGGCTGTCCAGTCCACGTTAAGGTTGTCGAGGGCCGTCAGCATCTGGTCCTCCGTGTAGCTGACGTCGATGGAGCGGTCGAGCCGCAGGTGCGTCTGGTTGTCTTACCCTCGGAGAATCGGCTGTCCAGTCCACGTTAAGGTTGTCGAGGGCCGTCAGCATCTGGTCCTCCGTGTAGCTGACGTCGATGGAGCG
Organism: Epinotia brunnichana; assembly: GCA_963854355.1. NCBI lineage: Eukaryota > Metazoa > Arthropoda > Insecta > Lepidoptera > Tortricidae > Epinotia > Epinotia brunnichana. Next base: position 23,042,580 of record OY977946.1, on the reverse strand, counting down.
GTCGAGCCGCAGGTGCGTCTGGTTGTCTTACCCTCGGAGAATCGGCTGTCCAGTCCACGTTAAGGTTATCGAGGGCCGTCAGCATCTGGTCCTCCGTGTAGCTGACGTCGATGGAGCGGTCGAGCCGCAGGTGCGTCTGGTTGTCTTACCCTCGGAGAATCGGCTGTCCAGTCCACGTTAAGGTTGTCGAGGGCCGTCAGCATCTGGTCCTCCGTGTAGCTGACGTCGATGGAGCGGTCGAGCCGCAGGTGCGTCTGGTTGTCTTACCCTCGGAGAATCGGCTGTCCACGTTAAGGTTGTCGAGGGCCGTCAGCATCTGGTCCTCCGTGTAGCTGACGTCGATGGAGCGGTCGAGCCGCAGGTGCGTCTGGTTGTCTTACCCTCGGAGAATCGGCTGTCCAGTCCACGTTAAGGTTGTCGAGGGCCGTCAGCATCTGGTCCTCCGTGTAGCTGACGTCGATGGAGCGGTCGAGCCGCAGGTGCGTCTGGTTGTCTTACCCTCGGAGAATCGGCTGTCCAGTCCACGTTAAGGTTGTCGAGGGCCGTCAGCATCTGGTCCTCCGTGTAGCTGACGTCGATGGAGCGGTCGAGCCGCAGGTGCGTCTGGTTGTCTTACCCTCGGAGAATCGGCTGTCCAGTCCACGTTAAGGTTGTCGAGGGCCGTCAGCATCTGGTCCTCCGTGTAGCTGACGTCGATGGAGCGGTCGAGCCGCAGGTGCGTCTGGTTGTCTTACCCTCGGAGAATCGGCTGTCCAGTCCACGTTAAGGTTGTCGAGGGCCGTCAGCATCTGGTCCTCCGTGTAGCTGACGTCGATGGAGCGGTCGAGCCGCAGGTGCGTCTGGTTGTCTTACCCTCGGAGAATCGGCTGTCCAGTCCACGTTAAGGTTGTCGAGGGCCGTCAGCATCTGGTCCTCCGTGTAGCTGACGTCGATGGAGCGGTCGAGCCGCAGGTGCGTCTGGTTGTCTTACCCTCGGAGAATCGGCTGTCCAGTCCACGTTAAGGTTGTCGAGGGCCGTCAGCATCTGGTCCTCCGTGTAGCTGACGTCGATGGAGCGGTCGAGCCGCAGGTGCGTCTGGTTGTCTTACCCTCGGAGAATCGGCTGTCCAGTCCACGTTAAGGTTGTCGAGGGCCGTCAGCATCTGGTCCTCCGTGTAGCTGACGTCGATGGAGCGGTCGAGCCGCAGGTGCGTCTGGTTGTCTTACCCTCGGAGAATCGGCTGTCCACGTTAAGGTTGTCGAGGGCCGTCAGCATCTGGTCCTCCGTGTAGCTGACGTCGATGGAGCGGTCGAGCCGCAGGTGCGTCTGGTTGTCTTACCCTCGGAGAATCGGCTGTCCAGTCCACGTTAAGGTTGTCGAGGGCCGTCAGCATCTGGTCCTCCGTGTAGCTGACGTCGATGGAGCGGTCGAGCCGCAGGTGCGTCTGGTTGTCTTACCCTCGGAGAATCGGCTGTCCAGTCCACGTTAAGGTTGTCGAGGGCCGTCAGCATCTGGTCCTCCGTGTAGCTGACGTCGATGGAGCGGTCGAGCCGCAGGTGCGTCTGGTTGTCTTACCCTCGGAGAATCGGCTGTCCAGTCCACGTTAAGGTTGTCGAGGGCCGTCAGCATCTGGTCCTCCGTGTAGCTGACGTCGATGGAGCGGTCGAGCCGCAGGTGCGTCTGGTTGTCTTACCCTCGGAGAATCGGCTGTCCAGTCCACGTTAAGGTTGTCGAGGGCCGTCAGCATCTGGTCCTCCGTGTAGCTGACGTCGATGGAGCGGTCGAGCCGCAGGTGCGTCTGGTTGTCTTACCCTCGGAGAATCGGCTGTCCACGTTAAGGTTGTCGAGGGCCGTCAGCATCTGGTCCTCCGTGTAGCTGACGTCGATGGAGCGGTCGAGCCGCAGGTGCGTCTGGTTGTCTTACCCTCGGAGAATCGGCTGTCCACGTTAAGGTTGTCGAGGGCCGTCAGCATCTGGTCCTCCGTGTAGCTGACGTCGATGGAGCGGTCGAGCCGCAGGTGCGTCTGGTTGTCTTACCCTCGGAGAATCGGCTGTCCACGTTAAGGTTGTCGAGGGCCGTCAGCATCTGGTCCTCCGTGTAGCTGACGTCGATGGAGCGGTCGAGCCGCAGGTGCGTCTGGTTGTCTTACCCTCGGAGAATCGGCTGTCCACGTTAAGGTTGTCGAGGGCCGTCAGCATCTGGTCCTCCGTGTAGCTGACGTCGATGGAGCGGTCGAGCCGCAGGTGCGTCTGGTTGTCTTACCCTCGGAGAATCGGCTGTCCAGTCCACGTTAAGGTTGTCGAGGGCCGTCAGCATCTGGTCCTCCGTGTAGCTGACGTCGATGGAGCGGTCGAGCCGCAGGTGCGTCTGGTTGTCTTACCCTCGGAGAATCGGCTGTCCAGTCCACGTTAAGGTTGTCGAGGGCCGTCAGCATCTGGTCCTCCGTGTAGCTGACGTCGATGGAGCGGTCGAGCCGCAGGTGCGTCTGGTTGTCTTACCCTCGGAGAATCGGCTGTCCAGTCCACGTTAAGGTTGTCGAGGGCCGTCAGCATCTGGTCCTCCGTGTAGCTGACGTCGATGGAGCGGTCGAGCCGCAGGTGCGTCTGGTTGTCTTACCCTCGGAGAATCGGCTGTCCAGTCCACGTTAAGGTTGTCGAGGGCCGTCAGCATCTGGTCCTCCGTGTAGCTGACGTCGATGGAGCGGTCGAGCCGCAGGTGCGTCTGGTTGTCTTACCCTCGGAGAATCGGCTGTCCACGTTAAGGTTGTCGAGGGCCGTCAGCATCTGGTCCTCCGTGTAGCTGACGTCGATGGAGCGGTCGAGCCGCAGGTGCGTCTGGTTGTCTTACCCTCGGAGAATCGGCTGTCCACGTTAAGGTTGTCGAGGGCCGTCAGCATCTGGTCCTCCGTGTAGCTGACGTCGATGGAGCGGTCGAGCCGCAGGTGCGTCTGGTTGTCTTACCCTCGGAGAATCGGCTGTCCACGTTAAGGTTGTCGAGGGCCGTCAGCATCTGGTCCTCCGTGTAGCTGACGTCGATGGAGCGGTCGAGCCGCAGGTGCGTCTGGTTGTCTTACCCTCGGAGAATCGGCTGTCCACGTTAAGGTTGTCGAGGGCCGTCAGCATCTGGTCCTCCGTGTAGCTGACGTCGATGGAGCGGTCGAGCCGCAGGTGCGTCTGGTTGTCTTACCCTCGGAGAATCGGCTGTCCACGTTAAGGTTGTCGAGGGCCGTCAGCATCTGGTCCTCCGTGTAGCTGACGTCGATGGAGCGGTCGAGCCGCAGGTGCGTCTGGTTGTCTTACCCTCGGAGAATCGGCTGTCCACGTTAAGGTTGTCGAGGGCCGTCAGCATCTGGTCCTCCGTGTAGCTGACGTCGATGGAGCGGTCGAGCCGCAGGTGCGTCTGGTTGTCTTACCCTCGGAGAATCGGCTGTCCAGTCCACGTTAAGGTTGTCGAGGGCCGTCAGCATCTGGTCCTCCGTGTAGCTGACGTCGATGGAGCGGTCGAGCCGCAGGTGCGTCTGGTTGTCTTACCCTCGGAGAATCGGCTGTCCACGTTAAGGTTGTCGAGGGCCGTCAGCATCTGGTCCTCCGTGTAGCTGACGTCGATGGAGCGGTCGAGCCGCAGGTGCGTCTGGTTGTCTTACCCTCGGAGAATCGGCTGTCCACGTTAAGGTTGTCGAGGGCCGTCAGCATCTGGTCCTCCGTGTAGCTGACGTCGATGGAGCGGTCGAGCCGCAGGTGCGTCTGGTTGTCTTACCCTCGGAGAATCGGCTGTCCACGTTAAGGTTGTCGAGGGCCGTCAGCATCTGGTCCTCCGTGTAGCTGACGTCGATGGAGCGGTCGAGCCGCAGGTGCGTCTGGTTGTCTTACCCTCGGAGAATCGGCTGTCCACGTTAAGGTTGTCGAGGGCCGTCAGCATCTGGTCCTCCGTGTAGCTGACGTCGATGGAGCGGTCGAGCCGCAGGTGCGTCTGGTTGTCTTACCCTCGGAGAATCGGCTGTCCACGTTAAGGTTGTCGAGGGCCGTCAGCATCTGGTCCTCCGTGTAGCTGACGTCGATGGAGCGGTCGAGCCGCAGGTGCGTCTGGTTGTCTTACCCTCGGAGAATCGGCTGTCCACGTTAAGGTTGTCGAGGGCCGTCAGCATCTGGTCCTCCGTGTAGCTGACGTCGATGGAGCGGTCGAGCCGCAGGTGCGTCTGGTTGGAGCGGTTCAACACGTCCTTCAGCTCCATCTCGAGGATCACCTGCGACAAGGTGGGATTCGTAATAACAATAATAACACATTGTATATCAATGCTTAGGGTGGGTTGCACCAAACCGTCTTTAATCGTAAGCGGTGTTCGTTAAAATCTGAATGTATGGAAAGTTTATATGGGATGACAGCTGCTAGGCGCCAGCGCCATATTTAACGTTGATCGGTCCGTAATCGTAAGTTGGTGCAATGCAACCCACCCTTAGTCGTTTCAAATTGTCGGTTACCGTAAGTTACGTCCGTTAAAATCAGTCTGCATCAAAAGTTTGATAGTTCTCTATGATCTATGAGCTAACAGAAGCCTTAGCTATCTTTAACTTCCACCGATCAGTAGAGCGTGGTTGATGTAATTTTAATTTGGATGTAACACAGGAATATTATCCTCAACATCAATATAACTAACGTAAGCTCCCACTCCAGCAGGCTGGGCTGCCAGCACGTGGTTGGTGACACCTGGTGGGCTACCTTCTCACGGAGCATCTGCTGCACGAGGTCCTCCTGGTCCTGGAGCCTGGCCGCCAGCTCCGCCCGCTCCCACTCCAGCAGCTCGTGCTGCCCCAGCTGGGCTGCCAGCACGTGGTTGGTGACACCTGGTGGGCTACCTTCTCACGGAGCATCTGCTGCACGAGGTCCTCCTGGTCCTGGAGCCTGGCCGCCAGCTCCGCCCGCTCCCACTCCAGCAGCTCGTGCTGCCCCAGCTGGGCTGCCAGCACGTGGTTGGTGTAACCTGGTGGGCTACCTTCTCACGGAGCATCTGCTGCACGAGGTCCTCCTGGTCCTGGAGCCTGGCCGCCAGCTCCGCCCGTTCCCGCTTCAGCAGTTCGTTCTGCTCCAGCAGCGAGGCCTGGCGGCTCGCATACATCTCGTTGATGCGGTGGCATTCCTCTTTGGACTTGCTTAGGAGCTCTTGTAAAGTCAATTTCTGGAATGAAAGAGTAAGCCTTTTGTGATAAATTTATAGATTGGTGCAAACTATAATGGAAAAGGCTCTCAGTATCGCGGTACACAGCTAAGTATGCTTGTATTTCAGGTTAGCGCGATTTCTTATGTTCCTGTCTTTTCCAATGTAGCCGTCTGCCGAGTGTCATCACATTCTTACACACAATTTTCATAGTCCCATAACATTTACACTTAGGGCATCACATTCTTATAACTTTATTCACAACATAAGTCCATCAAACCTACTCGTTTTCTGAGTAAGGTGGTAATATTATTACTAGTGTAATACTTTTGTCCACCTTGTTGGGCGCGCCGCGCCGGCACGTGGTCGCCGGCGGCGAACATCGGCGCGGTGGTGGCGGCGAGTCCGCTGGATGCGGGTGGCGCAGCTGATACTCTGTCACATCACTAAAGGCCTACCTCTGCTTCCAACGTGGCCGCCTGCTCCACCGCAGCGTTGGCGCGGCGCTGCGCCGTGCCGCGTTCCCGCTTGGCCACGGCCAGCGCCTGCTCGGCGCCGCATAGCCTCTCGCTCGCCTCCTCGTAGTCGCGCCGCGCGTGGTTCAGCGTCGTATTCTCATCGCGGAGCCTGCATAAAACAACATGTCTAATAGTAGTTTATGTGACTGTACATAATGAAGAATTAAACTAGACTTATTATGATTTTTCATACATCATACTAACACGTGCTAACACTGGTACTAATAAAACGCTGATGTTAGGTTACTGGTTGCAATAACGGTGGTAATTATATATGGTTTCCGAACACATTATACAGGATTTATGATATGGGTGTAAATATAAATAAATAAAACTTGCCAGGATTACTATCTAATAAGTACCATTTTATGAGTTTAAAACCACGAATAACTTTTCTAGTAGTAAACGGCCTCCGTAGCCCAGTGGGTAGTGACTCTGCCTACGAAGCTGGAGGTCCCGGGTTCGAATCCCGGTCAGGGCATTTATTTGTGTATTTATCACGAATATTTGTTCCTGAGTTATGGATGTTATATATGTATATAAATATCTATATGTATGTATCTATTATATATATCATCGCCTAGTACCCACAAGTCTTACTGAGCTTACCGTGGGCCTAGGTTGATTTGTGTAAGATTGTCCCGTAATATTTATTTATTTATTTTATTTTCATTTTCAATACCTTTTTTAACCGACTTCAAAAAAGGAGGAGGTTCTCAATTCGTCTGAATGTTTTTTTTTTTTTTTTATGTGTGTTACGCGATAACTCGGTAATTTATGAACGGATTTGGGAGTTATTTTCTATGTTTGGAAGCATATACCTACTTCCAGATTCGTCCCGTTGTCACCAAAATCCAGTTCTGATGATGGGATCCTAGAGAAATCGAGGGAAATCTTAAAATTGGCATCTGATTTGAAGTCAGTTAAAACTTTGTTTTGAAATGTAAATTATTACAGACCATCATCTAAGCATGTTAGATGTTTATGTTGTAACAATTCTTCTATGGAACTGTATGAGAGCATACAGTCTCGTTGCTAACGGGATAGTATGATCTGTAATGGTATCCTCTTAACCCTCTTCAGGGACATAGGTAGGGCGCTTAGATGGGTTCTTCATCTATTGCTGTCATGATATCCTCTTAACCCTCATCAAGGACATAGGGCTTTCCATCTATTTCTGTCCTGGACGGCAATCTCAACCTCCTACAATGCAAGGCCCGTTGAGGCAGCCTCTTTGTCGACTGTGCGTCTCCAAATCTCAACCTCCTACAATGCAAGGCCCGTTGAGGCAGCCTCTTTGTCGACTGTGCGTCTCCAAATGGTATACGATATTGTAAGCAGTGTCGTCAAGGTCCGACCCTGGAACCTCTCCCCTGCCCCGCTGGAAGTAGAAACAAACGGGAACTGGTCGGGCGGACCTCTCAGATGCTACTCTTGCTTGGGCCGCGTTATGAGCTGTGGTGTAGTTTGGGCAAACATAGTGCTAATTAGTGTTTGTTAGTTGTGTGAAGGCTAAAGAGACATAATAGTGATAGAGTTAGGTTCATGTTAATCAGATTTGTTATACTTTAATTGGTTTAAATATACTCTGTTAGCTTATAATATAGTCATCATCATCATCATATCAGCCGAAAGACGTCCACTGCTGAACATAGGCCTCCCCCAAAGAGTTCCAAAGTGACCGGTCCTGCGCCACCCGCATCCAGCGGACTCCCGCGACCTTTACCAGGTCATCAGTCCACCTTGTGGGATGCCTACCAACGCCACGCCTTCCGGTACGTGGTCGCCACTCGAGAACCTTTCCGCCCCAACGGCCATCAGTTCTACGTGCAATGTGCCCCGCCCGTATAAGCAATAGTTGATTGGCTCACATGTTGAGGTGGGAGCGCAGCGAGTCCCGCTCGGCGCTGAGCGCGGCCAGCGCCTCCTCGTGCTGCCGCTCCGAGAAGTCCAGCTGGCTGCGGAGTTGCGTCGCGAGGCGCGACTTCTCGCGCAACTCGGCTTGCAGCTCTTCCAGGATTAGGTAGCCTGCGAACGTTCACGTAAACTAAATACAACAATATTAACCAAATTTAACGACCGGTTAGCCTAATAGGTACTTGGGTTAACCTAATAGGTAGTTCGAATGCCGGTAAGGGCAAATATTTATGTGATGAACATGAATATTTGTTTCTGAGTTTTGGATGTTTCCTATCTATTTATATATATATTAAATATATCATCATCTAGTACCCACGCCTTATTGAGCTTAATATGGGACTAGATCGATTTGTATAAGATTGTCCCCTAATATTTATTTATTATATTAGCTGCCCGCGCGGCTGCGCCCACGTATCACATACAACGCAAGCCGGGCTACGCGATAAAATATAGCTTATGTCCATCCCAAATATAAATATAAATTCTATATGCTGATAAACTTTTGAAATTGGATGATTCGTTTTGGAGATTACACACAAAGCTACAAACTTTACTTCTTCATCAATTTTATAATATAAGTACAGACTGATAAAGAAAAACCAGCATGAACATAACAACCATTATGGAAAGTGCACCAAAAATACCTTGAAGGTTTTATTCAAACCCCAATGTTACAGGCAGTTTTCGGAACTTGTATGGTTCTCAAACTCAAAATTAATTCAAGATTATTTCATTACTTTTCTGTGGTTGATAGCAGTAGTCGCCACTCTAGGGCGTAATTAAAGGCCACACCGATGACTGCTGCTTTAGCAGCAAAATTCTTGAAATTAATATCACAATTCTGAGTATTTGGTGAATCATGATTTTACTTCTTAACAGAACTGAAATTAAACTCAATTCATTGCAGTAAAGTTTTTGTAAAATGATCATATAATTTATTCATTCAAAGTTTTTTCTACACAGGAAGTGGACCATTTATCCTTTAAAAAAAAAAGCTAAATAAAATAAAATATTACCATCATTAGAAATACCAGAATCGGAGTCCTGTGGTCCCATCCCACTCTTCAAATTGAAACTGAAAGGAATGCGGCCAATTATGATAACAAGCAATCATTAACTAATGGAGACAATGAAGGGGTCAGCAAGGTCATTGTTTGATGAACACAACACTAATTGATGATAGAATGTGAAACATCAAAAGATAAGCACACATGGAAATGAAGGTCTATTCCCACTAGTTGTATCATTATTTGATCTATTGATATAACTAGGTAGTTGGTGGTTTTATTTTAAAGGCTGTTTTTTAATGAACTACTTGGAAAAAACTCCTAGTAGTTCCATTATAGAAAACCCGTTGTTGAATGTAACTACTTGGAAAAACTTCAAACTACACTCAAGAGCAAAAGTTTCGGGTCGATGAAATACCGTCATATTTCCTAAAATAGTCCAAATGTTGTACAGTTTTTTTAACCTTTCATGATCTTTATTAAATTTTACATCTAAACTGCAGAAATAACAGTAAAAAAGAAACACGTTACCAGGTTTAAATCGGACTCGTAAAAACCCATGAAAAAAACAACGTTAACGGAGCGAGATATCGCAAAAATCGTCATTTTTGGATGTTGATATCTTTATGATAGGATCCCGGAAATTGCTAATACATTTATTTATTGGGTATTACGAAGACTAGTATGTTATGTAAATAGTGAAAAATATTTAAAAAAACCTATTGCGGTTATTTAATTTAGGGTGACCCGAAACTTTTGCTCTTGAGTGTAGTTCCATCAATAGAACATATAATGGAATTAGTGGAAATAAATTGCAGAAAATGTGTTATCTTTTTAAATAGTTTATATAGAGATTAATGTGAAATTGTTATAATAATATATTGTGACATAAAATTATTTCGAATTATTTAAGTAATGATAATTAATATACGTTTTTGGTAGTCAAATTATGATGTATTTACATTAAAATGAATAATTAAGTAGCAATAAGTTTGTAAATTAAATATAATGACATTGTACGCGATTTGGTGACTGCACTGTAAGCTACTATGTCTTATCTTATCTTATCTAGGTGAGGGCCCTTTCGGATGCACTTCGACCCAGTGGGATCTTTTGTGCATTTGCCCTCTCCTTTATACCTGCTCCCAGGCTTGCTCCATCATGTACTATGTAAAAAATGGACTAAATAAATAAATAAAGCAATATAAACAGGTAGAATAGCATTTATATCTTCAGTCTTCAGGAAAGATATTTTTGTATAAAAGTAAATTTCTGTGTATGTTATATGTGTATGTTGATAGGAACATGCTTGATGATCTTAGAATAATAACGCCTAGAAACGTAGTTCACGCGCAACGGTGAGGCCACCTAAACTCGGCCATAAATGGCCCAGTACGGCGATCGGTGGAACAAAATTGGTGCGTTTGTGTGCGTATTGGCGCGTGTGAATACGAGTTGATCACAACTACATAAATCCATTTTATGCCTCACGCTTGGCGCGTCGGCCGTATGAAACTATCCTTCTATGCGTTATTATTCTAAGTTGATGATATAATAAACAAAGATATTTAAGAAGTCTAATTTCATAAAGTCTTTTTTAATTGTGTTGGGTCAACTACCTATTACGGTATTGGGTGTAATACCTATTCTTTAAAGTTATTATCAAAAATCTAGTAAAACGCAAAAAAAAAAACATTTTTGTCCTAGAATCGACCCCTACTTTCATCATATCAGCCGAAAGACGTCCACTGCTGGACATAGGCCTCCCCCAAAGAGTGCCACAATGGCCGGTCTTGCGCCACCCGCATCCAGCGGACTCCCGCGACCTTTACCAGGTCATCAGTCCACCTTGTGGGGGGCCTACCCACGCCGTACCCTCCGGTATGTGGTCGCCACTCGAAAAGGTTCTCGAGTGGCGACTGCCCCAACGGCCATCGATTCTAAGTGCAATGTAGAACTCCTTTGCTATCAAACCACCAAAACTAACCAAAAATTGTACAAAATTTATGTTCTTATCCATTTTGTATGGTGAATGTGGCGATATGAAGTTCGCGGGGTCAACTAGTGAAATATAATTTAATGGACTATTCAGTTCCAGTGTCATCTATGCATACTGCAGCATAACAAAAGGGACTGGCATTGAAATATCATCTGTAAAGGCATACCATTAAGCTTCAATAGAGTTCATCTGATTGCTGTGAGTTGTAGTATGTGTAACAGGAAAAATAACATTTCCTTTCATAACAACTTTGTTTTTGGACAATGCAATAATAAAAACCAACATGTTTACAAATGAGTGTACAAGACACAAACAGTCAATATGTGATGCCTTGTTACTGTGATGCCTTGTTACTTTCAGTATAGGAATTCTGTACTCAGATTTTGAAACAAAGGAAAATAATAACTACCTGCCCTCCTATTGGTGGCAAATATGTAGCATTAATTTTTTGTCAAATAACTTAACTTACAATTACATATAACTTTCTGATATTGCACTTTGCCTTATCTTAAATGAGGATAGAATATTACACTATGATGTTAACTGCAAAATAGTTGTACTATCATACAAATATGATGACACATGGCATGGCATTGGCTTAGGCTGGCTATATAAGGCTTTGATATGGTAATACATAGATACCCAGATAAACAAAGGCCACTAGCACATTGACTATTTGGATGAGCTGTCTGATATTACATTTAAAGTCACATGCACACTAACTAACATAAACCACAACAGAACAGACAAAGTTGACAAATTAATAGGTGTGTCCACACTGGACGCATGCTTAGCTGAGCAGCTCCCCAAGCTGTCCACCCGCCTGCATGCGCTTGGTCAAATTTGTTCGCCGAGCGACGTCAGAGCACGCGGCTAGTGTGGACAGACCTTATAAAGCAGTCTTATAAAATGCAAAATTAATGTAAAACAAGACTTACCTCTCATCTAGGTCTAGCTTGGTCTTCTGGCTGTCACTGAAGATGTTTAGGGCATTGCTCAGTCGGGGCACATCTATCTCAGGGTTGCTTTGATTGGGATCCAGAAGAGTTTTGAGATAGCTAAATTCAGCACTGGCAAAAATGTGATGTCAATTTAGTAATATTGTAGTTTCAAAAATAAACCTTATTGCAACATACTTTTCAAAATAAGTATTATCCGATTTATTGTTGCATATAATAATTATACGACAGAACACCCTTAGGGCAGTCACAGTATCAGGGATTGTAACCGGTTTATTTTTTGTATGGGAACGAAAACATAATTTTTTCGTTCTGTTAATTATTTCATTTTCTAATTGGGCAATCTAATAATACGCACTCGTTACGTTATGAAGTTCGAGATATGTCGAGGTTTTTGCAAAAAACCGGTTACAATCCCTGCACAGTATTACAATAAATACCACGCAACTATTGCTAAATGAACTATGATTTTAGTGATAAGAAATATAAAATCTTATTCTAACTCACTTGTTAGGTTTCACGGATGGAGCGAATTTATTCATGAGTGCGTCCACATGTAAAGTGCCGGAGCTCTCGGCACCGCAGAAGTCAAATATTTGGAGAGCAGTTACGAAACACTCTGTAAAACAAAACTAAACTAAGCAAATTCAAAATAAACACCATACCAACGCGATGCATTAATTATAACAAACAGAAAACACAAACTTACCGTCAGTGTTCGATGTATCCCGGTCTAAATCCATTTTCTTCGCGCAATCACGGTTCAACTGCACGGAAACTTGTTAAAAAGTTATTTCAGGTCTAGTCTAAATCATGTGCGATATGAGCACGTTAACCGCTAGAGTTGTTTATTTTTCATTACGCTTTAAATAAATTCGTTACGCTACGCCAGAGTACAAAAATAGCAATGCAAAAATAGTTTCCGGTCAGTTTCAATCAAACAAACGTCAAAATCTGCTGCTCTATGGAGTCTATGCTCAGGAATCAGACCCCGTATTTCACTACAATGATGGACGTTCGCTGCCGTCCAGCATATGGTTTGTGGAGTCGTACCAGCCTATAGCGGGAAATTTAAATATTGCATTGGTACTGCGAAATCATTTATTACTGGTACTACTATTTATTTCGGTTTAACAAAATTACAATGTGAATTGACTAATTTTGATGGGGTCTACAGATTATATGATTTCACCACAATTTGTCAGTACAACATGTCGTCGTACAGATGTAACAATCCGACCACATGTGCATGCAATTTCTCAGTACAACTCGTTTCACAGTTGGATCACCAGCGAAACATGCCTCCAGACGATTCTGTCAAATTGGGGCTGAGAAATCATGACATGTATAGACTCCATGACACGCAGGCGGACATGCTAATAATGGTCGCACTGCACTTGGCGGTGTTTGCCCAAATATTCGTGTTGCATCTTGTTCCTTCCTACGGCAAATGAAAGAGAGGCAACGATGCAACGCTAACACGAACCCCCAACCATAAAACAACGGTATTTTTATTCAACACAATGTTTTTTATTGTGATAACGGATTTCTCGTAAACTGTTTCAGATTCCATTAAAAACGATGGATGGATCCGAAATATGCTAATCTGTTGCTTGCTGCACCTTGTCAACTGTCAGTGTCATTTAAGGATTTATTTTTTCCGTGGCAACCCAGTCTTTTCTTGTCGACGAGTAATAGGAATGTGAGTTTCGTAAATTTACGAGAAAAATATCTATTTAAATCTGTGAAAATAAGAAACATTTAAGAGAAAAATCTTCACCATTATAAAGTTTGTGCTTCGTACAGTGCATCGCCACTAAGATTTTAGATAAAAATTAAGATTTTACTAGAGAATAGATAAGTTCAACTCGACGTTGTTCACACAGTTGTTAGTGATTATTGTGGTGTGTCGCTAAATAAAATCATTGAAATTCGTCCTTATTCAAAGAGACGCTTTTAACATACAGAACACGTTAAAAACTGCGCTATTCAGATGTTTACAAGACTGGTTTTGTGAATCAAAATACGATTTTGGAGGTTAGTTTTGTTTTTGCAGATCCATCCAAGATGGGTAAGATCATGAAACCTGGGAAGGTGGTGCTGGTCCTCAGCGGCCGGTACGCGGGCCGCAAGGCCATCGTCGTGAAGAACTACGACGAGGGCACGTCGGACAAACCCTACGGGCACGCTTTCGTCGCCGGCATCGACAGGTACCCGCGCAAAGTGCACAAGAGGATGGGCAAAAACAAAATCCACAAGCGCTCCAAAGTCAAGCCTTTCGTCAAGGTAAGAATCTTCAAATTTGTAACATAACCTCAAAGTTTGTTTTGACAATGAAGTTCCATGTTATCTCAGAGTTTTCAACTGCGAAGTGCTTAGTTATTGGAAGTATATATGGAAGCCTTTTCTTTAGTTGATGTACCATTTATTCTCTATCCTGTCACAAGAAGATTCAATTATACTTATATAAAAATGAAATGTGATATTTTCTCTAATATATGAAGTGGCTTAAACAGTATTATTATGTTGTTTGTGTTATGGTGATAGAGATGATGGTTGTCTTATAAAATGAGCCTATTTCTAAATCCATGACATCTTTTGCATTGGAGTTTGTCAGTTCTCTGAAATGTTTTCCCTGAAACAGGCAGGCATTTAACCCCTCACATGCGATTTGTCCAATCAAATTATGACAGATTTAAAGCAATAGGTTCAAATTATTGGCACAGATCCGTGTTTAAGAATATGAGGGAATAAGAATCCTCAGATTATTGAACTGTAGAATTTTATGATGAAATACTCTTATAAATCACAAACTTATTCAACATGACACCCCTTTCGGACCCGGCTAATATGATTGTGTTGGTTGATTACATTTAATTGTCAAATCAAAAACATAATGTCAATATACTTCATTTTACGTTGGCAGGGTCTTGTTTTTCGGATCTGAAAGGGATACAATACAGTTCAAATAGTAGAATTCATCTGAAATGAAACACAAATTTATTCAGCATGACATACAATACAATTCTAATAGTAGAATTCATCTGGAACAAAGTCTGAGGGCAGAACCAGTTAAGGTTAGACTAGAGTCCTAGGTTCAATAGTCAGTCCTAGGTTCAAATCCCGGTTAGGGCATTTATTTGTGTGATGAGCACAAATATTTCTACCTGAGTCATGGATTACCCTTTACATCCTTTATAATCGTGCAAGTTTATTACATTGTACTGTAATATATTTCTTGTGTGTTTAACCTTTAACTACCGTGGTATACGTCTCACAGATGTCACCACTTTTATTTCAAAAATATTTTTGCGTATGTGTGGCGTCTGAAGCTATCCTTTCCGCTAGCTTCCTTTTTTGGGGTCCTCTAGCCGCAGCCAAGACCGTAACCGCGGCGAGTGCGCACGAGTCGGTTATAGAGCGATCGACGTCTCACAGACGCCACCACGGTGTTTATGTACAAAAAATATGCATGTCTCCTGGACGTCACCTCCGTGTTAGTGTTTGTGACTCTATAGTAACTATCGTGTACCCCAGTCGTGACGTCATCTTTTAAGTTTGAGCTATATTTTTTTTATATAGAATTCTATAATAAAACAGGTAAGGCTTACTGTCAGTATAAGGTTCCGCTCGCTACATATTATTAATTACCCATAGGAAGCTAGTATCATTAGGAACTACCAATTAATTCAGTAAAAATATGCCTAAATCATATGATGTCAGTTTTTTTATGCTTAAAGTTAGGAGCTTTTCATTTATTTAATATGATTAAACATCTTATAATCAAAACATATTTTATGTTTTATAGATAATATCTTCATAATTTTAGTAAAAAAGAAGACTGAACCAAGTCCGGAAATTTTGCATATCAAAAAATGTCGCCTCATAATTAAAAAATATTGTTAGCATGATTGAAGTTATTCAGTGTTTTTTATCCAATTTTTAATTACCTAATATAATTACCCAACTAGTTTAAAAGCTTTGACAATACTCGCATGTCTATAGGATTTTTTTAAATCGAGTTGAAATATGGCGTCTGTCAGACAGTACCTCGGTGTAAGTGCTACTCAAAAACCACCTCGGTAATTAAAGGTTAAAGTTCATTTTTGATTTTGCAAATCATGATTTCTCGGTTGTAAAGGACTATGTATTTAAGTATTTATTTATCTATATAAGTATGTTTGTCGTCATCTAGTAACCATAGTACAAGCTTTGCTTAGTTCTGGGACTAGGTTGATTTGTGTAAGATTGTCTGCAAAATATTTATTTTTTATTAATTTAGTAATGGTAGCATAGGACATGAGAGTAAACCAATTTAAATTTTTACAATGGCAAATTGCCTAATCTCAACAATGTTTATTTTTTCCATCTTTTGAAGCTGATGCGCATTCTTCAGCGAGCTAGCTTGAGCAGGCGCGCTACTATGCGCCCACAAAAAAAATTTGGCCCTCCCGATAGCCACCTGAACGCAGTATTTTGAGAGTGGACAGTCGAGGCACTCTGCCAACACCCTCAGAAGACTTGCTGCTGCCTCAGCCGTTTCAGTAGTGATGCTACTCGCTTTCGCCTGATGGCAAAGAAAGAACAACTGAGGCGCTACAATGCCTTGGCAGTCCCAATAGCATTCTGAGTATGTTGTTATACTGCACCCGAATAGCGGCATAGGCCCTCTGCGTAAAACTAACCCACAGACTAAGCTCTTCCTCATAAAGTTAGACATGATCTTGAGTATAGCAAATTCAATGTTTTGACAGTGGAACTGTCCTCTATCTAGCTAGACCATTATAGTTGGGTCATACACAGTGTTTAAACAAAATATGTCTTTCCTGTGGTCAATAGTTAAGAGCATATAAATGTTTTTACGTCATACCTGACCATAAAGTAGGAATTACCGCACGCTATGCGTGCGGAAAACCCCACTTCCTGGCCAGATAGAGACGTAAAATGTTGTACTTACCATGGGCGGTAATAAAGAAAGCCTCAGAGCGCATATTTATTGCCCTTGACTTCGGCTCGGGCGTAAAATACCTGCGATCTGAGACATTCTTTGTTTAACCGCCCTGGGTAAGAAATGTACTATCTTATAATATTTTATAAGAGGAGACGCCCTTTATGCGGATTAAGAGTCCAACCAAAAATTAGGATTACACCTTAACTTTGACTATGTCCACAGGAAAGACGTGAACCTAAATCTGTGTATGACACATTTAGTAGACCAGGCATTGTGCTCTAATATAAATGTGCACTGATATAAACTTTTTTGTTTAATTCCAGGTAGTAAACTACAACCACATGATGCCTACCCGTTACACAGTAGACTTCAGCTTTGACAAGTTCAGCGCCAAGGACCTCAAGGACCCCGCCAAGCGCAAGAAGCTCCGTTTCAACACGAGGGTGCGCTTCGAGGAGAGATACAAGAGCGGGAAGAACAAGTGGTTCTTCCAGAAGCTTAGGTTTTAAGTACATTAAAAAATAAACATTGCGCAAGTAATGGAAGTTGTGGTTTTATTTTGCAAGGTTCATTGTTAGTATGTATTCCCGAAATAGTCAATATTGGACGATTTATCAGATTGCCAAAATATTTTTCTCAAAAGTGTCTCCTGCTCTGACAAGATTGGGGATCATCACTAGGTAGTAATAATATATATTATATACAGGGCGTCCCACGCCTATGCCACATGGAGGGAAAGTACCATAAAAATAATCCTTATGATGAAGCCTTTCGATCGGTATGATGAAGCTACAAAGTATTTTTTTTCTCGTGTGGCGGGTTCGATTCCCGGTTCAACAATGTAATTTTTTTTTAAATCTATGAATGTAGTTTAAATTTTCTTTTAAATTAAAATCATGTTTTCTTTTAGTAAAATCTGCCATCTACAATATTCAAGGGGTTGGTATCAAAACGACTGGATTCTCAAAACGACCAGAACCACATAAAGACTGGATCGCAAAACGACCACCGAGCATAAAGTTTAAATCTCAGAATAGCTTACTATCAAAATTACTAGATCGCGAAAGGATCACCTCGCACAAGGTCTACATTTTAAAATGCCCTAATAGCAAAATGATCAGATCGCGGAAGAACTTGATCTCAGAATGGCATGGTAGCAATTAGTCTTGTTAGTAGTGGCATGAAACAATTCCATCGGCATCATACCATCATAAATATCATGATAAATACCTACTTCTCGTGTTTTGTCATTATACTCCACTTTGGCACCTAATCCCAAGATTTGACTTCAACAATAGTTTTATGAAAGTGACTGCCATTTATCACCAATTTATTAAACTTAAAAAATGCTCTCTTTTCTGTTCCTGTTTAGTAGACAATATGATTCAATGGAATCCGTGAAACAAAACTATGAAAGAGCATGTCTTTCACACATGAAAGAAAATGACGTTTCTGAACAAGTCCCAGTTTGTTTAAGTATAAAAAAACCGGTCAAGTGCGAGCCTGTCTCGCGCACCGAGGGTTCCGTACAAATTTTCACCACGCTTTATTAAGAAAAAATGTATGTAGGTTTTTCAGAGATAATTCTTTATCAAGTGAACCAATGTCGATAACTCTTCTTTTATTTGCTAGAAGGTACTTTCAGAATACTTCCATACAAATTTGAAGGAAAAAAAATCAACACAAAGGTATTAAATTACAAACTTAAATATTAAATCATTTTTGACGAATAAAAAAAAATACGCTAGGTAGAGGTATGGTTATACTTTTTCGGTAATATTTACGTTAATAATAATAGGTACTTTCCCTCCATGTGGCATAGGCGTGGGACGCCCTGTATATTACATGGTTCAGGTAAAAATCCTACTTTTCAAAAAGCCTCCGCGGCAATGAAGATTATGTCATTACTAATGAACTAGACACTTTAGAGACTGTCTCTTTGCAGTTTTGAGATGCACATAACATGTCTAACAACATACTAAAAGTTCGTGCTGGTTTCTGGAAAATAGTAATTTGCGGAATTTCAAAAAAAATGGCCGATTAAGGTTAACTAAAGTCACGTCGAACCTGTCGGTTTTGTTACTAAACCTAGGCGATTGACATTGACTGTCGGTTTTGTTACTATCCTTAACTGTCCGTTTAAGGGTGCAAAAATAATGAATATCCCCATTTAGGTAAAATTAATCTTTTAGGGAAAACTCGCTTTGCGTTGTTGGTTTTTTGAGCAAAATTTTCCCAAATTTGATCTTGTCTTAAAATAAAATGTAAAGCTGAAATACTAGACATCATTTGTGTCATACATTACATTCGTGTATCTTTTCTAGTTTTGCCGCAGTCTGAAAGTCCTTAGATTTTTTTATACTTTTGTTAATATATAGTACTTAAACTAGCGTATATATTGAAATATAATGTATGAATCAAGTATTGACAATTTATTCAGCTTTCATTTGGTACCCTACATATGCCTACATGTGTATGTACGTTGCATGGTTAGGGTGTAATTTACACTTTTCCAAGCGCGGCCGCGGCATTTATGATAACGTCATTACAGGGGAGATCGACTCCTGGCCCCGTAGCATGGATGGCCTTATCACGCGATAAGTGACAGGATAGAGCATCCGTCCCTGGCTGACACCGTTCGATAGAACGAGACGACGCGCTTATCCTATCACTTATTGCGTGATAACACCATCCATGCTACGGGGCCTGAAGGCCCATTTACATTATACAACTTTCTTGCACATTCCATACAATAAAATTGAATCAATAAAAAATTGCTCAGTCTAAACCTAACGTGATATTCTTGCATATTGAAAGCAATTTGACTTCAATTCTGGAATAGGTGTAAACTGAGGCTTGAGGCAATTGAATGCAAGAATTGCCTCTCCACTATTTTTGGGTTTATATCAAATAGGTATTTATATTAAGTGTCACCCGGTTTAAACCTTAAATGCATAACGATGTATATCTGCATCATATATTTCATGTTTTTTGAATTTTTATGATTTTTATTTTTCCCTCAATCTATAAAACATGACATCTATTTCAATTTAATAAAAACTTACACAAAAAATCATGAATTGCAGGGTTAAAATATAGGTAGGTACCGGTATTTTAATACCACTATAGACACGTAATAATACTCAACTTATGTTTGTATGTGGATTCAATGATTTATTTAGATTTTTTTAATACCAGTTTCTTTGAGGAAGTTACTAAATTTCCTTCTTGGCTCCGAAGTTTTCCTAAATTGTACCTAACAAGTTTTGGTTTATAAACAACGGTACTGCCGGATCCAGTACCCATAATTTTTTTATCCTTATTTTTTCAGCTTGATAATGCGTTCTTAAGACCCAAATTTCGACACTTTACTCATTTTTTCACCCACACCGAACGTTCAATATTGAATGCAAATCTACCAATGCGTACAATAATTGCAGCAATACGTAATATATTGTACAACAAAAAGGTTTAGACTTGTCAATACTTGAATGCAATTCTTTCCTTGCAATAATTGCATAAATGTAAACAAAAGAGGGTAGCAATTATTTCCTGTCAATAGTTGTATTCAACTTTGTGAATATTGCCCGTGTGTTAACTCTTTAGTGCAATTCTTGAATACTATTATTGAAACACAATAATTGCATACAATTATTGCCGATTATTGTACAAGAGACTTGCATAATCTAAATGGGCCTTTAGAGATTGTCTGCCGGCAGTTTTGGAATCCAGGGCAGGCAGTGATAAATACAAATAAAACAACACTTTAGCTACATAAATTGCTTTATAATAAATTATTTTCTTAAGCAGTCTAATTCTGATATTACACATTACAACAGCAGTGATAAAAATAATGAGCAGTTAAATATATACCAATACCATAGAGAAACAATTGCATTCATAAGTCAGTTTTGAAAAATATAAATATTCTTAATCTTTGCAAAATAAAGGGAGACGTCCTTTTCCAGTAGCTTTATACTAGTAAAACACTTTCATCAACGTAACAGAACTATTATATAATCTGTGACGTAACTGAAAATCATTATTTAGTTATTATTGGAGTGAGTTCAGCACCTCATGCCAAGTTCACGAAAATGCTTGCACATATCTTTATTGTCATGCATGCGTATTTTACACTGAACAATGTGACAATATGGCGTTGGTAAATGCTTTGTATTCATTTTAGTTTATGGTGAGTTGGTTAGAAATAATAAGTGCGCATATATAAGTTTTGGGAGGCGCAATTTAATCACTTGGGAGGGGTCGAATACGAGAGTTATTGGCATCCTCTTTTATCTTAAAGAGGAAACAGCTAACATCAATTATGTATGCCACTCGACTAATATATATGAATAAATGCGTCGGCAGTAAACTTACAATATAATAAAAATATATCAGTTTTAGGTAGATATGGTAACACCCAACCTCTGCGCAAGATTACAACAAACAATAATACTTTTATATTCCAATTGAACTATTTATATGTCAATACAAGAACGGGTGTCATTACAAATTGTATAAACTAACCAATCGTGAAGAGTCCTAACCAATTTATTTACGAACGAGAAGCACCAATAATATACTTTGCATACGGTTAATTCAAGTGTCGTTATTGGTAAGGACCCAGTTTACCTCTGCGCGGCTCGCACAAATTCTATTTTCTCAATCTCTAGTATAAGTTTTATCGATACGCGAACAGCGCCTCTGGTGGTAACTATTAGGAACTACGCGTTGCCATACAAATTGAAACTAAACTCAAACGCGTTCGAAAACGTATATGTATCGATAACAATTATACTAGAGCCACAGTACATACATCCCTTACACGTGTATTGATTACTATAAGCCACCTTACAAACGGAGAACAGAAGACAATGCAAACTTGCCATGACTTCGATCGACCGTTCGTACCGCCGCTCCTACAAACAGATATAGAACCCAGAGTTAACCCATAAATGCATGATTTTTAGGATTCCGTACTCAAAGAGTAAAACGGGACCCTATTACTAAGACTTCGCTGTACGTCCGTCCGTTTGTCTGTCACCAGGCTGTATCTCAAGAACCGTGATAGCTAGAGAGTTGACATTTTCACAGATTATGTATTTCTGTTGCCGCTATTACAACAAATACTAAAAACAAAATAAAATAATGTTTTAAGGGGGCTCCCATACAACAAACGTGATTTTTTTTGCCGTTTTCATAGATAATGGCACGGAACCCTTCGTGCGCGAGTCCAACTCGCACTTGGCCGGTTTTTATAAAATTCGCGGCGACCAGTGTAGCGACTTACGTGCCAAAGATTGAAATTATGACACTACAAAAAGAAATAACTGTCAAGTAAAATCGCACTACACTTGGGGTTCGTGTTCGCGTTGCGTCGTTGCCTCTTTCATTTGCCGTAGGATGAAAAAAGATGCAACACGAATTATTTGGGCAAATACCGCCAAGTGTAATGCCACCATAACATGTAAAGTCTCTCACAGACTGGTGCGGCCTTGCCGCGACGGTCAATAGTAAACTTGTCATTAGCTGTCAAATTTACAATTGTCCGCCACCGCAGGCCGCGCCAGTGTGTTGCAGGCCTTAATGTCACATTTATTAAACAAAGTGATAAATGTCATTTTGGATACCTGAGCCACGGGCCATCAAAATATAGGTACGATGTAGATCTACATCATAATGCATTTAAGGGTTAAGCAACATAATATAACTTATGCTAAAGCCTGCATGGTGAATACCAATCACACCAGAGCAAGACCGCGTTTATGTCCAACATAAAGCGCTTGTCCGTTTCACACTTTCTTCCTAGTAAAGCCCGACAACTTTAATCCTGTCACGTCATAAACTGGCGCGGCCTGCGGTGGCGGCCAGTTGTTGGCGATAATCCTATCAATGATTCAGACACGCGGCCTTGATTATCATAGTATATGTACGCCGTGCCAGTCTGTGACAGGCTTTATATATTACGTCATCGTTTTTGACCCCCCCCCCCCCCCCCCCCCCCCCCCCCCCCCCCCCCCCCCCCCCCCCCCCCCCCCCCCCCCCCACCCCCCCCCCCCCCCCACCCCTCCCCTCCCCTCCCTAACATCAGCCTAGCGTCGTAATGAACCCATCTAATAAAATGACTACCGTCATCCAATGGTCAGACCCCCCTCCGCCCCCCCGATTTTGAAAATGTCGTAATAAAGCCCTTAGGTCGGATACAAACGCGGTCGTGTACTGGGTTACATAACTAAAAATCTTACGGCGAAATAATTTTATGACCAATTCGATTTTCAAAATAAAAGTTGCCATTGTAACAAACGCGTTCCTAGCTTATGACTGTGTTACCAGCTTGCCGACTCTGTCGTCAAGTTTCTTGATCTCTTTCTGCAGACTGTCAATGTTGTGCGCGAATACCTCTTGGACCCCTTGTAGCAGTTCCTTGTTGTTTAGGACCCCGGAGGCGATGGTGCTCTGTAGTGTTTCTAGCTCGGTGAGGGACTTGCCGAAATTGCTCGCTGAAAATAAACAAGCGGTAAACAAATTGTGTTAAATCAAGCTTTAAGCCAATGGAATAAAGTCTGTTTTGTTTTGGTCAGAGTTGAGGCTGTACCTTGGTTGTGGAGAGATTCGAGGGCTTCCATTCGCTCCAGGATCTCTGAATGTGATATGCCGTCGATCTGCTGCACTAATTTGTATAGTTCGTTGACCTGAAAAACATACGCTCAGTTTTAACATTTTTCAATCAACTGTTCAAGTTCTCGGCGCCATCGCCAATCTTGGTAAAAGTGGAGATAAATAAAATAGGTTTATAGAAGGATATACTACATCAACTCGGCGGGTGCACATAATCCCGATGAAGAAAAATAAAATAGAAAGACGGTCATAGATTGGCAGCGCGCGCGTCGGCCAAACAGAACCGAACCTTATCCTAACAGCACAGGGTCTAGTTAACCTTGGCGTCGAGCTCCGGGTCTCGCACGGCGCGGAGAGCGGCCACGTTGGCGAGCAGCGAGGCGGCGCGCGCGTCGGCCAAACAGAACCGAACCTTATCCTAACAGCACAGGGTCTAGTTCACCTTGGCGTCGAGCTCCGGGTCTCGCACGGCGCGGAGAGCGGCCACGTTGGCGAGCAGCGAGGCGGCGCGCGCGTCGGCCAAACAGAACCGAACCTTATCCTAACAGCACAGGGTCTAGTTCACCTTGGCGTCGAGCTCCGGGTCTCGCACGGCGCGGAGAGCGGCCACGTTGGCGAGCAGCGAGGCGGCGCGCGCGTCGGCCAAACAGAACCGAACCTTATCCTAACAGCACAGGGTCTAGTTAACCTTGGCGTCGAGCTCCGGGTCTCGCACGGCGCGGAGAGCGGCCACGTTGGCGAGCAGCGAGGCGGCGCGCGCGTCGGCCAAACAGAACCGAACCTTATCCTAACAGCACAGGGTCTAGTTCACCTTGGCGTCGAGCTCCGGGTCTCGCACGGCGCGGAGAGCGGCCACGTTGGCGAGCAGCGAGGCGGCGCGCGCGTCGGCCAAACAGAACCGAACCTTATCCTAACAGCACAGGGTCTAGCTCACCTTGGCGTCGAGCTCCGGGTCTCGCACGGCGCGGAGAGCGGCCACGTTGGCGAGCAGCGAGGCGGCGCGCGCGTCAGCGGCCGCCAGCTCCGCCGGCCGGAGCAGCGCCGTCTGCGCGGCCAGGGTCGCCGCCGCGCCGCACAGCGTCGCCTGGTGGTACAAAACAATATATTACTAACAAATACCTGCCACACACTCGTCGAGTGACGTGGGAAATAGCGAGGAAAGGAGGCAGGGAAAGTGTGGCTAATATGTTACTCGTCATGCCGCCCGCTCCCTGTGCCGTCGGTTTTTTGGCGCGAGTCAAAGGAGCGGCAATAAAGGTAAGTAACCTTGTGCGGCGCGTCGCAATTAATCGCGTGATTAGAGCAGTGTGTGGTCAGAGAGGGCAACATGAGAGCGATAAGCAGCGCGAGGACCATTGTGTGGCCGAGGCAAAACTCGATAGTCCAATGGGGAATGGATGAAAACTTTAGGATTGCTTGATTCTTTTTTTGGTGATAGGAATTTAGGAATAACCTTCTTTAGCACCAGAAAAAAAAAGTTGCAGACTTTTAAGCTGCGTCAATTATTTTTGAATAATTTAATCAGTTTCCTCACTTAGGTCTTTGGTTTAGGACGGCGAATAAGATATTTTGTTTGATCCGTTTTATATATATACAGGGTGGAAAGTTAAAACGGGGCAGTAAGGGCAGCTACTAGATCCCTTGCCGCCACGCAAAAATGGCATGAGGATTTCATTCCTAACTTTTTAAGTGATGACAATCTACATTCACAGATTTTTGAAAAAAAGTACAGTCAGCGAGAAAATCATCACTTTTGACGATTTTTTTTTAATGCCATTCGATCCCATTCTTATTAAGGATCAAAATACTCTTTGGGACCGACTAAGGTTTGACAACTAGAACGCCCAGAAATCAAAGAAAACTTTTTCCATACAGTTAGTATGGGAATCCCCAAAGAGCAATTTTTTTTAATGCCATTCGATCCCATTCCTATTAAGGATCAAAATACTCTACCGGACCGACTAAGGTTTGACTACTAGAACGCCCAGAAATCAAAGAAAACTTTTTCCATACAGCCAGTATGGGAATCCCAAAGTGCAAGTAGTCCTTTAGTTAGACGATCATCAAATTGTATGGAGACGGAGATAACTTCATTTAGATTAAAAATGAGAGAATTCATTCCTCAGGTTTTAATCGCACTTTAGGATTCCCATACTAACTGTATGGAAAAAGTTTTCTTTGATTTCTGGCCGTTCTTGTTGTCAAACCTTAGTCGGTCCCAAAGAGTATTTTGATCCTTCATAAGAATGAGATCGAATGGCATTAAAAAAAAATTCGTCAAAAGTGATGATTTTCTAGCTGACTGTACATTTTTTCAAAAATCTGTGAATGTAGATTGTCATCACTTAAAAAGTTAGGAATGAAATCCTAATGCCATTTTTGCGTGGCGGCAAGGGATCTAGTAGCTGCCCTTACTGCCCCGTTTTAACTTTCCACCCTGTATATATATATCTGACACTGGCAATGACAAATATAGACTATAGGTGTTTTAAAATTTACAAAACAAGTTTCTATTATTAACGCAGTCTTGTTGCAAGAAGATATCAATAAATTACACGAAACCCAACCAAATGCTCTCACATTAAATTCACAATGAAAAGAAACATAACAAGAAGTGTTTACAACATTGCACTCGTAGGAACGACACTGAATGAAGTCACTCACATTCGTGACTTGGGAGTAGTTGTTGATACAAAACTAAAATTTACAACCCATATTGATAATATAATAACATCAGCTAATAAATCTTTAGGATTCGTTATTAGAAATGGAAAGGAATTCAAAAATATTTCTACCTCACTAATGCTATATAATAGTTATGTTAGGAGTAAATTAGAGTATTGCTGTGCCGCTTGGTCACCCGTTTTTAAAGTTCACATTAACAGAATAGAGAGGACCCAAAAAAAACTGCTAAAGCATTTGTCGTACCGATATAAACCACCAAGTCATGTAAGATCGTATCTAGACAAAATTAAACATTTTAAAATAGAAAAATTAAATAATAGAAGAACGCTGCTTAGTATGTCTTTCTTGTATAAAATCATGAACAATCTAATTGATTCGCCTCAAATTGTTGATAAGTTCTCTTTAAGGCGACGTGAGCTCCAAAAACGGATTTTAAAAAAATCGTAGCTCTTGTTTGGATTATAATACGGCAGCCCTAAATTTAATTAGCAATCTTGAGGCCTTTCTCGAGGGAAATCAGCTATTCGAATTCTGAGTTTTTGACTTTCACTCGATAGAAAAAAATCATGAACATAGGTCTAAAATACACTTAAAAAAATCGTAACAAATTATGTACAACAGCTAAACACATAACAATTGATTCTAAAAATCGGCAAAGTCACGTTTGAGGGAAATCAGCTATTACTTTTTTATTTATTAAAACGCGCAAAGAATTAAAATTCTAAAACATGATATCCGCGCTTCCAAACGCGCACTTCCATCTCGCTCACGCTTATGCTCAGTGAGAGGGAGAGAAGACCACGAACCTACGTCCCCTTAAGCGTCCCGACTAGAATACCTCGCATGCCTCGTGCCTTATTTCACGTTCCTTTTTGTAAAACCAACTTTGGTAAGCACTCGCCTGTACCTCGCCTGTCGCGTGCTTACAATGATCTCGTTACAGAACAGGAAAATGTTGATATTTTTTGTGATTCTCATTATAGCTTCAAATGCAAAATCAGGGATTTGTTGTTGAACCTTGAAGCATAGTCTGACTGATATGATTTAGTTTTTTATTTATAAGCCTAGATAATTAGTTTATTAATGCAAAAAATTGTAACGCAACGCATGCTGTGGTTGCCTATTATTAGGGTTACAATTAGTATTGCCTATTATTAGGGGTAGCAAAGTGCTTGTTTTTTTCTTTAAATGTTACATTGTGAGTATTGCCAACGGAATACTTAATTTAAAAAAAATTAAAAATATTGTGTTACTAACATAATACGGATGCTATGCCGAGACACGTCACTGCTGTCTCAAGGTCAATCGCTTCAGGTTTACTAGACCGTTAGTCGTTAGTCCACATAGTAAAAGGTACCTACTTTAAGGCGCCGTAGGTTCAGCGAAGTGAAGTGAACATAGTTTTTGAAACAATATAATGCGTCTGTTTATAATAACATGGTTTCAAAAAAATACGAATAGTAACCTTGAGGCTTTTCTGCAGGGAAATCAGTGATTCGAAACACGATTAGGTAAGCAATTTTCGCTCGATAGAAAAAAATCACGATCATCATAGGTCTAAAACATATTAAAATTCACTTAAAACATTCGTAGCAAATTATCCACCATAGCTAAACATATTAACATTGGTTCTAAAAATAGGCAATATCATGTTTGAGGGAACTTAGTGATTACTTTTTTATTTATTTAAACGCACAAAAAATTCAAATAAAAAAACATGATATCCACGCTTCCAAACACGCACTTCCATCTCGCTCACGCTTATGCTCGGCGAGAGGGAGAGAAGACCATGAACCTACGGCGCCTTAAGCTTTCTTTCACATAAGCACGTCTATAAACCAATACAGTCATTCGACGAAGCCGTCTAGACAGGGCAATCGTGCGAAGGACAATCTGTTGGTCGCGTCCGCAGGAGTTGCCTACCACAACCCTGCACGTGTCCCCTGGGTGGTACTAAATGTTGGTCGCGTCCGCAGGAGTTGCCTACCACAACCCTGCACGTGTCCCCTGGGTGGTACTAAATGTTGGTCGCGTCCGCAGGAGTTGCCTACCACAACCCTGCACGTGTCCCCTGGGTGGTACTAAATGTTGGTCGCGTCCGCAGGAGTTGCCTACCACAACCCTGCACGTGTCCCCTGGGTGGTACTAAATGTTGGTCGCGTCCGCAGGAGTTGCCTACCACAACCCTGCACGTGTCCCCTGGGTGGTACTAAATGTTGGTCGCGTCCGCAGGAGTTGCCTACCACAACCCTGCACGTGTCCCCTGGGTGGTACTAAATGTTGGTCGCGTCCGCAGGAGTTGCCTACCACAACCCTGCACGTGTCCCCTGGGTGGTACTAAATGTTGGTCGCGTCCGCAGGAGTTGCCTACCACAACCCTGCACGTGTCCCCTGGGTGGTACTAAATGTTGGTCGCGTCCGCAGGAGTTGCCTACCACAACCCTGCACGTGTCCCCTGGGTGGTGGTAGTGCTAAATGAGCGACAACACTTCCGGCGAAATAGGCGCAACTATAAAATTGTCACATGGATATTCGCCTACTCTACAGATCGCCATACGATTATAGTACAATTGTGCATTAAGGGCCGTAAGAAACTCGACTCATTAAAAGCCCTCCGCCTTTGGCGTCGGGCTTCTAATAGACTCTCGTTAGTAATCCCCTTACTGCCCGTGATGCACACAATGTTTTTCATCACATTTGTGAGGAAATAAATAACTACAAAAGACAGAAAAATCTAAGTTTCCTACAACCGCACCACTCAAAAATTGACGAAATTGACAACTTCAGTTACAGATTTGAGGATGGCGAGGGGGCGTGGCACCTCATGGCCTGCTAGATCCAATTCAACCAATCACAGAGAAAAAATCTTGTGACGCGCGGCCAACTAGATTTGCCAACCAATTTGTTTGATTTGTTTTTAACCAATCAGATCACACACAAGCTCATAACTCCCTAGGGAGTTATAAATCCATAACTCCCGCGGGAGGTAAATCGGGTATAATTGCTCAATAAACTTGCCTATAATACACCCTTTACGAGCAAGTGTGATGAAAAAGAATTAAATAAATCGTGCGGGATGTGAGGGGCGGGTAGGGCGAGCCCTAGCTGCATACGTCGCCAATGTTAGTAGCTCGGGACATGACGTTGTCAAACAATTACTGTGACCTTGTGCGGTGACGGCATTTACGTCGGTCCACTGTTACTCTTTACACTGTGACATAAGTGTGTCTTCTATTTAATGTCCGTACCTCCCCAGTAGCGGCTTGCAATCTCCGGAAAGCCTCTTCGTCTCTAACGCCGGCCGCTTGCTCCAACTTGTGTAATCTGTAAAAATAAAATGTTTCTCTCAATCTACACAATGACCTTAGTGGTTTCATTTTGTATAGAGTATTCATGTCGCTAGGACGACGACTAAGCGAAAAACCGAAAAACCGGCCGAGTGCGAGTCTGACTCGCGCACGAAGGGTTCCGTACCAATATCAATAAAAATATTTATTTTATTTTGTTTTTAGTATTTGTTGTTATAGCGGCAACATAAATACATTATCTGTGAAAATTGCAACTGGCCTGGTGACAGACAGACAGATAGACAGACGGACAGCGGAGTCTTAGTAATAGGGTCCCGTTTTACTCTTTGAGTACGGAACCCTAAAAATGGGACCTTCAAACATCTCAAGGGCTACGGGCGGGGACTTTTGATATGTTAATCTCCTAACTAGTCCAAACAAAGTTACGAAGTCAAAAATTGTGTTCCAAGCATTGAATAACAATAGGTTTTTAGGGTTCCGTACTCAAAGAGTAAAACGGGGCCATATTACTAAGACTCCGCTGTCCGTCCGTCCGTCCGTCCGTCTGACTGTCACCAGGCTGTATCTCACTGATACCGTGATAGTTCCAGCTGAAACTTTCACAGATGATGTATTACTGCCGCTATAACAACAAATACTAAACACACAGAATAAAATAGTTTTTTATAGATAATGGTACGGAACCCTTCGTGCGCGAGTCCGACTCGCACTTGGCCGGTTTTTTAAACTCGCCATTACTAAATTGTTCCACAGCCAACAACATTACATTTTACTCGTGTGTACACGTGGCCAGTTAGTGTACCCGGCGAACACCCGCAATAATTGGAAACGCTTCAGAAATGCTTAAACAAGAAAAAAATAAATAAAAAAAAAACCTGTGCTCCAGCTGCGCGATGCGCGTGGTCTGCGCGAGGTTCACGTCGGGCTTCAACTTCAGGGTGGCCGTGGCTACGCCTGGTTGCTTCTTCTTGGCGCCCTGGGTTAGGTACTCCCTGCAACAATAGTACATTACTGCAAAGTACAACGAGTCCAGCAATCCCTGTTCCGGCCGAGGCTTGTATAGTGCTTTTCTCAAACGATGTGAGGAAATAATAAATAGTTATGTTATACAAGGGTGCAGTTATAATTTAACCGCGAGTGTGGAATTGAAACACGAGCTAGCGAATGTGAGTGGTTTAAAAATAGAATCCTTTTCACCTCACTAAAGTGAAAAAGATTCTAGATAAAAAAATCTAAAAAAGAAAAAAAAAACATTAAAAAATAATAATATTAAAAAAACATTACAAAAGAGTAAAACAAAAAGGAAAAAAATATTTAAAAAAAACAAATAAAATGACCAAAAAAATGACAAAAAACAAAAAAAAAAGGAAAAAAAACAAAAATATGGACAAAAAAAAAGAAAAACAAACAAAAAACATTAAAAAAAACAAAAAAAAGAAAAAACAAAAAAAAAACAAAAACATTAAAAAAAACAAAAAAAAAGGGAAAAAAATACAAAAAAAATGAAAAAAAAAAACAAAAAAAAAGGGGAAAAAACATTAAAAAAAGCAAAACAAAAAGGAAAACTTTAAAAAAAAATAAAACAAAAAGGAAAAATAGATTAAAAAAAACTTAAAAATAACATAAAAGTCCCTACAAAAATTTTTACATTAAAAAATAGACAAACATCAAGAAAAGAAAAGATTTTTTTTAAATCATTAAAAACGATAAACAACACTAAAAAATAAACGAAAAATAACAAAAAAAAATTTAAAAACTAACAATTTTTTTTTACAAAAAACTAAAACAATTAAAAAAAAGTATTGGTGGTTGGCAGTATGTATTTTTTCCTTTGTCTGTTTAATATCAGTAAGCAAATTTAAAAAGTTAGAGTAGCGGCCAATAATGTTTTTAGTTAGGGTTTTCATACATTACTTCTTGGCCTAGGCCAAGAAGTAATGTAGGCAGCCATAAACAAGGAACTTCATGTCTTCATTTCGTGACATTAACGCATACATTTCCGAGCATGTTTGAGAAATAGTACATTGTTGTAGAGGCTAGAAAGTAAGCAATAGATGGCCTACAGCGGCGCTAGAAGTCCTACTGGACCTACCGCCACTTCACATGGTGATTAAGTCAGAGGCGCGCAAATCGCTCTACAGATTAAGAACTCTTGGACTGTGGAGCGATAGCAAGCCGAAGACTAAGCACACAAACATGGAGACTGATGGTTTCTTAGACAGAATAACAAACATGGGAAGCGACAAAATGCTACCCAAGTATGTATTCCACAGGAACTACACAACAAAAGTTCCAACCAGGGCTGAGTGGGCCGAAGGTCTAGAACCACCAAAGTCTGGTATCGAAGACAGTATATGGTACACGGACGGATCAAAAATGGGATCCGGTACGGGAGCAGGCATTTATGCAAATGACTATAGTAGTAGTGTAAGCATGGGTAATTTGGCAACTGTCTTCCAAGCGGAGACATACGCCATAATTGCTTGTGTACAGGAGAATATAGACAGGCGAACCAAAGGGCGGACTATCTATATACTCAGTGACAGTCAAGCGGCCCTTAAAGCGCTCACGGCGCCGAAAGTGGACTCTAGACTAATTTATAATGGCGTCCAAGCACTAAACAGACTTGGAAGGCACAATAAGGTGCAAC
This sequence comes from Epinotia brunnichana, assembly GCA_963854355.1. NCBI lineage: Eukaryota > Metazoa > Arthropoda > Insecta > Lepidoptera > Tortricidae > Epinotia > Epinotia brunnichana. The sequence continues at coordinate 23,010,832 of OY977946.1, read as the reverse complement.
TAGTTTGGATACCAGGGCACAAGGGCTTCATCGGCAACGAAAGAGCAGATGAGCTTGCAAGAGGGGGCTCTACAAATCACTTTGTAGGTCCAGAACCATTTGTGGGACTCTCGCAGGGGACCATAATATCGGCCTTTAAAGCCTACGCCAAAACCAAACACCAACACGAGTGGAGGAATGAGGCTGGCTTAAGGCACTCTAAGCTCTTCATAGAAGGAGTGGACTCGGGCTGGACCAGAAAACTCTGGAAATCCAGTAGGAAGCAACTCAGAATTATATCTGGGGTGTTCACTGGTCACTTCGGGGTCAAGGATCTCTTGGCCAAGATGGGACTATCTGATAGTTTAGACTGTAGAATGTGTGGCGAGGAGGATGAGACTATGGAACACTTATTGTGTGAATGTCATGCCCTTGCCAGACAAAGAATGAACTACTTTGGTAACGGCTACCCGCAACCAAAGGAATTCAAGGTGCTCCCGGCGAACTGCATCATCCGCTTTGTGGAAATGATGGAGCAAGCCTGGGAACAGGTATAAAGGAGAGGGCAAATGCACAAAAGATCCCACTGGGTCGAAGTGCATCCGAAAGGGCCCTCACCTAGATAAGATAAGATAAGATAAGATAAGCAATAGATGGACGAGTTAATAGATACACGTAGCGGAGGCCCTCGAAAGTACGAGTCCAGCTATTGCAAATAATTTTTCTCAAACATGCAATTAAATATTCTCTTTACGTTTCTTATAATAGACTCGGAAGTATCCTTTTTCGGGCGCAGCATCTCGAGGCGGCCTAAAATGGGATTTAATACAACTTTTCAGGCCTAGGCCTGCAAAGTAGCTTTTTAATTTTCATTCCACTATTTGTGGCACAGCATCACGGCATTCAGCCATGAAAATTAGTTTGATTTGAGGATTTTTATTTATTTATTTCATTGCATGTTTGAGAAAAGTACTATGCCTCGGCGTGAAAACGGATTCCCGGCCTCGTATCTTTATCCGTTCTCCCGGCCTCTGATGTAATGTACTAATAATTTACGCGCCCCCGCTCGACGCCCTGTGATTGGTCGAAGCGCTGTTCAAAGTGACCAACCACTACTACAATGTTACAACTACGACTACAATGAAACATAGTAGTAGTGGTGGTTCAGGTTACAGCTATTGCCTACTTTCCAGCTTGGTTTTAGACCATCCATTGCCACATTTCCGTACAGTGGCGTGAAAAGTAGTATTTTATTATAATTAGCTGTGTTGTGCTGCAGTTAAATAGGTACTGAAAAGTCATAGTGGAATAAAGTCGTAAACAATAATTGTATGTATAGCTAAGAACAAACATCCTAGCCAAGAACAATCTTGACGGGCAAGACTTCAGATTAAAAAGGTCCTCAAATTGGTTCATTTATTTGTAAGCTATAATGCCACAAACAGATACACATGTTAAACTTATAGCAATCCTTGTTTGCTTCGGTGGATAAAAACAATTACTCCTCTACTAATTCACCGCCTTGCATATCTAAATGCGGTTTATGGATAAAATCATATTCTAATATTATAAACAGGAGCAGTCTCTGAGATTATAGCTTCGTAAGTTTGTATGTGAATGGTCAGTTAGTACGCTAAATTTTATACTAGTGGGTCTGTCAGCTGTAGAACTAGCAACTCACCTGTCTTTCTTTCATATTTTTTTATAATTTCCAATAACAGTCGACAAAAAAAAAACCATAAATAAATAAAATAAATATCACGGGACAATCTTACACAAATCAACCTAGGCCCACGGTAAGCTCAGTAAGGCTTGTGTTGTGGTTACTAGGCGATGATATATATAATATATACATACATATAGATACTTATATACATATATAACATCCATAACTCAGGAACAAATATTCGTGATAAATACACAAATAAATGCCCTGACCGGGATTCGAACCCGGGACCTCCAGCTTCGTAGGCAGAGTCACTACCCACTGGGCTACGGAGGCCGTTAACTATTAAACCTGCTCACAAAATTTCACGAGAATGGGTTGAGAAATGCGACCTGTAGATAACAGCCAGAATGTTGGCCTAAGCTGTAATTGATTTCATTTGCTCTGCTGACAATAGGCTTGTTGCGTGGTGTTAAAATTGATAACGCCGTGTTGCTAAATGGATAGTAAACCATCATCTGATTGTAATAAAGTATAAATTACAAAAAATAATTCGAATCACAAAAAGATATGAACCTTGAAAGTTTAGAAAAAAAAGTTTTTTTATTTATTGTCCAAGATAAAATTTAAAGGTACCAATAGAATCCTTACGCTTTTATAGAAACAAATTTGTATGGCAACTATGGACCTAAACGCAGTATTTCGCTACCGAAATAGCAATTTACTTCATTTTCCATGCAACGGTTAGTACAAATTGCACGATGTGACGTCATACTTTAAAGCCAATCAGTATGAAGCGTTTCGGCTGCTGTCAGCGAGGTCCGTCTTTTTTTGGGTATTAATGTCCTTTAAATGTAGTTGCTTCCAAACAAACATTTGTTCATCTACAAAAACTGGTTCGAATGGCATCGTAAACAAATTTAAGGTCACAAGCCCATTGACACGAGAATACACATACTCATATAATGCCTATTTTCTTAGGGTAAATAATCTTACTTGAGTTTTTCAGCTGCAGGATCGACATGCTCGCCCTCCTCCAGTTTCAGCTCTTCCAGAATCTTCTTGGTGGCGTTTATCTGAGTCGCCAGGCGGGAGTACTCGTCCTGAACGAATACAACATTCTATTGAACATCACTAATTATTGTGTAGATATTTCTATTTCGTATTTTTACACCTGTCATCCTCCTAGCGTTTATTCCCGGTTGTGCCCCTAAAGGAGCCGGGGTCCGCTTTGACACCTAATCCCAAGATTTGGCATTTTAAGAAAGCGACCGCCATCTGACCTTCCAACCCAGAGGGAAAACTGGACCTTATTGGGATTAGACTATTTTTATGCCTGTATTGTAAAAAAAAAATACCTCCAGTATTTTAGATCAATAAAGAGAATATCAATAATATAAGAGATTAAACTTCAAATTTAAATGCATTTAACTCCATCGAACGGGATGTTTTGCTACGTGAAACTCGGGAGAAGGTGCCTTCCCTTTACCCCTTCCTCTTCCAGGTATACTCCTCACCATCATACCTCTTTTACGGTGAGTCCCTCATACTTTCCCAGGTTGGTGCACAGCAGGGGGACCCACTTGGCCCTCTAGTCTTTAGTCTTGCCATTCAAAAGGTTATATCAGAGTTGCAGTCCCCTATGAATGTGTGGTACCTGGATGATGGCACCCTCGGGGGGAAACCAGAGGTGGTACCTACTGAAAGACCTCATCACCCTCCTTCCTCGATTCAAGGAGCTGGGCCTGGAGATTAATAGTGCCAAGTGCGAATTCTTCCCTTGCAGTGCCCAATCCAATGCGTCCTTCTGTTCTTTTCACGCTTTGCTTCCCGGCCTTAGAGTGTTATCGGAGCAAAATTTTAATCTTCTGGGGTCTCCTATTTTTCCAGCAGCGACTCCTGATGCCTTTGAAGTAAGGAGGCAGCTCCTCCTGGCGGCGGCGACTAGATTAAAAAATCTTTCGGCTCACGTTGCTCTCACATTGTTGCGGTTTTGTTTCGCAGTGCCCAAGCTCACTTACCTTTTGCGCACTGTGCCGGCTTGGTTGCACCCCGGTGATGTCGATTCATTCGATAGTGTGCTAAAGGACACATTAGAGTCCATCTTGAATGTTTCCCTAAATCAGGACCAATGGGAACTTGCGTCTCTCCCTATCCGGAATGGTGGATTGGGAATTCGGCGTGCGCGTGACATCAGCCTTCCGGCTTTCTTGGCGTCGGCGAGTGGTGTTGTGGGCCTTGTTACTGATATACTATCCATGGAGGGTGACAAGGTAACCATACCACACGCGTCTGATGCTTGGGATGCTTGGGTGGCTCTAAACCCAGGTGCGTGCAGGCCGGAAAAACCCGATCGCCAGCGTTCGTGGGACGATATAGGAGTGAGACAGGCACTGGATTCTCTTGTGGAGGCTGCACAAGGAGTGGATAAGGCTAGACTGAAGGCAGTTTCTAAGCCAGAGTCTGGGGCATGGCTGCATGCGCTTCCCTCTCCACACATGGGCACTCTGCTTGACGACGAATCGATGCGGGTGGCGGTGGCTCTCCGCCTGGGCTGCGATGTATGCGAACCTCATTTATGCATCTGCGGCGCCATGGTGGAGAGCAACGGGCACCACGCCTTGAGTTGCTGTCGCTGTGCGGGGAGATTCTCTCGTCACCATGCCCTCAATGATCTTCAGGCCTGAGCCGGTCCGATGGCAAGAGACCGGATGGCTTGACCCTGGTGCCATGGTAGAAGGGTAGATGCTTGCTGTGGGACGCCACTTGTGTGAGCACTTTCGCTGCCTCGCACCTTGGTCGCACCATTGGGGCAGCAGGAGCTGCTGCCGAGGCGGCTGCGCTTAGAAAGCGGGACAAATACTCTGCATTGGTGAATTATTTATTTGTCCCTCTTGCGGTGGAGACTATGGGATGCTGGTGCTCAGAGGCCAGGGCATTCCTGGCGGAAGTGGGGCGCCGTTTGCGACTGAGGGGGCATGACCCCCGTTCCGGGTCATTCCTGTTGCAAAGGTTGTCGATCGCGATTCAACGCGGCAATGCGGCGAGTGTGATGGGCACCTTTGCACCCGGAATGACACGGGGCGGGTTATTTGACTAAGTTTTATTGACTTGTACCTATCTAATATTATGACTTTTATTGTACGTTGACAATTGTTTTTTCGTTTCTTAAATACATAGAAAGCATTAATTATAAAAAAAAAAAAAAAAAAAAAAAATTAGTAATGACGTAAATTTCATACATTTTTAAATAGATAATCATTTGGGAATAATCAAATAATCTTACCCAAATTTGAAACTAGAATATTTTGTGCTTATCAGCATGCTATGCGAACTTAGAACTTAATGCAAATCCAGTTTCTTATTGAAAATAGTGTCACCTACTAGATAGATAGGTCGCGAACTCTCTGAAGGTCTAGCGATTGCTAGGCTAGGCTGTCAAGGTATTTCAAAATTCGCCGTATTGTCTTAACTGTCATAAGACATCAGTAGCCTAGGGGGTACAGACGGCGGTATTTGGAGTCGATGAGCCGAGGTTCAAACCCCACGACCGACACACTTTTTGTATGTTTTGTACATTCAAAGAAAAGTTTTAAGTATCGCAGAAGAGATGGCGCCTGTATACGCAAGCATTAAATGCCTTCTCAATTTGGTCGAGTTGCCTGTCTATCTCAGTATGTATATTGTAGTCTTTGCTCATCAAACAATAGATTCAAATTCAGGACTACGCAATTATCACAAGACGGCGCGCGAGCTGTGTCGCGGCGAGATAGCCTATCCGTCTCTTTCTAATTAGAACGCTTAGAAAGAGACGGACAGTCTATGTTGCCGTGACAAAATTCGCGGGACATCCTGTTGTCCATTAAAAAATTATGATCATAATAACTACAGCAGTCTTTATGTGACTATGGATAAAATTGCTCGGAGCGCCCATACAAGCCTATTTTATATACACTTAACTCTTTCATTACTTTTCTTAGCTCCGGGTTGCCCATCAAAAACTTTTACGCACCGCCGCTGCTGTGTAGGTGAACATTTAGTGAGGTAACAAATGTTTAGGAGATAGATATAGATAACGAATAAAAATGGGAATCAATGTGGGATCATTATTTGGAATTTCTTTATGATTGTCAGTATTTTAATACTTACTTGTCATATATAATTATTTGAATCATCTTCATCATCAATATTAAGAGGGCCAGTCCTCTGTTGTTGCAGCATTCTCCATTATTTGAATACATAATATGAAACAATCTGTTGAACTTTTTACCTTCTCACTCTCAGTAGCCTTGTTCTGTTGCTCTGCCACCTGTTCCAGCAGATCTGAGAACTCACAGCGTAGACGGTTGTAATGCTCCAGCACTGTCTCCGGTTCGCCCTCTGCTGCCAACTCATATTCGCCAGCCCTGGCAATCATTTAGAAACTCTAGGATTTTTTCATTTCATTCCCTAATAGACTGACACTACCACAGATGTATGAATATAAGGAGATCGGACATGGTGGCCGATTTGTATAGAGTGAGCCTGTCGCAAGTACATTAACCCACACAACGCCCAAGTAATTGACAAGACAAAGCACGCACACATCTAAAACACACACACTTGTATACCTACACGCTTATCTCCACTTATAATAAATCTCTAAATTAAAAAAAGAATCAGCCAGTTTGAAACTAAGCTTTGCGCGGTTCGAATGTTCTCAGCATCCCATGAACGGAAAAATATGAAACATTTTATATAGGTACATTATTATTCTAGCTGCAACTTAGGATAGTTTTTATCCGACTGCGACAGTTAATTAATTTTCCGAAATATACGACTTCATTTAATTTTTCATTTATTTTTATTGAAATCAAACGCTGCTCCAACTGTCAGCTATAAGAACCGTCAAATTTTCGTCAAAATGGCGGAATTGCTTTGCCTTTCACTTATTAATAATTTAAATCCCGTCTGCGATAGACCTTTACGAGACAAATGCTAAAATATAAACCATAAAAAAATATTCGATTCTGATATGAGAACTTATATGCGCAAATGTCGTTTTATGTCGTAATTTAAATAAATGAAATCAACAAATTAGAACAATATAATTAACACGAATTTGTTTTTTTTGAATGACAATAGCACGCGCTCGGCGCATTCAGCCAAAGTACCTGCGGCGCTACCACGAAAACCGTTACTCAATGTTCATATATTTGCATCCCTGTCACTCGAGTATGGTTAGTGCGATAGAGATAGAGATACCCGAATATTTTCGAATTCCGAAGTTCGTGGTTATAGCTCAGGAATCGAAAATATGGTAAATAATCATAATGTATTTTCTCGAAAAAGAATTTAAAATAAATATAGTCAAATGGAGAAAAAAACAAAGCAAGAGGTTATATAGGTAATGATTAAGTTATAAGAGTTCAAAGTTTTAAGAGGGGGTATGTTCTGTCCCTTTTCCGCAAAACGCACCTTCATATGAAACGATTGTTTTTTACTATGACGCTCGAGTATATTGACGTCACAGTCTCTCATCGTTTTCTCACTCTAACAAGCGACATTAAAACGGATGTAGCTTCATAATTTTTTGAGATATTTAAATGGGAGTTTCATTATCTTCTATCTATTTATACATAATAAATGCCTATGTCCTGACTGACTTATTCACTCAATCACTCACTCATCAACGCACAGCCGAAACTACTAATCTTAGAGAGTTGATTTTTGCACAGTATGTTGCTTTTATAACGTGGGCTAGGGATAAAAAGGGATTTTTGAAAATTCTACCCCTAAGGGGGTAAAATGGGGGTGCAAAGTTTGTATGGGAGAACCTTTTTTTTTTGAGCTATAGACTTAAACTTTGTAGAAAAATTAGTTATTAGAATACAAATGAAACACTTTCAGCGTTTCGGAAAATCCCACCCCTACGGGGGTAAAATAGGGGTGCAAGGTTTGTATGGGGGAAACATTTTTTTTTTAAATAGAGACTTAAAACTTTGTAGAAAGATCAGTCATTAGAATACAAATAAAGAACTTTCAGGGTTTTAGAAAATTCTACCCCTAAAGGGGTAAAATAGAGTGCAAAGTTTGTATGGGAAAAACTACTTTTTTTTAAATAGAGACTTAAAACTTTGTAGAGAAATTATTCATTAGAATACAAATAAAGTACCTAGATTCAGTGTTTTAAAAAAATCTACCCCTAAGGGGGTAAAATAGGGGTGCAAATTTTGTATGGGGGAAACAATATTTTTTTTAAATAGAGACTTAAAACTTTGTAGAAAGATTAGTCATCAGAATACAAATTAAGTACTTTCAGCGTTTTAGAAAATTCTACCCCTAAAAATAGGGGGCTAAAATAGGGGTGCAAAGTTTGTATGTGGGAAACTATTTTTTTTAGCTAGAGTCCTAAAACTTTGTAGAAAGATTATTTAAATACAAAGAAAGTACTTTCAGCGTTTTGGAAAATTTCACCCCTAAGGGGGTAAAATAGGGTGCAAAAGTTTGTATGGGAAAAACATATATTTTTTTAATAGAGACTTAAAATTTTGACGAAAAATTACTTATTAGAACATGAAAAATACTACATTCGGCGTTTTACAAAAATCATTCCCTAAGGGGGTTAAAAAAGGGTGCAAGGTTTGTATGGGGAACACTTTTTCTGAGCTAGACACTTAAAACTTTGTAGAAAGATTACTTATAAAAATACAAAAAAAAAACTTTCAGCGTTTTGAAAAAATCTATCCCTAAGGGGGATAAAAAGGGGTGCAAAGTTTTTATCAGGGAAAGTTTATGTTTTTGAGTTAGAGACTTGAAACTTTGTAGAAAGATTACTTATTAAAATACAAAAAAAGAACACAAATCGTTTTAGAAAATTCCACCCCTAATAGGGTTAAAAAGGAGAGCAAGCTTTGCATGGGCAACACTTTTTTTTGAGTTAGACTTAAAACTTTGCAAAAAGATTACTTATTAGAATACTAAAAAAGAACTTTCAGCGTTTTAGAAAACTCCATCCCTAAGGGGATCCTTAAGATCCTTAAGAAGGGTAGCCAGTGTTGTGTGGGAAAAACTTTTTTTTTTACTAGACTTAAAACTATTCAAAATGTTACTTTTTAAAATTAATAATAAAGTACTTTCAGAGTTTTAGAAAATTCCACCCCTAAGGGGGTTAAGAAAGCTTTGTATGGGCAACACTTTTTTTGAGCTAAGAGACTTAAAAGTTTACGAAAAAAGTTCTTTCAGCGATTAGAAAAATTCAACCTCTAAGGGGGTTTAAAAGGGGGTTCAAATTTTAAATGGCGAGCAATAAAATTTTAAAGTGTGAGTAAGAGATTTTTAACTTCGGTCTTATTCTGTACGTTAAAAGACTACAAAACTGATTTCAGAGTTTTTCCAAATTCATCCCCTAAGAGTGTTAAAATTGGTTCAAAGTTTGAGTATTTCAAGGCATTTTTAAAGTATGAGATTTTTAACTTTGGTTTTAGACTGTTTGTTCACAAACTAGAAAATGAACATCAACTTTTTTTTTAATTATTCCCTAAAAGAGGGTTCAAATTTTGTATTGAGAGAAATCATTTTCTAAGACGATAAAAAGTTCTACGCGGACGAAGTCGCGGGCAACAGCTAGTTTGACAATAAACGCGCATCATATCAGGCATTTTGGGAAAAAACGTAATATTCTCTGCGATCAGCACGCGTGCACAGTATGGCAGTGTATGCCCATTGAGCATACAGCTGCGACACGGCCGCCGGCGGCTTGTCCTCTCTCTAGTATTCTATGCTCTGAGGACACTACTAAGAACTAGTTTCAACCATATGCTTTAAAATCAATATATTATTTAAATGACTCATGTTCTATAACTGTCACATTGTTTAACAAAGTCAAAATATACGTAGATATGTTATAAGCGGTCCAAAAGTGGCACACTAAATTTTGGTCAAGTCACACAGCTTGCCATAGTTAAGGATGACTCACGCTAGAACGGGCCGTGTCCGGCCCGGGGCGTTTTCTAAGAAAAACGACGGCGTTTTTGCGCGGCCGAGCCATACTCAGGCCCGGATGAGTCACGGCTGAGGCTCGGAAGCGGCTCGGTCTCGGCACGGCCCAGCCGTGGGTCAGCGGGGCTTGGGTATGGCTCGGCCGCGCAAAAACGCCGTCGCTTTTCTTAGAAAACGGCCCGGGCCGGACACGGCCCGTTATAGCGTGAGTCATCCTTTATGCGTCGTCAATAGAAACGAATGCTGTCAGAATTTGGTGGCCATTTTTAAACACGGAATTTCGTATAGACACCATATCTACCTATTTTTTATATGACATCATTGTTGTTATGCATTAAAATAACCGGCTGTGATGCTTGTGATCAATCTATGATGTGAATGTTTTGATTAACACTTTCAGTGCCAAGAACTGACTAGGTGGGCTCTCTGCTTGTAGGTGCTTTCCTCTAAATACAGTTTTTCGGATGTTATCAGCTATGAGCGTAGTGCTACCGTGTCGTTGGCTGTAAATATGTTAACAGTGCCAGTAAGTATTATCAGGCATATTCAGATTATAATAGACTACTACTTAACAATCATCAAATTCTTTGGTCAGAGTATAGCAAAAGGTTTAATTCACCTGTACCCAATCCTACTTTTTCTGCTCATACGGTCGGAGAAATCAACAGCACCAGTCAGGAATTTCCCCTTGAAGTTATTGAAGGAATCCTTCACAGACAAGTGGAGTTGCTCGATACATTCGTTCTCTTCTTCCTCGAAGGGTTCCGCCTGGTCAGCCTCCGGCAAGTCACCGGTTTCATACACATCGGGCTGGTCATACGCCTGCAAATAGGTAAAAATTGTTGAAGACTTCATAAAGTGTGAACGTGATTATCGATATATTTACCACTAAGAGTAAAACTTACTATGCCTGGTAAATTTTCGTATTTTGGGTCTGCCATTTTTTTTAATAGTTTATTCTTCTCTTAAATTACGATAAATTTTAAATACACAAATTCGGGCAAGTGACGTCAGTGGTTTTCGCCTATTGTCAACTTTGACAATGTCGTTCCGTTTTCACGATTGATTAAGTTCACAAAGAAATCGTTAAAGTAGACCTTAAAAAACAGCGTATATCGAAATGTGGTTAGATGTTGTGACGTCACAATCAAACAACGTCTTTATTTTTAGTTTTTATGAATTTAAAAATCTTAAAATAGCAAATATAAATGGAAGCATGCTACTATCTAAGTATTTTCGTAATGTTTATCTGTTGCTCATGAAAAAACGATTTATTTTCACTATTTTCAAATACCCAATTGTGACTTTCGTTCTGAAACCATATTCAATAGGTATTATTTATTATTTTCAAATGCAGTTCAATACGGCAAAAAGTACACGTCATTATGTCACTTTAGAGTTGGTGATTCACCGATATTTTTCGACTTGACTAGGTACTTTTTCGTAAATATTCCGTCATTCAGTGTTTTGTATCCGCAATCGGGACACCTCAATTCCAGTATTTCCAGTGCTAAATAAATATATATTCATCATGAGTCTACAGTGGACCATCATCGCGACGTTCTTGTACGCAGAAATAGCCATCGTCTGCTTGCTCGCCTTGCCGATCGCAAGTCCCTCCAAATGGCAAAAGTTGTTCAGATCAAAATTCCTGGCTTATATAAGCGGACAAGCGTCGGTGTACTTCCTAATCCTCATCGGAGTGCTAGTGTTATGCCTGCTGGACGCCATCCGGGAGATGCAGAAGTATTCGAACATGGAATCCTCGGACCACCAACACCTGGATGCGGAGATGCAGGGTAACATGCGTCTGTTCCGGGCTCAGAGAAACTTCTACATATCCGGCTTCGCCCTGTTCCTCCTAGTGGTCATCCGCCGGTTGGTGCAGCTGATTTCGGAATTGGCGACTCTTTTGGCTCAATCTGAGGCTAACTTCCGTCAAGCGCAAAGCGCGTCCGTGGCCGCGCGGTCGCTGCTTGCGCAGGCGGGAGCCGGTGACGAGGCCACCAAGAAGCAGCTTGAAGACTACAAGGAACAAGTCTCTGCTCTAGAGAAAGAACTTTCCAGAGAGAAGAAAGACAAGGAGGCAGTAAAGTCGCAGGCTGAAAGTCTATCAAAGGAGTATGACAGGCTCACAGAAGAGCACAGCAAGCTGCAGAAGAAGCTCACAATTAGCGGTGACAAGAAGGATGAGTAATTGTAAGATTATTGACTGTTCAAAGTCCATTCTCATTTGCTAACCTAGAAAGTGCTAAAGATAATTGATTGTAAACACTGACTTGCTATTCAGTGATATGAACAAACATACTTAGAGGTATATCATTTGAAAGCTAGTTGGCTGCTAAAGCTTGCATACAACATTCTTCAAGCATTTATAATCTTGCAAACTTGTTGCAAGTTATTGTAACATGTAATCTTTTCTGTGATTATTGTGAGAAGTGCTAGTAGACATAATTGAGCTCTGAACAAAATGTTCACTAAAGTTATTCCATATAAATTATCATAATCGAAATTAAAAAGTTCTTTGTAATCAATAAAATTAGCTCTAAACTAATCTAAACATGTGGCCTATAGCATAATCATGTTTATATTTGACATCAAATTGGATGTTTTATATTGGACATAAATGTGATTATGCCAGCTAGTCTGATTCAATTTTTCTGTTATGTGCACATATAGTGTGTTTAACACATTTGACCCTTTTGCACTTTTGTTGCTTTTAGCTTCAAGATAACATAGGTCTTGAGTTATAGTATGCATTTAATAAACATGTTTAATACAATTTAATATTATTCACTTTATTTGTGTCATGGATTGTTTATGATTGCATTTTCATGTCATTGATTATTTAACCCAGTACTATACTGTATTTTGCTATAAAAAAATTATCTTGGTCAACCTACATTTTGTACTTTCAAATACATGTAAAGTATGATACAAATTATGTGCAGTTGAACTATAGAAATAATAAAAAAAATTTAGACATTTTTAATTTTTTAATTGCACACTAAAGCCTTGGTCAGACACATGGCGCGATATCTCCGTACAAACCGCTAGCGTGGTCTTACAGGCCATGTATGGAAATATCGCACCGCGGTCGCGCCGCGCGACTGCGGCGCTCGCTGCGTCGCGCCGTGTGTCTGACCAAGGCTTTACTAATTTTGGGTACCAATTGAACCAACACTTTTTTGAATGCCATAGAAATCTCGTTTTTGGTCATAGACAACAATAACCATCTAAGCCAATAAGGCTTTGTAAACTACGGATTTCTATGAATAATTTGTGCCAGTTTGTTCAATTCATCTTTTTGTCCTACTTTACTTTGTCCTTAGATTAAGTTTTTTATTTATTAAAGTTTGTCATATTTGTAAATGCGTTTAACCATCGCCATATACAGTGCTCAAAAACATCTGAACATATTCTACTAAATTGACAATATTGTCAGGGCTTGATTACAATGAATTACCAGGTCTATAAGAAAACCACTTGGCTTTTTTCAAATTCACCTGACAACCCAATGTGATCATTGATCAAGCCATGTTCAGATATTTGTGAACACCCTCTTGGCTCACATATTTGATGGCAACTGTAGATAAGTAGGTTTGGTCCATGGGGTAGTTAGTTGAAGGATTGTTTCACTATGTTATTCTAACAGCTCTTCATGGTGTGTTGTTTGGTTATAATAAATTTCTTATTTTTTACTATTATCTATTATTGAATGTTTGCACCTTTTCTGAACACGTTAAATATTGTCTACTTTCATATTCAGCCGAAAGACGTCCACTGCTGGACATAGAATCCCCCAAAGAGTGCCACAATGACCAGTCCTGCGCCACCCGCCTTCCGGTACGTGGTCGCCACTCGAGAACCTTTCCGTCCCCACGGTCATCGGTTATACGTGCAATGTGCCCGGCCCACTGCGACTTAAGTTTAGCGATTCGGAGGGCTTCATTGGTTACCTTGGTCCTACTGCGCTGTCTATGTAGAGACGACAACTCCCAAAAGGACTAGTTTCTCATCACAATTAGGAAATAGAAATAGAAATGTTTATTGCATATCACATTACAGACGTGGATGGTATTAATAAGTAGGTATACATGTGACACCCTGAGGATAGGAGATAACCGATGAGACAATAGCAGGATATGACACATCATACAAGCTAGATTTTTCACCCACGTACGTACCCTCCTGCAAATCTCACCGAAAGCAAAGAGTCATTTTCTCAGAGACGCCTGCCTTGATTCTTGTTGTAGGTACCTACATCATTTGTAAAATGTACAATTTCTTCAAATTCGTGACTGTGTGTGTTAATAGTGTCGAAGAGGCTGGAACAGCGAATGAAATGATCGCCATGCCTAAATTGGTATCTTCGCTTCGTAGAACAATGAGTTGGCATGGCATGCACAAAATAGGCATTAATGCGGCGTGTTCAAAGGCTTAACCCGTTTAATTAGGTACCTATTAATCAAAGTTCATCATTTGTAAAATGACCAATTTCTTCAAATTAGCGCGCATTCGTGACTGTGTACTTAACATGCTTGAGCAGTTTCATTAGTCATCTCTGGTCTTCATCATCAGTTCCACTTCACCAAAATTGAGATTTATAATAGAAAATACCGAAATGAAATCACTACATAGGTACATGCCTATAAAATTTGAGGGTTGCCCTCAATTTCCCTGGGATTCCATCATCAGATCTTTACTTGGTGACAATGGGACCACCACAAGAGTAAATTCTTTCGAAAAAAAAAAAGAATTTTGAAAAATGGTCGACAATTGAAAGAGAAATCGGTAAACATACATAAAAAACATACAGGGGAACATAGAACCTCCTACTTTTTTGAAGTCGGGTAATAAAATACTAATGACGTGGAACTTTAAAAACACAATTGATCATAAATAAATAAATATTACGGGACAATCTTACACAAACCAACCTAGGTCCACGGTAAGCTCAATAAGGCTTGTGTTGTGGGTACTAGGCGACGATATATAGATAAATACATATAGATACTTATATACATATATAACATCCATAACTAACTAAACTGGAGCAAACACCTAGACAGCAGACTAAACAAAGCAACAGTAGCCTTCTGGCAATGCAGAAGGATGGTGGGGAAAAGATGGGGCCTGGCCCCCCACATCATACTGTGGCTATACAGAATGGTGATAGTACCAATGATAAGCTACGGTGCCATTGTATGGTGGCCCCGCACCCAAACCACGAGTGCAATTACCAAAATTCAGAAAACACAAAGACTAGCATGTGTCGCTGCTACAGGTTGCATGAGAACAACCCCAACAGCAGCACTAGAAGTCATGCTAGGGCTACTACCTCTACAAATGCACATACAAAAAGAGGCGGCTGCGACGGCAATACGCCTAAAAAGCCTCAGCCTATGGACGAAACTAGACATACCCCACACAAAGATCCACAGCAGACTGATCACAAGCCTACCTATGATGGAAGCTTCAATCGACAAAATACCAAGAACTGCAGTCTTTGGGAAAGACTACGAAATATTACTGACAGAAGACTCCAAAGAGGGGTTAAACCAAACAGACCTCAGAATCTTTACAGATGGTTCAAAAACAAATACGGGAACAGGATGTGGTGTGTTCTCAGAGGATTTAAACATACACATTTCCAAACCACTGGGTGTACAAAACACGGTATTCCAGGCTGAATGCGTAGGGATACTTGAAGCCTGCAATGCCATAAAGAGACGACAAGTCGAAAACACAAACATACGGATACTCTCAGACAGTAAATCGGTACTACAAGCACTGAGCAGTGATAACATCACATCTAGCTTGATATACGAATGTCACCTAAACCTCACAGAGGTGTGCGCAGATAAAAACAAAGTTACAATACAATGGATCAAGGGGCACAGTGGCTCAAGAGGAAACGATGCAGCGGATGAACTGGCCAGGAAAGGCTCAGAAACAACGGCATACGGACCGGAGCCAATCTTGCCCCTGCCACAAAGCTACATATACCATCAACTGGACCAACACACCAAAGACCTACACCAAAGATACTGGGAGGAGATAGACACATGCAGACAGACCAAAGAGATTCTGTCGAAACGCGACCACAAACTCACAACCACACTACTAAGGACACATAGAAACCAACTGCGCAAGATAGTGGGTATAATAACAGGACACAACACCTTGAACAAACACCTCTATAACTTAGGTATCACAGACAGCCCCATGTGCAGAGCGTGCATGGAGGCAGAAGAAACGACTAAACATATACTACTGGACTGCAAGGAGGTAGAAGTATACAGAATTAAGCACCTAGGTTCTCCAAACACACTACGGGACGCAGTCAGCAACACCAAGGCACTCACCAACTTTTTAGACGAGCTGGGGTGGTTAGAGTAGCGCCACACCGCCGTTTCACGCAAAATAGGCACAATGGATGTCGACTTGCGGAAAACGCCCAGTATAACTAACTAACTAACATCCATAACTCAGGAACAAATATTCGTGATAAACACACAAATAAATGCCCTGACCGGGATTCGAACCCGGGACCTCCAGCTTCGTAGGCAGAGTCACTACTCACTGGGCTACGGAGGCCGTTCATGATTCCATTACGCAGACTATTACTCTGTACCCTCTTCCTCAAATATCTCGGCTGATGCAAATTGTATGTCGGTTGTGAGACTTCCTTGACGTGGGATTGTGAATGTGGAGTGACGAAAGACTGAGTCATCATTTAGTATTCAAATTTAGGATTTAAGTTACAATGTTTTCTTCATAGTACAGGTAGGTGCCTAGTTTATCTATATCACATACATATAGGTACTAATATTGTAAAGAGGAAATGTCTGCGAGATTGTAGCTTCATAGTACAGGTAGGTGCCTAGTTTATCTATATCACATACATATAGGTACTAATATTGTAAAGAGGAAATGTCTGCGAGATTGTAGCTTCATAAGTTTGTGTAATCTCCGGAACCGCTTATCCGATTTCGAGAAAACTTAATTGAAATGTCAGTTTTTACAAATATAAATATTTTAAGTACTCATTATCAACAGACATTTCTACTTAAATTGTTTTACAATGCACTTGCTCTGAATGTGCTCCTTTATATGGTTCAACATAAACACGGGAAGTGGTAACAACATAAACTCGTGTTTTTGGTCATCGCCACTCGTTGGGAATTACTTACTTTCCGCACTTGTATCATAAAAAACTATTTTGATGTCTACCTACTAAGCTACATTACTTAAATGCCATTATTACCTACCATTATTTTAATGTATCTAAACCAATACTAATGGTCGCACCACACTTGGGGGTTCGCGTTGCGTCGTTGCCTCTATTTCATTTGCCGTAGGAAGGAAAAAGATGCAACACGAATATTTGGGCAAACACCGCCAAGTGTGGTGCGACCATTACACACATCGTTGATTAAATGCAAAAGCGACACAAATCAAAAAAAGTCAAAATCACTTTTATTGCAAAAATGAAACTATAGACACTCATTTTATAGCGTGGCACAAAGACACCTCTTGATTTATCGTTAGAAATTATCAAAATACGCAAGTGCCCGTTTTGCATTAAGCCTCTTTTGTCACGAACTTCAGTGCAATACGGCCATTTTCTCAGTTGCGACGCTAGACTCGGCAAGAATATGTGCAAAAGTGCCACATTTGCCGATGCTGCAGTTTTGAATAGAAAATAAATGTAAGTATTGTATTATTTTCTAGACAAAGCGGCCACATTTCAAAACGTGGCAGTTTTGATTTTAGATTCTTTACTTAAATTTAAAACTTTCAAAAAGCAAAACTGCCCTATTTTTACATGTGGCCGTTTTGAATTAAAAATACAGTACGGATTAATAATATCTAAAATCAAAAGTGCCATATTTTTTAATGTTGCAGTCTTGAATATAAAATAAACATAAGTATTGTATTACTTTTTAGACAAAACGGCCATATTTCAGAATGTGGCAGTTTAGGTTTAGGAGTGTTTACCGAAATGTAACGTTTTGAAGAAGCAAAACTGCCGTATTTGCACATGTGGTCGTTTTGAATTGAAAATACATTATAACTTAATTATAATCTAAAATAAATAATGCCATATTTTTTAATGATGCAGTTTTGGATTGAAAATAAGCCTAAGCATTTTACACAAAGGGGTCATATAACAGAATGTGGCAGTATTGGTTTTAGAATTATTACTTTTATTTTACATTTTTAAGAAGCAAATCTGCCGATTTAGCTCATGCGGCCATTTTGAAAAAAATGTTTTTTTAATAAAGTTCATAATTTTACGAGATTAAGAAAAGGTTAGTGATACTTGTGTAGTGTCAGTTTACGATTTACAGACTGTAATGCCTTGTCCACGAGGCGAAGTATCTAGTTTTTACTAAATTTCAAACTTAAATCTGCTTAATTTCACCATTACGGAGCTGGTCACGAAACGAACTAATTGTTATGTTTTCCATGAAGGAGAAGGAGCAAGATAGTAAACGAAATAGGATCATGCGTGTTTACATACCTACAAAACTTAAATGATAACGCTACCAAAGATCTGGATGTGGTATTTTATAGTGACAACTGTTGCGGCCAACAAAAAAAAAATTATGTTGGCTATTTACCAATATGCTTTAAATAAGTACCCTAAACTCAGAAGTATTACACATATTTTTTTAAATCACGGGGCATACACAGCATGAAGGGGATTCAGTATATTCTACGATTCAACGAAAAATCTCCAAAGCATTAAAATCTTCGCCGATATACGTCCCAGATTAAATACAAGTTGCTTATTATTACAAATAATTATATGAAAGACTAATTATAAAAGGCTGTGATTGTTTTAGATTTAAGTAATACTTTTAAAGTGATAATTTTGTTGTTGAGATAAATAAGTAACTTGACAATTTCATAAAGTCTAAGCTGTAAACAAAATGATAATATAGGTACTATTTTTAATTAATATTTCAGTGATGCAACTGTTACTGTGACATTAGACATTACGCAAGTAGATGTGGTTTTTTTATAGTTATTAAATGTAACGTGAAGCCATTTATGTTCCAAAGAGATGTATTTGAGATAACAGGGTTTATTTGTGCCTTATAATTGTGCCGTATTGCAATTAAGTTTTTAAAACATACTAGGAAATAGTATGTTAATGTTTAACTAATAAGCTGAAACAGTAAGAAAAACTATGATCTCTTACATAAAAAAAATAATGTTAATATTAGTCATAGTAATTAACTAGCCTACGCAAGTGCCTCCAATGTTTTGTTTTTATAGATATTTTATTCAAAACATTTAAATATGTTATTAAGATTTGTATTTTTGGTTAATTTTTTAGAAGTTTAAACAAGGAGTTTGATTCATTTTTAAATATATACAATTCAATACTTTGAGGTCAACAATTAAAAATTATAAAAAACGTATTATAACTATATCTTAAACTAAACTACTTATAAATAAAATAACTTAGAAATAACTAAAACTAAAGGTAAAAAATTTGCCCAAGATCGCTGCCAGGCGGCAGTGTGCCCAGAAGGCTGGTAGCATTGCCACGTTGTATGGCAATGCTGATCCTCTGGGCGAGGTAAAAGCCAGTCTTGTCAACAACTTGTATTTTAATAAAAAAGCTTTATTTGGTTCATTTTTGCCTGAGAAGTTACCTCTTGAGCGTAAAATAGTTAGCAACGATCGACCTGAGATCCTATTTCAATGAGGAACCTCAAATTTAGATAAGTTTTTATTTGTTATTGCTAAGATGGCATATTTTGTTTAAAACATTATTTTTTCATCATTTAAATACAATAAACGCATTTTATTTCTATATTTGTGGCCTTTTTCTTCCAAAAAATAAACTGAGTTTGACTATTTTTTTATGCAAAACAGACTTTTCTGGTAATATAAGGTTCTAGGAGTAACATTTCATAAGGTTTATTAAACCGTTACAAAACAGACAAAAATACGAACAGTTTGATGTATAACACTTATATATTTAACAAATAAAATACTATAAAAGAATACAAAAGAAAGAAAAAAAACTTTATTTCGCTCTCCTGTAAAAAAGTGTCATTTTGATTTATGTCGCTTTTGCATTTAATCAACGACATGAGCAAGTAGTGGCCGCACTGTAGTTGCGATGACAAATTGCTAGGTGTGTAATGGGTTTATGATGGCACGCGTGTGGATTCTCTGTGGCCTCTGTGGGATTCTTCGTTGTATTTAGGTCAAAGAGAATATAAACACTACGTTAATTTAGGTTATGTTATGCTAGTAGTACTAGTACCTATCTAGGTATAGGTATTTGTAAAATGTCTGTTTAAGAATGGAATTTAATGTTGTGGATATATAATTTGTAAATGATTGACGCAGCGTGTTGCAGATATTTGCTGTCTTGATGTATTGACGAAGCCTGCGTTGTGGAAATGGTGTGTACCTCTTTTTTGTCACATTATTAAGAGGATTGTGAACCTGTAATTTTTCATACAAAAAGCGATAACGTTTTTCACCCCGTAAACATTGTTCGATTTTTATATTTTTTGGACATGTTGTAGATATAATGAAAAACTAGGTCTGTACGTTTTGATTTTTGAGAAATATTGCTTGCGTCAAAAGTTATTAGCATCTAAAAATCGATATTTTTGACTTAAAAACTTTGTCTATTGTTTTTTTTTTTTTTTAATTAATCTTAACTGATTTACTGAAAAAGGAAAACGTACGGACATAGATTAAAGTTTACTGAATCCAATAATTCCAAAATCATTTCATTTCATAAAGGTTTAGGGGAGTAAAAACGTTATCACCCGAAACAATATTTCAACAAGGAAATGTAGGCAATTGCCTCCAGGACTTGCTACTCTCTCTATCGCACGATACGGGTGAGGCACAGAGCGGTATGAAACAGATAGAGTTTTTCAAAATACCTACTCGCGCCGCGTATCAGCACTTCACAATCCTCTTAATTTTACGTCTGAATAAATAGTCTCTAATTGGAATGGAATTTATATTTTTTGGACTTATACTCTTTGGTAAAAATCATCACGGGTATGAAAACTCCTTCTAAAGCCGCGTCCGCTGCGCCATGTTTTCGTGGTTTACGTCAAATTCGTCAAAAATGTTTTGCCAATCAAAACAATACCCTATTTGTTTGCCGAAACTGACGGAAAACATGTTAGATGTTTGCAAACACCGAAAACACGGTATTTATTACACTTACGCCTTGGCCACGACTTGATTAAGCCCACTGGAGATGTCATAACGTCAAATCTGAACAAATTTTCGCCACTTTTAGCGGGGGGTGAGGTAAACACGTACATCAGACCACCAAAATATGAATAAATCAACAGACACAAATTTAGCTGTAGAAATAAACGCACACTACAAAAAAATTTAACACATCAAAAATTACACGCACACAGACAGAGTTTTCACGTGACCGTGCAGCATACATACGAACAAGGTAGTGATGGGACACAACGGACAGATCTGAAGAATGAGTCAAATCAGTTTGATGAATGAACTGAATTATCTTATACTATTTATTATAAAATTGTAAAAGTGAAAATTCTGTACATTGAAGATACTACCCAAAAACGGGCTCATAATGACCTTTTGTTTCATAGATAATTACTCAAAGGCTGTTAGCAGGTTAAAGGTGGAAATAACATGAAATAAGAGTCCCTTTTATTAAATTTATATAAAAATTTTTTTACAAAAAAATCCTAAGGGTCGTAATTACTTAGTCTGTAGGGGTTGTTAGTTGTCTTACTATCCAGACAAATTTTCAAATTTTATAAAACAGTTGCGACATACATAACCCATAACCACCCCCACGCCAGTTGTCCCAAAAACTGGCTGACTGACGGCAGGCTATTGATATTCGAGCTATTTATGGCCTAATATTAAAATATCAGCCTTTATAAAACTGTTGCAGTTTTGGTCCCTCAGCTCTCGGTCTATCTGCTACGTTTCAACAAAATCGGTTCAGCCGTTTTTGAGATATTGAACTTTGAAATGAAAATGTCGGGGGTTTTCAATTTTTCTAAGTTGTACTTATGGAGTAATATACAACAACATTTACGTCAGCAACCCTTTGAGATAATAACAACATTTCTGCAGAACCAAAAAACCTCAAAAATCAAAAACACAAGCTAAATAGGTAAATGGGTAATATTAATTTTATCTTTGACGTGCTCTTTAGTGGAAAAATAAATTTGGAAATGTTAGCTTAAATATTGGCTGCGATCCTTTCAGTCTTACAATATTATGATTTTATGATCCTTATCATAATACGAACGGTGGTATTAATCCTGCTCTAAAAAGTTTAATGTTCTTTTTGTTTTGTTCTAGAATTGTCGCTGCAATAAAGAATAATAGCGATTGGATCAAAAGGTTCAAGCCTGCTTTAAAAAATCTGTTATATACAAAAAAGTTTCTACAGTAGACGCTATGGTGCACATGTACCGCCCCGATCGACCAAAACATCTTGAGGGGTCGGCAGCCCAACCAATCCACGCAAAGCCTCTGTTTCATCCTCAGTATTTGGATAATTTCGGCAATAATAAGGTCTTTAATGCCATTATAGAAATTATAGCAGTATGGGTATACGTCATCAACGAAGCGTTACATAATTATTCATACGTTTATTCAAAATTATCGATTCCAATCAGCGATGAACTGAAACTGGCTTGCCAGAAGCACAAGGAATCCTTTGCCGTATATGACAGAATATCGCAAATATGGTTAATTGAACCAAGTGATCCCAAATATAATTTCTGCTACAATGGACAGGGCTTTATAGATTTTACAGTAGCTAAAAGTAAGAAAACTGGCAACAGACTTCTGCTAGTTGGGAAATATACAACAATGATGCAGGAGCCGAACTTAGTCAACGCGACTGTCACGGCTCCTTCATGTTTTGGAGACTTCGTAATGCCCAGTACGAGACTGACAGTGGGCGTGCCTGGCTGCGGGAAAACCAGGCATATTCTCGCAAATCACAGGTCGGAGATCAGTCCCAGGGATGTCGCACGAAGTTCACTGATTCTCACGTCATGCACCGAGGGAGCTGAAGACATTCGGACGCGTGCGGCAGAAAGATTTGGCGGCAATCCAGGCGCCTACAGGCGGTGTTGCAGAACTATCGACTCGTACTTACTGAACAGCCGGGAAAGGTACTGCAGCGTGTGGGTTGACGAGGCGCTCATGGAGCACCCCGGGAAACTGTTCCTGGTGTGCCTGTTCAGCGGCTGCCGGAGCCTAGACATGCTGGGCGACCCCAACCAGCTTGGTTATATCAACAGAGTTAAAGCGATAACGTTACTGTATGACAAAACATCAATGTTCTTCAACCCTATCGAAACCTTAAACGTTTCGTACAGATGTCCTGTCGACGTGATGGCCATTTTATCTAAAAACTATGAATACGAAGGAGGGGCGCATTCAGCGTCGAATGTCAAGTGCAGCTTGACGTGCAAGACTTTTACGTCACTTGAAAATGTACCAAAATCGGGAGGTACAAAATACCTAGTGTTTAAGCAGGCCGAGAAGAAGCAAATGAAGCAGGCTGGGTACGACGTGTCCACCGTGCACGAGTTCCAGGGCAAGCAGGCGCGGCACGTGCTGCTCGTGCGCACGTCGCGCAACCCGCGCGAGCAGCTCTACGAGTCCGCGCCACACGTGCTGGTCGCTCTGTCGCGACACACGGACTCGCTCGTCTACTACACGCCTGTCAAGGACAAACTGAACATTCTTATGAACACACCTTTAACCGCGGAAGAGCTTCGTAGTCATCACAAGCCGCCATCTTTGTGGAACAAAATCGTAATATTCTTGAAATTCTGTCGCCTTCTTTTGTCTTGGATTTGCTCTTTTATGGATTGGCTTCAGGCAGCCAAGGACAGAGATGCGGAATTATTCCTTTGATTTATAATATTTTTATTATGAATTCGGAAATTGTGATATTTTAATTGATTCTAATGGAACAAACATCCGACGTCTCAAATTGATTAATGTTGTGTCAGAGATTGATTATATAACTACATACTTATAGTTCCGATGGAATACATAGATAGATTACGATTCCCTAAAAAAAGCTTAAAACTACCTACCTGAATACGTCCACGCGTGGATAGAAAAATAAAGTAATAGTGATCGTTCCTCTAAATATACAACGCATAAATGTCATAAACATTTATTACTTAAACCTATATTTAGTTTACATATAGGTTTACTTATTTATAACGCAGAATAATTTGTTAGTTCAAAATGTAACACTTTTATTTCAACATTGCTGACATAAAACAAGTACTTTAAGTCAGGGATTGTAACCACTTTTTTTTGTATGGGAATGTAACCGTTATTTTTTCGTTCTTTGTTAATTATTTCATTTTCTAATTGGGCAATCTAATAATACGCACTCGTTACCTCAAATCACAACTGAGTCCTACATATGAAGAGTCCACGGAAAGAACATGTCTAGTCACTTTTTTTTTCAACATGAGATTTTAATGTCACGTTATAGTTCATAACGAGCTCAACATTGCGATATTAAAATCTCATTTTGAAAAAAAAATTACAAGACATGTTCTTTCCGTGGACCCTTCATATGAAGTAAAAAATAGTTCGAGATATGTGGTTATTTCGAGGTTTTTTGCAAAAAAACCCGGTTACAATCCCTGTTTTAAGTACCTTTAGGTACGTGTATTCGTGCGAGACACGAATTTTTACGTCAGCAATAAACTATTGATTTTATCTAACTTGCTGGTCATTGTAGTTTTTAGTTTTTTTTTTTCTCCTATCCGCTTTTGTCATTTAAACTTTTCCATCAACTGGTGTTTCTTCAGTAGTATCCACTTTTTCATCAGCGTCCATTTCATTATTTTCGTCACCATTTTCATTTTTTATTTCCGCATTTGCAACTTCCGCTTTTTCTTCGTTTTCATGTTGGTCTTCAGACATCTGAGAGAAAATAAGACATTTTATGTATTTAAATGTATAATGCATTGTTTACTTTTAATGAACAGCATTTGTTTAGTAAATTTTACTTTCTAATAATTGTGATGTTATTGTAGTTAAAGATTTGTATTAGCTTAAGATATCACTACTAATGATATAGTCCATGGGCGACCGAGCTCCGCTCGGATGAAAGTGGAGAAAATACGGAGAAAACGAATTCGGTCGCCCAGGGACTATATATATATACATGCAATATATACAAATATTGCTCGTTTAATAGTATAGGATGTATGCTGTTTATACAGGAACTTAGTGCTAGACCACCGGTGTTTAATCTCAAAGGAAAGTGGATAAACGGGCGATCTACCAGCTTCCTCTCGTTATAGTTATATTCCTTTTAATTGGCAGTTTCCATGATATAGTATAGTCTAGTGTTTATTATTAAGTTATATTTATATCTAGTCTGGTTTTTTACTCGTGGCTTTGTACCACGCGCCAGCTTGACTCTAGAATCCTCCATCCTGGTCGGGTTACGGAGAGTTTAATATTGAACGCCCGGGAGCCACCATTGCAATAGTAAGTTCGAGGGCAAAGACCGACCACAAGCGACGTGGGAAAATCATTTAAAACTCTGAGTACTGATTTATTTTATAATGTAACATGTTCATATATATTTCTAATAAATTATGAGTTCTGGCTTATTTCTTGTGATATTGTATCTTTAGTAGTGGCAACTAGTCTGAAGGGGTTTATTTTGTTTGTGTTATTTTGTCTACGAGCTACGGTTAGTGAGCTAAGCCTCGCGTGCTGCCACTCATTCGAAAGAGGATTGCTGCTATTGAAAATCTTCTATACAAAACTCTTGTTTTTTTCATGTTTTAGGAATTTATATTTTAGACAACCTGGTTTTTCCACCTTAAGAGTTTGCCGAACTATAATCGCTAGGCTTACTGTTCCCCCTCAAATTGGCCATTACATGCATGTATTTAACGTATATATGTGGTACCTGTTCCTGTTCCCTCTCGAACAAGATGGCCAGCTCGACATGTTTGGTGTGCGGGAACATGTCGACCGGCTGCGCCCGCACGGGCTGGAAGGGCGCGTCGCGTAGAGTCTTGGACGACGGGCGCGATAGTTAACTTATATTCATGGTACCTGTTCCTGTTCCCTCTCGAACAAGATGGCCAGCTCGACATGTTTGGTGTGCGGGAACATGTCGACCGGCTGCGCCCGCACGGGCTGGAAGGGCGCGTCGCGTAGAGTCTTGGACGACGGGCGCGATAGTTAACTTATATTCATGGTACCTGTTCCTGTTCCCTCTCGAACAAGATGGCCAGCTCGACATGTTTGGTGTGCGGGAACATGTCGACCGGCTGCGCCCGCACGGGCTGGAAGGGCGCGCCGCGTAGAGTCTTGGACGACGGGCGCGATAGTTAACTTATATTCATGGTACCTGTTCCTGTTCCCTCTCGAACAAGATGGCCAGCTCGACATGTTTGGTGTGCGGGAACATGTCGACCGGCTGCGCCCGCACGGGCTGGAAGGGCGCGCCGCGTAGAGTCTTGGACGACGGGCGCGATAGTTAACTTATATTCATGGTACCTGTTCCTGTTCCCTCTCGAACAAGATGGCCAGCTCGACATGTTTGGTGTGCGGGAACATGTCGACCGGCTGCGCCCGGACGGGCTGGAAGGGCGCGCCGCGTCGAGTCTTGGACGACGGGCGCGATAGTTAACTTATATTCATGGTACCTGTTCCTGTTCCCTCTCGAACAAGATGGCCAGCTCGACATGTTTGGTGTGCGGGAACATGTCGACCGGCTGCGCCCGCACGGGCTGGAAGGGCGCGCCGCGTAGAGTCTTGGACGACGGGCGCGATAGTTAACTTATATTCATGGTACCTGTTCCTGTTCCCTCTCGAACAAGATGGCCAGCTCGACATGTTTGGTGTGCGGGAACATGTCGACCGGCTGCGCCCGCACGGGCTGGAAGGGCGCGCCGCGTAGAGTCTTGGACGACGGGCGCGATAGTTAACTTATATTCATGGTACCTGTTCCTGTTCCCTCTCGAACAAGATGGCCAGCTCGACATGTTTGGTGTGCGGGAACATGTCGACCGGCTGCGCCCGCACGGGCTGGAAGGGCGCGTCGCGTAGAGTCTTGGACGACGGGCGCGATAGTTAACTTATATTCATGGTACCTGTTCCTGTTCCCTCTCGAACAAGATGGCCAGCTCGACATGTTTGGTGTGCGGGAACATGTCGACCGGCTGCGCCCGCACGGGCTGGAAGGGCGCGCCGCGTAGAGTCTTGGACGACGGGCGCGACAGGTCCACGAAGTTCTTGACGGCCGACGCCGGGCTACACGATATGTAGACCAGTCGTTTCACTGATTTGGTGTTTCGCAGTTGGGTTACGGCGCGCGTGTCTGTAAGGATAAGTGAAGGTGATCAAACCATAAAAGGTAAAATACACGGACAAGGCAGATTACATTTTACGCAGCGAAATGTAATCCATACATTCTTATTGCCAATTATTGCAAAATGACATTGACGTCAACCCGTTTTCACTCTTTCCCTGCGTTTAATTGACATTAGACATTCGAACCAAACGACGGCCGTCAGATAGCTTTAACCCCCGACGCAAAAAGAGAGGTGTTATAAGTTTGACTTGTATGTGTATCTGTCTGTGGCATCGTAGCTCCTAAACGAATAGACCGATTTGATTTGATTAGCTAAGAACAAACTTCAACAAAGCCGGTTCCGCTGTTTTAGAGATAATGAATTTTGAAATGAAATTATCGGGGGTTTTTCAACTTTTCTAAGTCGTTAATTATAGTTATCCTGATGCGTCTCGGGTACTAAGTTGTTAATTATAGTTATCCTGATGCGTCTCGGGTACTAAGTTGTTAATTATAGTTATCCTGATGCGTCTCGGGTACTAAGTTGTTAATTATAGTTATCCTGATGCGTCTTGGGTACTAAGTTGTTAATTATAGTTATCCTGATGCGTCTCGGGTACTAAGTTGTTAATTATAGATATCCTGATGCGTCTCGGGTACTAAGTTGTTAATTATAGTTATCCTCATGCGTCTCGGGTACTAACAAGTATAACAACGCGATTAGCAACAGCAAGCTAATTGCGATACTTGGACATCGACGATTGGTCATTTTGAAACTACATCATCATCATCATATCAGCCGAAAAACATCCACTGCTGGACATAGGCCTCCCCCAAAGAGTGCCACAATGGCCGGTCCTGCGCCACCCGCATCCAGTGGACTCCCGCGACCTTTACCAGGTCATCAGTCCACTTTGTGGCGGGCCTACCCACGCCGCGCCTTCCGGTACGTGGTCGCCACTCGAGAACCTTTTTGCCCCAACGGCCATCGGTTCTACGTGCAATGTGCCCGCCCACTGCCACTTAAGTTTAGCGATTCGGAGGGCTATATCGGTTACCTTGGTTCTGCTTCGGATAGTCTCATTTCTGATGCGATCGCGCAGAGAAACTCCCAGCATAGCCCTCACCATCGCCCTTTCAGTGACTTTGAGCCTTCTTATAAGGCCCATAGTAAGCGACCACGTTTCCGTGCCATATGTCATCACCGGCAACACACACTGGTCAAAGACTCTCGTCTTGAGACACTGCGGAATATTGGACGAAAAGATGTGCCGTAGCTTCCCGAACGCTGCCCAGCCGAGTCGGATTCGACGATTGACCTCTTTCTCAAAGTTGGACCTACCTAACTGGACAGTCTGTCCTAGGTATACATAATGTCTACAAATTCGAGCGTAAAGTGTCCGATTGAAATGGGAGTCTACTACATGGACGTTTGACATGATCTTCGTCTATCTATGTTCATTATCTATGTTCATCCTTAGACCAACTTGCTCGGAGGCTTTACTGAGGTCATCGAGCATAGTACTCAAGTCCTCCATGGTCTCAGCCAAGACTACTATGTCATCAGCAAACCGTAGGTGAGTGATGTACTCGCCGTTGATGTTGATGCCTAGCCTTCTCCAGTCCAGGGTCTTGAAAACGTCTTCCGGTGCAGCGCTGAACAGTTTTGGGGAGATAACATCCCCTTGCCTGACACCCTGCTGCAGTGGAATAGGCTTCGAGCTCTGGTCCTGGAGTCGGACTGACATTGTATTGTATTGTATTATTTATTGGTAAATATTGTCATTTACAAGTCATTTACATTCAAAAAAGTATCACATTACATGTCAATTCTATATAAATATAATTATTTAATAAGTGAATAACTATCCAATTAATTTATGCATTAATAATTTATATACCTACATAGGTAAAGTACTAACATTTTAATAAGGGGCTGCATTAAATTCGGTGCGCGACTGAGCCAATGTCTTGTGGCCATCAAAAAACTCGTCGATGGTATAGCAAGCCATTTCCAGTAGAATGGCTTTTAGTTTGCGGACAAATATTGCATCGCTAGAAGCTTGCTTTATTTCGTCGTCCAGTGTATTGTACGTGTGGTGTGTAGTGGCGTACATACGACGTGGCATGGTGGAAACTATATATTCCATTATTAGCAAGGAATTCAACCTTCCTCTAACCTGTCTAAGGCAACCGACGTTCGCGATTGTTTTGCAACTACCCGATTATTATTTATTTACATCAACGGAGATAGTTTAACCGCTGGGGTAAACATGTTCTTGAGTGAAGATCGCGAATCAGCAAACGTAGTGTAGGACGCCCTCAGAGTAGGCGGACTGACAATATACGCAGGGTAGAGCTGGATGAGATGAGCCGCGGACCGTGATCAGTGGTGTGTAGTTGGAGAGAACTATGCCCAGCAGAGGACTAAGATAGGCCGCAGATGACGATTTTGAACCACTAGCCGCAATAATAAGCCGAAATTTAAAAGCATTTCTTGCAGAAAAAACATACTACTCAGTGTCTGAATACCTAGATTGCAGAAGTAACATTTAATATCCACCCACTGAATAGATAAAACAAACAAAGCGTCGACCTCTCTGCCATTCACATGCCACCGTTTGTCTATAGTTTAAATTTTGAACTACTTAGTGTATTGCAGTGCCCTTACAGGGTTATGTTGAGGCATACCAATATGTAGCTATAAGATCTTTTCACCTCACTTGCTCGGAAAGGCCTTTTCATCACACTTGCTCATAAATGGTGTTATTCCTTGCCTGTATACAGAAGGACAATGGCCTAAATTGTTCCCGCGGGAAATAATGGTTCCATGGGAGTAATGAGCTTGTGTGTGATCTGATTGGTTAAGCAAATCTGGACGGCAAGAATTCTGCTCTGTGATTGGTTGGAAAATAAAATAGAGCAGCAAGAGCCCTGCAAGAACCACATGCTGCATGCTCGGTGATTGGTTGAAATATTGAAGCTCCCTCCACTCGCACTGCATCAACGAAATTGACAACTTCACTTCTAGATCAGTATTTAGAAGTGAAGTTGTCAATTTCGTTGATGCGCTTGTATAAAACATAGGTTTTTCTGTCTTGGTTATTTATTTCCACGCAAATGTGATGAAAAACATTGTGTATAACACGGGCGTAAGAATATTGCAAACTCGAGTCATCAAAAGCCCTCCGCTTTACGGCGTCGGGCTCCTGATAGCCTCTTGTTTGCAATATTCCTCATACGCCCCTTGTTAAACAATGTACTATTTTGTATGTTTGATATCTATTGAGAAAATCGATTTTTATCCATATGTGAAGAATGTAGACGTAGAACGTTAAATGTTTACTTTTGGTTTTTTGTATATTTTGTGACATATTATTTTTATACTTTTTTTTTTAATTTTTTTAACTTTTTTTATTATTTTTTAACTTTTTTTACTTTTTTTTTATCCTTATTTTCCTCGCTGTAGTGAGGTGAAAAGATTTGTGTTATACACGGGTGAAAAGTTATTTTACGTCTCGTGTGTTGAATCACTCGCTACGCTCCGGATTCTATTTTTGAACCACTCGCTTCGCTCGTGGTCAATCATAAAGTCCCTTCGCCAGCCCGTGTTTCAAATGAACGCTCGTAGGTAAAATACAACTTTCCCCCCTTGTATAACAAATAACTATTTGTACAAGGCAATGATTAAATGAATTATAATGTATAAGAGTAAACTGACGCAAGCCCGCCCTGGGCGGGTCGACGATGGCGATGACGTCATCGTTTTGCGCTCGCGCCAGCACGGAGGGCAGCGTGTCCTCGGCGCGGCCGGCGAACAGCTGGCAGTTGCTGATCCCGTTGGCCACCGCGTTGGCGCGCGCGTCACGCACCGCCTCGGGTATCAGCTCCACGCCAAGCACTTGGCCGCAGTGCTGGCAACATATGTATAGGTATGTAACAACTTGAAACGTTTTACACGGTGCACAGCTTTATAGCTTCGGTTAGTCCCCGTCATACCTATACTACATTGTCTACATTTCCCCAATAGGGGCTCAATACAGTACTTTATTATTAGATAAATAAAATTCAACAATGCATGAATAAGGAGTCTAACAGTGATAATATTAAGTCATAATAATGTAACACATATGATTACTTTAAAAAACCGGCCAAGTGCGAGTCGGACTCGCGCAGGAAGAATTCCTTACCATTATGTATAAAAACGGCAAAAAAAAACACGATTGTTGTATGGGAGCCTCCTGTACCCTAGTTGGTAGTGACCCTGCCTACGAAGCCGGAGGTCCCGGGTTTGAATCCTGGTAAGGGCATTTATTTGTGTGATGAGCACAAATATTTGTTCCTGGGTCATGGATGTTTTCTATGTATTTAAGTATTTATTAATCTATATAAGTATGTTTATCGTCGTCTAGTACCCATAGTACAAGCTTTGCTTAGTTTGGGACTAAGCCGATTTGTGTAAGAATGTTAAAGAAAAAATATATAAAAAAATATTTATTTATTCTGGTTTTTAGTATTTGTTGTTATAGCGGCAACATAAATACATCATCTGTGAAAATTTCAGCTGTCAAACTATCACTCTTGTTGAGATGCAGCCTGGTGACAGACAGACGGACAGCGGAGTCTTAGTGATAGGGTCCCGTTATACTCTTTGAGTACGGAACCCTAAAAACCAACCACGGTCAAACATACCTTGGCGAAGCACAGTCCAATGGTCCCGGTGCCGCAGCATATGTCGACCACAGTGGAGTCACTCTTCACTTGGCTCATGTCGATCGCGCTTTGGTACAATATCTCTGCCCCCGCTGTGTTTATCTAATGACAGGACATGTTCACTTGATTACATTTCTTGTGGCGCCACCAAGCGGCAGCGGCAGGATGCTAGTTTCAATATAATACTCTATCTATAGGTAAAAAACTTACGAAATGTCCCTCTTGTACAGTCAAATGCAAAACTATGTATTGATTTAATCCTCTCATAAATATGTACCGAAACCTTCATCATATCAGCCGAAAGACGTCCACTGCTGGACATAGGCCTCCCCCAAAGAGTTCCAAAGTGACCGGTCCTGCGCCACCGAAACCTTAATCACACCGGTCCATATTTTTACACTTGACTGTACGTGGTTCCGATTTATTCGAATAGACATTACATATTTAAAATTGGTAACACAAACAAAAGAAATGCCTATTCGAACAGTCCACAACTCAAGACAAACTTAAGTAGGTCCCCACACCATGTTCCCGCACACCAAACATGTCGAGGGGGCTTACTTAAGGCGTCGTAGGTTCATGGTTTTCTCTCCCTCTCACTGAGCATAAGCGTGAGCGAGATGGAAGTGCGTGTTCGGAAGCGCGGATATCATGTTTTTTATTTTATTTTTTATGCGTTGAAATAAATAAAAAAGTAATCACTAAGTTCCCTCAAACAATTTATTGCCGATTTTTAGAAACAATTTTTATATGTTTAGCTTTTGTGCATAATTTGTTACGAATGTTTTAAGTGCATTTTAGACCTATGTTCGTGATTTTTTTTTCTATCGAGCGAAAGTTGCATAATCATGTTTCGAATCACTGATATCCCTGCAGAAAAGCCTCAAGATTACAATTAGTATTTTTTGAAACCATATTATTATAAACAGACTCAATATATTTTTTCAAAAACTCTGTTCGCTTAACTTCGCTGAACCTACGGCGCCTTAAGTTTTTCAGTTCTACAGAAACAAACGCGCTATTGACCAAAAATAGCGGTTTTCAATGTTTTTGAAGCATATATAAAACAATACAATATGCAATACTAATTAGTGTCAAAACTTATCTACCATTGTGATAGACCAAGTAGGCAACAACAGTCTACGTTTAATTCTGCTGAAGGAAATCAATGAACTAGAAAAACAAGGAAATCAATGAACTAGAAACACAAGGAAATCAATGAACTAGAAACACAAGGAAATCAATGAACTAGAAACACAAGGAAATCAATGAACTAGAAAAACAAGGAAATCAATGAACTATAAACACAAGGAAATCAATGAACTAGAAACACAAGGAAATCAATGAACTAGAAACACAAGGAAATCAATGAACTAGAAACACAAGGAAATCAATGAACTAGAAACAGTAGAATGTCGGTACCTGGAAGAAAGCCTCGGGCGATATCCGGAATTGTAAGCCCAAAATGGTGTCGACTATGTGCGTCTCGCCCCACAGGTGTAGCGGCCGCGCCGCCTCCTCGCCCACTCTCCTAGAAACAGGCACTTTAGTAAGAACAGGTAAAAACGAGGTGATTATCCGTCCAGTAGCTCTAGTATAAGTTTTATCGATACATAATACGTTTTCGAACGCGTTTGCGTTTAGTTTCATTTTGTATAGCATGGCAAAGCGAACAGCGCCTCTGGGTGTAGTAACTATTAGGAACTAAAACAGCGAGTGCATTTAGCTAAACGCAAACGCGTTCGATAACTTATACTAGAGCTACAGGAGATCGCGGACATGTTCACCCTAAAAACTAAGTTGCTGGCAAAAAAATGTTTTGATGTAGGTAAGCTTTTGTTGCCGACCGTACTTTTTTTGCAGTCATCATTGTTAGATCAGGCAATAAATGAAAGTATTTGTATTGCGTTATTGTTTTAATAGAGCAGAGTCATGTTACTACAATGGTGGTAAAATAAAAAGTGTTAGGTTAGATTGACAGACGTCACTGACGTCGGTGGTCTAAACCACAGAGTGCGCATTTTATTCTTAACATCCCCCCTAAATGCGTACTCTATCACACATACCAATCATCCCTCTCAAAGATTCAAACTGAGGTTTGGGAAGGCTTTTGGTGAACATATCTGCTGCCTGCAGTTTAGTTTCACAGTACTCAACATCCATTACATTTTCAAGCAGCTTATCTCTAACATAATGATATTGGATATCTATATGTTTAGATCTCTTATGTAAGTTAGCACCACGAATCAGCTTGATTGAACTCTGATTATCAATAACCAGCTTAATGTTTTCAGAGAAATCAATTTCTTTCATAAGACTTTTAATCCAAACAAGCTCCTTCGTAGCAGCACAGGCAGCTAGGTATTCTGCTTCTGTTGTTGACAGAGCTACACACTTTTGTAATTTAGTGTTCCAAGTGATAGCACCACCATTCATTACAAACACATAACCAGTTACAGATTTGCGTGTCACAGTACAATTTGCATAATCAGCATCACAAAAACCTTTGGTGTTGCTATCCTCAGTCAAACTTGCACTATATAGTATGCCCAACTCTTTATTCGTTTTTAAATATTTAAACACCTTTTTTACTGCACCCCAGTGCACATTACTAAAGTCATTCAGATATCTACTCAGTGAGCATACTATAAAGTAAATATCAGGTCTGCTAGCTATAGCAGCATACATAAGTGAGCCTACTGCCTCACGGTATGGTACATTTGGCGTGTCAGCTGATCCTTCACAATTATCCAACTTCACATTAGGGTCAGCTGGCAGGGAACTAGGTTTACTTAGGCCCATTCCAAACTTATCAAGTAGGCTGTTGATGTACTTGGTCTGATGTACAAAGATTGCGCCATCACTTTCAATTTCAATTTCTAGACCTACAAATTGTTTTGGACTCATGATAGTTACTTGAAACTCTTTTTGCAAATTATTTACAAATCCATCAATAAGACCTCGATTTTTACACAAAATCAAACCATCATCTACAAACAAAAGTAAATACAAGGGAGCTTCATGTTTTAGAGAGACATACAGGCACCTGTCACTTTGACAATTTTTAAAGTCATTCACCTCCATAAAAGAGTGGAACTTGGAGTTCCAACACCTGGGCGACTGTTTCAACCCATAGATTGACTTATTGAGCTTACAGACTAATTCTGTGTCAAGACCAGGTGGAGTATCCATGTAGATTTCTTCATCTAGGGTTCCATATAGGAAAGCAGTCTTTATATCGAACTGCGTCATCTTCAATTTTTCTTTTGCTGCTAGTGACAGCATCATTCTGATGGTATCATAGCGTACTGTCGGTGAAAACGTCTCACCATAGTCTATCCCCTTTTCTTGGGTATAGCCTTTTGCACATAGTCGAGCTTTGTATAGTGTGGTATCATCAGCATTCTGCTTTATCTTGTAAACCCATTTACAACCAACCAGCTTCTTGTCAGCTGGATGCTCCACCAGCTCCCATGTCTTGCATGTATCATGAGAATCGAGTTCTTCGTTCATTGCTGCTATCCATTTTTCCTTATCATGACTTTTCAGAGCGTCAGTATATGTAATGGGCAATACTTCTACGAAGTTTGCTTCCGCTACTGTGATTCTCTGCGGTCGAGGCCGCAGGTCATATCTTGGCTCCTTTCTCTCGTTATTTTCATTATATACTCTCTCACGCTCTTCTTGGCTCTCTGGAGTTGCTTCTGCACTGTTCTCTGTCACCTCATTTATCATAGTTTGGTAAAAATCCTCAAAAGCTTCATAATCATACATATGGGATTCCCAAGGTTTGTCTTTTTCACTATGATAGAGATCAAGGTCCACCGGGTCCTCTGATGTCTCTGACAGGCTGTTGGTTGAATAGGGCTCATTCTCATTGAAAGTCACGTCTCGGGATACACTTATCTTCTTGGTATCCGGATCAAACAACCTGTAATTGTCAGAGTTACCTTCGTAGCCAACTAGCATAAGTTTCTTGCTTTTTGGCTCTAGTTTATTCCTCTTTTCCTTAGGTACATGCATGTAAGCGGCAGATCCAAATGCTCTTACATGTGTCAGAGTTGGTTTTGACCCAGTCCAAAATTCAAATGGAGTCTTCACCTTGTTACATCTCCTGTTTAACAGGTAAACAGCTGTCTGCACTGCTTCCGCCCATAGTGCTAGAGGTAGGTGTCTCGCATATAGCATGGACCGGGCACTCTCCATGATGGTCCTGTTCACTCTCCTGTCATTCTGCTGCAGTGTATAAGGTGCAGTATATTCCAATTCTATACCTTTGTCAGCTGCATATCTCCTGAATTCTTCATTGCAGTATTCTTTTCCGTTGTCACTGTGTAACAGCTTGACTTTGGTATCAAACTTATTTTCAAGCAGCTGCACATACTTCTGAAAAGCCGGCAAAGCTTCACTTTTGCGCTTCAGCATGTAAACAGTAATAAATCCAGAATCTGCATCCAGGAATGTAATAAAGTATCTAGCCCCTGAAATAGATGGCGTGGGCATCGGACCACACAGGTCACTGTACACTTTATTCTTCTGGGTGCCCAGTGAACCTTTCTTGATAGGTACTCCGTGTTGATTGCTGATCACACAAGCCTCACAAAAGAAGTCACTAAGGTCACTAACAGACGGTAAATGTCCATTTTGCACCATTTCACGCAATGTCTTAACATTGACATGACCCAGACGGTCGTGCCATTGTTTCAAGGTCACTACATTTGCTTCACAGTCCACTGACACGGGCTTGAACAACAATTTGTATAGGTTATTAGGCTGTTTAATGGCAATGGCCGCAACGCTCCCATCACTATTTTTTATAAAGGCTGAGTCCTTGTTTTTCGTCACTGAAAATCCTTTTGATGTTACAATACCCTCTGAAAACAAGTTTCTCTTCAGATCAGGCACATAAAGCACATTATTGATGGTGGAGTCATACCATTTACCGTCCAAGAACTTTTTTATTTTAATTGTCCCTGAGCCTTGCACTGTTAGTTCACTTTTATCACCTAACCGCACACAACTGCACTTCGGCTTGAAGTCTGAGAAATAATTCCGTCTATATGTCATGTGGGCAGATGCCCCACTATCTAAAATCCATACTTCTTCATCTTCTGCGATATTTGCTGCAAGCTGGGTGATGAAGGCAGACTGATCGTTCTCATACTTCGAACCATGGCTATTCAGACTACTGTACTGTGAGCTAGATCGGCAATCACGGGCATAGTGCCCCACCTTCTTGCACTTAAAGCATTTAAATGACTTTTTAGTCACTTTCTCAGTAGACAATGCTGTTTCCTCTTCAATTTTAAAACTCGACTCCTCATCTAGAAGACGCGCCGTAAGGTTGATTACCGTTTGTTTACTTGGTTCAAGTGACAGCCAAGCTTGTCGCAACATGCGATAGCGCTCGGGCAATGACCCCAGTATTTTGGTCACAATTGCCATTTCTGAAATTGTTTCTCCAGCGTCCTTTAGCCGTTTCGCGATATTTTCTATTCTAGAAATGTGTTCGGCAATGCTATCGCCCTCCGTGAACTTAATCGTGTGAAATTTCTCATGCAACAACATTTTGCAATTTTCACTTTTTTGGTCGTAAATCGAGTCTAATTTATCAAAAATTTCACGTGCCGTCTCACATGTTTCTATCAGACTTATTTGAGGCAATTCCATATTTGCTGTAACTATGTACATCGCCTTCGCGGCATCTTTCTTCCATTCGTCCGCATCAGCCCCAGCCGGCGACAACGAAGAGGTTATGTGATCGCCCAGGCCCCTGGCCTTCAAGGCTAGTGTCGTCTGGAACTTCCATTGTCTGTAATTGTCGCCTGCGAACTTCTTCGCAGTCGCGACGCCAAGACCTCCGAGATCCATTGGTAATTCAGCGTCCAAGTGCCGCGCTACAAACACACGTGCAACTGACGCAATACCGAGACGTAGAAAACTTTCCGACGACCGATCCGACTTTTTATTTAATCACACGCGATACTCTGGGCCCATAACCTGTTAGATCAGGCAATAAATGAAAGTATTTGTATTGCGTTATTGTTTTAATAGAGCAGAGTCATGTTACTACAATGGTGGTAAAATAAAAAGTGTTAGGTTAGATTGACAGACGTCACTGACGTCGGTGGTCTAAACCACAGAGTGCGCATTTTATTCTTAACAATCATAAAGTTTTTCAATACATAATTAGTACAAAAACGACGGGTATCTTGTGTAATTATATTAAATAAATATTAGGGGCAATCTTTCACAAATCAAACTAGCCCCATAATAAGCTCAATAAGGCTTGTGTTATGGGTACTAGACGACGATATATTTAATAGATATAAATACTTAAATATATAGAAAACATCCAAGACTCAGAATTGTTATTTGTTGTACAAGGGTGCAAAGTAGTATTTTACCCGCGAGTGTGGAATTGAAACACGAGCAAGCGAAAGGATTCTATAGTTGAACAACGAGCGAAGCAAATGGTTCTAAAATAGAATCGTGAGCGTAGCGACGAGTGTTTCAACACACGAGATGTAAAATACATTTGCACCCGTGTGTAACATAAAACTATCCACCTCACTGTAGCGAGGAAACTGATGCAAAACAACAGCTCATAAAAAATAAGTCTTTATTTGTACTCATTCCATCACCATCATCAGTCATCCGTCATCCATCATCCATCATCATCCATCAAATCATCATCCTCAATGCTCATTAGTCATTATAAAAAAACAATAAGAAATTTTAAGGTACTTAAAAACTCAGCGATTTTGCTCACTCGTTTTAAAGGATAAAAGACGGCTTTCCGAGGCATAGTCATGCTCCACAAGTATTTGCCCTTACCGGGATTCGAACCCAGGACCTTCAGCATCGTAGGCAGCGTCACTACCCACTAGGCTAACCGGTCTTCAAATTGAGGAGTTCCTATGAACAACTTCCATCTCCATCGTCAGACCAGCCACCATAGTATTGCATAGAGATGGGGAAAATAATCAATAATGTTGCATTTTCTCGAAAAAGGATTTAAAATACAGCCGAATGGAGAAAAAAGTAACACAAAAGAATAAATAATCACTAAGTTATAAGTGTCCGCAGTTCTAGAGGGGGTATATGCTGTCCCTTTTTCGCAAAACGCGCCTTCATATGAAACGATTGTCATTTACTATGACGGTTGAGACCCGTGACGTCACGAGTCTAGAGCGTTTTCTCTCTCTAACAAGTAACATTAAAATGGTTGTAGCTTATTTGTTTTTTTAAATATTTGAACGGGTTTTTTGGCATTAGGTGTATTTTTCCCCCTTTTTTTGGTGTAATAAAAAATATATCGCCCCATCCCTATTGTCATCCGACTTACATAATTGTACAACATTTCAACTCGATTGGACTTCGAGAAGGTGGTCAACGAAATAACTAACAAAACAAGTTAATACAAAGCATGTAGGGTAAATCGCCATTAAATGGCCACCATTCAATAACTGGCCACGTTATAATAAATTGAATTATATTATAAGTGAATAGAGTTCATTTTTAGTATGAGGGGAAGTGTGGCCAGTAATTAAAACCTTATACTAAAATGAATTCTATTCTATAATAGAATTCATTTTAGTATAAGGTTTAGGTAAGGTTAGGAGTGAATAGAGTTCACTTTTAGTATGAGGAGGCTAGTTATTGAACGGTTGCCAGTTACTGGCGATTTACCCTAAAAGCCTCACGCTACAGTACTCTTGTCGCTCCAGGAAGTTCGGTGAAGGAAACTGAAAACACGCACCTTTTTACACAACTGCTCAAAAACCGACTGTTATGTGAGTTTGTATTATAGGTATACATACATACACCGTGAAATTTTAGTGGTTGTTTTCCCGCGGCAGGGCGATTTGCTATCGGTAGTACTTTCGAATTAAGATAGACAAACTTATAAATAAACTGTTTTCCAAAAAAAAATTACAAAAAAATAACCTAAACTCGAATAAGCGAAAAACAATAGTAACGCACTTAAACTTCAAGGTAGGTTACTACTGCAGTGCTACTACTGGTGTTAGGTTACTTTGGAGTTTCGTTCGACACATTTATAAATCGGGCATTCCTTAACATTATTAAAAAAAAAGATTACACATCGACTGTATATCGATAGCAAAATCATTTCGTTGCGGGAAAACAACCACTAACATTTCACGGTGTATAAAAAAGAAAGAAAACATTTATTCGTGACAAAATAAAACACATAAAACAAACTGCAGACACATACGCACATTCACATTTGCCACGAAATGGTCACAACTCAGCGTAAATGCTGGCGGCGCCAGCGCTGGTCTTCCGTTGTGACCATATTACTAAATTCCACCAGAACGAATAAATGCCCCAACCGATTTAAATGTGTGTATCGTTAAATTTTTTTGCGTTATTGTGAGTAAGTGATGTCTGTAAACAAACAGTCGAAATTGTAAAATATCGTGTGACTCTACTTGTGTACCACACTCCTGGGAACCGATTTTTGACTTTCGATCGCTCGAAAATTAAATAAAAATAAATACGATTTTAGTGTCAAAATTGCAGGCACAACTTTCTACCGATAGAATTGAATACGAGTGGTCAATACCACTCGCTTTTCAATTTTCTATCGCTATTTCAAAAGCGCATTTCGTAATTTTTGTCAGTTTTCGAGTGAAAAATTCGAGCGCTCGAAAGTCAAAAATCGGTCTCCTGATCGATTTCGGCCACGTCGACTGCTATATTGTCATGTGAAATGACCGACAAACTTGACACACGATATATGATGACGATGACGAAAAGGTATAGTATACCGTTTCGTCATCGACGACAAGCGGTCGCGTGGCTGGTCTACTAGCCGATGGACATATCAGAGGGCCTACCGCGAAAGGCATTCGAAGTTTTCCCTCTCTGTCAGACTTGTGAGTTCGTATATAAGTGCGACCGAGAGGGAAAACTTCGAATGCCGTTGGCGGTAGGCCCTCAGATTGTGGGTC
This sequence comes from Epinotia brunnichana, assembly GCA_963854355.1. Lineage (NCBI taxonomy): Eukaryota > Metazoa > Arthropoda > Insecta > Lepidoptera > Tortricidae > Epinotia > Epinotia brunnichana. Next base: position 22,970,154 of record OY977946.1, on the reverse strand, counting down.
TGACAGGCCTGACCTAACAGTCACAACTGTAAAAAGCCGAAACCAGGACTGGAAGCAGCTGCTGGTAAAACAAGCAGCAATGAGGACCACGACAATTGGATCGTCATCGTCGTATCAGCCGAAAGACTGCTGGACATAGGGCTCCCCCAAAGAGTGCCACAATGATCGGTCCTGACCCGCCTTGCTCAGTTCTGACTCCTTTAAGTTTATACTATATTAAAAGGTTTAAAATGAGAAGTCAGAAAAAACGGTCAAAAATATAATATAAAAACTCAGCAGGCTAGTTCAGAAATTTGTGTGGTATAAATACGTAGGTTCGTGCGAATACACGTAAAATCGGATTCCGCTGATTCCCTGTAGCCGAAGTACTCCCCTGTGGTGCGCCGGGTAGGTTGGCGGAGGAATTTCTTGTCGGCGCTGAGTTCAGCGCCAGCCGGAAAACTGCTCCACTGTCTTGCACAAATGGCCAGAAGCAAGCGCAGGCAGGCGGCAAACATTCAGCCGAAAAAAATGTCACTCTGGACCTTGGACCCTGGAACGTGCCATCAAAAAAAGGCATTACGAACGGTCCATTTATTCCTGTGAGCACCAACGGCATGTGGGAAAGTACTTAAGTAGTTGTGATGCCGTGGATGTTCACAATTCAGATGCGGAGATTACATTTAAATGGAGTTGATTTGACAAACAGTTAAATTAGATGATATTATATTTTATTTTTAAAAAATGCGGGTGGATTAAAGTGACACGCACGATGAATAGCAACTTTAAATAAGTACTAGTTATGAGCAAGTTTGTATGTAGATACGATATAAGAGATTTGCAGTTAAAATTATTGTGAACTAGTAGCAAGTTAAACTAATTAAGCAATGAATCAGCACTAAAGGTTCTAAGCTACTTGCAAACAAAATATAACCACTTACCCAATTTGGGGTACACTATTAACACTTTAAAAAAAACACCACAGTGATTACTGTTTAGTCGAGGAACGTGTAGGGACGACACCAGAACACCGATTACGGTTCCGTGCAGCGGACCGTAGCAGAGATCGAGTCTAGGTGACGTGCGTTCTACTCAATATATTTTGGCTAATGAAAAAATGAGCGGCCTCGCGCGATGACGAGTGCCCGCGCAGATCACGTGCGTCTCACATGCATTCGTTCATGTGCGAATGAAGCTATGAGTGATCGAACGTCAAATCAATGCCGCGACATATTTAAACAGTTTAGCGTGTTGATGAGTTTATAACTTATATTTAGGATAGTTTAAACATGTGTTTTGGTGTGTAGTGTTGTAATGAGTTGTATATGTTATTTTTAATTAAGTAAGTAGCTAGAATTAAGGTTTATTTATGTAAATATGTACGTGTAACGTTACATTACCCCCGGCTCCAGTGAAAGGGTTTTGTTCTTAAAGAAAACCCTTTTGGACTGTCATTAGTATTTCGCTTTCATTCAATCATCTAACACTTCATACATACTTCATCTAGAAAACATAAAAGCAAACGTCACTTCGAAAAATGGACGGCGCGTCCTTACATACAAAAGGCATCTGTGATAAATTGCACATTTGACTAAATACTGACAACAAGATCTAAATGAGATTATACTGCGTACACTTTACTTAAGACTACTGACGAGTTTAAGGTCTTTAATATGCCATACTCCCAAATCTTTACCAGTCATATCTTCTAAAACGTATACTAGTGGAGATCGTTTTTCAGTTATACGGCATTTTATAAATTTGGGCGCTAACTTTTTACTAAAATATTTGTCTTTATCGCTTAGCATGTAAGTGCGTTTAAAGACTAAATCGCCCACATTAAATTCTGCGTGTTTGCGGTGTAGGTTATACTGAGCAGTGTTTTTTACATGTGCCTGCCACAATGAAGCTTGCACATCGTCAAACACAGAAGACAGACACCCTCGGTTTTCTGCGTAAACATCGCGTGGTAGGAACAACACCTTGCCATCTAGGTCAGAATCCGTATAATGCGATCCACACAAAACAAGCTCACGGCCAAACACAAGAAAGGACGGTGAGTAACCTGTGGCTTCATTAATGGAATTGTTCATAGCAAACTTAATTTTGGGGATAAAAGTGTCCCAAGTGCGGTGGTCGTTTTGGACAAATGTTGACAAACAAGAGACAAGGGTCTTGTTGTATCTTTCTACGCTGTTTATCTGAGGTGTATATCTAGGCGTGAAGAACACGTTCGGGATCTTATACTTCTTGAAAAGAGCCTCCGTTGTCGAACTAATGAACTGGCTTCCATTGTCAAGAAATATAGTTTGAGGAATGCCGTGTACTAAAAATATATTGTCCTCTAAAATCTTGACAACAGCGTCTGAAGTCGCGCGACGTAATGGAAAGAAATCACAATACTTAGAGAAACAGCAGGATATGACCAAGATGTAGGCATTCTGTTTGCGAGTAACAGGTAAGGGACCGATGAAATCGATGGAGATCATCTGAAATGGACGTGAACACTGTTTAGGACGTCCCATTTCTCCTAATGTGGCGTGATTTTGCGCTTTATATGACAAACAGACAGAACAAGAGCCCACAAACTTCACAACATCTTGGTGCATACCAGGCCAATAATAGTTTAAAGCTAAGCGCCTATATGTTTTAAAAATACCAAGATGTCCCGCTGTTGGTTCGGAATGATTTTGTGCAATTATTTCATCATGAAAGTCAGAAGGCACTACTTCCTTCCAATCAATTTCAGAAGTAAGTTGTGAATGTTTTGATTTTGAAAGTCGATACAGAGAACTATTTTTGATAATGAAGTTAGGAAAATTACTTGGAGCATTAAGACATCCATTATACATTTTCTTATACCAAGCATCGTTTGTATTTACCACTGCGTTAGAAAGAGAGATGGCATTTACTGGAACAGCACGGGAGAGGGCGTCTGGTATAACATTATCGACTCCACGGCGATGCTTCATTTCAAAATTAAAGGATGACAGACGAACTCCCCATCGTGCTAATCGTCCTGATGGATTGTCCAATGATAGGAACCATTTTAACGCAGAATGGTCAGTGTACACTGTAAATGATTGCCCATTCTCCAGATAACAGCGCCAGTGTTCGACAGCAGTCAAAACAGCAAGGGTTTCCCGTTCTGTGATGCTGTAGTTTCTCTCGGCACCGGTAAGAGATCTACTCATGTAGGCGATAGGGTGTTCTTTACCATTCAGAGTCTGCGTCAACATGGCACCAACGCCATAATTGCTTGCATCAGTATGCACTTCAAATGGCAACGAGTAGTCAGGACAGGAAAGGACTGGCGCGGAAACCAAGGACTCCTTTAAAGCATTAAAAGCCGCGTCAGCTTCCTGTGACCATACAAAAGGTGGTGACTTCTTGCCATTTGAAGTGAGCTTGTTCAAGGGACCAGCTACAGTACTGAAATTTGGTACGAAACGTCGGTACCAAGTGGCAGTACCAAGGAAACGCTTAAGTTCCTTTCTGTTGGTAGGCGTGGGAAAGTTAATAATGGCCTCGACTTTTTCGGGGTCTGTGCGTAAGCCGCGAGCATCAACCACGTATCCCAAATATCTAAGCTCACTCCTGAAGAACTTGCACTTTTCGAAGTTAACAGTGAGGTTAGCAAGTTTTAATTTGTCCAAAACGCGCAACAGACGTGAGACATGTTCTTCAAACGTTGAGCTGATAATTATAATATCGTCAAGATATGCGAACGTTTTAAACTCCATATCCCCAAATAACTGGTCTACTAGGCGTTGCTGTGTGGCAGGCGCATTGGTCAAACCAAAAGCGGTGGTTTTAAAACGCAGGGAACCTCTATTTGGCACGTAAAAAGCCGTTTTATCGCGATCCTCAGGCACAATAGGGATCTGCCAGAAAGCCTTAGATAAGTCTATGCTCGAAAGGTACTTAGCATCACGGAGACTATCTAAGATTTCTGACACATATGGCAAATTATATGCGTCGCGTTTGGTGATAGCATTCAGTTTTCGGCTATCGAGGCAAAACCGAGGTTGTCCGTTCTTCTTATTAACAATGAGTACTGGAGAAGACCAAGCACTCTCACAATACTCGACCACATCCAGGGCTAGCATTTCATCGACTTGCTCGGTTAAGATTCGCTGCTTTTCGGGGGACATGCGATAATATCGCTGCCTGATTGGTTGGGCGTCTCCAGTATCTATACGATGCGCTATAATATTTGTACGTCCTAAGCCTTTTTCCTCAGTCGATATTGACTTAAACTGGGCAATTATGGTGTCTCCTATTACTTTTTGGGGCGCCGTCAAATTATCATACGAGTGAATATAAGTGTCACTGGAGTTTACTTTAATCTCTGATAAAGAGTTTTCTGATAATTTGACGCTACCTATAAATTTGGGGCAAATTTGGAACGCTCGCCAAAAATCCACGCCAAGAATAATAGAAGTATCTACTTCAGGGACAACATGAGCTTTAATTAAGTGATATTGCCTTTCAAATGTAATGGGTAAGTTAATGTATCCAATACTCTTTAAATATTGACCGCCAGCTGCTACCATGCTAATGCTGTGATCCTGGTGCAAAGTGCAGTCAATTAGATGCTTATGGCAATTATTTCCTAAAATTGTCACTGCAGCTCCAGAATCCAACAAGGCACACGCGTCAATATCATTAATCTTTATGTTAATGTAAGGTCTAGCATCATGTTCTGGTTTAGTTTGCAGAATTGTATAAACTTTGTAAGAAGAGGTAAATGTTTTAACGAAATTCAACCAAGTTTCCCAATCTTCTTTGTCAAAATTACTACAACTCTGCTGCACTAGTTTTTTGAATGACTGTTAACTTTAGAGCAAACAGGACAGTCTGGTGTTTTCACATCCTTCCTTCCGCACTTAAAGCAAAAAATATCACGTTTAGCTTGACACTGACGGATGTGATGTGTATTGTTACGACACCTTGGGCAGTATGGTTGATTGTTAACTGCTTCTACTGAGTGTATATAATTTTGTTGCTGATTTTTACCTTGTGTGTGTTGATTATAACTTGGGTGTTTGTAGTTGTAATTTTTGTTGTAGTTGCTTGTGTTTGGAAAATTGTGTTTGTTACCATTGTTGTTATATTTATTATTACTTTTATTTGAATCCATAGTATAAGCAAATTCAGGTGCAACAGTATCTGAACTTACTTTAGGTGGTTCTTGGAATTGAGAAAGGCGAGCCTGAATGGTCTCATAGTTACGACACAATGTACGCAAAGAATCTATGTCCGATATGGAAGCTGCCGAAGCCAGAGTGCTTGCATAGCAGGGCCTAATATTGTGAAGAAGGATCTCCAGTTGATCCGTCTCTGAAAGGGACTTAGACAAACGCGAGAACATCCCATCCATGATAGAGAGATAAATGGTGATGTTTTCTCGTTCACCCTGAGTACGAGAACGAATCTCTGAGATGAGCCGGTAGTCATAATCCGACTGGTCAAAGTCCTTCTTCAGTAAGGCTGCTAATTCAGACCAAGAACCAACCTTGTCCTTTACAGATCGATACCAATGCAAGGCATCTTCTTGAAATATTTCTGTCGAAAAGCTTAATACTTTACTCGACGGTATATTACGAGCTTCTATAAACTCATCCACACGCTGTATAAAGGAGCGCACGCAAGTCTTGCCATTAAACTTCAATTTTCCTAAATCAGCTGAGCTACGATCGCACGTCACCGAAATCACGTTCTGGAGCTCAGGCATAGAAGATCCAGATTCAGTACTGTAAATTAAACTCGAAGTGCTTGCAACAGGTTTAGCTGCCTGAAGAGCCTTGAATTTCTTTGACACGCTGTTATACTCCTTCACAATATCATCATATTCTTTCCTGGTGTCCTCGCTACGCGTTATCCTCGAAATACGATTATATAAATGGTTCAGCATGTTTTGAATTCTGAGGATTACTGGGGCTGAAGAGTCAGAAACGTCTAGGCTAGACTGAATTTTAGTGAGTACCTCACAACAGCCCTGAAGATCCTGTCTAGCTTCAAGTGGAGATTCTAAAATGTGGTCTGAGGGATAGTCTTTGGCTAACTTGACAATTTGCTTGCGTAATTCCTCAACGGATGACGCAGGCGTAGCACCTCTAATCCGAACTTCATACTCCAACTCTGACTTTTGAAGTGACAAGTACTTCACGGACAGCATGGTGAACCAAATATATGTTTTGGGTAAGTGGTGGAAAGCAAAAGCAACTACTTAAAACTATAATCAACTTCCGTTCTCCGATCTGTTACAATTCAGATTGATGATGTTGAACGTTTGGTTTTTTTTTATTGAAATGAGCAAAATTGAAAATAAAGTTGTTAGCAGCAACAAAAATAAAAAATGGCTACTAATGTGTACTTCGTTTTTTTTTTACATTAATATCTATAAAAAACCTTTTTTAATGTTAAGTGAGTGTAACAATGACAGTTAACAGCGAACTTCAGATGTACTTTACAGTAAAGGTTTATGAAAAAAATACAAATGTTTACGAAAGTTTACTCAGTACACGTTAGCAGCAGGAAAAAACCAAAAAATAAAACAAAGCACAAGAAAAGAAAAAAAACGTTTCACAAAAAGAGGCCACAAACAAACACTAACTACTACTACAAAGAAAACAACAGAATCCGATGTGTATTACAACCACGTGTAAGGGCGCCAATGGCCCGCCTCGCCCGGTTCTGACTCCTTTAAGTTTATACTATATTAAAAGGTTTAAAATGAGAAGTCAGAAAAAACGGTCAAAAATATAATATAAAAACTCAGCAGGCTAGTTCAGAAATTTGTGTGGTATAAATACGTAGGTTCGTGCGAATACACGTAAAATCGGATTCCGCTGATTCCCTGTAGCCGAAGTACTCCCCTGTGGTGCGCCGGGTAGGTTGGCGGAGGAATTTCTTGTCGGCGCTGAGTTCAGCGCCAGCCGGAAAACTGCTCCACTGTCTTGCACAAATGGCCAGAAGCAAGCGCAGGCAGGCGGCAAACATTCAGCCGAAAAAAATGTCACTCTGGACCTTGGACCCTGGAACGTGCCATCAAAAAAAGGCATTACGAACGGTCCATTTATTCCTGTGAGCACCAACGGCATGTGGGAAAGTACTTAAGTAGTTGTGATGCCGTGGATGTTCACAATTCAGATGCGGAGATTACATTTAAATGGAGTTGATTTGACAAACAGTTAAATTAGATGATATTATATTTTATTTTTAAAAAATGCGGGTGGATTAAAGTGACACGCACGATGAATAGCAACTTTAAATAAGTACTAGTTATGAGCAAGTTTGTATGTAGATACGATATAAGAGATTTGCAGTTAAAATTATTGTGAACTAGTAGCAAGTTAAACTAATTAAGCAATGAATCAGCACTAAAGGTTCTAAGCTACTTGCAAACAAAATATAACCACTTACCCAATTTGGGGTACACTATTAACACTTTAAAAAAAACACCACAGTGATTACTGTTTAGTCGAGGAACGTGTAGGGACGACACCAGAACACCGATTACGGTTCCGTGCAGCGGACCGTAGCAGAGATCGAGTCTAGGTGACGTGCGTTCTACTCAATATATTTTGGCTAATGAAAAAATGAGCGGCCTCGCGCGATGACGAGTGCCCGCGCAGATCACGTGCGTCTCACATGCATTCGTTCATGTGCGAATGAAGCTATGAGTGATCGAACGTCAAATCAATGCCGCGACATATTTAAACAGTTTAGCGTGTTGATGAGTTTATAACTTATATTTAGGATAGTTTAAACATGTGTTTTGGTGTGTAGTGTTGTAATGAGTTGTATATGTTATTTTTAATTAAGTAAGTAGCTAGAATTAAGGTTTATTTATGTAAATATGTACGTGTAACGTTACACCGCATACAGCGGACTCCCACGACCTTTACCAGGTTATCAGTCTTACCTTGGGGGGGCTATCCACGCTGCGCCTCCCGGTACTTGGTCGCCACTCGATAACCTTTCCGCCCCAACGGCCATCGGTCGGTTACCTTTTCGTAATGTAGTCAATGTACAGCGACTTGATCCCGCAAGCCGCCGACTCCTCCGAGCTGAAGTGCTCGACCAGTTCCTTTTGAATCTTCTCCTTTTGGTCGCTCGTAAGATCCTAAGAACATAAGTGAATGTCATAAGTCTGTTTCTTTTAGGCAATAGGAAACATTACTCAAAACTCTTCGTAGATGGCGACACTAGCAGCGTTGACATTGTATCTCGTTCCCACTTGCGGTATTGTCTATGCAAGCACCCTTGTCACTCATTTGATAATCAATTGTGCATGTGCGTGTGAATCCCTATATTCCTATACCGGTTTACTATTAGTGGTAGTGCTGCCTCTGGCGGCAGAACATTGCAGTAATGTTCCCTATTGAAAGAATTCAAACAAAGTAAATCATGTGACCCGGCCAATTAAACTAGCTTTTCATTAATACTATAAGTATTGTTAGTTTGCAAATGGTTTATATGCCTATTTACAATTGCATCCGAAAGTTTACCTTATGCCTCATGAAAATAGGTGCTGTTTTTAAAATACGGAATTGACTCCTGCAACATAATCTTGAACGCGACTTTAGATATGAACAGCGCCAGGAAAAACTTTTCTTATTTACTGCCTATCTATTTATTTATTTAAACTTTATTGAACAGTGACAAATTACAAATACAAAAGGCGAAGTTAATGCCATAAGGCATTCTCTACCAGTCAACCTTTAGCCCAAACAGAAAATAATCATAGCATCGGTCTATGTATTATGTATAGGTACAGGAAGCATCTCAAAAACTGATTAATAATAATAAGCCGCTTATTGCCATTTAAGTCAAGCTTTTGTTAAATCGCCGCCAATCTTTAAAAATATGCATAGAAATTTTAACATTACTCCTCAGGTATAAGGTCCAAAATGTACATAAATTAGACGTAGGGAGACATACAATACGCACCACATAAGTGAGCCTCAAGTCGTACCCCGCACACTCGTCGAACCCCTCTGACACCTCTGCGACGCTATTATAGTCCGACCGCTTAACTCAGTCCTCGCCTGCGCGTTGCGCGGGTGCTGAAGTATGACGATAACGAGGAACGGGCGTCGTGCGGGAGGCAACGCCCGGCGCCCGCACGCCGGACCGGGTCGGACTATAGTAGCGAACATCGCAGACGCAAGCTTACGTGGCGCGGTCTGTACCTGCGGGTGTAGCGCCACAATGAGCATGAGGTCGCCCGTGGACATGGAGTGCCGCGTGGTGAGGTAGCGCCAGTGCCCCGAGTAGTCGGCAGGCGAGAACGGCTGCAGCTCAGACTTGCGGACCAACTCTTGGAAAATCTGCAAATACGGACGATGCTACTAAAAAGTTTACATACATATTTATTTATAATTTATGTAGATTTTATATATTTTTTTAATACAGTTGCTCAAAAAGTGGTACTTTTTGTGGCTGCGTAGCGTGCGAGAAGCTCAATTTCTCGCACTAGTGCTTTTTACTTTTTAGTTCCAAACTATACTTTCGAAACGCAGTAATTTTATATTAGATTTTTTACTTGAAAATTATGAAATTAAAAACGCTTACGAATACTAGGAGTATTTATTTTTGATCGCGTTAGTATGAAAGTCATTTTTGAAGCTGAAAATGTACGCATCTGTAGGTAGACCGCTTAACTCATTCCTCGCTTGCGCAGCGCGCGGGTGCAGGGGTATGACGATAACGGGGTGCGGGCGCCGGGGTTTGCCTTCCGCACGTCGCCCGCAGCCCGTTATAGTCATACCCCTGCACCCGCGCGCCGCGCAGGCGAGGACCGAGTTAAACGGTCCACCTATAGGTACCAGGAGCGCATACGCAAGCAGAAGTTTCGATGCAGCCACTAACAGTTGAGATCGAGGTACAATAATATAAATTTATTTAAAGAATTCATTAATATATAAATGACGAATATTAATTTATTATTTTTTCGCAATTGTATTAAAAAACGTCGTTTACAACACGTGTGAAATGTCTTTTACCACTCGTACCGAGTCTTGCCACTCGCTTTCAGCTCGTGGCAAGATACCTCGGTACTAGTGGTAAAAAGACACTCTTTTCACACTAGTTGTAAAATGTACTATAATATGCGATTAAAGGGTCTAGCAGGCTAAGCTAACAAGAGTGGCCCCCGCAAGGGATTTGGTTGTAAATTGAGGTGCAGTACTGGCAGGACCTAAGAACACTGTATGCGTGATATCAGCCTTCGATCTTCTTTTGTTTCAGACTTATTCACGAAAATGTAAAAAAATCAAGGTTATTTTTAAACTGTTGTTTTAGCTAAACCAAGCAAGCGAGAGTCACCAAATAAATTCAGAATTAAGGAGCATAAAATGGGGTTCATAATGCATATTTTTACAGACATTCATATCCTTGAACTTATATGAAATTCGCTTCATTTTTTTGCCACTTCTCGCGGAGACACAAGTATCAAAAAAATTACTTTTCAAACTACATGCTCGACAATGCCGAATTATAGGTCATGTAAACCCTACCGAAAGCAAGACATTAAATCCCTTGGTATTAGCCGGGTTATAATGTTGTACTGAATTTCATTATAACCCGCTGGTTAATAATATGATTTCACTTTTCATAATTCTTATTACTATATGCATAAAGTTTAATTTTGCTAAACACAATTTGTCCTAGGCCATGACCTACTTGATTTGACAAAATAAATGAAGTTTGCCTCCGTGTGAACCCCGGTCCGGAGGAGCGCGGTGGTCGAAATTCGAATTTCGAATCTAGGACCACGGCTTGTGCTTTCGAATTTGGAACGCCGCGCGCCTTCATTTGTTCACGCGTGACGAACAAATCGAGTTCTTGTAGGTGCCTATAGAAGATTTAATTTCAAAAATAATATTGAAAATGTCGAGTGATGAAAGTGTTTTGACTCCTGAGTTTATCAAATTAGATGCCATAGGCATTGTCAACAATCTGCTGCCAGAGAAGTCAAAGGAAAAATACCTAAAAGCCTACAACGATTTTGACAAATAAAAACATTACCTTATCTTTCCATAATTGGACTAACGTGTCTAATGTTATTATGTACTTTTAATTTGCTAAATAAACATTATTTATCTACTGAGCCTGTTTTTTTGTCTCGCATAAGGTGTGAAAAGTAGAGTATCCTCTAGCGGCCCACCATACAAGAAAACATGGCAATGAAATTTGAATTAACAGTAATAGTAATTAGAGTAGAGTTTGTTTTGTTTTAAAATCGAACGATACAAAACAAATGCAACTCTGTTCTAATTTAAAATAGTATAAATTCCATTGAAGGGAAGAAGGCCTTTTAAAAGGCCTTTGGGCGGCTAGAGGGTATACACCTCGGGGATAAGACTGTTTTAGTCTTGGGCGGTTGAACCCCTCACTGCACTCAGGACTCAGTCTTAATTCCCTCGCTTCGCTCAGGAATTAACTTATAACTCCCTCGCTACGCTCAGGAGTTAAATTATGAGTCCTTCGTTACGTTCGGGATTCAATTCGCTCCCGTGACATAAAACAGTGCTTTATCCCCTTGGTGTATAATCTACTATAATAAGCCACAGTTGTCAACTACGTATTTATTAAAAAATATTTTGAAAAATCATGGTGCGTCATGTCAAAAAAAATACATTTACGAACGTATGTTTACTATATCATATCATATCAATACTATAATATTCGCGCATAACCCGCCTGGTAAGCAGACAACTTATGAATATTTGCAACAGGGTGGCAAATGAGCGTTTGTTGTCTATGGGCTTGAGATCGAAGCCGAGCTGTGCATCAGTCGATGGGTCTTATGGTCACGTTTTACAGCCCATATGGCCCAAAACGTAACGATAAACATAACCATAAAACCTATAGAGGGGGGTTATAGTTGTCTACATTTTAGTTACTATTTATTTTTGTCAATGATCTCAAATATAAAATAGTATAAATATGTGAAGTATTGACTCACTAAATTTAAGTCACCTAAGTTTGTTTGAATTTAAAAACACTGTTAATTTTGTTCACTTTTAAGCGTGTCACAGACTGGCGCGGCCTGGCCGCAGCGGACAATAGAAAACTTGTCTAATGACAGCTAATGCTATCAAATTTACTATGGTCCACCACCGCAGGCCACGCCAGTGTGATGCAGGCTTAAAGCATATGTTTTGGAAGAGTGGGATCTCCTGTCACGGTATCTTTTCAATTACTTGGATATCCCCACATACGTTGGTCTTCCGCTGGTGTTCCGTTTTACCTATTTTGTTTAACGAAAATAAACCATTTTTCTTCCAAATAATTTACTTTAAAAACAAAGTTTTAACCGACTTCAAATTAGTAGCCAAATTGCTTCAAGTTTGCCTATACAATTTGAAGAGTTCCCTCGATTTCTCCAGGATCCCATCATTGAACTGGATTTTGGTGACAACGGGACCAATCTGGAAGTATATGCTTTCAAACAAAGAAAGATTTTTCAAATCGGTTCATTAATTACCGAGTTATCGTGTAACAAACACACAAAAAATAAAAAATAAACCGGCCAAGTGCGAGTCGGACTCGCGCACGAAGGGTTCCTATAGATATCTATAAAAAACCATTTTATTCTGTGTTTTTAGTATTTGTTGTGATAGCGGCAACAGAAATACATCAGCTGTGAACATTTCAATTGGAACTATCACGGTATCAGTGAGATACAGCCTGGTGACAGACAGACGGACGAACGGACGGAGGGACAGCGGAGTCTTAGTAATAGGGTCCCGTTTCACTCTTTGAGTACGGAACCCTAAAAAGAACCTCCTCCTTTTTTGAAGTCGGTTAAAAACACTCACCAAAACTGCCTTCTTCGTCTTGTCAGAAATATGAATGAGCGAGTGTACCGGGCCGACGGCCACGGTGCCCGTAGCGTAGCTCCCCAGCCTGAACCCGACCGTCGGCAGCTTCGTCTCCTCGTCCATTCCCACCGTGAACTCGCACTTGTTCCTGTAGCCCTCAGTCACCGGGGACCGCTGTATGGGCATCAGTTCGAAGCTGAGCCCGTCGTGGAGTTTGCGCTTCGCTTCTAGGGATGCTCGGTTGTCTCTGTCCAGTTTCCATCTCTCGTTGTCGAATTTCATAAGGAGATGTTTCATCTCTTTCTCTTTCAGTTTGAGCTGAAATTTTGGACAATAGGGAACATTACTGCAATGTTCTGCCGCCAGAGGCAGCACTACTACTAATAGTAAACCAGTATAGGAATATAGGGATTCACACACACATGCACAATTGATTGTCAAATGAGTGACAAGGATGCTTGCATAGACAATACCGCAAGTGGGAACGAGATACAATGTCAACGCTGCTAGTGTCGCCACCTACGAAAAGTTTTTCGTAATATTAAAACAGAAAAAGATCGCAGAAAGGGGGATTGTTTTTCGTTGACACATTATGGATATGACATATTGGTTCACCTCAATTGTGGGAGTGGAATGGTACATAACATTTAAATAGGCAATAATGTTTTAAAATGCATTACGGTTCCACGCGATCATCCGCAAGAAAGTGGCCTCCCTGCTCTGGCGCGCTCGGAGCAGCAGCAACAGCATAGTGATAATGTTGTCAAATAAATTTGACTGCTCCATTTATAATAAGTGGAGGCAGATAATGCTTGGCATATAAATATAAATTTTATTCAATTTTATTTAATATAATTTAATGTATAATACAATTTCTAATGTAATAATTCATACTAACATAGTTTAATGATGTACTGTGCTAACAATTTTATGGGCTCCTGGCCTGAAATAAATAAACAATAATAATAGAGCTATATGCTCCAGGGGTGGAAGTGTTAAAGGGCATAACGCCGCGAGTAACTTCGGAGAAAGCGCAGCACCACCTCTCGACACCCCTGAGCCGCTCACCCGGTGTTGCTCCTGGCCGTCTTTACGACGGCATTTTTAGGGGCCCATCTAATGAGCGGCTAGTCACAGCCTGCCTCGATAACGTTGTGGATAACATTGTTATGCCAGGTGTCCGGACCACTTTCTAATAACACAATTTTATTGTCCACCCAAATGTCATCACCATAGACCCAATTCTCTTTTCCATTTTCCTACAATAGCTCCAACGCCTGCTGGGACCGGTTCACGGGTATCTACCGATGTACCCGTGAATGGGTTCTAGCAGGTGTATTACATCACATTAAACTTCGTCTCCAAAGGGCCTCTACGTGTTGGATCTATATCCCCACGCACGCCTTCCAAAGGACCGGGCTTTGTCCCGTGAATTTAAACAGGAGATACATAATAATAATAATTACTTTCCTTGTTCTCCATTTTTGCACATTGCATTAAATTTTGCATTGCAGAAACTTGTAACGCTTTAATTGGGATTTAGTGCCTTAATTCGGCGAAACGAGGCTACAATTGTCATCGACGTCATCGTGAATTCAGGTTGGGAGCCAAATAGTGTTGTGGATAACGCTCATTTTGAGGCTTAAAGACTCGAACCCTAAAGACTCCCGAGGCTTAAAGACTCAAGTGACGAAAAGTCAATATTTTGCATTCATATGCGTAAAATAAACCAACACGGTTCTTAAACAGCATCGAGTCTTTAAGCCTCGGGAGTCTTTAAGGCTCGAGTCTATAAGCCTCGAAATGAGCGTTATCCACAACACTAGGGCCAAATTATGTCGCTAATTACAGTATGACAATTGCCGCTCTGGAAAAGCAGTATAAGTGGCGTGCAATATAGTTTAAAAACGCACCTTCATGCCGTACGATATAGTAGTTTACATTACGCGGCACAAAAGTTTGCGTGTCTGAAGTTAGCGTCGAGTCGCCTCCCGCATACCCGTCCGACCCCTCTGACACCTTTGCGGCGCTACTAGTAGCTAACATCAGACGCGCAAACTTTTGTGCCGGGTACTGTATGTGCCTGTGACTGTACATAATGAAGGGCATTAAACACGAGTGTGGGTTTAACCCTTTGAACGCTATGATTCACGTACTAAAGTGGCACTGACACGCCAACCTTCTTTCCATAACAGAGTGATTATGAAGCTTATATGAAAGATTGAAGGTTGGTTTGACAGCCGACGTCATAACCGCTATATGGGTTCTTGGCGTGGTGGGCACGACGACACACAACCACTTTATAGGTTCTTGGCGTTCAAAAGGTTAATGCCCACACGACTGTTTTAATGCCTAAGTATGTAAAGTTACATACACAATTTTTTCTACTCCTGTACCGTTATCTGTCATTTATATAGGCTGTAGCTCAAATACAATGACACCACTAATAAGTCGTCGAAAAACTCTATGCTCTATGGCCCAAAAACGTACTGTTTAGCGTACTTTTTTGGTTCATACAATTTTCATAAAAGCACTGTTTAATTTTTTTTTTAATCGGCTGTTATATTGCAGTGGTGCCAACTTCATAAACAAATATTTCGAAATAAAAGTACTTATTTACGATTTAACATTTGTATATTATAAATTATTTACTACAATAATAATAAATCATCATCTATTGTGTGTTAAATTACATGTTTTATAAATTCTTGGTATTATTTATAAAAATAAACAGTTCGAATTCGGTCCGGGTCCGGATTCGGTTTGGTTCGGATGGCAAGTGCAAACAAATTAAAAACAAAACAAACCATAAGCAAGAGCTGTCACATTTTCGATTTCCCACCAAAATTCAGTTAAAAATGAAAAGACGAAAGATGATAAACTATTAGTCCTAAACTATTATGATTTCATTCGTGTTTGTGAAGACAAAAGTGTACGTTCGTTTTAAAATGGTCGAAGAAATTAATAACTGCACTCCTGAAGAAATTGCGTGAGTAGCAAAAGTACGAATAGAAAACTTGCTGCCTGAAAACTTTAACTATTCTGTAGTCTGCTATTTATTTAAAATTTGTCGTAGAAAAAGTATTGTATGCAACGGTGTATAACTGGTCTAAAAACGCTCGTGGCGTCTTTAATTGCGATGCTCGCCAAGGCTCGCATCGCAACCCACGCCACTCGCCTTTTAAGACCCTTCTTATACAACAGTTACATAAAATACTGTTATCCACCCACATATTATAAATCCTCAATTATGTGTTCGGGAACCATTAGAATAACCGCCATTGCACTGCCATGGCCGACTAGATTTTAAATCATGACCAACTAGATTTCCATAACAACATTGATATCAATGTTATTATGATTTTTCATACATTATAATAACACTGGCACAGATAAAACGCTGATGTTATGTTACTGGTTGCAATAATGGTGGTCATTATACATGGTTTCCGAACACATAATAGAGGATTTATAATATGGGACATGGGTGTAGATAAATGTTTAAAACTGCGAGTCACTTCAATTGTTTTTATCTTTACTAACCTGTTCTTCATAAGGTATGTTCCAGTAAGGAGTAGTGGCATCCTTTATCCTCTGCTCCTGGCTGACATCTTCCTTCTTTTTCTTGTCGGTGCCGGCACCCTCTTCTTCCATTTTCCTTTTCCTAACTAATGGATCAGGGGCTGGTTTGGCAATTTCCGCTATCAGTGTTTTACCTACCAAATATTTAAAAAAATGAGAGGCCAAAACTTCACAAAGGGTTAGTAGCCGTCACAAAACAGACGATCACAGTCAGAGCTATAACCACGAACAACGTATAAAAATTAAACTAAAACCTAGAAGACTATGGTTAACTCGTGGGATTAAAATATCTTGCTTGCATAAGCGGCTACTAAAAAACCTTACAGCGCAGTCAAATGATCCGATTTTAATGAATTATTTGGATACTTATACAAAAACACTGAAAAAAACGGTTGTTACAGCCAAAAAATTGTGTAACAATAAAAGAATAAATACTTCAAATAATAAAATTAAAACAGTGTGGCAAATAATAAGAGAACAATCACGAAAACCGAAATCAAAATTAATCTCTCAAAAAAACACATCACTTAAACTTGACGGTAAACTAACTGAGGAACCACTACTTGTAGCAAACACGTTTAACAACTACTTTTCTTCTACTTATAGGGATAAATAAGAGTAATATACAATTACACGGGCGCCCAGTTCAAAATCCTACAAGCAATACCTTATATCTATATCCACCTACCTATATGGAAATCAACAAATGTATTAAAGAATTAAAAAATAAGAACAGTTGCAGGATAGATGAAATACCACCATCACTCGTAAAGAAATGTGTAGATGAATTTACCCTACCATTAACACTCTTGATCAACCAATCTTTTTCAACAGGTGAATTTCCAAATACTCTCAAAATAGCGACCCTGGTCAATATCGCCCCATTGCTATGTTGTCAACTTTTTCGAAAATATTTGAAGCAATCATGGCCAAGCGCTTATCACTCTTTTGCGAAAAATATAATATTTTCGATGAAAGTCAATACGGTTTTAGAAAAAAGAGATGTACAACTCTAACAGTCCACAAATTTGTTCAGGAAATTATTGCCAGTATTGATAGCAATCAATATGCTTTTGGGCTACTGCTCGATATGAGCAAAGCGTATGACAGAGTCCAACACAATATTCTCTTGACTAAATTATATGGAATTGGAATCCGAGGTACTGCACATGATTGGTTCAAATCCTATTTAGAAAAAAGAGTTCAGTTTGTTGAAATTGATTACTATGACCGAAGAACGAATACTGTCAGCAAAATACTTTCCCACGAAACGCAAATCACTAGCTCAATACCGCAGGGTAGCGTATTAGGATGTATTCTATTCTTAATATATATTAATGATCTGCCAAAAATAATAAATACAAGTAATGTTAAGTGTTTTATATATGCCGATGATATTTCCGTAGTACTATCCAGCCAAAATAACAATGATGCATCTCTTAAATTAAACTCTCTAATGGGTGACTTAATAAAATGGCTTGAAGAACATAACCTACAACTAAACTTAAAAAAGACAAATTTAATTCAATTCCGACCTCATCAAAGACGCCCTCTACAGTTTCATTACAAATATTTAGATCACGAATTTGAACCAGTAAATAATTGCAGCCTTTTGGGCATCAGCATTGACGAAAATATCAATTGGAAGGCACACATTGACAAAATTAGTACAAAACTGTCTCGCTTTGCTTATGCCCTCAGAAATATAAAAAGAAGTACAGACTTAAATACGGCCACTAATGCTTATTATGCGTTTACTCAGTCCTGGCTGCAATATGGGATCATATTGTGGGGTAACAGCACTGATGTGATGGACTTGTTCATACTACAAAAAAGATGCATACGGATTATCGCAAATATTAAAAAATATGATAGTTGCAGACCTTACTTTAAGGAATTTAACATCTTAACTTTACCATCCCTATATTCCCTATACATTTTAGAAGTCTGTAAATTTGTACGTGTAAGCATCCATATTTATATACAAAAGCCAAAGATCATCACACAAGCACCATGAACCTGCGACATCAAAATAGAATAGCCTTACCTACTAGTAACTTGCAAATGAGTAACAAGAGCCCCCATATGACCACAATAAGAATATATAACAATGTTCCTAAAGATATTAGTGAAGAGCTGAAATACACAAAATTTGTTGAGAATCTGAAAAAATACTTAGCATGTAATAGTTTCTATTCATTACAAGAATTCTTTGACTTAAATAAATATTATAAATAGTGTTGAAGATAAGATTGAAATAGAGATTTATCTTATATAACGTGTGTTACCTAGGCGTATTATTTTTAGATTTAACACTTTTGTTACCTCCTACTAGTACTAGGTATATTACTTTAGTTTTAATTTCTAGATTGTAAGACTTGCAATACCCTTACAGGGTCCCATGTTGTACTGTAAATTTTGTAAGACCACCTGTATGCCAACATGAAAGCAATAAAGTTATTCTTATTCTATTCGAATCTCGAACTTCGTATAATTCCGTCTCTATCGCACTTATGGTTTATGGTACTCGAGCGACAGAAACGGATATATGCGAAGTTCGTGGTAGCGCCGCAGGGCGTGTACAGTCGAGAGTGAACAAATATGTACATAATTATTTATTGATTGATTTATTTATATAAGCCTTTATTGCTGATTTAATGTTAGTACATGTATGGTTGACTAATATAAACTCATGCCTAAGTATTAAAATAAACCCTTAAATCTATAAATAGTTTTACATATTATTAAATTAAACTATACATCGGCAAACGGTAGTTGGTCTTCATCAGCTTGTCTTCCGACAAATGCCTCCTCTAAAGACTTCCATATATTCCGGTTTCTTGCTGCCCGTGTCCACAATGGGCCAGTTACTTTTTTGAAGTCGTCCTCCCATCTCTTGCTTGGTCTAACTCTTTTCCTTTTTTTATGTACATAAATAATTACATAAATATCGACAGTGGAGGTTGGAATCGCCATAGTCGCCTGATAACAGGCGCGGCGTGTCGCGCGATATTACTCCTGTATATAAACGCAGCCTAAGAATACGCCCTTCGTCACAAAACTCACCTTTAAACTCAACTTTAAATAAGGTTCAATGCAGGTTAAATGAAAAAGCTTGGAGGCTGATGATGATGGCATTACTAATTTAATTTCGGAATTGGGATAACTGAACCTGAACTGAACTAATAGTTCGTAAAAGTCCACTCCCATTACACTTTAAACCACCGTCTCATGACATGCATGGCAGCTGGTCGAGAATGTAGTGCTGAGCAAGAATCAGAAGATTATCGCACCTAAAATAGACTGAAAGTTTGAAAAATCCTTGACTTCCGGTATTTTATTAACGGTAGGTATATTTACGTCATGTGACAACAGTACGAGACATATGGCATCATCTAAGTATGTCGGTCCTGAAATGGCCGGAAGTTGGCCGCCTTTGGCACCATCTGCCTAGTACTTCCGGCCAAGGAGTGAGACAACCAGGAAGTGTTTTTGATCAGAATTGAATTGGCTACAGTATTGTTCATAATATCCCAAGTAACATTTTGGACCTATAACTTAGGTTTACATCACAAAAAGTTTGAGTAAACGTCGTATAAAGGTTTTAGCTGTGACTACCCGTTGTATAATAGCGTTTGATAACACGTTCTTGCTCTATAAGCTTAAATAGCTAAATTATCCTATTAGCTGTTGATGTAAAGGTTTACATAAGCATTTTATAAAGCCTTTATAGGCAGGTGCTATAAAAGCCTCAAATATAGACAGTATAGAGCAATATTACTGTATAACAGTGCTTGAAATCACTATTGTGAATCTAATTTGCGCTATAAGGTTTCCCTGATAACCGCTATAATAGTTGCGTTTTAGCAGTGATGAACACTCAACAATACAAGGATATTACGATATTGTGGTTCCGCAAATCACTGCTATAGCACATGATACTTTAATAGTCATAACGATGCCATAATAGAGCGGTGTTGCTTTATAATCGATTTTCAGGACATTTTTATAGCAGTTAAAAGTGTTTTAATGGTTTTTGAATGCCTATTATAATCTCATTGCGGCAGACGTCACTGATACTCTTTTATATGGCCGAAGCTTTCTATAATGGTTTTGGTTGTTCTTTTAAAACACAACAGCTTACGTAGCTGACTTTTTATCTCCTTTATAGGATAAATAAAGCACATAAAAGAAGGAAACTGCTACTTTTAAATGATAATTTTGACCTGTAATGGCATATGTATCTCGCTTACAACGTAACCGACATGGGATATGGACTAACGTAAAAACTGAAGAGCGGGCAAAACCAGCGCAATGTGGTTCCGTACAAACGTTTGTTTGTATAAGTGAAATACCTAATAAAGAGCACAGTGATATTAGTGATTGTAGTTCAGAATAGAGGATAAAACCAGCAACTACGCGACGAAATCAAAAATTGGGCCATTGATATTGTTGAATCAAAGACGTGTTTCTTGACAAGCATTTATTACGCGACTAAAATCTACCCTCTACTACATATTATGAAATACCGTATATAACACCTTCACCCTTATTTCCAGCAATACTGAAAAAATACAAATAACAAAGTTCACGAAATTTTTAATACATCTTATCAACTCGTAACTCATCCCTTCACTCCAAATCAATACAATGCTTAACAAAGTAACTGAGGTATATGAATCCCTTCCAAACTACAGAACCCTGTTATTATAATAGGATTTCAAATATGTTGTCCTAACACTATATACATGCGACTCTCATATGCAAAGTGATTAACAATATGTCTTAATTCTATAAGGTCCTTATACTCCCTGAAGTTGTATAAATGTAAGTAGCTACGAGTAAGTATGTATTGTCGCTATAGGAGACAAAAAAGAAACAAATTATTGATGGCTACAATATTTTTTTCTATAATACTTATGTTTCGATTAATTATTTAAAGCCTAGATTATCAACACTTGACCTTTCTATTCAATAAAATGATCTTGGTGGCACCCTCCGCCTTTTAGGGCGGCAATCTACCTGGGTCTCCGGGTTTGCTCGACCAGCGGCGGCCGGACTGTTTACATTTTGTTGAATGTCATTTTGCGTTGGTACCAGTATACCGCCGCCCGAAGCATCCTCTGTCTGGTCTTCCTCGGGTCCACCCCCTGCACTTGGACTAGGTAAATGTATTGGACAAGCTGACGAAGGATTAAGTGTAGGGTTCCGGTTCCCTGAATTACTACCGTCTATGTCTTGATCTATCACCCGAGATCTAATTTGATCTACATGCCTATGTGCTGTCTCCGACCCCAATTCATGTTGTACTGAATAATTGGTGTCACCTAGGCAATCGATAATGTTGCCCGGCCACCATTTAGTGTTTTGAACACCGAATTTCCGATACCAAATACTGTCCCCTATCTGAAAACGTCTCTGTACTCCCTTTGCCTGTCGCCTAATACGAGCTTGATGCTCGTGCACTCGAGTGGCATGTTCCGGTTTTAAGCAGTCTAGCCTGGCTCGAAGTGATCTGTTTTGCAATAGCCGGGCAGGAGTCTCCCCCGTCGCGTAGTGTACTGTATTCCGGTAATTTAATAAAAATCTACACAAAGCTGTATGTACATTGATGCGCTGTTCCATACTTTTTTTTATAACCTTTTTACATATTTTCACCGCCGACTCACAAGCACCATTCGACGCGGGGTGGTAAGGTGCTGTCAAAATGTGTTCTACTCCATTACTGCTTAAGAAACTCTGAAACTCAACGCTCGTAAATGGGGGCCCGTTATCCGAAACAAATTGTTTGGGTAAACCGAAACGCGCCCACATTTCCCTCAGTACCTCTATTACGTGATTTGCAGAAGTACTCGTCATTTTCACGGCCTCTATCCACTTAGAATGGGAATCCACGACTATGAAATACTTCATACCCGCTAAGGGGCCGAGGAAATCGGCATGTATTCTCGTCCAAGCCCGTTCCGGCCACGGCCAGAGGCGCGGCTCGTGAGCCGGCGGCGCGTCGGCCACTGCGGCGCACACGGCGCACGCTCGGCACACTCGCTCCACGGCTTCGTCAATGCCGGGCCACCAAACATAGCTCCGCGCTAATGCCTTGGTTTTGACGATGCCCATGTGCGGGTCGTGTAGTTCCCGAATTACCTTGTCTTTGCACGCCTCCGGTATGACCACGCGGTGTCCCCACATTATACAGCCGAGTTCCTCGTACAGTTCAGATTTCCGATTTAAAAACGGTTTTAAATCCCTAACCTCTACTTCGGACGGCCAACCATTTCTTATATAACTCATAACTCGACTTAGTGATATATCTTTAGAAGTTTCTTTCCGGAGTATCTTGTAGTCTAATAACATCGCGTCCGACGCAAAATGTAAATACGTCTGTTCGGGAACGTCGTCCCGCTCCTGGACCCCACTATCCCTGTGTCCTTTTATCATCCGCGATAGCGCGTCTGCAGTATTCTGGTCCGTACGAACATATTCAATGCTAAAGTTATACGCGGACAACAGGATAGCCCATCGCTGCAATCTACTGGCCGCTGCCGTCGGGATGCCACTGTTTGGCCCAAAAATGGTAACCAGCGGCTTGTGGTCCGTGCGAAGAATAAATGTGCGGCCGTACAAGTACTGGTGAAATTTTTTTATAGCAAACACGATAGCTAGAGCCTCTTTATGTATCTGGCTATAATGTAATTCTGCCGGCGTCAGCGCCCGCGACGCGTACGCGACGGCTCGCTCTCCGGCGGCGTGGCGCTGCGCTATGACCGCGGCAATGCCTCGTGCGCTGGCATCACAGGTCACCACACACTGTAGACCCATGTCGTAATGCACTAGCGCTTCCACACTACACAGAGCCCGCTTTACTTGGTTAAAACTACGGTCTTGCCTATCCTTCCATTCCCAATGTTTCCCCTTGCGCAACAACTCATAAAGAGGAACTAGGTACTCACTTAAATTGTTAATAAACTTTCCATAAAAGTTAACCATTCCCAAGAATGACCTTAACTCGGAAACATTGGTGGGTGGGGCCATTTTAACAATCGGGGCTATCTTTTCCGCATCAACCCTAACTCCGTCCTTATTTATAATGAACCCTAGGTATTTTACCTCATCCAGAAAAAACTCACACTTATTTTTTCTCACTTTCAACCCATGCTGTTGCAATATGTGCAACGCTTCTTGGATATGTTGGGTGTGTTCCTCCTCTGTTTTACTGACTACCAATATATCGTCTAGGAAGACTATAATATGAGGCCTATTTTTAAACAAATTTAACATGATCCTTTGAAAGATGCCGGGACTTGAGGCCAGGCCATAGACGAGACGGTTATATTGAAATAAGCCCCTATGTGTGTTCACAACTGTATATTTGGCCGATTCGTCCAACATGATTTGATTATATGCCTGTGATAGATCAAGCCTGGAAAAATATTTGTAGCCACTAAGGTTGCTTAGTAAATCGTCAATTCTGGGAACCGGATATCTATCTACCATCAATACCTTGTTCAGCGTAACCTTGTAGTCCGCACACAATCTGATGGCTCCGTCCGCCTTGTGCGCGACGACGAGCGGGGTGGCCCAGTCCGAGTGGTCGACGGGCGTGACAACACCGGCCGCTAGCATGGCGTCCAGTTCCGCGTCCACTCGCTGACGCAGCGCGTAGGGGAGCGGCCTCGCGCGGCAGTACACTGGCACCGCACCCTCACGCAATTGCAACGTGGCGCGCCCGCCGGTGAAGCAACCCAAGGTCCCGTCAAATACGTCTTTAAATCTGGAAATAAGTTCATGTACCCTGTTAGGCGGTGAATCTATACAATTCAAACCTAACACTGGCACTGTAATGCCTAATTCGGCTAGCCACTGCCGTCCCAACAAGTTCGTGGTTCCATTGTTAATAACATATAAATCTAAAGTTTTTATACTGTCCTTATACTCAACTTGCACTTCCAAATATCCCAGAGGAGAAATCCGCGAGCCATCATAGAAACTCAATCGCAAGTTACAGGGATATAATTTTAGATCGCAAAAATACTTTAAATACGTCTCATTGTTAATACACGAAAGGGGAGATCCGGTGTCTATTTCCATTGTCAACGGCTTATTTTGTACAATCACCTCGATACATACCGGTCGATATTGACTCAGTCCCATTTGATACATCGGCAATTCATCGTCGCTGTCGTCTTCCCGCCGCTCGCCGGGCGCTGGCTCTGGGTGCCAACTGGGCCCCATGCTCGTGCCCGCGCCGCCGGGTTCAGGGTCCTCCATGATACAATGCTGGCGCGCGTGCGCCGCGCCTCCGCGCGCTCCGCGCCGCCGCTTGCCCGCGCCGCCTCCGCGGCCGGTCGAACCGCGGCCCCTCGAACCGCTTCCGTAGCCTCGACTTGATCCGATCCCCCAGTTTCTAGTCGCCTCTGATCTCTCTCGAAACCCTTGCCCGTCCCCTTCGGGACAAACACGTCTCAGGTGACCGACCCGTGAACATATGTCACACGCGTAATCCTTGAATTTACACTCGAGTCTCTCATGACTCATATCGCCACAAGCAGTACATCGCTTTTTCCCGTTATGGCCGGCATAGTAGTGCATTCCGATCGTTGTAGATTCTACCATTATGCTCGAATCCTTCTCCGCCGATTCCATTGTAGTCGCGATGCGTACCGCATTACTGTATTCTAGTTTTTTTTCTGAAAATAACCTTTGTCGCATCGCGTCACTCGTTATTCCACATACTAGCTGGTCACGCAAGTTCTCCTGCAACCCGCTTCCGAAATCGCAAAATCTCGACATCTGTTTTAAAGTGGCCACATAGTCAGCTATAGATTGGCCATTTTGTTGCCTACATTGTCGAAACTTATACCGTTCTGCTAAAGCTGATGGTACGGGTTCTAAGTGATCTTTGACCAGACTCACTATCTTCGTATACGATAATGTTGATGGCTTGTCCGGACTACACAGGTTCACTATTAACTCGTATGCACTCTCACCCACGTTCGCTATCAAGTTCGGTAACTTTAATTTATCCTCAACCCCGTTCGCTAAAAAGTACATGTCCAACCGGTCGCAATACAAAGTCCAATTTCCACTTTTCACGTCAAATTCCGAGAATTTTCCTGCCATAACTGTAATGAATTAATGATCTATACACTGTATAATTCAATAATTTACCCTACGTCGCCACTGTTGAATCAAAGACGTGTTTCTTGACAAGCATTTATTACGCGACTAAAATCTACCCTCTACTACATATTATGAAATACCGTATATAACAGATATATAGAGGGAGACAAAACAAACGTTTAATTGGCTCGCGGCATAGATTAAATAATAAAATAAACTGATTACGTGAATACTTATTAGATTAAGTCCCTGGGCGACGGAGCTCTGCTTTCATCGTATTTTCTTTATTTTCAAATAAAGAAAATACGGTGAAAACTAATTTTCTCAGACATGAGACCTAGCTAGATCGGTTTCTCACCCCCGTAATCCCCTATATTCGAAATTTCATCGAAATCGTTAGAGCCGTTTCCGAGAACGTGATTGCAAATATATACATACAAATATTGCTCGCTTAATAGTATAGGATTACAGTAATTGCATTCATCACAGGGATAGTGATCGTAAATAGTCATTATATTGCAGTCCAGACACCAGCTTTTTTTTAATATAACAATATACGAGGGGCGTCTGATAAGTTCTAAGCCTAAGACATAAATTGAAATAAACGTCTGAACCAAAAATTTTGATTGAAATATACATCTATCCTCGAGTAAAATACACTTAACACATCAAGCATATAGTACTTCATATGCCGAAAAAAATTTTTTTTTAGTTTTGCCCTTAAAATAGCCTAACAAAACTACTGTGTCAGCCTTTTTTCCGTCTTATCTGTGGAAGCGTATAACTCGTTTTTCAAATTAGTTAACCGAATATTGTAACTCGAAACCAGGTCCCTATGGTCGGGTAGGCGATTAATATTAGCGCATCGAGTATATTTGATGATCTGCCTGGCAACTCATGACAAGTGAACAGACATGGTGTCCTATCTGGCGAGCATCGAGGATCGCTTTCGTAGGCGCGATAGAAAGTGTGGATTGGTATGAAATATTTAAATCCAAATTAACTGCAGAAGACCGAATTAAGAGTGCTCTTCAAAAAAGCGCTCGCTCAGAATTCGGTATTTTGACACGCGTAGTGCGTTTGTGTGTGTAAATACTACTACCACCCACACAAACGTACCTAACCCCCACATGCACAGCGAGATCGCACCAGCCGCGGGTGCCGTCCCTTTCTAGCTATATGTAAGTGCGATCGGGATAGAACTAACCACGGAGCTTGCCGATGCAAATAGCTGTATAGCGCACCGTTGGAATTCACTCCGTGACCGATATTGATACTTGCACTAAAAAGTGGTAAGTATTACTTCGCTAACATGATGTTCTAGAACATCATGTTAGCGAAGTTAGATAACTTGAATAAAGTAAGTATTTGATTTTTGAGCACAAGTTTTCTATTTGTATTAAAATACTATGATATGACAAAGTATATTTAGTTTCGTTTTTTTAGTATAAAATAAACTAACGAGTTTTAAAGTTGTCAGTAATAAGAATAATGATTTGTTTCACGGATATTAATAGTTTGCATGTTATCTGAGTCTTATTTATATATAGTAATGTAATGAAATTATACCAGTCGACCCACTACTAGGAAATTACTGGGTACTGACGTATTCATTTCTTGAAGAATTTTTTTTTTGTTATGGACAGTAAAACAAAACTGCCCTTCATAGAAATTGCTATGTCCGTTTCTTACCAAAGGAACTGAAAATTATAAATTATACAAACACAGCTTTTTATCTAGAATACAATTAATTAATGCGTGATTTTATTCAAAATCCTAAAACCTCAGATGATAAAAAGGAATAGATATGAAACGGGGGCTTGGCGCGTGTCGGTGCGACATGGCCAAATGGGCATGTCACTGCCCACCGCATGTTAGTCGTAATTTGCCGTGAATCTGAAATGTTTTTCCACGTTTACTCAAAATGCCGAATTGTAGCGTGGTTACATGCAAAAATAGGAATGAATCTAAAACCTACATAAATGGTGGAGTCACGCACCACATGTGAGTATTAGTATTTTCACTTAAGTCAGTAAAAACTAATATTTTAATAAATAAACGCAACGCCGCCTCATTTCTCGGGATCGAACTAACATATCGAACGAAAAAGCATATTTTTGTTCTATGCGTTGTACATTGAATGTTCAATACAGTAAACCACGGCGCAATGTATTAAACCACTATGGATATGGACGATGCTTGAATTTTTTTGTGGTACGGCCGCTGCTTGGCGTCGCAAACTAGAGCGGTGCCAAAGTGCAGTTACAATTTACGCGTAATCGATAAAATAGAAGTACGATATCATACTAGTTATTTTATTTCGACTACATTCGCTGTTTTATTTTATTTAATTACTTGTTTTGGTTGGGTGCCTATCTTAAAGGTAACTAATAACATACTTATAAGATTAAAAGGCACAAAATGTTTACGGTACCTACTAATAAGATTTTCACTAAGTTGCAGTATGAACGGTAAATAGACATATTAAAATTGTATATACAAGTATATAATTTAGTTGCAAATGGCTTCAGAACAACTTAAAATGTGATATTATTACCAATAATTTATTTTAAATGAGTATTTTTTACTTTCATTTGAAATGTGATAATTGAAGAAGAAATCTCGGTTTCTTATTACAGTTTTCCAAAGAATCCGAGTAGGTACTAAAAAAATGGATAGATGCTACTGGCAGAGGTCCTAACTGGTTTCCTGTACAGAGAAGAGTTAATGTGTTCGTAACATTTTCAAGAAAAATGTTTCCAACCACTTAATAAGAGCCGTACACTTTTCGAATATTTGACACCTCGCTTGCTTGAAACCTAGGTGTAAAATGTATGGTAACACATCTCCGCACATCTTTGGTGGATACTCGCCCTTAGCCTTAAATCTCGTAATATGAGTAATGGACATATTATTTCGCGCCAAAATGCGATACGGATCGGCCTGGTACCTACAGGTCAAAAATATCGATGTGACCAGAGTTTTAAATGTATGTGAACACGAACTTATAAAAAGCCGTTTATGTTACTCTGTAGGTATTCGTCAATATTTTTTACTTTTGCGATTTATGGTAAGTTAACAACCCGTGTTATTTAAACTTGTAGCTAAAAGTTTAAATACCACCACATAAACTTACCATGTTGTTGAAGTTGTTACCTATCAATATCATAACATAATATTAATTTTAATATCAATGTCGATAAAACATAATTTTAACGTTTGTCGCCCCCCTAGTGTAGTGCGTTTAAGCCAATCACAGCCCTTGTTTGCATGTTGCCGTAGACTCACTGGCAACGCCCGAGTCTTTGTTTACACGGTTCAATGTGTGTGCCTATGGGCGCTGCGGTGGGAGAAAACTGGGGACATCGGTTTTGGTTGGAATTAAGCAGTACGGCACTTCTCCCTTTTTTTATGTTCTGAGCCTAAAACCTATGTCACTTATTAGGATTCCGTACTCAAAGAGTAAAACGGGACCCTATTACTAAGACTCCGCTGTCCGTCTGTCTGTCTGAATGCCTGTCTGTCCTTCTGTCACCAGGCTGTATCTCATGAACCGTGAAAGATAGAGATTTTCACAGATGATGTATTTCTGTTGTCGCTATTTATAACAAAAAATACTAAAAAACAGAATACATCTTTTTA
Source organism: Epinotia brunnichana (assembly GCA_963854355.1). Classification (NCBI taxonomy): domain Eukaryota; kingdom Metazoa; phylum Arthropoda; class Insecta; order Lepidoptera; family Tortricidae; genus Epinotia; species Epinotia brunnichana. The sequence continues at coordinate 22,940,995 of OY977946.1, read as the reverse complement.
TTTTTATTTTAGTTTTTATTTGTTTCTTTTTCTTTTACAATCTTACACAAATCGACTTTGCCCCAAACTAAGCAAAGCTTGTACTATGGGTACTAGACGACGATAAACATACTTATATAGATAAATAAATACTTAAATACATAGAAAACATCCATGACTCAGGAACAAATATTTATGGTCATCACACAAATAAATGCCCTTACCGGGATTCGAACCCGGGACCTCCAGCTTCGTAGGCAGAGTCACTACCAAGTTACTAACTAGGCTACAGGGGGCTCCTATACAACAAACGTGATTTTAGATATAGATATTTTGCCGTTTTTAGATATAGATAATGGTACGGTACCCTTCGTGCGCGAGTCCGACTCGCACTTGGCCGGTTTTTTTAACATTTATTTCGAAATAAAGAGTGATACTCGGAAATGTCGAAGGGAAGGTCAATCGTCGAATCCGACTCGGCTGGGCAGCATTCGGGAAGCTACGGCACATCTTTTCGTCCAATATTCCGCAGTGTCTCAAGACGAGAGTCTTTGACCAGTGTGTGTTGCCAGTGATGACATATGGCACGGAAACGTGGTCGCTTACTATAGGCCTCATAAGAAGGCTCAAAGTCACTCAAAGGGCAATGGAGAGGGCTATGCTGGGAGTTTCCCTGCGCGATCGCATCAGAAATGAGGCTATCCGCAGCAGAACCAAGGGAACCGATATATCCCTCCGAATTGCTAAACTTAAGTGGCAGTGGGCGGGGCACATTGCACGTAGAACCGATGGCCGTTGGGGCGGAAAGGTTCTGGAGTGGCAACCACGTACCGGAAGGCGCAGCGTGGGTAGGCCCCCCGCAAGGTGGACTGATGACCTGGTAAAGGTCGCGGGAGTCCGCTGGATGCGGGTGGCGCAGGAACGGCCATTGTGGCACTCTTTGGGGGATGCCTATGTCCAGCAGTGGACGTTTTTCGGCTGATATGATGATGATGATGATGATGACTCGGAAATGTAATAAAACCACGTAAAAATCTCCCTTTCCAGTGTAAACCCCCGGTGTGTGTTATTATTATATATAAACGAAAATAATAACTAAATGCAAGGTAGGATCGTGCTGTACTTAACAAACGCCATATAAGCTTGTTTTTTAAAATGTTTTTTATTCATCTTGTTATTTTCAATAACCCTGCATATTATGTCGCTGGTTCGTGGGTACTTGTACAGACAAATCACACAAACCCAAACAAGATAGGTCTATCTATTTTAGTTTAGGAGTTCCCATGACCAACTTCCATCATCAGATCCTGGAAATCATCCATCACCAAAGTGTTTACCAAGACAAAACAGATGAGCCCAAACTAGATGGGTTTATCTAGTTTAGTTTAGGAGTTCCATGACCACCTTCCAGCTCCATTATCAGACTCTGGAAATCATCCAGCACCAAAGTCTTGCCGTGCCATGACCAAATTAATGAGCCCAAATTCGATGGATTTATCTTGTTGAGTTTAGGAGTTGCTATGGCCACCTTCCGACTCCATCATCAGACCAGCTCTATGATATTATGGCATTGTCACCGAAGATACGCAATTGTACCTAATTTGAAGATTTCGCCCAAACTAACATACATACATACATACTAACTAATCATAATGGCCGTTGGGGCGGGGAGGTTCTCGAGAGGCGACTACGTACCGGAAACTGCAGCGGATCCTCCACAAGGTGGACTGATAGTAACAAGTAAATAAATTAAATCTATCAAGTATCACGATCACTCGTACAATAATAATTGACCATAGAACGCGTAGTTTAGACAAAAGGATCCAACCCACAAGATATCACCATTGAAATGTATGACTTTTGTTTTAGGTAGAAGGTTCAATTTTAAATGTTACATATCCTGTGGGTTTGAGCCTTTTCGCTACACTACGTCATATCTGATAGCTATGCAATTCATAACTTGTCTCGATTTGCCTCACGAATGTATCCCCAGTATAGTTTGACCCCGAGGTTTGTAACAACTATGCCTAGTCGGAGATCAAAATAATATTATTTTATATGAAGAGTGGCCGGTTAGCTTCGTGAATAGCCACAAATAAACAGAGTACACGTCTGTCTCGGAGGGCTATTCAGCCGGTACTGAGATATATTCCCGCGCGACGGTAAATTTATACTAGTTTTGAATAATTATTTATAAATATAAATGTTCACTAAATTTATATTTTTTGGACTGGATCTTGTTGGAACAAGCATGAACTTTAATGTTGTGTAAGATTCAATACACAAATAATTCAACAATAATGAGAAAATCCTCGAGTTTTCAGTAAGATTTTGTTGACAAATATGGTGTAATTGAGAACAGTTTACATATATACACGTGCAGAATAAGGAAAATTCGAGGCGGCTAGTAGCAATGGCAACATATTACGCTAGTGAAAATAGAATAAAACAAGTAGGTTCTCATATAACATCATGGAATATTAGGGGCTCAAACTTATGACTCTGCGCTCTCTTCAGAAAACTACTGTCGGTAATCGGGTATTTTCGGTTAAAGTATTCAGTTCTTCGTAAATTGGAGGCGGCTAGGACCAATATGAGGAGTTTACCTATGCAAATAAGTAATCGGGATCTAAAAAAAGCTCTCCGTTTCTTAGAATTACAACGTCAAAAATCCGTCATTCTCGCTTATTCCTGACCAAAAAACGAGCGCCCTCTTAAATCAATTATCAACACTATATCAAACAAAATAGAAATATGTTTCCCGTACAAAAATAAAAATGTAGCGTGTAGTAATAAAACATAGATCAACTCAGATATACCTCGTGTTCGATCTTATGGCTCTAAAAAATAAGTTCCCCGCGAACCTTGAAATTGAGAGTCGCGTAAATGACTTGAAGGTCAAGTATAACGAACTTACCCGAAATACGAGAACCCTGTATTACTGAAAACGAATTAATGACAGTACTAATACGACTAAAACTATGTGGCAAATTGTGAACACAGAGTCTGGCAAAAAACGCACAGAGTCCACAGATTTCACCGACATTATAAAAAATGACGATGGGTCATGTTTCAACTCCAAAAAACAACTTGTTAACTCGTTAAATAGGCAGTTCGTCTCGGCGGCAGCACAATGCGGAGCCCCACGAGCTGAGCCTTCCCGAGCAATTGCAGCGCTGGTCCACGCACGACCGCCAAATGATAGATCACTCTTTCTTGCTCGTTTTTCTTCGGATGAAATATATAAAATAATCCTCAAGAATATTGCATTAAAAAACACCCAAGACGTATACGGCATATCGACGGAACTACTAAGCCTGGTCGTGACAAACTTGTCAGTCCCGCTAGCAATAATATTTAACGAACTTCTGCGCGATGGAAAATACCCGCGCACCTTAAAACAAATTAAAGCCTGTCCGATTTACAAGGGAAAGGGTAAATCTAGCAATCCTAATTTCTACAGGCCCATCTCCATTATACCGGCAATTGCGAAGGTCCTAGAGAACGGAGTAGCATCACGGATGACATCCTTCTTAAACAAATCCAGTGAACTATCCGAAAGGCAGTACGCGTACCGTGCAGGGAGATCTACCACTATGATGGCTCGTGAAGTAGTACGTCGCGTTATCACCGCGCGCGAGGAAAAAAGAGAGGTCGCTTTACTTTTCTGTGATCTCTCGAAAGCCTTCGACGTGGTTGACCACGCAGTACTATCTCAAAAACTGCACCACTACGGCATACGAGGACCAGCCCTAGACTTTATGGCAGACTTTCTGCGTGACAGACTCCAATACGTGGTCGGACAGCAGGGTAACGTGAAATCCGATGGTCTGTCCACGGAAATAGGCGTGCCTCAGGGTTCGTCCGTATCCAATCTGGCGTTCTCCCTTCTGCTTAACGACCTTCCGAATGTTGTAGATGTTGCCGAGATCTTTATGTACGCAGACGACGTGGCAGCTGTTGTTACCGCTGAGGACCTGGATAAACTGGAATCTCAATTAAATATAACAGCCCGACAGATACTTGATTGGTGTCGATTTAACGGACTACTACTGAACCTGACAAAAACGCAATTTATGCAGTTTGACTTATCGGGTAGAAGTCGACGCCCATTGATCGTACACCATCAAGGTACCACTATCAGTCAAGTTGCGACAACCACATTTCTGGGCTTCCGGCTTGACCAGGGCCTTACATGGGAGGCGCAAATCAGTGCAGTATGCGGAAAACTCAGCAAGGCATGTTTTGCACTTTCAAGGCTGAACCAAACCCTAGAGCGTCAGGCAGTGCGCACTTGTTACTTTGCAAGCATTCAGGCAATTATGCAATACGGACTGGAGCTCTGGGGCCAAGCCGCCGAATGGCAACGCGTTTTCCACCTGCAAAAGCGCGCCGTGCGCACGCTGGCGCGCGCCAGGCATGACGATAGCGCCAGACCGCATTTTGTCGCACTCGGTATCCTGCCTGACACTATCGTCACTGCTAATTTTCCAAATAGCCGTGTATACACGGGTGAATTTATCACTATATGAAAGGCGAGGTGATAGATCTGCTTGGGTCACTCGAAATGCGCACAAACTATTAACAATTTCCCACAAGCTCACTAAGACAGCTAAGAGAATCCACGTCGCGGGACCTATATTTTATAACAATTTACCAGACAGCATCACGGAAGCTAACAGTCTTCCGACCTTTAAAGCTAAATAAAAAAAATGGCTTATTGAGCAATGTTTCTATACTATTAAGGAATTTTTAGAATATAAAAAATGTAATAATAATATATAATATCAACGTAAGGCAGCTTGTGGCGGGCTGTTAGGGAGTAGCGACCCTACGTACCTGAGTGCTCCTGGGGGTGTCCTGTGGTCAGGCTGAGCCGATCGGATTTGTTGTTTGAGCTCATCATATATTTACCGTAGGTATAGACATTGATACACGAGCTTACTTTACTTCAGCCACAATAATTATTGCTGTACCAACAGGAATTAAAATTTTTAGTTGATTAGCCACTTTACACGAAGAACACAATCAGTCAACTTAAGGCAGCTTGTGGCGGGCTGTTAGGGAGTAGCGACCCTACGTACCTGAATGCTCCTGGGGGTGTCCTGTGGTCAGGCTGAGCCGATCGGGTGGATGGTTGGACAGGCCCCCCACCTCTGGCTTGCCTTAACTGGCTGTCCAGAGTGGAGTCGCAAGAGCTGTTGCTCGAGGGTAGATGTGGACACCTAAGTGGCGAGTTGGCTATATGTTTAAAGTCCAGTGCCACCTCTCTACCCCCCCCCAGCCTCTCTGACTGGTTGCCCTTAGGCCATTTTTTAATGTCGCTATTAATAGGGGCCCATCTAGCAGTTGGCGAGTCACCGTCTGCCAGAGATAAAAAATGAGACAGTTTATTAGGCAGGCGTCCGATGTTTCACCCAATAGCCCAGCCACTAGTCCATCATTTTCACCCAATAACCCGTATTCTTTAGATTCCATCAGCCAGCAATAGTCCCTATACACCCCAGCGGGTGCTGTCTCTGTGTGCGTCCCATGACACGGGCAGGGACAGCATCCTCTCGGTGTACTCCTTGCATTTCATTAAATTGTCAAAAGGGCCTCTCTACGTGTTGGCTCAGTTGGTACTTTGTAGGTACCTAGCCCCACGCACGCCTCCCAAAGGTCCGGGACATCATTGTCCCGTGAGCGGGAAAGACATATATAATATAATAAACTAATAATCTTGTTAATTTAATTTACAAATGAATGTTCTATTTTTATTGTAAACAATGACTTGTAATACCTTATTACCAATAAAGGATGTCTATGTCTATGAAAATATCACTTTGGATACGAGTTTACCACGTCGTTCCTGAAAACTGGCTTTGCGTACTGGCCTCAACAACTTTGTGCAATAATGACAAGTCCCTGTCGTCCCTATTGACAAGTATATATGTGCTAAAATACCTTCATCGAACGAAGACACGATTATAGAACTCTTTAAGAAGACTTTTATTATTGGAATTCTTCGGTATCCATTTAATTTTTTTAAATCGCAGCATGTAGAATTTTCTTATAATCGGGTCATACTGGCATGCGTAAATTACATCTACGGAGACGATATAATAGAAAACTTCATTAGAATTGCTATTGCCTAATTCTAATGAATGTCCCAACTTTATAGTCACGATTCTTTATTGAGCGCCCTGGCCATGTGTGTAGCACACAGTTCAAGGATGCTTATTACGTTCTATATCCGTGTAAAGTTTATTTTGTCCATTTCTTACGATTTTTTAGCATTTTTGCTACCTGCTGCATTCTTAGATTTTTATAAAACTGAACATATTTTTTTATTTTTTTTACTTTGCCAGACACCACCACCAGAGATCGCCCTGAGCCGGGATTGACCTTAAGGCGCTAATGTCCTTTTTAAATAAAGCGGACTTATACTTTTAAAATAGCGTACAAAAAGATGACTAGACTGCAGAATATGAATCAACTCTTCAAATTTTACTGTAGGGGATATTCTCTTTCTAACAAGAGGTTACCTTTATGAGCGGAATTGAAAAATGCCAAAATACCCGAATTTGGCAGACATGGTGACCTTTTCTTGTCTGTTTATAATAATATAATGGTATTATATTAATGTGGTGGTAACCGTTAAATTTCCCAGAATGTTACTGAATGTGTACTATACTTCTTCGTTCAACTTCAACGTTTCTTTCATTTTATGCCTTAGGCTTAGAACTTATCAGCCGCCCCTCGTAGCTATGTCTTTTTTGTGAATGATGATGTGACTTGGTAAAGATGAATCGGTATGTAATACACAGGCAATACATTTTTTACGTAAAATAAAATGTGTTATTTCCCAAGGCCATTCCGCTACCGCAAGCAGCATAAAATCGTCATGCGTTAGAAATATATTAATATGCATTAATATTATTTTTCTTATAATAAGCAACACTGAAAACGAAAAATAATGACTACCTATTTCATAAACCTTCCCTGGATATCAAAATGTATTTCTATTTAAAGAGTTTGTGTGACCCGCCCGGCTAAAGCCTTATGGAACCCTAATTTTACGATGATGGCGGCCAAAAAGATGCTTTGTCATGAGTGCTATAGTTAGCCCATAAGAGCCACGGATTTACTTCTTGGCTGTAAAGTAGAAAAAATGGTGAATTTAATTTAAAATGATTAATATATTTTTATGAAAATTCAATAAATCGAGGGCGCATTAAAAATACTAAATAAACCTAATACTATTCTATCCGTAAAACTTTGGTTGCACGTGCTTCTTGCAGTTTTGATCGAATTATCCAACTTCTAAATAAGATAACATAAACTTACCACAATACAATTTCTTAATAAAGTGGGTTTATTTTTCTTTTCGTTTTGGGTGAAGTTCACACAGCACAATCACTCACAGTCCTTGCCGAGAGAATTATTAAGAAGTGCGTAGTATAGGAATCACGGACTCTAATATACAATAAAATAGCACCTTTAACGGAATCACGAACGCTACTCGGCCAATCTCCAAGCGTTTGAACCGCTCGGTTCTAACGTCATTGTCGGCTCAAGATTATTTCAGCAGAGGTTAAACATACCGCGGAAAATTAAATGACTCAGCACTGGTATTGGCTTAAGTACGTCTTCATCAAAAGTGGACTCTGATATTCGTCTCTTTTAATAGAATTTCTTGGAGAAGACAATGACGAAAAAAAAACGCCTCAAAAACGCTGAATATTCGCCCTACTACAGTATAAAAAATACTATAATAGCATTACTGTGCCCCGTATGTCAATAAATTGTCATACAAGTCACTGTACTAAAACTGCTATGGTTCCACTATGTCACTAAATGGAGATATAACTGCGCCAAATCGGCGTTACTCAACCTTCATAGGTTTTTTATAGGGCCAAAGGTGGAGTTTGAGATACGTTCTATGGACTGCTATAGAACAAGAAATTGTTACTTGGGATGTTAGGGTTGCCATCATCAAACCAATGAGGAGGACTATAATTATATCAGTTACCTTTCCACGAATACCCATTAAGAGCCTCGATGGCTTTTTTCCGATCTTCATCATTCTGGAAGCATGCGAACAACCAGTGGCTCCCATTCTTGGGACGCTTTATCTTACTTGTGTTCAGTGATAATTTCTGGTTCATCAGCTTCTTCAATTCCTGAAATATTAAAAATTGTGTTAGTTGTATAAGTTTAATATTTAAAACGTAAATAGTCTGGTCCACACAGGATGCATGCCTTGGCCCAGCAGGCCTCCCAGACACGCGCGCTTAGTGTAGAAGTGCCTCGTCGAGCGCTGTTTGGCAAACAGAACAGTGAACGGTCCGCATGCTCGGCCGCATGCCTCACTCCAGGCATGGGTGATGTGTGGACCCGGCTAATGGATTAAAAAAGGAGAACTAGTACAAACGCCAACACAGTTAACTGACCATTCGTGACCCTTATTACAATGCGCATTATTGTGCACAAATGGTCAGTTAACAACAGTGATGGTACACTCAGCGTCAACTACTTTATAGCAACCAAAGTAGTCAAATAGTTCGGTACACCATATATTTAGTATTGTGTACCAATACAATAATAATGGCAGTTGGATGTGCTAACAATTTCTTTTGGTTTGTGGTTTTTGGTTCTGACTTTTTGAATTCTACATATATTTTTTATTCAAAATCCTAAAACCAGTGCCTGTGCACTGATGACATTTAAATAAAAAAATATATATATCAAGAACACACACATGTTGCAGAAGACCACAGCCACAAGGCAGGGCTTGTGTTCTTGGGGGTGGGTAAGGTTGCCAGGGCTGTGTAGAGTGGGAGACCCATGGGTGTACCCAGCATTTTTGAATGGGGCAGAAGTTATTTTTTAAAGTACCTACCCAAATAAATATTTAATTTTTCCTGAAAATTCTTATCATGGAGAAGAGCAGGGTGGGGCAAATACCTCACCTTGCCCCACCGTGGGGTACGCCCATGGAGAACCACCATTTGTCTCTAGCTGTCAAAACAATGAATCCTCAAATAAATTAAGTCAGCAATGAGCTTGTGGTTCTAGCGTTGCAAGTATCCATTGGCTACGGTGTCTGGTTACCATCAGGCAGGCCATATGCTTTTTTCCACACTAAAGCGCTTATTTATCCTAAATAAGGCACTAACGAGAGGGACACCGCAATACGTTAGATACGTATGAAGATATCTTCATCTCATTCCAACATAACAGGCAGGACTTAAACATTTTTAATTGTTTCTCTAACAAAGAAAAATGACTGTCGTGCCTTTTCTCACTTGTGGCTCGCACTTGGGTTATTCTTATTGATGCCCGACAGTAAAACGCATTAGCTTATAAAGAAAGAAAGAAACCAAGTTGGAAAGCACTTACCGCTATACCATAAAACTTAGGCAGTCCACGAAGCTCAATTTTAAATTTCTCCGAAGAAAACCCGCCACGGTCCAAATAAGCATACTCCTCCCGAACTTCGGTTTCTCCTCCATCACCCATTATTCAAAAATTCACAGTATTTTTATCTTAACTCACAAACATAAGGACACAGTCACAGACTACTAAGAGATACGACACAGTTTTGACAGCTTTACCAAGTTTATAGGTTAGGTTATCCTCGTTGTTATGACAGCACTTTTTTTTAATATCATGTTTAAGTGGATGCTACACGATCCGACGTCACGAAATGGTAGTTTTTCTCTATTTTTGTACACGATTAAGTAAGAAGATGTATTTTTACCCATTAAAACCATGAAAAGAAATCTAAACTTGATAAAATTTACGTCTTATGAGAAAATTGTAAGACTACATTACATTACATGTGTGACATTTAAAGATAAGGCTTGTTGCATAGTGTAAGGTCAGCTTAAGACCACGAGAGAAAAAGGGGAATACCGGGGTTTAGCCGATCTATGTATATGTATTAATGGCAAACGTAGTTCTGTACCTACTTCTATTCACAAACCTAACAATTTGATTCAATCATCGACGTATTGCGCTCGTCGATATGTGTATTCTGCCTGTTTTAACCTACGGTCAACTACGGTGCCCAAATTAACGGATATCTCGCATATCTCCGTGCTGGAGCGAATGGGCTTGCATGTACCGCGTGCGAGTGGGCCGGCGGTCGGTGCGGCGGGCGGCGCGGGCGGCGCGGTGACGGCGCGGCGCCCGCGGCGTCTGTTCGCGGTGCCCGGCGTGCGCACCAGGCGCGGAGCGAACGCTCCCTCTGCTAGAGCGCGAACCATCCTAAACAAGATCATGCAGGAAACCGACGACATTGATATATTTGCCGACAGTATTGGCGTATTTTGTAGAAAAGTTTTAGCCATACTTACCTAGTTTCACGAGTCTGTACAATGCTTGCTCAGCTCAATCTTTGATTGATTAGGTAATTTAGGTATATTTAGTTTATTTTTATGATTGCTTCTTTTTGAATTGTTCCTACCTAAATTGTTGTATTATTTATAGTGATGCTACCTCCTATGAATGTGTACCTACCTCATAAGTGTTTTGGTTATAAACTGTAAACTTGTGTGTGATTAATAAATAAAATAAATAAATAAAATAAATAAATAAACTAAAGCGTACAAGCAAGACGACCAAAATAATCAATCCACAATTATTTAGAGCTATTCGAATAGATACACCTAAAGTTTTACACATAGAGTTCCAATTTGCATGAAATTAAACTTCGTAACATTTTGCTATTCCTGTCTTTTTCATTTCATCAAATTAGTTGACTGAAATGAAAGAGAGAGAGCGATGTATATACAAGAAACGACTCCTTATTTTAGTACAAACAACAATGTTTTCTTTAGCTAACTAGGTAAGTACTTATATTATGTTGTGTACTTATGAATGAAGTCAGTTCTCTCCACGTCCTCTGCATGAGTTCTCTCATAATATTATGCATTCCTATGTGGTTAGTTAAAATATCTATCCCTAGTAGGTATTATGTGATAAACTAGAAACTTGGGACTTTTATCAACTTTTTTCAAAGCTTCATATTCGGTAAGTATTTGCTTTACGCCATCATAACATTTTGGAATAATTGCAGTTATTTTATAGTAAGAGCCACAATATAGGGGCTACAATCTTTGATGGAGCCTACATTTTTTTTATTGCATCTTGGTAATGAAGGTACGCGCTTTCAATCAATCAGATGTTGGTAATTATGTATTAATGTATTTTTTACCGACATCGACACAACCATTTTCTTGCATTCCATTGCTAATAGCCACTGTGATTACGAGGGCATAATTATAGGCCTTTGTACTTACGGATAGGTAGGTACGGAAGAATTAACAATATTTAAAAAAAGTGCGAGTTGGACTCGCCGACCAAGGGTTCCGTACAAAATTACAAATGTATAGTTTTCAGATTTTTCTTTGTATAAGACGATATTACTTGCCAAATTACATAGTTCTAGGTAAATTGAAAGTGCCCTATAAATTTTGATTCCCTTGAGAGTGTCGAAATATACGTGTTTTGCGGTATAAACCGCCGTTTCTTCTTTTTACGTTAACTTAGAAAGTTGATTTTTTCACAGCTGTAAATTTAGTAAGTAGGTATATGGTTTTCATTTCAACTCGATACCTCCCGTCCATGCATTCCCGAGATAAAGTGTCTTGACAGATAGACGGACAACATAGTGATCCTATAAGGGTTCTGTTTTTTCCTTTTGAAGTACGGAGCCCTAAAAACCGTAGAAATTTAAACTAGGTCTATGTGATGATGAAATGGTTATGAAAAGAAATCACGGATCAAAATAGAAAGTCTATGTTAGAATATAAAACATAAGTAGCTGTTTATACCATTGATCAGTGGAAACATGCTTTTTGAAATAATTAGTTTTTGAAGCTAGTATGGGTTATCTCAAGTGTTTGAAGTAAATAATAGAGATTTTCTAAGAACGACTTTTAAACAAAGGAATTGGTGTATTACATTACACAAACTATGTGTTTAACGCGTAGGTACCATCGTTAACACAGTTAACTGACCATCCGTGCACTTTATATGCATTGAAATAAGGTTCAATATAAATACAGGATAGTCCGTTAACTGTGTTTGCGTTTGTACTTATAATACAATGTTACGATATGAATATGAGTTAGCATGAAATTAATGCTCCCCGGATATGACTGCTCGGCCTATCAGCCCTTTCTAGTAGTAAGTAGTAGGTATTTTTAACCAACTTCAAAAAAAAGGAGGAGGTTCCCGATTCGTACCATTCTTTTTTTAATTGAAAATATATGCTTCCAGGTTGGTCCCATTGTTTTCAAAACTCCAGTTGAATGATGGGAACCATGAGGAATTGAGGGAACTCCTCAAATATATAAGGCACGCGTGTAGTAATTTCGATGTTTTATATTATAACTCGTGTATTTACATCCGGAAATCATAAATTTGGTGAAGTGGAAGTGATGATGAAGACCACAGATGGCTTGTGGAACTTGTCAATGATGTACTTCAAACTATAAAAGTACGTCACCGATTCTGATATCATCCAGTTGAAATAGCAAACAAAGAAGTGACAAAGGTGATTCTGAGATCCTTAAAGGAATTGACGGAAGTCCTCATATATTATCGGCCCACATACAGCGATTTGGTGTTTTTCTCTAATAATCAACGTATTTGCTCTCGGAAATCAGTTAATGTGGTAAATTGGAAAATAAATGTGGAAATGTTCATGTGGCTTGGCGGAGTACTGAATTGAAGTCGGTTAAAACTTTGTTTTTAAAGTAAATTATGTAGTGGTAGGTTTTTTCGTCTCCACCACCCTAAGGTTGTCTGGGAGAGATCGCTTAGAAACGCACTGATAGCGGTGGCGGTGCGGTGCGGAGGCGGTACCGGTTGTAATGTTCGAACTAATACAAAAGGGTCCGCACGGAATACCGCGGCGGGACGCGGCGCGGCGCGGTATTCTGTGCGGACCTTATTATATTAGCTCGAACATTACAACCAGTACCGCCACCGCACCGCGCCGCCACCGCTTTCAGTGCGTTTCGACCTTTAGTGATAAGACCGCCTGTTGTCTACCATTTTTTGTTTAATTTATTTTATATATTGTTTGTTTGTATCATCATCATCATCATATCAGCCGAAAGACGTCCACTGCTGGGCATATGCCTCCCCCAAAGAGTTCCAAAGTGACCAATCCTGCGCCACCCGCATCCAGCGGACTCCCGCGAGTCGCGGGCCGCGACCTTTACCAGGTCATCAGTCCACCTTGTGGGGGGCCTACCAACGCCGCGCCTACTAACTACCTCTATACAAAATTAGATCTAAATGGTTTGTATAGTAGCTCCATACAAATCTTCACCCCCCATTTCACCCCCTTAAGAGATGATTTCCGGGATAAAAACTATCCTATGTCCTTTTCCTGAACTCAAACTATCTGTAAACCAGATTTCATCTAAATGGGTCACTCAAATCTAAATTTTCACCCCTTAGGGGAGGATTTTCGGGATAAAACTATCCTATGTCCGTCCCTCCAACTATCGCTACACCGTAAATGGGTTCAATCCAAATTTTCATCCACCATTTCTCACCCACTTAGGGGATGATTTCCTCCTTCATAGGACTCTACCTCTCTCTATTACCAAGTTTCATCTAAATGGGTTCTATCCAAATCTTCAACCCTCATTTCACCACCTCAGGAAATGATTTTTCGGGATAAAAACTATGCATTCCCTGGGACTCCTTCTATCTCTATGCCAAATTTTAAGTAAATGGGATTTATCCACATTTTCATCCCTATTTCATCCCCTTGGGGGAGGATTTTCGGGATTCAAACTATCCATTGTCATTCTCCAGGACTCAAACTATATCTATACCAAATTTGATCTAAACGGAGTTCATCCAAAATTTCACCCCCCATTTCCACCCCCTTAGGAGAAGATTTCCGGAATAAAAACTATCCAATGTCCTTTCCCAGAACTTAAACTACCTCTAAACCAAATTTTATTAAAATGGGTTACTTCCAAATTTTCACCCCCTCCCATTTTACCCCCTAAAAGGAAGATTTTCAGGATTAAACCTATCCTTTTACCTTCCCTCGGACTCAAACTTTCATTTCAGATAAACCGATAAACAGACAAAAATTTTAACTGTTGGAACGTGTTCTGTTATCGATTCTAAGGATCCCTAGCCAATTTTTATTCGAATATCTTCCATGTACAGACTTTCGACCCTCTTCAGCTTTATTATATGTATAGAAGAAGATTGATGTGCGGTCTCATCATCATATCAGCCGAAAGACGTCCACTGCTGGACATAGGCCTCCCCCAAAGAGCGCGGTCTCATGGACGAGACCAATTGAGCTGTAGCTACAAACTGGCCCAGTGTCAAAGTCAATGTTATTTGTTATTTATATAGGGTGGGCCATACATTTTTGTACTTTTGAAACTTTGATGAAAATAAAACCATGAAAGTAAATTTCCTGATCATTTAAATTTTGTGACCAACATCTAATGCAATTTATTTTTTGAAAATAACATCTTTGATATGACCCCCCATCTTGTCGCTGGCACTCCTGTAAACGAATACTTACGCAAATTTTGGGAAACTCGCTGACACATGCTGCGAGGGATCTCGGCTATCTCATCGCGGATGTTTTGATTGAATTTGGATATTGTCTTTGGTTGTTTTACTTAGAACCCGACTTTATAAAATATCCTCGCACGAAAAAATCGGTGGGAGTGAGATCTGGGCTTCCTCCTAAATAGGCGGCGAACTGTTACATACAAATTGTTGCTTTTATAAAACTTGTACGGGTTGTACAACTGAGATGATTTGATTCTTGAAAGTTGATTGTAGACTTGATGGAAACACTGATCTAGTTGAATGATTTTATTGATAACCAAGGTAAATGTATAGGTACTAGCTAGGAGCACGTATAAACGTAGACTGATTCATAAGTGGCGTAATCGCCGATACAGTAATTAATACAACTTCATTATATTTAACGCTGACACGTGAAATGTGCGATGCTTGGATCGTACAAAACTGTTTTACACAAAAAGCTCGTTGTTGATCAGTAAAACGATTCATTGCAAATAAAATTGCATAAAGTAATGTCAAATTTCCCTACACTCGAAAACTATATAATTTATTATTATCCAAGATATTCAGTGTTGCCATTTACAAACATTAGGGCCCACCCTACAAGGGTGCACAGTTGTATTTTAACCGCAAGTGTGGAATTGAAACCCGAGCGAGCGAATGGATTCTCGGGTTGAACCACGAGCTAGCGAACGGAATCTATGGTTCAAAAATATAATCCTGAGCGAAGCGAGTGGTTCAAAAATAGAATTCTGAGCGAAGCGAGTGTTGCAACACACGAGACGTCAAAATAACTTGCACCCGTGTGTAACACAAATGTTTTCACCTCACTAATAAAGCGAAATACTACATTAGAAAAAAACATTAAAAACAAGAAAAAAATATTAAAAAGAAAAAAAGAAAGAAAACAAAAAAAAACAAAAAACATTAAAAACAACAAAAAAACATTAAAGAGAAAAAATCCAAAAAAATAAAAAAAAACATTTAAACAATCCAAACATTAAAAAAAAATAAAAATAAAAAAAAGGAAAAAAAAATATTAAAAAACATTTAAAAAACAAAAATACTTAAAAATACAGGCAAAAACATTATAAAAAGAAAAAAAGATTTTCAAGAAAAAAAAAAGAAAAAAATTAACATTAAAAAAAGACAAACAAGAACAAGAGAAAAAACGTAAACAAAAGAAAAAAAATACATTAAAAAAAAGAAAAAAAACATTAGAAAAGAAACAAAACATTAAAAAGAGAGAAAATCATTAAAAAAGGGGAAAAAATTAAAAATGGAAAAAACATTTAAAAAACAAAAACTTAAATATAGACAAAATCATTAAAAATAAAGGAAAAAGAATTTCAAAAAATATTAAAAGAAGAAAAAAATACATTCAAAAACGCAACATTAAAAATATTTAAAGCTGTCATTTAAAAAGGGTAAAAAATTAAAAACATTGAAATAAGGAAATAATGACATCCAAAACAGACAACATTTAACAAAAGAAAAAAACCATTGAAAAATTTAAAAAAAACATTTAAAAAAGGTAAATGAAATAAATAAAAAATCATATGGGCGAAAAATGTCCTGTCTGGACTGGCCTTTACATGTTTATTACGAGTATGTTTAAAAAACTGGCCAAGTGCGAGTTGGACTCGCGCACGAAGGGTTCCGTACCAATTATCAATAAAAATATTGATTTTATTTTGTTTTTAGTATTTGTTGTTATAGCGGCAACAGAAATACATACGAGTAATCTGTGAAAATTTCAACTCTCTAGCTATCACGGTTCTTGAGATAGAGCCTGGTGACAGACAGACGGACGGACGGACGGACGGACAGCGAAGTCTTAGTAATAGGGTCCCGTTTTACCCTTTGAGTACGGAACCCTAAAAAGTAACTAATAAAACGTTCGGATTTCAAATATTCTTTGCACTCTTGTGGATAAAATGCAGTTTTTCTAACTGTTTTTAAAGAATAAAAGAGGGCTTTCCGAGCAAGTGAGGTGAAAAATATTTTATTGGCTTTTACACTGTGATTAGTTGATTACATTACATTTTCTTTCACTCATCACTAATCAATGTGTAAACCAAAGACTACAATATACATACTGAGATAGACAGGCAACTCGACCAAATTGAGAAGGCGCCATCTCTTCTGCGATACTTAAAACTTTTCTTTGAATGTACAAAACATACAAAAAGTGCGTCAGTCGCAGGGTTTGAACTCCGGCTCATCGACTCCAAATACCGCCGTCTGTACCCCTAGGCTACTGATGTCTTATGACAATACGGCGAATTTTGAAATACCTTGACAGCCTAGCCTAGCAATCGCTAGAGCTTCAGAGAGTTCGCGGGCTATCTAGTAGGTGACACTATTTTCAATAAGAAACTGGATTTGCATTAAGTTCTAAGTTCGCATAGCATGGTGTAAACAGGCCCTTATTCAAAGTAGGTAGATTCTATTCGATAGGTACTTTTCGAGAATGTAAAATTACAAGAATCTTATATACTTAGGTAGCATTCAGCCAGAGGTGGAGTCGTTACATAAGTCCATTATCTTGAATGAACAATTAATCTTGTCCAGTGATTTTGGAAAAGTGGACATGTCCACATTCCGTTACGATGATTTTTTGGGAACGAGGTATTTTTATTACCAAATTAGGTGTTTATTTACATCTAGCATCACACATCGTTGACGGCGGTGTGTCGAGTGGTAGTCCCAAAAAATAGAGTCCGGGTTCCGTTACAAGATTACGAAGGTTCCTATTATTTTTCTGCTAATGCGACTCAATCATCTTAATCTGTCATTAACATTGAACATGATTTCAGTAAAATACTATTACAATTGATAAAAACAGTATATTAAACACGTGTTTTGATGTGCGAAGTTCTAATAGTTCCGTTACGTCCGTTTCGTTACAATATGTGTTGTACGTATAAGTGGACCTTCAAACGTAACGGAATGGACGCCTAAAGACGTGATCATATCGAAGTTGTTTATTAAAAAATTAGTGACTACATTTTAACCGTTGCAATAATTTAAAGGGTAGTGGATCAATCGTCATTAAACATTTTTTGTATAAATTCATATGCATTATACGTCCGAAACACATTGTAAAAGATTGCCATAAAAACCGTTATCAAAATTTTATTAAGTATATTGCTCGAATAATATAAAAGTCATATAATATCATAAAAACTTTTGCCATTATGTTTAATACAGCTTAAAAATGAATAAATTACGTACAAAATTATTATATTTATTTTTATGCATCTGAATATTTATGACAAGGGATCATACATATATATATAGGTACACACATTAAACCTTTATAATTACATTGTATTTTATTACATCTCTTTTTCACTGAATATGTACATATGTCACATAGTTACTAACTCGTCAACAACCCTTCTTTTGACTGAAATTATTTTGTAACTTAAATAATATTATAGCCGCGGCTTTATGATTCCGTTACGGTCTTTTCCGTTATTGTCCATTTTTCTGAATTGGCGTTTCATTTTTTATTTAATTCATTATTAACAAATAGTAAAAATCTGCTTATTAAAAAGGACAATTATTAGTTAAGTTTGTGAGATAATAATACTCGTAAATTGTGTAGTCTAATTAAAGCACCAACTGTTTGTTACACGATATATTTTCCAAAATCAATATTATACAGTCAAGTATTGAATCTCGATCTATCCATATCTTCCTTCCCTGGCCTGCCATGACATCTCCCTTGACAGCCCGGTGTTGCCACCCCGGACCGCCGTTTTTGTCTCATGGTGCGTTCAGATGTAACGCTGCGCTTACAATTGTAAGTCGTTTTTGACATTTAGTAACGGAATGGTTGAAATAACTCAATTCTCTCTAGATATTGATATTCATTATAATTATCATTAGTCATTATAATAGTTTAACAGGTAACTAAGCTCTCGTATAATTTATACAAACAATTGTATGTCGTAACGGAATGGACAAGAAATCGGGGTCAAGCTGCATTAAAAACGCTATATTTATTAAATACGCGTGTATTTTACAAAACGATTGCTTAATTAAGATACCTAAGTAAGGCTACAATTCACCCCCTAAGCAAATCAAAATCTAACAATGAACTAAACAGAAAAAACATCACTTCAAATAAAATGGTACACTTTGAAAAAAAATGCCCATTAACGACTTCCCTTTCTTAACCTACCTACAACTTACTGCACGGCTATGACAAGATGGCGCGCGAGCTCTCTCGATTTTTCTCGCACTATCCCTCTCTCTTTTATTAGAAGACTTACAAAGAAGAGACGTATAGTGGGAGAAAAATCAATTTATTTTCATTTTTCTTGTACTGAATAAGTATCTGAAAATCAAATTTTTAACGAAATAGAGTAATGTTTATCTTACATACTTACATTTTATGTTTTCGTAAATGTACTGACAATGCAAGGTCATTACTAATTGAGGGGTCGTTTACAAAAACAACATACCTAACTGACATATTTAACGAAATCGAGTTATTGCTATGATTATGTCCGTCTGTGAAGACGCTACAATTGTGCAATAGACATTGTTTAATTAGGAACCCGTTAGCCCAAAATTACCCTATCTTTAAAATGGAATTACTCAACTCTACGGAACTAATAGTACAATAATACTTGTTATTACATTATCTTATAAATGTTGGCACTCCACTTGGCGGTATTTGCCCAAATATTCGTGTTGCATCTTCTTCCTTCCTATAGTAAATGAAAGGAGGCAACGACGCAACGCGAACCCCAAGTGCAGTACCACCATTATACATTAATGTATTTAATTTAAATGCAATAGGTTCGGTAATAAAACTGTTTTCGTAAATTCAATAGGCACTTAATTATTTTTACTATAGGAATGTAAATGATTTTTGCACAAAAATAACATAACCGTCAATAATTGTACAAAAACAGCATAAGTGACTAAGTTATTTTACATATTTTTGAACAGATAATGGATTATTAATGGGATCCAAGATGCCAGTGTAACTCTATGGCCATGCGCCTGCATAGTAGCGTTTCTTGGGAGTGAAAGATGCCAGTGTAACTCTATGGCCATGCGCCTGCATAAGTAGCGTTTCTTGGGAGTGAAAGATGCCAGTGTAACTCTATGGCCATGCGCCTGCATAGTAGCGTTTCTTGGGAGTGAAAGATGCCAGTGTAACTCTATAGTCATGCGCCTGCATAGTAGCGTTTCTTGGGAGTGAAAGATGCCAGTGTAACTCTATGGCCATGCGCCTGCATAGTAGCGTTTCTTGGGAGTGAAAGATGCCAGTGTAACTCTATGGCCATGCGCCTGCATAGTAGCGTTTCTTGGGAGTGAAAGATGCCAGTGTAACTCTATGGCCATGCGCCTGCATAGTAGCGTTTCTTGGGAGTGAAAGATGCCAGTGTAACTCTATGGCCATGCGCCTGCATAGTAGCGTTTCTTGGGAGTGAATGTGTATTAGGACATCATCATCATCCTCCTAGCGTTATTATTCCCGGTTGTGCCCCTAAAGGAGCCCGGGGTCCGCATTGACACCTGACCCTAAGATTTGGCATAGGCACTAGTTTTACGAATGCGACTGCCATCTGACCTTCCAACCCAGAGGGAAAACTAGACCTTATCAGGCGCGGCTCACTCGCGATTTGTGTTTATCGCTACAAGTACATGCCGGTCGCCCCTTCGGAGGGCCCTATTCAGTGGCTGCCACGTGTTGGTACAGGACGCTCGCACGGGTCGCAGCGCGTTGCATGCGATAGAACGGGATGGCCACATTTAGGCACGTTTGGCGTACCTAAACAGGGAATTTGTTAACAGAGAACCAGTGGTACATAGTACTATTATTCTGTGACCTTATTGGGATTAGACCGGTTTCCTCACGATGTTTTCCTTCACCGAAAAGCTAACGGTAAATATTCCGTACATAAGTTCCGAAAAACTAATTGGTCTCAGCCGGGATTCGAACCCACGACCGCCGCTTGACAGCCGCATGCCGGCATGCCTGAACCACTAGGCTAGGTACCGTATTAGCTGAATGTGTATTAGGACATAAATGGACAAAAAAATTGTCAAAGACGGACTTCGCTGGCGACAGCTGAAATAGCTCTTAGTAATTGACATAGAAGTACGACGTCTCACTTTCTATTTATAATAATAATCGTTGTATGAAAAATTAATTAAATTGCAGTTTTACTCGTAGTCGTGAAGCGCGTAGGTGTTTAGGTGCATATTACATTTTATTTTATTAACCGACTTCAAAAAAGGATAGGAGTTTCTCAATTCCACTGTATTTTTTTTGTGCGTTTGGTACGCGATAATTTATGAACCGATTTGAAAAATTATTTCTTTGCTTGGAAGCATATACTTCCAGATTGGTCCCGTTGTCACCAAAATCCAGTTCTGATGATGGGATCCTGGAGAAATCGAGGGAACTCTTCAAATTTAATAGACAAACTTGATGCAATTTGGCTACTGATTTGAAGTTTGAAGTCGGTTAAAACTTTGTTTTTAAAGTAAATTATGTAAACATTCCTTCAATTGATTTAAATAGTTGCCCGAGTAATTCGCGTCTTTTTACCTTGATCATATCCTAAACAAACACCTAGTGTACCTCCTAATATTTATTATTTTAGTATTTGTTTAGTCCAGTGGCCCGTTTCACGAAGCTAACAAGTTCTAATTTTATAATTAAGTTTAGACTTGTAAAATTGTAACTCTTGAGTGTTGTGGAACGGGCCGGGCCACATACTAAGTAAAATAATATGATCAGTTACTGTTATGTACCTACTTTTATTTTTATTTTAGCGCTGATGATAAGAAAATGAGTTCCGACAGATTCGACTGGAATGATATCCTTAATGCTCTGCACGGAATAAAATCATCAGAGTCGAAACAATTGACTTCACTAAGATGCGAGGCTGCAAGTTCCGAGCAGTGTTCTATGCCTATGTTTGAGCCCAAATATTTGAAGAAACATGAAAAAAATTATAAGGCCATAAATGCTATTATCGAAATCAGAGCGCTTTGGGGCTACGTAATACAGGAAGCAGACTACATCTATCCGAATATGTATTCTAAATTGACTATCCCCGTAAGTAATGAACTGAAACGGTCATTACAAAGGCACAAACAAGCCTTTGCTGTATACGATAGAAAACATAAGAAGTGGTTGGTCAAATCAGATGAACCGAAATATAAATATTGCTATAATGGAGAAAACTTTGTGGAGTTTTGGGAGGCTAAAAACCAGAAAAGCGGGAACAGACTTCTGCTAGTAGGAAAATACACGATTTTAAAACAAGAACCGAACTTACTGAGTAATACAGAAAACGCTCCCAATTTATTCGATACTTTTGTAATGCCAAATAAAAGTTTGACTGTTGGCGTACCTGGCTGTGGCAAAACGACGTACATTATTAAGAACCACAGGCGCGGAAGCTTGGTGTTGACGTCATGCGCAGAGGGTGCTCAAGATGTTCGGCAACGTATGGCCGACTTGAGGGGTGGAGAGCCAGCTGATTACAAAGAATCGTATAGAACTATTGACTCGTACTTACTGAATAGCCAGGGAAGGTACCCCAACGTGTGGGTGGATGAGGCGCTCATGGAGCACCCCGGGAAGCTGTTCCTGGTGTGCCTGTACAGCGGCTGCAAGCGCCTCTGCCTGCTGGGTGACCCCAACCAGCTCGGGTATATCAACAGAGTTAGCGCGATAACATTGCAGTATTACAAGTCATCAATGTTCTTCAACCCCACCGAAACTCTGAACACTTCGTACAGATGTCCTGTGGACGTGATTGCGGTCATATGTAGTAAATATGAAGATGGCGCGTTTTCCGCATCGAAAGTTCTGCGCAGCTTGACATGGAAAACGTTTACGACATTAAAATGTGTTCCTAAATCCAAATCGAAAGATGTGAAATATCTAGTGTTCAAGCAAGCCGAGAAAAAAGTGATGGAAAAAGCTAAGTACAATGTGTCCACCGTGCACGAGTTCCAGGGTAAGGAGGCGAAGCACGTGATGCTGGTGCGGATGTCGCGCAACCTGCAGGAGCCGCTCTATGAGTCCGCCCCGCACGTGCTGGTGGCCCTGTCTCGACACACCGAGTCTTTCGTCTACTACACGCCTGTCACCGACGGCCTGAAAACACTTATAAAACAGAAACTGACGTTTAAAGACATTAGAAAGGTACAGGTAAAAGTAAAACAGACGCGTACGTTTACCTACTACAAAAAGTAATCACTAATCATGTTCAATTACTATTTGTATATTATTGTTATCGCTAGCAAGACGCATATAAATTACTCTCATACGTCGTGGATTTATATAATTGTGCCTGTTAATATTAATATGTACATAAGTAGTAATGTTTAGCGAATATTACTTATTTCCATCCGCGTCTCCCAAAACACCTCCTCGTTTTATTATCCTGGCCTGTGATGTGAGAAATATACCTACCTCATTAGTCTAGTAAATATTTTTTGTCAAAACATCTGTCGTTTCTTATTTGACTGTGATCTTAATTTCCACACCTCATTAATATTATACGAGGGCACAAACTTGTCATGCCGGATCCGGGAGCACGATTAAAGCCTTATTGGATTGCGAGGTGCCTCGTCCCGGGAATTTAATAACGCGGTGCATTCCGCGGCGCTCCCTCCACCTACTTATTTATGTGCAAATCTATTCATTCCACTCAAACTGGATAGTCAGCACTTATTTTTCATATTTCAACCCTTTTCTGGACAAATTTAAAAACAGAAAAGGTGAGGTCCCGCCTCTTTTGAGGGTGGTAGAGAAAAAAATGCATTAAAATGTGTATGTACAATGATCTACAAATTATGTAAGATTCAAATCAATGTCAAGAAATAGGGTTAAATTAGGTACTTTTTGTAAATGTTATATTTGCCGTCTATTATGATTTTGTGCTTTAGTGACACTTTACGAGTATAAAAATCACGTAGAGGGTTCTACCAATCTAGGTACCTGACTGCCGCAGAAGCCAAACGGACTCGCTAAATCAAAAAGTTGTTAGTAAAGTTTAATTTAGTTTTTGAGATATTTAAGCTATATTATCGCCTAGTGTACCTACTTTTCTTCACTTCGTCAAATGCTCATCGACACGTGTCTAAGACCCCTAAAGAGGCTAATGTATTTAGGGGCTACCCGTGGTTTTCATCGATTTTTGACTAGTTTTGAATTTATACAAATACTTTTGCACTACAGATAGAATTTTAAGGCAAACGGTTATCGATTCTTCAATCTTTAATCTCCATTTTTGTCTACCATATTTTGAAAGATATGAATAGTTATTTTTTTATGATTTTTTTAAACATTGTCTCAAAAAACACATTTTTTGTTATAAGATTGCTGTGAAAGATCTAACATATACGAAATCTACATATTTGGGTTCGTCTCTAACGTCTCTATAAACGTGTGTACGGTTTTGATTTTAAACTAATTAACACAAAAGTTATGGCCAGAAGACCTGTTTTTTGGTCAAAATTGTTCAACTTTGATGCCAAATATCTCGAAGACAGTGATGTTTGAAGTAAATCTGGGATATAATATTGCTTAAAGCTGTTGTTGTTAATATGATAAGCTACAAAAAACCTTAGAAAACTAAGGGTTTCAGATCGAAGGTCATTGGCGTATGGGATCCCCTTAAGAGTATTAAGTATGTACAGTCTGCAGCCGAAGAATAGCTAGGATAGGAGGTGACGCGTGAAGTCCAACTGGTCAAAATTATCTGGACACGTATTTATTATCTATCAATAAGGTATAAGGAATTAAAAAAGCTTGTCTAAATCATATTCAGCACTTCACTGTTACTTTATGAATACAAGGTAAACGTTCCAGTGTTTGACACCTTAATTCTAATACTTCCCACCTTAATTCCTAGTACCTAGTTGACACCTAGGTATTGCCCATACCCGTTGTTATAAATTAAGATTGAAAGTTTGAAAATCTCAAGTGGGCCAGTGTTAAGCACCGGAACGGTTAATTATATAGTTACCTACTTTACCTTGAAAACTCTTAAAGTTAAAGGGCTTTGTTTTAATATCGCCATCTTTCGTTATTAATATTTTACGTAGGTACTAGACACGTGTACAATTTTTTATAGTATATGTAAGTATGTATATATATTTTTTATACCAAAAATCTTAAATATTTGCACCGTTAGTCCGACTGTACGTTAATTCGACATTCCGTCACACCGACACCCCCGGGGTGGCGACCCGCGGGCGGGCCGCAGACCGCACTATCTCGTCAGCTGCAGCGCGGACCACATCACCGAAGATGCGGGACAAACGCATCCTGCTCCTTCTCTCCACGTGCGTCTCACTTCTGACGGACTCTGTTCTTGGAAATGCAGGTAATGTTTGCTCATTTTTAAGTTTTCTAGCAATGCTGGCATAAGGGATGCGTCCCAAAGTTTGACATCTTAATGCCGAATAGTTCTGTAGGTATCAGTGGCGGAGCGCCCGTACAAGCTCATTCCCACCGACTCGCCAAAAAAATATTTTTAGGCAAGCCTTTAGTTAAGTACTTTTGACTCTTTCATAACTTATTTTGTTCCGGGTTGCCCATCAAAAATGTTCACACGCCGCCTCTTCTACATAGATATGGATTACATTTAAGGTGTGAAGTGTCACACACTAGAACGTTACTTATCATTAACTCATTAGCAGCCTACACGTTGCACTGCAGGGCTGTTATTCGCTACGCGTTAATGCGGCTTACCCCGCCGGTCACCCGTTACGAAACTAGACCTCTACCTACGCTTAATTACTACGCGTCGCGGTGTCAAGGTAGAATTGTGGGTGAGCGAGCGTTGAGGTGAGCTTAAAACAAGTTAAGTACAGAATAAGCTGGGCATAAGCTTCCTCTTGGATGAGAGATAATGGGCAGTAGTCCACTTGCTGGTCTAGTGCTGGTTGTGCGCATATTTAACTTACAATTTTCATTTTCATTGGAAACATATAATTTATACACCTTTTTAATCTATGTTGATAGAATGTATAAAATAAAGTGTCTGGTAGACTGTCGCCAACATGCCCCTCCGACCGAGCGACCTTAGTCCGCACCGACCGTGTAGACAGTTGTTTGCAGCAAAATTTCATACTACAGTGGTCGGTGCCGACCAAGGTCGCTCGGTTGGAGGGGCGTGTTGGCGACCGTCTAGCAGACGTTTTAAGGAATTACTCGCCTAAATGAATAATCTTCGCACCATGAAAGTTAGGACACTACTTTTGGGACCTAAATCTGTGTAATGAAATGACCATGGATTTTCGTAAATAAATGCATTAATGCGAGACTATGCACAGTTTAGAAGGAAGTCGATAACACTATCCAACAGACAGGGATAACGTGGGTATAATAAATCCAAATACCATTGTACCTATTCAGGGAACGGACATTGTCCACAACCCAAAAAGGTTTATTAATTTTTTATTTATTTCTAAAAAAAAACATTCTTATCACTTCACTTAGGTACATACTTACTAGTCCAACACGTGATATGTACAACAAAATAAAGACATTAAGATTAACCCAAAAAATAATACATCCATACCTAAATTAAGCTTACGTAAGGTAAACGTCCGAGTGCTCAACGCTGTACTAGTATATGGCATGGACACTCTATGTCAAAGCAATATGGGGTACTATTATATATTCTGTGATATGGGTTAAATTCGAACTAAGAGGATTTTTCTTCATTCGAATGTAAGCCATGTGCCGTGGTAGTACCTAGTATATAATCTGTGCTACAGCGTCGAACATTCGGACTTTTATCTTACCTACTTTACTTATCTACTCAGTCAGTATACAAATTAAGAACACTCAGGCTTTCGTTAGATTTAAGTATCGATTGAAAACGGTGCCTCATGGATGTCCCGTAGAAATCTTCTTTCACGTAAATAGAGCATCCAGTAAGTCACTTTTTATTAAGTTAAAAAACCCTCCTCTTCTTCGGCATTTTGGCTTTTTGTGGAGCTATTTATTTTGTAAGTTTTTTTTTAATTTCAGTTTTAATAAAAATAAACAAGAAGTTTACACTGATGAAACTTTTAGGTCAGCACCTTGCAGAAAGCCGGAGCGTGTTGGACCCAGAGGGCGAGCTGGTGCTGAGATGGCGGGTGGATTATTCCATCCAGAAGGTCCTATTCCAGCTGTCAGTGGCGGACTCGGCTCCCGTCTTCAAATGGTTCGCGCTCGGCTTCTCCGATCGCGGGGATCTGGAGAACTCTGATGTGTGTGTGCTGTGGACTGACTATAACGGCAATGACCATTTTGAGGTGCGCATCTTGTCAAAACTCGTCAGGAACCGCAACCTCTGGAGTTTCATTTAGCATTTCATTTATCTTGTCAATGTTTGCATCAAATAGGTATTCAGGTACTTACCTACCTATATACAGTGTTACTAACTATGTTATTTCTTAACAAGTTACGTAACGAGCCCGGCCGGGGCACTCGGGCACGGGACTAAATATGTATATAAGTACTGCACAGTATCACATATCATATATATATACATATATATCATCATCCTTATCATCACCGTCTGTCTCGTTCACATTCCTCATTTCTAGGCACATTTTTCAGTGATTCTGATCCCTCCTTCAAGTGCTTTATTCTCCTGACTATGATGGACTCTCGTTCCAACACATGTTTATTTTCCTATTTTTACTCTTATTTGAACTTTCATTAATGTAGGTACTATTAGATATTAACTACCACATTATAGGTAGGTATACAAAACGTTGCTATGATTAATTGAATGACCAAGTCACGTGGTTTTTTTGTTTACATTTAGTTAAATACCTATCCAAATAGGGTATAAGTACCTAACTTATACCCTATTTGGATAGGTATTTAACTAAATGTAAACAAAAAAACCACGTGACTTGGTCATTCAACTAATCATAGCAACGTTTTGTATCTATGGTATTATCTTATTGGCTGAATTACCTGGTTTTTTTATGTATCTCTATCTTTATTAGATACTTATACTACACTCGTACTCCCATTTTAACCACGCATGCATATAATAACTTGCCATTTTCAACTGTGTCGCAAATGTCGCAATGCGTAAAGGCATACTTTACACTGTAGGTATGTGTTGTCAGCTATACAACTGTGGCTTTTAATTGTAATCATATTTTATCTCCAGGACATGCACGCCGACGGCTCTGGGCGGCTGCTCCACGAACCGCGTCAGGACTGCGAGGGCTTCCACCTCGACGGGCGCACGCGCACCGTCCTGTTCGAGCGCCGCTTTGACACCTGTGACGATCACGATTACGTCATCGAGGTTTAACCTTTTAGCCTAACTCACCGGTTTGCCCCGCAGTGAACTCGATTCAACTTCTGCAATTTTATCACTCCAAAATTACTTCTTATTGTGTTTATTATGCTTGACCGCCATCTTTGCAAGGGTGTTCGTCTACTACTAAGTACTTATAACATGTAGTGACGAGAATAGAGTGTTAATGTTAACCTAATTTACCGGTTAACTTTATTTCCGCTAGAAGAGCTTAAACGAATATTCAAGCAGCAAGCTCAGGCTTATTAGAAGGACTATTTTTTTCAGTCTGAAATGGAATTCGTAAAATTCGTGTCCATTCTACATCTTAGGGTAAATAAAGGTCTGTGACATGGGATTAAATGTGAACGTTATTTTTCACTTACAGGAAGGCACCGTCCACGTAGTCTGGGCAAGGGGCACCGATAAGCTCTTTTCATCCCAAGGACTCTGCTTAAGTTGTACATCTGCCAAAAACCACGGCTTTATCAGAGTGCGACTCATGACTCCTGTAACTATACCCAAGCCCGAAGGAACCCAGTACCACATCGCCAATAAAGATCTGAAGGTACCGGGCGGCGATACGACTTATTGGTGCAAAGTAGTCAAGTTACCTGATTTCATTACTGAAAAAACTCATCATATTACACAGGTATACGTTAATTTCCAGCTTCTAAAAATATAAGACCTATAAACATTTTTTTTTAAATAGAACTCGAGTAATCCTGTGTGTATCTAACCAAGTATAACCAATTATAATAGTATTTTTCACAATCGTGTTATAATAGAGAGCTTTTTAGTCGAGTACCGTGTTTACCGAGTAAGGTACGAGATTAAAAAGCTTGATTATAACACTATTGTGAACAATATTTTTTGTACGAGTTCATTAAAATTAATTTTCTACGAGTCAACTGAACTAATTAAACAAACTCGATACTGTTGAAACGAAGTGCAGCTCATCGCTCGTACGCTTGTTGATATCTTAAAAGACATCAACGAGCGTACGACATCAAAGCGATTCTATTGGTCCAATTCATTACAGTTCAGTAAAGCAGCCACGTGATTGGTCGAATTTATTTTAGTTGTCTGGAGCGTATCGAAAAGTAGTTATTTCGATTGTTTCGACAGTAACATGGACTACAACTTATGAAAAGAGTGACGTTGCAGTATTCTCTATGAAATCTTAATACACATATTTTAATCGTCGAGTACAAAAATAGTATTTTTCACAATCGTGTTATAATAGAGAGCTTTTTAGTCGAGTACCGTGTTTAGGCCACGAAGCTTGCTGAGTGGCCTAAGTAAGGTACGAGATTAAAAAGCTTGATTATAACACTATTGTGAACAATACTTTTTGTACGAGTTCATTAAAATTAATTTTCTACGAGTCAACTGAACTAATTAAACAAACTCGATACTGTTGAAACGAAGTGCAGCTCATCGCTCGTACGCTTGTTGATATCTTAAAAGACATCAACGAGCGTACGACATCAAAGCGATTCTATTGGTCCAATTCATTACAGTTCAGTAAAGCAGCCACGTGATTGGTCGAATTTATTTTAGTTGTCTGGAGCGTATCGAAAAGTAGTTATTTCGATTGTTTCGACAGTAACATGGACTACAACTATGAAAAGAGTGACGTTGCAGTATTCTCTATGAAATCTTAATACACATATTTTAATCGTCGAGTACAAAAATATTTTTTGTACGAGTTCATTAAAATTAGTTTTTTACGAGTCAACTGAACTAATTAAACAAAACTCGATACTGTTGAAACGAAGTGCAGCCTATCGCTCGTACGCTCGTTGATATCTTAAAAGACGTCAACGAGTAAACTCAATAATCAAAGCGATTATATTGGTCCAATTCATTACAGGTCGGTAAAGCAGCCACGTGATTGGTCGAATTTATTTTAGTTCTATTTTAAATTTTTTTTCGGTTGTCTGGAGCGTATCGAAACAGTTATTTCGATTGTTTCGACAGTAACATGGACTACAACTATGAAAAGAGTGACGTTGCAGTATTCTCTATGAAATCTTAATACACAGATTTTAATCGACGAGTACAAAAAATAGTATTTTATGCAACTGTTGTATAAGAAGGGTCTTAAAAAGCGAGTGGCGTGGGTTGCGATGCGAGCCTTGGCGAGCATCGCAATTAAAGACGCCATGAGCGTTTTAGACCAGTTATACACACCGTTGCATACAATACTTTTTCTGCGACAAATTTTAAATAAATAGCAGACTACAAAATAATTAAACTTTTCAGGCAGCAAGTTTTCTATTCGTACTTTTGCTACTCACGCAATTTCTTCAGGAGTGCAGTTATTAATTTCTTCGACTATTTTAAAAGGAACGTACACTTTTGTCTTCACAAACACGAATAAAATCTTAATAGTTTAGGACTAATAGTTTATCATCTTTCGTCTTCATTTTGTATAATGCAGTTACGCCTGCTAACGATATTTATAAACTTCAGATTAAAGGAAAAAATTAAAAATTTAGGCTCCGAGCCGCCGGTCGCCGGTTCGAATCCGGCTCGGAGCCTAAATTTTTCAATTTTTCCTTTAATCTGAAGATCTTTCGTCTTTTCATTTTGAACTATATTTTGGTGGGAAATCGGAAATGTGACAGCTCTTGCTTATGGTTTGTTTTGTTTTTAATTGGTTTGCACTTGCCATACGAACCAAACCGAATCCGGACCCATACCGAATTCGAACTGTTTATTTTTATAAATAATAGGTACCAATAATTTTTAAACATGTAATTTAACACACAATAGATGATGATTTATTATTATTGTAGTAAATAATTTATAATAAACAAATGTTAATAATGTTATTTAATCGTAAATAAATACTTTTATTTCGAAATATTTGTTTATGAAGTTGGCACCACTGCAATATAGCAGCCGATTTAAAAAAAAATTAAACAGTGCTTTTATGAAAAACTAGCTAACCCCGCGAACTTCGTTCCGCCGTGCAAAGTTCATGAAAAAAAAACTTATTTTTTTTCAATTTTTTATAGTTATTCTGCAATTGGGGGCGAAGACAAATCCAACAAATCAACAATCATCTAAATCGTTCCAGCCGTTGTAGAGTTATAAGCAAAGGAACTAACAACTTTCTTTTATTAATATAGATGTATGAACCAAAAAAGTACCTACGCTAAACAGTGCGTTTTTGGACCATAGAGCATTGAGTTTTTCGACGATTTATTAGTGGTGTCATTGTATTTGAGCTACAGCCTATATAAATGACAGATAACGGTACAGGAGTAGAAAAATAATTTTATTGTGTTTTGGATTTTTACCGATATTTTTTTGCAGTTTGAATCAGCTATAACCCATGGAAACGAAGGTTTGGTTCATCACATGGAAGTTTTCTATTGTGACGTCGACGCCAAAAAAGATGTGCCACTATACGAAGGCAATTGTTTTGCTCCCGAAAGACCTGAGATCACCAAGAAATGTTCAAAGGTAAGTACTCTACAGCGCAGTAATAAGCCTGACAGCTTTGAACCTCTTTGTAGTAGTCGTTGTCAGAGAGCTGCACGAGCCTGACGGTACTTATAGGTACTACGCGATGTGATAAAAAATACTTTAATATGCATAAACTTTTTTTTTTTATTTATTATCTAAAAAGCAATTACATTCAACAAATTTCATTAAACTCGCCAAACTGTGACGTTTGATGGCGAGAAACTATATCAATCATTCAATTCGTTTTTTTTTTTTTTTTTTCATTTTTGTATAATGCAGTTACGGCTGTTAAAGAAGCATATGTCTTCTAGGTAGATGTCGCCACACGCCTCCCTAAGGCGTTGTAAGAAGGAACTGATTGAAAGATTTAGGGGCTGAGACAGATTGTTCCGATAGCTCAGTTGGTTAGTAGCGACGGGCCATGTAAGCCTGTGGTCGCCGGTTCGAATCCGGCTCGGAGCCTAAATTTTTCAATTTTTCCTTTAATTTGAAGTTCATTCAATTAGATTATTCCATTAGGTGAAAGCTGCGTGGGCGATGGGCGCACGACCATTCACGTACCCTAAAGACGCTGGTCTACCAGTTGGGGGACCTCGTTCCAATAAGTTTGTCATGCTGGAGGTGCATTACAATAATCCTGGGCTAAGAAAAGGTAATAACAAATGTTGTAGGTACGCATCTTTACACACGTCTCCGTTTTTGCCTAGATGCGACTACCTATGATATGTGAGGTACAGTCAGCATCAAAAGTAGGTAAGCAAATGAAGACATCAAAAGTCTTTATTAAAAGGGAATAAGTACTGTTGACGTCTTCGATTGCGTAGTTACTTTTGATGTTGACTGTACCATTGACAATAGTTGACTCTGTTTGATGAGGTCAGATCTTAGAATCCTAAACTTTTAAGTTTTAATTTCCTGTATCTGAGTCATGTTTTGAGGTATGCAATAAAGAGATTAAAGTAAAAAACCGGCCAAGTGCAAGTCGGACTCGCGCACGAAGGGTTCCGTACCATTATCAATAAAAATATTTATTTTATTCTGTTTAGTATTTCTTGTTATAGCGGCTTGGTAAGAACCCAGAGGCTTGAGCTCCTTAGCGACCTCACTGGATCCGCTAGTGTGTTTTACTAGTTTTACACTTTTGTAATCTCGATTTTGTGACTGTTGGGTGTTGTAAGTTGAGTGATGGGTGTACTATTTTTTTTCTCAAAATTTAGACTGGGTGGACAGTTCGGGCTTCATACTCTACGTAACCCCCGAACGGCGCCGCTATGACGCGGCTATCATGGAGCTGGGCCTTGAATACACGGACAAAATGGCGATTCCTCCGGGTCAGGATGCCTTCCCACTTACTAGTTATTGCGTACCGCAGTGCACCGGCGTTGTAAGTTTACTTTTTTTATCGCTATGTATAAAAAAAAAATTCATGACAATAAACAGTAATTAACTCACTCACACTCATTTTTAACCGACTTCAAAAAAGGAGGAGGTTATATGTATGTTTTTTTTTATGTATGTTCGCCGGTTTCTCCGTCAATTGTGGACCGATTTCCAAATATTTTTTTTCAAAAGAGTATCTCCCGAGGTGGTCCCATTGTCACCAAGTCAGGATCTGATGATGGGATCCAAGGGAAATTAAGGGCAACCCTCAAATTTTATAGGCACGAGTGTAGTGATTTTGGTATTTTCTATTATAGCTCGTGTATTTACTCTCGAAAATCGTAATTTTGGTGAAGTGGAACTGATGATGAAGACCACAGATGACTCATGGAACTCCTCAAAGATGTAAAGTACGTCAAAGATTCTGACATGATTCCGTTGAAGTAGCAACTAATGAAGTGTTAATTCTGAGATCCTTGAGGAATCGACGGAACTCCTCAAATATTATCAGGCCACATATAGCATCTTGGGTTTTTCTGCAATAATCAACGCATTTGTTCTCGTAAAGCAGTTCATGTGATAAATGGAAAGGAAATGTGAAAATTTTCATGTACCACGTGGCTTGCCGAAGTACTGAATTGAAGTCGGTTTAAACTTTGTTTTTAATGTAATTTATTACATGGTAATATCGGTCCGACCGAGTTTTGATATTGTCTAAACGGTAAACTAATCATTGGCGGCGAAAGGGTTAAGGCGCTATAGGTTCAGCGAAGTGAAGCGAACATAGTTTTTGAAACAATATAATGCGTCTGTTTATAATAATATGGTTTCAATAAAATACAAATAGTAATCTTGAGGCTTTTCTGCAGGGAAATCAGTGATTCGAAACACGATTAAGCAATTTTCGCTCAGAAAAAAATCACGAACATAGGTCTAAAACATATTAAAATTCACTTAAAACATTCGTAGCAAATTATGCACAATAGCTAAATATATTAACATTGGTTCTAAAAATCGGCAATATCATGTTTGAGGGAACTTAGTGATTACTTTTTTATTTATTTAAACGCACAAAAAATTAAAATTAAAAAACATGATATCCGCGCTTCCAAACACGCACTTCCATCTCGCTCACGCTTATGCTCAGCGAGAGGGAGAGAAGACCATGATACTATAGCGCCTTAACATAAACTTCTTGATTTCCAGACTCATTTGCAGTATGACGCAGAACTTATCAAATCGACAGCAGCCACTTGAAGATAATGTTTAGTCACCGATTAAATGTTAGTCATCATTTCATTCCACAGGGTCTCCCAGCGCAAGGAATCACCGTTTTCGGCAGCCAGCTGCACACCCATCTGACGGGTGTAGCCGTGTGGACGCGGCACTCGCGACACGGCGTCGAGCTGCCGGTGCTCAACCGGGACATGCACTACTCTACACACTTTCAAGAGATCAGACTGCTACACAACCCAGTCAAAGTTCTGCCGGTCAGAATTGTTTAGTTATGAATAAATCAAAATAAAATAAATAAATAAATATTTTGGGGACAATCTTACACAAATCAACCTAGTCCCAAACTAATCAAAGCTTGTACTATGGGTACTAGACGACGATATAGATACTTATATAGATAAATAAATACTTAAATACATAGAAAACAACCATGACTCAGGAACAAATATTCGTGCTCATCACACAAATAAATGCCCTTACCGGGATTCGAACCCAGGACCTCCGGCTTCGTAGGCAGGGTCACTACCAACTAGGCTACAGAGGTCGTCAATTTTAAGATCTACAATATTTAAAGTTAGTTGACCGAAGTAAAGGTTTTTAGATCGGTTATAGTAATGGTATCTGGTTAAGTCTCACCGGTTACATCGAGAACTAATGAAATTTATTAAATCACGTCATTCAACGTAATGTAAAATACTTTTATTTTATTTTAGGGTGACTACTTGGAAACAACCTGCATCTATCGCACGCTAGATCGCGCAAACGCCACAATAGGTGGCCACGCTATAACAGATGAGATGTGTGTCAACTACCTCCACTACTATCCCGCAACAACGCTCGAAGTTTGCAAGAGCGCCGTTTCTAACGCTGCCCTGGAGAGCTACTTTAAATTTGAAAGGAAGTACGAAAACATTTTCTGTATGTGACCGTTTGTTTCTCAATAAATAAATAAATAAAATTGGTCACTAAAACATGCAGACCTATCTATTAAAACACATTATTTATTACTCAAACGAAGTGCTCACTTTTCGAGATTGGTCATCTTATAAACACAATAAACACATTCGTAATTAAGCTCTTCTCTTCACAATACTATTTAGCAAAACAATAGTATAAAAAATGAATATTCCAACCTATATGATACCTAATAGTACATTACTTACCTAGGGCGGTTAAACAAAGAATGTCTCAGATCGCAGGTATTTGACGCCCGAGCCGAAGGCAAGGGCGATAAATATGCGCTCTGAGGCTTTCTTTATTACCGCCCGTGGTGAGTACAACATTTTACGTCTCTATCTGGCCAGGAAGTGGAGTTTTCCGCACGCATAGCGTGCGGTAATTCCTACTTTATGGCCAGGTATGACGTAAATACATTTGTCATACGTCAATATTCACCCAACTATGTTGTAACTTGAAAATAAAATGACAACTTTTCATTCCAGCTGGGACAACATGTCGATTTCGAAGTCGACGCCTCCTCGCCAGAGTTACCTATCTATAAAACCATGGAGCCCGCTAAGAGTGAGCGCGTTACACACCCTTTACACAGAGTCGCCTATGTCCATGCAGTGCAATCAGTCTGATGGGAATCGCTTCCAGGTAGGCAATGCGTTGGCATTTAACTATAAAACCATGGAGCCCGCTAAGAGTGAGCGCGTTACACACCCTTTACACAGCGTCGCCTATGTCCATGCAGTGCAATCAGTCTGATGGGAATCGCTTCCAGGTAGGCAATGCGTTGGCATTTAACTATAAAACCATGGAGCCCGCTAAGAGTGAGCGCGTTACACACCCTTTACACAGAGTCGCCTATGTCCATGCAGTGCAATCAGTCTGATGGGAATCGCTTCCAGGTAGGCAATGCGTTGGCATTTAACTATAAAACCATGGAGCCCGCTAAGAGTGAGCGCGTTACACACACCCTTTACACAGAGTCGCCTATGTCCATGCAGTGCAATCAGTCTGATGGGAATCGCTTCCAGGTAGGCAATGCGTTGGCATTTAACTATAAAACCATGGAGCCCGCTAAGAGTGAGCGCGTTACACACCCTTTACACAGAGTCGCCTATGTCCATGCAGTGCAATCAGTCTGATGGGAATCGCTTCCAGGTAGGCAATGCGTTGGCATTTAACTATAAAACCATGGAGCCCGCTAAGAGTGAGCGCGTTACACACCCTTTACACAGAGTCGCCTATGTCCATGCAGTGCAATCAGTCTGATGGGAATCGCTTCCAGGTAGGCAATGCGTTGGCATTTAACTAAACACGTATTTTGTTCAAGACGCATCCGACATGCATCCATAGCGCTGCATGCTTTCTATTGTTTATTTCCTTCAGTTAGACCTTGACTTGTTCATTAATTCGATGAAGTTTTATTTTGGCCGCTCGTTTCAGGGTGAATGGGAAGGATTGGCAATTCCACGGATCAAACTTCCTCTACCGGCTGAACGACGTATTTGCGCAGATTCTCACAATGGAATTAAATTTAGAAAATAAATAAGCAAAATATCATACAACCTTTTGTGATACTCACTTAGTTATAAATGTTATAATCTGCAATAAGAAATTGCAGATATTTGAGAATCATAAAGGTTCATAATAAATGTACACTTGTACATATATATACACTTGATTGCACCGCTGAAGTTTTATATTAAAGATATTGTCATTGCTCTGGTTTGCGACCACATTGAAATCACTTTCAACTTAATTTATTTATTATTTTGAATCGCATACTAAGTACCTAATGCTGTGCCCTATCAGGGTCCATGTGAATCTAATACGTAGGTACATGTAACCCTATGTAAGTATATTTTTTTATTAGATCACCTAGTTACTAAAAAATACACACGGTTGCTGACTTAAACCGGTCTCATAACCGGTGCAATGATCCTATGAGTTATATATTATTTTCAAGGGTTAGTAGGAATATATAAAAAAATACAGCATATTTCCACACTTTCGCGCATATTCGCGCCAACATGCTACAAAATATACGCTCTTACAGACAAGAATGTACCTACACGTTTGATAAAAACTCACGTTCTTCAGAATGTAATAACCCTATTTCATTACGCGTATAACGTAGTATACAGGTTGTTTGGGAAAGCGTGTGCCATATGACTAGGGTGGGTAGGTGGGGTCCCTTGCAACACGTTTTGGGCAAATTAACACTCGTCCTGCCCACGGTGTTTTTTTTATTAATTTTTTTAGTTTTATCTCGGCATTAGCCAAAAATTTACAATTTTGGTTACCTATCAATTTTTTTTTAGGTGACAGCACAAAAGTTTTTGTACTTTTTAAATCTCTAATGTATGCATATCCTACTGAAATCTTATTTTCATATTGAAGGGAAATAAAAAACAAAGTTATGAGCCGACAAAATCTGAGGGACAGAAAATAAAAATCATCAAGCTCAACTTTACGGCACAATTTAAAAAAAAGTTGAAACACCTCAGATCACAATGTCATAAAAAATTCTCCAGTTCATGCATATTCTAACGGTGTACTACATGTCTAGAATCATTTACAACTTTCCGGCAAAAAATGGTTCCTGTCTAAAATGGTGACGTAAATCACAAAGTACTTTTTTGAAACAACTTAAAAATAAAAAATGAAAAATAAATTATTTAAGACTAAATGCACTAAAAAAAATTAATTTATTCGACTAATGATAAAGAAAACATAACAAAGTCACATTTTTTTTTTTTATCTATTTTTAAATTCCCTTAGGGTGGTATTCCACTCGTCAAATATCTGTTCAAGATCTTTGATCAAATGTATTCGCGTCTCACATTTTGCTTGAAGAGTGAGTGAGACGCAATGCACATTGGACAAAGATCTTGGACGAGTGGAATACCACCCTTATCCATATCCAATATGCAAGTTACGACCATAAATAACTACCACAAATACCACCGTAAGGGATTATAGAAATAAATTACCTACAAATTCCAGTTTTTTTAAGTGACTTTTTAATTTTTAAAATTTGATTTATTTTGGTGCATTTAGCCTTAATGATGACTACGTTTGGCACCGAAACGTGGTCACTTACTATGGGCCTCATAAGAAGGCTCAAAGTCACCCAAAGAGCAATGGAGATGCTGGGAAGTTTATCTGTGTGATCGCATCAGAAATGAGGCAATCCGCAGCAGTACCAAGGCAACCGTCAGCCCTCCGAATCGCTAAACTTGAGTGGCAGTGGGCGGGGCACATTGCACGTAGAACCGATGGCCATTGGGGCGGAAAGGTTCTCAAGTGGCGACCACGTACCGGAACGCGCAGCGTGGGTAGGCCCCCCACAAGGTGGACTGATATTATGACCTGGTAAAGGTCGCGGGAGTCCGCTGGATGTGAGTGGCGCAGGACCGCTCATTGTGGCACTCTCTGGGGGAGGCCTATGTCCAGTAGTGGACGTCTTCCGGCTGATATGATGATGATGAATTAGCCTTAAATAATTTATTTTTCATTTCTTATTTTTAAGTAGTTTAAGTAGATTTACGTCACCATTTTAGACAGGAATCATTTTTTGCCGGAAAATTATAAATGATTCTAGACATGGGGTACAACGTTAGAATAGTCATGTACTAGATAATTTTTATGACATTGGAAGACCTGAGGTGTTTCAACTTTTTTTTTTATTGTGCCGTACAGTTGAGCTTCATGATTTTTATTTTCTGTCCTTCAGATTTTGTCGGCTCATAACTTTGTTTTTTTATTTCCCTTCAATACCAAAATAAGATTTCAATAGGATATGCATACATTAGAGATTTAAAAAGTACAAAAACTTTTGTGCTGTCAAATAAAAAAAAAGATAGGTAACCAAAATTGCAAAAAATTTTTAGCAAATGCCGAGATAAAATAAAAAATTAAAATTATTACCGTGGGCAGGACGAGTGTTAATTTGCCCAAAACGTGTTGCAAGGGACCCCCACCTACCCACCCTAGCCATATGGCACACGCTTTCCCAAACAACCTGTATAAGGTACTTATTTTAAGGGGCTACCCGAGGTTTTCATCGATTTTTCACCAGTTTTGAATCGATACAAATACTTTTGCACTACAGATAGAATTATAAGGTAAACGGTTATCGATTTTTCAATCTTTAATCTCCATTTTGGTGTACCATATTTTGAAAGTAATGAATAGTTATTTTTTTATGATTTTTTTAAACATTGTCTAAAAAAACACCTTCTTTGTTATAAGATTGCTGTGTGTGCATATACGAAATCTACATATTTGAGTTCGTCTCTGGTGTCTCTATAAACGTGTGTAGGGTTTTGATTTTAAACTAATTAAGACAAAAGTTATGGCCAGAAAACCCTGTTTTTTGGTCTAAAATTGTTCTACTTTGATGCCAAATATCTCGAAGACAGTGATGTTTGGAGTAAATATGGGATAATATATTGCTTAAAACTGTTGTTGTTAATATGATAAGCTACAAAAAACATTAGAAAACTAAGGGATTCAGATTGAAGGTCATTGGCGTATGGGATCCCCTTAAGTTAAATATCTTAGCGTAATATGATTCGTAGAATTTAGATACTAGTATGTGTGTATTCGTAAATAGACATGTCTATCAAACTAATATAACAAATTATATCATGCATTTTTAAAGTTGGATTTTTTTAACTACGAGTATTTATTACATTATTATTATTACATTACATTATATTATATTATATTTTTTATTACATTATTATTATTACATTATATTATATTATTATTATTATTACATTATATTATATTTTATTATAGCTTAAGTGAAGTCAATGTTAATATGTAAAACAAAGTTTCCATATTTTGAGTGTTTTTATGACAAATATACTTAAGAAGTCAACATGTAAATATGATAGCCATTATAGAAAAAAACCATAATAAAAATCAATTGGTACTAGTATGAATTCTTTTATTTTCCTCTGCGTGTCTTAGAATTGTTAAAATACAACCAACGAGAATGATTAAT
This sequence comes from Epinotia brunnichana, assembly GCA_963854355.1. Classification (NCBI taxonomy): domain Eukaryota; kingdom Metazoa; phylum Arthropoda; class Insecta; order Lepidoptera; family Tortricidae; genus Epinotia; species Epinotia brunnichana. Next base: position 22,901,074 of record OY977946.1, on the reverse strand, counting down.
AAACTGTTCCCTTATGACCTGTATTCGAATATTTATATGAAAATCGACAATTCATTACTGTTATTTTAATCACGGTATCCAAATAGTAACGAGACCTACCGGTTTAAGAGGTTAAATATATTTAAAAGTTAAAACCAGGTCACAATCGTAATTTCATTTGTTATTATTGTAATTAAACGAGGAATGAAATACGCATTTACAAGGTAGAATAACTGTTATTACAAGCTTTATATTAACTTGACCTGTTTGTTAATGTATGTAAATCTATATTAATAAAAGAAAGTTATGTTAGTTCCTTTGCTTATAACTCGAGAACGGCTGGACCGATTTCGATGATGTTTGATTTGTTGGATCTGTCTTCGCCCCGATACCTAGCAGAATAACTATAAAAAATGGAAAAAGTTAAGTTTTTTTTCTCTTGCATTTTGTACGGCGGAACGAAGTTCGCGGGGTCAGCTAGTATACAGTGTTTTTTTTAAATGGGACAGTATGGGGAAATCCGAATCTAAAGGAGATAGAGTAAAAGTGTCCAAGGAGACATTAGGTGTTTTTTTATGCAAACAAATATGGCTCATTAAAATTTTTGGTCAAGCGTGAGTTGTTCTTAAAAAATTATAAAGTTGGTCAAATTTTTTTTGACGCGGGTCTACTCTGTTTCATGTAAGGATTATTTCATTGTATGGAAAGAAAAAAATCTGAACAGCAGAAGTTGGTCAAATTTAATGAAAACTAATCTGCATACAGTTTTAAAAAAAAATAATATTTAAGATTAGTTGTTGGTTTATTACTTGAGTAAATGTTCGATGTGGCCGCCGTCTTGTCTTATGCAGGTACGAGCACGCTTCAAGACACTTCTAGTTGCATTTAACAGAGACTTATGGTGAATTGAGTCATAGTAGCCGAAACTGCAACAGAACTAAGAGAGCTTATAAAACAACTAGACGATGAAAGCAACAAAGCAGGCTTACAAATGAACACAAATAAAACCAAAATAATGACAAACAGCAAACAGATACAAATAAATATCAACGGCACCAACATAGACTACGTAGACCAATATATATATCTGGGAAAGCAACTGTCCTTCATAAAAACAAACAACGAAGAAGAGGTAGAAAGGAGAGCCAACATAACCTGGAGGAAATTCTGGTCACTACAAGAAATCATGAAAGGCAAATACAGCTTAAACCTAAAAAAGATAGTGGCAGATACATGCCTTCTACCGAGCCTGCTCTATGGATGTCAAACATGGACTTTTACAGACAAAATAAAGAGAAAGATAAGAACCACCCAAAGAGCCATGGAACGGAGCATGCTCAACATAAAAAAGATTCAAAAAATAAAGAGTATGTCTATAAGAGAAAAAACAAAGTTATAAGACGCACTAACTCAAGCCCTCAAATTGAAATGGCGATGGGCAGGACATATCGCACGGTACAAAGACAATAGATGGACAATATTGGCAACGAAATGGAGAGGCCCTATTGGCAAAAGGAAGGTGGTAAAGCCATATAAACGATGGCTAGACAATATCAAAGAAATCACAGGGAAAGACTGGCTAAACAAAGCGGAAGACCGGCAAAAATGGAGTGAGTTGGAGGAGGCCTACACCCAAAGAGGGGTCCAAATTAAATAAAATAAAAATTAGTAAGCAACATAACACTAACACAACATAGCTATAAGAAACTTACTAACAAACACAGAAGATAACTTATGTAAAAAATAGGTAATTTGGAAATAAAGGCTTTTTTATTTATTTATTTATGGTGAATTGTGTTTAAAGTGTTGTAAACAGCATCTTTTAATTTTTGTACGGAGTTGTATCGGGATTCATAAATTCGACCCTTAAGGTAACCCCATAAGAAAAAATCTAATGGCGTTAAGTCGGGCGATCGTGGGGGCCACTTTATCGGCCCATATGTACCCATCCAACGGTTTGGAAACTGCTCGTCCAAACACAGTTTACTTGCCCTACTGTTGTGGGCTGGTGCACCATCTTGTTGGTAGATTATCTTACCAAAGTTCCTTAAGCTAATAGTCTCATCCACTAAATCTGCAGCCATGTTCAAGATTTCCTGATATTTTTCACTATTTAGCGTTCCTTGGTAAATTTTGATAGCAAAAATTCTGTTATTTAATATTGCACACCAACAATTAAAAGAAAATCGGATTTGGTTGTGGGTTTCTGTAGTTCTTAGCGGATTTATTTTTGACCAGTAGGTAATGGTTATTTCTCCTGTTGTACATGCCATTGTTCGAAAAGTTCCATTCATCAGTCCAAATAATAAAATTAGGAAAACATCTATTTCTAATAGTCTGAGCCACATACCAATAGGTGCGTCCACACCAAACGCACGCTCACCCGAGCGCGGCTCGCCCTAGCGTGCGCGCTAAGTGTGGACGGCGATCGGATCGATCGGCGCGCCTGAGCCGCTCGCCCGAGCGTCCGCACGCTCGGGTGAGCGGCTCACCCGAGCCGAGCCGGTGTGGACGGTTGTTTTGTGTGGCCGCACGCTCACCCGAGCGTTGTCGGCTTTTTGGGCGAAATCAAAGGGGCCGCGGCGCCATGCTACTGGCAATGTACTTATTTATTTATTTATCGTTTTCAAATGAGTAACGTGAAAATTATTTTCGCGGTGTGCGTCCACACTGAACGCACGCTCACCCGAGCGGCTCGCCCGAGACCTACGCACGCTCGCCTGAGCGGCTCGGGTGAGCGTGCGGAGGGCTCGGGCGAGCCGCTCGGGTGAGCGTGCGTTTGGTGTGGACGCACCTAATTACAAAAATGTAACCTGCGGTCTTTATCTCCAGGTAGTAACGCTTGTACAAGTCGACCTTCTATGTAACACTTGTATTTATGAGCCTTCAATATCTTCCTTAGTTGATTTATGAATACCGATAGTTTCAGCTGCTTCCCGTAACGAAGCTTTTGGATATGCTTCAAAATATCCCAATACGGCAATAGTTATTATTTCGTCAAAAGCATTGTTTGTTTGACACACATTATGTTTTCTCGTAAAGTTATAATATCCATGGTAACCGGCCAAAGTCACCATGACAAAATGACAGACAGAGAAAGAACGGAAGTAGGAGTAGGAGATAGCATGAGTCCGCCATAGCAATAGCACAGATAGAAAACTTGTCACTTGTCAGAACTTGTCAGATTTGATTCGAATTTGAGCAGTTTATTTTTATTATTATTTATTTATTTTAATAAGTACAGTGTTTTACATACTTAAATTGGACGTCATTCATATTTTTGTCCCTAGTTGCGCTACACTGGTTAGGACGTCTGAATTCAGGACAATGTAATACCCGCTAACGTCTGGTATCTGGACGATGGAACCTTAGGAGGCGATGTGGATACCGTTGTTTCCGATCTAGCAACGATAAAGTCGAAATTTAAAAATATTGGCTTGGAATTGAATTTCACCAAATGCGAACTATATGTTCAAAATTCCAGCTTAAATGTTTTAGATATCCAGCAGAAATTTAATACTCTGACGCCTAACATAAATATTGTAGATACAAAAACACTTTGCCTCCTAGGGTCCCCTATTTTCGAGGACTCTTTTCAAGATTATATACAAAATTCAATTTCCAAATTCCAAATCTGTTCCAACCGTCTTTTAGAAATAAGCCCCCATTACGCCTTAACCTTGCTAAAATTCTGCCTTTTCGTGCCCAAATTAACGTATGTACTTCGCTGCAGCCCATTTTATAAATTTCAAAGTATATTGGCACCACTAGACGACCTTATAAAATCAAATTTAGAATCAATTTTGAATATACAGCTCAGCGACCAGTCTTGGACCCAAGCATCCCTCCCCATTAGACATGGTGGGCTAGGGATAAGAAAAATTTCTAGTGTTTCTCTGCCAGCTTTTTTGTCTTCCATCCACAGTTCAGCTAGTCTCATAGGCAAAATCCTTGGGGGTGCCCCCTCAAACTTTGAAACTGCTGGCTTGATGGAGGCAAAAAACGCTTGGTCATCCGCTTGCCCGGGAAAAGATTTCCCAGACCATCCTCGTTGCCAAAGGAGCTGGGACGATGTATGCTGCAAAATTTATGTTGATTCTCTCCTGAGCCGCAGTACAGGTGCGGAGCGGGTCAGACTTTTGGCGTCAGGTACCAAGGAATCCGGTGAATGGCTCCACGCTTACCCGTCGCCAAACACTGGCACTTTCTTGGAGCCTGAAACGCTCCGTATCTCAACATGTCTGCGACTCGGGATTCCTATATGCACTCCACACAGATGTCCCTGCGGCAGTTCTGTAGACTCACTGGGACATCACGGGCTTTCTTGCCAGAAAAGCGCTGGCCGGTTTTCCAGGCACGCCGCTCTGAATGACATTCTACGCCGCTCTCTTGCCAGCGTCAATGTTAGAGCCGCCCGGCATTTCCAGGGACGATGGCAAGAGACCGGATGGAATGTCATTAATTCCGTGGAAGATGGGTCGGGTGCTCGTGTGGGACGCCACCTGTGTCGACACATTGGCCCCATCCCATCTCCACGGAACATCCTCCAGAGCCGGTGCGGCTGCAGAGGCTGCGGAAAAGGCCAAAGTTAATAAATATAGGGGTCTCGGCGCTGAATAATGCTTTGTTCCATTCGGCGTCGAGACCCTTGGTCCATGGGGTCCCAGCGCACTCAACCTAATCAAAGAGCTCGCCAAAAAATTAGCCGACACCACCGGGGACCGAAGAGCTGGCAGCTTCCTCGCTCAACGCATTAGTATTGCGATACAGCGGGGAAATGCTGCCAGCATCTTCGGCACCATGCCGCGGGGAGACCCCTTAGTTTAGTCATAAGTAGTTTTATTTAGTTTTATTTAAATATGTATTAGAATTGGAATTATTATTTAAAAAGATTGTATTAATTTTTTTTATCTCACTGTAAAATTACGAAAAAATATATATATAATAATAATACCCGCTTTATAACCACCTGCCTAGCTAGCACACTAGGTTTTATGTCGGCGAAAATGTACTGAAACGTCACGTAAAACCCGACATAAAGCCTAGTGTGCTAGCCCCCCTGACAGTTTAATCATAGGTAAAATTGTTGCTATATAAAGAATTTGATAAAAATGCTGTGCGCACCTCTACTCTACTCTTTTCTGACTCTTTACTCTTTTTCTTGTACTTGTGCTCCCTTTCCTTCCTTCTTCTCCCTCTGAGAGGCCCTTAAGGCCCTCAGAGAGGATATACCGTATCATATCTGTTGCTGGCCGCACTGTAGGCCAAACGGGAAAAAAAAAAAAAAAAAAAAAAAAAAAAGCTGTGCGCACCGTGACAGATTCTACGTATGTATTTGAATAGAGTCGTATCATTTGAAGCAAATTCAAAAAACATTACACAACAGGTTTTTGATAGTTAAATACTTGTGTGTAGTTGAGTTACATATTTTTATGATTTGAAACTAGATAAAAGTATCTAAACCAGCCCGGCTAGCACACTAGCAAAGTGACGACTTTTATGCACATGTTTTATGTCCACAACCGACGTATAAAATTTTACCGTCATGAGCCAACATGCTACACCATCATTTACGTAAAATGTGACCATTTATATGTCTTGCACATAAAACTATTTGTTTTCCGTCAAATGCTAACATGCTCTTGATTTTGGCACATAAAATCTGACGATATGAGCCGTTGACGGACGAAATTTTATGTAGGTCACTCGAGACCCCGGATAAATTTTAACACTATGAAAACATTATAATTTTCGAAGGATTTCTCCGATTTTTGTCACAACACATACGGTTTCAGTTTCAAAACTCCTATCGTCTCCTGAAACAATGATCTAGCATTTTTAATTTTAGCTAGATCATGATTACTAACTATAAATTAGTATAAATAACGCAATGATTATGATTTTTTGCTTGTGTTGTAATAAAGTATATTACACAAATTTACAAATATTATTGATTCAATTATAAACTAACATGTGTTTTTGTACTCGCTAAATTACTTAAAACCACTACGTAAAACTTTTTGTGGGGTGGGAGTAACGTAAATAAAAGCAAAAAACTATTATAACACAACTAAATACAGGAGAACAACTGTTTAGTAAACTGTGCAGTGCTTATCATTACTCTTTAATTAGGTAGTATTATAATAGGCTTCTGACCATAGACTACTATTGAACGAATGAAATGAATGTAATAATTTTGCTACGTATATTTTACGCTATGGCATAAATTACCATGTTAGCTAAGTAACGTAAAAATGGACACAATCGTAAAATTATACGTCCGAACGTAAATATATGTCCGATTAGTGTGCTAGCTGGGCTGTAATGTGTAAATTCTAAATTCTTGAATTTGGCATTTGGGTAAGTGTTACCTACAATCCGGACTGAACGCTTCATTATTTGACATTCCATTGTCTCTTCAAATTTTTAATCTGTTTTCGGCCTTCACTCGCAACCTACATACATGGACGTCGGTTGATTTATCTCCTTTTCTCGATTTCATTACTATTACAGTATTAGTTTTCAGTAACCATGTCTAACGACTACGGTTTTAACAACGATGATTCTCCCAACAAAACGAATTCTCAACTCCATCTTCCTAGCCCTATTATTACTCGGCGAAACCGGACCGCTTCAACGTAAGTCCTCTGGTTTACGATATAAACACGCTACGGTCACAAACCGTGTAGAAACTATACAAATATTTATATTAATTTCCAGATCTGAGCGAGCACTAGGAAATCCAATAGAAAGCGGCAAGATCAAGTCGTTTTGTCGAGCAAAAGGTCACGGTTTTGTTACTCCTGAAAAGAGCGGCGAAGATATTTTTGTACATATCTCTGAGTGAGTAAAACGCAGTGTATCTATAAGTGAAATTACGTACGTAATTAAACTATTGCGTACTTAAAATTTAAGTATTGTGCAAGTACTTACTAAAACAAGATCTTGTTCAGGATTTAATTAGCACCTCTATATGAGGTCACTAGGCGTCCTCAATTGCTTCTGGGTTTTCTAGCATTCCTTTATAAACATATAGTTTGTGATATAGTGGCGTACATTGAAATATAAAACCTAGCAATTGCAAGGATTCATCTCAAAGTGATTGTCTAAACATTATAGCAAATATCTAATATTTATATTGGGACTCATTCTGTGTATCAGTGGTTGCTGCTCTGTTTAGCTAAAAAAATTATTTGTTCCAGTATTGAAGGTGAGTATGTTCCCCTGCCAGGTGATGAAGTGATCTACCGCCTGTGCCCCATCCCGCCCAAGTTTGAGAAGTACCAGGCAGTCCATGTGCGCATTGTGCACCTCACTCCGGAGAAGCACCTCAAGTGGGATGACGCCCGGCCGTAACAGCCTAAAATTAGGCCTGCCCATTTATTTTATTTTTGTTTTGCAAGTGTCTCCCTTGCCATTTCAGCCCATATCTGTATAGCATACATGTTTCTATAAAATAATTGGTGTTCTGTCTTGTTTAGATAATATTATTTTACAAAAAGAACTTTTTATAATAGAAGTGGCATTTGGTTAGTTACCCAAGTCTTTTTATAATTATATATTATTTGTAATGCATTTTAAATCTCTGGGCCTAATGCAAACATTAACACTATTTATGTCATAATATTATCTAAAGTGTACAGGACAGGACACTGCCTAATCTTATCTGATGCATAACACTACTGTAACAAGTAAACTCACATTATGTTTGAACAATGGAATGAATTGAAAGGTTGTATTGCTATAAAATAATGCACAAGAAATTCAGTACTGAAAAATTGAGAAGCCAATATTGTGGTGCTAAATTTTTGAAGGTTTTACCATCATCTTAAGATTTTGATATCATTGTAGTCCAGTGGGTAACAGCTTCTTGCATACACTATTGTTAGATGTATATCATTTATAGTTGGACCACTACAAACACCGACACTTTAAAAATAAATGTTTTTTTGTTTGAATTTAGATTACCTACAGACACATTCCTATGTCTATAAGACTTGTGTCATAAAGTTATCAAGTTAATTCAACGGTTAGTGAGTGGGGCGGGCAACTTTGCCCGTGTTGTGGTCTAACTTGCACATAAAGTTATCAAGTTAATTCAACGGTTAGTGAGTGGGGCGGGCAACTTTGCCTGTGTTGTGGTCTAACTTGCACATAAAGTTTTCAATTTGTAATATGATTACAATTAATTATTTGGCCTAAATGTAGCATTACATGTAATCTCAAGTATGTGTCTTATGATACTTTAGCTGTAGAATGTAGTTCAGCACAAATCTGTTGTGCCACTAATTGTGATAAGATATCAATCAAAGATCTAATGTTATCACTACATTAAGATTTATTGCAAATGTGTTTAATTTTATAGGTGTTGGTTCTTGTACAAAACAATGATCAATGAATTTAAAAACAATAATAAATGTAATAGCCTACTTAGATCCTACCTCCTGCCATTCCAAGAGCATTTTTACAGTTTTCAAATATTTTGAGTATATTGTGTTGTCTCTATAAATTATAAACAATTAAATGATTTATTGGATCATATCATTTTAGACTTGTTTATATGAATTCTTTGCTAAGACTTCTTAGGGTGGGCTTATAGGTATTCGCGGGCTGGGTTTCCACAACTCGACTTCATAAGTGCGCCTCTTGGGTATTAAGGGGCGGGTTGTAATACCTTGTTATATACTGACAACGCGTGGCGCTGCGCGTTACTCTCGTGCATATGAAACGCGCGCCTGCACATGAATGTGCTCGTGCATATTTTTGAACATAAGTGCGTATATTTGAACATAAGTGCTGTACGCACTGCTTAATGTGCCGCAAGACACCACGCGTCCTGGAATTAGACCATAGATTTATGATCATCTGTCAACCGCCAGTAATACAGTATTCTATTTTTACTCCCCATTGACTGTTGTCAATGGTTGTATGCCTTGCTTGAGTTATTTAGCAGTACTTAGTATTATATAGATATGACAGCGAATATAATATCTATGTGTAAGCATTACGTCTGGTTTTAATGTCATTATTATTCCCTACTTGTATGTTGAACATGATAGCAGTTCAGAGCTTTTGAGTAATCACAGATACCTTCATTAAACAAAGAGTTCGTGTCTAGAGTTACTATGTGAAGGTATAATAAGTTTCTGTCTAAAATTTAGTTTTTAGTGCAAGCTTTTATTGCTGACTGTACTTTTCTGTATACCGTCATCAACTACTCGTTGAGACGATTCTAATAATCCCATATTCATTGGGGTTACGTAGGTTAAGTACTGAATTTCCATGGCCACCTTCTGTCTCCATCATCAGATCAGCTCGATGGTCCCATAATATTGAATTGTCATCTAAACTATATCTTTAACCAAAATTTCAGTTTAATCAGTTGAAGATATCTGCTTCAAAATTGAGTTGCAAGATTCCACCCGAACAAACATAGTTAGGTACAGTCGCCATCACATACATCGGAGCAAACAAGCACGTCACAAACATCGGAACACACCTCTATTTTCAAGGCATTAGGGTGCATGTGCCGATATTTTTGAACACCTATAGTGCACCTATGTATGTGATGGTGACTGTACAACAGTCGTCATCACATACATCGGAGCAAACAAGCAGCTCACAAACATCGGAACACACCTTTTCAAGGCTATAGTTCCTTCAAAAATATCGGCACATGCACCCTATGTGCCGATATTTTTGAACACCTACAGTGTACCGATGTATGTGATTATATTTGCTAGTTAATAGTAAGCTTGTAAAATTGTATATTTCACGCCCGAGCCGAGGGCAAGGGCGATAAATATGCAATCTAAGGCTTTATTTATTACTAGCCGTGGTCAGTTCAAATTATACGCGTCTCCCTGGCCAGGAAGAGAGATTTTCCGCACGCGATTTTTGGCACTTTATGGCCAGATGTTACATAGAAATATTTACTCTTACGGAGCCCTTCAGCAATAAGCCTCTTAGAATAAAGTGTGCACATATCATATAGTTTTGATCACTTTGTTCTTGCAAATCATTTTGACCTCGACTGTACTTAAACAACAACTGGTTAAAACAATACTGTCACTAGATTTAGGTACAAACGAGAACAATACAATACATATACTTGTTATTGCGCACCTCAATTGTAGAACAGAAAAAATAGAACATATTAAATATAATACAGGGTGGGCCAAAAATTCTTGCACTTTTGAAACTTTGATGAAAATAAAACCATGAAAGTTGATTTCTTGATTATTTAATTTTTGTGACTAACATGTAATGCAATTTATTTTTTGAAAATAATATCTTTGAGATGAAGACTGCATAAAGTAATAAGCAAGAGAATAAAACTGCATAAAGTAATGTCAAATTTCCCTCCACTCAAAAACTATATAATTGAATATTATACAAGATATTCAGTGTTGCCATTTGCAAAAATTTATGGCCCACCATGTACACAACAGGCGGCCTTGTCGCTAAAGAGCGCACTTGGGCGAACTTATCTGAATAAGGGATCTCTTCCAGCTAACCGTTGAATGAAACCTCTTGCACTTGTACCGAGGGCGAATATCATTCAAATAAAATCTTACAGCGAGCACACGCATTGCGTTGTATGCTAATGCCGCATGTAGCGAAAATGCGGCGTAACACCGTGTTGCGCTCACGAATCATAAGGGCAGAAAAAGGATAAGGTATAAAAATAAACAATAAGATTATGTGTATAGTTTATTATTAAACATTTAAAATTAATACAAAGGATCTCGATTTAAACCGATTTAGACTTCCAAAAAGACTTATAAAATTACGAATTACAGCTACCGATTAGTGATCTTATTGTTTTACTGTCATTTTATTAATTGAGAATAGTTTAAGGCGTCAGTCACCCGTGCGTAACCGTGACGCGGCATACGGTTTAATACTTACAACTAACCTACAGGTTTATATTATATCGTGGACTGCTTTAACCTCGATTAAGTGAATCTAACTTACGTACAGAATTAGATATCGTAAAATATCTCTATACACCAAGATACATCGACGACACATTTAACTGACAACTTTTAACTCTTATTGCTACTACATACGGACTATTAATGGTCAATTTCGAGTACTTGTACGTAAACGATTCATCATTTTTATCTGCAAACCAACGCGTTCTCGTGACTGCATGGCGTGAGCTTTAATTACGATGCTAAGTGTCATTCGAAAGTGATACTTGCATTATTGTCCATTAGGTTGGTTTTACGTTAACAGTTTAAAGGCGTGTTTAGCCTAATGGGCTTCTAGCGATATGACGTTATCTATACACATATACAGTCTACATTTTTATGTTCACACACCTTTAACAGGGCCAGAATAACTTGCTTCGACTTCTCTTGTTGCGCGATAGTCATCCATTGCCCTCGCACTCAACGAAACAAAACGAGATAGATAAAGAAAAAGTCGAACGGCAAGTTGTGTTAGCCTTATTAGAGCTCAATTTGACTTGTTTTAAAAACAGCTCGTTACTTTAAAGGGGAAATTTATTTGTAATAAGCATAGAGTTTTTGAAGTAGGTACGGGAAGTAATAAAAAAAACATGGCGATGTCACGAGCTGACAAAAACAATGCCGAATTGCGCTCCTGATAATAAGTTAATTTTGTTACCTATATAAAACCGTGTAAACAAATTGACATTTTAAAATACCGTAAATAGATTGATACGTTAAGTAGGTAATTAATAAAAGCGATTATTCCGGAAAGGGACTTAACGTTTTTATTGCCAACGGCACTATATCTTATCTACCCTTAAAAAACTCAGGGCAAGTATTGCTTTTATGCATATTTCTTTCAGTTAATTCACAGTTTAAATCGAACTTTGGATTTACATGATTAAAACACAGATGTTTTTAAGAAGATTGGGCTGCTGGCAGTAACTAGATAAAGCTCGTGCCCGTTACGTTTAAAATAAATCTGTGAATGTGAAATATATCTATGGCTAGATCACAACACAACATGATGTTTTTATAGTAACTATTTAGACTTCTCGAGGGAAGACGTGATTTTCTCATCTGTTATGTTATAATATAATAGTTGGTACTTAACTCTCAAATATGTGAGAAAGTTTCGTTGTATAGCAAACATAAAATGCATTAAGAAAAATGCGATGGTTTAATACTTGACGGTGTGCAGTGCAAATACTGAAAAATACTTGTTTTATTAATTTTAAATGCATGCAATACGTCGAAAGCAGCGGAGGGTTGAAATAATGTTTTTCGCCGTAAGTGCTTCACTCCTGTCCATTTGTCAGGCTCCCGTTCTGTGGAAAATATAAAGTTATAATGTCACACTACTAGGTATCGTGGTAGTATAGTATGTAAACAAGGAATCAGGCCGCCAGATGTGCTAGCATGACTGATGATGGTCCTGTTTGTCATATGATAAAGCATCCGCCTTACTAGAAAGACATTGAGAAGAAAATAAAATTTGTGGTACACTCAGCGTCAAATACTTTGTAGCAACCAAAGTGGCCAAATAGTTCGGTACAACATATATTTAGTATGGTGTACCGAACTATTTGGCCACTTTGGTTGCTACAAAGTATTTGACGCTGAGTGTACAGTCGACCGCACAAGTTGCTGAATACGTAAGTACATACCTTGTCGTTTTCACTCGTTGGACAACTTCATATGACAGTTTAACATGTCGTTTAATGCGACACGGCACAAAGGTTTTAAGCCCCTTGTGAGGCTGACCGTACAAGTACTTTGATTGCTGACTGTATTATTCGCATAGTCATCGGCATCAAGTATCTACTATTTGAGATGATTCTAATGCGCCCAAACACGACGGGTTCGTTAGGGCACTCCAGCTCAAGCGGGCGGACCTTGCTCTCCATCTCCAGTCGCCGCGTCGCCGTCAGCGTCAGCGCTGACGTGTCGAGGCCGCTATATAGAGAGTGTCTTGTATACTCGCCTCCTGCATCTGCGCGAGCTGGTAGTGTCTGGTGCGCAGCGCGGAGAGCTTCGCCCGCTCCGCGCTCTCTAGCTCCAGCGAGCGGACCTTGCTCTACAGCGACGCGTCGCCGTCAGCGTCAGCGCTGACGTGTCGAGCCTGCTATATAGTGAGTGTCTTGTATACTCGCCTCCTGCATCTGCGCGAGCTGGTAGTGTCTGGTGCGCAGCGCGGAGAGCTTCGCCCGCTCCGCGCTCTCTAGCTCCAGCGAGCGGACCTTGCTCTACAGCGACGCGTCGCCGTCAGCGTCAGCGCTGACGTGTCGAGCCTGCTATATAGTGAGTGTCTTGTATACTCGCCTCCTGCATCTGCGCGAGCTGGTAGTGTCTGGTGCGCAGCGCGGAGAGCTTCGCCCGCTCCGCGCTCTCTAGCTCCAGCGAGCGGACCTTGCTCTACAGCGACGCGTCGCCGTCAGCGTCAGCGCTGACGTGTCGAGGCTGCTATATAGAGACTGTCTTGTATACTCGCCTCCTGCATCTGCGTGAGCTGGTAGTGTCTGGTGCGCAGCGCAGAGAGCTTCGCCCGCTCCGCGCTCTCTAGCTCCAGCGAGCGAACCTTGCTCTACAGCGACGCGTCGCCGTCAGCGTCAGCGCTGACGTGTCGAGGCTGCTATATAGAGACTGTCTTGTATACTCGCCTCCTGCATCTGCGCGAGCTGGTAGTGTCTGGTGCGCAGCGCGGAGAGCTTCGCCCGCTCCGCGTCGAGTGCGCTCTCTAGCTCCAGCGAGCGAACCTTGCTCTACAGCGACGCGTCGCCGTCAGCGTCAGCGCTGACGTGTCGAGGCTGCTATATAGAGACTGTCTTGTATACTCGCCTCCTGCATCTGCGCGAGCTGGTAGTGTCTGGTGCGCAGCGCGGAGAGCTTCGCCCGCTCCGCGCTCTCTAGCTCCAGCGAGCGAACCTTGCTCTACAGCGACGCGTCGCCGTCAGCGTCAGCGCTGACGTGTCGAGGCTGCTATATAGAGACTGTCTTGTATACTCGCCTCCTGCATCTGCGCGAGCTGGTAGTGTCTGGTGCGCAGCGCGGAGAGCTTCGCCCGCTCCGCGTCGAGTGCGCTCTCTAGCTCCAGCGAGCGAACCTTGCTCTACAGCGACGCGTCGCCGTCAGCGTCAGCGCTGACGTGTCGAGGCTGCTATATAGAGACTGTCTTGTATACTCGCCTCCTGCATCTGCGCGAGCTGGTAGTGTGTCTGGTGCGCAGCGCGGAGAGCTTCGCCCGCTCCGCGTCGAGTGCGCTCTCTAGCTCCAGCGAGCGAACCTTGCTCTACAGCGACGCGTCGCCGTCAGCGTCAGCGCTGACGTGTCGAGGCTGCTATATAGAGACTGTCTTGTATACTCGCCTCCTGCATCTGCGCGAGCTGGTAGTGTCTGGTGCGCAGCGCGGAGAGCTTCGCCCGCTCCGCGTCGAGTGCGCTCTCTAGCTCCAGCGAGCGAACCTTGCTCTACAGCGACGCGTCGCCGTCAGCGTCAGCGCTGACGTGTCGAGGCTGCTATATAGAGACTGTCTTGTATACTCGCCTCCTGCATCTGCGCGAGCTGGTAGTGTCTGGTGCGCAGCGCGGAGAGCTTCGCCCGCTCCGCGTCGAGTGCGCTCTCTAGCTCCAGCGAGCGAACCTTGCTCTACAGCGACGCGTCGCCGTCAGCGTCAGCGCTGACGTGTCGAGGCTGCTATATAGAGACTGTCTTGTATACTCGCCTCCTGCATCTGCGCGAGCTGGTAGTGTGTCTGGTGCGCAGCGCGGAGAGCTTCGCCCGCTCCGCGTCGAGTGCGCTCTCTAGCTCCAGCGAGCGAACCTTGCTCTACAGCGACGCGTCGCCGTCAGCGTCAGCGCTGACGTGTCGAGGCTGCTATATAGAGACTGTCTTGTATACTCGCCTCCTGCATCTGCGCGAGCTGGTAGTGTCTGGTGCGCAGCGCGGAGAGCTTCGCCCGCTCCGCGCTCTCTAGCTCCAGCGAGCGAACCTTGCTCTACAGCGACGCGTCGCCGTCAGCGTCAGCGCTGACGTGTCGAGGCTGCTATATAGAGACTGTCTTGTATACTCGCCTCCTGCATCTGCGCGAGCTGGTAGTGTCTGGTGCGCAGCGCGGAGAGCTTCGCCCGCTCCGCGTCGAGTGCGCTCTCTAGCTCCAGCGAGCGAACCTTGCTCTACAGCGACGCGTCGCCGTCAGCGTCAGCGCTGACGTGTCGAGGCTGCTATATAGAGACTGTCTTGTATACTCGCCTCCTGCATCTGCGCGAGCTGGTAGTGTCTGGTGCGCAGCGCGGAGAGCTTCGCCCGCTCCGCGTCGAGTGCGCTCTCTAGCTCCAGCGAGCGAACCTTGCTCTACAGCGACGCGTCGCCGTCAGCGTCAGCGCTGACGTGTCGAGGCTGCTATATAGAGACTGTCTTGTATACTCGCCTCCTGCATCTGCGCGAGCTGGTAGTGTCTGGTGCGCAGCGCGGAGAGCTTCGCCCGCTCCGCGTCGAGTGCGCTCTCTAGCTCCAGCGAGCGGACCTTGCTCTCCATCTCCAGGCGACGCGTCGCCGTCAGCGTCAGCGCTGACGTGTCGAGGGCCTCTGTAAATAGAGTAACGTATGCTAGGTGAAACTAAATCAGCCGTGAGCGAATCGTGTTGCGATGGTAACATGCGGATTTCACCCCAACGCGCGTTGCGCACGCACTCAATGTCGGCCTGTATCTGATCGAGCGTGTGTTTTAATGCCACGAGCCTAACAGTGACTTGTACGAGTAGTGTACGACGCATCAGAATAATACGTGTTGCGGACTCACTGAATAGCACTGTAATAGGAAGCTTAGTCATATATAGTGTAGTGGGGCAATAATCCCCGGCACCCAAGCAGAATCAAGATTCACATTCGGGAAGGTTCACTAGTGCGCATGCGACGGGCCCCGTTGCTATGGATCGAAAAACTCTACTACTACGCAAGTTGTACAACGGTTCCAGGAAGTACACTGTTATTGAGTGACACTATTCTCCACTGACCTTGGTCATTGAGCCGCCTGGACGTGTCTCGTGCGGCGGCCACGACTGCCCCGGTGGCGGCGGCCACAGCCCTGGAGGCCTGCGTGAGCCGCTGCAAGGCGGGCGAGGCGGGCGCGGCGCGCGCGCGGGACGCGGCCACGAGCTGCGCCGTGCTGGCGGCCACCTCGTGCGCGGCCGCGGACACGCCCTTACCTTGGTCATTGAGCCGCCTGGACGTGTCTCGTGCGGCGGCCACGACTGCCCCGGTGGCGGCGGCCACAGCCCTGGAGGCCTGCGTGAGCCGCTGCAAGGCGGGCGAGGCGGGCGCGGCGCGCGCGCGGGACGCGGCCACGAGCTGCGCCGTGCTGGCGGCCACCTCGTGCGCGGCCGCGGACACGCCCTTACCTTGGTCATTGAGCCGCCTGGACGTGTCTCGTGCGGCGGCCACGACTGCCCCGGTGGCGGCGGCCACAGCCCTGGAGGCCTGCGTGAGCCGCTGCAAGGCGGGCGAGGCGGGCGCGGCGCGCGCGCGGGACGCGGCCACGAGCTGCGCCGTGCTGGCGGCCACCTCGTGCGCGGCCGCGGACACGCCCTTACCTTGGTCATTGAGCCGCCTGGACGTGTCTCGTGCGGCGGCCACGACTGCCCCGGTGGCGGCGGCCACAGCCCTGGAGGCCTGCGTGAGCCGCTGCAAGGCGGGCGAGGCGGGCGCGGCGCGCGCGCGGGACGCGGCCACGAGCTGCGCCGTGCTGGCGGCCACCTCGTGCGCGGCCGCGGACACGCCCTTACCTTGGTCATTGAGCCGCCTGGACGTGTCTCGTGCGGCGGCCACGACTGCCCCGGTGGCGGCGGCCACAGCCCTGGAGGCCTGCGTGAGCCGCTGCAAGGCGGGCGAGGCGGGCGCGGCGCGCGCGCGGGACGCGGCCACGAGCTGCGCCGTGCTGGCGGCCACCTCGTGCGCGGCCGCGGACACGCCCTTACCTTGGTCATTGAGCCGCCTGGACGTGTCTCGTGCGGCGGCCACGACTGCCCCGGTGGCGGCGGCCACAGCCCTGGAGGCCTGCGTGAGCCGCTGCAAGGCGGGCGAGGCGGGCGCGGCGCGCGCGCGGGACGCGGCCACGAGCTGCGCCGTGCTGGCGGCCACCTCGTGCGCGGCCGCGGACACGCCCTTACCTTGGTCATTGAGCCGCCTGGACGTGTCTCGTGCGGCGGCCACGACTGCCCCGGTGGCGGCGGCCACAGCCCTGGAGGCCTGCGTGAGCCGCTGCAAGGCGGGCGAGGCGGGCGCGGCGCGCGCGCGGGACGCGGCCACGAGCTGCGCCGTGCTGGCGGCCACCTCGTGCGCGGCCGCGGACACGCCCTTACCTTGGTCATTGAGCCGCCTGGACGTGTCTCGTGCGGCGGCCACGACTGCCCCGGTGGCGGCGGCCACAGCCCTGGAGGCCTGCGTGAGCCGCTGCAAGGCGGGCGAGGCGGGCGCGGCGCGCGCGCGGGACGCGGCCACGAGCTGCGCCGTGCTGGCGGCCACCTCGTGCGCGGCCGCGGACACGCCCTTACCTTGGTCATTGAGCCGCCTGGACGTGTCTCGTGCGGCGGCCACGACTGCCCCGGTGGCGGCGGCCACAGCCCTGGAGGCCTGCGTGAGCCGCTGCAAGGCGGGCGAGGCGGGCGCGGCGCGCGCGCGGGACGCGGCCACGAGCTGCGCCGTGCTGGCGGCCACCTCGTGCGCGGCCGCGGACACGCCCTCTACCCGGCCTTCCGCGTTTACCGCCTCGTCCGCTGACGTTCTGTGGAAACAAGAGAACATAGCAATAGATGGGCGACCGGTTTAGCCGCCAATATAAACCCCTCCGTCCACCGGGTGCAGTAGTACATCTTGACCCATATCTCAGTTGACATGTTGCCGGGTCGTCATTCATCTGGGATCATGACCGGTGCAAACCCAGTGTCGAAACGTCAGAAATAAAGGTAAATAAATATCGCTTTAGACCCGTGTATAATAATAATTTAGATATCTTGAGGCAAGTTCTATCCTAAAAAAGTGTTTTGACGGTAGTCGTAACAATAAGCATAAGACACTGAAGTGTACTAGATGGCGCTGTAATCAACTTACACGAGAAGCTTCGCAGCGAAGACGACCGCCTTAGCCGCTGATATGAGACCTTCGGACCACTGCGGGTTGCGGCGGTACATCTTGAGCCGTGTGCCAGGATCTCCCAGCTCGGCTTGCAGTTTCCTCGCGTCTTGTACTAGAGCTTTGACGGCGGCCATCAGAGTGGTGCACGCGTCGAGGATTTTGCCGTTCACTTCGAGTTTGACGCCCGAGTCGCCCGCGCGGCTTGCTGCTAGCATTTCCTGCGAATCGAAATTGTATTATTGTCAACTGCTGTTTGATACATTAACACAATAACATAGGTATGAAAGATTTATCCTGTTCGCCGCCACGGAAAAAAGTGCGAGGTTGGCGCGGTCGGCGGCGGCGGCGGCGGCAGCCAGCGCGCCGATCTTAGAGCGCGCCGACCCATACCCGCCGTCCAGGGAACCAACGGATAACCGGCTCAGTATCTCTAAACCGTGGTGCATACACTACTGCACTGACCTCAATCTGTCCGGCGGCCAGCTCAATAGCCTTGTCCATGTCGGCGAGCTCGTCGTCGACGCTGCGCGCGCCGGCGTTGGCGCGGTCGGCGGCGGCGGCGGCGGCGGCCAGCGCGCCGATCTTAGAGCGCGCCGACCCATACCCGCCGTCCAGGGAACCAACGGATAACCGGCTCAGTATCTCTAAACCGTGGTGCATACACTACTGCACTGACCTCAATCTGTCCGGCGGCCAGCTCAATAGCCTTGTCCATGTCGGCGAGCTCGTCGTCGACGCTGCGCGCGCCGGCGTTGGCGCGGTCGGCGGCGGCGGCGGCGGCGGCCAGCGCGCCGATCTTAGAGCGCGCCGACCCATACCCGCCGTCCAGGGAACCAACGGATAACCGGCTCAGTATCTCTAAACCGTGGTGCATACACTACTGCACTGACCTCAATCTGTCCGGCGGCCAGCTCAATAGCCTTGTCCATGTCGGCGAGCTCGTCGTCGACGCTGCGCGCGCCGGCGTTGGCGCGGTCGGCGGCGGCGGCGGCGGCGGCCAGCGCGCCGATCTTAGAGCGCGCCGACCCATACCCGCCGTCCAGGGAACCAACGGATAACCGGCTCAGGCAGTCCGCAGTCGCGGAGAGCATTAGACGGCATTCCGTGTTTAGTTCTAGAACACGTTTCAATTTTAGGATATTTCAATTTCATTTATTTATATTAACAGTGTCTTGGGAATGCCGCGACTCGTCAGGCACCCAATTTAGAAAACCAAAAGTTACAATTTTACATACTGGCTGACACTTATGAGTTATGAGCTTTGATACCAAGTACCTAACCTTTATGACCACTATTGCAGTTTCAGGTTTCTTCAAATTCAATTTAAGCATTTTAGAAGAGGTCCTTAATAGTCAGGTTGAAATGTTCAATAAGGTTCTCCTTAAAATATTTAGATAATCAAAATGGCGGCTAATATAGTTCCGAAATTAGATTTCGACGCTGTAATGCCGATCTGGAAGCTATGCTACTTTTATGATTTTGAACACAACGATATCTAAAGTCCGGCAAAAAGTAAATTGAAATCAGGCAATGTTATTAGGCCACTCAAATCCGTCACTTATGTATGAGAATGTTATAACTATGGTAATACTTACTGTCAGTAAGGTCGATGTCGGTGGATAGATTGGAGACCTCTGTGACGTAAGCGGAGAGCTGCGCCGCGTTATGCGCGGCGAATATTGCCGAGCGCGCCAGGGACTCCTCGTGCCCCTTGATCTGAAACGACACCAGATTTAGATAGGTTTATATAATGAACAATAAAAATAAAAGTTGATATACACGACAAAAGGTTATTCGAATACTGGCCAGCGGTCGTGTCCCAATAAGCCGTATGGAGCAGTACCTCACTAAAATCGGTCCATTTATGTCAAAACTGTTTAAAAATAGCGCGGGCCGTTGGAAATCCAAACGAACTGCGACGCGCCGGCGCGACATCTTAAGAGCCCGTTTACGTTCTCACTAGCACCACTGGTAAATAATTGAGATAATTTAAATTTTACGGTAAATATTTTTAAAACTAGGTCGCTACACACTGTATTTTGTATTTAAGTACCTTGTTAAGTATCAAACTAGTTTTTTATGTTGCTGGATTCGACGATCTATGAACTCAAAAGAAAAACGGCCGTTTTAACTTTGGACGCATAGATTGATGAATATCTATCGTTAAATTTAAATAATCTCAATTATTTACCAGTGGCGCTAGTGAGCACGCGAACGGGCTCTTAATGGATGGCATTGATCGTGAACGTCTAAATTCAACTTTGTTTGGTACAATCGAGCTTAAGTAAATAAATAAATAAATAAATATTACGGGACAATCTTACACAAATCAACCTAGGCCCACGGTAAGCTCAGTAAGGCTTGTGTTGTGGGTACTAGGCGATGATAAATGTTAAGAGACTCCAAATAATATATACATACATATAGATACTTATATACATATATAACATCCATAACTCAGGAACAAATATTCGTAATAAATACACAAATAAATGCCCTGACCGGGATTCGAACCCGGGACCTCCAGCTTCGTAGGCAGAGTCACTACCCACTGAGCTACGGAGGCCGTTAAAATGGGCCGTTATAAGGGTGATAAATGTTTGATTTCTATACAGTTAAATTAAGGCTCGCTTGGAAGTGTGATTTTACCTCAGTAGTGCTGGCTAGTTACTTCAGTGCCGCAGCGGCGAGGTCTGCCGCGGCGCGGTTGGAGTGCTGCGCGGTCACTCGCTCGAGCGCGCCGGTCGTCACTTCCAGCGCGGCCGAGCTAGCTGTCGTCACTTTACCTCAGTAGTGCTGGCTAGTTCCTTCAGTGCCTCAGCGGCGAGGTCTGCCGCGGCGCGGTTGGAGTGCTGCGCGGTCACTCGCTCGAGCGCGCCGGTCGTCACTTCCAGCGCGGCCGAGCTAGCTGTCGTCACTTTACCTCAGTAGTGCTGGCTAGTTCCTTCAGTGCCTCAGCGGCGAGGTCTGCCGCGGCGCGGTTGGAGTGCTGCGCGGTCACTCGCTCGAGCGCGCCGGTCGTCACTTCCAGCGCGGCCGAGCTAGCTGTCGTCACTTTACCTCAGTAGTGCTGGCTAGTTCCTTCAGTGCCTCAGCGGCGAGGTCTGCCGCGGCGCGGTTGGAGTGCTGCGCGGTCACTCGCTCGAGCGCGCCGGTCGTCACTTCCAGCGCGGCCGAGCTAGCTGTCGTCACTTTACCTCAGTAGTGCTGGCTAGTTCCTTCAGTGCCTCAGCGGCGAGGTCTGCCGCGGCGCGGTTGGAGTGCTGCGCGGTCACTCGCTCGAGCGCGCCGGTCGTCACTTCCAGCGCGGCCGAGCTAGCTGTCGTGACTTTACCTCAGTAGTGCTGGCTAGTTCCTTCAGTGCCTCAGCGGCGAGGTCTGCCGCGGCGCGGTTGGAGTGCTGCGCGGTCACTCGCTCGAGCGCGCCGGTCGTCACTTCCAGCGCGGCCGAGCTAGCTGTCGTGACTTTACCTCAGTAGTGCTGGCTAGTTCCTTCAGTGCCTCAGCGGCGAGGTCTGCCGCGGCGCGGTTGGAGTGCTGCGCGGTCACTCGCTCGAGCGCGCCGGTCGTCACTTCCAGCGCGGCCGAGCTAGCTGTCGTGACTTTACCTCAGTAGTGCTGGCTAGTTCCTTCAGTGCCTCAGCGGCGAGGTCTGCCGCGGCGCGGTTGGAGTGCTGCGCGGTCACTCGCTCGAGCGCGCCGGTCGTCACTTCCAGCGCGGCCGAGCTAGCTGTCGTCACTTTACCTCAGTAGTGCTGGCTAGTTCCTTCAGTGCCTCAGCGGCGAGGTCTGCCGCGGCGCGGTTGGAGTGCTGCGCGGTCACTCGCTCGAGCGCGCCGGTCGTCACTTCCAGCGCGGCTGAGCTAGCTGTCGTGACTTTACCTCAGTAGTGCTGGCTAGTTCCTTCAGTGCCTCAGCGGCGAGGTCTGCCGCGGCGCGGTTGGAGTGCTGCGCGGTCACTCGCTCGAGCGCGCCGGTCGTCACTTCCAGCGCGGCCGAGCTAGCTGTCGTGACTTTACCTCAGTAGTGCTGGCTAGTTCCTTCAGTGCCTCAGCGGCGAGGTCTGCCGCGGCGCGGTTGGAGTGCTGCGCAGTCACTCGCTCGAGCGCGCCGGTCGTCACTTCCAGCGCGGCCGAGCTAGCTGTCGTCACTTTACCTCAGTAGTGCTGGCTAGTTCCTTCAGTGCCTCAGCGGCGAGGTCTGCCGCGGCGCGGTTGGAGTGCTGCGCGGTCACTCGCTCGAGCGCGCCGGTCGTCACTTCCAGCGCGGCCGAGCTAGCTGTCGTGACTTTACCTCAGTAGTGCTGGCTAGTTCCTTCAGTGCCTCAGCGGCGAGGTCTGCCGCGGCGCGGTTGGAGTGCTGCGCGGTCACTCGCTCGAGCGCGCCGGTCGTCACTTCCAGCGCGGCCGAGCTAGCTG
Source organism: Epinotia brunnichana (assembly GCA_963854355.1). Classification (NCBI taxonomy): domain Eukaryota; kingdom Metazoa; phylum Arthropoda; class Insecta; order Lepidoptera; family Tortricidae; genus Epinotia; species Epinotia brunnichana. The sequence goes on along the minus strand of OY977946.1, from coordinate 22,878,591 downwards.
TCGTGACTTTACCTCAGTAGTGCTGGCTAGTTCCTTCAGTGCCTCAGCGGCGAGGTCTGCCGCGGCGCGGTTGGAGTGCTGCGCGGTCACTCGCTCGAGCGCGCCGGTCGTCACTTCCAGCGCGGCCGAGCTAGCTGTCGTGACTTTACCTCAGTAGTGCTGGCTAGTTCCTTCAGTGCCTCAGCGGCGAGGTCTGCCGCGGCGCGGTTGGAGTGCTGCGCAGTCACTCGCTCGAGCGCGCCGGTCGTCACTTCCAGCGCGGCCGAGCTAGCTGTCGTCACTTTACCTCAGTAGTGCTGGCTAGTTCCTTCAGTGCCTCAGCGGCGAGGTCTGCCGCGGCGCGGTTGGAGTGCTGCGCGGTCACTCGCTCGAGCGCGCCGGTCGTCACTTCCAGCGCGGCCGAGCTAGCTGTCGTCACTTTACCTCAGTAGTGCTGGCTAGTTCCTTCAGTGCCTCAGCGGCGAGGTCTGCCGCGGCGCGGTTGGAGTGCTGCGCGGTCACTCGCTCGAGCGCGCCGGTCGTCACTTCCAGCGCGGCCGAGCTAGCTGTCGTGACTTTACCTCAGTAGTGCTGGCTAGTTCCTTCAGTGCCTCAGCGGCGAGGTCTGCCGCGGCGCGGTTGGAGTGCTGCGCGGTCACTCGCTCGAGCGCGCCGGTCGTCACTTCCAGCGCGGCCGAGCTAGCTGTCGTCACTTTACCTCAGTAGTGCTGGCTAGTTCCTTCAGTGCCTCAGCGGCGAGGTCTGCCGCGGCGCGGTTGGAGTGCTGCGCGGTCACTCGCTCGAGCGCGCCGGTCGTCACTTCCAGCGCGGCCGAGCTAGCTGTCGTGACTTTACCTCAGTAGTGCTGGCTAGTTCCTTCAGTGCCTCAGCGGCGAGGTCTGCCGCGGCGCGGTTGGAGTGCTGCGCGGTCACTCGCTCGAGCGCGCCGGTCGTCACTTCCAGCGCGGCCGAGCTAGCTGTCGTGACTTTACCTCAGTAGTGCTGGCTAGTTCCTTCAGTGCCTCAGCGGCGAGGTCTGCCGCGGCGCGGTTGGAGTGCTGCGCGGTCACTCGCTCGAGCGCGCCGGTCGTGACTTCCAGCGCGGCCGAGCTAGCTGTCGTGACTTTACCTCAGTAGTGCTGGCTAGTTCCTTCAGTGCCTCAGCGGCGAGGTCTGCCGCGGCGCGGTTGGAGTGCTGCGCGGTCACTCGCTCGAGCGCGCCGGTCGTCACTTCCAGCGCGGCCGAGCTAGCTGTCGTCACTTTACCTCAGTAGTGCTGGCTAGTTCCTTCAGTGCCTCAGCGGCGAGGTCTGCCGCGGCGCGGTTGGAGTGCTGCGGGGTCACTCGCTCGAGCGCGCCGGTCGTCACTTCCAGCGCGGCTGAGCTAGCTGTCGTGACTTTACCTCAGTAGTGCTGGCTAGTTCCTTCAGTGCCTCAGCGGCGAGGTCTGCCGCGGCGCGGTTGGAGTGCTGCGCGGTCACTCGCTCGAGCGCGCCGGTCGTCACTTCCAGCGCGGCCGAGCTAGCTGTCGTGACTTTACCTCAGTAGTGCTGGCTAGTTCCTTCAGTGCCTCAGCGGCGAGGTCTGCCGCGGCGCGGTTGGAGTGCTGCGCGGTCACTCGCTCGAGCGCGCCGGTCGTCACTTCCAGCGCGGCCGAGCTAGCTGTCGTCACTTTACCTCAGTAGTGCTGGCTAGTTCCTTCAGTGCCTCAGCGGCGAGGTCTGCCGCGGCGCGGTTGGAGTGCTGCGCGGTCACTCGCTCGAGCGCGCCGGTCGTCACTTCCAGCGCGGCCGAGCTAGCTGTCGTCACTTTACCTCAGTAGTGCTGGCTAGTTCCTTCAGTGCCTCAGCGGCGAGGTCTGCCGCGGCGCGGTTGGAGTGCTGCGCGGTCACTCGCTCGAGCGCGCCGGTCGTCACTTCCAGCGCGGCCGAGCTAGCTGTCGTCACTTTACCTCAGTAGTGCTGGCTAGTTCCTTCAGTGCCTCAGCGGCGAGGTCTGCCGCGGCGCGGTTGGAGTGCTGCGCGGTCACTCGCTCGAGCGCGCCGGTCGTCACTTCCAGCGCGGCCGAGCTAGCTGTCGTGACTTTACCTCAGTAGTGCTGGCTAGTTCCTTCAGTGCCTCAGCGGCGAGGTCTGCCGCGGCGCGGTTGGAGTGCTGCGCGGTCACTCGCTCGAGCGCGCCGGTCGTCACTTCCAGCGCGGCCGAGCTAGCTGTCGTGACTTTACCTCAGTAGTGCTGGCTAGTTCCTTCAGTGCCTCAGCGGCGAGGTCTGCCGCGGCGCGGTTGGAGTGCTGCGCGGTCACTCGCTCGAGCGCGCCGGTCGTCACTTCCAGCGCGGCCGAGCTAGCTGTCGTCACTTTACCTCAGTAGTGCTGGCTAGTTCCTTCAGTGCCTCAGCGGCGAGGTCTGCCGCGGCGCGGTTGGAGTGCTGCGCGGTCACTCGCTCGAGCGCGCCGGTCGTCACTTCCAGCGCGGCCGAGCTAGCTGTCGTCACTTTACCTCAGTAGTGCTGGCTAGTTCCTTCAGTGCCTCAGCGGCGAGGTCTGCCGCGGCGCGGTTGGAGTGCTGCGCGGTCACTCGCTCGAGCGCGCCGGTCGTCACTTCCAGCGCGGCCGAGCTAGCTGTCGTCACTTTACCTCAGTAGTGCTGGCTAGTTCCTTCAGTGCCTCAGCGGCGAGGTCTGCCGCGGCGCGGTTGGAGTGCTGCGCGGTCACTCGCTCGAGCGCGCCGGTCGTCACTTCCAGCGCGGCCGAGCTAGCTGTCGTGACTTTACCTCAGTAGTGCTGGCTAGTTCCTTCAGTGCCTCAGCGGCGAGGTCTGCCGCGGCGCGGTTGGAGTGCTGCGCGGTCACTCGCTCGAGCGCGCCGGTCGTCACTTCCAGCGCGGCCGAGCTAGCTGTCGTCACTAGCCGCAGCCGCTCTGGAATATTCCATCATTTTAATGAAAGATCATAATAATCCTGTAGGTAAAGCAGCCGTCGTAAAATACGGTGTAGACGCCAAATTAAATAACCAATAATGATGATTGATGATGATTTGAGTCTACACCCCTATAGTTTACCACCCCGTTAAAATGATTACCTACTCGTACTTATTGTCATTCTAGGCCTATTTCTCTACATATTTTTTGTATAACAGACCTTCGCTCTAAATACTTAGACCGACCTTTAAAAGTTTACCGCATAAAAATAACGTGTCAAAAGACATAGTCCATGGTTATAAACACTCTCGTAAAAACATTAATTCTATCAAAGATATATGTTAATTAATGAAGAAATCACAAAATTATTTCAAGAAGGCATCATAGAATCGCGTTTATTAAACAATAACAAGAAAGAACCGGTCCCTGTCTATCACGTAGTGTCAGATCAGTCAGAAAGTAAGAATAATGGTTTATGATATTCATCATCTTAATTATAGGCCTTTGCGTCTATTTCACTGACTGTTAAACCATTGCAATGGAGACATCGTTTTTGGTGACCAATATGAGACCGGCATGATCTTCCACATTCCTGGCAGACGACATTCATGCCAGAGGCTCTAGTTTCAGTTTGTTATCTATGCTATTACCACGCAATAAACCATACAATAATCAAAGTTCACACATCAACTTACGTTTGTCAAGGTCCTCCTGCGCCTCCTGCAACCGTATCCTCGCCGCCGTAAGGTCCGCCTCCAACACCGAGTTGTGCTGCAGTAGATCCTGCAACTCACACTCCGCGCTCAGTCTCTCTCGCTCCGTGTGTCCCAGCCTAACTTCCAACAACTATACGTGTGAAGCGAAGTCGCCATGCGCGGAGATTCCGAAGTCCATGCAAAGCGGAGATCAGTCGAAGTGGAAGATGTAGAAGAGAAAACATGCGTTAGATACTGTTCTACGAAACTAGCAGTAGGTACGGTTAAGGAAATTGTTACACGTATTATACTTTCACAACAAATACGTGTTTCAGTTTCGTTTACCCAAGTTTGGAAATGTGCAAGGATATAGAAAGCATAAGCGAACGTGCCAAAGTACTACGTGGTACTACTTTTCATTTTGAAAGAAACATTAACAAGGAGAATATAGTCATATAAGTAACATTAATAAAACAGTAATAAATATATCTATATAGTACACAAAAAATAATAAACCTTAAACAGACAAAAAACATAATTTTCTATAGCCATCAGTAACGCGAAATATAACCAGCAAGAAAGACAAGTATTGGGGGAAAGGAACCTAATTGAGAAGAGACCGAATTGAGAGCTGATCTATAGATTGAAATATAGGCAAAACTTACGTAGGCTTGATCTTGAACTTTACACAAATTGTCGAATTAATGTTGAATAAATCCCAACCGGAAGGCGCGGCGTGGGTAGGCCCCCCGCAAGGTGGACTGATGACCTGGTAAAGGTCGCGGGAGTCCGCTGGATGCGGGTGGAGCAGGACCGGCCATTGTGGCACTCTTTGGGGGAGGCCTATGTCCAGCAGTGGACGTCTTTCGGCTGATATGATGATGATGATGATGAAATCCCAACACCAGTTAAGACAAAACGAGAGAAATAGAATAGGTACCCCGTGCTCACAAACTAGAAAAGGTTAATCGTTAAACATAAAGCTCTAATAAACGTAGGTAACAGGTGCTCGAAATATAAGACAGCCACAAGTGAATATAACATGAATCCTTCCACCAGAATATACGTCGACGTAAGTAGGTATTGCAACAATAAACATAGAACGGATGATCACTCAAGACGTCACGATTATCCTAACCTGAATATTGCTTTCTTTCTCAGATAATAGAAGGGCCGCGTCTTCATTTTCTTTCGCTCTAAGCGCCTCCAATTCCTCTAACTGAGCCTTCAATTCATCGATATTTCTATTCGCTTCGAAAATAATGTTATTTTTCTCAGAAATCTGAGATGCGGAGCCCGTTTCCTGTTCTTGCATTTTGTCGTGTAGTGTTTTTATTTCATCGTCTTTGCAATTCACTATGTGGCTTTGTTCCAGTTTCAATTTGACGATTTCGTCGTTAAGCTTACCAGTTATTATATCCTTTTCCTTTTGCAGAGATTCGTAATCTGTATTCAGTTTAGAACGCTCCTGCTCTAATTCTTCTATTTTGTTTTCGAATACCTAGCAAACATAGACATTTTGAAATAACTCATTTTTATGCACACTCCTGTATGTTTATAAAATTTTCATGATTCTGAAGGTGTAGGTAGGGCAGGGCACATACCGACCGCGCGAATGTAATTGGGAGGCAATTCTATTGTTAGTATAAATAGGACGTCACAACACATAACAATATTAGAACGAACCTGTTTATTTAACTCAAAATCGTCGCTTTGTTTTTGTTTTACTGCTGTGAATTCTAACTTTTCTTTCCTCAGTTCGTTAATTTCATCGTGAAGGCTCCTTAACTCCTGATTCTTTAAAGTTAGATTATTCTCGTTCCGCTGCACTATGGCATCATGTTCCTCTCTCAAGTGTAGTAACTCGTTTTTACCAATTTCCATCTCTGCTTGAGTTTCGTTCAATTCTTCCTCAAGCTTGGAAACGTTATCGTTCAGATTATTAACTTCAATGTCCAATGATATAACTTGTTCATCTTTTTCGGCTATCTCAGATTTTAAACCCATTATAATTTCTTCCGTGTTCTCAACTAGGTGTTTGTATTCATCTTTTAATGTTTTTATTTGTGTTTCATTTTCTTTTAAATTATTTTCATAGTCGCTTCTTTCATTCTCCAAAACTAAAGTTAAATTATGTAGTTTCGTCTGTAATTCTTCTAGCTCCTTAGTTGTATCGCTTATTTTAGTTTCGAACTCTGATACAGTTTCTTTCAGTACCCTACTTTCAGTATTTTGTGCGCCAATACTATTTTGTTTGTCCTCCAGCTCCTTTTGTATTTCGCTTATTTTAGAATCTTTTTCTGTAATAACGCTTTCAAGTTGTTCTTTTAGTTCTTCTACAGCGTCGGTTTTATCGTGATCTAGTTTGACTAATTTCTCAAGCGCTTCTCTCAATTCTTCATCTCGTCTCTTAATAACGTTTTCGTGTTCATTATTTTTCGCGACTAATTCGTCATTTAATTTTAGAATGTAACTTTTATAATTCGTTTCTGATTGTAGTATCTTTTGCTGCGAGTTTTCTAGGTCTGTTTTTAAATTGCTAACTACATCGTCCTGATCCTATTAAAATTAAAATCACTAAATGAATATTAGTATACATACATCTAGTCAAGACAATGAAACAACTGTTAAGTTCTGTTAGATGTTAAAAGCTGTCATGCAGTTATATGCAAAAACGCAGATGATGACTTAGTTACGAATGTAATCCAAACATGCACTTTTTCTAATATCTACCAGAGCTAAATTAATGTCCATGCTATTTACATATTCTAAGGGTACTCCTAATCTGAAACCACATGAGTTCACTGACCTGCTTCTCTTGCTGGTGCTGCTGCGTCAGTTCTGCCACCTGCTTGAGTGCAGCTTCCCTTTCTTCTATCACTCTCTTATACTCCTCTCCACTCTTCTCCCTAAGTCCTACCAGCTCTTCCTTTACCCTTGCTAATGCTACTTCTTTCTCTTCACTTTCTTTCTTGACCGTATCTAGATTTTCCATAACTTCTTTCAGTTCGTTTTCTAACGTAGTTAGTTTTTCCTGCTGTACGGTTGTTGTCGTTGTATGCTCTATGTTCAGGGCCTCCATGGAAGCTTTAAGCGTTTCTAGTTCGGTTTCTTTCTCGCGAGCCTGTTCGAGTTCGGTTCGCAGGTTAGCTATTTGGGTTTTATACGCTTCGATTTCTTCGCTCGAAGATGCACTTTGTTGCAGTAACTCTACATCTCTGAAATAATTATAAAGTAACTTAGGAAATTGAATTTCTAAACCTTCGGGTCAGGGTAACCTGAGAGAGATATCGCGACGATCAAAAAAAAGTATTTTGTGTTCTTCAAATATTGAGCCAGTTTATTAATATTTTTAGACCGTATTTTATGCGTAGACTAATGGTGACAAGCCTTTGGTGGTGACATACGTACTTCATCCTATCATTGAGTTGTTGCTGTAGCGCTGTCTTGGCGCTCTCGTGCTGTGCTGCGGAGGCCCGTAAGCTGGCCGCAGTTTTATCTACCTCTGCTTTCTGCAATAATCAATATAATACCGGTTGTATTACATTACAACTATCAAATCCGAATATACTGTCTCCGCGTTATATTTTAACTGTGACCACTATTGATTTTGTATATCGAACTGCTGTTCCCGAGTACCCCATCACTCTTTAATTAATACATATACAGGGTGACTGGTAATTCGACCTATTCCTTGAAAGGGGTTATACTAGAGCTAATTTGCAACAATTTATGTCCAGTCAACCAGGGGTCAAAACACGATTTTTTTTAATTTTTCGAGTTTTTAGTTTGTTTGAAAAAAAATCGCCTTGCAGCCTTAAAGTGCTGATTGTGACCAAAATGTAGTTTTACCATCCAAATGGAAGTACTTTTGTCACAATCACCAGCTTAAGGCTGCAAGGAGAATTTTTTTCATACAAACTAAAAACTCGAATATCTCGGAAACCAGCGAGTTTCGACCCCTGGTTGACTGGACATAAATTGTTGCATATTAGCTCTAGTCCCCTTTAAAGGAATAGGTCAAATTACCAGTCGCCCTGTATTATTACTTCCGGAAACGACTGTTCAAGTCTATTGAGCTTTCGCGCTGGGACCATTTCTGAAATATGGCGATCGCCACATCCTTGACTATCCGATTAATGTATCTAGGAGTTTCTTGAGTGGCTAATGTATTAAACTTTAAGTACATAAACATATTTTTTTTCAATTTGCGTCTAATTGAAGGTAGAACAATATGTTAATATGAAGTGTGTGATTGAAACGTACCTGTCGGATAAGTGTGATATGTTCTTCTCGCAACTGTGTGTAGGCTCCTTTTAACTTCTGGAATTTCTCGTCTTGAATCTTAGCTTTCTCTTCAGTCTGAGTAAGTTTTTCTATGAATACAATATCAAAAAATATTATAAGAATAAGAATAAGAATAACTTTATTGCTTTCATGTTGGCATACAGTATTGATAGTTGCAGCGAGTTTAAGTTTTGTAGTTAAATATTAATATTACTTACGTTTGATTTCTGGTGTTTCAGCTGCTAATATTTCAGCCTTCTGTCTTTCTTCTTCTAATTCAGTCTGTAAAATATCAAATAAGTTACAATGCCTATCAACTGTATCATTAATTACATTATTGATCTCTTCTCTCATCTTGTATAAATTATAGTTATTTTATGTACAGTTATTTTATGTAAAAATATGGGTCCTGTACGCACTTTACTCATAAATATGTCCATATAGTCCGTAAGCCCACTCCCAATACGCCTACGTCTCATGACAACACGATAAAATGCATGGCAGCAGGTCGAGAACGATGTGCTGAGCAAGAATCAGAAGATTATCACACCTAAAGTTGGCCAAAAGTTTGAAAAAGGAGGAGGGCAGACGGTGCCATAGTTGGCACTGTCTGCCAAGTACTTCCGGCCATTTCAGGACTGACTGACTTAGGTTTACTCTATCTACGATTAAAGGGCTAAATGATGCCACATGTCTCGTAACTTTGTCACATGACGTAAATATAAGTACCCTTAAAAATTTGACCGGAAGTGAAAGATTTGCATTGTATCGTGTTGTCATGAGACGTAGGTATAGGGACTTGGGAGTGAGCTTACGGGCTAATAGCTATTATGCCAGTGGATTAAGGTTTCGGTACATATTTATGAGAGGCTTAAATCGATATATATTTTAGCACAAGACTGGTAGATGTACCTTTGTAGTGTGTATATGCGCCTCCAACTTCGAACAGTGCTCACGCATGGACGCCATCATCGTGTTTCGATCTTGCACCATTTGTGAGACCTCTAATCTGTGGGCGAACACAAAAATATCATCATCATCATCATCATATCAGCCGAAAGACGTCCACTGCTGGACATAGGCCTCCCCCAAAGAGTGCCACAATGACCGGTCCTGCGCCACCTGCATCCAGCGGACTCCCGCGACCTTTACCAGGTCATCAGCACAAAATATATTTGGGATATATTCCATGTAATCAAAACATGAACACAGAAATGAGGCTATCCGCAGCAGAACCAAGGTACCTAACCGATATAGCCTTCCGAATCGCTAAACTTAACTGGCAGTGGGCGGGGCACTTTGCACGTAGAACCGATGGCCGTTGGGGCGGAAGGGTTCTCGAGTCGCGACCACGGACCGGAAGGTCGCGGGAGTCCGCTGGATGCGGGTGGCGCAGGACCGGTCACTTTGGCACTCTTTGGGGGAGGCCTATGTCCAGCAATGGAGGTCTTTCGGCTGATATGACCATCAGATGATGAATCAAAACACATTGTATTGTTTTCTTAAGTGGATTATTATTATTAATTACTTGACTGACGATTCCACAGAATTAAATCACCTATCCGCACCACTCAAACATCAACGAGTGAGTGCTAAACGCGCCCGCATCCCAAGCGCTCATGATTAAAAACCGCGTATCGGTCCGAAAGATTTCTTGCCATGTTAGACCTTAAAGACGTAAATGACCCGTTTAATTACATTTTAACAACGAGTATTTAATTATTATTCATTTATTTATTACTCATTCATTACGCGAAAAACCTGATCCTTAAATTGCTTCTCTCACTAAACTATGCTAAGACAGACGCTATCATTGATAAAGTAACTTTTCTCAAACATGCAATGAAATGCAATGCGTCATTACGTGGTTTATATCAGGATTCAAAGTATCACGTTTCGGGTAGATCAACTCGAGAGAACTGTAAAGAAATTTCATACGAAATTGAAGGCCTAGGCCGGGAGGTAATTTTAATTTTATTTTCATTCCACTATTTGAGGCACAGCATCACGGCATTCAGCCATGAAAATTAGTTTGATTTGAGGAGTTTTTTTTTTTGTTTATTTCTAGTGATCGGCACGACCCGTGCAACACTGCGGGATTCCGAGAAGAAATATTTACCTACCTTTAACTTGTGCATGCATACTGCGTCGACGACAGGTATTAATGAATTTGTTATGTTTAAGATTTATAAATCTTTTAAGCTTTGTTTTTTTTTCTATGTTTCGTTATGATTAGTTTGTTATGTTAACATAGTTTTCGTATATTAATGAACCTCCAGGTCTTTAGCTTTATGTCTATTGGTACTATTTGTGTACCCCTTATATTTTTGTTTATGCGACTGTTTGTGTTCTAAATAAAAAATAATTTACTTTCAAAACAAAATTTTAACCGACTTCAATTCAGTACTCCGCCAAGTCACATTAACATTTCCAAATTTTTTTTCTAATTTACCACTTGAACTGATTTTCGAGAACAAAAGCGTTGATTTTTAGACCAAAAAACCAAATCGCTATGTGGGCCGATAATATTTGAGGACTTCCGTCGATTCCTCAAGGATCTCAGAATTACCTTTGGCACTTCATTGTTTGCTATTTCAACGGAATAATATCAGAATCTGTGACGTACTTATATAGTTTGAAGTACATCATTGAGAAGTTCCACAAGCCATCTGTGGTCTTCATCAACACTTCCACTTCACCAAATTTATGATTTCCGGGTGTAAATACACGAGTTATAATAGAAAATACCGAAATTACTACACGCGTGCCTAATATATTTGAGGAGTTCCCTCAGTTCCTCATGGTTCCCATCATCCAACTGGGGTTTTGGAAACAATGGGACCAATCTGGAAGCATATACTTTCAGTTGAAAAAAGAATTGTACGAATCGGTTCATAAATGACGGAGTTCTGAGGTAACAAACATTAAAAATAAAAAAAATAAAAAAATACATCCGAATTGAGAACCTCCTCCTTTTTTTGAAGTCGGTTAAATATATGGACATGACATGCATGATTAAATACTAGTAATCCTGTGATCTAGTTCGCAAAAATAACTCTATTGAGAGTTAATAAATGTATTTGTAAATAGAAGTCAGAATATTTAATAAATTTATGTCAATATATAGTAAATGTATGTCAATAAGTTGTCATGTCGTTAGTACCATGAAATTATTCATAAAAAATATTTAAACGAGGTTCTCGGAGCTAAACTTTACGCAATTGCCTCATAAACGTGAGATTCACCATCACAAGTGTTGGTAGACCCTGGCAAGTGCACGGTCAGCGGATATTTCATTCAGTTTTTTTCATGCCACGGCTTCTGATGGGACGCCATAGGCAGCTGTCGTGGTATCCCATGGCAACCAGCCGTTGGACCGACTACTCGCCATCCCGTTGGCCCGTTAGCTCTCGTCCCCCAGGCAACGCTAAAACATCGCCTGCGCGCGGCGAATTTTACTGTACAGCGGACAAGCTCTGTCAATAAATGACAGCGTTAATCTATTTATTTTGATTTTATATCATTATTGTGAAGCCGTTATAGTTTTAATTGTATACCGTCCTTTCTTTCCACAACGTGAGAGGTGCTACATATGCATGACTTTGTGGGTATCAGTGTATTCAGTGGTCTTTTTATAGCAACATTTATTTTAGCGTTTAGTGTTTGTGTTTTATGTGGTAAGATTTTTATGTCACTCCAACAGAACTCTTGTCGAAGTATCCCCTCTTCCACAAGGGCTCCGGAAATATTCGTACAGTGCCCACACTGCCCCCAAATCCGTCACTACAAAGGACAACGTGGCCTGAACATTCACATTAGCCGAGCCCACGGAAATGTGAATGTTGGGGCCTCTGGCGGCCCCACGCCGACCGTTCGCCCAAGCCTTGCAACCACTACACCACATGCTCTCTATTCAACACCAGCTGCAGCAGCTGGACCCGGCTCAAATCCATGCAATTTAGGGCTCCAGAGTCTTCCGGCCTTGAAGAGAAATGTCCCAGTATTAAAACACATTCCCAAAGGAGCAAGGAACCTTGCGGCTGGCAAATTGTCGACTCTAATCGAGTCTTGTTTGCGTTCCAACGACGCTGATGATTGGTTTAAGCTTCTTTCTTTTTCTTTCTCTGCCTTAAGGGTGCCTGGGGGGCCTGGAGGCAAATCATTGACCACTAAAGTGAAAGAAAATGTTGACAACCTGAATTATTATTTCTCAGAGGGGCTAAACAAAAAGCCTCATTCAGTTTACCGCACAATTGAGGCTAAAGTTTACGATGGTGATTTAAGGGGAGCAGTTCGTGTCCTTCTTTCTGATTCATCTCTTGCTCCGCCCAATGCCGAAACTTTGAATGCATTGAAAAATAAACACCCTTCACCGTCCAGACAACTTACGTTCCCGCCGGAACCTGATATCTCAAGTATTTTTCTTACAGTTTCAGTTTCGGATGTATCCAACGCTATCGGATCTTTTTACAATGGCTCTGCAGCTGGCTTGGATGGCCTTCGCCCACAGCATTTAAAAGAACTGACTACTTCTAGTGCCGGTGATAACGGACTTAAATTACTGGAATCATTGACTAAGCTTTGCAATTTTCTCTTGCGTGGTATGCTTAATCCTCAAGTTTGCCCTTACCTCTACGGTGCGTCTCTGTGTGCTCTAGAAAAGAAAGATGGGGGCAATAGACCGATTGCGATTGGATCTGCATTAAGACGACTAATTGCTAAGTTAGGATGCCGTTCGGTACGAGAGGAGATGGCAGCCTTCCTTCAGCCACACCAGATGGGTTTTGGCACGCCTCTTGGCTGCGAGGCGGCCATCCATGCAACGAGATATTTTGTGTTAGCACACGATAATAGCGACAAGGTAATCGTAAAACTTGACATAAAAAACGCCTTCAACTCTGTTGAAAGGGACGTAATTTTAAATCAAGTGAAAGATCACACTCCCGCCCTCTACCCGTTTCTTTTTCAGTGTTATTCTGCTCCAAGTAATCTCTTCTACGATGACTGTACCATTTCATCACAGGTCGGTGCTCAACAAGGCGACCCTTTGGGCCCTCTGGTGTTTTGCCTAGTCATGCAGAGCTTGATTACAACGCTAGAATCACCTCTGAATGTCTGGTATTTAGACGATGGCACTATAGGAGGTGATTCTGACGTTGTTCTAAATGATATCAGTACGCTCTTACCAGCTCTGCGGTCAATCGGCCTGGAAATAAATACTGCAAAGTGTGAGCTTTATCCTTGTAGTTCCTCTTCGTTAAATTCATTATCTAATTTCCAAGCTTTATTGCCAGACATTAAAGTCATAAACAAGTCATCCTTTTGTCTTCTCGGAGCACCAATTTTTCCTGATGGTGTAAGTTCAGTTCTCGTGGCTAAGACAGCGGCTCTGAAGTCCTCCTGGGAACATTTGAAGCACTTGTCAGCGCATGTGTCCCTCGTGCTGCTCCGTAACTGTTTCACATTGCCCCGCGTGACTTACACACTAAGAACTGCGCCTACTTGGTTGTTTAGGCCGGAGATGGAGACGTATGACAATGAACTTAAACAATGTCTGGAGACTGTTCTGAACGTTCAATTCAATGAGGCTCAGTGGCGCCAGGCAACACTCCCAATTCGGTATGGAGGATTAGGGGTCCGTTGTATAAAAGACGTCGGGATCGTTGCATTCCTCGCCTCTTCCCATGCGTCGACAAATCTTGTCACTAAGATACTTTCTTTAAATGGTGGCAATATTTGTCTACCGTTTGTGGAAGAAGCTATAGTTGAGTGGTCATCTCGCTTTTCTGACGTAACGCAACCAGACAACCCCGCATCACAAAGACTCTGGGACGATTTATGTTGTAATTAAATTTATTCCAACCTTTTAAATGTAGCCCTTGGGGTAGATGTGGCTCGTCTAAAAGCTGTCAGAGCTCCAGAGTCTGGGGCGTGGCTGCACGCCTTGCCTTCACCAAACTTGGGAACATTGCTCGACAATGATTCATTGAGGACAGCGGTAGCCCTACGTCTTGGAAGCAAGGTGTGCGAGCCCCATCGCTGTATATGTGGAGCAATGGTCGAAGCGAACGGGCACCATGGTCTAAGTTGTCTGCGGTGTGCAGGGCGTATCCCTAGACATCACGCCATAAACGAGCTTTTGCGCCGTGCCATGGTCTCGGCAAACGTTCCTTGCGTTCTGGAGCCCCAGGGGCTAAGCCGTACCGATGGTAAGAGACCGGACGGTCTTACGCTGATTCCCTGGTCAAAAGGCCGCTGCCTGCTATGGGATGCAACTTGTGTGAGCACATTTGCACCCAGTCATCTTCACCACACCATGAGGGTAGCAGGCGCGGCCGCCGAAAATGCGGCAAAACTAAAACACGGCAAATACGCCCACCTAGAATCAGCGTACGACTTTGTTCCGGTCGCTATCGAGACGGCTGGTCCTTGGTGTTCGGAGGGCAGGAGGCTTGTTTGGGACCTTGGCCGGCGTCTAAGAGACAAGGGCTGCGACCCTCGTTCCGGCTCTTACCTGGTCCAACAAATATCGGTGGCAGTTCAGCGGGGCAATGCAGCCAGTATTTATGGCACCTTTGGACCAGATGGGAGCCGGACGTAAAAAATATATGTATTTCATTTTCTTTATTTTAACCTTGTTTTTTTAGTTTTAGTTTAGTTTTGTTATTATTCTCTTTCTGTTTAATCGTAGTTTTTATATATATTTCTTTATATGTACCTACTTTATCTGTAAACTCATAAATTGTATCATATTTCATTAAAGAAAATATTTATATACATTGGTTTGTGTGCACTCATATAATATATGTAAGTGTTAAAATATAACCATTAGAAGTGCAAAATAACCCTTTTCCCGACTACCTGGCATGTCAAAGGTCACTTTCAGATTTTCTATTGTTTGCGTTTATGACCAAACGCATAGTTTAAACTGGTGCGAAAAAGACAGCTAATAGTACTATTAACAGAGTTGATGCCATCCTTCTCTAATTTACTGATTAGGAATGCAACCAATTTCTAACAACAAATATGTTTACTTTTACTTATGTTCTTCGGGTCATTAAGTTCGGATGTGGTGATTTAAGGTTATTTGTGTAAGGATTGTGCGAATAGGTTTCATATGTAAACTGGGTATTAATACTGGCACATTATAAGATGAGTAAATATTGTCTTCCTTTACCGACTCGAATTCCGGAATCCCGGGGAACATCCATATCAACATAATGATTGAGGTCATTGACACCGTGTTGCATGGGTCGTGCCGATCACTGTTTATTTCATTGCATGTTTGAGAAAAGCACTATACATGCCTGGCCGTGAAAAGGGCTTGCCAGGTGAGTAGGTATAGACGGCCGACCATAGGAAGGCCGGATAGTGATACGAAGTTATTTCCCGGCGTCTGCAGTAATGTACATACTATAAGTTTTATTTTTCTGTAATGTTTATTTTTAAGTTCTCTGCATACTCTAAATAATGTCCTTGTACAACATGTAATTTAATGTGTAATAGTCTTTTAATTTGTATTGTATTGTTCTGGTTAACTGAACGTAGATTTTTAAACTCTCTTATGTAATTTCAACTGGTTCCCCGCGACACAGGCAAAGCCTAGTGCGGAGACCCCTGTCAAATATTGTAACTAAACGTACTAACTCAATAAACAATTATGATTTTTAAAAAAAATTGTAAATCGTAAAGAAGGGTCAGATGAATGTCCATTTGGAGGTTTCATCAAATTGTCGACACTCACTTCGTCGAATTTCACTTCAAAGTCAACGTTTCATGTATTTTGATTTCGTCGACAATACATTTCGTGGAATGGTCATTCATTACAAGTAATTTTAAATAGTGTATTTTTACATGTCGGATGATTCATTAAATAGCTGTATTATGTCATGGAAAACGTTTTGTGATTTATTGTTTCAAATATTTTTAATTAACATACAAGTTATTACAAGGATTATTACTTATTTAAATTTAAGATAAATAGTTGGCATTACACAGTTATCTATGGCATTATGTTGAGAACGGAACGCAATGCAATGGCTTTAGTACCACCCAGGGGACACGTGCAGGGTTGTGTTGTGGTAGCTCCTGCGGACGCAAGTGACAGCTGTCCCCCCTGTGTCGAGTGAGTTGGCAACTCGACTGTCAGAGGTTCTTAAGCCGCCTAAAGGCCTCTAACTTGGCTTAACGACTACTGTCATAGACATCAGCCGGGATCAAATGCTTAGCGTGCACAGAATTTTAACCTAACCTAAACCTAACCTAACCGCCAGCGTGTCGACGTCACCCCGCATCGCGGGGTGCCTATTTCCGCTCTGAGGGACACTAATGAACCCTAACCTAACCTACTTATAACACAATTGTTACGGTTGATAGTTTTTTTTTACTGCGGGGGGCTCCGCCGTTTTTCTGGCTGCCCTAACTTAGTTAAACCCCTGTAATCAATTTCATTTGATTATTTTGTAATGCTGTACTACAATTTCGAACAAATGAAATTCGTTGGTTTGTTATTCTGCCATTTAAAATTCATACAAAAAGAATAATTTGCCAAATAATATTCCCTGAACAGTTATTCTATTAAATAATAAAAATTGGAATAATCTGGTCATGACATAAAATTACACCAAATAATAATTCGTTACTTGATGAAATAATAATTTGTTACATGAAACGTTTTCGATGAAATGAAATTCGATGAAAAGTTTGTCGACAAAACAAGGGACACCCCCATTTGGAATATGAGCTAAAACAACAGCGATGCTTACCGCATTCTCTTGAGCTCGTTCTGTAGGTGATCGATCAGCCTGTCTCGCTCCACCACAGGGTCGGGCTGCGGCGAAGGAGTGGTGCGGGTGTCGATCACATCTGAATTGTCTGGGGTCGTAGCCTGGGTACAAAAATCAAAAGATTTTTAAAAAACCCAACTTCTTTTTTCAAATATTCCATCAAGCCGTTTGAACTGTGGCCCGTCAAATAGAATTTTCTTGTCCACATACGCTCCAAAAACATAACCCTCCTTCTGGGGCAGTCGGGTAAAAATCAACAACAACTGAATATATTTACGGATAATTTTATCAAACAAATTCTGACGGAGACTAACCGTAAAGAGAGTTCAACCATTTGATATAAAATCTCAGTTAAGGCAGGCAAAGATATTCTTCAAGCAATGTTTTATAATAGACTGCCAGCACGGGCTTCACCTACATTTTGCAGAGAATTGAGGCAAAACCGCGGGATACAATATAGCCTATGTTCAACCAGAATAGTACATTATGATACAAGTGTGCTAAGTTGGTCATTACACTCGAGTCGGTAAGGCGAAGGCTTAATGGAGACGAGAAGTGTAATGACCAATGCTCACGTGTTTCATACGACGTTTTTCAACACATTTGCGAGGAAAAAAAAATAATAATAATGAAAATGTTAAAAGATATGTAATGAATAGGCACTAGTGCGATAATGTAATGTAAAAGTCACGGCATGGGTAATATTCTGCATTATTTTGCTAATATTTAAAAAGATATGTAATGAAAAGGCACTAGTGCGATAATGTAATGTAAAAGGCACGGCATGGGTAATATTCTGCATTATCAGTGTAAATACGCTGTAATAAGACCTACTTTACGAGCAGGTGTGTTGAAAAGTCTATTTATAAACAGTTGAATTTTTTTTTTTAATCGGAACAGTAGCTCCCGGACATGAGAATAGGGGTGATGACTTAGATTTTTTTAAGATGCCATTCGAACCGGTTTTTGGATAGGAATAAATGTTTGTATGGGAGCAACTACAATTAAAGAACATTAATACCCAAAAAATTTAGACAAAGATTGACCTCGCTGGCGGCAGGCGAAACGCTTCATACTAATTGTCACACAGGTATGACGTCATAACTGCTATTTGTACTAATCGTGGTATGGAAAATCAAGTAAATTGCTGTTTAGGTCGCGAAATACTGCGATTAGGTACATAGTTGTCGTACAATTTTGTTTCTATAAAAGCATAAGGATTATATTGGTAACTTTAAATTTACTCTTGGACAATAAAAAAAAATGCATATTTTTTCTAAACTGTCATGGTATCAAGTATGGGTATGTAGGATCTTTTTATGATTTTAATTATATTTTATAATTTACTAGTGACCCACCCCGGCTTCGCACGGGTAATACATGCATGTATTATACATATAAACCTTCCTCTTGAATCACTCTATCTATTAAAAAAAAACATCAAAATCTGTTGCGTAGTTTTAAAGATCTAAGCATACATAGGGACAGACAGACAGACAGCGGTAAGCGACTTTGTTTTATACTATGTAGTGATACTTAACTAGCGACCCGCCCCGGCTTCGCACGGGTGCAATGCTGATACTAAATATATATGTATTATACATATAAACCTTCCTCTTGAATCACTACCTCATCTATTAAAAAAAAACTGTTTTAAAGATCTAAGCATACATAGGGAAGAACAGACAGCGGGAAGCGACTATGTTTATCGTTTTGTAGCGACTATGTAGTGATTACAATAATTTGATGGTTTAATATCCATTTAGCTGCACTACGTTATCAATTTTAACATTATAGTGGGCTCGGGGAACCTTGATCCCTATGACAGCTGTCATCTCAGTACAATTTTACGTTTTAAGGTTACAAATTGTACGAAGATGACAGCTGTGATAGGGATCAAGGTTCCCCGAGCCCACGATAGGCATCATGCCTCATCATCATCATCATATCAGCCGAAAGACGTCCACTGCTGGACATAGACCTCCCCCAAAGAGTGCCAAAATGACCGGTCCTGCGCCACCCGCATCATGCCTATTATCCTTTTAATATATTAGTATAGAAGTACGGATGACATAATTTACCAAGCTGAATGTGTCTGAGGTGTCGATGAGCGAGCCCACGGAGTCCACTTCGTCGAGCTGCGGTTCCGGGATGGACACCACCGGGGTTACGTACGTTCCAAAGTCGCTCTGTAACACAAATCGATTGATAGAAAACCGGCCCAGTGCGAGTCGGACTCGCGCACGAAGTGTTCCATACCATTATATATAAAAACGACAAAAAAAACACGTATGTATGGGAGCCCCCTTAAATATTTATTTTATTCTATTTTTTGTATTTGTTGTTATAGCGGCAACAGAAATACATTGTCTGTGAAAATTTCAACTGTCTAACTATCACGGTTCATGAGATACAGCCTGGTGACAGACGGACGGACAGCGGAGCCTTAGTAATAGGGTCCCGTTTTACCCTTTGGGTACGGAACCCTAGAAAGAAGTTAAACAGGCATTAGGAAAGGAAAATTGGATGGTAATAAAAGTTTCTATCACAAATTTTATTTTAGTTACGGTCGAGGAAAATGAAGATTTGGCACATGTCAACTCCATCTAAAGAAAAATGTTTTGATTTAAACTGTTTCATCATCATCATTACTTAAGAGCCTTGCTCTTGACGGTGGAGTAACCGCCACTTTTCTCTGTCCATTGCCAGCCTCTTTCTACTTACATGAAATAGAGCTACAATCTTTTACTTTTAAGATTTTGAGAGCTATAAGGTGTTGGGGAAAACGCCCGTTTGATTCCGTTGATTTGAATGACGTTAAGGTCCAAAAGTGCTAAACATTCAACTTCCTCGACTGTACAAGCTTTTATTGGCGACTACTTTTTTTACGCAGAAATTGACGTTGATAGGGTTCCAATGAGACCTGTATCTTGTGTAATTGAGGAGTTACCTTGGCCACCTTTCGTCTCCATCATCAGACCAGCTTCGAGCTTCGTGATGCCGGGAAGTTTGTCAAAATAAATTTGCAAGATTGGACCCGCACATTCTAACGGAGAACGACCGAATTAACAAGGCAAGTTAATATTACACAGTAGCTCTGAAGCGCTAGTATAAGTTTTATCGATATATATACGTTTTCGAACGCGTTTGCGTTTAGTTTCAATTTGTATGGCAACGCGTAGTTCCTAATATTTACCACCAGAGGCGCTGTTCGCTTTGCCATACAAATTGAAACTAAACGTAAACGCGTTCGAAAACGTATTGTGTCGATAAAACTTATACTAGAGCCTCTGGTATTAGTTTTATCGATGCATATACGTTTTCGGACGCGTTTGTGTTTTGTTCATTTGTATGGCAACTATTGGGTACTACGCTTTGCTATACAAACTGAGGCTCTAGTATACGTTTTATCGATACAATACGTTTTAGAACGCGTTTGCGTTTAGTTTCAATTTGTATGGCAACGCGAACAGCGCCTCTGGTGGTAACTATTAGGAACTACGCGTTGCTATACAAATTGAAACTAAACGCAAACGCGTTCGAAAACGTAGATGTACCGATACAACTTATACTAGAGCTACAGGTTATGAAAAATAAGTTAAACAGGGATATAGAAGGCATAGTAAAAAGGAACTTTTTTCATAACAGAGACGATGACATGAAAAAGCGGCCAAGTGCGAGTCGGACTCGCACATGAAGGGTTCCGTGAAATAAATTGCGGTTTACGATTACGTATTAAAAAAAACTACTTATTAGATCTCGTTCAAACCAATTTTCGGTGGAAGTTTACATGGTAATGTACATCATATATTTTTTTTAGTTTTATAATTCTCTTATTTTAGAAGTTACAGGGGGGGGGGGGCACACATTTTACCACTTTGGAAGTGTCTCTCGCGCAAACTATTCAGTTTAGAAAAAAATGATGTTAGAAACCTCAATATCATTTTTGAAGACCTATCCATAGATACCCCACACGTATGGGTTTGATGAAAAAAAAAAATTTGAGTTTCAGTTCTGAGTACGGGGACCCCTAAAACTTAATGTTTTTTTTTCGATTTTTGTGTAAAAATCTTAATGCGGTTCACAGAATACATCTACTTACCAAGTTTCAACAGTATAGCTCTTATAGTTTCGGAAAAAAGTGGCTGTGACATACGGACGGACAGACAGACAGACGGACGGACATGACGAATCTATAAGGGTTCCGTTTTTTGCTATTTGGCTACGGAACCCTAATAAAAATCGAAATAATGGGTACATAATATTTAACCCCCGACGGAAAAAGAGGGTGTTATAAGTTTGACGTGTCAGCTTTCGGATAAAAAAAACCGCATTCAAGGTCGAGATGGTTCGTACGTTTCAACGAAATCGGTTCAGCCGTTTTCGAGATATCGAATTTAGAAATGAAAATGTCGGGGGTTTTTCAACTTTGTTAAGTTGTAGTTATCTGTCTTTACCTGAATAAGGAAATTAGGTGGGTTAGAGGGCAGCAAGGGAAGCGTCAGCAGATTCCGGTAGTACTGCAGGCTGCTCGCGTGTTTGTAGAACGAACTCAGCTTCTTGAACTGCTGCCGGAATCTAACGAAAAAAAAATGCTACTTAAGGAAATGACTTATCATTTACAAAAAGGTATTTGAGGGCGAATATTCAGCGTTTATAAAGCGTTTTTTTTTCGTCATTGCCATCGCCAGCAAACACTATTAAAAGAGACGAATATCAGAGTCCACTTCTGATGAAGACGTAATCCAATACCGGTGCTGAGCCGACAATGACGTTAGAACCGGGCGGTTCAAACGCTCGGAGATTGGCCCTTGACAGCCAGTAAAAATAAATTATTCTTACGTTACCTATAAATGAAACTCTATAAAATGCTCAGAAAACATCACGCAGACACGCTTCAATCTTATTTTTGTTATGTGAATAATTTTGAAATACACAAATATCAAGAAACGGACGCTTTGTGACCGCAGAAAATCGTGACGTCATTTGCAAGTATTTCCCTACATACTTTATACATTTCGTTCGTCTTCGCCAAAACTTCTAAATACTACGACCAACGACTGTAGTCTTTAAAATAGCCTATCTACCTATTGCGGTCACATAAACAGTAGCTCTAGTTTTATCGACACATATACGTTTTCGAACGCGTTTGCGTTTAGTTTCAATTTGTATGGCAGCGCGTAGTTCCTAATAGTTACCACCAGAGGCGCTGTTTCAAACGCGTTCGAAAACGTATTGTATCAATAAAACTTATACTAGAGCCTCAGGCTACCGCAGGCGTCGCTCACCGAATGCTGCCGACTACCGTCTTATTTGCACTGTAGCGGTCAATTGAATTGCAGTCGTAGATCTGCGACGAGTCCTGCGCGCACGGGATCAGCGCCGCCAGCCGACATTGCCCGCTGGTCATCGAGTTGTGTAACCGCTCTTGATGTTACCTCTCCCGGTGGCCGGCGAGCGTGTCCGCGGGCAGCGACGCGTGCAGCCGGAACAGCAGGCGCACGTTGCAGTCGTAGATCTGCGACGAGTCCTGCGCGCACGGGATCAGCGCCGCCAGCCGACATTGCCCGCTGGTCATCGAGTTGTGTAACCGCTCTTGATGTTACCTCTCCCGGTGGCCGGCGAGCGTGTCCGCGGGCAGCGACGCGTGCAGCCGGAACAGCAGGCGCACGTTGCAGTCGTAGATCTGCGACGAGTCCTGCGCGCACGGGATCAGCGCCGCCAGCCGACATTGCCCGCTGGTCATCGAGTTGTGTAACCGCTCTTGATGTTACCTCTCCCGGTGGCCGGCGAGCGTGTCCGCGGGCAGCGACGCGTGCAGCCGGAACAGCAGGCGCACGTTGCAGTCGTAGATCTGCGACGAGTCCTGCGCGCACGGGATCAGCGCCGCCAGCCGACATTGCCCGCTGGTCATCGAGTTGTGTAACCGCTCTTGATGTTACCTCTCCCGGTGGCCGGCGAGCGTGTCCGCGGGCAGCGACGCGTGCAGCCGGAACAGCAGGCGCACGTTGCAGTCGTAGATCTGCGACGAGTCCTGCGCGCACGGGATCAGCGCCGCCAGCCGACATTGCCCGCTGGTCATCGAGTTGTGTAACCGCTCTTGATGTTACCTCTCCCGGTGGCCGGCGAGCGTGTCCGCGGGCAGCGACGCGTGCAGCCGGAACAGCAGGCGCACGTTGCAGTCGTAGATCTGCGACGAGTCCTGCGCGCACGGGATCAGCGCCGCCAGCCGACATTGCCCGCTGGTCATCGAGTTGTGTAACCGCTCTTGATGTTACCTCTCCCGGTGGCCGGCGAGCGTGTCCGCGGGCAGCGACGCGTGCAGCCGGAACAGCAGGCGCACGTTGCAGTCGTAGATCTGCGACGAGTCCTGCGCGCACGGGATCAGCGCCGCCAGCCGACATTGCCCGCTGGTCATCGAGTTGTGTAACCGCTCTTGATGTTACCTCTCCCGGTGGCCGGCGAGCGTGTCCGCGGGCAGCGACGCGTGCAGCCGGAACAGCAGGCGCACGTTGCAGTCGTAGATCTGCGACGAGTCCTGCGCGCACGGGATCAGCGCCGCCAGCCGACATTGCCCGCTGGTCATCGAGTTGTGTAACCGCTCTTGATGTTACCTCTCCCGGTGGCCGGCGAGCGTGTCCGCGGGCAGCGACGCGTGCAGCCGGAACAGCAGGCGCACGTTGCAGTCGTAGATCTGCGACGAGTCCTGCGCGCACGGGATCAGCGCCGCCAGCCGACATTGCCCGCTGGTCATCGAGTTGTGTAACCGCTCTTGATGTTACCTCTCCCGGTGGCCGGCGAGCGTGTCCGCGGGCAGCGACGCGTGCAGCCGGAACAGCAGGCGCACGTTGCAGTCGTAGATCTGCGACGAGTCCTGCGCGCACGGGATCAGCGCCGCCAGCCGACATTGCCCGCTGGTCATCGAGTTGTGTAACCGCTCTTGATGTTACCTCTCCCGGTGGCCGGCGAGCGTGTCCGCGGGCAGCGACGCGTGCAGCCGGAACAGCAGGCGCACGTTGCAGTCGTAGATCTGCGACGAGTCCTGCGCGCACGGGATCAGCGCCGCCAGCCGACATTGCCCGCTGGTCATCGAGTTGTGTAACCGCTCTTGATGTTACCTCTCCCGGTGGCCGGCGAGCGTGTCCGCGGGCAGCGACGCGTGCAGCCGGAACAGCAGGCGCACGTTGCAGTCGTAGATCTGCGACGAGTCCTGCGCGCACGGGATCAGCGCCGCCAGCCGACATTGCCCGCTGGTCATCGAGTTGTGTAACCGCTCTTGATGTTACCTCTCCCGGTGGCCGGCGAGCGTGTCCGCGGGCAGCGACGCGTGCAGCCGGAACAGCAGGCGCACGTTGCAGTCGTAGATCTGCGACGAGTCCTGCGCGCACGGGATCAGCGCCGCCAGCCGACATTGCCCGCTGGTCATCGAGTTGTGTAACCGCTCTTGATGTTACCTCTCCCGGTGGCCGGCGAGCGTGTCCGCGGGCAGCGACGCGTGCAGCCGGAACAGCAGGCGCACGTTGCAGTCGTAGATCTGCGACGAGTCCTGCGCGCACGGGATCAGCGCCGCCAGCCGACATTGCCCGCTGGTCATCGAGTTGTGTAACCGCTCTTGATGTTACCTCTCCCGGTGGCCGGCGAGCGTGTCCGCGGGCAGCGACGCGTGCAGCCGGAACAGCAGGCGCACGTTGCAGTCGTAGATCTGCGACGAGTCCTGCGCGCACGGGATCAGCGCCGCCAGCCGACATTGCCCGCTGGCGGTCATCGAGTTGGCGCGCGCATTGCCCAGGCTGTCGAATACTGAAAGAGAATTAAACGAGGCACATAACTACCAGCTTTTTAGTAAATATCGGTTGTCTTTCTATAGCTATCATACTCGCTCTAGCATCTGAGAGTATATTAGACATCAATAAGTTTCTCTCAGTCAAAAATGTAATTTGTCGTACAAGGTTTTGCTGCCGGCTTTACTTATTTGCCACATTCATCAACTACTTGTTGCTTTATCTTGTGGAATTCCTATAGCCTCTTTCCCTCCCCATCATCAAACCATTATCATCATTATAAGCCGATGAAAATCCAAGACCATTCGTTATGGTTTTATTACGACTTCCGAAAGTCGAGTTCAGGACGAGTTCTAAATAAGTTTAGAAGAGACCAGACCAGACCAGACTTGATATGTATGATTTCTGGAAGATACATAGAGAGATCTCTCTCCGTGACTAGAGATCGAGGTCCTTTATTATTGATTAGATTCGAAGGTTTCAGAAGCGTCCGGCTTAAACAACTGTAAACTTTGTAATATATCTATTGTAGCTACTCAAACCAACATATTCATATTCATTTATTTGCTGCAACCATGGTATTTACAGGATGTTCTTACAATTAATCAGTACAGACATGGACCCTACTAGGGTGTAGCAACATGTTTAAATACTAAACTAACCTAAACATACATATATTTAAAAAAATCAACATAATGTTATATTTATATAAAATCTGCACATTAGATAACAACATACCTACTTGATTGCATTTGCACCATCTATTAAATTGTTAAAATTTAATGGCCCATGAACTCCTGCAGCGAGTATGGGCATTCAGTTAGGAGGTAAGTTTTAAGTTTATTAACAAAAGTGTTATACTGGCTAAAGTCGCGGAAGTCCACTGCATGCGAGTAATGCATGATCGATAGTTGTGGCGTTTTCTGGTGGAGGCTTATGCCCAGCAGAGAACGGCTGTCGATGACTAGTCACTGGGAAGGTTGATGGCACACAATTTAGCGGATTAATTAGAAGGTGACTAGATGTGCACAACCCTGGACACTAAGTTGGCAGAATAATATTCTATGACGGGACAATCATGATCTTCAGTAATAAGGAAAACGACCTAAATAGAAGAAGAATCATTATTGTCATCAGCCTGTAGGTATTCCCACTGTTGCTGTAGGGCATATCATTTATTTCCTGTTCAATTAATATTTAAGGGCCTACCCTTATATTTTTAAAATAAACAGTTGATTCATCTTGTTTGTCGTCACGTCATTAACATGACCATGGTCTTCTGCACGCCGTCTCTTTCTCTACCATATTTATCTAAAAGAAGATCGAGAAGAGTATCTTCAAAAGCTGTTCAATTATGGATGACCTTAGAAATCACATGAAGAATTGACTGCATGTGCGTAAGCAATCGTATACTCGTATTAACAATTCGATATTTTCCGTTGTAATGCACTTGAATAAACAACTAAATCAAGGCTTTATATTGTGGGTATCCACAAATTGTATACTTAGTATGTTTTTGGTGTCTACGTATCCGGTTCCATGGTGTAATGGTGAGCACTCTGGACTTTGAATCCAGCGATCCGAGTTCAAATCTCGGTGGAACCTGACTTTTTGACATTCGTAAAAACAAAAGAAAAATATAGTACTTCGATTAGCGCTTCAGATAAATTACCAAAAATGTAGGTTCCACCGAGATTTGAACTCGGATCGCTGGATTCAAAGTCCAGAGTGCTCACCATTACACCATGGAACCTCCTGACAACATTAATGAAAAACTCAGACGCACCGCAGCAACTAGTATGAACACAATAGGTTAAACTTCGTTTCTTATAAGCTGCGGGATTTTATTGTAGATTCTAATAGACATTGCGTAAGGGCCTTTACTGAACATTGTTAGTTTAGCGGGAACTGCTTGAATTATTTTATTGCGATGCCGTAAGTTGTGTGCATGAGAGTTGAAGTTTTCCGGTTTGGGATACAGACTAGGATATTTATGGACAAATTTGCACGTTTCCAATATGTACAGAGATGTGAGGGTAAGAATTTTTAATCTACAGAAGTGTGGTCTGCAACTCTCTTCATTTCTTATGTTGCTGAGAACTCTTACGCATCTTTTCTGCAATAAAAATAGATCTTTGGCATTTGCACTACTGCCCCACAACATTATTCCATATTGCAACCATGATTGGGCAAAAGCATGGTAGGCACATATAGCAGTTTTCAAGTTGGTATTTATCAATATTTGTCTCAGGGCATAAGCAAATCTAGATAATTTTATCGATATTTTATCAATGTGGACTTTCCAGCTTATATGTTCGTCGATGTTTAAACCAAGCAGTGGACAGGTGTTGGCAGTTTCTAATTTGTTATTTTGGTAGGAATAGTTAATATTTAACGCTGTTCTCTGGTGGGGTCTAAACTGTATTATGTTAGTTTTTTGCAAATTTAGGTTCAGATTGTGATCTTCAAGCCAAGGTAAAATTGTATCAAATATAATATTCATCATTCACATACAACACCATAGACAGTTAAATAAATGTAGAAAAATACGAACCTGCTGCTTGCAGATTCAGTATATCATCCATGTAATCGAATAGCTCGACGCATAACTGGAAGCTGCAAAAACCAAGTGATATTGTTTTTATATTGCCTATCAATTCAGAATGCCAAACATACGGTAATTAAAATAATAGGTCAAAGGAGACTCACTAGTTGTTGACATCGTTTTCAGCAATGGCGTCGAGCTCGTCAGCAGTGAGTTGCATGTTGCCCGGGAAGCGAGGGTTGCGCGCGTGAAACTTTAGTTTGCATACCAGCAGAGAGCAGTACAGGTGGACGAGTCGGCCGTAGCCTTCACGAAGGTGGACCTGGAATAAGAGCTTTATCAGCATGGTTCAGGTTCCTGAACGAATGGCTAGCTGTCGACAGGACAGATAACTCTGACAATCTTTGCCTTTAGTGTCGGTGGTGAAGATTCGCTTTGGGTCATCAGCATAGTTGAATCCTTCAGAAATAGGCGCCAACCTCTCAAATCTGAATTCGAGCCCGTTTATAGTGCCATTAAGATCTCCAGCCATGTGGATTTGGTGGATTGGCACGGCAGCGCGTGCATACCAGCGCGAAGCGAAAATGCGAGCTATTCCCAGTAGCCCGCAGTGCCCGCACCCGTTCGATCTGTGGACTACTGAGTTTTTTTTCCAGTAGTCCGCACTGCCAACAGTTAGTAATGATAACTTCTCACTAGTCCGACCCAAAGAGAATATTGTATATGTCCGACCTTGCAGACTTGCAGTGTCAAGGCCGATAGGCACTGACAGCGGTGGCGGTACCGGTTGTAGTGTTCGAGCTAATACGAAAGGATCCGCACAATGTATTCTGTGCGGACCCTTTCGTATTAGGTCGAACATTACAACCGATACTGCCTCCGCGACCGCTGTCAGTGCGTTTCGGCCTTCAAATGTAGACTACTGTCAAAAAACGTTTCAATAGTGCGGACAGCTAGGGAAAAAAAACCGTAGACGGCAGAAGGTTCAGCGCCGGCGTCCGTCAATGCACGTGTTCGATAGTCATTATATGGTTCGTCTCACACTCAGCGTGACAGGCCAGCGATAAATGTTCCTTACCCATAGTTTCCCCAGGTTCTGAATCATGCCAATGTGCCGCTGCGAGTCGTCGAGGCACGCCGGGTGCCCCTCGCGCAGTAGCTTGTGTGTCACGTGGCAGAACTTCCATGCCACGATGCGGTTGTCTTGGAGCGGGAGACGGATCGCCACCATCTAGAATAGAATAGCGTGTTCAGACACAAGAAAAAGCAGCTATGAAGACACACACAAAATGACCTGCACAAAACTCGTGTTTTATGAAGACCACTGTACGCGCTCCGTTTGCTGAAATACTTCTGCTGCTGAATTCATTTCCCAATTTTTTGATTAGAAAACCGACCTCGGTCAATTTGTCTCTATTGATTAAGGACGGGACTTACCCAGTAGGTGACTGCACTCTGCTCCTGGAACGTGCCGATGATAGCGCTGCGAACATGTTTCTCTTTCACCGGGGTCTCCACCGAGTTGGTAGCCTTCTGGACGGCTAGCGTCTGAAATAAGACATACATTTGAAAACAAAGGTGAACAGCTGCAGGGCATTGCGTAATGCGTAACTTTTCGACGAGCGTTAGAGTATTTTATCCAGATTTCATCTCTTATTTTCACCTTCCAAAAATTACATTTCATTATGATTATTACCCAACGCAGGTTCGTAAAGTGGTTCGATAACCCTGGTGGTCGCTAGACTAGACATGCAGTGTGTCACACAGTGTGACCACATGAAATATCCAATGTGACGCGTGCAATCAATTATTCTTGCTTACGTGATGCTTGAATGATGGATGAAAAATTCGCGTTGAATAATATAATATAACATACTCATAT
Source organism: Epinotia brunnichana (assembly GCA_963854355.1). NCBI lineage: Eukaryota > Metazoa > Arthropoda > Insecta > Lepidoptera > Tortricidae > Epinotia > Epinotia brunnichana. The sequence continues at coordinate 22,849,717 of OY977946.1, read as the reverse complement.
GAAGCTCTCCAACTAAAGATTTATTTATTGATCGGAAAATTTGCGGTTAACGAAACTACTCTGTGAACCGTTGCTGTATTGTGTTGTGGTTTCTGACGTTTAATGGTAGAGGTATAGAGTTTGGGTAGAACTCTAATATGTTATTAATGACTTCCTTATCTCGCTGCACTTCCATTGTGTTATTGTGTATCAATTAGATACTTTCGTATGTATAAATGCTGGAATGAATAATGAAACAAACAACCAGTGTGTTTCGCTCCAGCATCTTCCATCGCAAGTAGTTTTCGTGATTCATCTCCGAAGATTTGCAGTTGTAAACAAGTTCCTCGAACCTACGTACGCATGATAATCGTAATTCTGAGAATTAACACTTGCCTATCTTTGAACTCTGTTTTTAAAAGATTTAAGTAGGGTAGGTAAGTGAAGGTATAGGTATACCAATCCAACAATGATATTCCGATTAAATACGTGGGAATTCGCGAATGTTTATCATTTTTATCAAGTTAACCAAGGAGGTCGTTGTTGTTCTACGTCCGTAGGAATAACCCTAGAAACCCTACACGTGACCTCCGGGTGGTGCTAAAAGAACAACAAACTCGGCAGCTGCACTGTTCCTTCTGAACCTCGCAGCGCACACTGGAACTCTATCAGCGACATCAATACGAATACATATACTCGTAACTATGTACCAGTGTGTAACCGCCATACGATAAATAAAAAAAAATCAAGTTAACGAGTAAATATTTTGTTTCATTAAAATAACGCGTATTACCTAAAAGCTTTGTAATTATTTTATTCAGACCTTCAATCTCGTATTTTTAACCGACTTCAAAAAAGGAGGTGGTTATATGTTCCACTGTATTAATTTTTTTATTTTTTTTATGTATGTTCACCGATTTCTCCGTCGATTGTGGACCGATTTCCAAAATATTTTTTTTATTCAATAGAGTACACTGCCGAAGTGGTCCCATTGTCACCAATTTAGGATCTGATGATAGCAACCCTCAAATTTTATAGGCACGCGTGTAGTGATTTTGGTATTTTCTATTATAACTCGTGTATTTACCCTCGGATATCGCAATTGTGGTAAAGTGGAACTGATGATGAAGATCACAGATGACTTATGGAACTCCTCAGAGATGTAATGTATGTTCGCCGATTTCTCCGTCAATTGTGGACCGATTTCCAAAATTTCTTTTTTTATTCGAAAGAGTTTAGTCCTGAGGTGGTCCCATGGTCACCAATTCATGATCTGATGATGGGATCCCAGGGAAATTGAGGGCAACCCTCAAATTTTATAGGCACGCGTGTAGTGATTTCGGTATTTTCTATTATAACTCGTGTATTTACCCTCGGAGATCGTAATTTTGGTTGAGTGGAACTGATGATGAAGACCACAGATGACTTATGGAACTCCTCAAAGATATAGGTACGTCAAAAATTATGACATGATTCCGTTGAAGTAGCAACTAATGAAGTGTTAATTCTGATATTCTTGAGGAATCGACGGAACTCCTCAAATATAGCGACTTGGGTTTTTTCTGTAATATTTAATCAACGCATTTTCTCTTGGAAAGCAGTTCATGTGGTAAATTGGAAAGGAAATGTGGAAATTTTCATGTGGCTTGGCGAAGTACTGAATTGAAGTCGGTTGAAACTTTGTTTTTAAAGTAATTATTTATGAACAATTGAAGAGATAATCACAAACGCTTGTCAACGACGCCTGTAGGTAATCGGCATTTGCGGATTGCTCTCAGTTAAACAATTTAATAGTATGCCTATTATCCAAATGATCAAAAAACCTCAAATGAAATTAAAAGTTCATCTGACTTCAAAACAAAATATTTCGACATTAGACTTTTTGGACGTAGGTAATTTTGCTTAACAAGTTGCAATGACCCGATTTTCAAGCGAGGGGTCTCTTGGGTACGTACATATTATAATGACAACTCGTTTGTTTCAATAAATAGCCGTTATGTGCATCACTATTTCGCACATGAGCGTCATTGTCTCGTATGTTATAGTAATCTCATCAGCGAAATGACCTTAATGAGCGGGTAATGACTCGAGACAGTTACCGCGCGTGACGACATCATCAGACTTAACGATTAGCACGAGCGGCACTAATTTTTAACACTAACAATATAAAAGAACCTAACTGTAGACATCATTATGGTTTACTTCAAAACAAGCGAGCATAATAGTAATCTTAATACGACTGACAGAAAGAGAGTAATATTTTTCCAGTGTAATAGGTAAATAAATGCGGGTGGATGGTTGAGATTATTTAATGTGGTCGGTTTTTTAGGGTTCCGTACTCAAAAAGTAAAACGGGACCCTATTACTAAGTCAGTCCGTCCGTCCGTCAGTCCGTATGTCTGTCACCAGGCTGGATCTTACTGATACCGTGATAGTTCCAGTTGAAATTTTCACAGATGATGTATTTCTGTTGCCGCTATAATAACAAATACTAAAAACAGAATAAATACATATTTTTATTGATAATGGTACGGAACCCTTCGTGCGCGAGTCCGAATCGAACTTATTACTATATACTCCAACCAAACATGCATTTTTTTCAGAAACCTTAAGAGGAATGCCTATCTGCGATTTTCCCATACAAACGATCTCGACTGTTTCCTCCCTGGTTAGGGTTCCGTACCCAAATGGCAGAAAACGGAACCCTCATAGATTCGTCATTTATTTTTATTTATTTATTTATTTATTGAACCATAAAAATGTGCAACATGACAGTATTAACCAAAACGTTACAGCGATTCAACTTAACCTAAATTACTAAACAAAATCAAGTACCTACTAACTAGAAACTAAAACTAAAAACAATCCATGCGTCTCTCTAACACCCTCTTACATTCAGTCATCAGTTGCGACATCCCTGTTACAAACACATCACACTGCGGTGATGCTGTGAGCACGGAGTTGAGGAGAGCAGTCGCGCGAGGTATGGGCGAGTTTCGATACAGGTTCGTCCGCGAGGTCGCAATCGCCAAGAGAGGCACTCCAAGGCGCTTGTTCCGATAATCGTTCGGCACATTGAATTTGAGCATCTTTTCCACCAGATTAATGCTGTCAATTTTACTTGTTATGACATTTAAAATGAAACTGAGTAAACTTAGGTTTCGTCGCATTTCTAAGGAATCATACCCCAGGTGACCCTGTAGAAAGCGTGTGGGGTATAAGAATGGATAGAAGAATTGTTTCTTTTTATAGAGATGTCTTAAAAATCTTTTTTGGACTTGTTCCAACATGAGAGTGTATTTGCTTTCATGTGGACTCCAGACTACTGTGTTGGTTTCAAGGATGCTTCTTACTAGTGCCGCCGTGTAAAGGACGCGCGTTGCTGCAATAGAGAGCGGGGCAGCGTTACGCAGCACAAATCCCAGCCTCTGGTATGCGGATTTTGTGACATTTCGAACATGAGTCCGAAATGTGAGACTAGTGTCGAAGGTGACTCCGAGATCACGGACCTCGTTAACACGAACCATCGTCTCTCCGGCTATGCGATAGTCGTAGTGGAGGGGCGACGGAGAGCGCGAAAACGTCATGATCTCGCATTTACCTTTGTTAAAAAGTAATTGGTTTTCTTCACTCCACCTGTTCACCGCATCGATGTCCCTTTGTAAGGCTTGGTTGTCCAGTATGGACCTGATGGGCATGACGAGTTTTACATCGTCGGCAAACAGAAGAGGAGTGGCGTTGTCAACTACCTCAGGGAGATCGTTAATAAGGGCTAAGAAGAGAAAGGGTCCTAAATTAGATCCCTGACTGATACCGGAACGTGTATTGTATGGTTTGGATAGGTATGGCCCATACTTTACAAACTGTTTCCTGTCCTTGAGGTAGTTGGCGAACAGATTTAAAAGGCGTGGAACGAATCCCAATTTACCAAGTTTTTGCAGCAAGACGTCGTTATCGACTCGGTCAAATGCCTTTTGAAAGTCGAGGTATACAATGTCTACCTGGTTGCGAGCATCCATTTCTCTCGAAATAACATCAACCAGCTCAACCAAATTAGTGGCTACCGATCTTTGTCTGTCTGTCCGTCCGTATGTCACAGCCACTTTTTTCCGAAACTATAAGAGCTATACTGTTGAAACTTGGTAAGTAGATGTATTCTGTAAACCGCATTAAGATTTTCACACAAAAGTATAAAAAAAAACAATAAATTTTGGGGTTCCCCATACTAAGAACTGAAACTCAAATTTTCTTCATCAATCCCATACGTGTGGGGTATCTATGGATAGCTCTTCAAAAATGATATTGAGGTTTCTAACATCATTTTTTTCTAAACTGAATAGTTAGCGCGAGAGACACTTCCAAAGTGGTAAAATGTGTGTCCCCCCCCCTGTAACTTCTAAAATAAGAGAATGATAAATCTAAAAAAAATATATGATGTACATTACCATGCAAACTTTCAACGAAAATTGGTTTGAACGAGATCTAGTAAGTAGTTTTTTTTTAATACGTCATAAATCGTAGAAAGCAATTTATTTAACGGAACCCTTCATGTGCGAGTCCGACTCGCACTTGGCCGCTTTTTTTTTATAATACAGTCATTAGAATTTGAATATTTTACCTGGACTGTAGAGTTGCATTTTGAACGGACTACTTTGATGCAATTTGGCTAACTCAAATAATCTAAACTATACAGTCGATGTCAAAGAGATGTTTACACTTTTGGACCTTATTCCATTGTAATAAGGCGAAAAATGTAAACTCCTTAACGTCGAATGTACCTACGTGTGTTGTGTTTATTTCTTAGGTACACTCTGCAGTCGCATACATCTCTTGACTCTTAATGTAGATATCATTATAATACTTATGAGGTATCGTTAATAGATGAGAGACATCAAGTGAACGCATTAATGCTCTTAAAGATTGGATTGAAGTGCATTGTTAATGCACAATTTTGACATCATCATCATCATGTCAGCCGAAAGACGTCGACTGCTGGACATAGGCCTCCCCCAAAGAGTGCCAAAGTGACCGGTCCTGCGCCACCCGCATCCAGCGGACTCCCGGGTTTTGACATACTAAACTAAATAATAATAATAATCATCATTTATTCACAGGCAAAAAGTTACCCAAAATATAAATACATATTTGTTAGGTCTAAAATACTCATTAATATCTATCATTAATATATAACAGGTCTAAAATATTCATTAATATTACCCGTCCTATATAACAACAAAACGCGATGCTGGCACGCGTGGCGTGTGCGCGATATTATTATTATGGCTAACGAATAGTAAACACACGATGAACCATATTCTGTTATCGTTCGGTTAGCATACTCGTACATCACACGTGTAGTTAGGTCGCTATGCGTACAAAGATAACAAAACGATCTCCATAAGTGTATACATTTTTTTTTGTAAGGTAACTTTAAGAGCTTGTCTACTAATATTATAAAAAGGAAAAGTCTGTGAGGTTGTATTTAAGTTTGTATTTTCCGAAACAACTCATTCTATTTCAACAAAATACCAGTATATAGAATATTGTGAGTGCAGTATATTGTATGACATTGATGCCTGGACACTGTCACTCAAAGAAGAGAACAAGCTTTTGGTGGCTGAAAGAAAGGTCCTCCTCAAAATCCTCGGCCAAACGCAGAGAGCCGAGGGCAGTTGGAGAATTCGGAAGAACGTTGAAATGGTCACCTAGTGCGAATGGCAGACGATCGCGCAGTTAAAATCGCCTACGAGGGTAGGCCTATAAGAAAACGTCCGGTTGGTCACCCCAGATATCGGTGGGTTGATGTGGTGGATGCGACCAGTAAACCACTCAAGATCGGGATCAGTGGCGTGCACTCGTATTGGAGACCAAGACACACTTCGGGTCGTTGCGCCAGAGGAGCAAGTAGTAGATAAGTAAGTATATAGAATGCACCTTTAAGGTAGACATAGGCTATATTTTATCCCACAGTTCCACTGAGTTCTCTGTGATTGAAAACGCCTATAGCTGCGCTACTAAGCCAACGATTTTAGTGATGAGGTTCTAAACCTTACTTTATTTAGCCACAGAATAAGTAATAGTACTACGTACTTTATCTTACAAACATTGATGATCAGCACTGTCAGCACTGTGTACTTTCTGTCCTATTGGGTACCAGCGTAGCAAACCGAATAAACCGGCACCCTAAGTTAAATCGACAAGTTACCTATACTAAACCTATTAAGTATTCATTTGAAGTGTTTTAATCTCAAAGCTCAAACCGCATTAACGCGATGTGATAAAAGCAGTGATTTCCGTAGCCATATGACGTGTTCGATAATTACGATAGGGCGCTGCCCCCCAATTTGCAGTGCCTAGCACGCGTTTGCACAGCGATAGACACTATCAGTCACTATACCAGGTTAACGAATGACGCACAGGTTGAACTAGTGTCTAGGGATACTAAAAACACGTACATTACATGGTTCTTCATTAAATTTATTTTTATTTTTTGCTTTTATTTTGTGGCACTCTTTGGGGGAGGCCTATGTCCAGCAGTGGACGCTTTCGGCTGATATGATGATGATGATGATTTGTTTTCGTCTAAACACATGCCAGGCTGTAATTTCAAATCTAAGAAGTTATATTTATCTCATTTCCTAGTGTTTGATTGAGTCCAAATTTTGCATGTTTCTTAAGTCAGAAATAAAGAAGATCGTAACACAAATAATTTACTTTAAAAACAACGTCTTCACCGACTTTAATTCAGTACTTCGCCTTATTCGAAGAGTTCACTCGATTTCTCCAGAATCCCATCATCAGATTCTGATCTGGCCCCGTAGCATGGATGGCGTTATCACGCGATAAGTGATAGGATAAGCGCGTCGCCTCGTTCTATCGAACGGTGTCAGCCAGGGACGGATGCTCTATCCTGTCACTTATCGCGTGATAAGGCCATCCATGCTATGGGGCCTGATGACCAAGAGACCACCCATGAAGTGTCCCCTTTCATATAAAAAAGAATGTTCTATGTCGGTCCGGGCGTCTTCGAGTAATTGGGTTTTGGGCACAGATGTATGAATATAAGGAGATCGGACATGGCGGCCGATTTGTATAGAGGAGCCTGTCGCAAGTACATTAACCCACACAACGCCCAAGTAATTGACAAGACAAAGCACGCATACATCTAAAACACACACACTTGTATACCTACACGCTCATTTGACAATAAACGCGCATCATATCAGGCATTTTGGGAAAAAACGTAATATTCTCTGCGATCAGCACGCGTGCACAGTATGGCATTGTATGCCCATTGAGCATACAGCTGCGACACGGCCGCCGGCGGCTTGTCCTCTCTCTAGTATTCTATGCTCTGAGGTTTTGGGGCTTCGAGTAATAAACGAATTAAGACCTCCTCCTTTTTATCTTAGACTTTGGCACGCTAATCTAACGGCCCGAGCTAACGTGGCGTATTTACTTTTGACTCTTTGTTATAGTACTCCGAAAAAACACAAAGCAATGCACCAAGCGATTATTTCTTTGTGTGCGAGTTGTTTTTTGTTTCCTTTGGCGTCGTACGTCAGCAAATATCTGAAAGGCCGTTTCTGAAAACGCGACGCTACGCGTTACAAGGCTCTCCTTCCTGCCTTTGAAAGATGCCAAGGACCTCCCTAATCGCTGCTCTAGTATAAACACGAGAAGAGATACACTCAGTGCATAGTATTATAGCTAAAAAACTAATAATAAAAGTATCGAATGGTCTAGTCACTAGTGTGATCTAAACCTACCTAAATAGGTACTTTTAAAAAGGCCTTCTTTCATTAGAATTTATTTCATTATAAATTGGATCTGAGCTGCATTTATAGGGTTCCAAACTCAAAGAGTAAAACGGGACCCTATTACTAAGACTCCGCTGTCCGTCTGTCTGTATGTCTGTCCATCTGTCACCAGGTTGTATCTCATGAACCGTGATAGTTAAGACAGTTTAAATTTTCACAGATGATGTATTTCTGTTGCCTCTATAACAACAAATACTAAAAAACTGATATTTTTGCCGTTTTTATAGATAACGGTACGGAACCCTTCGTGCGCGAGTCCGACTCGCACTTGGCCGGTTTTAATGTTTCGTTCGTTTTCAAAACCAAATAAATTACATTCCATTCTATTTCCTAATAAATTTTCTTTTGCATGATGGGCAAGTGGGCAGGTAAATCTCTGTTTTTTTAAGAAAAAGCGCGTTTAACTCTGTTTGAAAAAAAATAGTAGATTGTACAGTCACCGGCATAAATATATGATGGAATAAAGGCCGCAAAAATATCTGACGACAACTCTATTCCTTAGAGCCGTAAGAGCGTGTCAGATATTTTTGCGGCCTTTGATTCATCATATATTGATGCCGGTGACTGTACAACAAGTGCATAAAACGAACCATTTAACCTGATACGGTAAAATGGCTTATTTACCTATGCCCAAGTTCCACTCTGCTTTTCACTTCTATTTAAAAACTACTTATATTTGCAAAATTGAATAAAATAATATCACATTCCCGCCACTTAACTTTTTAAAGTTTTTATGTTTAATTTTTCGACACGTTATAAATGTTATAACTTATAATAGACTGCCAAGTAATTTAATGTTCCGGTCAGTATTTAAATAATAATTGACTTCTATTTTATCTGGTTATATTAATTTATTAATATAAAACACGGAAGTGAAATTTATTAAAGAAAATCAAATAAAATAACAAGTTTATTCTATTAAGTTTTATTGTGCGTGTGGCGGTAATGCCTGATTATCTTATAGTCTTTAAACCAATTTTACTTTGTGCGCTATAGAGTATAAATGGCATATACGAGGGTCAAACTGAAAGTTCTTAGAAAATCAAAAACTGAGCAATCAAGCAACTTATTACTTTTATTATATCTTTTCAAAATAGCCTCCCTTCACATCAATACATCGCTGCATTCGATAGAACCACTGAGAAAAGCACTTTGCCCACTCGTCCTTAGGGGTCTCTTCGACGGCCTTTTGAAACGCAGCCACTGCTTCGTCGGCGTCCATAAAACGTTTTCCTCGAAGTTTTTCTTTAATTTTTGGGAATAAATAAAAATCACAAGGTGCAAGGTCGGGGCTATAAGGACCCAGTAATTCCACGTTTGCCGTCGCCAAATAGTCGATCGTTTGCTTGGCGGTGTGCGATGAGGCGTTGTCGTGGTGAAGCAGGATCCTACTGCGAGGCCGTTTTTCTCGAACTTTTTCCAAGACAAGTGGTAAACAATTGTTAGTGTACCACTTCGCAGTAACTGTTTTTTGATCCTCTAAAATAATTGTTGCGTAATGACCAGTCCTTCCGAAGAACGAGGCCACCATCTTTTTTCCCACACTTCGACCTCTCTTCACTTTAGTAGGCAACTCCTCGGAAGGAAACACCCACTCAGCAGACTGTCTTTTAGTTTCAGGATCATAACAGTAAATCCAGCTTTCGTCACCCGAAACTACGTCGAACACAGCATTTGAGTCACCTCCGTTGAATCTTTGACCCATTTCACGGCACCAATCAACACGACGGACTTTTTGGGCTTCTGTCAAATTATGAGGTATCCACCGGGCACAAAGCTTCCTCACCGCTAAATGTTCATGGAGGATTTTGTGGACTTGACTCATACCAATGGCTAAGCTTGTACGAATCTGCTGATAGGTTACTCTTTTGTCAGTCTCTATCATACGCCGCACAACACTGATGTTATCTTCAGTAGTCGCCGTAGAAGGCCGGCCCTCACGCAGATCATCAGTGAGATCAGTGCGGCCACGTTTAAATTCATTAAACCAGTTGTAAATAGTAGCACGAGATGGGGCTTCATCGTGAAAGGCCAATCGAAGTCTATCATAACATAACTTTCTTGTTGACTTAAATTACATCGAAAGTCGTAAAAAATCATTGCTCGAAAATTTTCTCGCGTTAAATTCATGCTCACGTAGTACACACAATTTTCAATTTGCCGCCAAATCGTAAAACAAATGACAATCGAGTGGAATTCGTACACAAAAATATTAAGAAAGAGTTCCATTTTCAAATTTTGAACTTATTTTTTTATTATATTTATTACAAGTGGCCAGTTCTAAAGACTTTCAGTGTCGCCCTCGTAGCATATGACATTTTGTGCAGGTTACATCCAGCACAAAGACGAACTTTGGAAGCATGAGAAATGAAAATATTTTTTTAAGGGCATATGTGAAATGCATGATTTAATTAGTTACAAACTAGTTAACTATTTATTAATGTTACTATATATAGTGTATAAGAAGAGTTCACAACTTAATCACATATTCTCAATCTTTTTCCTTCCTATTCATGTAGGTATTGCGTCAGTAAATGTGGGATTCATTAACCATTACTAATTTCATAACAAAAACAATAGGAACAATGCCCAAATATAGTATTTGTTATTCCGTACGTAATATTATATTGATATGCTATCGCAAAACGTACTTAATATGGTATAGTATGTTAACGAGTAATTAGGAATGTTTTGTATTGTTGTACTTACCAAGGATGTTGCGCATGCGATTATTTAGACATTCGCGGATGCGGATATTTCGAGGCTCATATCCGCAGATGCGCATTTTGGGGTCAAACCATCAAAAACAAATAAATAACGCGAAATGCTGGAACAACATTCCACCACCAATCAAGGAGAGCAATACTGTTAGAGGTATAGTTCCCGTCAAACAACTTGAACATGCGGGACGAAGTGGGGGGGCAGCTCGCACGTACAATTCGCCTTTGCGCAGGCAAGGTCATTTGTTCAAGAAGTTTGACGGCATCTGTACTCAACAAGGTATTGTTGCCTGAGGGTAGGATATCCAAAACACCATTACCTATTAGCTCCAATTCCTAAAAATTATTAGCCCCAATTTAGTTAACTGTCAAAAAATAAAATTATATGTGTAATATATTAATTTTTCTTTCCTCTGTCATAAATAGATAATTATTAATTTATTAGGAATATTGTTCCCAGATACTTTTAACGTTGTAACATGTACATACTTATATTTATAATTATATTTCATATTAGTAACATTCTTGTATCACCTGCCACAAGTCGCACAGTACGCTGTCCCCACACCCCGAAAACCAGCGCCTCCGTTGATCACGCTAGCCGGCACGCGGCACTGCATTACTGAGTGGAGGCCATTTCAGGTTCACATCCCGATCTACGTCTTCGATGTATTTGTTAATGTGTTTTGTTTTTAGGGTTCCGTAGCCAAATGGCAGAAAACAGAACCCTTATAGATTCGTCATGTCTGTCTGTCTGTCCGTCCGTATGTCACAGCCCCTTTTTTCCGAAACTATAAGAGCTACTTATGCTGTTGAAACTTGGTAAGTAGATGTATTATGTGAACCGCATTAAGATTTTCACACAAAAATCGAAAAAAACAGTAAGTTTTGGGGGTCCCCATACTCAGAACTGAAACTCAAAAAAAAACATCATCAAACCCATACGTCCCATCCCACCCATCTATGGATAGGTCTTCAAAAATGATATTGAGGTTTCTAATATATTTTTTTTCTAAACTGAATAGTTTGCGCGAGAGACACTTCCAAAGTGGTAAAATGTCCCCCCCCCGGGATTCGAACCCAGGGCCTCTTGCTTCGTAGGCAGGGTCACTACCAACTAGGCTAAAGCGGTCGATAAGAGAATGATAAAACTAAAAAAAATATATGATGTACATTACCATGCAAAGTTCCACCGAAAATTGGTTTGAACGAGATCTAGTAACTAGTTTTTCTTTTATAAGTCATAAATCGCAAACCGCAATTTATTTTACGGAACCCTTCATGTGCGAGTCCGACTCGCACTTGGCCGCTTTTTTGTTGCTTATGATGTGTTACCTGCATAAATATTAAATCATTCTATTCTATTCTACTCTACAATACCTAACACACGTCGGCCTGGGGCGTATCTCTTATAGCGTCTTACATTACATTGACATCCGCAATTAAACTGGTGAAATTGACACGGAACTTCCGCGGTTACGGATGCGTTACATGTCTGCGACATCCCCAGTACTTGCTTTTTAAATCAAATACCAAAATCAGTTTACCAAGTTATGACTTCAATAGTTCAATCAAACTGACATTGATTGCTGTTTTTTTTACATCTCCAAATCATTACAAGCCTCATTTATCTGTTCATCGTATAAGGAAAATTAAATACAAGAGTATAAGAATCAGCGGATAAATAGCGTGTTAAAGTTATTATAAGGCTTTATTAAGATTACAGTAAGATAGGAAGTATCTAGAACAGCACCGATTTTAACGGTAGTTGTTTATGTTTGTTATATTTAAACGCACGCGTGGGTTTAACGAAATTAGATTCTCGGCTAAAGATAATAAAAAAGGGCGTTGACACGCTTTTTCAATGAACCATGTATACAATACATAGAACACGATTGCACGCAACAAAATCTAGCTTGGAAGGAATTCGCTACAGTCATAACACGGTAAAAACACTTTCCATCAGCCTTGCACATATTCGGTTCTGGATCAATGTAAATTGTGGCACTTGCGAGGTCTGGCCCTGTAGCATGGATCGTCTCGTTCTATCGAACGGTGTCAGCCAGTGACGGATGCTCTATCTTGTCACTTATCGCATGCTACGAGGCCGGGTCTCAATGGATGCCGAAGATATAGAGTAAGATTGTCCTTAGCTTAGCCTCGTCCTTCCGACCTAGCATTGGTCAATACTATCACATACGGGATTGAAGAGAACCTGACATACCTAACCCAATGTGTGAGTCAAAATATTGAATTGTATTATTTCAACATTATACAGGGTGACTGGTAATTCGACCTATTCCTTGAAAGGGGTTATACTAGAGCTAATTTGCAACAATTTATGTCCAGTCAACCAGGGGTCAAAACACGATTTTTTTTTAATTTTTCGAGTTTTTAGTTTGTTTGAAAAAAAAATCGCCTTGCAGCCTTAAAGAGCTGATTGTGACAAAAATGTTTATTTACCATCCGAATGGAAGTACTTTTGTCACAATCACCAGCTTAAGACTGCAAGGAGAATTTTTTTCATACAAACTAAAAACTCGAATATCTCGGAAACCAGCAGCGAGTTTCGACCCCTGGTTGACTGGACATAAATTATTGCAAATTAGCTCTAGTATAACCCCTTTCAAGGAATAGGTCGAATTACCAGTCACCCTGTATATAGCCATTGGTGATGGCAGTCAGTGGTAAATGCATGCGTAATCGATTCTTTACGCAGATATTGAATTATGTTCGAATAGCTGGTGAACAGTGTAATGAATTGATAATCAATTTGTTTCACAGTGTATTTGCCATAGGCTTTATGTGTATTTTTTTTATTTGCCTTCGAGCAACACGGCCTTTTCGTCTTCAGTTGGTCGAGCCGACAAGTTCACTTAAATTTCTGACACGACCACACTTCAATACTCAATCATTTATTGCATATAGTGGTTAATGGTTATACAGGTGGTCTTAAAATAATCTACCATAGATTCATGTACCTATGTTGTATGTTGGTCGCAGCAAATAAGAAGGTGGACACTTACATATAAGCATACAAAAACTAGTATTAATAAATTAGCAATCTTAGTCTTACTTAAGGCGACGTGAGCTCCGAAAACGGATTTTTAAAAAATCGTAGCTCTTGTTTGGATTATAATACGGCTGCCCTAAATTTAATTAGTAATTTTGAGGCCTTCTTCGAGGGAAATCAGCTATTCGAATCCTGAGTTTTTGACTTTCGCTCGATAGAAAAAAATCACGAACATAGGTCTAAAATACACTTAAAAAAATTCTTACAAATTATGCACAACAGCTAAAAATATAACAATTAGTTTTAAAAATCAGCAATGTCATTTTTGAGGGAAATCAGCTATTACTTTTTTATTTATTAAAACGCACAAAGAAATAAAATTAAAAAACATGATATCCGCGCTTCCAAACACGCACTTCCATCTCGCTCACGCGTATGCTCAGTGAGAGGGAGAGAAGACCACGAACCTACGTCCCCTTAATTCTATCAACAAACTTATCGTCTAAAGCGCGCGCGCACACGTTACACAAAAAGCGAACACGTACATGTGCTCAACCGCGCCAATATCGAACGTTCTTACACGACACAGTAGTAGGTTTTCGAAAGTAACAACTGTAATTTGTGTATGAAAACTATCTCTTTATTTTCATCTTTCAATTCTTCCGGCAATTTATTATATATTTTTATCGACATTACAAAAGGTCCTGACGAATGTAGGTTTAGTCGTGAGAGTGGTAGCAATTAATTTGCCTTTATATTGCATCGTACGGTTTTTGATCACATCTTCCTGTTTCATATAAAATTCCGGGTATTAACGGACAAATGTACAAATTTCGAGAATGTAGATAGATGGGAGTGTAAGTATGTCGCCTGTATGCACCAATCTAAGTGGGACTTTATCGATTAAACCTAAGTACAGTCGCCATCACATACATAGGTAGGTACACTATAGGTGTTCAAAAATATCGGCACATGCACTCTAATACCTTGAAAATAGAGGTGTGTTCCGATGTTTGTGACGTGCTTGTTTGCTCCGATGTATGTGATGGCGACTGTACAATACGAGCCACATAAGTTTGCGTTTCTGAAGTTAGCCTCAACTGGCCTCAAGCCGCACACCCGTCGAACCCCTTTGTCACCTAAACAGTATAACCTTAGTATTTAACATAACATCACAGACGCAAACTTATGTGGCGCGTACTGTACGGTCAGCCTCACAAGGTTGAACACCTTTTGTACCGTGTCGCATTAAACGTCATGTTAAACTGCCATATGAAGTTGTCAAACGTGTGAAAACGACAAGGTACTTAGGTGTACAGCAACCTATGGGGCCGATTGTACCGTCCATTCCAGTAGCTAGGTTTGTGTAGGTACTTACCAGCTGGTGGAAGCGCTTCTCAGTCGGGTTGGCCATGGCGCCTATATTAGTGCGCGGCAGTCGACATGCATTAGTTAAAGTGCGGCAGTGTGGCGCTGAAATGAGACGCGCCACACCAGTTTAGTAATGTTAGTGGGAAAATGAATTGAAGAATTTGAAGCATACAGTTGAATCTTTATAATTTTTACTCCATTTGGGAATGTTAGCTTTTTGTAATACCGCTTGTTATGCTAGGGTTGCATTTAAAATAAAAATAAAAAAAATTTTAAAATATTTTGTGGACAATCTTTTTATTTAAACCCAATCAGATTAAAGTATCAGCCTAGCTCTAGCATTTGTCGCTCTCGCACTAACATATTTGCTAGTAAGGTATATAAACACGAATACTTTATGTCCGACATAAACGCGATCATGTTAGCTAGGCTGATGAACTGTAAGATTCAATTGTAAGCGCTTTTCGAATATAAAATTAATATTAGAAATATGAGTAGTGTCACCATGCATTTTAAATGCTTTTAACATATAGATTAGATACACAAGAAGAAGGATCCAGGCCAATATGTCGTTCTACAAAAAGAAGCGAAAAGAAATCTCTTTTACAATAAATAGGTATATACCCAGACTTAAATTTCAATTTGGTAACACTACTCATGGCGGATGTCGTATGTACAACTCCAAATCAAAAGCACAAAAATGTGTTATATTACAAAAAAACCAATCGAAATCCTTTAATAATAAATCAGAATGAAGTACGAAAGGATTGAAACGAAAATGTTGCAGTGCGGTCTTATAGCACGCATACATATAACATAAACTGTTATACGAACAGAATTATAGTCATATAGATCAAATACTGAATTGCTTCGTGTTCCAACTTTAAAAGTGTTAATTCTAATAGCGTGATCAGGCCAGCTAGCATGGTAGGTTTTATGTTATGTTATGTTTTACGTGACTTTTTGGTATATTTGGTTATTATTACAACCTATCGTGCTAGCTGCGCAGGTATATTCAATGTTCACTGTGCATTAATAAAACGTTTAGTTGTCAAGTTCTATACTTGCTGAATCACGGGGTAAAACGGGGTTATTACCTGAAACAAATAAAGAAAAGTAAGTAAATACGTTCGTTACTCCCAATTATATGAAGGTAGGTAGGTACTCGAAGTTGGACAACTTCGAGAAAGAGGTAAATCGTCGAATCCGACTCGGCTGGGCAGCGTTCGGGAAGCTACGGCACATCTTTTCGTCCAATATTCCGCAGTGTCTCAACTTGAGTCTTTGACCAGTGTGTGTTGCCAGTGATGACATATGGCACTGAAACGTGGTCGCTTACAATAGGCCTCATAAGAAGGCTCAAAGTCACTCAAAGGGCAATGGAGAGGGCTATGTTGGGAGTTTCTCTGCGTGATCGCATCAGAAATGAGGCTATCAGCAGTAGAACCAAGGTAACCGATATAGCCCTCCGAATCGCTAAACTTAAGTGGCAGTGGGCGGGGCACATTGCACGTAGAACCGATGGCCGTTGGGGCGGAAAGATTCTCCAGTGGCGACCACGTACCGGAAGGCGAGGCGTGGGTAGGCCCCCCACAAGGTGTACTAATGACCTGGTAAAGGTCGCGGGAGTCCGCTGGATGCGGGTGGCGCAGGACCGGTCATTTTGGCACTCTTTGGGGGAGGCCTATGTCCAGCAGTGGACGTCTTTCGGCTGATATGATGATGATGATGAGGTAGGTACTACATGTAGGTATTTAGATTACTAAAAGTCACATCACGTTTACCTAATACCGTCTTCGTTGACGGGCAAACTGCTAAGGCTTCACAAAGCACAACATAATCTCCGAATTAGTGCTGCTTCAGCGGCAATTAAAATCAGGTCAGCTAACATGACGCAAACAAAAAACTATACACGTCAAAAATAAAGGGATCTTATACTCCACACTCGTTACTCAGAAAAGCGTACCAACTTAACTTGGTCAAGCTGTAATGTTAAGCATTGCGAGCAAATTAAATCTTGTAGTTGCATTTTTATGTTAATTATATGATGTATGAATAGGTTATAAATGAGCGAGTTCCGTTGCGGCATGAATGAAATATGTAGTAGTAAATTAGATAACGAAACGGCGATGTGATTATTTTATAATGGTTTAGATCAGTGATTCCCAAAGTGGTCCAGGTGGACCCCCAGGGGTCCACGGGAGACTTGCTGGGGGTCTACGTAGGCGTGAACAAAAAATGGGGGTCCATAAAATGATAATGGGGGTCCACGAAAATTTATCTGGTTTTGATAGTAAAGAGCAAAAATGTAAGCATAGTTTTTAAAAGGGCCTACTACCTACCTACATTGTTTTTAGTACCTAACTAAGCAGATTATATTTTAATAAGGCAAGCGACTGTTACTTGTTCAAACTTGCGTATTCGATATTACGTAGGTACAATTTCGTGTACAGACTTGCAAAGCGCTATCCGCCCGACAATGCTTAATGCTTGTTCAGACATGAATTTGATCACCACTATAAATACTTGATGCCAAAGGCAAACTCATTCATTTGTTTCCGGAATTACGAAAAGAAGGTGTGAGAAAATTTATATCAGTGTTTGCTAGTGCCGGAGAAAAGTAAGTACCTACCTTTTTTTTGTTTTATAGTACTTAAGTATTTTGTTTACGTGTACCAGTCGGTTGATCACAACTGTTTGTATTCACGGCGCAAACGGTGAGGGCAACGCACTCTAAACCGAATAGGTAGGTATCACTAACACTGCGACGGTCGGAAGAGATTAATTCCAATCTTTCCTTCATACTTAAACAGGCTTAGGACTGTCTGACACAATTTTCCGATGTAAAACATTAGTGGTAGATACGTATTTAACAAAGTAAGGGATTTCAGGCGTATTTAAAAGATTGGAATCAACCATTTGTAAATAATCCAGATTATCACTATCACTTATCACCACAGCTATCACTCATCGTCACACGCGATCGGACACTTGCCAATAACAAAGCAGCACTTGTGCATAATGTGCATTAGCCGAAAACCAAAATGTGACTGAGGTCACTGAGGCGGCATTTCACAAAGGGAAGCGCGAGCGCCTTAGAATAGGGATTACGCGCGGGGTTGAAAGGTGCCGCTCGCACGTTATTGGACGGTAGTCCACGTGGACTTATTTTTATTGGATATTGATTAGCAGGCTCGATTGCTAGGTACTACTACTACCTATTGACTGAAACTAAACAAGTGATTCAAATTAAAATTGTTATTTATTAAATACGTTATTTTATGAAAAAAGAGTTAAAATTTAATAAATAGGTACACCTTTCAATTTCTTATAATGGATACATTAAATGGGCTTTTGGTGTAAGACGGTTAAAAAAACACCTTGTAGATAGGTAACTTCGTAACTTACAGATATTTTAATTGTCCTCTTTTGATTTGAAGACAAAGAGCACGTTTTATTCAATTGTTTTTTCACGACAGAAGCACTGCCTTTCTAAAAAGGCCGAATAAGCAATATTGCAGAGCAATTAATTTTGTAATTTTTCTTGCAAATGACTACTAATTTTATAAAACAGTAATTTCACAATCATTTTAAATTGATTTTGAAGTAACTATTTTATCAAAACTATTTCTTTTTGGAAAGAGCAGGGCTTGAGCTTCGATGCCAGTTTGTCACGTTTTAACAATGAAGCCGCAGACAAAAAATACGCAAATACACGGAGCGCGTGAACTCATTGATTTGATGAAATGTTAGTTATCGCTTTTATGGACAATTTTGGGATTTCGACTTTTATTTTTTTCTACACAAATATGATCAGTATTTGATACTGAGTACACCAATTTTTATTTGTACTATTAAAAATTTGTGGTAAATTAGGTACTTTAAAATTGATACCGTTTTGTGAAAACGTCTGTATTTGTCTTAGCGGTTTATTAGTTGGTCCCTTTACAAGCCGTAATTCTATTACCGCGTGGTGACAAAGGCTGCGGTGTGATACCTATATTCAGAAAAAAACTTGGTTACTAAAACATTTTTTTTTACAGGTAAGGTAACTGACACGAAACATGGCTACAGCAAAGAAAAAATGTCGACAATATAGTGTCGATTATTTGAAATATGGTTTTGTTCCATCAGAGGCAGACAAACAATTGCCCATGTGCCTATTATGCAACAAAGTTTTGAGCAATGACTCTATGAAACCATCAAAGCTCGAAGATCATCTAAAAAGGTGTCATACTGATAAAATAGGTAAAGATTTGAAATATTTTCAAACATTGAAGGAAAAATATGAAAAGAGACCCACCATGCACAGTATGTTCGCTTCAACATCTCAAAGTAACGATGATGGCTTGCGGGCATCTTACAATATCTCATTACTAATAGCAAAATCTGGAAAACCGCACACTATCGGAGAACAATTAATTTTACCCGCTGTTGAAGAGGTTTTAAAAACTGTTTTGCACAAATCTCCATTTGACGTACTAAAAAGAATTCCATTAAGTAACAATACTGTTCAAAGACGCATTGATGAAATGAGCTCTGATACCGAAAGTTTTTTGTGCAATCATCTGCAAAAAACTCATTTTTCTATACAACTGGACGAGTCAACGTTACCCGGTAATGAAGCATTATTATTAGCATATGTTCGATTTATTATGGAGGAAGAAATTCACGAAGAATTGCTATTTGCCAGAACTTTGGAGACTTTAATGTCCTGAGTAATTTTTTTACGGAAAAATCGATTCCATTTACAAACATTATTTCAGCGGCAACAGACGGAGCTCCTGCAATGGTCGGTCGATATCGTGGGTTTATAAGTCATCTCAAAAGAATTATACCAGGACTTACAGCTATTCATTGCGTAATCCACCGACAACATCTTGTGGCAAAACATTTAAGTGACAGGTTGAACCAATCTCTTCATTTTGTAATAAAAGCTGTCAACAAAATCAGAAGCAATGCATTGAATACGCGTTTATTTGCTCAATTGTGCGACGAAAATGATGAAGACTTCAAACGACTGCTCTTACATACTGAAGTACGCTGGTTGTCAAAAGGTGCATGTTTAACGAGATTTTACTCTGTTTTCGATTCCGTATTAGAGTTCCTAGAAAGTAGAGATCCAGATTTAAAAGAAAACTTGATCAAATTTAAAGCAGACATTGCGTATTTGACAGATTTGTTTAAAAAATTTAATCATATTAACTTGCAGTTACAAGGGGACAGCCTGAATTTAATTAAAACAAAGGGGATAATTTCGGCTTTTCTTGGGAAATTGAAATTTATGAAGCAAAACATTAGTCGGCGTGAATTCTCTCAATTTCCAAACTTGTCGCAGGTAGAATGTATTGATGAGGATAACCATACCTACAGTCAACATTTAAGTGCCCTGCATGATGGCTTTGAAACCAGGTTTGAAGATATGCTGACGATGGATATACCACCATGGATCATAAATCCATTTGATGAAACGGAAGTGGCTAATGTTGTATTACAAGAGGAGCTGCTCGAGCTAAGCACCAATGAGGAGCTGAAGGTGAAATTTAGAAAAGGCTACCAAACATTTTGGCTGCAAGCAGAAATACCCGAAAAATATCCTGGACTGTGGGAAATCGCAAGGAAATTTTTAATAGCTTTTCCCTCGTCATACCTTGTCGAAAGGAGTTTTAGTGCAGTTACAAACCTCTTAACAAAAAAAAGGAGCAAATTAAACATCACAGAACGGGGGGATTTGCGGTTATTGCTCACAAAAATAAAGCCAAACATTGATCGTTTGCTGACACTCCATCAAATACATCCTTCCCATTAATTAAAATTATGACCTGAACCTAGGTATATTAGTATATTACCTTATTATTTTTTTCTTGTAATTATATTCTTTTAATAAATAAAGTGTTATAAAATGTACCATTTTTCGTTTTTATTTTACCTATCGGAATAAAGGGACAGAACTCAGAAGCGACACAATTTTTATTTTTTGGTGACTTTAAGAATGTGGTAGAAATGTAGCAGCAGAGGGTCCACCGAAACCAGTAAAATTTTGGAAGGGGTCCACGAGAAAAATAAGTTTGGGAACTACTGGTTTAGATAAAAACTGCAGTGAACCGAGAAAAAAGTCGGTCAATGTGTCGTGTCTGTTGACATCAAAACTGTACTCTTTACAAGTATAGTGAGTAGTGACAAACCTTTTCCACTGGCCAAGTGAATTCAACCTTATAAGAAATAAAGAATGATAGAAAATTATGTCAATATGACAAGGACAATCTTCTTACTTCATCTGTTAGCATTCTCAAAGACTACAATATACATACTGAGATAGACAGGCAACTCGACCAAATTGAGAATGCATTTAATGCTTGCGTACAGGCGCCATCTCTTCTGAGATTACTGCAATACTTAAAACTTTTCTTTGAATGATTTTTTTTTATTTTTTTTGTCATATATTTACTACAAAAAAACAATACAAAAGAAAATATTTGTACAGCGGACAAAGCCGTAAAGGTTTATCTGCCGCTGTATTCGCTCTTTAACTAATTAAATATATATTTTTACAGGGGGGCAGTTCTATTTTAGCTAATTTAATATTATAGTTACTTACAATAGTAGGTACTTAGTTAATTACTATTGGCCGTATTCATAAACGTTCAACAAACCTATTTTAGCTAAAGTACCGTTAAAGTTCGTCTGTCTCTCACATTGTCTTTGGCATTTGTGTTCGTAAGAATAGGACAAAAAGACATTTTTATACACTTAGTAGGCCTTCAAAATTTTATGAATAAGGCCGTAGGTATGTAAGTATTTTTTTTTATTACACTGTATTTTTTAAAACATACAAAAAGTGCGTCGGTCGCAGGGTTTGAACCACGGCTCATCGACTCCAAATACCGCCGTCTTTAGCCCTAGGCTACTGATGTCTTATGACAATACGGCGAATTTCGAAATACCTTGACAGCCTAGCCTAGCAATTCGCTACAGCTTCAGAAAGTTCGCCCGCTATCAAGTAGGTGACACTGTTTTCAATAAGAAACTGGATTTGCATTAAGTTCTAAGTTCCCATAGCATGAGCATTCTGCCGAGATCCTGCCTATATATCAGTGGCGGCGCGTGAGAATTTTCACTGGACAACCCGGAGCCATAATAGGGCTGTTTTTGTTGTTTTGATGAGTTACGAGTTTGGTTTTTAGGCAAGACGGTGGCAATCGGCTTGTATGAGACAGGCGCTCCGACATCGCCACTGCTATAAAAACGTTGTAAGCTCTTCTGTGATCTCGTCCCTATACCGACCCTAGTATAATTTAACCTCTACATTCGAAACAACTAAACAAATAAATTATTATTATTATAAAAACAAAACTAACTTGCCATCTACAGATTTCAAATGGAAAGAAATCAGTGTATTTTTACTAAGCCGATGTAATCAGGTCATAACATAAATGTTACGTTAAATTATACAGGGTGAAATTAAATTCGTCATACAAAATAGCAAAATGTGAATCTATCCATGATTCTGAGCTTTGGCATAACACAAAGTTAGTCCCGTAGTAAAAGTTGCTCATAATCATGGATAGATTCACATTTTGCTAACTTGTATCACCAATAAAATTGCAGCCTGTATATTAAAATATAAAACTGACACGTTATTCGGGTGCAATGGCATATGACACGTCCCTCCGTGCCCACGCGCAGCGGACGGGCTAAATCAGGAAACTGCACTTCACGAGATCCCCCGTTCGAGCACAGTCAAACGAGTAGATTATCTGAGCATAAATCTACATTCAACTGTTAAAATCACAATAATTGTATTATTATACTGGTTGTCAAGATCCTTTTGACGTTTTAGTAGCGATGACATTTTTGCAATATCTAGATATTTTACGAAGTTTCAATTCAGGGATGCACACCTCACTACTTTGCTGGCTATTTTGCATAGTGCAGTTTACACCTGACATACATATGTATGATGAAGTGCAAGTGCAGCTTGTAGCCAAAAGTTCGCCATGGCGATTGCTCCAGTCAGCACGCCGCGAATAAATCAGCGAGCGATTGCCGAAGGTTTGGACGATAACAACGCAGTGGAGTAAAAAGAACTCCTAAAGAATCGGAAATGCACTACTACCTATTTTTTCTCTACTGTGGTTCGGATCAGAGTAAACAACCGGCGGAGGGGACTTTATTTGGTTTAGAGCGCATGCTATTTCCGAATCACATGCTAGTCCGACTAGTACGTATGTACCGTAAACGCTGATTACTTTCTTACTTTATCCCCGGAGGGTAACTTTGGCTTTCGCGAATTATTCTGTCCACCGCTTTTTTATGAATTCGAACATAGTCTAATCAGCTTAGTTTTAGTTTCAGCTAAAAAAATGCAAACGCTCACGTTGTTCCTTTTTTTATATGACATTCTCCATTGGGTTTAATTAAAATAACCAGAGTTTACGGAAGTACAATTGAGTAAGTATTATATATTATGTTTTGACGTTCTGACTTTAATATTCATACAAAATTAACAATTAGGTACTGTCGAAATCCGAAAACTCCACCGGCCAATCCCAGGACGAAACAGAAACAAACTAAGACAAGACATTCATTCGTAAGAATCGTAAGATAAACGGGATGCGCCTGACAAGTCATTGAATGTAACCAGTTTCATTAATAATTATTAATAACACATTGTATAAAGAGTGGTTTTACTATTGTAGTATATTAGCTAAACTATTCGCTATATTAATCGGAAATTAGACTTCGTCGTTCGCCGCATGCTGCATGCGGCGACCACAAAAGTGTAAAAAACACGTTAGTCGGCCGCATTCGGCGACCGCATTAGGTGAACGACGAAGTGTAATTGCCGCTTTAGTTTATTTAAATCCACTGTAGGAAATGCCTTAAACTTTAATAAATATATTAAACCGAATTTAGAATAAAATAAGAAACTCTAAGCACCGTATAGTAATATAAATAAAGTAAAGTAACGATATTTCTCGATATTCTTTCTAAAAGAAACATCGCCCAACGCAAAGCACACGCATGAGATATTTTGAATTTTGGATTAATATTAAACTGACTGAAATCTGAGAAGAGTTGCAAGTTTTAGAAATAGTATAGCTACTAGAGTAGTTGTCCAGAATATTCAGTGGAATGAAAGGACAGTAACGCACGACCCAATTAAATGGCAATCGATTGCTTGGAACATAAGAACTTATAACATACACGTGCTTTTAATTTAATTTGATTACATAAAGGGTTGGGTCCATAATACTGCCCTGTGACGCGGAAACATAGCGCAGTCGATTGGCTGGGCTGTGGCCTGAACAAAATTGAAACAAATGTAGTTATGTACATGTACAATTGTACAGGTATGCGATTCATAATTATCCTTTCAAATAGTTTACGATACACTGAGGCCGTCTGACGTGCTTTTAATTTAATTTAACAGCGTACAAATGTTTATAAATTATGAATTGGTAGATGAACTGAGAGCACTCTACTTGGAGTTGAGCAGCTCTGGAGTGCAGTTCAACAGACCAGCTATGTTTTCCCATCGGAAAATCAGTGCCGCCAACAATATGCTGAGATGGAACCGTTTCGGGGCACGGTTTAGGGTTTTGTATATGCCGATTTCTGTCTATGCTCTGTAATACCACGAATAAATTCCTATTGTATTCGATGTTGTGTGTGAGGTCGCAGAATATGTTTGTAAGGTTAAACTTACAATCTTCATGATTCATTATATTATAATTTATACCCTACTGTATAGACTCCTCCGCAGGTAAACACTTAGGAGCCCACGTAATCCTCAAGGCGGCGAGCGGACAATGGCGACGGATTTCACAAGGTACCATTGTACATTGTGTCATATTCAATAAGCGGTAGGACCTAAATTAGCGTTCCCTTGCTCTTTCACAATACTACGTAGACGTAGCGGAGACATTAGCAGTACCTTGATTAAAAACTATTCAGCGAAACAGTGTACTTATACTTATGGAAGTTAGTCTACCGCCTACGTTATCGACCACTCGTAGGTAGAGCGGCATTTAATACTGGCTCACCGCAAACTGCCCATAAAAACGACTTTGTGGAAAGTCATGGATGGGAGAACTCACTATCATTTTGTTATTGGAAGCAGGCGGGGTTTTATTAATTTACTTATTTGCAAATGGGGCCGTTTAGTATCGTTTATTTTTAGTATTTCAATCTTTTTTAATTATCAAAAAAAAAATATTGGGAAGCATTGGGTCAGATTATTAACCGACCAATCTGGACTCGTATGAAGTCCAAGTACTGATACGAATCCTTTACTGTGACAGAGATGCAAATCTATACGATAAATGCACTAATGAAGCTACCAACGATTCTATGCGCGAGATACAGTTGTGCAACGCGTGCGCAAGACAAACGAACTAATACCGATATATGAATAATTGAAAACCTTACATAGGTTTAATTGAAGTTCGTTTGTATTTATCTCATTTATGTTTGATTGTATTTGTATAAAAAGAACAAATTATTTAAATAGCAGTTCTATAAATGGCTGGGCCTATTTCGTCTTTAAGGTTCATTAGGAAAAGGCTAGGAGTACTGGTTCTACATCATACAAATAAGAGTATTAACGAGTTTGATATAGTAGATAGCAAGTTATCTCCAAATACCATTCGTTTCGTTAATTAAACGTGTAATGATGTCAAATATAAAGACAATGGCGCAATCAGCAGGTAAAAACAATTAACCTAAATTAATACTAAAAGCAAAGACAAGTTGTTCTAGACACGCGGCAGCGTGTCAAGCCAAGTTCAAGCAAAGGAACTGGCTAGCCAGCGCCAAGTGTAATACTCGTATTTCGTATTACACGAACCACTTGGTGCCACTTTTGACCTTTCTATAACTCAAAACCTCTTTAACGTAAACACATAAAACTACGTGTGTTTAATTATATCTAAAAGGACATCTGGAAGCCCAAATTCCATGAAGCTAGCTCAAACGATTATAGAGATATGAAGGTCAAAAAGTCGTAAATTTTAGCACTGACTGTCTGACATATAGTACCTAAACCTAACCTACTTCCAGATTGATCAGGTGATTGTGTGTAAGCGTAGGAAAAAATCTAAAAAAAAAAAAATAGGGGGGGTCCCCATACAATTTATTTTTTAAATTGTAGCGTTGGAACCGTTACAAGCCGATATTTGAAACTATCCCAATATATGTATTATTATATTTGCTATATAACAGAAATATAAAAATAAAGTTAAGTCAAAAAATAAGTGGAAACAACCGGCCAACGCAACGGTGTGTCGTCGGCGGCGCGCGGCACCACATAATTATACACAGAACAGAAGTACATCTCAATACCTGCCTAGTTTTCTTTACAAAAAGTAATGATATCCCACCAAAAACATAAATGTAAAATAAAAGAGAGCCAAATATATATAATTGGCTTTAAACTGGCCAAGTCAAATCTAACCTACTTTAAGATCTCACATTTTTAAATAACAGCAATTGTTATAGGTATCCAATAAAGCAAAGACATAGAGTTTAATAATTGTTCATAATGTTATTTTGTTCCTATAAATACATATTTCGATTTTGCATAGAACTTAGCACTCATTTAGATCTCCATTCTATTTGCGGCGAAGCCCACAGCCAAGCATAATTTTTGTATTGAACTTGGCTCTCCTTTTTACATTTATGTTTTTGGTGGGATAATAAATCATACAAAAGCGATGCTGTTAATCTATTTTTTCACAAAATCATGACACATTCTAACCATAGGTATTACTTATTATGTAAAAAATTGTAATCAACTATTAATCACGTTCGCAAAGATAAACTTATAAACATAGAAAGAAAACAATAAATATTCTGCAGAGTGCAGACCATCTTACGAGTACACGAATCGAGTTTGTTCCAAACTTAGCAAGTTGTACAATGGTTACTAGACATCGACATGCTTAACTATGTCATTTAAAAATTGATTACAGACACAGAAACAAACCGCGATAGAGAAAACTAAAAAAAAACGATATGTGTCGTATTTCATTCGTATTACGAGTATTAATACTCAGTCGTGCGTACGAGTGGTAATGCACGATTGAGTATTACTCGTAATTTACAATATGTACGTAACGAATGACAACTAGGGTAATGATCTCGTGGGCGTTCACACGCCGATGCATTAAACGGTAGGTATCACTGGCATCACTGGCATTATCCATTGTAAACAGCTATAGCCACGACCTGGTAATGCACGTAAACTGCTGAATATTTGACGAAACAAGGAGAATAGATGTGTAACACGACATGCAGAGACTATTATAAACATGCTTTTTAGACTACGAAATTTTAAACTGACCCCATGTGTGCCAACTGGCGGAAAAGTATTATTGAACACACAAAATTCCAGTTAATATGTGTGTGTGGTTTTATGGTGTAGGCTAATTTCCCCATTGTAACTTCGAAATTGTAATAACATTCCTATAAATTACTAAAGGAGGCAATAAACTAAAAAATATTATTAAAACTCATAATTCCAGTTAATATTTGTGGTATTATTGTGTAAGTAGGTTAAATTCCCCATCGGAAATTAGATTAAGTATGTAAAAAGACTTCCTATAAATGATTAAAAAAAAAAAAAAAAAAATTAAAATTAAAATTTAAACTGTTTATTGCATTAATTTAATTGTTACAGGTATGACTACTAATTGCTTAGCGCAATCTCAATTTTTTGAGATTATTTGCTAAGCTTAGCTAATATCTATCACATTTATTTATATAATATAAGTGTTCGCATAACAGTATTTATTTATTTATTTTCTATTATTTTACTTATCACACATGATCTTCTTCAGGGTACATTTGATCTTCTGTGGTTTATTCTCTATAATATCTATAACCTCATTGGGTAAACTATTTAGGATATGCGGTAAGTGACTGGACCATACTCTTTGTCCATATATGTTAGTACTTTTTGGTACAGTGAAGTTCTTACTTTTATCTAGTACACGAAATGGAGCGGGTCTTTTATACCTAATTAGTTTATCCAGGTTGTGGCTATATTCTATTATAACGGCCATTTTGGCTTTATCAAATACATTTAATACTTTACAGTGCTGGAATAATTTATCATAATTACTTTTAAACTGGTATTTAATTTTGAGCGGTACAATGGTTTTCAACATTCTTATTTGTATATTGTATATTCGCTGTAGGTAAGTTTTATAGGTTCTTCCATAACAAGATATTCCATAATTTATTATCGAGTCAGCCATGGCCATATACAATAGTCGTAGTGTATTGTAAGGCATTTTATGTTTAAGTATGCTTAAGTTGCTTAGAATGGCTCTTAGTCTCTTGCATACGTTATCTATATGAGGGCCCCAGTTAAACTTGCTATCAATTACCAGACCAAGGTAGGTATGGTGATTTACTACGTCCAGAGGTTTACAGTTGCATTAACATGTTTTTTCCTAGTACTTATAGATAAATGCCAGCAACTAAGTACTTAAAGTAGTTTAATTTCATAAACAGGAACATGATGAGAATCGGGATGCTGGCGGAAGAGGATGTGGCGGTGATTGCCCCCAGCACTTGCCATCTGCCATCAACCAACCACTGTACCCAAGAACTCCCTCAGCCCAACGCTACCCCAAAAACAAAGGCCATAGCAATCTGGACGTGATAAGTATGAATGGTAATGATTATGATAGAGATAGAGCTAACATTCAGTTGCCTGACAATGAAATAACGGGTACTTATGAGGGCAGAAAATTGGTGGATGATTGACGACAATGCGACAACGACAATGATGGCGGTAAATTGGTAGACAAGTCATTTGACGAATAATAAACAGAAGTTTTTTTATTAAATGAATGTCCAAATCACGATGAACGCATTCTATAAATTACATATTCCAACTGTTGCGGTTAACACTCGTCTACCTAGTTAAAACTACAACTTCTACAATAAGTTCAAAAATAAAACGAAAATTATTTTTATCTATCCAAATATCATAAACCCTCTATGATGCGTTCAAGAACCGCACATTATGACCTCTATAATAGACTGTTTTGTTAGAACAAATTTCTTATCTGTGAAAATGTTATTATTGCTAAATAATAACATCGATTTCGATAATATTATTTCATTCAAATTTCGAACATCTCTGAAAAACAAGGAAATTTGATTTGACCTCTATTCTAATATCAGTCGAGATGACGTTTAGTTCGAAATGAATTGTCAATTTGCATACAAATTTGACAAATGTCGCACATAAGTAAGATATCGAACGATTATGATAGTTGGGATCCGACTCTAGTTTGTCTTTAAATTTAAAAAAAACTATGACAGCTACCAGAAAACCAGGCCGCGATGCCGGTCATAATTTGCGGCTCCTGACTGCATCATGGAGGCTTATGATATGTGGATAGATAAATTAGTGTATGTAACTGTACATAATTAGGCATTAAAACACTCGTGTGATGCAAAATGTTTCGTAAGCCATGAAATGCGCTGCGCATGAAGCATATATTAATGAAGCATACATACATGGCACATAGAGGAGCGGCCGAGTAAGTTCAAATATGCATAATATTGCATACACTTTTATGAGCGTGCAGTGCACACCATTTATACCACACCTATCCCTCGTACTCGGCAATCAACCACTTTCATTTCTAGGCCAATAGGAAACTTCGTCGCAGTCAATGATTTTTATTTAGACATATCGTAGACATGATGAAAATGTACAGACCAGGGCGGATAAGTTATACGAAGCTAATACGCGTGTATGAGTTAAGTTTAATAAAACATCCACATACACACGAAACAAAAAAAATCAGAAAATAAAAGCCTTTTCACCAAGAGAAAGGTACCAATTTTTGTAATGGTAACGCAGATATCATTGTCAATTTGCATAGACCACTCGGAGTCGTGATGTTAATCAGGGCAGTCACACATGGTGCTCCCCATAATGCGCGTACGCACTTAAACTAACAGTAACTAGTAAAAGCGTAAAATTAAGTTTCCGCTTAAAATTAAGGGCATTTGTGGGATAGCAGTGATATTTTCCGTGATAGAGCAGCAGTTATATATTTATGAAATGGAGACGACACGTAATTGTCTACTTTATTAAGACTTCAAGATGAGTAGGTATGTACAACGTGTTACAAAATAGTCAAAATACCCCGTAAAAAATGCTCTAATTCTTTTTTTTTATTGATTTTGGCGGTAAGTCATACTGCGATACTAAGGGTTTCAAATTTTGTAAATTGACTCTTTATAAGGGACCATTTAACCTCCTCTCCGCTTTACGGGTATTTTTGTAACACCCTATATAATGCTATAGATAGACCAAGACCTACTTATGCCAAAATTATTGTCATACCTTTATTTCGGTAAATTATGTTTTCCAAACATATTCATTTCGCAAATGTTTTTGGTATATCCCAAATATTATATACTCCAACCAAACATGCATTTTTTTTTCAGAAACCTTAAGAGGAATGCCTATCTGCGATTTTCCCATACAAACGATCTCGACTGTTTCCTCCCTGGTTAGGGTTCCGTAGCCAAATGGCAAAAAACGGAACCCAGATTCGTCATGTCCGTCCGTCTGTGTGTCTGTCTGTCCGTCCGTATGTCACAGCCACTTTTTTCCGAAACTATAAGAGCTATACTGTTGAAACTTGGTAAGTAGATGTATACTGTGAACCGCATTAAAATTTTCACACAAAAATCTAAAAAAAACATTAAGTTTTAGTGGTCCCCATACTCAGAACTGAAACTCAAAAAAAAAAATTTTCATCAAACCCCTACGTGTGGGGTATCTATGGATAGGTCTTCAAAAATGATATTGAGGTTTCTAACATCATTTTTTTCTAAACTGAATAGTTTGCGCGAGAGACACTTCCAAAGTGGTAAAATGTGTGTCCCCCCCCCCTGTGACTTCTAAAATAAGAGAATGATATAACTAAAATAAATATATGATGTACATTACCATGTAAACTTCCACCGAAAATTGGTTTGAACGAGATCTAATGAGTAGTTTTTTTTTTAATACGTCATAAATCGTAAACCGCAATTTATTTCACGGAACCCTTCATGTGCGAGTCCGACTCGCACTTGGCCGCTTTTTTTTGAACCTAGAGCAATATTTTTTTCAAATACGGTCAATATCTATGCCGCTATGTTTCGCTTTTTTGGATCTATTTATTTTAAAGAAACTTACAGCGACCCAAAAATTGCAAAAACGGATTAGTTGAAATGGCTGCTAAAAAAGGCGCAGTATACAGATATAACAACAAATATCGAAAAAATCAAAACATAGCGGCGTAGAATATTTATTCCTTTTGCAGTTTCCAAAATTTTATGATGATTGGTTGCGTTTTGGAGGAGGAAACAGTCGAGAGCGAAACCTCGATTTTTGAGTTTTTTGCGTAGGAATTTTAGTTCGAGCTGCAGTTGTCCTTATCGCATAGGCAGCTCCCGCCGCCCACAACAGCGCAACAGAAACATTGCCTCAAAAATTTGAGATTTCAAAAGTTGCTCAGCTAGGCATTGCTCTTAACTTCTCAGAACTTCCCGAAAACATCAAACTGCAACTCCATTAGGTGACATTAGGTTTTTATTCAAATAACAATCGTGAATAGTTGTCAATCTCCGAAAATAATGCAGTTGAGAAAGAAAACATTTGAGAAATCAACCACTTGGTGAAAAACATTCTGCCCAATATGCAAAATATCTAATTTGGATTAACTGTACAATTTCAATAAAGTAAAGAAATATGCAAATATACTCTTTAACCGACGATAAAAAGAAATGAAGTAATTGAAGTAAGAGTCGTGGAAACGGCAGTGATAATTAGAAAGCTGCTCGCATTAAGCACGAGACAGTTTGTGGAAATCAGTGTGCGTTCCACGAAGTGCTATGAAAGCTTACATCGTTTCACAGACACTTTCCTATTTCTATACGGGAGGCACATCAAAGAAATTAGCTTTTTAACTTTGCAGTTGCATTTCTGATAATTTGAATGAGATTTGATATTTGGTAAATGATATCATATATTTGGGGACCGTATTTCTGGATGATTTGAATGAGATTTGATATTCGGTAAACGATGTCGATGTCATTAAAAAACTTATCAGATTAGATTAGATTAGATTCAATTATTTATTTCATGATAAAAAATTACATTACAAATCTGCTTTCATGTCAAAAAAATAAGATTATTTATCACGATCGTCAAAAACAAAGAAAAAATAAAGATATAATATTAAATTATTACAATGTCAACAAATTTACTCAATAACGAGAAAATATAAAAATAAAACAAAATCAAAAGAACAAATATGTCAACCACTAGCTATCGTCATTCAATTTACAATATAGTGTAATGTGCATTAGAATATAGGTGATATTTAATGTCAAATCATATTAAAACAAATGTAAATAGGTAAAAATAATAATTTAACATGTCAGATCAAGATCCATATACTCTAATGGATTTTCCAATAAAAAGTATTTCAGGCGGCGTCTAAATGCTTCGTCAGATGGTTCCAATCTAAGATCAGCGGGTAGTCGCTCGTAGTAGGTAGGCCCAATGACACGCGGGTTTTTTTCTGCAAGTGCCATGCGACGGGGAATTGTTCTCAAACGCCCAGTGCGGCGGAGCATCATGTGTATGTTATAGTTTGGCTTACATTGTGTTGTCTCTTGTTTTAGATTTTTCAACTGATCAAATAGGGAACATTACTGCAATGTTCTGCCGCCAGAGGCAGCACTACCACTTATAGTAAACCACTATAGGAATGTAGGGATTCACACACACATGTACAATTGATTGTCAAATGAGTGACAAGGATGCTTGTGTTAGATTATTATGTAATATAGCACATAAGCTTACCAGTAATTTAAGTTAAGACGCGAATTAACCTTCTTTATTGATTAGTTTGTCACTTTTCTGTGTCACCAGACTATTGGATACTGATTTGACACTTCAATGAAAATATGTCGGGTAAGTGTATAATCGTTGACTTACTAATAATATTGCCAATGCTAAAATTAAAATAAATATCAGTATGTAATTTTCATGGTGCCTATTTATAATGGTTTTAATATGTTTGTGTATATTTTAAATGAATACTAGTAAGAATCTATTGATCAAGTGATTGAAATGACTGACTAAACTATCCATGACGTCACGTGTTTATCGAACAGAGGTGGCGTGGTCGAACACCTAGAATCAGGTATAAAAGGGTTCGACCGGCCGATTCTATTTCATTATTGTCACTGCTGTTGCTGTTCCATGGTGAACATCTCCTGGGAAGTCCAGTCAGTTAAGTAACCCTTGGTATTAATTATGTACTTTGTGATATTGCTGTGTATTTCAACTCCATTATATGCTTGAATTATTATTGATGTTTTGATTATTAGACACGTTATAAGTGAATTAATTAACTTATGGATAATTTAATGATAAATAAATGAATACTTATGGTTTGAAGGTTTTTACTGGTATTTTGGCCAATAAAAGAGTTGTTACAATAATTCTATGATTTTTATTATAACAAATACTTTATATTTCCCTTGCCTAATCAACATAGTAGTAACGAATTGTCTAAATCGGGTACAGGGTACACGAATAAAGGGGTAAGTAAGTAAATACTACAATGTTTCAGCTTTTTATTCTCAATCCATACACGTGGTAATAAATATTACAAATAATATGTTGATATCATAATTACTATAATTCGCTTTTATTTACATTTCTGTCATCAGAAGTGGGATACGACCTACCTACTTTTTTTGTTGTTGTATTTTTTTACATACCTGATACCTGCCTGTGAATTTTAGGATGGCCGATACAGCAGTTCAAGATCCACTGAAAGCGATTTGTGACGCTCTCACCACTACCTACACAACGCA
This sequence comes from Epinotia brunnichana, assembly GCA_963854355.1. Classification (NCBI taxonomy): domain Eukaryota; kingdom Metazoa; phylum Arthropoda; class Insecta; order Lepidoptera; family Tortricidae; genus Epinotia; species Epinotia brunnichana. Next base: position 22,815,902 of record OY977946.1, on the reverse strand, counting down.
GTCAAAAGGATGATGACATCGCGCTGCCATTATTCGACCCTGAGCGGAACGACTGTGGAGCTGCCAGCTGGTGCAACAGCATTGAAGTTCTGGCCAAGGAGTTCGACTGGAGCAGCATGAAGACTGCAGCAAAGGCCAGTAAGGCTGTTAAAGGTTATAAATGTATGATTGCAACGAAATATATTTTGTCAACTTAACGCCATTATATAGGTATGGTAAATATACCCTCTTCATTAATATTATGGCTTAATAAGCATCTCACCATAATAAAACATTTGCGCGTTAAATTGACAAAATAGGTATCAATTAAATTACTTGAGTGATGAAATAATTCTACCGAGCCTCACTTGATGTTAGAAGTGAAACAGTAGAAGTAAATTTATTTGCTACCGAGCCTCACTTGATGTAAGAAGTGAAACAGTAGCAATAAATTTAAGTTGCTACCGAGCCTCACTTGATGTTAGAAGTGAAACAGTAGCAATAGATTTTAGTTGCTACCGAGCCTCACTTGATGTTAGAAGTGAAACAGTAGCAATAGATTTAAGTTGCTACCGAGCCTCACTTGATGTTAGAAGTGAAACAGTAGCAATAGATTTTAGTTGCTACCGAGCCTCACTTGATGTTAGAAGTGAAACAGTAGCAATAGATTTAAGAATACAGCGACCAATACAGATATAACAATGATGATGAATTGAGGTTAATGTGACAGTGATGGTAACCAGTAGCAATAGTAATTAGCAATATTGATAAGCCAATTAGTATTTAAAAAAAAAAAAAAAAAATATGCTACTTCGGGAGCGAAGTACAAGTCAGTATGGCCGTGTTAGATTATTATGTAATATAGCACATAAGCTTACCAGTAATTTAAGTTAAGACGCGAATTAACCTTCTTTATTGATTAGTTTGTCACTTTTCTGTGTCACCAGACTATTGGATACTGATTTGACACTTCAATGAAAATATGTCGGGTAAGTGTATAATCGTTGACTTACTAATAATATTGCCAATGCTAAAATTAAAATAAATATCAGTATGTAATTTTCATGGTGCCTATTTATAATGGTTTTAATATGTTTGTGTATATTTTAAATGAATACTAGTAAGAATCTATTGATCAAGTGATTGAAATGACTGACTAAACTATCCATGACGTCACGTGTTTATCGAACAGAGGTGGCGTGGTCGAACACCTAGAATCAGGTATAAAAGGGTTCGACCGGCCGATTCTATTTCATTATTGTCACTGCTGTTGCTGTTCCATGGTGAACATCTCCTGGGAAGTCCAGTCAGTTAAGTAACCCTTGGTATTAATTATGTACTTTGTGATATTGCTGTGTATTTCAACTCCATTATATGCTTGAATTATTATTGATGTTTTGATTATTAGACACGTTATAAGTGAATTAATTAACTTATGGATAATTTAATGATAAATAAATGAATACTTATGGTTTGAAGGTTTTTACTGGTATTTTGGCCAATAAAAGAGTTGTTACAATAATTCTATGATTTTTATTATAATTTTTTATATTTCGCTTTAGGTACCTTTTGGCCAATGATCACTGCGTGAATTCACACTTAGGTACTTATTACTTACCTACCTAATTCAGCCTCAATCTGGTTGGCGCTTCACCCTTTTCCAGGCAGAGGCGTTATATAGACCACATACAGACTGTCTGTAATGTCAATGAATAAGACTTACATTTGATTGACATTTTTCAATTGCCGGCCTGGAAAAGGGTTACATACTTATTTAATTAATATAACTACGATGCGCCAACAAGCATATCCAATAAAGCAAGTTATTGATTAATTACCAATTTAGTTTATACCCTAAGTAAACGGCACGATGAACAGTCGCCATCACATACACTATAGGTGTTCAAAAATATCGGCACATGCACCCTAATGCCTTGAAAATAGAGGTGCTTGTTTGCTCCGATGTATGTGATGGCGACTGCACCTTCCTGGGTCAGTGGTTGCAAACCGGTTAGTTCCACTTCACGAGTTCTTACGGCACAGGCAAATTTGTACAGGCTTAGTCAGAGGAAACTCCTTACCTAATGACTCATTAACTTTACCGACCCGTGCAACACATAACACGTGTCTTGGGAAAATATCTATTAGTGAATAATAGTGCCAAAGTAGACGTGTTTTTAAACCTACCATATTATTACAGCCTTTGCTCTTTTGAATATACTTCGACCCAGTGTTTTTTTTTGCGCAATGCAAGTACCTACTAAAAGACATTGTTCCAAAATCCCCACATACCGGCGGATGATGTAGTTCAATGGTAATATTTAATTGAATTCGTTTGGGTAGCCATAACTCTAAATTGCCGCACATTTTAGTGGTCCAATTTCTATGGTGGTCTCTGTTAAGATTTTGAATTATATATTCTTGGTGCAGTGCGAAAGAGTTTCAATTCTTTTAGATACTAGTTATTTCGGAGATTTTATTATAATTTATACGAAAAGTCCAGGCTTTATTCCTAACACCGATTATCGGAAAGCAGAATTTATGTTGAAATGTCGACATGGAAATTCTACGAAGCGTGACTATTTAACCAAACCGAATTTTCTTATCGTAGCTCCATATTTTTTTTTATTTTTTATTTATCAAACGGTCACATACCGAATTTTTTTACACACTATTATTAAATTTCCTAGGCGATCACCACTTTTCAACATGATCAAGGGAATATTACACACTTTACTCACTAGAGTCGGCAACCTTTTAGCAACCGCACTTCTTAATTATTTGTGACTTTAGCAGGCAATTCCAAAATTCTGAATTCAACGACCTTTACATACTACAGAACAGCCAGGGAGGCTCGCGGGCCGCAAGCAAGGGCCTCGCTAATATATTTCTAATCCCACAATAATGAGGTTACATGAGGTTTAATTCAGCACTCTATAGTAAATTATATAAGAGGGCGCTGATCATCGAGAGCCGCCACAAAGCTATTCTTCAACTTCCTGTCATAATCGGCAATAGAGTCGACCATTAAACCCTTCCAATGTGCTACTGTTAACTTTGCTTTTAGTGCTCTAGCTAGAGTCTAGAGATTAGCTGTAAATGCTGAAATTTTAATTTATAAAGTATGATAGGTGTAATACAACTATCTAGCTGCTGAAAGAGTCATTATAAATACATATATAGTTGCTTGGTATTTGGAAGAGTAATATACAATACAATACAAATACTCTTTATTGCACACCTCAATAGTAATTAATTTATTCATTATTATAGAAAACACAGTCGAATTTCGATTCATGATCGAAAGCTTTATAACTATTTTAGGAAATGCACTCGTGTAAGTCTTGTTTAATGAAATGCTTTTGAATTTATTTTATTTTGTTCACGTCTTGTATTGCGTGGAACTCGAAATATTTGCCGACTTTATTCGAACAAATTTTATTTTATTTTTTACTCTAACCAGGTCGAATGAGGTATGTTATTGAAAAAATTACAATCCTCTTTGTGCAGCAGAATTCTAAAAAAAGCTTAAAGTACTTTTTGAAGTTAGTCGATCTTTTATACAATGAATGATGGAATCATATTTTATGGTCGAGTGATTTCGCAAAATATCGTCAGACATTCTTTAGCGATCAAGACCTTGTTGCTTCACTGTCTTCCGTATAAGGAAGTAAGATTGATCAAATGATCAACTAGCCTGTGTGAACTTTAAGACACAATTTATTAATCATCCAATTTTATAGATCGCTCTTATCGTTTGAGTAAATTTATTACTGAACCGCTTTATACATTAAAGAGATGAATCCTTAGATCCTTACTAAATAATGTTATAAATAAATGTGAAAGTGTGTCTCTGTTTGATACCTCTTCGCGCTTAAACCGCTGAACCGATTTAGATGAAATTTGGTATAGACATAGTTCGAGTCCCGGGATAGTGTTTGTCCCGGAAATCAACCCCTAAGGGGGTGAAATGGTGGGTGAGAGTTTGTATGGAGCGACGATATAAGCTAGTTCCACGCAGACGGAGTCGCGGGCAGAAGCTAGAACGTAATAAAATACATAATTCTATTAAACTGGTGTACAGTCAACTCGTCTTCACCATATAACGTGCCAAAAATAATTTGACAGACTGTATCGTTTTTGAAGTAGGGTCTGCAGCCTATATCCAATTAATCTTAGGAATCTGAACGTCGTCTTTATTATCAATTATACATAGCATGTGATGAGAAGTTACTGAGAATTCTACACATATATAGGTAAGATAAAAACGTTCAATGTAAACAGGTTGCACGTTTACTTTTTCAATGATAAATGCCGTGTCAATAACAAGAACAACACCATCGGTAGCTATGCTCCTCCGACTCGGATACTTAATAATGTGAGAACATAAGTAGGGATTTGTTTTGTAGTGTATTTATGATTATGACTTTAATGTCTATTTCTACAACTTAAAAATGGTACATTCTAAAATCACAAAGTTAAAGCGCGTAGGATCTACATACGCATATGTTCCAGATGTTCCTGTCATCGTCAAAGTAAACTATACTAAAGATTAACCTTTTTGTACGATGCAAAAACAGCATGTTCGCGAACAGTCGCGAAACCTTGAGTACATTTTGAATCTTACTTAATTTGTCGGCGCGTATATTAAATACCTCGGTATTGTAGACTATGTAGGTACCTACACTATAGGTCAGCAGTCAGCACCTTGGACGCTTATTCGTCGGTATCGGCAGCATGGCTTACGGTACAAAAGGCAATTGTCATTATTTACACGTGTTGCATGTTGTGAATTTTCTCACGTTAGCCATTTTGGTTTCTATAATAAAAACATGCAACGGCTGCCAAATTACCTTTTTCAATATTATTTTGCCTGTTACTTTCTCGGGTTACTTAGTTCAGTTTTAAGACACATGATGCGCATCCGAAAGGAATAATGATGCTAGTTAGTTAGTGTTAAATGTGTAATAAAAAGTATGTGTGAAAATTTACCAAAAATAAGTGCAAGATGACTCGAAATCATTTCTATTATTCTCTGGCACATTGTTTGAACAAAGAAATACTAATACTTAAAGCTGCATCAAATGCGTTATTCGCAACAATCTTCATAAGCCCATTAACACGGCAAGGTAAGCAAGTACTAAGTATAACTTATATCTAACTATAATGCGTGTCTATCATGAATTCATGAGTCATCATACATCTTACGCGGATATCTCTGTTGGTAAACAGCCCGTATCTCTTAAAGTATGGAATGCTACATTGGATGGCGTAACCTCATCGTTGTTTGTTAGTAATTAATACATAGTTGGGTACATGTGTCTTGCTTGAGTTGTGTACCAGGGATCGGTACTGGTTTATTCAAAAAATTGGTTGTCTATAAAGTCAGTTTATAATAATAATAAATCAGCCTATATAGAACGTATTAATACCGATATTTTTTGTATAGTGGAAATACCGGTATCCGACCCCTGCTGCTGTGTACGTGCCAAATCCATGGTGTAGGTAATAGGTACCTAAGTATATTGCAAACTATTTGGACTTAATCGCCAGTATGTGTTGGTATTATAAACTGGTTACCTTTATGAAACTACATGCATAACTTAAGCTCAGTTTGTCAGCAAACTAAATGCCCAAATATATTTGGCAATAATACCCGCGGCGGTTAAACCGCATTGTTAAATTTTATGTATGAAATAATGTTTACCTTTTTAACTGACTTCTATAGGCGATTAGCTAGCAGACGTGGGAGGTATTATCGATCGAATTCGAAAAGGAAACCTGGAGTCTCGTGAGTGGTCTGATTATGGCCAAAACTGAGACGTTACGATGGGATCCACGAAGAAACTTCTCAAGGCCGCGTATACCAATTTGAGGTTTTTCTGAAATGACTCACTATTTGCTATCTCATGTCCGGATCGATAGAATTCGGTTATCATAATTATCTAAATTAATAGATATGTTGAATGCAGAACAAACGGACGGTCTCGCGGTTTTACCTGATAATGCAGGCAAGCTTGAGGGAATTTGCTTCAATAAACGTCACGCTACTTAAGAGCTACCGGTAATGTGCGAAATGCTTATACAATAAACGGTCCACTTTAATAGTTTTTCCACGCTTCGCCAGTTAAGTCTTCAACTCCAACATTAAATATTCCATTAGATTTTTATGCAATCAGGAAATTGAAACGCACGTACGAAATTGATATGTTTGTGAGAATCTATATAAAGCGGCCTCCTCACATCGATCGTGGTCGAGCCATCTCGAATGGGAGCGTGGGATCTGATTACCTACACGAACAGCTGGGTTCAACGGACATTGCAGCTATGCGAATCACAACCAGTCTCGACAAACCACACTCCTCCTAGTATAACTTGGCCCGGAGATTCTAAACAATTATGCATAAATGAAGGTCAGACCTATATCGGTTCCGCTCAGGCGAGTTACTGGTAAGCGTTGTGAATACCAGCCTAGACGTCTTTATGGAGGTGTCTTTAAGTACGTGAATACCACTTAACGTCTAATCTTATGTATGCGTTTGTCTGAGATTCTCCACCATGTACCTAAATCCATTGAAACACTTTGAACAAAAGAATGACATGTACTAGGTATTAACAATGAGATCATTGAAAGACTCTAACGCGATCTAAATCGCGGAAGAGAAATGGAAATATCTCGAAGATCGTTAACATGGCATTTTTTATTCAGAATAAGGACAGATTTGACAAAATTGGGATAAGAATTAAACGACATGGACTTATCTCGGAACAAAGTGAATTCTTGATTGGTCGAATTCATTTTAAAGGACTTACCTCGATTGTGCAGTAGATAATAAAGTAAAACAACACAATGAATAGCTTTTTCACACAAATAACGTGAAATCCCTGCGAATAAAAGGGCGTACGATGAAAAACTAAGGTGGGAGTATGAAGTGCCGAACCTGATAAGTTATCAGATGCGTCACGTCTTCATAACAATCACCATTATCGACTGTTTATCGATAACAAAGGATACAAATATGATTTCCAATATTCGGCGACTGGCCGGGTCATTAATAAACATAGTCTTAACATCCTTTACCTCAATAGGGGTGTAGACACTAAATAAAATAATCAATAATGTTGCATTTTCTCGAAAAAAGATTAAAAATGTAGTCAAATGGAGAAAAAAGCAACGCAAGAGGTTAAATAATCCCAAAGTTATAAGCGTCCAAAGTTTTAAGAGGGGGTATGTTCTGTCCCTATTCCACAAAACGCACCTTCATTTGAAACGATTGTCATTTACTGTGACGCTAGACGATCGTGACGTCACGATCCTGGAGCGTTTTCTCTCTCTAACAAGCAACATTAAAACGGTTGTAGAGCTTCGTAGTTTTTTGAGATATTCGAATGGGATTTTCGTCATTAGGCATATTTTTTTGCCTTCTTTTTTTTGACGTAATAATAAATTTTGAGTCTACACCCCTACCCATATTGTAAAGGTGTGTAAATAGAATCGGAATGGAGCGAAGAAAGAGCAATAACAGAGTACAGACCAACAGCGATGCCTATAAATACTTTCATAACAACTCATTCAAATAAGAAAGGAATAAGAAAGCATTTGTTTATTTGTTACGCTTTCGCGGTTTATCGATTTAAGTAATGCCCGTGAAATGCTACATTTATTAAACATAACGCAGCGAGTAAATACGTTTCTGTCAAACATTTTCGGTATATCTACAAGCTTTTATTGCCGACTGTACAGTCAAAACAACCTAAGTCTCCTTTCAGCATTATACTCATTATATTTGCTTTTAGCCTCGGTGCTGTTTTGTTTCGTTTTGTCGCCTCTCTTAGGCTTCGGTTACACGCTAATTCTGGCGTCAGTTCAGTCCATCAGTATGATCTGTCTGTCTCTGTCATTCACAATGGTTACACTATCATTCTGTCATAATACTGATGGACTGAACTGACGCCAAAATTAGCGTGTAACCGAAGCCTTACAGAAAGGTAAAGTTTAAGAGACCATCTGCCTAAGGGACAGCAAAATCCTGACCGTAATACTCTGTAGCCTAGTTTGGTGATAGAATTCACTTTGAAATCTGTGTAGTTATTTCAAACCTGTCTACTGGTTATGTATATATATGTATAGAATGTTAGACTGGTGGTGGGTCGGTAGATCAGCCTTTAATATTTTCTTATCAGACTACCTTATGATACTCGTGGCTTATAGATGTATGCATTTAGATCTGGTTTTTATATAGATATAGGTATCATGCGCAGGTTCAGTGGCAGTAGTGCAATTTAGTGTCCGACCGAAACAAGATTTTCAGCCAAAACCGTATTCCGGCTTTTGCTCCAGTTTCGGCCGAAACCGAAACTTTTACAGATTTCATGAATCATTATAAATTGAACATATTCAGCCTTTTGTTTTGTTTCTCTTTGTAACTGTTGCGTTTGTGTGAAGTGTGATGAGTATTTGTATTGTATGGGATTTCCTTGCACTTTCATTGGCGCAGATAAACACGATAAGTTAGATATGTACATTCAAACGAAAATTAAAAATGTTTTTATTTCATAAGTTTTGTTCTTTTACAACGGTCCTTTGGGGCTACCTAGTATAAGCAGTGCTACCTAACTGCGCCGCGGAACTCAGAATTATACCTAAACTTTGCGCACCGGTAACGGTACATCCGCCAGTGGGCTGGCGCACGCGCTCACGGCCGGACGCTGCTTACGCGCTCAATAAAAGTTATTACCATTCTTTAAAAATGAGTTCGTCGTGAATAAATTCAGCGGACTGCAGTGTTGTGGGGTGTATGAACAATAAAAAAATAGACATTTATCATTTTCACAGACGATGAAACGGATGAAAAGTTAGTAACTTTATACTAAGTACCTACTAATCATTTTTATGACAGGTACAAACTAGTGAGTTTGAACAAAGGCGTAATGTTTTTTTACGGAACACCTAATACCTATTTCTAATACTTACGTAATACATTTCTAAGGCCTGCTTGAGTTTTGGTAATTTGGTATACCTACCTACTACCCCGAGCCGTAGCCGTAAGTTTAGGTACTCCACCACTGCCATTATGTCCAAATTAATTATTTAGTTGTTTGTATTGATTTCATGTTAATATTTATCCCTGTCTAGCAGCACTTAGTAAGATTTGCGGGGTGCATGCATTGCACGGCCTAAGAAAGGGCGTAAACATCGTCGTTGCTATAGGGACTTATAACCTTTTGGAAGGGCTTGGAATGCACTCGCGAGGATGAAACGTAGGTAATCAGAATATTTTAAAACTACTTATGCCTAGTGACTAATTCCAAGTTTGCAATGCTACTTTTAAACTTTTATACAATATGACGTTATTTCTATACTTACGTTATAGATAACGATGATAGGTACTCGTAGGTACCTAACTTATAACCTTTTGGAAGGGCTTGGAATGCACTCGCGAGGATGAAACGTAGGTAATCAGAATATTTTAAAACTACTTATGCCTAGTGACTAATTCCAAGTTTGCAATGCTACTTTTAAACTTTTATACAATATGACGTTATTTCTATACTTACGTTATAGATAACGATGATAGGTACTCGTAGGTACCTAACTACCAAACTTTATTTCGTACTGTCGTCGGGATACACCTACTTTAATGAAGTTACCTACACAACAAGTTTCGTTTTGTTATATATGGTAGCTGGTAAATGAATAGAATAGGTAGGTAGGTAGGACTGTCGTAACGTATAGACAGGGTGAGAGATACTTGACATTAAAATTTATTTAACATGCTGCGTTGATATGCCTGTACACTCGGCTACAAAAGTATTGCACCTTTTCTAAAATTCGTTTCAAGCGATTATTACTCCTAAGATACTTACCGTCGATATTAGTATCGTTTGAAAGGTAATAAAACCCCATAGGCTTTAGCTTTCAAATGATACTAATATCGACAGGGTACAGTAAGTATCATAAGAGCAATAATCGCTTGAAACGAATCATAGGAAAAGTACGTTTGACGCCGAGTGTATGTAAGTAACTATGCAGTTCAGATACTGGCAGAATCTCGGGAAAAACTTACAAGTCTTTTGAAAAATTTAAATTGGAAAACGATAACAATTAAATTAGGTAACCTAATTAGTGAAGTGCATGGAATGCGTGGGTGTTTTTATTTCACTCAACTATTAATTATAAAATCATTTCTAAGTGGTGTCAACCCTAGCGTCTATTGGCTGGCAAGTGCGGGCAACGACCGGCACGTTCAAGGTCGCTCCATTGTTAAATTTAGTAGGCATGGAAAGCGGTAGGTATGCGCTTTTTTATTCAGAGTCGAGCATCTGTTCGTTAGAACTATTATATAATCTGTCGTATAAGTAAATATATACTTGTGTCAGGTAGTCCCGAGATGGTGGAAATGGTTATAAACTGTTGTTATCTCTTCCGTACGTGCTGTTATACGGTATGTGTACAGAATATGCAGAGTAAGTAGACTCCAGACTAAATAATCTAAGTAGGTCGCCCGCGCATTGCGTGGAGATCAGTTTAAATGTGTAAATTGCAGTGGGAGCTGTGTTCCGGTCGCGCCGGCCTCGGCAGCTCGGCAGCACGTAGCGCGTTCAACGGGCTAATAAACCTTTGTCCTTTAATTCAAATAACAAAATTTATGACAATTGCTATTTTTTACTCAACTTCCGTAGAAGGAACTTGAATGCTTTTCAATGGTATAAATGCCCTTTTCCTTGGCACGATCGATCCGTGAGGTTCTTTAAATCGTAAAGGACGAATGCTTCGTGTTGCTCATCGACACCATCGTGCTAGCTGACTAAACTGTAAAATCAGTATAGGCTTCAGACTAGTTACTCAGCTTGCCGCGATGTAGCATATTTATTGTATGAGATTCACCTGAATAGGGGTGTAGACAAAATTGATAACATAGTGTTGCTAATGGATAGTAAACCATCAAATTATTGTAATAAAGTATAAATTACAAATTATATTAAAATCATAAAAAGATATGACCTTGAAAGTTTAGAAAAAATATGCATACTTTTATACTGTCCAAGAGTAATCTTTAAGCTACCAATAGAATCCTTATGCCTTTATAGAAACAAAATTGTATGACAACTATGGACATTAACGCAGTATTTCGCGACCGTAACAGCAATTTACTTGATTTTCCATACAACGATTAGTACAAAATACAAATAGCGGATTGTGACGTCATACCTTTAAATCAATTAGTATGAAGCGTTTTGGGCTGCCGCCAGCGAAGTCAATCTTTGTTTCAATGTTTTGGGTATTTATGTTCTGTAGTTGCTCCCATACAAACATTTGTTCCTCAGGTTCCTCTCCAAAAACTGGTTAGAATGGTATCGTAAAAAAATGTTAGTCTATTAAAATTGTGGAAGTAACATGGGGTAGGCAACTAAATTATGAAAGCAGTCGGGGTTTTTTTTTGCCTTTTAGTATTCTACTTCTACAACTAGTTAATAGTATTCTCACTTCTTTAAGGCTGGGGCGTTTGCGGCTCAAGGCGTCGTGCGACTCGTGTGCGCGTGTCCAACGCGGTAGGAACGCGTTGTAGACTGAGTGGAGTACGAATTTATTATTCGAAGTGTTTCCTCAAAATACAGGAAACCAGTTTGTCTGGAAGGGAGCCAGTAAACCATGGAAATGTTCAAATGTAGTTTACTGAATCGGAAACCTACACAAGTTCTAAATTGGCACACCCGTGTTCTCGACATTAACAACGTCGACGAAATCTAGCAAAAATTGAAAAATTATGCTACCGGAAAGCAAACAGAAAAAAAAGATAGAGCTGCGGCTGTAGCACCGAGCAATAGCTTACAGTGCATTAAGAGTGCAATACAATAATGTCTTCAGGGCCTTGTTGCGGCTCCCCCGCTATTGCAGCGCGTCGGGAATGTTCGCCGACGCTGCCGTGGACGATTTTTTCGCAATGATTCGCAAGAAGTCGGCGTCCATTATAAGAGGTATCCCCTTGGATCGCATAATGGTTTTTAGACTAATGCAGTTTTGCATAATTGGTTTGGCATAATTATTTGTGGCATAATAGTACTTTCGCATAGTAATGTTTTGGCCTACTGTTTTTCTGGCATACTACGCTATTAGCATCATTTTAGCTAGACTAATGTGTATTGGCCGAATATACATTAGGCATACTATTGTTTGGGCTAATAATTAGTTGGTATATCTGACATTTTCCATAATTTCAGTTGTCTAAATGAATGAAGCTGGTCAAAATACCTAAAATGATATTATTCGTTTTTCCGCTATTTTATAAAAAATCTCTAAGACGAAAGCGGGAGCAAAGCTGGGTGGGCATCAAATATTTATTTGGCAAAACCGACTCGGATCGCGGATAGGTTAGAAGACGGAAGCGGGAGCAAAGCTCCCGCTTTCGTCTTCGAGGTTATTTTTTTTATAAAAGAACGGAAAAACCTTTTATTAAAACTTACTACTAATGACAATTAGGCAATTTACTACTAAGTAAACCATAGGCTAAAATCACTAAAATCTAAATTTTTAGATTTTAGGGATTTTGAACGCAGGTTATTTAACGTTAGTTTTTTTTAATTTTAGACATTGTGATACGTACCTACCCCTTTTAATATGATAATAGCGTTATGCATTTTGATATGATGTCAATTGATTATTATGGGTATTCATGTTTATGCTTTTTGTTATTAGTTTTAATGAGGGTTATGCTTTCTGTATTTATGCTTTTTAATATTATGCATAAAAAAATATGCGAAATGTGACTTATGCATATCTTATTTTCGGCGTAAAGTAATTATGCGTAACTATATTAGTATTAATGATTTTATGCCTCTCAATAGTAAACCATTATAAGACGGGTGCGGGGGAGCGGCAACAGTATCTTGCAGATGGTCGCCGAGAGGCTGGACTCTGGCGTCCTGTCGCGCTTCATAGATCTGCACCTCAGGGGGGATACTTAGATGAAGCGCGGGAGGAACCCTAGTAGTTAGTTTTAGTGTTTTATTTATTTTTTATCTATTTCATGTGTCTAACATAGGAGTTTAAGGCATTTTTTACTAACAAATTATGGAACCAGTTTTCTGAATTAAATGATTTTTATTTTATTTTATTTTTAATACCAACCCACGACCACTCTGCGAAAGACCGACAAAGAATAAGTCTACTCTAAAAACTCTCTCTATACAAAAATGCATAGGCTACATAACAATACAAAATACTCTTTATTTCACACCTAACACAGAGGAGGAGGACACAAGGAGACAGTACAGGTAAAACAACAGGCGATCTTATCGCTAAGGAGCGATCTCTTCCAGGCAACCTTCGGGTAGTGGAGAAAAGAATAGTAAAACTAAGGACATATTTACATTGATGTTCTACGATTTACATTTTAGTGCCTGTTTCACTGTTGAAGCGAACGTTCTCAATACGGCTGACTGACTCAGGCTGTTACGACATGAGTACCTACTACATGACAATAGTAACACTAGCGTTGCAATAGTAAGTGGCAAAGCTCCGTAAAACCCTGATAGACAGTTGTTTGCAGCAAAATTTCATACTACAGCGGTCGGTGCCGACCAAGGCTGTTCGGTCGGAGGGGCGTGTTGGCGACCGTCTAGCCAGGGCTTAAAAAAGGGAGCACCTCGCTATGCGCTGTTCGTTACTACGCGTATTTCACATGCACATTTATCGCAAGTTGGCATTTTAATTGTGTAAAGCGCATTATAAACGTTGCAATTTATAACTATAATAAAAAAAGTTAGAATGAAACTATAACTGCATCTTTGTCGATTGTTGTGATAAATTGTGACGAAATAACGGGCTTTACTGACATGAAAAAGTATATCAGACTTCCATATTTCGTTCTGCAAGTGGACGCTAGGACTGCAACAAAGAACGTTTTGTATGCACCTAATCATGCAGTTATTATTAAATAGGTACACATTGTAGACGTAGATGTAGAGTAATGGAAACGGTTAGAATTTGTAAGTAAGTAATAGAATAGAATAGAATCTGCTGACGGGCTGATGTTTGACGTTTTTTCATATCATGTTTTTTAATTTTAATATTTTGTGTGTTTAAATAAATATAAAAGTAATAGCTAAGTTCCCTTAAACATGATATTGCCGATTTTTAGAACCAATTTTAATATGTTTAGCTTTTGTGCATAATTTGTTATGAATGTTTTAAGTGTATTTTAGACCTATGTTCGTGATTTTTTTTTATCGTACGAAAATCAAAAACTCAGGATTAGAATAGCTTTATAGTCCCTCGCGAAACGCCTCAAAATTGCTAAATCAATTTAGGGAAGCCGTATTATGATCCAAACAAGCGCTACGACTTTTTAAAAATCCGTTTTTAGGGTTCCGTACTCAAAGAATAAAACGGGACCCTATTTCTAAGACTCCGCTGTTCGTCTGTCTGTCTGTTCGTCTGTTACCAGGCTGTATCTCAACAACCGAGATAGTTAGAGAGTTGAAATTTTCACAGATGATGTATTTCTGTTGCCGCTATAACAACAAATACTAAAAAACAGAATAAAAGTTTTTTTTTTACTATCTTACACAAATTGGCTTAGTCCCAAACTAAGCAAAGCTTGTACTATGGGTACTAGATGACGATAAACATATATACTTATATCGATAAATAAATACTTAAATACATATAAAACATCCATGACTCAGGAACAAATATTTGTGCTCATCACACAAATTAATGCCCTTACCAGGATTCGAACCCGGGACCTCCGGCTTCGTAGGCAGGGTCACTACCAACTAGGCTACAGGAGGCTCCCATACAACAAACGTGATTTTTTTGCCGTTTTTATAGATAATGATACGGAACCGTTCATTCGTCGGGGGGGGGGGGGGGTAGTCAAGAACCTCACCAAGGGGGAGGGGGGGGTCAAAAAGTAGTCGAAAAAACCTCGCGTGACTTGTGCACAAGCTCATACCTACAAATGGAAGATTATCACTGTAAATTATAATAAATCTACCTGTCTTCTGACACATGACTATGGGCAACTATAGGCAACAAAATGATATGCAATGTTTGTATACACAGCTGTCACGGACGGAGTGGTGACGCAATCGACACAGTTGCGCTAGGGCAGACGCGGTAGATAGCATGTGGTGTGGGAACTTCATAGTCAGACATATCAATCAAATAGCGATCGGCGAAAAATAACGATAAAGGGCTTCATTGAGATGGATAGGCTAAAAACTACTTATGTTCCAAATTTGGAGCTTGTGGGTCTTCTAGAAGTGCCTTAGAATTATGATGATCATAAGTGAGTCAGTGAATATGTCAGTGACAAAACTAAGGAACTTTGATGGGGCTTCTGGCTTTAGCCAGCATGAAATTACAGGATGTTGAAAATGGCCTGAATGGCTTTGAGAAAAGGATGCTACAGCCGTGCCTCTTTGTTTTGCTCGACTTGGCGGGGGCACTAAGTGCCCCCAGATATTTCATTTAAATTGATTCGTTTTGAAATAGAGGGTTTATCAAAATGTATAAATTATGAATTCTTGAGAAGTTTATGATTACAGTCTAGTTCCACTTCAACCTTGACATTCTCAAGTAGATTACACATTAATTAAGCAATGCATTCAACACCAATTTATTTACATGCTCTAAACTAACCTAATTAAATTTAAATTGGAATGAAATTAGATCATGGTGCGTTGGGTCTATTTATAATGGCAAACAAACAGTAAAATAATGTGTATTACTATGTGCGAGTTGGAAGATATTATAGTATAATACCTACAGATATATGACTTGTTTCTGTTTTCCATTTGATGAATAAAGTGAATAAATGATAAATTGGATTAATCAAAATGTATGACACCTTCGAAAAATGCAATGACCTTATGTTATTACTTTTTAATTTTCACTGAATCTGACCTAAACCAAAATATTGAACTGCAATATTATACATTACCTATAACAAACAAGTTTCTTGACAACAAAATCGGCATTGTGAATTAATTATTGACGATGCCACGACAGTTTCCTTATTAAAGGTCGGTAGAATGTTGGGTACTTCAAGGTGTTTGGTACTGACCTGAAACTTCTCAAACTGTTCACGTTCAGCGTCCAAACTGTTTTTCTTTAGCTGGAGCACTCGGGGCAGCGAAAGGGACGCCATGGGTCAGTTACATGCGAACAACTGGCAGCAGTAAATCCAAAATCACAATCAATTTTCAAATAAACGAAGCGCAACTGAATATAAAAATAAAGTATTCGTAAGTCGGGACACGAAACACACTTATTATTTAATTTATTTTTATAAACACAGTTTATTTTCGGAAACACTGCTTTTCACGTGAATTTAAATCAGAAAGAGTTTTTTTCGTATTATTTAGAAGTCTGAATCACAACCACACTCATTCATTTCCCTTCGCACCTTACACACATCTGTCAAATAGGCTTGTGTCGGTCAGGAACTAGGAACTATTAGGAATGAATTCCCATCTCTGAACGAAACGAACTAGTTCGTCAATCACGATCTAAATCGGTTAATCGGTCTTTTCGGTCTTTAGTTCAGCAGCAGAGCGAGAGCTGCGAGAGTGGAACGGAACGAGATGCGGGTGACCGCTGCCGTCGCGTACTTGACTGAACGTGAACGAAACGAACGAATGCGAATTGCGAAGCTCGGCAATGGCGCGCGCACAAGTGCGAGTGAGATAAACGGTTGTACGTTGCGCCGTCGTCGGTTTAGTTTAGGTCGTAATTAAAATTAAAAAATTAAAATCATTTATTTCAGACTAAAGTCTAATATATGGTTAGTAAACAATGAAATCTTATTGCTAGTGTAAGTATGACATAAAAAGAGGGACATAACTAAACAATGACTGCATGCAGTCTCTGCCAGCAGAGCATGGGGCCATTTTCACGCTCCGTAAACACGCTCAGAATGCTGTTGGGGCTGCCGCGCAGGTGACGCATCATGGAGGCGCACCTCTTGCGCATTATCGCCGCAAAGCCGTCAGTTTGTGTTTCCGCAAACATACCAGAGGCACTACAAAATCGCAATACAGTCGTTTGTGTAATACGTAACACACAAAGCTCCTGCGCTATTTGACAGTTAAAGGCCATGAACCATACATTGCAGAAAGCGATTGCGATATCCATCGAGTTTTGAATAAGATACTTAATAGAGTCGTCTAACAAATCCAAAACGATTAAATAAAAATAAGCTCTATTTCTTGAAGTCAAAGATCAAATTAATTTATTTAGTAATGCAAGGCTACGTTGCCAATGTTATTGTTTTCATGTTTTGAGCGATTTTTAAATAAAATAACTGATTATTACTTTTCTTTTGCTTTGCCATTTGGGTACGTAAGAATATTAAGAATGACAGTCCTAAGCCTGATAAGTATGAGGGAAAATCAAATATTACATATATTATTTATAAAGGTGTCCCAAAATTCAGGTAAAATTTTCCATACATAATGTAAATGTACCTATGGAAAATCTTACGTGAATTTTGGGACACCATATATATCTTTAAAAAATTAGCAAAAATTATAGCTAAATATTTGTTTGTTTCTTATTTTTTCCGACGTTTATCTAATTATCGCACATACGTAGATTTCCCCAATCTAGGCGGCCAAAAACATTTTATCGTATAATCGAGTTTAATATGGGATATTTAATAAAAAACCTTGTATTCTTTTATAATTAAATATTATTTCAATAAATAAGTAAAAAAAAAAGTAATAATTTTTTTTATATAAAAAAATTATATCAACAATTAATTTAAGCTATAAAAATACACTTCTGCATCTTAGTCATTTTCATATACAGTATAAAATAAATAAAAGTATACAAAAAACATAAAATTTACAGAATATGAGAATACTTTTATTATCTATTCGGCTCAGCAGCCATTAATAATTCCATTGCTTCGCTGGAAAATGTCTTGTGTGCCCTTTTGTTTTTGGTCCTCGTACTGCTCAAAAGTGGGTCCGAGGTTAGCAGTAGCCTGTGGCAAATGTCCAGGTTACACGCTTCCCTAGAAAACTTTCTCGCATAGTTTTGCCTGTAACTCCGAAAATGCTTATTCCGGGCTTCTGCCGCTTCCTCAGACAGTTGACCGATTGGCAATATCGCGTTTTCTATAATTTTCGCACCATGTATTAATACTTTGTGCATAATTGGCGTCATGGGATGCCAACCATATTCATTAACGTACAGCTTATGTGTGTCCAAGGCATATGCGTCGTATTTTGTTGCATCAATTTTGTGCCCACTTGAAATTGTCTCCAAAATAACTTTACACCTATGAATTAATTCGTGATTAATCCCTGTAATCGATATATCGATCCAACCAATGACAGCGTTTATCAAATTATCATAAATTCTGCATTCAGAGAGCCATGACATGGCGGTTTGGCACTTTTGGCAGTCAAACGGTGCACCGTTTGACTGCCAAAAGTGCCAAACCGCCAATAAAATAAGCCAATATAATAACGGCCACTCCCACACTGACCGAAAAGAGCAAAGGAACTAAAAGACCGAACTATTTCCTCAAACCGATTGAACGAGATCGGAGCGCTCCCGTAAAAGAACGAGCAAGCACAAGCCTACGAGTGTCAAAATTTATAAGATTGAATACAAGCGGAACAATACGCGTATGAAGCGTATGAACAAGCGCACGAAACGAAACGCAACAACGGCAAATGCAATTTTCCGAACGAAATGCGAAGTGACAGCATTAAGCTAAAGGCCTACCTATCGATATTTCCGGTTTTTAAAAGAAGCATTCATTCATAATTCCTATGATACTCTGTGTAGTGAGATCAAAGTAATTTATTTTCTTAGAAAGTTCATTTTCTCAATGTAATACATTTTTTGGCATAGCCAGAAAAGCCAAAAAACTCTCACTCAAACTGTCCTAAACATGTCCTAAAAGTCATAGACAATGGCAACAACTCTCAATTTCCATTCATTCTTTGCTTCTTTCTTTGACAACTACAACTCAACTGTCATTCGTATGTTGCCGCTGTTAGATTTTGTTTGGCGCACGTTTATCTTGCAAGTGGCGTGGTTTTCAGTGAATTTATATCGAATTAAAGGGCTATAATGGAATTCTTAGAATACAATGACGTATCTGCAGAAATTAAAGGCGCTATGGTAACAGGACACTTTTATTGTTAAGACATTTTCTCATGCTAAATATCAGCTGTTTTTCAATTCTGATTTCTTCTTATTTAGGTGCCTGGACGATTAAAAATGACCGATCAGAATATAATATTCAAGAACAGCAAGACCGGGAAAGTAGAGCAGATATCAGCTAACGACATTGAATTAGTTAATTTCCAGAAATTTGTCGGATCTTGGGGTCTAAGAATATTTTTGAAAAATGGAACTCTACACAGATATGGAGGCTTCAAAGAGGGGGTATGTGTTCTATGAACTTGTAATGATTCTGTACGGGCTTAACCTCTCGTATGTTATGGCGCTGATAGCACTGAAGGACTTTTTGTTTTTGTCACAGAGTATATTTTCAACATCACTTGAACAGTGCTTAGGCGTGCGACAGATTATACATGGATATCGTTCCATAGTATCCCGTATTTGGCATCAAAATAGTCCCTTATATTTTCCATCATCCTCCTAGCCTTATTCCCTTTTTACAAGCTTTTATTTTAATTGACCTGTTAGTGTGGGACAAATCTTGGAACTGAATTTTGAACCAGTTAATCTCAACCGATTGAGCTGAAATTTTGGATATAAGTATAGTTTGGATGACAATTCAATATTATGGTACCATCAAGCTGTCACTTATAAGTGGCGTACTCGAAGAGAGGCTCAGCAGTGGGCGATTACAGGCTGAAAATTATGATGATGATCAAGCTGTTTTGATGATGGAGACAGAAGGTGGCCATGGGAATTCAGTACTGAACTGATGTAACCCCGTTGAGTTTCTTAGGCTGCTTGTCAGCCTCTAACTCTGCTTAACATCTCGAATGCAGTTAACAAAATTGACAAGTCACAATAATTATCTGATATGTAAAGCAATAGATTAGCATATGGAATAGACAGATATTTACTAACAAATTAATTTCTGTCAACAACAGGAGCAGGATAAAGTGGCCAAGTTCTTCAAAGCGAGCTACAAGAAGGACATGCTGGAAAAGGAGCTGTCGCTGAAGGGCTGGAACTGGGGCACTGCAAAGTTCAACGGGGCGCTGCTTAACTTCAATGTGGGCACGCACACCGCCTTCGAGATACCCTTGCACTATGTGTCACAGTGTAATACGGGGAAAAATGAAGTTACACTCGAGTTTCATCAGGTAATATATTTTACGTCACCCCAGGCCGTAAGTTGGATCAGAAAATCATACTTCCTGGCAAGGGAGACACGTAAAACTGTGTACTTAACACGGGCGGTAATAAAGAAAGCGTCAGATCGCATATTTATCGCCCTTGCCTTTGGCTCAGGTGTCAAATACCTGCGATCTGAGACATTCTTTGTTTCACCGCCCTAGGTAAATAATGTACTATAAATGTGCTAGTACTTAAATTAATAAATAGTAGTTTTTTTTAAGACACTTTTTTTTCAATTCATAAAATCAATCTTATCTATTCCTTAACACATTCACTGCCATTTCGTAGCGCTACGGTTGTATGCCATAACATGGGAAAACCGTTTGTAGAGGGTGCATGCTCCCTAATTGCTGTCCACACAGAACAGGGGCTTATTCAATTATCTCTGTATAAGCTTCACATTCACTACACATTGGCAACACTTGCACATTGGCAGGCATGTAAAATGAAGTCCAATACTTTCATCTGACTTCGTGCCGACCCTAAAGGCGGGCGGGGGGCGACCAGCGATTCAGCTCGCTCAATGTAGACGCCACATAACATCAAACTGACCAACATCATTCACTCCAGAATGATGACACCCCAGCCTCCCTAATGGAGATGCGTTTCCACATCCCGACGAACGAGCTGGCGGGTGACATGGACGCGGTGGAGGCATTCCATCAGCAGGTCATGAACAAGGCCAGCGTCATCTCCGTGTCCGGGGACGCCATCGCCATCTTTAGGGAGCTGCAGTGTCTTACACCGAGGTACGTGACCATATAATTTGAAAAGGACTTTTGTTTTGTAACACACTCACATAATACCACATTGCTAAATTGTGCCTAGCGGGGATGCCGCACAGTATACATTTCTTCGCATACTGCGCGATCGATGACCTATCTGGGCGGTATGGTATCCTGCATAAATAGATTGCCTATGTAAGCCTTATAAAATCTACATATTGCAAAATTCTGATAGGTACTCAGAAGATACATTTTAGTGCTATATTTCACCTTTCATCAGAAGAAGAAGTACTCAGGAGTATTTATTTAATATTATAACTCTGTGTAACAAATTTGTTAAGGTGCATTATTGCACAATACTTGACAATACTTGTAAAGATTACCACTACCAGAAAGATTAGGCAATTACTTGAGTCACACCTACATAGCAGTTACAGGACTTCGAAGTTAACCCAATGAACTTTTCTCCACAGAGGTCGCTACGACATCAAAGTGTTCCAAACATTCTTCCAACTCCACGGTAAAACGTTCGACTACAAGATCCCCATGTCGACGGTCCTCCGTCTGTTCCTCCTGCCGCACAAGGACACCCGGCAGATGTTCTTCGTGGTATCCCTGGATCCCCCGATCAAGCAGGGGCAGACGAGGTACCATTATCTGGTGCTGCTGTTTGGTATTGAAGAGGAAACTACCATGGAACTGCCTTTTACTGAGTAAGTATGAATATTCAGTCAATTTTTAATCTTCAACTGTCAAACACACTAGTTCCTGGTGAAAACTGGTGTCTAGAGTAACCCAGCGTTTCCCATGTTACTCTATTAACGGAACTGTTATATAATACCGATTCAAACTGGCGATGAGATTCCTACCACTTGTTTATTATTGTTTTAAAAAAGTACATCTGCAAGTTACAGCTAACCGCCAAAGCGTCACAGATATTATAAATTAAAACATAAAAGAAGGTGGAGAAGTTATTACAGTTTATATTATAAGATAAGGATCGTTCATTAAAAATCTTTTCTGTAATTCATTTTATTCAGAATACATGAAACATATCTGCATATGTACACACTTATTCCTGACTTGAACCCATTTGTGCCGTTCGTTGTCTTTATGTAAACACTCAACTGCTTGAGTAACATACATACATATAATCACGCCTCTTTCCCAGAGGGGTAGGCAGAGATCACGGATCTCCATTTGCTACGATCCTGACAAATCACTTTTGCTTCACTCTCTTTCATAACATTTCTCATACATGCTCGTCGGTTTAGGGTACTTTTGACCTGGCCTATTTGTAAGATTTCTCCAATTTGATCGGAGAAAGTTTGCCTAGGTTTTCCCCTTCCAACTTGCCCCTCCACTCTTTTTATATACACTCTCTTCGTTAATCTCTTTTCTTTGCTGGAGTAAATCGTAGAATAACTCAGTGAATCCTCAGCAAATACCTGTATCATCACAAACCTTTTCTATCTTAATTGTTTGTTAATTCGCCTTGCAGTGAAGAATTGAAAGAGAAATATGAAGATAAAATAACGAAAGAGCTCAACGGTCCGACTTACGAGGTGCTCGCGAAGATAATGAAGGTTATCATCAGCAGGAGGGTCACCGGACCCGGCGACTTCTTGGGGTAAGCTTCCATTCATTGTCACATTCAAATAGAATGTTACTTCTCGTTCACTTAGAATGTATATATACTGGAATTACTTTTCCTAGCGTAGCCGCAAGAAAGTGTTTTCGGTTTTGCAGTAAATAACTTGAACAGAGAACCTGCCTGCGCTGAGTGGTTGTCAGTACTGTAACTGTTATTGGACAACTTACTTGCGATGACTACTTCTTTGTTAATTGGTGTCAAACTGTCCCGTGATATACATTTCTTTGTTCTAGCCACCACAAGACGCCAGCGATCGCGTGCTCGTACAAGGCGGCGGCCGGCTACCTGTACCCGCTCGAGAAAGGCTTCATCTACGTGCACAAGCCGCCCGTGCACATCCGCTTCGAGGAGATCGCCTCCGTCAACTTCGCGAGAGGCGGCGCATCCTCCACCAAGTATGAATCTCTTATATTGTAGCCACCACAAGACCAACGATCGCGTGCTCGTACAAGGCGGCGGCCGGCTACCTGTACCCGCTCGAGAAAGGCTTCATCTAAGAGACCTTTGAACAATGATGTACCAGGTTAATAATGAAACATGTCATAATGGGGTTTGGTAACTAATAGTAGATTGTACAACAAGTGCATAAAACGCACCATTTTACTCGAGACGTTTATCCATCCGAGCGAGCTTGCGAGCGAGGATAGATATAAAGTCGAGTGTAAAATGGGTTTTATGGACGAGTTGTACACTCTACTTTTCACTTCGATTGCGAGGAAATGAAACAGCAACACGTAAATATGAAGTTTTATTGTGTACTTTGGCTGTTGGTATCTTTGCCTTGGTCTTAGAATACGAACGAAACGAAATAAAATAAAGAGGTTGTTGTATGAAGTTAAAGATGTTCGTGTGGCTGTTGCATTGCAGCGATTGCCTTGGTCTTCGACGAAGATTTTACTTTATGCTCTAGAGCATAAAAAGCGACTTTATGTCGCCTACGCACGACATAAAGACGAACTTTTAGAGCATGAGAAGTGAAAACTAATAAATGATTTCAGGTCGTTCGATTTCGAGATCGAGCTGAAGTCCGGCAGCGTGCACACGTTCAGCAGCATCGAGAAGGGCGAGTACGACAAGCTGTTCGACTACATCACCTCCAAGAAGCTGCACGTCAAGAACACCGGCAAGAACGTGAGTACATCGCAGGTCGTTCGAGCTGAAGTCCGGCAGCGTGCACACTGCTGGACGTAGGGCTCCCCCGTAGAGTGCCACAATGACTGGTCCTGCGCCTACCCACGCCACGCCTTCCGGTAAGTGGTCGCCAGTCGAGTCTCGAATGTAATATTGTCACCTAATATTTATTATTATATTAATATTACTGACGACCGCTTTAGCCTAGTTGGTAGTGACCCTGTCTACGAAGCAAGAGGTCCTGGGTTCGAATCCCGGTAAGGGCGTTTATTTGTGTGATGAGCTAGAATATTTGTTCCTCAGTCATGGATGTTTTCTATGTATTTAAGTATTTATTTATCTATATAAGTATGTTTATCTTCGTCTAGTACCCATAGTACAAGCTTTGCTTAGTTTGGGACTAGGTCGATTTGTGTAAAATTGTCCCCAAATATTTATTATTTATTTATTTTTCAGGACAAAGCCCTATACGATGATGACTTTGGCGACTCGGACACGGAGAAGGAGCCGGACGCGTATCTCGCGCGCGTGAAGGCCGAGGCCAAGGAGCGCGAGAGCGACGACAGCGACGACGAGAGCACGGACGAGGACTTCAACCCCGACAAGGCCAAGGAGAGCGACGTCGCCGAGGAGTACGTACCGCGTCTTACTTTGTACCTATACTGGTGTACTTCAACCCCGACAAGGCCAAGGAGAGCGACGTCGCCGAGGAGTACGTACCGCGTCTTACTTTGTACCTATACTGGTGTACTTCAACCCCGACAAGGCCAAGGAGAGCGACGTCGCCGAGGAGTACGTACCGCGTCTTACTTTGTACCTATACTGGTGTACTTCAACCCCGACAAGGCCAAGGAGAGCGACGTCGCCGAGGAGTACGTACCGCGTCTTACTTTGTACCTATACTGGTGTACTTCAACCCCGACAAGGCCAAGGAGAGCGACGTCGCCGAGGAGTACGTACCGCGTCTTACTTTGTACCTATACTGGTGTACTTCAACCCCGACAAGGCCAAGGAGAGCGACGTCGCCGAGGAGTACGTACCGCGTCTCACTTTGTACCTATACTGGTGTACTTCAACCCCGACAAGGCCAAGGAGAGCGACGTCGCCGAGGAGTACGTACCGCGTCTTACTTTGTACCTATACTGGTGTACTTCAACCCCGACAAGGCCAAGGAGAGCGACGTCGCCGAGGAGTACGTACCGCGTCTTACTTTGTACCTATACTGGTGTACTTCAACCCCGACAAGGCCAAGGAGAGCGACGTCGCCGAGGAGTACGTACCGCGTCTTACTTTGTACCTATACTGGTGTACTTCAACCCCGACAAGGCCAAGGAGAGCGACGTCGCCGAGGAGTACGTACCGCGTCTTACTTTGTACCTATACTGGTGTACTTCAACCCCGACAAGGCCAAGGAGAGCGACGTCGCCGAGGAGTACGTACCGCGTCTTACTTTGTACCTATACTGGTGTACTTCAACCCCGACAAGGCCAAGGAGAGCGACGTCGCCGAGGAGTACGTACCGCGTCTTACTTTGTACCTATACTGGTGTACTTCAACCCCGACAAGGCCAAGGAGAGCGACGTCGCCGAGGAGTACGTACCGCGTCTTACTTTGTACCTATACTGGTGTACTTCAACCCCGACAAGGCCAAGGAGAGCGACGTCGCCGAGGAGTACGTACCGCGTCTTACTTTGTACCTATACTGGTGTACTTCAACCCCGACAAGGCCAAGGAGAGCGACGTCGCCGAGGAGTACGTACCGCGTCTTACTTTGTACCTATACTGGTGTACTTCAACCCCGACAAGGCCAAGGAGAGCGACGTCGCCGAGGAGTACGTACCGCGTCTCACTTTGTACCTATACTGGTGTACTTCAACCCCGACAAGGCCAAGGAGAGCGACGTCGCCGAGGAGTACGTACCGCGTCTCACTTTGTACCTATACTGGTGTACTTCAACCCCGACAAGGCCAAGGAGAGCGACGTCGCCGAGGAGTACGTACCGCGTCTCACTTTGTACCTATACTGGTGTACTTCAACCCCGACAAGGCCAAGGAGAGCGACGTCGCCGAGGAGTACGTACCGCGTCTCACTTTGTACCTATACTGGTGTACTTCAACCCCGACAAGGCCAAGGAGAGCGACGTCGCCGAGGAGTACGTACCGCGTCTCACTTTGTACCTATACTGGTGTACTTCAACCCCGACAAGGCCAAGGAGAGCGACGTCGCCGAGGAGTACGTACCGCGTCTCACTTTGTACCTATACTGGTGTACTTCAACCCCGACAAGGCCAAGGAGAGCGACGTCGCCGAGGAGTACGTACCGCGTCTCACTTTGTACCTATACTGGTGTACTTCAACCCCGACAAGGCCAAGGAGAGCGACGTCGCCGAGGAGTACGTACCGCGTCTCACTTTGTACCTATACTGGTGTACTTCAACCCCGACAAGGCCAAGGAGAGCGACGTCGCCGAGGAGTACGTACCGCGTCTCACTTTGTACCTATACTGGTGTACTTCAACCCCGACAAGGCCAAGGAGAGCGACGTCGCCGAGGAGTACGTACCGCGTCTTACTTTGTACCTATACTGGTGTACTTCAACCCCGACAAGGCCAAGGAGAGCGACGTCGCCGAGGAGTACGTACCGCGTCTTACTTTGTACCTATACTGGTGTACTTCAACCCCGACAAGGCCAAGGAGAGCGACGTCGCCGAGGAGTACGTACCGCGTCTTACTTTGTACCTATACTGGTGTACTTCAACCCCGACAAGGCCAAGGAGAGCGACGTCGCCGAGGAGTACGTACCGCGTCTTACTTTGTACCTATACTGGTGTACTTCAACCCCGACAAGGCCAAGGAGAGCGACGTCGCCGAGGAGTACGTACCGCGTCTTACTTTGTACCTATACTGGTGTACTTCAACCCCGACAAGGCCAAGGAGAGCGACGTCGCCGAGGAGTACGTACCGCGTCTTACTTTGTACCTATACTGGTGTACTTCAACCCCGACAAGGCCAAGGAGAGCGACGTCGCCGAGGAGTACGTACCGCGTCTTACTTTGTACCTATACTGGTGTACTTCAACCCCGACAAGGCCAAGGAGAGCGACGTCGCCGAGGAGTACGTACCGCGTCTTACTTTGTACCTATACTGGTGTACTTCAACCCCGACAAGGCCAAGGAGAGCGACGTCGCCGAGGAGTACGTACCGCGTCTCACTTTGTACCTATACTGGTGTACTTCAACCCCGACAAGGCCAAGGAGAGCGACGTCGCCGAGGAGTACGTACCGCGTCTCACTTTGTACCTATACTGGTGTACTTCAACCCCGACAAGGCCAAGGAGAGCGACGTCGCCGAGGAGTACGTACCGCGTCTCACTTTGTACCTATACTGGTGTACTTCAACCCCGACAAGGCCAAGGAGAGCGACGTCGCCGAGGAGTACGTACCGCGTCTCACTTTGTACCTATACTGGTGTACTTCAACCCCGACAAGGCCAAGGAGAGCGACGTCGCCGAGGAGTACGTACCGCGTCTCACTTTGTACCTATACTGGTGTACTTCAACCCCGACAAGGCCAAGGAGAGCGACGTCGCCGAGGAGTACGTACCGCGTCTCACTTTGTACCTATACTGGTGTACTTCAACCCCGACAAGGCCAAGGAGAGCGACGTCGCCGAGGAGTACGTACCGCGTCTCACTTTGTACCTATACTGGTGTACTTCAACCCCGACAAGGCCAAGGAGAGCGACGTCGCCGAGGAGTACGTACCGCGTCTCACTTTGTACCTATACTGGTGTACTTCAACCCCGACAAGGCCAAGGAGAGCGACGTCGCCGAGGAGTACGTACCGCATCTTACTTTGTAACCTATACTGGTGTATTCGGCCCAATGGGTAATGACCACCAGATACCGCTGCAGTGACGAAGCCCTCAAAGATTGGCGTTAGGTAGTGCGGAATAGGTAAGAGTGGCTTCCTCTTTTGTCACAGACCAAGATCCTCTTTGGGTCATCAAAGCAGTGTAGTAAGTGAGGGTATTCACACAAAACCCTGTATGAAGATGACTATGGTCACCCTCAGGGCCAACAGGCGTGATGCGGCGCAGAATAGAGAAAAGTGGCGTCGCCGAGGAGTACGTACCGTGTCTTACTTGTATACCTTCTAAGTCACAGTCAAATCATTTAATGCTAGAAAAATGGCACAAGTCAAACATGATCAAATATAAGAACAACAAAAACTATTACTCCTACGTTAGAATCCCTCACTACGCTCAGGATTCTATTGTAAGATCCCTCGCTACGTTCAGGATTCAATACACCGCCCTCGCCGTTATTGCTCCCTGGTGACACAAATAACTATTATTTCCTATAATTTCAGATACGACACCAACCCGTCGTCCTCAGAGGACTCGGACGCTTCCAACGCATCCACCGACAGCAAAAAGGAGAAGAAAAAAAAAGAAAAGAAACCCAAGAAAACTATCACTATCGTAAGTACAAACGGCACCAGTAACACGAGCGTTTATGTCCGACACAATACATTTGTCCCTTACAAACCAATACATAGGTGCGAAAAGGACGAACGTAACTCGATCGACGATAGAGTGCGATCGTGCTACTCTCGTAATGCCCAACATACAGACAGTAAATTTCATACGAGCGTATATTTGAACCCTTTTCCAGCCCAGCAATTGAAAAATGTCAATCAAATGTCGACTTATGAACATGTATACAGTCAGGGCCAGATAATTATGAACATGATTTTTTTCCCCATACTGTTGCATACAAATATGACTTTTCAAATTTGATGATAATTTATAATGTGTTTGGCCAATTTTATTTCTGAGTATATGGAGGTATCTGTGTATAAATAAGATTTAATTTAGTTTATATAAAAGTTCTGTAAAAGTTGTACTTAAAAAAATGCGGATGGTCAAATGGCCAGTTTTTACAAGTTCATACTGTAATTAGGAACAATGTATTGAATGTAATTAGGAACGATTTTGCTCGTCTGTATTTTATAAAGTCTAAAGTTTACAGAAGCTGTATGTGCACTATATTAAATACTGTTTAAACACGGTTACCGTATAATCAGAAACAAATTTAATCAAACACATTTTAAATTATCATCAAATAAAAAAAAAAACATATTTGTATGCAACTGTATGGAAAAAAAAATCGTGTTCTTAATTATCTGGCCATGACTGTATATCTATACTAATATTATAAAGAGTAATAGTCTGTGAGATCGTAGCTTTGTATGTTCAGAGGCTCTAGTATAAGTTTTATCGATGCTATACGTTTTCGAACGCGTTTGCGTTTAGTTTCAATTTGTATGGCAACGCGAACAGCGCCTCTGGTGGTAACTATTAGGAACTACGCGTTGCCATACAAATTGAAACTAAACGCGAACGAGTCCGAAATAGTATTGCATCGCCGGGTAATCTTCGGAACGGCTTATCCGATTTCTTTATTTTTTTACCTGCCTATAGAATGGACTTTCTGAATGTTTATAGACTATATCTTATCCCGCGGCTTTGTCTACGTTCTTTGCAACACTCAGGCGAGGCCGCGCGGGCAGCTAGTAGTATATTTATAAAATACTAATGCAAAAGAGACAGACATCAATGCCATCCTAATCATCCTGTCCTGTCATCCTGTCTTGACAAACTATCTAAATCAGTGTGAATCTGTGCTAAGTGAACTATGATTTCGACGTATTCAGCGTCAGCTGCCTGTCTACAGTGAACGTAAAAAATACAGAAGTCTTACTAGCGCCGAAAAGTGGCCCAAAAAAAAGTGCACTTATAGGCGGGGATTAAAAAGGATGCCTGGCAGCCGTTCAGTTAGAACATGGCCACCGTGTCAAACTGTTGAATAAACCAAACGTTCGGTTCCAATAAATATGCCTTGTTGTGCCGTAAAATGGTGTGCAAGTCGTTCGGACAAGCACAACAAAAAAGATAGAATCACTTTTCACAAGTTAATACAGCGATAAACATTTTATTTTGATTTTATTGTTATGATCATCACATTTTGTATAGGGATGGTATTATGCCAACAGACATCACTACTTATTTTTAATAAGCTGGTTTCTATTTTAACCATTGAACATGCATGCATGCGAAAGGCATCGATAAAAACTACTAAAACTATTTAACTGTAAAATGAAAAAAATGCTTTCTTTTCGATTTCCAACACATCCAATTAGAAACGATATATGGAATGAAGCAGTTCTGTTGAAACGACACGATTCGAAATGGCATGCCATAAAAGGGATGTTCTTTGTTATCTTGCATTCATTGCAAATAAATGTTTTGGTTATATTCCTCTGTCAAAGATGTGACTGATGCATTTAAAAACGATTAATTAAAAACGAGATTAATTAAAAAATCAGTTTTAGTGATTCGGCTGCACTACATTGCTAAAAAAAAATCCTTGGTTAGAATAAGTTTTATCGATACAATACGTTTTCGAACGCGTTTGCGTTTAGTTTTAATTTGTATGGCAACGAGAACAGCGCCTCTGGTGGTAACTATTAGGAACTACGCGTTGCCATAACGTATAAGTATCGATAAAGCTTATACTAGAGCTCATCAAGACAAAAGTTAAATAAAGTAACTTTATCTACGCACATATCATTAGTGCTCTAAAATGCGTTCAGAAACCGTCGGTAATGACCAGCATTATTACAACCAATTTTACTATGACAACTTTCTTGTCTGTGGTAGTAGGTAAAATCTGTACTGTAATGTTATTACAGTACAGATTATCGGTATCGTTATGAGTTTAAATTTGGAACAGCTGTCAAAACTCAAGTGGGTCTCTAGCCTATATCTATAGATATTAAAACAGTTATCGATACGAAACGTCAATTTATTATGTTTTTTCATTTTACTTTTTTATCTTTTTTAACTTTTTTTTTTACTTTTCGAACTTTTTTTTCATTTTTTTGCTGTTTTTTACTTTTTTCACATTTTTTTACATTTTCTTACTTTTTTTAAATTTTTGTCCCTTTTATTCCTTTTTTACCTTTTTTTTTCACTTTTTTTTCTTTTTTTATTTTTTTTTTATTTTTTTTGCTGTTTTTTACTTTTTCTTCAATTTTTAAAAAAATAATCACTTTTTTTTTCACTTTTTTTTTTTCAAAAATAACTTACAGGTAGCACTCGTAGCAATGCAGGTCATTTTCCTACGGCTTCTGAACCCATCTTAGAGTACTTATGATATGTGTTTAGATAAAGTAGTGAATGCAACTGTACATAATTAGGCCTTAAAACACTCGTGTGATCCTATTATGAAACTCGCTGACGCTCGTTTCATAAAACCACACTCGTATTTTAAGGCCTCTCATTATGTATCAGTAGCATAAACTACTATTATTTAGAGGAACTTGAGATTTAAGTAGGTCTCATTACTAATCACGGTACCGATTTTATTTTCTTAAACATACGATGAATTATGTTGTAATTGGAAATATATCCATATGTAAAAATGTAGTAAGCAATAAAAAAAAAAAACATCTTTATTTTCAGACAACATGGTCCATAGATTGTTAGTAAACAAAAGAAAAAAAAAACTTAATGACCTATGTTAGTAATGTTTGCGTATCTCTGCTCACCCACCGTGTGGCCTACTTGTATTATATTCAAAGGGCGGACAGCGGATGCAATCGGGTGATAAAAGCATAACATGGATAAGACTTGAATTTTGAGCAATATTTATCTATACATTTTTATTAAAAATATATCAGAAATTACAAAATATCTCTATCCTCCATAGAACAAAATGTTATTATTAAGAAATTACTGGCCACTTGTAAATTATCGCCTCTTGAGACTATTAAGTGTTTATATCTATTACGTCTTAGACTTGTCAATTATATTGACGTTTTCACTTGCGAGTTTATGCGTTTCCTTTAATATTTATAGTAAAAATAATTATGGCAAATGTTCTCTTCTTTAAACCAATTGTAGTCATATCCATATTAAGTATATCGTTTGACATGACTTTGACGTATATTGCATCCACTGTCCGCTCTTTAATTATATAGTAAATAAAAAATAATAATTTGGTATTTTACCTGGCGACTCAGCCCTACTTCTTAAACAAAAACTATCACGCGAACGTTATCATAACTAAGTTGCTAACAAGATGTAACAATTCAAAAATTATCCGTTTTCATTGTCTCTGTCACACGGCTGTCGTCCGACGTGACGCACGACGGCTAATCACAGCAATGTATTCCTAAATTGACCAATCGCATCCATTTGTGTTGGGTATATAATTGAAAATAGGCTGACATTCTGGGTAGCTGTGATTGGATACGTAGTTGACTATGCGCATACCGGATTTTGGGCACGAGTTTGGGTAGAAATGTGTAAGGAGCTCGCGTTCTATATATTTTACGTTCACTGCCTGCCTAAAATAAAATAATAATAATTTGTTCTCCACTTGTCGAACGTAGCGGCTTCCGGGCTTTGAGAGCCCTTACCATTGCTGATCTATTGTGATCGATACGAACACTTACAATGTAATCGTCTCCATTCCAGTCAGAAGGGCCTCGCAAACGCGAAAAGAAGACAAAAAAAGAGAAAGACGTGAACGCGCCCAAACGGCCGTCGACTGCGTTCATGCTGTGGCTCAACGAGAGCCGCAAGCAGATCACGGAGGAGAACCCCGGCATCAAGGTCACGGAGATCGCCAAGAAGGGCGGCGAGCTGTGGCGAGACCTCAAGGACAAGTCTGTGAGTACACTCCACTACACTCTCTCACGCTTGTTGAACACATGCTGTGGCTCAACGAGAGCCGCAAGCAGATCACGGAGGAGAACCCCGGCATCAAGGTCACGGAGATCGCCAAGAAGGGCGGCGAGCTGTGGCGAGACCTCAAGGACAAGTCTGTGAGTACACTCCACTACACTCTCTCACGCTTGTTGAACACATGCTGTGGCTCAACGAGAGCCGCAAGCAGATCACGGAGGAGAACCCCGGCATCAAGGTCACGGAGATCGCCAAGAAGGGCGGCGAGCTGTGGCGAGACCTCAAGGACAAGTCTGTGAGTACACTCCACTACACTCTCTCACGCTTGTTGAACACATGCTGTGGCTCAACGAGAGCCGCAAGCAGATCACGGAGGAGAACCCCGGCATCAAGGTCACGGAGATCGCCAAGAAGGGCGGCGAGCTGTGGCGAGACCTCAAGGACAAGTCTGTGAGTACACTCCACTACACTCTCTCACGCTTGTTGAACACATGCTGTGGCTCAACGAGAGCCGCAAGCAGATCACGGAGGAGAACCCCGGCATCAAGGTCACGGAGATCGCCAAGAAGGGCGGCGAGCTGTGGCGAGACCTCAAGGACAAGTCTGTGAGTACACTCCACTACACTCTCTCACGCTTGTTGAACACATGCTGTGGCTCAACGAGAGCCGCAAGCAGATCACGGAGGAGAACCCCGGCATCAAGGTCACGGAGATCGCCAAGAAGGGCGGCGAGCTGTGGCGAGACCTCAAGGACAAGTCTGTGAGTACACTCCACTACACTCTCTCACGCTTGTTGAACACATGCTGTGGCTCAACGAGAGCCGCAAGCAGATCACGGAGGAGAACCCCGGCATCAAGGTCACGGAGATCGCCAAGAAGGGCGGCGAGCTGTGGCGAGACCTCAAGGACAAGTCTGTGAGTACACTCCACTACACTCTCTCACGCTTGTTGAACACATGCTGTGGCTCAACGAGAGCCGCAAGCAGATCACGGAGGAGAACCCCGGCATCAAGGTCACGGAGATCGCCAAGAAGGGCGGCGAGCTGTGGCGAGACCTCAAGGACAAGTCTGTGAGTACACTCCACTACACTCTCTCACGCTTGTTGAACACATGCTGTGGCTCAACGAGAGCCGCAAGCAGATCACGGAGGAGAACCCCGGCATCAAGGTCACGGAGATCGCCAAGAAGGGCGGCGAGCTGTGGCGAGACCTCAAGGACAAGTCTGTGAGTACACTCCACTACACTCTCTCACGCTTGTTGAACACATGCTGTGGCTCAACGAGAGCCGCAAGCAGATCACGGAGGAGAACCCCGGCATCAAGGTCACGGAGATCGCCAAGAAGGGCGGCGAGCTGTGGCGAGACCTCAAGGACAAGTCTGTGAGTACACTCCACTACACTCTCTCACGCTTGTTGAACACATGCTGTGGCTCAACGAGAGCCGCAAGCAGATCACGGAGGAGAACCCCGGCATCAAGGTCACGGAGATCGCCAAGAAGGGCGGCGAGCTGTGGCGAGACCTCAAGGACAAGTCTGTGAGTACACTCCACTACACTCTCTCACGCTTGTTGAACACATGCTGTGGCTCAACGAGAGCCGCAAGCAGATCACGGAGGAGAACCCCGGCATCAAGGTCACGGAGATCGCCAAGAAGGGCGGCGAGCTGTGGCGAGACCTCAAGGACAAGTCTGTGAGTACACTCCACTACACTCTCTCACGCTTGTTGAACACATGCTGTGGCTCAACGAGAGCCGCAAGCAGATCACGGAGGAGAACCCCGGCATCAAGGTCACGGAGATCGCCAAGAAGGGCGGCGAGCTGTGGCGAGACCTCAAGGACAAGTCTGTGAGTACACTCCACTACACTCTCTCACGCTTGTTGAACACATGCTGTGGCTCAACGAGAGCCGCAAGCAGATCACGGAGGAGAACCCCGGCATCAAGGTCACGGAGATCGCCAAGAAGGGCGGCGAGCTGTGGCGAGACCTCAAGGACAAGTCTGTGAGTACACTCCACTACACTCTCTCACGCTTGTTGAACACATGCTGTGGCTCAACGAGAGCCGCAAGCAGATCACGGAGGAGAACCCCGGCATCAAGGTCACGGAGATCGCCAAGAAGGGCGGCGAGCTGTGGCGAGACCTCAAGGACAAGTCTGTGAGTACACTCCACTACACTCTCTCACGCTTGTTGAACACATGCTGTGGCTCAACGAGAGCCGCAAGCAGATCACGGAGGAGAACCCCGGCATCAAGGTCACGGAGATCGCCAAGAAGGGCGGCGAGCTGTGGCGAGACCTCAAGGACAAGTCTGTGAGTACACTCCACTACACTCTCTCACGCTTGTTGAACACATGCTGTGGCTCAACGAGAGCCGCAAGCAGATCACGGAGGAGAACCCCGGCATCAAGGTC
The DNA here is from genome assembly GCA_963854355.1 of Epinotia brunnichana. NCBI lineage: Eukaryota > Metazoa > Arthropoda > Insecta > Lepidoptera > Tortricidae > Epinotia > Epinotia brunnichana. Next base: position 22,780,910 of record OY977946.1, on the reverse strand, counting down.
ACGGAGATCGCCAAGAAGGGCGGCGAGCTGTGGCGAGACCTCAAGGACAAGTCTGTGAGTATACCTAAGGATACCACATTCATTGGGGAATGGATGAAAATTTTTGAAGTGCCTGATTATTATTTTGGTGTTGTGATAATAATAACTTTCCTTAGCACCTGAAAAAAATTGCAGACTTTTCAGCTGCGTCAATTATTTTTGAAAAATATAAACAGTTTCATCACTTACGTTTTGGGTTTAGTACGGCGAATGAGACAAAGTCCTTGATTCGTCTCATATTACAAAAATATTTTAAATATCTGACCCTGGCAATGACAAATATAGCTACTGAAGCTGTCAATATCATTGCCAGTGTCAGTTTACGACGGATTTTAAAGAATTTTTATTGTAATATGAGACGGATCAAGCAAAGTGTCTTATTCGCCGCCGTCCTAAACCCAAAACGTAAGTGAGGAAACAGTTTATATTTTTCAAAAATAATTGACGCAGCTGAAAAGTCTGAAACTTTTTTCTGGTGCTAAGGAAGGTTATTCCAATGCAATCACCAAAAAAATATCAGGCACTGCTAGCTAGGTTTCTTTCTTCTTAAGGTGGTTCGACGACCATACAAAACGTTTTTTGACATTCGCAGGCTAAGGTCGTGATATTTTAAGAAACTTATGTAACAATCTTTCATAAATTGGCTTTCCATTTGCGCGATATTCCCCATTTCCTAGAATAAACTTGTATAAACTTGAATAATTTGAGAAATTAATTTGTCACGTGATACTTTGGGAAAACGGTTAATCTCAAATTATTCAAGTTTATACAAGTTTATTCTAGGAAATGGGGAATATCGCGCAAATGGAAAGCCAATTTTTGAAATATTGTTTCATAAGTTTCTTAAAATATCACGCCCTTAGCCTGCGAATGTCAAAAGACGTTTTGTATGGTCGTCGAACCACCTTAAGTGTAAAAAATCGAATTAGGCGCATCGCACACTGCCGCTGCATCCCGCTGCGGCATGTGGAGCGACTGTTCGCAACGTTGTATGCCAGTACATTAGTTTGTATATACATTCCGCACGTTACTTCACACTGCACCGCATGTATGCGGCTCCGCACACCGCAGCGGGATGCGGAAGCAGTGTGATGACCGCCTTATGGTCTTATTTATCACGTGATAAAACGTCTGAAACTTTCTGTAAAATAGTGGTTGAATGTTTTATTTTCTGTTATGTAAACACGAATATCATACGCTCGCAGTACGTCTACAGACAGCTGTATTAGATAATGGCAAATAGTCGACTCAATTTGGAAAAAAAACAAATGGCCGAGGGAAGGGATATGTTTATTGATACTTTAACTCCTTTTTTTTTTTTTTTTTTACGTTGTGGGAATGCGTTGATGCACCGTGGAGTTCTGTTCGAACAGCCGTTGCGAGCGGACGTCGTTCTTTGAGCATTACCCGACCTCTCGTTACACCATAAAATTACACAATAAGTCTCCCAAAACAATAGCGAACAGCACAGATGTGCGAGCGCCGCGCCCCGTAGTCCGAGCTATTCACCCCGTCTGAGCTCGCGAAGTGCCGGTTTAGCCATATTCATATATGTTTATTGCATATTCCATCGTTTCATAAGTGCCGGTTTATAGAAACGTGCAGTGTGTTCACATATCATAAGGTCCTAATAGTGAGTGCAATCAGTGTCGGGCAATCCGAAACCCCGCCAACCGCGGTTACGACCACACCTTACGCGTGGCGGCAACCGCCCGCAGCCCGCAACCGTCGTCGAGGCGAAGCCGGTGAGATTATTCCATTTTTATTGTGGGGGCTCAAGTTGTAATTCTCTAGGCCCTTACTCTAAGGGCTACAAATACGAGACCTATATCTTACCCTTAACCCACATTATACCCAATCAAACAACAAGTACTACAACTAGCCTCACAGTCTCGGGAATCCCCCAGCCCGTCTAGACCATCCACTCTTATCTCTTACGCCGACTTAACTATACTAGGCCAGCTAGCTTTGTCCACCTTCGCCAAATATTCTGCACCTGTAGGACAAGGCCTGATCCTCAAGTGACACAACACCTCTGGGAACTGTGATATGTGACCACTGCACGCGCACACGTCCTGTACGTAGTTCCTCGCTAAATAATCGACTCATATTTATTTATGTCCTACCAACTTTAATATATATATAATTCTATCCGGCTACCACCATAATTAGTGATAAGCCCTCATAAGCAAAAAGAGCGAGGTTCAAGCTCCGTCGCGATACTGTTTCCTCTAATACAAACGCCTCATCAAGGAAATCACTAAAATATTGCTATATAACGGCCCTATCCCTAGGTTAGGTATTGACCGAAGTAACGAACAAAACCTCAAAATTACCAAGCCCCTAAAACTCTGAAATCAATAGCGCGATACCTCCCCAATCTACGGCTCTCACAAAACAGGTATAAACAAACTGTTAACCAAAAGCCGTCATCATACAGAAAAACCCCAAATCAAATTCATCTCATAGAACATATCACGAGCAACCAAAACGATTGCATTACTTTAGCTCCTAAACTAAGTAACAATCAAACAACCTAAATCAATTCCGGGCAGATAAAAAATAACTTCTCGGAAACTCCTTACCTCGAACGAGTCACGCGTCAGCCATATGGTACCTACCCAAAGCTTTCAGGTTTCTCCGGAATAGACACCATAAAACAAAATAAAGGCATTGTCCTTGGTTTAAAAAAATCAAATGGCGTCAAAACCCCCATCATAAAATCTTGTGTTTTAAATTCGACAAACCAACTAAAATAAATCTCACACAATACGTAAGAGTTCCAGTGGCCCAACATCTGGCTGGCCATTACCCACCCTCACAACGCAATTTAGAAACCCCGCATAGTTAGCCACGGCCTACCTACAATAGATCATGCCGTAACAATAGTGCCGCACGCATATCCTTACCTCAAAACTTAGGCTTACTTAGCTTAGACTTAAAAATAAGGCCCTTCTGGCCTGGCACAGCCAAGTGCTGCAGGGCTCGTGTATGCCCACAATAATTCCGTTGTCCCGCATTGCCAGCGAACGATTGTGAACACAGAAGCCTTAGCCTAGTTCAACTGATTATTAGGGTCCCGGGGGCCTACCACATTAATGTTATAAGGCACCACTAATTAATTACCGCTCAAGAGTCTAACACCGCCTCCTCTAGCGACAGTCGGCCTGAAAGAGTTGTAGCCCAAACTATTCATACCCAATTTAAGGCGTTTTCACTTTTATCTAGACCACCCTTGCTAAGCGATAAAGTACATTGCTAGCGCAACGTCTTAGTCGGCCCCCGACAACAATCATTATAGTTGGACGAGGGCTCCCACGGCAGGACGTCACCACGCATAGTTACTTACATTTAGTCAGAGCCGACAACTGTAGTTACTTTAGAATTTAGTTAAATATCAAACGCCGAAAACGACATAACCTAGCATACACCATTGTCAGAAACGATTGAGCCAAGTCAAGTCGGTCCCCACGCGTCCCTAATACAGCTTGGTCAACGAGTTAATTACTATCTCACCAACACCCAATCGCCCCGTATCGGACCAATCGTCTACTAAGGCCAATTACAGGCCAACTTAGATTAGTCGCTAATATAACAATAGATTGTAAGCCCTTTCCACAGCCCACCACCAATACTCAACAAAGGACTAAACATGGATAGCGACAACCCTATCGTCAATATACCAGGAGATGGAAACTGTCTATACCGCGCGATAGCGTATCAAATTAACGACTTATATGATCTTACGTTTGACCACCATGCAATCCGTCGGGACCTTGCCCGTTACGTTGACGAAAACCAAAACGACAAGAATATGCGCCTTGCTATTAAAAGTAACCTTGACGTGATAGCCCAAGACAGCGAAATCCAAAATTACATACAATCACAATACCATGACGGTACATGGGGCGGCACCGACATTCTGATAGCGGCGGCGGAATATTATGGCATTAATGTAAAAGTATTCCAAAGAGCCCCTTTACGAGAAACAGCATGTTTTACCCCTATGGTACCCAGCGACGCGGTGGGCTGTATAGGCCTCATTTTCTGCATTAACCACTACGATTGTTTCGAAACCCATTTGGGAACACTCACGACAAATGCCACCCAAGACGAAACGAACATGAGTGCAGGCAGCCCAGAAGAGCTACCAGACGATACGGGATATAGACTAACCATACCAAGGCCACATCTCACTGAACAAAACCTCATCAATAATATCAATATTGCCACATGGAACATAAGAGGCGCCGCCACACAGGGGAAAAAAAACGACATTGATTTATATCTAGAATCGAAATCAATACACATTGCATGTTTACAAGAAACTCACTTAAAAACCGGAACGTACGAATCCAAACACTACACATGGAATCTAAGTGGAAATAACAGCAGAAGAGGTCTAGCCATCCTTATAAGAAAAAACAGCGGACTCACGCTAAACTGGACAAAGGCAAACACAAATAATATGGCAGCCTCTATTGAAATAGGCGAGAAAATAGACATATTCGTTATCACAACTCACTGGTCCAACACTGCGTCAGCAGCAACAAACGACGTAACGCGCCTGCTACAACTATTAAAAGAGAAGCCAAAGAAGTCCGCTACAATAATTTTAGGAGATTTCAATGCGCACATTGGCTACAAAGAATCGGGCAAGAGCCATCAGAAAAACCAAATAGGTAACAATCTTTTCCACCCAAAAACCAACTATAATGGAGAAATCGTATTAGATCTGATTTCAAGAGAAAAACTCCGATTAGAAACGTCGCACGGCCGAAGAAGTTGCAAAGTCACCTGGAGAGCTGGCAATAAAACCTCCCAGATTGACCACTTTATGACACTGGCTAATGGCAAACCACTATTCAATTACATCAAAGGCGAACACTCAAACCTGTCAGATCACAAACTCGTATGGGGCAAACTAAAACCCCTAGGAACCATATCTAATAAGACGGTCCCCACTCGATCACTTAAAAACAAAAACAAAACAACACACTCATTTAACTACAAAACTCTAAACTACGAACAACTGCAAAACACCACCACAGTAAAAGAATACCGAAAGTCTTTAAGTGAACTGATCAGAGAGAACAGAAAACCAGAGAACGAAAAAATGCCATTGCCATGGGAAACGATAATAGGCATTATGAAAAATGCGGCCCACAAAGTGCTCAAGTATCAGCCGAATTACTCCAAGGAACGGAGAATTGCATTAGCGAACCTGCAAAAAGCAAAATTCCAACAGAAACGCCGACCGCTAGACCAATCTACCAAAAACAAGTTAAAGGAATGCAGACGCCTTTTACACAACCTCGAATCAGCGGAGGACCAACAAGAATGCCGCGCCTTTTTTAGAGGCCTAGCAAAAACCCATCCGTCAATAAGAATGAAGATTACCTACGACTTTTACAGAAGACACAGGCAAAAGGAAAGGCGACGGATCAAAAACACCTTTATCCCCATGTCTAAATGGGAAGAAGAATTGGACAAAACAGAAGGGCCTTGGGTCGATATATTAAGTGATGAGGACCCGAGCAAGCTGGGACAGCCTCCTTCAATGGACGACATCGAGAAAATCACGAGTCAAATGCGCAACGGCACGGCGCCTGGAATAGATCAAGTCGTCACGGAGCTTTACAAAGCCAACACGCAAGAATTAAAAGCCGAAATTCTTGAACATATGAGAAAAGCCTGGACAAAAAATATTTTACCGCCCAACTGGACACAATCAATCCAAGTACCTCTGCCAAAAACGGCTAATCCGAAGGGTGTCAACGATTACAGACGCATCTCTATATGCAGCACAGCTTACCGAATATATGCCAACTTCCTCCTCCTTAGGCTGGACGAAATGACCGAAGAATTAGGAAACTACCAGGCAGCATTCCTACAAAACCGGTCGACGGATGACCATATGTTTACCCTGCGACGAATTCTTGACGAGCAATGGAGAGCGGGCGAGAAAACATATGTCCTAGCAGTGGACTTAGAAAAAGCCTTTGACACGGTGGACCTAAATGCCCTGAGAGATATAATACTATCGAGAACTAACAGAGCTATGACGAATCGGATAGTCAAAGCCACAATGAACGAATCTACCTGTATTAAATGGTGGGGGCAACAAACAAAATGGATTAAAAAAGGCAAAGGAGTCAAACAGGGCTGCCCACTTTCACCACGACTGTTCACCATACTGATGGACGATGTTTTTCAAACCCTCGAGGATGAACTTCCTTTTGTTAAACTAAAGCAGGATGACCAAATACAACTACCACTAATTTTGACCTTTGCGGACGACGTAATTATAGTGTCCAACTGCCTTCAACAGATGAACGCAATTTACTCAAAGGCCAACGCCTTATTCGCCACTGTAGGGCTAAAAGTTAATGAAACGAAGACTAAAGTATTAGTTCGCGACCCAATACATAAGAGTCATAGGAACTTCATTACACTCGATGGCACAACGGTTATCCCTACCACTGAAATCAAATACTTAGGAACGTATATTACCTCCTCACTAAGCAGAACAGACACCGTAAATTCGCGTTGCAAACAGGGTGTTAAAAATGCAAAATCTCTTACGAACTTTATTAAAGAATCACGTATGCAGTGGCAAATCACAAGGTTACTATACAAAATGGTTATAGAACCAACCATGACGTACGGGCTTAAATGCGCAGCCCTCACCAAGGTCAACAGACGAAAACTGAGGAGGTACGAGCGAATAATACTGAGAGACATGATCAACAACTCAGGCACATCACCCAGCCCTGGCAAAATACACGACATATTGGACGGAAAAACGATAACTAAGAGGATAAAATGCCTCCGAATGTGCTATTTTGGACACATCCTCAGACGCCCTAATGCACACCTCTTAAATGCAGCATACAGATACAAGGCAAAGAAACTAAAGGTAGGTCGACCCATATTTACATGGGAAGATTCCCTGACACAGGACATGATGTACTACCCCATTAGCCCCAACGAATGGCCTAACATGGCATCGGACAAGGATACAATCAATAAAGCTGCCCGCGGTATTTACGAGATGCAAGAGACTGATAGTGAATCAGAAGAGGAGGAGGAATCATTCCGAAATAACGAGTCTGACGTAACAGCCTCCTAGAAAAGCCACCTCCAACACAAGAAGAAGGAGCTTACAGCAACGTACACCAACGCTCATCTTTTAACAACATCTCCAGCCTCTCCTCATTTCCAATATTGGCTACAGGTTGAATGATCTCGAAATAGCGAGCTGGACCTGATCCCCAAGGACACCTTCAACATGAGAAGACTTTATACGAAGCAACGTGCATCATTTCACCAACGCTCATCCCCCGACGAAGTATCCTTTCTCTCCTCTTTTCCAATATTGGCTAAAGGCTGCATAGCCGGTTGATTGTGGCCGACTGGTTGCGGCTGGTCGGTCTTCCCCTCCCATCCCAGAGCGTGTCACTCCTAATAAACTTGTGCCCCCTGGTATATCCGGCTCGTCCGGGTCAGGCTTGCTTCCTGGCTGGGTGCGGTACCTATGTTCATGTTCATGTTGTGTTGGGAATGCGTTGATGCACCGTCCGCCCAGTCGGAGGGGGACGGACGGGTGTGTGGGAAGGTTCGCTTACGCATGCAACTTTGACCCTCGCGACTAGCCCGCTTTACAGGCCTGGCCAGGGAGGATACTTTAACTCCTCACCCGACTCCGACTCAGAGGTCATCACCTAATGAAATGAAATGAAATTAAAATTTTGTTGATAACAATTGTTATAGGTCATGTTACAGTAGAATATCTATTATCTCTTTATAAATACCTAATTAGGTTTTAGGTATGTACATACATTTATTCATAATGGTTGTTATTTATTATATTATGCATTGTTCTATTTATATTAATAAATTATTTAAATGTTATATGGCCAATGGTATGTTGAAAAATTCATCATATTGGTAAAACGTATTTTCTAAAAGCCACTTTTTTAAACTGGATTTAAATCTTGCAGTGGAAGGGTGCACTTCTGATGCTATCTGGCAGACGATTGTAAACGGAAGGTCCAAGGCTATTGACCGACTTCGCTGACTTCGCTAGTCTATGGTACTCCGCCACCAGCCTGTCTCCATGCTTGTTGCTCCGTAAAGGATATCTTGAGTTTGTGCCCTTGCGTTTGAACTGATCAAGGTTTTCGTGGGTGAAGACTGCCACTACCTAAACCTCTCAATGTCAACCAATTCAAGAACAAATTAGACAAGCACATTTGTACAAATAATAAAATTTTAGCTTAACAATTATATTCTTTATCTACAGCTATATCATAAATCCTCTAGAATGTGTTCGAAAACCATATGTAATGACCATCATTATTGCAACCAGTAACGTAACATCAGCGTTTTATCTGTGCCAGTGTTATTATAATGTATGAAAAATCATATCAATGTTATTATGGAAAACTAGTTGGTCATGATTTGAAATCTATTCGGCCATGGCGGTTATTCTAATGGTTCCCGAACACATCATTGAGGATTTATAATATGTGGGTAGATAAAGTAGTGTATGTAACTGTACATAATTAGGCATTAAAACACTCGTGTGATCCTATTGTGAAACTCGCTGACGCTCGTTCCGTAAGCCCACACTCGTGTTTACTGCCCTTCATTATGTACAGTCACATAAACTACTATTACGCAATTTTTTGTAATCAATTCTCATTCGAACTACTAACCAAAATTACAGGAATGGGAAGAGAAGGCCGGCAAAGCGAAAGAAGAATACAACGTAGCCATGACTAAGTACAAAGACAGCGGCGCCGCAGACGAATTCAAACAGAAGAAAAAGCAAGCGGCCAAAGAAGCGAAAGCAGTTGAGAAGAAGAGCAAACCTGCACCAGCTAGCAAGAAGGCGAAGAACACTAGTGCTGGCTCCGGCTCCGGCAATTTCAAGAGCAAGGAGTATATAGAAGACGATGATAGCTCCTCCGATTCTGACAGTGATAAGAAGAAGAAGGACTCTAAGAAGGACAGTAAAGAAGTGAGTATAACCACAGAATAATTACCCTGAGAAAATTACGGTTATTTTGGAAATAATTCAATATCAGTCTAATTATTTGTATACGGCTTTAATATGTTATTTTAAACAACTTTTACAATTAAATGAATAATTCTATGGACCGGAAGTTAGGAAAAAAAATTAACCCGCAAGCAAAATTGCTATCAGTATTTTTATAATGAAAACATGTTTAAGTACACAAATTTGGAGACTTACTACCTGAATCCAAAAATATATGCATCAGGAAATAACGGTATTTTAATTAAATATTTACGACCTTGAGATAATATTGAATTTAATCTGGCCTATAGAAAGGTTTATTCAAGTGGATTATGCGCGTATCCCAAAGAACGTATATAGACGTAGTCAATTATAAAGTAAAGAAAGTTTATACCATTTTCGCCTAGCTTTTACGGAATTTACGAAGATTACTTTTAATTATTTTTTACCGTATCAGTATTAAATTTAGGTGGATAGTCAAATTACCCAACCTATTTTTTGGTGTAAAAATATGGCTGATATCGATATATTGTTGTGTTTTCATAGAGCGAAACCGTAAAGTTCTCAGGGTACATGCACAGATAGATCACTGTTTATCAAAACGGTGTTTGATACGAAAAGTCCTCTCGGTTTTTTTTTTTAGTCTAAAAGTTGTTGTTTTAACTGTTTCGAGTCATTTATATCTTACATCATTACATTTTGAAAATGAAAATGAAAAATATTTTATCTATCCAAATATCATAAACCCTCCATGATGCGTTCAAGAACCGCACATTATGACCACCATAAAAATAGACTGTTTTGTTAGAACAAATTTCTTAATTGTGTAAATGTTATTATTGCTAAATAATAACATCGATTTCGATAATATTATTTCATTCAAATTTCGAACGTCAAATTTGATTTAACCTCTATTCTAATATCAGTCGAGATGACGTTTAGTTCGAAATGAATTGTCAATTTGCATACAAATTTGACAAATGTCGCACGTGAGTAAGATATCGAACGATATGACAGTTGGATCCGACTCTAGTTCGTCTCTGAATTAAAAAACAACTATGACAGCTGCCAGAAAACAACGCCGCGCGCGATGCCGGTCATAATATGCGGCTCCTGAATGCATCATGGAGGCTTATGATATGTGGATAGATAAAGTAGTGTATGTAACTATACATAATTAGGCATTAAGATACTCGTGTGATGTTATTATGAAACCCACACTCGTATTTAATGCCCTTCATTATGTACAGTCACATAAACTACTATATTTCTCTAATACACAGTGCATTAAATGGTTAAAGGTCGGAACTTCCTATTAAGTATGCAATACCTGTATCAGGAAGCCCCGCTCCTCCATAGCAACAAGTTGGAACAAGTTTTGAACCCTAAGTTTTATCAGGTGTAAACTGCCGAAGTGTAATAGGTACATTCTACCTTATTTCTCTTTTCTAGTCTCTATAGTATACTAATATAATAAAGAGAAAGTGTCTGTGAGATTGTAAGTTTGTATGTAATTAATAGGTAATCAACTAATCACCAGAGGGGCTTTCCCGATTTCAAAAATTCTTTCACTTGCGTGTAAAATGGACTTCCTGGATGCTTATAGGCTATGTTTTGTCCTGCGGGTTTGGCTGCGTTCTTTGCTATACGCGGAGGAAGCCGCGCGGGCACTATAGTTCGTTTTTTTAGGATTAGAAATAAGGTAAACAAAGAAGCAGTCATCGTCAACCTTTTCTGCTTGTGACCAATATTAGATGTCACGAAGTCCATAACAGAACGAGAACTTAACAGGCCTATATTAATTGTTTGGTATTTTTCCTATGTAATAAATAAAAAGAGCGTATTTCATCATGTCAATTTATTATGTACTTAAATAAAACTATGTAAGTACTATACAATTCATCCTTGCTGCAAAGTTCACACACCAACTTGTAAATGTTGACCACCATAAGTTTTTCATTTGTTGTTCTCTGTTTCTGTCTCTTTGCTTTTAGTGAAGGCAAAATGTTCGGGGGAGAACGAGTCGGTCTTTTTTGCGCCACTTGGGCCTGCCTCTGGTTGATCCATCGCAGTCCGCACGCCACCACACACAGACAGTGAAAAATAAAATCTTAATATTAATTAACAAATAGATACTCATATAATAATCTCGTAATCTGAAATCAACAATTTGTTGATTACCAAGAAAAGCGAAAAAAACTAACTACTTTGACAGTTGTGTAGCATAAAGTGTCTTATATAAAAGACCTCGTGCTTTGTGCTTTATCCTTCTTTCTAATGCTAAAAAAAAGCGGCCAAGTGCGAGACGGACTCGCACATGAAGGGTTCCGTGAAATAAATTGCGGTTTACGATTTATGACGTATTAAAAAAAAACTACTTATTAGATCTCGTTCAAACCAATTTTCGGTGGAAGTTTACATGGTAATGTGCATCATATATTTTTTTTAGTTTTATCATTCTCTTATTTTAGAAGTTACAGGGGGGGGGGACACATTTTACCACTTTGGAAGTGTCTCTCGCGCAAACTATTCAGTTTAGAAAAAAAATATGTTAGAAACCTCAATATCATTTTTGAAGACCTATCCATAGATCCCACACGTATGGGTTTGATGAAAAAAAATTTTTTGAGTTTCAGTTCTGAGTATGGGGACCCCTAAAACTTAATGTTTTTTTTCGATTTTTGTGTGAAATTCTTAATGCAGTTCACAGAATACATCTACTTACCAAGTTTCAACAGTATAGCTCTTATAGTTTCGGAAAAAAGTGGTTGTGACATACGGACGGACATGACGAATCTATAAAGGTTCCGTTTTTTGCCATTTGGCTACGGAACCCTAAAAACGCACTATAGTAGCTAATATATTAAGCTAGGGTCATAGAAATTGCGGTTCCATAATAATAGGTGAATAAAAACATTGTATTAGTGAAAAGCCTAATATTTTACGTTATGACTACAGTTGAAAACCAGGCACTGAGTCCAAGTAAGACAGGTGATGGTTTGTCGAACGACTGGAGACATAGCGAGTTTGCCTTAAGCTCTGGTTTCCTAGGCTAGCGGTGCCGTCATAATTATGACGGCGACGTAGACTATCCGTCTCTTTCCAATTAGAACACTTGGAAAGAGACGGATAGTCTACGTCGCCGTCATATGACGGCACCGCTAGCCTAAGAAACACAGACTTTAGCGCCGCAGCACTTCGCCATTGGCTTGCACATGGTTAGGCCAGGATCGGGGCTGACTGTGAGAACTAAATCACTCAAGAGGTTACTACTTTGACGCCCGGTTGGCCTAGTGGGTAGTGACGCTGCCTACGAAGCTGAAGGTCCTGGGTTCGAATCCCGGTAAGGGCAAATATTTATGTGATGAGCATGAATATTGGTTTTTGAGTCTTGGATGTTTTTTTTAATGTATTTAAGTACTTATATTTTTTATATATGTATATCGTCGTCTAGCACCCATAACACAAGCCTTATTGAGCTTGCTATGGGGCTAATTTGATTTTTGTAAGATTGTCCCTTAATATTTATTTATAAGTTATAACTAATTTTGAAAGTCCTACAAAGAATAACAGCTAGACATTCGTATTACGAACCCACTTGTGTCATTCCTAATTGTTGATGTTTCGTTAATGCCACAAAAGGATGATTAAAAAGTATGTAAAAATTGTAGACGATCATTTTCCAGAATGCGCTTATACCTAGTTACATCTACAGTAGGAGAATTATTTGCTCGATGAATTTGACTGATAAAAGATTGTTTATTAGAAATTTTACATTTTAATAAGAAGACAGTATGATATTAGTATAACTTGCACTAAAATAAATGAACCAGAACAAAATAATTTACATAGTGCCGTTTCATTTTATTGAATACAAAACAATATCTAAATATGTATTGTGGTGTGTCGATTTCATGCAAAATTTTGAGACACATTCAAATCAATTTCCAATAAAAATCTACGCGCGTACGAGACACGTTATTTATACACTAGATGCATTCATTGTAGTAAAAAAAATAGGTCGACAGCGAGCACAAATAAATGTTTTAGTAGTTTTATTTAGTAGATTTGTATTGGCTTCAATTGACAGATAGTAAACTGCACACCCTTTCGGCCTATACAACTGTTGTTTGTCTCTTTAGTTTCAATATCGATTCTTTATAAGTTCCTATTTAGATCAGCTTGTATTTTATTGGGTCGAATTCTTGTTCCATTTCGCACTTCAGTTTCATAAACATTTGGCTACATTAAATAATGTCACCAATGATATTGTTTGCGTTTTGTAGCTGAAGCCTTAAGCCTAAAGCTCTATAAAAATTAACTACAATGAAACGTTTCGTTCGTTCGTTCGTGTATCTATATCTCTGCACTTGCATATTAAAGCAACAGGGAGACAGATATTGAAAGAAAGAAAGAAACATTTATTCGAGACAAACAACACAGCGTTTGTCACGAAACGGTTCTATCTCAGCATAATGCTGGCATTATGATTGCGAGTTTCGATTTTCGTATTTCGTGGTAGCGCCGCAGTTGTCTATGCCACAAGTCGGTAACTTCCTGTTTTATTTTCAGAGCAAAGACTCGAAGAAGGAGAAGGCGAAACCCAAGAGCTCCTCGTCGGAAGCCGAAGCGTCTGCGGGCTCCGCTGACGAGAGCGGCAGCGGCAGCGGCAGCGGCAGCGATTAGGCTGGAGACAACGGTAGCGATTAGGTTATTCCAACCCCGATGTGAAGATTACATTGGAACTTCATACTAGCGACGCTGAGGGTCGGGCCACGACATTGCGCGAATGGGGAAAGGATGAAAATTTTTGAAGTGCCTGATTATATTTTTGCTGATAGGGATAACCTACCTTAGCATCAGAAAAAAGTTACAGACTTTTCAGCTGCGTCAATTATTTTTGAAAAATATAAACAGTTTCCTCATTTACGTTTCACTTCTAAAGTTTTCATCCATTCCCAATTGCGGCGCGGCAAGCGTTTTATCTGTTCATTGCGCGGTCGAGACGCGCAACGCACTTGTTAGTTGGAAGCACAACACGCAATTAATTAAAAAAACCGCCGCTCGAAGTAGTGGCCGGGCCGTAAGACCATATAATAAGACAATTTTATTTAACTATGTATAAAATGTCCTATTAAAGCTGTGCTTTTATGTCTTCATTTCTATGTTAAGACATTATAATCAGCCTAAAATGTATCATAATTATGTATTAATTAAATAAATATGGATTAAAAAAAAGCTTTGTTCGTAATTAAGGACATCATTTCCACAATTTAGTGATTCCAATTATAACGTTAACGAACTAAATTGTAGACTAAATGAAATCCTAACCGCATATTGTTGAAACCTATACTATTTTTTTTTTATTGATGTATCTAAGGCTGAATATAATGTCTCTGTAAATGTAAAGTTGTGATATTGTGTATCAACCATTCCTGTCTAACGAATGATCTGTTTTGTACCAATCATAAATTGTAAATATAGTTAAGTCATTGTTGATCATCATTTTGATAATATTCAGTTAACTATAACGGTGGATTGCAAAAAAAAATACGTTGAAGGCCTTAATTTATCTATCTGTAACGATCGATTGTTTTCCATTGTGTAACGAAAGTTACCCATATAAAATATATGGCTAATTGTCGTTACACAATGGAAAAAATATACTGGAAATTAACTTAAGGACTTTAACTAATTAAGTAATTGCCTTTAAGTATTTTTTTATGTAATTTAATTTACCCATTAATCTGGCCAAATAACCCCCTGGGCAAACATTAGTGCAACCGAATAGGTCCAAACATGTTGCATTGTCTCAAAACAGAATTCCTTCCTTCCTTCTATTCCGAAGACAAATGTAACATTGACAGATTTATCTTTCTTGTCGGCTTTTTATAAAATCCCAAAAAGTAAACAAAAGTCTCATAAATAAGACACTTAATTATATCATCGCTTGCCCTTTTCCTATTTATTTGGGGTCGTTAAAGCATGTCATTTTCATCCACACGTCTCTGTCTCGCGTCATCCCGTCATTTATTGAAATCCTTCCTTTTCATATCCTCTATATGAAATCTAATGATACTTATATAACAGGAAACATTGAGTTGGCCAGTAAAACAAGGGCCTAATTGGTTGAATTAGAGTCCAATAACAGACCTACAATTAGAAATGATAGTTGGAAAGTCAATTCCAATAAAGATGTGCCAATTAGGTTGGGTAATGGGTATCCACCACAGCTAATCTGTGTTTTCAAGTATTTGACACTGCATGCTTGTCACTTTTATTTAATAACCATTCAAATCGCAATAGTATATTATTCTGATTTAATAACAATAGCCATTTCTTCCCAGTGATGTAAGGGCATATTCAAATAATTGTGTACCCAATTAGCGTGAGTCGTCAAAGAAAAATTAAACCATTGTCAGGTTTGTGACGAAAATTATCATACAAATTATGTGAAAATGAACTAGTTTCACATTTAAGTAACGTGTTTACGTATATCATTTACAAATTGAAAAGAAACTGGATACATATTTAAATACTGTTTAATCCGGGTCTAACGCGATATTTATTTACCTTTATTTCTGACGTTTCGACACGGGTTGCACCGGTCATGGTCGCAGATAACTGTCGTCCCAGCAAGTTGTCAACAGAGATATGGGTTTACAATATTTCACTACCCTCCAAAAGTCGATAAAAACATGGAGGGTACACCCGAAATAAGTCCACTACCCATCCATTTTAATGTTAATTGTCTAGGGCAGTTTCTGAATCACTGGTCCCCAAACCAGAAACTGAAATCTCGTATATATTCGGATCTGTGCGCGGATACTGTAAGTGTTGTGTGCCGTGCCCTAGACAATTAACATTAAAATGGATGGGTAGTTGACTTATTTCGGGTGTACCCTCCATGTTTTTATCGACTTTTGGAGGGTAGTGAAATATTGTAAACCCATATCTCTGTTGACAACTTGCTGGGACGACAGTTATCTGCGACCATGACCGGTGCAACCCGTGTCGAAACGTCAGAAATAAAGGTAAATAAATATCGCGTTAGACCCGGATTAAACAGTGTTTAAATATGTGTACAAAGCGCGAGAGTTTAAAGTGTTATAAGAAACTGGATGCTTAATTGTCGTGACAAAACGGACACTCAGTTAATTTTTGTTTGACGACTCATTGGGTACATATAATTATTTGGAAATGCCTATGAGTATGATTTTCCCTGTCATCCTAATTGGAAAGTGGTTATTTACCGCACTAGAAAGATAAAATGATGTGCGAAAGATCGTTTTTTTGTGATTAAGATTATCATGTAAGGTTTAAATTACAATAGCTTTAATACTTGTTTTACTTCCTACGTTACCTCACAAATCACATTAATACCGACGAGTTCAACGCTAACCCGCATATTCATAAACTTAACAAATGTCTGTTAATTAAAATTTTATTCGTCCCTTTCTCGTAAACACAAATCTCTAACACAGGGTTTCATAAAGTGTGGTCCATGGACCCTTAGAAAGAAAGAAAGAAGACATTTATCCACTACACAAAAGACACACAGAGACAAAGGGTACATCACAATTTGACACATATTGTGTGTGTCTTCGCGGCAGTGAATCGATCGCTGTCTTAGTATTATGCCGAGGTGTCAGACAGACACCTACAGCGCTGATTTTCAGACAGCACCGTACGTGACCCACGGAACGCAACACAACATAAGACACATAATAAATAATTAATGTAATAAATTTGTAAAATATGTACCAGTAGCCAAATGGGATAGAAAAAAAACGCGACACGGTTTGGATAGGAAAGTGCTGGATGGGTTAGGATTGGGATTTCTGGAGCATCAACAAATAGCTTTTAAGCTGGCGCCTAAAGGTATTTTTGCTAGACGCTCCTTGGATAGGAGGAGGGAGATCATTCCAACGCTTGGACGCCGCGAACCTAAAACTACCTCGCAACGCCGTGGTCCGATGCATTGGCACCAGAATCATCGCCTTACACCTACGCGAACTCTTGGACCATACAAGTCTACTCAGCAAATATGCTGGAACCCCAGATCGCACTATGCCAAAGAGAAGAGTGGCAAGGTGAAGCCGTCTGCGTGCAGGCATGTTCAGCAGACCAGCGGCGTTCAAGCGGGGTGGGACTCGGAAACAGAATACAAATATCTTTATTTTGCATAAAATGTGGTTCATAAAAGTTGTTTACAGAATAAGTATCAGGTTTCACACAATTTGCCAGAGCATGCAAAATATAAACCTAGAGTAAAGTGTCATGTAATGACGAATTTAATTCCATACCATGCTTTTTATGTTTTACATTTTAGTCTAGAAACGAATGCATGCGTTTTGCACTCGTTGTACAGTCGCCATCACATACATCGGAGCAAACAAGCAACTCACTAGCATCGGAACACACCTCTATTTTCAAGGCATTAGGGTGCATGTGCCGATATTTTTGAACACCTATAGTGTACCGATGTATGTGATGGCGGTGCCAGTAATGCAGCCAGCATAGACAACATCACAATAGTTTAATCTTGACAATATCAGCGATTCACAAAGGTTAACATGTAAATCAACACTTAAGTAATCGCGAACATTGTAAAGAACTTTAAGGCGGTAGAAGCAGTTACTCACAACTTTTTGTATGTGGTTCTCAAAGCGCAACTTGCCGTCCATGAGGAGGCCAAGGTTATTTGCTTCTACCACCCTGTCTATTGGTTCGCCCATGATAGCAACTGAAACATGATAGTACTGGTAGTCAAAGTCTCGAGATTACTGCGATGGTACTACGGATTTGATGCTCGGATCCAAAAACAACATAGTTCGACTTGTTCGGATTAAGGACAAGGCAGTTCTTTTCCGACCAAGTAGAAATACGTGCTAGGTCTGCGTTGATGGTATTGACGGCAACAGATATATCCGTGGGTGCGCTAGAGAGGTATAACTGGAGGTCGTCAGCGTAAAGATGGTATTTGCTGCCCCTTATATTGTGAGTGATGTCAGCACTGTACAATATAAAAAGCAGGGGCCCAGTATTGAACCTTGCGGCACTCCTCTTTCCACAGGGCAAAGAGCGGACCACAAAGTGCTACCATCCATTCTACGCAACGCCACCGTCTGCACGCGGCCGGAGAGATAACTATCAAACCAATTCACGGCAGAAACATCAAACCCGTAATATGACATCTTTGAAAGAAGTAAGGATACATTAATACAGTGAAAAGCTCTAGAAGAACGAGAATAGTACTCTCCCCTGTTGGGGATATTTATAATGTAGTGTCTGTGTTACTAACGTAAGGATGGCTGTCTAAATATGGAAATGATGCACGTTAAAAAAATATGATTTATTTATATATCAAATACACTCAAGAGCAAAAGTTTCGGGTCAGTGAAATACCGTCATATTTCCTAAAATAGTGCAAGGTGGTACAGTTTTTTAATCCTGTCATGATCTTTATTAAATTTTACATCTAAACTGCATAAATAAAAGTAAAAAAACACGTTACCAGGTTTAAATCGGACTCGTAAAAAACCATGAAAAAAACAACGTTAACGGAGCGAGATATCGCAAAAATCGTCATATTTGGATGTCGATATATTTTTATGATAGGATCCCGGAAATTGCTAATACATTTGGGTACTACGAAGAATAGTATATTATGTAAATAAGACTAGTGTAAAATATTTAAAAAATACGTGTACTGAAAATCAATCAATAAAGTACACACAACGCAGTAAATAACGGTTTAAGGATCATGCAAGATTTAAGCTCGCATCTTTCCTGTGGATATAGCCAAAGTTAAGGACTATAACGTCTTATTCATGGTTGGACTATCATAATTTGGATAAACGGCCTTACCTCTTAGGTACATATAAATCTATGTTATAAAATATTAACTCATATTGTACCAAATCTGATAACTAATTGACCACAGGTGACTTTGTTTTATTCAATAAACTGTATATTTTTACTTAACTAATAAAAAAATCACTATTAGGTATTCATAAAAGCTTGTTAACTACGTAATAGAACCTAAACTAAAGTGGCCTAGCCGTCTGCCGTTTTCGAACATAAAGCTAATAATATTGACCACAAGTTTTTTGGGCACCTCGAAACTCAAAACGGTCTGAAATTAAGAGGAATCGAATGACGCCATTTTTTTATATACACGCACCCAAGCTATCTCGGGTTCGAAAGTTTTTATAATTGCACAAGTAGTATAACGATATTTCTCACACTGCTTCCCCATACATTCGTATTATTAGATCGGTAGTACGTGCATCTAAAGGTGCAGGGAATTGTATCACACGTATTGACATCATCGTGTTATTTATGCAATGATATTAACCCCTACTAACGTACCGCAAAGCGGTCCCCTAGCTTCGTACAAAGCGACGCGGCGTACAAAAAAGGGCCCATGCTTGAATGCTTTGCGCTGCGTCTCTACAGAACAGTACCGGTTCCATAGTTATATTTCGTTCGAGAAGGCCATAAAGACTTTCTATTTTAACGGTGCATGGAACGTTTTCGCACAGCGTGGCAGTTGGGTTGGCGTCGCTTAGGTTCGCGCCATTTTTACCCCAAGTAAAAAACTCCCGCGTCTGTCCTTATGGGAGCCCCTAGCGGTAGGTCGTTGTAATTACAAAATTAGTGAACTATAAAATTACTTACCTTACATTAAACATCAAAGGCGTATTGACTAAATCTTAGATGAAACCTTATATAGACACTCTTGGATAGTCGAATCCGACTTTATCGAATCTTGTTTATTTACCTACATTACGTTGGCGAGATAAATAATGATAGCGTCTTAGTCGAATGCCAAGGTCAATAATGTTATGTTGATTGAGATAATAAAGTTGGTCACACGATTGTTGCATTGATTTATGGTTTATAGACATTATATATTTTAGACATAAAAACGATGCTACAAAGAAAATATATAAATACCTACGTAGGTAGGTATTAATTTGAGCAAAAAGACTGATTGTTGAGTGGTTTCGTCGTTTTCTCGACAACGGTCTTCCATTTTGTAGTGCGTTAAACTTTGACATAACCTACCTACTTTAAAGCTGGTATAATTTGCATAATTATATCAGCTTAATTAATTATTGGGATAAGTGGCGTACGCGAAGAGAGGCTTATGCTCAGCAGTGGGCGATTACAGGCTGAAAATGATGATGATGATGATAATTTGCAATTGCGGCCTATGCAGAATAAGCTCAAAACTTAGGCAATGTGGCGTAACTTCAAACAAATCCTTATAATATAGGCAAGCTGGAGCTATCATATGGCTCATTTACAAAGATCTACATATGTTACTTGAATGGTTTCATTGGTAGCATCGCCACTACAACAAAGCTTTTCAGTTCTTTGGCCATGATAATTCTGACGATTTAAGGCGTCATTAGCGTTGAATGGGGTAAAAGTACGAGATTATGTGCCGTCTCAATAACGTTTTCCCTAATAGCTGCCACATGTCATGTGACCACGAGCTGGTAACAAACTAACGTTATCGCTATTAATTAACACATTGTATGAAAGCATTAAATTCTGGGGGCCGATTTTTGACTTTCGAGCGCTCGAAAATTAAATAAAAGTAACTACGATTGTAGGTCAAAATTGCAGCCACTTACTTTCTACCGATAGAATTGAATACGAGTGGTCAATACCATTCGTTTTCCAATTTTCTATCGCTATTTCAAAATAGCATTTCGTAATTTTTGACCGTTTTCGAGTGAAAAAGTCGAGCGCTCGAAAATCAAAAATCGGTCCCCTGTTCGACACAAAACTCGCAAATAATGTAGGTATTCATTCAACCATTAGTCATAATGACTATAGTTATTTGTTATACAAGGGGGGAAAGTTGTATTTTACCTGCGAGTGTTTATTTGAAACACAAGCTAGCGAAAGGAATCTATGATTGACCACGAGCGAAGCGAGTGGTTCAAAAATAGAATCCTGAGCGTAGCGAGTGTTTCAACACACGAGACGTAAAATAACTTTTCACCCGTGTATAACACAAATCTTTTCACCTCACTACAGCAAGGAAAATAAGAAAAAGGGTAAAAAAAAGCGAAAAAAAAAAAAAAAGCAAAATAAAGTTTAAAAAAAGTTTTAAAAAAAGTAAAAAAATAAATAAAAACAAGTAAAAAAAAAAAAAACGTAAAAAAAGTTTAAAAAAAAGTAAAAAAAGTTAAAAATAAAAGTTAAACAAAAATATGTCATAAAATATACCTACAAAAAACAATAATAAACATTTAACGTTCTACGTCATAGTACTTTTAACGTTCTACGTCTACTTTCTTCACATGTGGATAAAAAGCGATTTTCTCAATAGTTAACAAACATACAAAAAGGCCTTTCCGAGCTAGTGAGGTGAAAATACATTATTACAAGCGGCTGAACATAATTGTTCGTGTACTTTTAATTATACAGCAAATCCTCATATATCTTTAAAGGGTCCGTCGGCAACACACATGTGACAACCCACGGGAGTTGCAAGCGCTCGCAGGACAGGAACGATATCCAATTTAAACCTCAAATATAATAAATAATCCTGTTTGCCACCAAGGCATAGTAGTAGGTACCTAATAGTTATTTAATTATATTTTGTTCTGGGCGTGAATGAAGGAAATCAGTAAATAGGTAATAAAATAAATAAATAAATAAATATTTGCTGACAATCTTACACAAATCAACCACTATTAATATATATTTATCCAATCCAATGTCTGAGATGCTCGCAAAGATATTAGAGCTTGTAAAATATGGTCTGAAGGACAGATTTTGTTTATAGTGTTAGTTAATTAGCATAAGTGTCGTACAACTTTGTTAATTAAGTCACTTATCGAGCGATATATTCGCAAAAGAAAAAGCTCATAAGTAAATAAATGAAAAAAAAGTTAGCCTTGAAGTCAAATAAAAGCATTTAAATAATAAATAGGTATATAGATAGTAAGCACACTATATCTTCACGTCATTTACCCACATCTATGTTACAGTCACAGCATCATAGTTAGCAACCAAAGTAGTCAAATATATCGTAACACATCCTTAAGTACTAGTCCAGGCAATGAACTGACAACTTGTATGGAAATAATGTCAAATTTGGAAATAATATAATAGCTGTTTTTTTTTTTTGTAATGGATATTATTATCAATTAAATAGTTACCTAGCGACAAAATCCAACAAAATTTCACACATCAAAAAATGATAACTTAACTAGCTTTTGAAAAGTCAGAAAAAATATTAATAAATGGTTTTATCTTTATTTTGGTTCATTTACATTTGCTCTATAATATTCAAAATAAATAATAAAAAAAACAATTCATGCTTTATTTAAATCTATTTAAATACTTCCGGATGGAAAGTTTGTTGGATTCTTGAATAATGTTTTAAAATGATACAAAGAAAAAAAACGCTATTATAAATTAATGTTCTTCAAAACCGTATTTTGCCTGGAGTATACTCCTATATCAATAAAGACGTGTTCCGATATATTTGGCAGACTGTAGGTACAGTCACATACTTTAATGGTTGAGCCATTTAGAGCTCACTTTATACTGGACACTTCAAAGCTTACTATGAAAACTAAAATTAGTTGACACCTAAATGGCTCAACAATTCAAGTCCGTAACTGACCTAGTCGTTTACCAAGGTAAGTTTATCTTTAAAACTATGAGCCAAGATTATTCAAAGCAAAAGTAGGTGCCGTTACGGATTCGCCGGGCAGCTAAGTAGGTACCTACTTATTGTTAAGTTCTCGCCTTCCCGGTACGAAACGAACCCTTGGGCCCTGCGATAACGGCTTTAGCTAGTCGTAAAACTCCGTGGGAATAGGGGCGAATACCATATAAAGTATAAACGCATCATTTAAATTCTCTGTACAATAGAAACTATATATTTTTTTAACTAATGGGTTTTCCTTTTTTTAAGTAAATGCATTTAATATTAAATCTATCACAGACCTACATAACGGAGTTCTTAAACTCTCTACTCTTTTAAACCAAGTCGTTCTAAAAATTAATCAGCACGGGAAAAAATTTAAAAAGTGATAGAGTCGCAAGTTTAGATTTTTTTATCATAATACCCTGAGAAAATTGCGGTTTTTTTGGAAATAATTCAATATCAGGCTAATTATTTGTATACGGCTTTTTTATGTTATTTTAAAAAACTTTTACCATTGACGTCAATAATTCTATGAACCGGAAGTTAGGAAAAAAAATTAACCCGCAAGCAAAAATGCTATCAGTATTTTTATAATGAAAACATATTTGAGTACCTACACACATTTGGAGACTTACTACCCGAATCCAAAAATATATGCATCAGGAAATAACAGCATTTTGATTAAATATTTACGACCTTGAGATAATATTGAATTTCATCTGGCCTATAGAAAGGTTTATTCATTAAGGCGGGGTAGGCTTACAGAGGCCACGTTTTTGAGTTTTTGAAAACCATCTCAGACGTAGAAAATTGAGTTTAAAAATCTGAAAAAAAGATATGTATTACTTAAGGATCTAGACTAGTCAAAGTCTTATTCAGTTACACAATCTAATGAACTTCACTCGATAGAAAAAAATCCCAAAGTTACTTCTTTTTGTAAAGTTTTTTCAATATTATGACTAAACTATTGATATTTTAAATGAAGTTTTTTTACTCAACTAAAGCCATTAAATATTTATAGACAAATTCGTAGAGTTTGAATAGATAAAATAATTCTCTTAATTATTATGTTTAAATACCTACAAAATGCGCGAGCGTGGAGGCTCGGTAGTCGGTAGGCCCGATCAGTCGCGCGCTGGCGCTTACGGACGACGGACCTGTGTCAGTTTTATCCGCGACAGTTTCGTGTTCGAAAAAAGCAGTTTTTGAAGAATTTATATAAGTGTTGCACGTTATTCATGATGGGCAATAAACAACGCAAACGAAAAAAGTCGTGCAAAGTCATAAAAATAACAAAAAAAAAGGATATACTCCAAAGATACGTGAAAAAGTAAGTAAATGTATATATAATTTGGTCTAAAACATATTGAAATTAAAATAAATTAAGTTAGATTTCATTTTATTACCATCTCTGATTGGTAGGTAATTTGTAAAAATATTATGCCTAAAATTACGGTCATAGTTCCACAGTATAAAAATATCAGTATAACAACTGAAGCTACGATTTTTGATAATTCGTATTTTGTCTAGATATCGGTACCTCTGCCTGCCGTTTGCAAACGTAAGGTAACTATGTAAGTACTAATAGGTAAGGTAAAACCCCCAATTATCGACACTTTAACGAACTAATTCGAGAATTTTGAAAATATCTCGTTTCTTTATGATATTACACGACACTTTAATGCACTGGGTGAAAGTTTAGGGTTCATTCTATATTATTTTAAAGTTTAAAAAACCGTGGTACTAATAAGTAACAAAAAAAAAACAAAATAGATTTAGATTTTTTTTTAGCCTAGTTATCGACATGTAAAATCCCATGTATCGACACCCAGTAATCGACGTGTTCCAATAATCGAGATCTAGTAATCAACATGTTCTATTTATCGACATCCAAATATCGACATAATCCCCAACACCATTCCCAAAAATAAGTCTCATCATATCAGCCGAAAGACGTCCACTGCTGGACACATGCCTCCCCCAAAGTGTGCCACAATGGCCGGTACTGCGCCACCCGCATCCAGCGGACTCCCGCGACCTTTACCAGGTCATCAGTCCACCTTGTCCACGCCGCGCCTTCCAGTACGTGGTCGGCACTCGATAACCTTTCCGCCTCAACGGCCATTGGTTCTACGTGCCCCGCCCACTGCCACTTAAGTTTAGCGATTCGGAGGGCTATATCGGTTACCTTGGTTCTGCGGCGGATAGCCTCATTTCTGATGCGATCGCGCAGAGAAACTCCCAGCATAGCCCTCTCCATTGCCCTTTGAGTGACTTTGAGCCTTCCTATGAGCTCCCCGAATTCCGTAGCTTCCCGAATGCTGCCCAGCCAAGTCGGATTCGACGATTGACCTCGTTCTCAAAGTTGGACCTACCGAACTGGACAGTCTGTCCTAGGTATACATAATCGTCTACAAGTCGAGCGTAAAGTGTCCCATTGAAATGGGAGTTGGTACTACATGGACGTTTGACATGATCTTCGTCGTATCCATGTTCATTGTTAGACCAACTCACTCGGAGGCTTTACTGAGGTCATCGAGCATAGTACTCAATAAGTCCTCCATGATCTCAGCCAAGACTACTATATCATCAGCAAACCGAAGGTGAATGATGTACTCGCCGTTGATGTTGATGCCTAGCTTTCTCCATTCCAGAGTCTTGAAAACGTCTTCCAGTGCAGCGCTGAACAGTTTTGGGGAAATAACATCCCCTAGCCTGACACCTCGCTGCAGCGGAATAGGCTTCGAGCTCCGATCCTGGAGTCGGACTGACATAGTAGCGATCTCGTACAAATACTTCAGTACTTCGATATAGCGTCAGTCTACTTGGCACCGCTGGAGAGACTGCAGCACAGTTCAGTTTCGATCGAATCGAAGGCTCTTTCGTAGTCCACGAACGTTAAGCACATAGGCAGGTTGTACTCCTCATTCTTCTGTATAACCTGACGGAGCATATGTATGTGGTCTACGGTACTAAAGCCTCTTCGGAAACTGGCTTGTTCGGGAGGCTGGAAGTTATCAAGCCTGCGTGCGAGACGATTCGTAATGACTCTTGAAAACAGCTTATAGACATGGCTCAGAAGTGAGATGGGTCAGTAGTTCTTCAGCAGGGTGTTGTCACCCTTTTTGAAGAACAGCGACACCTCACCTCTGTTCCACGCCTTTGGCGTTCTCCCTTCCAGTAAGACGCTGTAGAACAACTTCTGAAGGGCCGTAAGGATTGGTTTTCCACCCGCCTTCAGGAGTTCGGCTGTAATTCCGTCTTCACCGGGTGCCTTGCTGTTCTTAACCTGTTTCAGAGCCATTCTAATCTCGTACAGGCTGATGTCCGGGATGTCGTCGGTATAGTGTCGGGTTAGTCTAGCTCTAGGGTCTCCCGCCAGACCAACTTCGGTTTTGCGAGTTGACGTGTGTAGCTGTCCGTAAAAACGCTCTATCTCACTCAAAAGCTCAGGTTTGGAAGAAACGACTCTCCCGTCTTCAGTTTTCAACTTTGCGAGCTGGCTCTGCCCAATAGACAGATCTCGTGAGGACACTATAGAGCCCTTATTTTGCTTGATGGCTTCTTCAATACGGTTCGTATTGAATGGGCGCAGATCGCGGGTAAGGGAGATCCGTTTATTGAGTTGCCTGTATAAAGTCGCATCGGCTGAAGACTGCAGAGTCATTTCACTCCTTTCTTTCATGAGCTTCTGAGTGTAGCTAGAGAGCCTTTTAGTTCTATTGGCCCGCTGGGACTTGAAGAACTTAGACCCTGTGGCACGGATAGCTTCCACAAACCCGTCGTTGAATTCGTCCACATCGCCACCTAGGCAATCGAAAACGAAACAAAAAAAGTCTAGTTCAGTCTTTTAATCGTTTTAATTAACTTATAATAAATTTAATGTAATTCTGGGTACACCAATTTTTTTGCAGCAGTTGTGGATTTTGCACCTTTTCTGACTGCTTCTATCGCTTGTGCATTTTGAAAAGGCGTGTATTTTTTTTAGGCACCATTCCTGCAAAACAATGTCGGTTACTGGAACATATAGACTAACATATAGAATATCCAATCATCGACACATCTGCTGTCGATCATTGGAACGTATGGAAAACCCAATCATCGACACGGCTTTCGATCATTGGAAGCAGTTTGACAATTTAAATGAAAGAACTATATTTTTAGAGTGCCGAACAGGTGGTGTGTTTTGACAAACTTAGCTAAATAATAGAATAAGGTGCACAAAATAATAATAAAAACGTTTCGACATTTGACGACGATTGAAACAAGCGAAGAAATAAACTCCAATTACCGACAGGCGTGTTTTGACATTTTAATATAACCTCACCCTTGTAATGAAATGATTAAGTAGTGAATTTCTATCTTAATTTTATAGATAACTAACATTTTCGATAAAGCAAAGCAATTAAAAGTTATTGGCGATAAATCTTACTCACCTCCTTAGTGATTACACTAACAAAACTGGAACAGCCTCAAAAAACGGACAAGGACATTGCCGCTGTAACAAATGTGCTACCTGCGGATTCAACAATAGATCGGAGAAGGTAGATAGTATTTTTTTACGTACTTAGGGTGAGGTTGGGTAAAAATGTCTTACGAAATTAGAGTTATTGAGATAAAATTATACTTAGGTACAATAATTAACATGTAACATTTTTTTTTACCTTTTTTTTAAATTATATTTTATCCACTTACTAAAGTGTGATCATAATAAATGCATTTCTAAATTCAAAATAAAGTTATATCAGTTATAAGTCTATACTGTGACGCTCGGGTCATGTGAGTTAACAGCCGCTGCGTCCGCGCGAAGTATTTCACGCGCGGCCGGGACAGCGCTAAATACCTA
Source organism: Epinotia brunnichana (assembly GCA_963854355.1). NCBI lineage: Eukaryota > Metazoa > Arthropoda > Insecta > Lepidoptera > Tortricidae > Epinotia > Epinotia brunnichana. The sequence goes on along the minus strand of OY977946.1, from coordinate 22,753,298 downwards.
CTTTCGCAGGAATACCCGGCCTTAACAAAAATAAGTGGATTATGCGCGTATCCCAAAGAACGTATATAGACGTAGTCAATTATAAAGTAAAGAAAGTTTATACCATTTTCGCCTGATTTGTACGGAATTTATAAAGATTACTTTTCATTATTGTTTACCGTTGCGGTATCAAATTTAGGTGGATTATTAATGAATATTTAGTCAAATTATCCAACCTATTTTATGGTGTAAAAATATGGCTGATATCGATATATTGTTGAGTTTTCATAGAGAGAAACCGTAAAGTTCTCAGGGTATAATAGGTAGTACGAAAATATGTCATTTGTTTAGCAACTTATTCTATGTAGTGCTGACAGCACTACTGTGCTGTTGCTCTATTATATTGCAGTCCGCCCTTAAAACAAAACAGAAAAAATCAGCACTCTTTTTAGGGTTCCGTACCAAAAAAGGTAAAAAAGGAACCCTTATGGTGCGACTCTGTCCGTCTGTCCGTCCGTCCGTCTGTCACAACGTTAAATATATCAGGAACTACTTAAGATATCAATTTGAAATTTGGAATAACTGTTAAAAGTGTTGACACGTATGGAAAATGAAAAAAATTAAATAAACATTTTTATTTTCTGTTTAAATGACGAATATGAGGGGGGTTAAAAAATCAAAGTCTAGTAAATAGATCAAGTGGGGTATCATATGAAAGGGCTTGAGTTGCACTTCCTAAAACTTTTTTCTACAGTGGTTATATTTAGATTTATTAAGGAAAATGTAGAAAAAAATACCATTCCCCCCCCCCCCCCCCCCCCCTTATCTCCAAAGTTTACCAAGCGAAAATTCTGAAATAATTACATATAATTAAGAGTAACATAAGTTATTATTATTATATTATCAACATTCTAAGTAATACAGGAAAAATAAAACTATATCTCTAGGTAGCTTATTTTTTTATTTAACAATAATATTTTTTTAATTAAATTTGTTATTTACTTACTTTTGTATGAAATTTTATATCTTCAATTTCCTATCAGATTATCGTTAAAATAATTTCTTAATTAAATTTGTTATTTACTTACTTTTGTATGAAGTTTTATATCTTCAAATGCCTATCAGATTATCGTTAAAGTCCCTTCTATCAAATAAAAAATCGAAATTGGTACGCGTGATAAAAAGCTATCGCTGATACATGATGATGATGATAACATACTAAGGTTGTAAGTTGTTAGTACCAAATTGCAGAAGGCGCTTTGCAACGGTAACTTCTACTATGAGCTGTTTAAGATTGTTCAAGAATGAATGGGGTCCTGACATGACGGGTATGGTGTATGAAAGTTTGTACGGAACCCTCGGTGCGCGAGTCAGACTCGTACTTGACCGGTTTTTTTTACAATAGGTACCTACCTACTACCTACGCCAACATGGCGGGATTGATGTTGAGAGTGTTGCATAATTGCATGTTTATTTAGAGGTAGGTAAATACTGTCATTTTCATTTAGCGTTATCGCGGTGGCATCTTCAAGGATCCCATCGGGGACTTGAGTGTTATTATAATAAGTCTTCACGTCCTCCACTCATGTGTATGTTCGGCTTATGAATTCTATGTTCATGTAAATATGAAGCCTCTGTACTACTCTGTAGCCAAGCGGGAAGTCACGAGATTTTCAATCTGGAGGTCGGTAGGTTCGAACTTCGAACCCAGGTTCTATTAAGCACTGGGCTTTAAAAAAACTTATGTTTTTTTTTTTCTTTTTTATACAACGACTGTGCCTGATGTTAAGCAGTTACCGTCGCCTATGAACACTCCCATCGGACTCCACGACCTTTACCAGGTTATCAGTCCACCTTGTGGGGGGGTAAGTTGTCGCCCCACTCGAGAACCTTTCCGCCCCAACGGCCATCTACGTACAATGTGTACGGATAGCCTCATTTTTGATGCGACCACGCAGAGAAACTCTCAACATAGCCCTCTCCATTGCGCCCTTTGGGTGACTTTGAGCCTTCTTATGAGGCCTATTGTAAGCGACCACGTTTCAGTGCCATATGTCATCACTGGCAACACACACTTGTCAAAGACTCTCGTCTGAAGACGAAGGCGCGGAGGGCTTTTGATGACTCGAGTTTGCAACATTCTTACGCCCGTGTTATAAACAATGTTTTTCATCACATTTGCGAGGAAATAAATAACTACAAAAGACAGAAAAATCTATGTTTTATACAAGCGCACACCAATCAAAAATTTACGAAATTGACAACTTCTCTTCCAGATCAATACGAGTGGAGCGCGCAGCTTCAATATTTCAACCAATCACAGAACAGTATTCTTGCAGCGCATGGCCTCATCATCATATCAGCCGAAAAACGTCCACTGCTGGACATAGACCTCCCCCAAAGATTGCCACAATGACCGGTCCTGCGCCACCCGCATCCAGCGGACTCCCGCGACCTTTACCAGGTCATCAGTCCACCTAGTGGGGGGGCCTACCCACGCCGCGCCTTCCGGTACGTGGTCGCCACTCGAGAACCTTTCCGCCCCAACGGCCATCGGTTCTACGTGCAATGTGCTCCGCCCACTGCCACTTAAGTTTAGCGTTAGCGATTCGGAGGGATATATCGGTTACCTTGGTTCTGCTGCGGATACCCTCATTTCTGATGTTGCTATCGCGCAGAGAAACTCCCAGCATAGCCATCTACAATGCCCTTTGAGTGACTTTGAGCTCTTATGAGGCCCATCCCATAGTAAGCGACCACGTTTCCGTACCATATGTCATCACCGTGCATGGCGTACTGGATTTCTATTTCAACCAATCACAGAGCAGAATTCTTGTAGCGCGCGGCCATCTAGATTTGCTTTAACCAATCAGATCACACACAAGCTCATAACTCCCTCGGGAGTTATAAAAATCCATAACTCCCGCGGGAGGTAAATCGGCTGTAGCTGCTCTATACACCTGCCTATAATACACCCTTTACGAGCAGGTGTGATTAAAAGTATATGATGCTGACCATAAACACGGGCAAAGCGATATCACAGACCCAGAGCAACATACTCTTTGGCGGCCTCTACACGGTGATTAAATACTGATGATCCACCCCCGGCTATGGTGGATCATCAGTATTTAATCACCGTGTATTTGGCCGCCTTTAAGGAGTGAGGATTGACATAACGCCATCATAGGGAACATTACTGCAATGTTCTGCCGCCAGAGGCAGCACTACCACTAATAGTAAAACAGTATAGGAATATAGGGATTCACACACCCCTGCACAATTGATTGTCAAATGAGTGACAATGATGCTTGCATAGACAATACCGCAAGTGGGAACGAGATACAATGTCAACGCTGCTAGTGTCGCCGCCTACGAAGAGTTTTGCGTAATGTTCCCTATTCTTTAACATTGGCAGTATTGTAATGAAAGTACTTGGCCTCTTGACTCTCTGCCTAATGTTTCCAATATAAATCTTATTAAGGTTCGTCAGGACGCTAATAGTCTCCATGCATATAGGGTAAATCGCCAGTAGCTGGCCTCATACTACAAATTAACTCTAGGGTAGGGGAACCCCTACAAACGGAATTCAATTTAGTATTACTTCGCTAGTTATTGAAGGGTGGCCAGTAATTGAAATCTCATACTATAATTGACTTTCAAAACAAAGTTTTAACCTACTTCAAGTTTGCCTATAAAATTTGAAGAGTTCCCTCGATTTCTCCAGGATCCCATCATCAGAACTGGATTTTGGTGACAACGGGACCAATCTGGAAGTATATGCTTTCAAACAAAGAAATAATTTTTCAAATTGGTTCCTAAATTACGGAGTAGTTATCGCGTAACATAGGTACACACATAAAAATAAATCACACGAATTGAGAACCTCCTGCTTTTTCGAAGTCGGTTAAAAATGAATTCTATTATAGGCGAAGAGTTCATTTTTAGCATGAGGTGGCCAGTTATTGACCGGTGACCAGCTACTAACGACCCCTACGTAGTTTTTTCTCATTTGAAAACGACATGCTAGAATAACATGAAATTTTTTGTACCTAATATACACGATGATGGGATCCGCAATATCTAGGTCGGAAATTTGTTAATATTGCTAGAAATTAAAATAGGAAAAAAAAATATTGAGTAAAGCGTTTTTCAAACAGTCTGATTTATGGCAACATAAATTCGTTTCCGACCTAGACATGCGAATCACATTGTATATAAAAAAGTTTCATGTTATTCCAGCATGCATTTTACAAGCTTTTTATTAACTTGCAATGTATGTAAGTATTTGGTAAGTATGTAATTTGTTCGAGTGGAATCTTGCAACTCAATTTTGAAGCAGATATCTTCAACCGATTGAGCTGTAATTTTGGGTAAAGGTATAGTGTGGGTGACAATTCAATATTATGCTACCATCGAGCTGATCTGATGATGGAGACAGAAGGTGGCTATGGGAATTCAGTACTTAACCGACGTAGCCCCGTTGAGTTTGGGCTCGTTAGAATCGTCTCGATGAGTAGTTGATGACGGTATACAGAAAAGTACAGTCGGCAATAAAAGCTTGTACCAAAAATGTAATTTTTGACAAACTTATTTAAAATGAGAACCAAACTACGTTTGTATGGAGAGTCGACTTGAGTCGACCGAGCTGGGAACTCACTTTATAGAGGACCTACTTAGCGGGTTCCTTGCACTCAGTGTTAACTCTAGGTACAGGGTGACCCAATCTCAAAACACGTAGCGTAGCTCGTAGGTAATATAAAATCAGCGATTCCAGCAATGCCAACAACGGTGTCATATAATAACGCTCATTGATTGAGTCAATCAGTAAATTTTTAAGTACAGTCGCCATCACATACATAGGTACACTCTAGGTGTTCAACAATATCGGCACATGCACCCTAATGCCTTGAAAATAGAGGTGTGCTCCGATGTTTGTGACGTGCGTGCTTGTTTGCTCCGATGTATGTGATGGCGACTGTACATAAATTAATAAAACAAAGTTGTTTCTTCCATGCCAGCCTGAATGCTCTGCAAGCGAATTTGTAAGTTCTTGACATATAGGTAAGTTATGTTATTGTGAGATTATTTCAAAAAACAATGAATTGATATAAAAGTGACACTGGTTTGTCATCATTTGAACCGGAAACGCTTATTTTATAAGACTTTTGTGCCAACCTGTATAAAAATAGGCATGTTTTGTTTCACGAATAATAATAAAAGGTAGGAATAATCTTCTAATTTCACTTTTATTTTTAAATCTATGCTTAAGTTTATTTAAATATAAGTATAAAATAAATCATAGAAAAATACTTTCATGAATATAAAATAGGAATTTAATCAGTCTCAAAATTAAAATAATAAAACATAACAACACAAATCAATTTCGGCAGAGATGTCATAAAATAGAAATCAATTCTCAAATGTTTTTAACATTGAAATTAGAGTAAAAATAACACCTATGGCAGTTCAATAGGAAAATGTTTCTTTTTCTTATAGTAGGTAATATTATGTCCTAAGACTAAATTTTGAACAATAAATAATCTTATACCTAATTGAATACCTATCAAGCATTGCTATAAGGCCTATAAGGCTAAGTTGAGAGAATTGTTGAAGTAGATGGTTATTGGGTAAAAATCTACTCGTAATGTAACATAGATTTTATGTTATGGTGTCATCCAAACATAAGGTCTACACTCAGCAACTGTCACTTTAACATAAAGTATAGATGTAGCTCGAATGAGTTACACTTAGATTTGGATGACTGTATGTATATGCCTGGTTACATAGCAAATATATTATAACTACTGCAAGGATTTCCCTATTATAATTACCACCTTATATATAACAAGTATGTAATATCAACATTGTGAATATTATAATTGAAAGGTTTAGGTAGCAGAATAAAATTGCATTCAAAAGAAAAAAAAATGTAAACCTTGCTCATCCTTCCTCGATGTTATCTTAACCCATCTAAGCATTTGAACCTACAGTTAGAAATCTCTAGATCATCTTATGATAAGCTAATTTTGACATCCACATATGAGGGGTTATTTCAATATTTTACTGACTATGGGCTACACTGAACCCCCTGGGGGTCGCGACCCACAGGTTGAAAAGCACTGGGCTACACCATAGCACACAGCATTGATGCATAATGAACAGACAAGAGTACAATATTTCTCATATCAAGCCTTTTTTAACTATAACACAGTCCAATGGATCCCCAATTGAATAAATAACACATTCACATGTCCAGATATCTAAAGATATATTGATATAGACTTAATGGGTCACTTTTTCACTTATATGGGGCACTTCAAATGTGTTAAACACTCGGTGAATGTTATCTATGCTGTTGTTCACTCTATGTTTGCTCCTGTCTGAAGATGGGTTTTGCATTGTTCTTGTTCGGGGGAACTTTCTTCTTTGGTGAAAACAGAGCTATATTCAATGCATTCATTTTTCTCAGGAAGCATGGATAGGAAATTTCCTTATCTTTGATCCCTTCTTTTGTTAAATACATTTTATATCCTAAATATACCTCCTTTCCGGAATTGAAATTGATGTCAAGGTACTCCTTTTCAGATTTACCATGGAAGTAGTGTGAGGGCAGCTTTGGCAAATTCTTCAAATATGTTTCCACATGTACCAACTTTTCTCTGTTATATCTTTCTTTATTGTTCTTCCGTACTGGTGTTGAAACAACACCATGTTCATTCGCTTTTTCAATCCAGCCCAAAACAGTTTTTTCACCAAGTCCGAGAGTGTTCAAGAACATCTTTTTGCAAACCGGCCAGTGTTGGTTATTGATTTTCAGTGAATATTTAATAGTTCTATGTCTCCGGGACTCTCCATTTGGAACAGTTGTAGTTCTGGTATAATATATATTTACTAAAGCACTCACATAGGATTTCCTTTGCGCCCACGTCATTTCAGACCAAAAGCTGTCAAAGCATTCCTGTCTGGATACATCATCTAGATGGTCGCATTTTCTCTTTGAACTTTTGTGACATACGCGAGAGTTGCAGGCCGGGCCCATGATCCTCTTCTTTCTTTCTTCATAGCCCACTTTTACGCCTTTTATACGTTTCTGGGTCAAATACGGTTTACCTTGCTCTCTTGCTTTCTTTACCTTGTTTATTTCCCAAGTAGTTGTATCACGTATCTTTTTCCGTGATCTCTTAAGTTTGGGAAGCCCTGGTGTGTCCTGCAAAGCTTGCATACGCTCTGTATCGAAGTATTTACTGTTTTTAACCAACGCCATCATCAGAGAGTAACCTCGATTAGGTTGCTGTGGCTGTGGCTGTGGCTGTGGTTGTTGTTGTTGATGTTGATGTTGTTGTTGCTGTTGAAGATGGTGTGGATGTGGAACTTGTACTTGTGGAATTTGTGGATGAGAATGTGGTAGTGGCGGATGTGGATTCATCATTTCTAGAAAGAAAAACAGTAGCTTGTAGTAAAAGGAAACACGCACAAGTCATCCAATGTGACGTCCGATTTGCTGTGCAAAACTCACCTTAAAATTGAAAAACAAACGATAAAAATAAAGGTATTCGAGCCTTCGCATGAAACACGGCTCCAATATAATAATAATCCAAGCTACGAGCGATTCGCGGAGCGACAAGCGACGTGGCGGTGAAAGGCTATGTTATCCGAATCGCCCGTACATTCGACATAGTATAGATACATTTTCTATACATTTGTTTTGCATTCACTGGACCACTGCGTCACCGCCGCTTTCGCTTGCGCTCCAAATCTCCAATCCAAGCCACTCCGCCCCGCCTATACATGCGCTTGTGTTCCGTTCGATTAGCGTTTCCGTTCCGTTTAGTTCGCTGTCAATGACGTCTTTTCTTATCTGTGAAAATGTGTGAATGTAATAAAATATATGAAATTCGTATATACCTCTCCTGCTGTAATTTTAATAAAAAGTAAAAAAAGATTTTTGTGTTGATTTTTACTATTTGATTTTATTTTTAATTGATCTCAAAGAAGTCTCTGATCCTACCTAGGGTAAACTGCCCTGCCCGGTTCTCGTTAGCTTAGGGGCGTGGACAAAAACCGTAAATAGTACGAGTCGGTATGCTGAAGTAGGACCCCAATTTATGTGGGCAATATTTTATTTGTTGTACCTAGTCTATTTTGGCTAACAATACGTTTTAAGTCATCACACATTCACCGTTTTTTAAATAATGCGACAAGGTGGACTGATGGCGCAGGACCGGCCATTGTGGCACTCTTTAGGGGAGGTCTATGTCCAGCAGTAGACGTCTTTTGGCTGATATGATGATGATGATGATGAGATGAAAAGGTTTTGGTATGCCCGGTTCACGTCCGATTTACCCGGTTTTCGTCCACCTATCTCCCGGTTATCGTCTACCCCCTAAAAAGGGCTGATTCATATAATCTATCACCAGTTTCAATGTCCAATTTGTTTATCTTTACGTACTTCTTAAATTTTTCTTAAAACAAGTGCGAGATGGAGCCGCGCTAGAAGGGTTCCGTACCATTATCTATAAAAACGGCAAAAACATCACGTCTGTTGTATGGGAGCCCCTTAAATATGTATTTTATTCTGTTTTTTAGTATTTTGTTGTTATAGAGGCAATAGAAATACATCATCTGTGAAAATTTCAACTGTCTAACTATCACGGTCCATGAGATACAGCCTGGTGACAGACGGACAGACAGACAGACAGACGGACGGACAGCGGAGTCTTAGTAATAAGCTCCCGTTTTACCCCTTGGGATTATTTCCACAAAATTTGCGTTTAAGTCTTTACTTGTCATACAAAATATCATTTCTAATTCAATATTGATGTGTATATATTATTATATTATATATTTTTTGGACATTTTTAGAGATAAAACGAATACAATCGTTTTATTATTTTATTTTTTTCTTTTGTATGATATTTCTACGTATATTCGCATCGATTGAGTGCAATTTCGATTTTAGGACCGCTTTTCTTCGTAGTTTTTATAAATGACCTGATCTCTGGCTTGTGCACAAATCACGCGAGGGTTTTTCGGCTACTATTTGACCCCCCCTCCCCCTTGGTGATATTTGGTGAGATTCTTGGCTACCCCCCCTCCCCGACATAGTAAATCTTGTTTATTTTTCTATCTTAGTAAAATAGACTCGCTATATTGAAGTGCTAAGTAAAGATTTATCCGAAGCCGAGAAAAAGTATCTACTTCATCGTGTGGTAGATATTTTTTCTTAGTTTCGTTCTCAGTAGAAAAATGCACGAGGTATCCTTATAGCCCCCCCCCCCCCCCCCAACGTGATCTTTCGTTATTTTTTCCTGACCTATATGAATTTGCCTTATTTATGGGGTGGACGAAACCCAGGAGCTCGCTGGACGAAAACCTAGCAAAGCGGACGAGAATCCGGTAAACCTATACTTTAACATCTATATTTTTTTTAGTATTGAAAAAACGTTGATGAGTGATGACTTAAGAAGTATTGTTAGCCAAAAATAGACTAAATGGGCATAACAAAGAAATATTACTCATATAAATTTTAGGGTCCTTTAACATACTATTTTCGCGACACAAAGTTGACAACTGGACTATGTACTATATACTACGAGACCAGGGCAGGTTACCCTATTTTTCGATTGTATTATCAAGATCTCGTGAATAGCACTAACTCCTTTTTTCACGTCGGTGTCATAAGATTCGATTGTGGCGATGGGCTACTAAGCTAACACTACAATATCTCATTTTCTCCATCTTCAAACCCACAATTGCTAGAATGGCACTGAAAATTTAGCCTTTTGAGAATACAGACGTCAGTCTTACCAATGAGTAGCCTTGTATACACAATAGTGATATGATACGTAACACAAGTAGTGTTGTTACATAACAAATAGAATAACGGGAGACAATGTAATGCACATAGGGTCATTATGCCGGTTACGCGACCACCGTCAGTTAGCGACCACCTTAAGCACAATGTTTTTTCAAGTGAAGATTACTACAACTCCACAGACTGTATTGAAACAGTTAGGCGTATGCATTTTTTAAATTGTTATAGAATAGGAAAAATCCACAAAATAAGCCAACCACCAACTCATCTAAATGGTCGCTAACCGGTACATGAGATTACGGTGGTCGCAAACCGGTGAAATGACCCTACCTATGGTCCTCCGGACCGGGTATTTTATTATATGATTTATACCGGATTAACAGGATAAAGATATGTGCCTCGAGTCTCGACACACCTTTCTATCCATATTCCAGCAGGTATTACACGTACATTTTTAATACCATTTGTACTTACTTAATACTGAATAGGTGTATTTTCGTATATAGGCCAAGTACCTAATATAATTTTTTAGAATACCCTATGATACATTTGTTTATTTAGGTATGCCTATGATACTTTCAATTCAAACTATACGAGTTACCTCATAAAAAGTTACATATGATTCATAACGATTTACTATATCAACGAATTGTCCAGATAAATGGTAAGGAGGAAATATTCGATTGTGAAAGACGAAAAATACCTTTTGGAAACTAAAGTCATAACAAAATTAGGTAGGTAATTAATTTAACAGACGTTCTTAAACAGAACAGATCAAGATCGTATTTAGAGAAAAATAATTGTATAAACGTTCAAAGGGGGTAGGTAATTCATTATTTCTATGATTATATATTACCCTGAGAACTTTACGGTTTCGCTCTATGAAAACACAACAATATATTATATCGATATCAGCCATATTTTTACACCAAAAAATAGGTTGGGTAATTTGACTAAATATTCATTAATAATCCATCTAAATTAAATACCGATACGGTAAATAATAATGAAAAGTAATATTCATAAATTCCGTAAAAATCAGGCGAAAATGGTATAAACTTTCTTTACTTTATAATTGACTAGGGTCGTTTAGCCGGTAACGCGACCACCTTCGGTTAGCGACCACTTGACGGACTAGGCTGCTTCATTTAAAGATATTAACATTTCTACAAACCCAACAGAAAAATAATAACTTATTAACTATTCTTGAATAGTATCAGAATAAGAATATACACAATTTAAAACCGAAAGCTTAATCCAAAGCAAGAAAAAATAACCTCAATTCACACATTGCTTCCGTAGAGTGTTGACGTGCCGTGAATCTGTTAAAAAAATAACGCGACAGTTGGCGCGAAAACTTGAATTACGTCACTTAATTATATTATCATGCTGAAATTAGTTACTTGATTGCTTAAATGATTTAGCTTATTTTGTTGAGATTCGGCATATTATAAAAATTGATTTAAATATAATGGGATGGTCGCGTACCCAAATACATAATTACCAAATTAGTCGGATAGCGACCACATCGTTTTTCGTTTTCTTTCCTTATGGATTCTTGCGGCACCCGCGATATTTAGCTTGGCCAGCCAATTGAGTCGGCATTTAAGCCGCGCCAATCCATGCTAGCATGTCCATTGTATATATAATATAATAATAATATATAATTATATATTATATAATACATATTATATGATTATATGATATGCTTATATTATAAATGCGAAAGTGTGTCTGTCTGTCTGTCTGTTCGGTCTATCGGTTTAAGCGTGAAGAGGTCTTCATACTTAAACCGATGGACCGATTTTGATGAAATTTAGTTGGTATGGAGATAGTTTGACTCCCGGGAAAAGAACATAGGATAGTTTTAATCCCCGAAATAATCCCCCAAGAGGCTGAAATAGGGGGTGTAAGTTTGTATGGAGCTACGATATAAACGAGTTCCACACGGACGGAGTCGTGGGAGGAAGCTAGTGTAAGTAGAATATAATCTAAAAGTTAAATAAAAGCTTGTAAAATGGTGGCATTTATATACCTACTATGAATGAGATGTGTGACTGTAATAGCAATATAATAGCACTATGGTGTGAGCGAGATGGCGCGCCGTTTTCAATTATATTCTTCATTGACACAGCAATGTAAAGTAGATTTAGAAGAGTAACAATTTGTAGTGGTATAATAGTCCAGTACGCGAACACTGTAAATGGTCGTCAAACTAACATAATTCACAAGTCAGATTTTTTTTGTTATCAGCTAGAGTACATTAAATACTAACAGCGAAAAATATTTTTAAAGATTTTCTAACGTAGATTAACTTATAGTTTTTTTTTTTTAGGAACACGTGTAAAACTTCAAAAAGATTATACGAGTCATTGTTTTCTCCAATAATGCAACGCATTTGATTATTCAAAATCTGACCTATCGTTTTCTAATAATTTTGTTAATAGATTAGGTCAGCAAAACCGGATACGATTTAAAAAATTATAAATCTCCTAAAAAAATTATTAAGTGACTAGTGGAAGGCTTTCAAAATTAATTTAATTCATATAAATTTAACCTATTGATGAATATATTATTAATTCAAACTGTCGTTATCTTTGATAGTTTTTTACACAATTCAGTTACCAAAACTCACTTGAATAATCTTTTAGAGGAAGTATTTTTATTTATTCGTTTTGGATTATACTGACGTTATCCATTGACGAAAGTTTTAGTAAATTATAGGGAAGGTTGTAACAGTTAAATGCGACACTCTATTGAAGAAAAATACCACTTGTATAATCTTTCCCTGGATTTACAAGGGTCACTAAGAAAATGCTGTGTCATACCTGAATCCACGTTAGAATTCACTTTCTCTTTTTACTACTAGTAGTACTCATTATATTCTAAATATTAACAAAAAATCGCGCTCTTGTGAATTATCGAAGGTGCATTCTGTTTACGTACCGGACTATAAGGGCAGTTAGATAGGTCCAACTTTGAGAAAGAGGTCAATCGTCGAATCCGACTCGGCTGGGCAGCGTTCGGGAAGCTACGCTATGGCACATCTTTTGGTCTAATATTCCGCAGTGTCTCAAGACGAGAGTCTTTGACCAGTGCGTGTTGCCAGTGAAACGTATGGCACTGAAACGTGGTCGCTTACTATGGGCCTCATAAGAAGGCTCAAAGTCACCCAAAGGGCAATGGAGAGTGCTATGCTGGGAGTTTCTCTGTATGATCGCATCAGAAATGAGGCTATCGACAACATAACCAAGGTAGGTAACCGATATAGCCCTCCGAATCGTTTAAGTTAAGCGTGGGGCCCACCCACGCCGCGCCTTCCGGTACATGGTCGCCACTCGAGAACCTTTCCGCCCCAACGGCCATCGGTTCTACATGCAATGTGCCCCGCCCACTGCCACTTAAGTTTAGCGTTAGCGATTCGGAGGGATATATCGGTTACCTTGGTTCTGCTGCGGATACCCTCATTTCTGATGCTATCGCGCAGAGAAACTCCCAGCATAGCCCTCTCCCTTTGAGTGACTTTGAGTTTGAGACCCACAAGTTTAATGATGACCTGGTAAAAATCGCAGGAATCAGCTGGATGCGGGTTGCGCAGAACCGGCCGTTGCGGCACTCTTTGGGGGAGGCCTATGTCTAGCAGTGGACGTCTTTCGACTGATATGATGATGATGATGATGAAGCGTTTTACTAACTACTTAAACACTATTTGGAAGAGTGGTCGCCAACTAGCTAAGTGGTGGTCGCAAACCGACTAAAGCGGTCGCTATCTAGCGAATTCGCTATTTTGAAACCTTTTCTATATTTTTTCCTAATCTATGGATGAAAGTGCTATATTTTATTGTAGGTTTCAAAACTTGACTATACTGAGAGCCTATACGAATACCATCTATTATGTGTGTACATTGAATAGGTATACATTTACTAATCTAAAGTGAGCAACTCGGCTAAGTGGTCGCTAACCGGCGAAACGACCCTACGTCTATACTATATACCTACGTTCTTTGGGATACGCGCATAATGAAATTCAATATTATCTCAAGGTCGTAAATATTTAATTAAAATGCCGTTATTTCCTGATGCATATATTTTTGGATTCAGGTAGTAGGGTCATTTCGCCGGTTGGCGACCACCTAATTTCATGTGCCGGATAGCGACCACTTAGCTGACTTGGTGAACTGAAAGCATATTTTCTCGTTTTTTTTGTAAATTCCTATTCCATAACTACAAACAATAAGGCATACGGCTGACTGTTTCAATAGGCTCTGTAGAATTGATGTTATCTTCAATTGAAAAAACCATGTTCTTAAAGTGGTCGCTAACCGAAGGTGGTCGCGTAACCGGCGAAATGACCCTAAGTCTCCAAATTTGTGTACTCAAACATGTTTTCATTATAAAAATACTGATAGCATTTTTGCTTGCAGGTAAAATTTTTTTTCTATTTTCCGGTCCATAGAATTATTCATTTCAATAGTAAAAGTTGTAGAAAATAACATATAAAAGCCGTATACAAATAATTAGTCTGATATTAAATTATTTCCAAAAAAACCGTAATTTTCTCAGGGTATAATGTACTAAGCTATTTAAGCGTATCTCCCAGTTGGAAACTCGGCCCCAGTCCCATGAATGACTTCTACACACTCGAATTAGGTACGGGTGCTTATTTCTACAATTCTTACCAGATCTTTTCTTGTTATACATAGGTACCTAATGTACCTATCATCAATCATTAGTCATTAGCATTACATTACAGCGAAGTGGCCAATTTAATTATGTATTGATACTCATCTAAAAACTAAAAATCACAACCATGTCTATAAGATCGTAAGATTGTTCGTATGTTTGCTCTGGTAGGTAATATCTTTCAATAAAATTTGATGGTGATGATTGAATCTTCTCTTCTAGGTAAAATCGCCTTTAGTTACATTTGCTTTGGTTGTCGGAGTTACAAATACAACACCCTTATATCTGTTGAAATAAAAACTATTTCACGTTCCTACAAAATATCAAATCGTAAACAAACGCATCTGCCATTCAACATTCAAGAGCATGAGCAATGTTTTATTGGCATCTCTTTCTCGCAACGTTTGCCGCGCTTTTGGTGTTTTCATAATAAACGTTGGCGGCATTTAAAATGAGGCGCGAGTTAATTTTGGTAGTATGCTGGTAAAGGGATCCTCGAAGGACTGGGCATTTTTTGATGTACTTATAATAATTTTGTTAGAAAAGTGTCAAGGAAAAAATAATCTGTATCGAGTTTGATAGTTTCCGGTTGATTTTCGGCCAAAATAACACTATATTCCTAACAAATATGCGTAATAAATTTTCTGAAGAAAATGTATGAAGCATTTTCTGTTAAACCATTTACTGACTTGGTCAAGTGTAATAAGGTCGCAATTTCTCAAAACGCATTCCTTTGCCTGTCACGGATATACGTAGTACACGATGCTACATTGTGCGCGTGCAGTTGGCAGCATTGAATTCATCAGCCAATCACAGGCGTCGTAGATGGCGCTGTACAGTGACGCGAGTCGACCCCCAAGCTGCCTTGCTCTGGGAACATTGCTTCGAGCTCCATACATTTTCTTCTGGTTCTCTACAGTCTACAGTTTGGTTGTGCACCAGTTCAAAAATATTTTCAAAATTTTTGCCATCAGGTAAGTTAGATTATTTTTCTAATCAAAGTTAAGTGTTTTACTGTGTTTAGTAGTGTTTATTGTCGTGTATTTCATAAAATTAGATTTCATTCCACGTTGGAATTCTCGTTCAAACATGGCTATAGGCTTCGCCATACTTTCTTAGTACGCGTGGGTATAGAGGACGCCTCGTTTTCAATAATTAATTTCTCGCATCTTTTCCATCGAAGGTCCGAATCACTTCTTCTACAAGTTATAGTCCAATAGTGAATAGATTATTCGGTAATGATGTCATTTACAGTTATTGCGTATTTTCGACACAAAACGTGAAAACAAAATGGCTCGTTCGACCCAAGCCTAGGCCAGTGAACTCGTTATATGGGTGATAACCGATTCGGACGTTTTCTACATTAAATTGTGAACTAATATAGTGCATTTGGTTGTTTTAAGCCGCAATTATCGATTTCTTTCATCGGGGATTGTGTAATATCAGTAATATGAGCCCTTAAAGCGTTTCCCGCCAAAACGACGCCCTAACTGTGCCGTGTAAAAGGTCTCCGCGTATTCAGCCGTTCGGTTTATGGAAGGCATGGCCCGCATAACCTATTGCCTTTCATCTGCGGGCTTATTTTCTACAGATTAGTAATTTATTTATTTTTTTACAGGAAAAAAAATAAAATGACGGACAAGCCCAAGCGCCCTATGTCAGCCTACATGCTGTGGCTAAACAGTGCCCGAGAACAGATTAAGTCTGAACACCCCGGACTTAAAGTCACCGAAATCGCCAAGAAAGGCGGTGAAATGTGGCGGGGGATGAAGGACAAGACTGTAAGTTCAGATTTTAACTGTTGCATTATCTTTATCCATGGTCTCAATATAGTTAAATTTCCGTGTAATAATACTTTTCTTTTTCATTTAGGAATGGGAGGGGAAGGCTGCGAAGGCGAAGGAGCAATACACAAAGGACCTAGAGTCATATAATGCGAACGGCGGTGGTGGTGAGGGTGGTGGCACCAAGAAGGCGACGAAGCGAGGAAAGAAGGCCGGCAAAAAAGTTGCTGCACCCGTAAGTTATCTGCACATTTCCTTTCAGTCATTCAATGTTTATTTATGTTTATGAAGTGAAACTTACAGTCATTTTTGTTTTTAGAAAACAAAGAAGAAGAAGGAAGAGTCTGAGGACGATGACGGTGATGACGACGATGAGGAGGAAGAGGAAAGCGAATGATCTCCCTGCCGCTAAGATTTCTGTTCATAATGAGTAATTTACTTGGACTTAATTTATTACAAAGTAAATCTGGACTGATTTTCCAAAATCTGTATTAACTGTTCAACGATGCACATGCATTTGTAATTGTCTCGGTTATACATTTGGAAACTATAAATTGTCTTGTCTCCTGCTATAATGAATTTGAAAACATTTGAGTTATAATTTTCTAATTGACATTCTATCTTTGCTGTAGATTAATTAAGGTGCATTGTAATGCAGAGTTTGGAAAATCTCCAATGGCTAGGATTTAGGTCTAAGCCTCACAAAAAAAATAATGTTAAGTGTTAGCATGTATACACTGGGGAAATGTACAGTTAGCCCTCCCTCGTTAAGTTCGCTGTGACTGGACACCTTTACTTATACCTCAATCCAAACTGACATCTGTAATACTAACTGTAGCTGTGCTTCAATATTATGCCATAACTCGGTGTTGATGTAAATCTATAAGTATACATGGACAAGTGGTTTTGGTCAGATCTTATACAACAGAAAGTAAATTTAGAGACTTATTCATGGAAGGATGAGACAGCTTATTGTTAATTAAAACCTACCTCTTCCCATTGTAAATTTCAATGCTGATAATGGTACCAAACTTAAGCTAAGAACAGAAAGCATGGGGCTAGACTCCATGCTGAGCAATTAAAATAATTTAGGAAATGGATGTGTATGTTGTAATTTTAGTTAGTTAATAGGTAGGTTTTCGATGTGATTTGTCTCTCAAATTTTACATTTGTGTTATTTTGTAAATGAGAATTAGCATTCCTCATGTCAATACGGATTTTACATGTTCAATAAAGTAATTTCATATAAAATAGTTCTATTTTTCTATTCGTCTTTTCATTCTAACTTAACCTGCTTGTTTCTGGCGAGATAAATAGCATTTTAGTGTATTGTACACTTATTTGCAATTTATTTCGTCTAAAGTACTTGAACTACAGGCAATCGTTTGTAAAAGGGTAACATTGACGGTATCCAACTCGCCTTACACGAAACTCTTCGTGATAAAGTCGTGGTTGTATACTCGACATTGTTGAATACTCCCAAAGCTTTGCTGTACTGTCGATTGCAGAGTACATTGACGTAGACGAGTGCTCTGAATATTTACAAGCCATTGGCAAAATCTGTAGATGGTTTTGAGCCCTTCGACTATGTGTATATTCTATTCTGCTAAGAACTACATAACTGTTGACCCGCTTTTGTCAACAAAAACGCGACTATACAGAGACGAAGCCAAGCCAATGAAACAAAATGGTGACCGCGTCCTCGACTCGACTGATTATTATTACTACGAAGTCACGTGCTATCTTATTGATTATTTTTATGTTAACGGTGTGTCCGTGAAGGCATATAATGTTTGTTTTCATATCCATAATCCAATTACAGGCAGTGTGTAGCATGATATGAGATATATTTGTCTAATGCAAAGCCGAGCCAAGATCTGTACTCAAATATATTAATTTAATAGAAGTAGGGACAAAGGAAGATCGATGGTAATAGAGGTATTGTCATGACAAATCATTATAGATGGACATTTTTCGGGCTAACCGTTTTAAAATTAATCGTGATAATAATATTTTCTTCGGTTCATTTGACCCACAGACTACTAAGAAGATACTAATTTGACCCAAATGACAATTAATTTGGCAAATAGGTGATTATAACAAGATTAAAAAAAATTAGGCGGCCATCTTGTCTTGTCAGCCCAGTGTTGCGATGTGATACTTTTACTAATTTAAAATGTACACAAGGTTTGTATCGATGAAAAATCGATACTTTTGGCTGTCAAAGTGTCACTGGGTCTTCCGAACTTCCGATTGTAATCGAGTCGTTCGTGTAGTAAAGAAAATAATTATAAGAGATGCTCCACGGGCCGACTTTGTCCCGTGCCCGTCGAGCGTCTCCTATATACAATAATAACATCGATATTCTATTAAATTACTTATCTCAGAATGATTCCAATCGTAGTCCATGCATAATCTTCCCAACCCAATGAACCTAGGATAGATTATAATTTCGGAGTGTATATCAATGTTGCCATTTGTCATGTTTTTCGGGAGATTGCTCGAATTTTCATTTTGGCTTTATTCGATGTATACACGTAATTGTTAGTGAGATATGTAGCCGTTCGTTAGCCCTGAGGCCCTAGCACACTACGTCTTATGTCGCGTTTTACGTGACGTTTCAGTACATTTTCGCCGACATAAAACCTAGTGTGCTAGCTAGGCTGAACGACTTTTCAGCATGTGCACACTACGTTAAGTCTGCAGATACGGTGTCCTTTAGGTCAATACACAACTTGTCAAAACAACCGACAGAGAGACGCAGCCATAGTCGTTATAAAACAACAAAATATATTTCATTCTAATTCTAACTATAGCTGCGACTATAGTTGCAAGAAGTGAGCTAGGTTTCTCACTTTATCTTAGCTTACAAGGCAATCGGTATTGTCGGTACCAATGTGGTACGGTTATGAGACGCAAACTGACACTAAAGTAAAACAGAAACACACTTTATATGACTGACTTGTAAATTAGCTTTGTAGCTTTTTTGACGTGGCAAGATTAATAATATTATAAACGGTACCACAGAATAAGTAATAGTACCATATCAAAAAGTTTATTTCAGTTATTATCTTTGCTTAGTTTGGGACTAGGTCGATATGTGTGAGATTATCCCCAAATAAATAAATATCATGTTAAAATTATTATCTTATCTATACTTAATTTATAGTCTGTCATAGTCTATAGTAAGTCGAAAAGTGTGTCATATTAGGCTTAGCAGTGTTTTTATTATTACAAGCTTTTATTTACTTTCACCCGTCCCGTTGCCTGTCTGTCTGTAATCCAATCTTGCAAGTTAAATTTGACCCACATCCCGGTTTCCGATTGAACTGAAATTTTGCATGCATATGTATATCGCATGACATTGCAATACTATGATGAAAGGTGGCCATAGGAACTCCGTAATAAAACGACATAACCCCATCGAGTTTGTGCTCGTTAGAATCGTTTCAATGAGTAGTTGATGATGGTGTATGCAGAAAAGTACAGTCGGCAATAAAAGCTTGTACCAAAAATTAAAATTTTGACAGAAACTTATTTATTCCCTAACTCACAATCATGCCGTTTAGATTTTAGATGCACATATACATGGTCAGATCAGAGGCGTTTATTCTTGGTGGCAATATTTTGTACCTGTGTCAAAGCAGTTTAATAAAAATAAAACATGCCACCAAATTGGACAATCTTTTCGCCGTGGAATTTATTATTGATTGTGTATGAATATTGTTTGTTTTTACTATTTTCTCGCACTCCAAGTGAAAAGTAGAGTGGATAACGCTGGTCTAAAAGCCATATTACCACCCGAACAACGGCGATAATAACGTCTGCGTGAGACGTCTGTCATTCTAGTTCAGAAATAAAACTACGAATTGTGTATCGTTATATTGTTTTAATCCCGGGCCCTAAAAGTACTATATACAGGGTGTGGCCTGTAATACGAGCAAAACATTTTACGGTAGAATATAAACTTGTGAACAATTATTTCCACATAGTTATAGATTTGAAAAAAAAAGTTAAAAAAATTTTTTTCTTTAAAATTATTTTAGTTTTATTGTTTTACTCTTCTGGAGTGCTAAAAGTAACTTTTTATTTTAGATACTAAAAAAATTATTAAAAAAAATCACAAAACTATCTATTGAAAACAAACAAAAACTATTATGACTCGTTAAATGATGTTACCTCAAAAACCGTATTGACTGCTGTGCTATGATTTCACGGTGCCAAGATACATTATTTGGAGGTCATAACTTTAGATCAAAATATCTCCGAATCCAAAAATAAAATAAAAAGAATGGGACACAAGGGGTTACTGCAAAATGCAAATGCTCTAAGGAAGTGTCCTGTTGAATATTAGCTCCTATTACAGGCCACACCCTGTATATACTGACCAAGCCAATAAGATTAACCAATGTAGTTGCATACTTTAACAGAGACGCTCCACGGGATGATTATGTCGGACGGCCAAGCAAGGTCACAGAAAATCTACTATGGAGTGATCTTGATTTGGCCGGCCGCCTTGCTTCTGACACGTATCCACACGAGCTGAATCACCGCGACGGCCAGCATGCAGTCCGGCCGATATAGGCCTGTGCGTGTAGCGTCTCCTTATGTGACTATGAGTAAAGCTTACTACAAACGAAACAATTTGTCACAACAATTGATTGGCAGAGCTTATTTTTTTAGGGTTCCATACTCAAAGAGTAAAACGGGACCCTATTACTAAGACTTCGCTGTCCGTCCGTCCGTCCGTCCGTCTGTCTGTCACCAGGCTGTATCTCAAGAACCGTGATAGCTAGAGAGTTGAAATTTTCACAGATTATGTATTTCTGTTGCCGCTATAATAATAACACATACTAAAAACAAAATAAAATATTTTTTTAAAGTGGGCTTCCATACAACAAACGTGATTTTTTTGCCGTTTTTATAGATAATGGTACGTAACCCTTCGTGCGCGAGTCCGACTCGCACTTGGCCGGTTTTCTTATGTAGATTTTTCAACATTAGATTATGCCAACACTGTCCTAACCAACATTTGACAATGTGTCAATTTGACACTGACAGTGACAGTTTAGCCGCTTGGCGAGCGACCGCGAGCGTGTTTTAGTGTTTATATTTTCAAAAATAAATAAATATCCCAATGCGTTTTATGTATACAGATTGATATTCTGTCTCCTCTGATGTATACATTTTAAGGCATACTATTCATGGTTTAAATCTTGATAACCTTAGTTGATTGAAGATGTCGGGCGATGCGGCGGCGGGTGCGTCGCAAGTGGTGTTAGTGACTGGTGGCTACGACCACACCATCAAGCTGTGGCAGGCCCACAGCGGCGTCTGCCTGCGGACCATGCAGCACCCGGACTCAGTACGTTCAATTATAGTTGTATATTATTATTATTAGTATATACTTACAGAATGCTCTGGCTCGATGACCCAAAGAGGATCTTAGCATCTTAGGCTCTGACTCAAGGGAACACCACTCGTCCCTATTCCGCGACACCGCAGACCGCACCAGTTGGGTGCCCCGAGAGTGATTAATATTATACAATTAACACTTTTTTATGGAGTGTGTCTGAACACCATAAATAAGTGTTAATTGTATAATGCTTAAGTGAAATTTGGGCTTCGCGTTTTTGAATGTAGGGGTTTTCCAGTCAATACTAGTGGAGCCTCGGTCAAAGGCTGCAAAGTTTACATATGTTTTTTTTTGTTTAAGTATATTAGTATAAAACTGTTGTAGTTTTTTTTCCTCAAGGTATAATAATGTTTGTATTTACACTAATATTATAACAGACGAGATGTAGTAGTTTAAAGGCCTGCTGGAGCTGGCATTGTAAGTTTGACGAAAGCTCTTTGAAAAAACAGTTTTAGCTTATTTTATTATTACCCATATTTTCCGTCCCTTTTATTTGGCAACGAAAATTATCAAGAGGTCTCTTGTGTGGGGATTCGCAGAGGGACAATAGGTAGCCAATTAACTTTGTTGACGTTAATATGTTCTGATGATGATAACACTCTAAAATATCTGTTGATTTGATCCTATATAGGTGTGTCCACACCAAACGCACGCTCACCCGAGCGCGGCTCGCCCTAGCGTGCGCGCTAAGTGTGGACGGCGATCGGCGCGCCTGAGCCGCTCGCCCGAGCGTCCGCGGTGAGTGGCTCACCCGAGCCGAGCCGGTGTGGACGGTTGTTTTGTGTGGGCTCACCTGAACGTTGTCGGCTTTTTGGGCGAAATCAAAGGGGCCGCGGCGCCATGCTACTGCCAATGTACTTATTTATTTATTTATCGGTTTCAAATGAATAACGTGAAAATTATTTTCGCGGTGTGCATCCACACTGAACACACGCTCACCCGAGCGGCTCGCCCGAGCCCTACGCACGCTCGTCTGAGCGGCTCGGGTGAGCGTGCGGAGGGCTCGGGCGAGCCGCTCGGGTGAGCGTGCGTTTGGTGTGGACGCACCTAATAGATTATATTTTCTATTATTAAATGAATCTAATTATGCAACTGCTATCTTATGATTCATACCTGCTATGTGTGATTGCCAGATAATTATTAGACAGTAATTACTAGTTTTTATTTCTAGTAAGTTCCATTTCCACACCTCAACTAAACTATTTTGATTGACAGCAAATAAATGGCCTAGAAATAAGGCCGGACGGTCAGATGGTGGCAGCATGTGGGTACCAGCACATCCGCATGTACGACCTGGCCAGCACCAACCCTGACCCTGTCATGAACTATGAGGGCATCAGCAAAAATGTCTCCAGAGTTGGATTCTCAGTAAGTTACTTACTATCAGCATGTGTTCGAATTGCTGTCTTAGAGTGAGGGTTCCTGTATTTTTCTCTACTATTGATTCTGAAGTTGCGTGTTCATAGCAGGGATTTTTCCCTTATAATGGTTTTCCATAGGTTTATTTTAGAAGTTGTTTTTAAAATCCTATCCATAATGGTAACCTTATGACAAGGTAACCTTACTGATAATACCCTGAGAAAATTACGGTTTTTTTGGAAATAATTCAATATCAGGCTAATTATTTGCATACGGCTTTTATATTAAACAACTTTTACTATTGAAATGAATAATTCTATGGAAGTTAGGAAAAAAAATTAACCCGCAAGCAAAAATGCTATCAGTATTTTTATAATGAAAACATGTTTGAGTACACAAATTTGGAGACTTACTACCTGAATCCAAAAATATATGCATCAGGAAATAACGGCATTTTAATTAAATATTTACGACCTTGAGATAATATTGAATTTCATCTGGCCTGGCCTATAGAAAGGTTTATTCATTAACAAAAATAAGTGGATTATGCGCGTATCCCAAAGAACATATAAAGATGTTGTCAATTATAAAGTAAAGAAAGTTTATACCATTTTTGCCTGATTTTTATGGAATTTATGAAGATTACTTTTCATAATTTTTACCGTATCGGTATTAAATTTAGGTGGATTATTAATGAATATTTAGTCAAATTACCAAATATGGCTGATATCGATATATTGTTGTGTTTTCATAGAGCGAAACCGTAAAGTTCTCAGGGTATAAGGTATAACCCTATTGTTATGGTAAGCATATTGGATGTGGTAACCATAAGGTAACCTTAAACAAAACCCTATATCAATAAGGTTAACTTATGGTTACCTCATCCGATACGCTTACCATAAGCATAACAATAGGGTTACCCTATGAGTAAGGTTACCTTATCATAAGGTTACCAAATTGATATGCTTAAGCCTGAAAAGGGGTTTCCCGGTCCTTGGTCCATAGGCATCCGCTTACCATCAGGGAGGCTACGATATATAATGTATATAAAAAAAAACCAGTGGCCTGCATTACCTGTAGCTTGTGTTGAAAGATAAAATATATTAATCACTTACACAGCTTTATACAATTTATTTTTTACTTACCTTAACTGATGGTAAGCAACAACAGAGCCTAAACTAAAGCTCACTGATTCAGTAATAGTCTATTCACTCTTGGTTTGATCCTATATATATTACTATTATAAATGTTAAAGTTTGGATGTTTGGATGTCTGGATGTTTGTTACTCAAACGCTTGAACGGCTGAACCGATTTGGATGAAGTTTTGCACGAAGATAGTTCATAGCCTGGATTAAAATATAGGATAGTTTTTATCCCGGGTTAAAAATAAAATAATAAATATTAATTTTCACTTCATTTAATTAAATTCCTATTCATGTCATTGCTCTAGCTAGGGGACTATCCACGTTACGCAAAATTCTGAATTTTTGGACCACCCCCTCCCTCATGTCACGCTTTTGGACAAAATTGGTATTATTTCGTAAACTATCCACATTACCGAGGCCAAAAAATATTTGTCATTAAGAGTTATCTTCATTTCCTTGCCCTTATCCCATTTACTTGGGGTCGGCGCAGCATGTCTTTTTCTTCCATACTTCTCTGTGAGACGTCATCTCATCACTCGCTTCTTTTCTCTTCATATTGTCTCTCACACAGTCCATCCACCTTTTCCTTGGCCTTGTTTCTTACATCCATTTGTCATTAAGAGTGTAAACATAATATATATATAACTAATAAAATTGCAATTAAGTAGCCCAGTTTTCTTTTTGTGATTCTTGTTACCCTTTATCCGGCCAACTTTAGAATATTTTTTCTTGAAAACTACATATCGTATCGATGGCGGAATTTTAATCTAGTGCTTAGAATGGTACAAAGAAACGACTTTTACAATAGTAATAGTAATAGTCAGTTAAGTACTTTCAAAATGTCAAATATACAATGTAAAAATACAATAAAAAAGAGATGGAGCAAAATTGGCTTTCATAAAAACACCGTGTGTTGCTGGTTACGTAATATGTGGATGATGATGGCTAGGGAGCCAGCCAATCAAAAAGTTGAAAAATTGAATGCCTTAACAACACTATTCCTATGCAATTAAATATTTTTTTTCTTCTTTTAGGAAGATGGTAAATGGATGTATACAGGTGGTGAAGACTGCACAGCTAGAATCTGGGACATAAGGTAACAAATAAAAATAGCCAATTAAGGATTCTCATACACTCTAAACAAATAAAAATTTTGAGCTACCATCTTGTTGCATAAAATCTCATTAAAGTCTTCCCGACAAAGCTTGATAGTAACTGCCGAAAAAGCGGCTAAAAATTGTCTAGGATGTAAGAGCATTTAGTGTTGTATTGTTTGTAAAATTTAAATATTATTTAAATTCATGGTGTCATGCAACATACTTATTTTACTGGAAAGTTTCGTCAAATCAGTGCAATACTTGGGTTTTCGAGATAATTGGCTTTTTGGCGAAATTAAAATTCGGACAAACAATACAGTTGGGAAATAAAATTTTGTGATTGCGATAGGTTACCACTATTTTCTACTACACAAGTACACATACACTTTAAAGCTCACAGAGCAGTGGGTCCTAACCTTTTCAAGTTTGTTACCCCTGTGCGCAATCGGAAACTGATTTTAACTGTAATAAGTATAAACCTTAAAATGGTGCTTCAAGCAACCACGTGTTTCAGAGTAAGTTCGGCTACGCAAACCATATCAAGGGCCCGCAAGCTCTATTCGCCGTCGCCGGCCATCCATTCTATATGCCAAGTCTTTTACCCCTATAGAATAGGTGTTTTACCCCAAGGGTAATTATCCCAATGTTCGGAACCAATGCCATAGAGCTTACTCCAAATATCGCACACAGGGTGGGGCGACAGTTCCAATGCCAGCGCATCTTCCAAGTGCCGGCGCCGGTGAATGCGGTGGTGATGCACCCCGACCAGACGCAGATCATGGTGGGCGACCAGAGCGGCATCATCCACATGTGGGACCTAAGGACCGACCAGAACGAACAGCTGGTCAGTCACACTATAATGTTTAATTATTTCAAAACAAGCTCGAGGCAATAAACAGTGGGAACGACACACCTCTGTTGATTATCTGCCATGATTAGCGCGACAGAGAGCGTAACACCCGTGACCCGTTCCCGCTTTTTACTGCCTTGCGCGCCGCGAGTTTTGGGAAGTAGTTAGCAATTTGCCAGATCGCGGATTGGAGGCGGGCAGCACAAGAACTGTCGTTCTAAAAATCATTGGGAGGCCTTTACCTATAGAAGCAGTGGATGTCTTCAGGCTGAAATGATAATTCGCCACTCGTAAACTACCCTCACACATTGAAACCTACATGGTCGCAGATTCGCACGGTACGAAGCCAGAGGAGTTTCCTCTTGCGAATGCTTCTGCTATGGAAAGCGCTTCCTGAGGTTTTCCCTAAGTGTACTGTATGGGGTCCCTAGTTAAGATAGGAGTGAAGCTGCAACGGGTTTTTATTTATTTATTGTATATTTTGTACGTTCCAATTGTTATACAAATTTAACCTAAGGGGAAAAATAAATAAAGAGTGATGATATTCTCAGATACCGGAAGCGGAAGCATCGATCCAAGACATCGCGATCGACCCCGAGGGCCGCATGATGGCCGCCGTGAACAACAAGGGCACGTGCTACGTGTGGGCGCTGGGCGGCGCGCCGCCGCGGCCCGTGCCGCGCAAGCACCTCGTCGCGCACCGCAAGTACGCGCTGCGCTGCCGGTTCAGTCCCGACTCCACGTGAGTAACGACACTATACAAACAGCTGGAACAACAAGGGCACGTGCTACGTGTGGGCGCTGGGCGGCGCGCCGCCGCGGCCCGTGCCGCGCAAGCACCTCGTCGCGCACCGCAAGTACGCGCTGCGCTGCCGGTTCAGTCCCGACTCCACGTGAGTAACGACACTATACAAACAGCTGGAACAACAAGGGCACGTGCTACGTGTGGGCGCTGGGCGGCGCGCCGCCGCGGCCCGTGCCGCGCAAGCACCTCGTCGCGCACCGCAAGTACGCGCTGCGCTGCCGGTTCAGTCCCGACTCCACGTGAGTAACGACACTATACAAACAGCTGGAACAACAAGGGCACGTGCTACGTGTGGGCGCTGGGCGGCGCGCCGCCGCGGCCCGTGCCGCGCAAGCACCTCGTCGCGCACCGCAAGTACGCGCTGCGCTGCCGGTTCAGTCCCGACTCCACGTGAGTAACGACACTATACAAACAGCTGGAACAACAAGGGCACGTGCTACGTGTGGGCGCTGGGCGGCGCGCCGCCGCGGCCCGTGCCGCGCAAGCACCTCGTCGCGCACCGCAAGTACGCGCTGCGCTGCCGGTTCAGTCCCGACTCCACGTGAGTAACGACACTATACAAACAGCTGGAACAACAAGGGCACGTGCTACGTGTGGGCGCTGGGCGGCGCGCCGCCGCGGCCCGTGCCGCGCAAGCACCTCGTCGCGCACCGCAAGTACGCGCTGCGCTGCCGGTTCAGTCCCGACTCCACGTGAGTAACGACACTATAC
This sequence comes from Epinotia brunnichana, assembly GCA_963854355.1. Classification (NCBI taxonomy): domain Eukaryota; kingdom Metazoa; phylum Arthropoda; class Insecta; order Lepidoptera; family Tortricidae; genus Epinotia; species Epinotia brunnichana. The sequence continues at coordinate 22,725,654 of OY977946.1, read as the reverse complement.
AAACAGCTGGAACAACAAGGGCACGTGCTACGTGTGGGCGCTGGGCGGCGCGCCGCCGCGGCCCGTGCCGCGCAAGCACCTCGTCGCGCACCGCAAGTACGCGCTGCGCTGCCGGTTCAGTCCCGACTCCACGTGAGTAACGACACTATACAAACAGCTGGAACAACAAGGGCACGTGCTACGTGTGGGCGCTGGGCGGCGCGCCGCCGCGGCCCGTGCCGCGCAAGCACCTCGTCGCGCACCGCAAGTACGCGCTGCGCTGCCGGTTCAGTCCCGACTCCACGTGAGTAACGACACTATACAAACAGCTGGAACAACAAGGGCACGTGCTACGTGTGGGCGCTGGGCGGCGCGCCGCCGCGGCCCGTGCCGCGCAAGCACCTCGTCGCGCACCGCAAGTACGCGCTGCGCTGCCGGTTCAGTCCCGACTCCACGTGAGTAACGACACTATACAAACAGCTGGAACAACAAGGGCACGTGCTACGTGTGGGCGCTGGGCGGCGCGCCGCCGCGGCCCGTGCCGCGCAAGCACCTCGTCGCGCACCGCAAGTACGCGCTGCGCTGCCGGTTCAGTCCCGACTCCACGTGAGTAACGACACTATACAAACAGCTGGAACAACAAGGGCACGTGCTACGTGTGGGCGCTGGGCGGCGCGCCGCCGCGGCCCGTGCCGCGCAAGCACCTCGTCGCGCACCGCAAGTACGCGCTGCGCTGCCGGTTCAGTCCCGACTCCACGTGAGTAACGACACTATACAAACAGCTGGAACAACAAGGGCACGTGCTACGTGTGGGCGCTGGGCGGCGCGCCGCCGCGGCCCGTGCCGCGCAAGCACCTCGTCGCGCACCGCAAGTACGCGCTGCGCTGCCGGTTCAGTCCCGACTCCACGTGAGTAACGACACTATACAAACAGCTGGAACAACAAGGGCACGTGCTACGTGTGGGCGCTGGGCGGCGCGCCGCCGCGGCCCGTGCCGCGCAAGCACCTCGTCGCGCACCGCAAGTACGCGCTGCGCTGCCGGTTCAGTCCCGACTCCACGTGAGTAACGACACTATACAAACAGCTGGAACAACAAGGGCACGTGCTACGTGTGGGCGCTGGGCGGCGCGCCGCCGCGGCCCGTGCCGCGCAAGCACCTCGTCGCGCACCGCAAGTACGCGCTGCGCTGCCGGTTCAGTCCCGACTCCACGTGAGTAACGACACTATACAAACAGCTGGAACAACAAGGGCACGTGCTACGTGTGGGCGCTGGGCGGCGCGCCGCCGCGGCCCGTGCCGCGCAAGCACCTCGTCGCGCACCGCAAGTACGCGCTGCGCTGCCGGTTCAGTCCCGACTCCACGTGAGTAACGACACTATACAAACAGCTGGAACAACAAGGGCACGTGCTACGTGTGGGCGCTGGGCGGCGCGCCGCCGCGGCCCGTGCCGCGCAAGCACCTCGTCGCGCACCGCAAGTACGCGCTGCGCTGCCGGTTCAGTCCCGACTCCACGTGAGTAACGACACTATACAAACAGCTGGAACAACAAGGGCACGTGCTACGTGTGGGCGCTGGGCGGCGCGCCGCCGCGGCCCGTGCCGCGCAAGCACCTCGTCGCGCACCGCAAGTACGCGCTGCGCTGCCGGTTCAGTCCCGACTCCACGTGAGTAACGACACTATACAAACAGCTGGAACAACAAGGGCACGTGCTACGTGTGGGCGCTGGGCGGCGCGCCGCCGCGGCCCGTGCCGCGCAAGCACCTCGTCGCGCACCGCAAGTACGCGCTGCGCTGCCGGTTCAGTCCCGACTCCACGTGAGTAACGACACTATACAAACAGCTGGAACAACAAGGGCACGTGCTACGTGTGGGCGCTGGGCGGCGCGCCGCCGCGGCCCGTGCCGCGCAAGCACCTCGTCGCGCACCGCAAGTACGCGCTGCGCTGCCGGTTCAGTCCCGACTCCACGTGAGTAACGACACTATACAAACAGCTGGAACAACAAGGGCACGTGCTACGTGTGGGCGCTGGGCGGCGCGCCGCCGCGGCCCGTGCCGCGCAAGCACCTCGTCGCGCACCGCAAGTACGCGCTGCGCTGCCGGTTCAGTCCCGACTCCACGTGAGTAACGACACTATACAAACAGCTGGAACAACAAGGGCACGTGCTACGTGTGGGCGCTGGGCGGCGCGCCGCCGCGGCCCGTGCCGCGCAAGCACCTCGTCGCGCACCGCAAGTACGCGCTGCGCTGCCGGTTCAGTCCCGACTCCACGTGAGTAACGACACTATACAAACAGCTGGAACAACAAGGGCACGTGCTACGTGTGGGCGCTGGGCGGCGCGCCGCCGCGGCCCGTGCCGCGCAAGCACCTCGTCGCGCACCGCAAGTACGCGCTGCGCTGCCGGTTCAGTCCCGACTCCACGTGAGTAACGACACTATACAAACAGCTGGAACAACAAGGGCACGTGCTACGTGTGGGCGCTGGGCGGCGCGCCGCCGCGGCCCGTGCCGCGCAAGCACCTCGTCGCGCACCGCAAGTACGCGCTGCGCTGCCGGTTCAGTCCCGACTCCACGTGAGTAACGACACTATACAAACAGCTGGAACAACAAGGGCACGTGCTACGTGTGGGCGCTGGGCGGCGCGCCGCCGCGGCCCGTGCCGCGCAAGCACCTCGTCGCGCACCGCAAGTACGCGCTGCGCTGCCGGTTCAGTCCCGACTCCACGTGAGTAACGACACTATACAAACAGCTGGAACAACAAGGGCACGTGCTACGTGTGGGCGCTGGGCGGCGCGCCGCCGCGGCCCGTGCCGCGCAAGCACCTCGTCGCGCACCGCAAGTACGCGCTGCGCTGCCGGTTCAGTCCCGACTCCACGTGAGTAACGACACTATACAAACAGCTGGAACAACAAGGGCACGTGCTACGTGTGGGCGCTGGGCGGCGCGCCGCCGCGGCCCGTGCCGCGCAAGCACCTCGTCGCGCACCGCAAGTACGCGCTGCGCTGCCGGTTCAGTCCCGACTCCACGTGAGTAACGACACTATACAAACAGCTGGAACAACAAGGGCACGTGCTACGTGTGGGCGCTGGGCGGCGCGCCGCCGCGGCCCGTGCCGCGCAAGCACCTCGTCGCGCACCGCAAGTACGCGCTGCGCTGCCGGTTCAGTCCCGACTCCACGTGCACCATACAACACATTACGTGCACATTATACAAACTCTCTATTTCAATTCAATTCAAATCTTTATTTGTTTCGGACTAATGTCCATAAGTTGTTATTATACAATCACGAATTATGACTAAGGTTAGTATTACAAATTAATTTAATCCTATAATCCTAACCTATCCTATCCTAATCCTATTGCACACCTCAATAAAATAACACAATACAGAACCCAAGCAATGCGGCGAGGTAGGCCCCGGGCCCCCGGCGGAAAAGGCGAAATGACTGGACGCGTTCGCAAATTATTTGTATTATGATCGGTCAGAGACGAGTGGAAATCCAGAGAGACCTTCGCCCAGACACACTAACAGACAAAAAAAAGAAAACCCACTACTAAGCATAAACTTCTCTTCAAGTGCTCCACTCGTTCTGGTCCTAAACAAGGGAGAGAACCACCTTGAAGACATCGAAGTTGCATGATTCCGGAAATACAGACGCCCGAAGAGCATTCCAGAATAAGGCAGTCTGAATCAAAAAGGATTTCTTAAATCGTGTTTGTTGTTGTGTGCAGAATGCTGGTGACCACGAGCGGCGACTGGTCGGCGCGCGTGTGGCGCACCAGCGACTGGGGGCTCGCGCGGGAGCTGAAGCACGACACGCAGCGCTGGGTGTGGGACTGCGCGTTCAGCAACGACTCGCGATACCTCTTCACCGGTGAGTGTCTACAAGGATAGCTCGGTGTTGTGTGCGGAATGCTGGTCAACAAGGTCATCATCACAACAGCCGAAAGACGCCTACTGCTGCGCATGCGCCTCTCTTCGAGTACGCCACTCGTCCCAGTCCTGTGCTAGTCTCATCCTGGCTCATATGTACCAAAACGTCACGTAAAACTTGACCATAAAACCTATCGTGCTAGTTGGGCATGAACGACCCGCGGTGTATTTTAATGTCGTCAACCCATCGAGCCACATACTAAGCTAAATAAGGCATAAGTAATGTTGTGTTGCAGGTTCGTCGGACAGCTACGCGCGGCTGTGGGAGCTGGAGAAGGGGACACTGGAGCGCGAGTACTGCGGACACCAGAAGCCGATCACGGCGCTCGCCTTCCGCGACCAGGCCGTATAGCGCCCGCATGCTGCGACCAGAGGGAAACGTTACCCAATGTAGAAGTGCCCGCATGCCGCGACCAGAGCGGTACTTACTGGAGCGCGAGTACTGCGGACACCAGAAGCCGATCACGGCGCTCGCCTTCCGCGACCAGGCCGTGTAGCGCCCGCATGCCGCGACCAGAGGGAAACGTTACCCAATGTAGAAGTGCCCGCATGCCGCGACCAGAGCGGTACTTACTGGAGCGCGAGTACTGCGGACACCAGAAGCCGATCACGGCGCTCGCCTTCCGCGACCAGGCCGTGTAGCGCCCGCATGCTGCGACCAGAGGGAAACGTTACCCAATGTAGAAGTGCCCGCATGCCGCGACCAGAGCGGTACTTACTGGAGCGCGAGTACTGCGGACACCAGAAGCCGATCACGGCGCTCGCCTTCCGCGACCAGGCCGTGTAGCGCCCGCATGCTGCGACCAGAGGGAAACGTTACCCAATGTAGAAGTGCCCGCATGCCGCGACCAGAGCGGTACTTACTGGAGCGCGAGTACTGCGGACACCAGAAGCCGATCACGGCGCTCGCCTTCCGCGACCAGGCCGTATAGCGCCCGCATGCTGCGACCAGAGGGAAACGTTACCCAATGTAGAAGTGCCCGCATGCCGCGACCAGAGCGGTACTTACTGGAGCGCGAGTACTGCGGACACCAGAAGCCGATCACGGCGCTCGCCTTCCGCGACCAGGCCGTGTAGCGCCCGCATGCTGCGACCAGAGGGAAACGTTACCCAATGTAGAAGTGCCCGCATGCCGCGACCAGAGCGGTACTTACTGGAGCGCGAGTACTGCGGACACCAGAAGCCGATCACGGCGCTCGCCTTCCGCGACCAGGCCGTGTAGCGCCCGCATGCTGCGACCAGAGGGAAACGTTACCCAATGTAGAAGTGCCCGCATGCCGCGACCAGAGCGGTACTTACTGGAGCGCGAGTACTGCGGACACCAGAAGCCGATCACGGCGCTCGCCTTCCGCGACCAGGCCGTGTAGCGCCCGCATGCTGCGACCAGAGGGAAACGTTACCCAATGTAGAAGTGCCCGCATGCCGCGACCAGAGCGGTACTTACTGGAGCGCGAGTACTGCGGACACCAGAAGCCGATCACGGCGCTCGCCTTCCGCGACCAGGCCGTGTAGCGCCCGCATGCTGCGACCAGAGGGAAACGTTACCCAATGTAGAAGTGCCCGCATGCCGCGACCAGAGCGGTACTTACTGGAGCGCGAGTACTGCGGACACCAGAAGCCGATCACGGCGCTCGCCTTCCGCGACCAGGCCGTGTAGCGCCCGCATGCTGCGACCAGAGGGAAACGTTACCCAATGTAGAAGTGCCCGCATGCCGCGACCAGAGCGGTACTTACTGGAGCGCGAGTACTGCGGACACCAGAAGCCGATCACGGCGCTCGCCTTCCGCGACCAGGCCGTGTAGCGCCCGCATGCTGCGACCAGAGGGAAACGTTACCCAATGTAGAAGTGCCCGCATGCCGCGACCAGAGCGGTACTTACTGGAGCGCGAGTACTGCGGACACCAGAAGCCGATCACGGCGCTCGCCTTCCGCGACCAGGCCGTGTAGCGCCCGCATGCTGCGACCAGAGGGAAACGTTACCCAATGTAGAAGTGCCCGCATGCCGCGACCAGAGCGGTACTTACTGGAGCGCGAGTACTGCGGACACCAGAAGCCGATCACGGCGCTTGCCTTCCGCGACCAGGCCGTGTAGCGCCCGCATGCTGCGACCAGAGGGAAACGTTACCCAATGTAGAAGTGCCCGCATGCCGCGACCAGAGCGGTACTTACTGGAGCGCGAGTACTGCGGACACCAGAAGCCGATCACGGCGCTCGCCTTCCGCGACCAGGCCGTGTAGCGCCCGCATGCTGCGACCAGAGGGAAACGTTACCCAATGTAGAAGTGCCCGCATGCCGCGACCAGAGCGGTACTTACTGGAGCGCGAGTACTGCGGACACCAGAAGCCGATCACGGCGCTCGCCTTCCGCGACCAGGCCGTGTAGCGCCCGCATGCTGCGACCAGAGGGAAACGTTACCCAATGTAGAAGTGCCCGCATGCCGCGACCAGAGCGGTACTTACTGGAGCGCGAGTACTGCGGACACCAGAAGCCGATCACGGCGCTCGCCTTCCGCGACCAGGCCGTGTAGCGCCCGCATGCTGCGACCAGAGGGAAACGTTACCCAATGTAGAAGTGCCCGCATGCCGCGACCAGAGCGGTACTTACTGGAGCGCGAGTACTGCGGACACCAGAAGCCGATCACGGCGCTCGCCTTCCGCGACCAGGCCGTGTAGCGCCCGCATGCTGCGACCAGAGGGAAACGTTACCCAATGTAGAAGTGCCCGCATGCCGCGACCAGAGCGGTACTTACTGGAGCGCGAGTACTGCGGACACCAGAAGCCGATCACGGCGCTCGCCTTCCGCGACCAGGCCGTGTAGCGCCCGCATGCCGCGACCAGAGGGAAACGTTACCCAATGTAGAAGTGCCCGCATGCCGCGACCAGAGCGGTACTTACTGGAGCGCGAGTACTGCGGACACCAGAAGCCGATCACGGCGCTCGCCTTCCGCGACCAGGCCGTGTAGCGCCCGCATGCTGCGACCAGAGGGAAACGTTACCCAATGTAGAAGTGCCCGCATGCCGCGACCAGAGCGGTACTTACTGGAGCGCGAGTACTGCGGACACCAGAAGCCGATCACGGCGCTCGCCTTCCGCGACCAGGCCGTGTAGCGCCCGCATGCTGCGACCAGAGGGAAACGTTACCCAATGTAGAAGTGCCCGCATGCCGCGACCAGAGCGGTACTTACTGGAGCGCGAGTACTGCGGACACCAGAAGCCGATCACGGCGCTCGCCTTCCGCGACCAGGCCGTGTAGCGCCCGCATGCTGCGACCAGAGGGAAACGTTACCCAATGTAGAAGTGCCCGCATGCCGCGACCAGAGCGGTACTTACTGGAGCGCGAGTACTGCGGACACCAGAAGCCGATCACGGCGCTCGCCTTCCGCGACCAGGCCGTGTAGCGCCCGCATGCTGCGACCAGAGGGAAACGTTACCCAATGTAGAAGTGCCCGCATGCCGCGACCAGAGCGGTACTTACTGGAGCGCGAGTACTGCGGACACCAGAAGCCGATCACGGCGCTCGCCTTCCGCGACCAGGCCGTGTAGCGCCCGCATGCTGCGACCAGAGGGAAACGTTACCCAATGTAGAAGTGCCCGCATGCCGCGACCAGAGCGGTACTTACTGGAGCGCGAGTACTGCGGACACCAGAAGCCGATCACGGCGCTCGCCTTCCGCGACCAGGCCGTGTAGCGCCCGCATGCTGCGACCAGAGGGAAACGTTACCCAATGTAGAAGTGCCCGCATGCCGCGACCAGAGCGGTACTTACTGGAGCGCGAGTACTGCGGACACCAGAAGCCGATCACGGCGCTCGCCTTCCGCGACCAGGCCGTGTAGCGCCCGCATGCTGCGACCAGAGGGAAACGTTACCAAATGTAGAAGTGCCCGCATGCCGCGACCAGAGCGGTACTTACTGGAGCGCGAGTACTGCGGACACCAGAAGCCGATCACGGCGCTCGCCTTCCGCGACCAGGCCGTGTAGCGCCCGCATGCTGCGACCAGAGGGAAACGTTACCCAATGTAGAAGTGCCCGCATGCCGCGACCAGAGCGGTACTTACTGGAGCGCGAGTACTGCGGACACCAGAAGCCGATCACGGCGCTCGCCTTCCGCGACCAGGCCGTGTAGCGCCCGCATGCTGCGACCAGAGGGAAACGTTACCCAATGTAGAAGTGCCCGCATGCCGCGACCAGAGCGGTACTTACTGGAGCGCGAGTACTGCGGACACCAGAAGCCGATCACGGCGCTCGCCTTCCGCGACCAGGCCGTGTAGCGCCCGCATGCTGCGACCAGAGGGAAACGTTACCCAATGTAGAAGTGCCCGCATGCCGCGACCAGAGCGGTACTTACTGGAGCGCGAGTACTGCGGACACCAGAAGCCGATCACGGCGCTCGCCTTCCGCGACCAGGCCGTGTAGCGCCCGCATGCTGCGACCAGAGGGAAACGTTACCCAATGTAGAAGTGCCCGCATGCCGCGACCAGAGCGGTACTTACTCGAGCGCGAGTACTGCGGACACCAGAAGCCGATCACGGCGCTCGCCTTCCGCGACCAGGCCGTGTAGCGCCCGCATGCTGCGACCAGAGGGAAACGTTACCCAATGTAGAAGTGCCCGCATGCCGCGACCAGAGCGGTACTTACTGGAGCGCGAGTACTGCGGACACCAGAAGCCGATCACGGCGCTCGCCTTCCGCGACCAGGCCGTGTAGCGCCCGCATGCTGCGACCAGAGGGAAACGTTACCCAATGTAGAAGTGCCCGCATGCCGCGACCAGAGCGGTACTTACTGGAGCGCGAGTACTGCGGACACCAGAAGCCGATCACGGCGCTCGCCTTCCGCGACCAGGCCGTGTAGCGCCCGCATGCTGCGACCAGAGGGAAACGTTACCCAATGTAGAAGTGCCCGCATGCCGCGACCAGAGCGGTACTTACTGGAGCGCGAGTACTGCGGACACCAGAAGCCGATCACGGCGCTCGCCTTCCGCGACCAGGCCGTGTAGCGCCCGCATGCTGCGACCAGAGGGAAACGTTACCCAATGTAGAAGTGCCCGCATGCCGCGACCAGAGCGGTACTTACTGGAGCGCGAGTACTGCGGACACCAGAAGCCGATCACGGCGCTCGCCTTCCGCGACCAGGCCGTGTAGCGCCCGCATGCTGCGACCAGAGGGAAACGTTACCCAATGTAGAAGTGCCCGCATGCCGCGACCAGAGCGGTACTTACTGGAGCGCGAGTACTGCGGACACCAGAAGCCGATCACGGCGCTCGCCTTCCGCGACCAGGCCGTGTAGCGCCCGCATGCTGCGACCAGAGGGAAACGTTACCCAATGTAGAAGTGCCCGCATGCCGCGACCAGAGCGGTACTTACTGGAGCGCGAGTACTGCGGACACCAGAAGCCGATCACGGCGCTCGCCTTCCGCGACCAGGCCGTGTAGCGCCCGCATGCCGCGACCAGAGGGAAACGTTACCCAATGTAGAAGTGCCCGCATGCCGCGACCAGAGGGGAACGTTACCCAATGTAGAAGTGCCCGCATGCCGCGACCAGAGGGGAACGTTACCCAATGTAGAAGTGCCCGCATGCCGCGACCAGAGGGGAACGTTACCCAATGTAGAAGTGCCCGCATGCCGCGACCAGAGGGGAACGTTACCCAATGTAGAAGTGCCCGCATGCCGCGACCAGAGCGGTACTTACCTAACTTTTCCTACGAGCGTTAGGACAAGTCAAATGTCATTGCGCCATACAAAACATTACATTTAGTTTAGATCTACCTAACGTACGTACGAAATGTTACGCAATCGACCAGCAGGCCGGGCCGTGTGGCGGCGCTCCTTCAAGGCGCTGTTGGCACGACTTCCATTGACATTATTATAATTTGCATAAAAATTGATGATGGGTCTGGAATACTTTGCGAGATTTAACAGTGATATGACCGTGTCATGACTGGCTGTCATATCGATTAGTCATTGGACATGAACTAGTCGATGTGAATAACGTGTTCCAAATGCCCCATCCACCCACAAAAGTTATTGATGTTAGTGTTGAAAGGGTTATAACAAATAAACTACTACCATTCATTCATCTGAACAATTCGCGCCAGCTTTCTTGAATTTCCCTGTACACGATGTCATTGATCTTGAGTCGATTTGTTGTGTTGATGCTCGTTATCCAATTGTTTACTTTTCTAGCCACTATGGGAAAGTACATGTTATAATTTGTACATGTACAAAGTCATTGTACATACATAGATTTACTCTTTAGATTATTGTGCGATGCAGCTGCATTGACATTGTAAATATTTGCAGTAAGTTTTATTCGTTAAGTTTTTTTCTAAGAGAATTATATATATATAAACATTCGTATGAAATCAAGAACTTTTATTTGTTACGTAATTTACTAAGTCATCGTAATGATGAACAGTATTCGCGTGGCGTGCCCTTTTCCCATTTATTTGGTGTCATGTTGTTTCTTCCACACATCATCATTTATTTGGTGTCATGTTGTTTCTTCCACACATCATCATTTATTTGGTGTCATGTTGTTTCTTCCACACATCATCATTTATTTACACCCCTCCTATTCATATTGACACTACAGACTACACACACATCTTTATTGGTAAAAGTATATTTTACAATCGTACTAAGTTAATACAATTAAATTAAGTTTCAGTCACACATTACGGTGCTAGATCCTTCCGAGTGTACAAAACTCATCAATTGAATAACATGCCTGTTCCATACAAATACAAATTATTTATTGTTCGAATGTGAGTGGTTATAAAAATGGTGTTAGGGTTAGTATTCTGGTTACATCACAATCAGCCAGGGTTTGGCGTACAATATTTTGATTCTCAATATGCATGTCATTGAAATTATGTCCTTATTATTCATTGTTATATTAATATCGAATTAAATTAGTAAAAAAGTAAATAAAAGTCAAAATGTAGCAATGTCAATATATTAATAATAAATCAATGTCATGCAAAAAGGAAAGTGGTCAGAGAAAATAATAAAATTCATTAGGCATTTGTGGTTACAAAGTGTTCATTAACTGTATAGAACATTCTTTGTAGACACCACTTAAATAATTTCGTTTTGAAACCTTGACAATCCAAGGATCTCAGGTCATTAGGCAAATGGTTGAAAATTTTGACAGACATGAAAATAATACTTTTTCCGAAATGAGAAGAGACATGATTTGGATAACAGATATTGAGTCCATGGTGTTTAGAAGTTGGCCTAGGGTTAGATCTCATCATAGATAGTGGAGTGTGTAGGGCAGCATTCCCTACAACCTACGTGGGCCCGCAAGGACAACGCTGACAGAGTTCTGGATGTGTGCAGATGCGTTCCCAGAGCTCTTGTCTTAAAGCGAGTGGTGGAACACCCCAGGGGTTTTAGTCCGTGGGAGTCAGACATACCCATTCGGCTTCTCTCGAGCCGGGTGGGATCCATAATGGATTTCACCTGGGTAAAAAAAAAAAAAGAAAAAAAAGGGTTAGATCTCATAATTTTATATTGGCTAATATGAGCTTTCACAAAAAGACAAATTTCGTAAATGTAAAATGTAGGTAACGGTAGGATTTTGAATTTTTTGAACAACGGTCTACATGAATCTGTCGTTTTGGCGCCACAGATCGCTCTAACGCATTTTTTTTGCAATAGGAACGCTCGTTGGGCAAGTGTGGAGTTTCCCCATAAGATAAGACCGTAACGAAGGTTTGACATAATGTGGCCATGAAACGCCAATAGAGCAGAATCTTGGGATACCACCTGTGATATCCTGCGCAGAGCAAACACAAATCTGTTCAGCTTACCGACCAGGTACTCAACATGAGCTTGCCAGTCACATTGGCAATCCAACATCACTCCGAGAAATTTAATGGTTTGAACGCTTTCGATGGCTTCTTGATTATGTTCTATTACCAGATTTTTAGCGTTGCTTTGAGGAGCGTAAAATTCCATGTACTTGGTTTTGCTAATGTTAGCCTTCCGTTTGTTTCTCAGCAACCAGGTGTTGATATTGTTGAAAACTAAATTTGCCTCTGATTGGTAAGTTGCGGGGTTTTTACCGGGAATAATCACGGAAGTCGTCAGCAAAAAGAAGGACCTTATTGTGCGTGACATTGGGGAGGTCGTTAATGTATACTAAGAATAATAACGGGCCAAGTATGCTCCCCTGCGGCACCCCCATGTTCACATTAGATTGGTTGGAATGCATTTTTGTCAAAGATTTTGTCTTCTCAAAGTATGATGTAATTTCCGTTCTCTGTTTCCTATCAGAAAGTTATGTCCGTAACCATTCGTAGCAATTCCCTCGTACGCCGTAGTGATAAGGAGTGTTCTTGAGTATACTATTGCTGGTTGAGGTTGTTGTCAGTCGGGAGCGAGTTGTATAGGGAGGGCCCACAGATAAAACAATATGGATACCTGAGGGCCTACCGCGAACGGCATTCGAAGTTTTCCCTCTCTGTCGCACTTACGTACGAACTCGTAAGTATGACAGAGGGGAAACTTCGAATGCCTTTCGCGGTAGGCCCTCTGACAGTGCCGACTTTTACAAATTAGAGGTTGAATTTACAATCGTTTGAGAACTTTTACTATAGACTGACACATTCAAAGGCTCGAAATTCCAACGTGGACCCTCAATGGGCACGCACATAATGTTATTGAATGTATTTTATCTAGCTGTGATTGTGTGACACATCTAGACATCCCAACTTTCGCAAGTAGAGGGAGAAGTTCCAAATATTGACGGTCTACAAGTGCAAGTAGTTTCAATTTAGTGGATTACGATGAAAACAAGCATACTTTCATACATTTATTTTAAATCAAGATATAGTAAAATTCACAGTCTACATTATATAAAACTGTTCAAATAATATATATCATACCATATCTTTAATCGCGCCAGCGTATATCACAAGTATTTTTATTAAGATGAAGTAGGCACGGCAAATTTTTGGTACAATTTGCGACTCGATTTTCTATTGAGCGAACGTAATGTTATCGTGTAACTTGGGGAATGCAATCTCGATCTCTCCCATATTTTACGAGACTAAGTCTCGTACAATTTTCGTACGAGATCTCGCGAGATTGAACTTTCCATATAAAACACTACATGACAAATTTTTTATCTGACTGACAAATTAAAACTTACTTTTATTCGATATATCATTGAATGGAATTCATAGCATTTGCATTCGTTTTCAGTGAAAAACGCCCAATCTCGGGAGATTCAAGATTTACGAGACTGGGTTCGTGGTCTCGCGAGATCTTGCCTAGGTCTGAAATCTCGCGAGATTCCATTCCCTAGGTAACTAATTAGTAGTTTCAATATTTCGGAATCTCAATTAGTAAAACTGCTAAATGGTTACAAGATTACATTGAGTTAGTTCGATAGAACATCAATAAGCAAATGCGTCAGTTTGACTGGTTCCTAATTCACCTTAAGACAACACTAAAATATATTGAGACAAAAAAATTACTGAACTTACGAACTCATTACTATTTTAGTGGTTTTAAACCAAACTAACGAACAATCACCAAACACGGTTGATTTTTTGAAAGTTGATGAATTATCGTAGTAGGTAGTAAACTTGAACATTCGCTTGGTTTAAAAAAATCACTCATAAAAGGCCTTTACAAACGTTGCAATTTATGACAGCAAAAGGCAAACCACACCATCTACAGTTAGAATTTAGGTTTTGATTAGAAGAGGCAGACAAAATACAAAATGGCGATGGTCGAGTGCACAATTGAACTAATTACGTTCCGTCAATCCACACGACTAGTCCACTACCACAATTATGGTCCAAAAGTATTCGTTTCTATCAATACCGATTTTATACATTTTTATTGAAACTTGTGTTATTATATTGCCACCTGACAAGTAATATGCGAATTAATTTGGACCATAGTTAGGTCACCTGGACTATAGTTGTGTGGTGTTCTGTTGTCAATTCACATTGTGTACAAACGTATTATTATTTATTTTACAATATGTTGCGTCGCGTAATTAGAACGTTTATGCATTTCCCAAAGTACAGAGGCTCTAGTATAAGTTTCATCGATAGAATACGTTTTCGAACGCGTTCGCGTTTTGTTTCAATTTGTATGGCAACGCGAACAGCGCCTCTGGTGGTAACTATTAGGAACTACGCGTTGTCATACAAATTGAAACTAAACGCAAACGCGTTCGAAAACGTGTATGTATCGATAAAACTTATACTAGTGCTACAGGTCGCGCCCCAAAGCGAATATTGGCTACGAGGAATACGCGGCCCTGCCAACTTTGGGAAACACTGCGCTGAACTATAAAGGCTCGGACAGACAGTACGCGTCGCGGGCGCGCGGCGCGATATATATATATATATATATTTTATACTACGACGGTGGCAAACAAGGTTACGGCCTGCCTGATGTTAAGCTGGTACCGTCGCCTATGGACACTTGTGACTCCAGAAGAATCACAAGCGAGTTGCCGACCCTATATTTACTTGAGGATTCGCTGTGTTGGCAGATAGCGACATGCATGTCCCTCACTCCCAACACAGCGCACCCTAGGGAGCTCTGGCGACCTTACTCACCACCAGGAACACAACACCACATACTTCATAGCATGCAATAATATAGCAACACTACAAAGCAGTAGTGCTATTATGGCTGCGGTCTTCTGTAAGGTGGAGGTACTTCCCCAGCTGGGCTGCTCCACATACGAGCGAGATGACATTCCGCTGTGCGCTACCTCTCTTTCCTATTTCCATAAATGGCCTGTTTGACCACGCTAGCGGTTTGTACGGAGATATCGCGCCGCGCGGCCGCGACTGTGCTGTCTGTGCGAACCTTAAGGAAGTTCCTAACGTGTAAACAATACGGCATTAGCGATCAACCGATAGAGTTATACTATAGGGGACTGAGATACTGGGGGAGATGCTATAAAATAAAGGGCCATGTACTCGTACATGGTACAACAACTTCTATGCGATTTTCGTTACATTGCTTGGCTGCGGGCTACCGAAATACGACGAATTCATCAAATCCTGCAGTGTGGTAAAACTCGCATGCGAGTCGTTGCACCATGTAAAGAATGAGTCTAGAAGATAATTACAATTATAACAGAGACTTAAGTTATCCATCTGAAACCTATCGGTTGTCCACAAAGGTAGCTGGGAACTTTGATAATAGTATTACGTATGAGAGGCTTAGAAAGGCTGTTTATTTCCAAAAAGTACCTTATATAAAAATTCAATACTTTTGTATTGTACTAATACTGTTGCCAGATCCTTATAAATAAAGTACATTCATAAATGCCCCCTGGAAATTTAAAATATAAAAACAATTACAATGTCATGTTTCGAATGTTATAAATGCAAAATTTTCAATGGAATTTCGACTAGAACAAATTATAACAATAATTAAAATATTTATTTCACTTACACGAATACAGTATACACAATAAAATAAGTATTCCGACCACCTAAGGTGAACATGGGATTCATAGACAGATGCTAACTAAGGGAGCACTAACACATACTCTCAGCTATTCGTGCGATTGTCAAATTCGAGTCCATTATGTTTGATCGCGCGTTCGTGCGAGTAAAAGTCGCGCGAACTTGCGATAATCGCGTAGTCGCGTTGTTCATAATGAGCGAAATAACAAGTTTAATGAAGCTATGCACTGTACCTTCTATTTTGCCTATAATTCAATACTTTTGTTGCCTAGTACCTATACCTGTAGAGTTTTGTGGGATTCGGCCCAGCTCAGCTAGCACGATACGTTTTATCGTTATGTTTTACGTGACGTTTCAGTACATTTTCGCCGTAAAACGTGGCGATAAAACCTAACGTGCTAGGGCCTTAGGTGAGCCAACAAGCGAGGTAAGAGGGTCTACTCCAGTAATACAGGTAGTGGTAAGATTAGAGACACTCGCTCCAATACCACACTTACTTAGTCAGGCGAAGAAAGTTCCTCTACTTTCTACCTGTATTTCCCTTTCTAGTGACTATCTAGATGAATTGATAAAGTCGCGGGGATACAATAAATGCACCTTTCTAAAATAGGACAGCATTTTAGTGCAACATCATAGCCGAATGAAAGGAAAATGAAGCCCCAGACACTAGTTCTTACCAAAGAGTGAAGTAAGTAGTTCTTACTAAAGAAGAGTACGTATTTTTGCGCACACTTACCGCATGTCTTATGAAACCAAATACGGTTTGGTTGTTATCAAATAACATGAGACCAATGAGACTATACATATAAAATATAAAAGACAACTTAAACCAGATTACTAAAATATAATATTTCAATCCTATTATTATAAATACGGTAAGCTTCAGCGTATTAATACAGATGTAGTGAACAATGTCTTTCCATCCTATTTTGATGTTGACGGAAAACTTCGTATTTATTTTACTTTAAAAAAAAGACGGATACGCCTAGATCATCCAGTCCAGGGAATGATATTTAACATACACCTGTTTTTATATCAGAAAATAGCAAAATCGCAAGAAAAGTCTAGTAATTTCCTACAGCAGGTGATGTTTACGTAAGTACTGAGTTCCGTTCTTATTGATATTACCATTTTTTTCCCGATGGTAAGACATTGTCCACTACATCTCTGTATTCAGATCTGATTTATTCTAGGTACGCGTTTAAATAAAGCAAGCTTATAATATTTTAGACAATCTACCAGGATTGCTTGGCCATTACAACATTGTTACACTAAGTGTAAGTACGTAATAAATTAGATTGCACTTGTTTTGCGCCGTGATGTAAACATACTGCTAATAAACATTTCATCATCTTCCGACATTCATTTTACTCATTGCATTCGACAAAGTCAAGGCAAGTCCTTTTGTACTTATTAGATTTGTGCAATAAATTGTGAATAAATAAATAACTCAAATTGGAATGTGCAATAGTTAATACTTTTTTCATGACACTTGCTCGTAAATGGTGTTATTCCATGCCTGTATACAGAAGGACAATGGCCTAAATTGTTCCCGCGGGAGTAATGGTTTTTTACAACTCCCAAGGGAGTAATGAGTTTGTGGGTGATCTGATTGGTTTAAGCAAATCTAGATGGCCGCGCGCTACAATAATTCTGTTCCCACCACAGCAGCTGCATGCTTTGGGGGTGGGCACACTCCCTCACAAAATGTGGGCCCACACATGAAGCAGCACTGCCTCTGTTTAGCAATGCTGCGGCGTCCCTCTCCCGCTGGGCCAGGAACTTCTGGCACACGGGCACCTGATGGCTTATATCTTTATAAAGGTACAGTATTGCACTCGTAACTCAACTGACTGAGTGTGAACATTTTAATTAAAATATTTATTTGGTTTTCTTACTTGTCCAATTTAAGCAATTTATTTAAACTTTATTGCACAAAACCAGTAAGTACAAAAGTACTTACCTCTAGTAATGTAAAGCGGTTTATTTAATTAAGGGACGAGACAGAATGCAAACTTGCATAGCTGCAACTTGTTATTGCACATCAACTGCAGCCTCATACATGCTGCTGTTGGAAGTCTAAAAGAGCGCTAATAGCAAGTTATTGACCACGAATATAGATTGGATACACTGCACTGTTTGACAGATGTAAAGTCATGACGTCGTTATGACTTTAGAATGTTTTAGTTAGACCTTCAAATTGCCGTGATCAGGGCACACTGTTCACATTTAACAAAAAAAAAGCAGCATGTAATATGTTACATTAGCCAGAGAAAGCCATGACAGTTTCTTTTCGCGCAAAAAAATATTGAGACATTCCCACCGGTAACAGTTGTTTTTTTTCCACCACCATCGATAAAATCAAATATAATAGTGGGTCACCACCAATATATTTTTGACTGGTAAGTGAGATAAAAATTCCCAGTAATTGCTTGCCAATAACAATCTAAGTTTTAAGATATTTTTATTACACTTGCGGTATTTGACCAAAATGGAGACATTCTAACTTCGAGGCATCGTTTCAGGTGGGAATACCGCAAACTGTCTAAGTGAACGAACTGTTAAGTGACGTAGCCTGGCTTCGCCGAATTCCTAAAGGCCTAAACATTTTACCGACAAATGTTTCATCGAATGCACGTTTCGCAGATTTTTAATTTCACAGAAAACAATTTTCTTCAAAAACAGTTAACTCTTGAGGATTGTTATGGTCGCACCACACTTGGCAGTGTTCGCCCAAATATTCGTGTTGCATCTTTTTCCTTCCTACGGCAAATGAAAGAGAGGCAACGACGCAACGCGAACACGAACCCCCAAGTGTGGTGCGACCATTACAAAACAAACCTAATGGGTTCTACCCAAGCTGTGCTTAAAAAGTTAACAGCGTCTGAACACATTTTTATTTTTCTATGAAATGAAAATTCAGAGAAACAATACATTCGCCGAAACGTTCGTCGATGAAACAAGGCCACCTTTAAATAGTAAAAGCGTAGTTTATATTTCGTCGAGCGGCAGGCTCGCCAGCTCGCCGATCTCTGCGCAGGGCTCCCCTCTTGCCTCGTACGTGAGCACGAACCGGAGGCCGACGGGCGTGGCGGGAGGCCGCGCGACCAGCATGAGCTGGCGCAGCGCCGGGCTGGAGTACGGGTTGTACCGCGGCAGGCATGTGCCGGTCGCGGGCAGCAGGCGCACCTTGCAGCCCTATCAGACACACAGGAACAATCACATTGTTAGGTGTGTCCACACTGGACGCATGCTCGGCCGAGCGGCTGTCCGAGCCGTCCACACGCTCGGCCGCATGCGCTCGGTAAAGTATAAATTACAAAATAGAATTAAAATCATTAAAAGATATGGACCTACAAAGTTTAGAAAAAATATGCATTTATTTTTATTAGAGAGTAAATTTAAAGCTATCAATAGAAACCTTACGCCTTTATAGAACCAAAATGTATGAAAACTATGAACCTAAACGCAGTATTTCGGGACCGAAACAGCAATTTACTAGATTTTCCATACAATGATAAGTATGAATTGCAACGTGTAACGTTAGTATGAAGCGTTTCGCCTGCCACCAGCGAGGTCCGTCATTTAACACATTTTTTTGGGTATTTACGTTCTTTAATTGTAGTTGCTCTCATACAAACATTTGTTCCTCTCCAAACACTGGTTCGAATGGCATCGTAAATATATCTTAGATCACAAGCCTATTAATTATGTCACCATTTGGCAGCACTGTGCCAAGCTTAGAATAATAACGCCTAGAATGATAGTTACATACGGCCGACGCGCCAAGCGTAAGGCATAAAATGGATTCATGTAGTTGTGATCAACTCGTTTTCAGACGCGCCAATACGCTCACAAACGCACCAATTTTGTTCCACCGATCGGCGTACTACACCATTTATGGCTGAGATTTGGTGGCCTCACCGTTGCGCGTGAACTGCGTTTCTAGGCGTTATTATTCTAAGGTGCCAAGAAATTCAGGTGACAAAATCCACCGAGCATCATCAATTTAGTGGATTTTAAAAGCTACAGTCAAAAAGACCTTTCGCCACAGTGCTACGAGCTGGTGGCATAATGCACTAAGAAAAACCCTCATTAAATTTACACACAAATAAAGTTGCTGATTTTTGAAGAATCACTTCTTTAATACTTATCGCAAAACAAAGGCTTTGTATTCATGCGGTGGCACTGTTTCATAATAGCTAAAACCGAAGTGATAAACTACAATTAATTACCACTGTTAATTGAAATGTCAAGTCTATTGTTCTAGCTAATGAATTCTAAATAAACTAAGTAAAAATCGACAGTTTATATCCGCCAAGTAAAAGGCACGCGCCGTGCAGGTGATAAGAGTTAATAATGCCATTAACAATCATTGGCTGGGGTTATTTTTAACCGACTTTAAAAAAGGAGGAGGTTATCAATTCGCCTGTCTTTTTTTTTTTTTATGTGTGTATGTTACGCGGTAACTCCGTAATTTATGAACCAATTTGAAAATTTCTTTCTTTGTTTGAAAGCATATACTTCCAGATTGGCCCCATTGTCACCAAAATCCAGTTCTGATGATGGGATCCTGGAGAAATCGAGGGAACTCTTCAAATTTTATAGGCATACTTGAAGCTATTTGAAGTCTGTTAAAACTTTGTTTTGAAAGTCAATTATTACTTTGTGGTTTCCAATACTAAAGGCAGGCAATACAATTGTATAAGCACGAATATATTGCGTTACGTTGAGCTAATATGAGCTTATTAAAACTAAGGCTATATTTAAATCCGGTTTATCTGTAAGCAATTTATTTTAGTGCGTCTGAATATCCAGCTCATATTTATTTATTATTCGAACTCTTAATATGTTCAATGAAATATACCTTTGGCACCACAGGCTGGAACTTATAATCCTCTATTTGGTAATGACTGTTATTGGTGGTCGTCACAATAACCACGCTGACATCTTTCCTCGGCTTGTCCTTACAGAACTCCAACATGACTGTCACTCCGGAGTCTTCTTTAAAAGCTGTCACAGCCGGCACCTCGCTTGGTGTAACACTGGCTAAATCTACATTCACATCTGTCAATGGTTCTACTGTAAGTTTATCTTCTTGCTCTACAATTTTTGGATGACTTTTTATATCATGTGCGGGTTTAATCTTTGTTTCTACATGAGGGACAGCACTGGCGTTATCCGATATATCCACCATGACGTCATCATTTGGACTTATAGGTTGAGTACAGAAGGCGCTTTGGTCTGTACTGTTTTTGGTTTCTAGGGGTTCGGGTATGTTTTTAGGTTTGTTAAAGAAATCTAAGTCGAAAGCGCCGTTCTTTGGTATTTCGCTATGCTTTGGTGAAAGCTTTTCTAATTCATTCATTGGAACTTTTTTTACAGGTTTGCTGAAAAGTTGAAAACAAGATGAAATTAGTAAGATACACCAATTAGACTAATCAGGAACAAGTTCTAAATCTGAGGCATAACGAATATTTTATGCTACGAATATTATAAATAATTAAAATAAAAATCATTTATTTCGGGTATCATCGACCCATACACACACAAAACAAAAAACCATCATTACACAATAAAATAAAATCACAATAATAATTAACTACCTTTCACCATAGATAGGTGGCGATTGGCCTGTGCATATCACCACAGTGCCGTAAATATGCACAGTCCACCCTACCTGCCAACATCCCTGGCTGGCCCGCACCCGACGCATCAGGGACGCGCTGCGTTTGCGCATTGTCGCGTAAAAGCAGTCTATTCCTGCGCACGCAAACATCCCCGATGCGCTGCAGGAACGGGGCAGCCCCATCAACACCCGGAACGCATTGTTAAATTGCACCCGGAGAGCCCCATATGCCCGCTGCGTATAATGGCTCCACAAACTGCATGTGTAGAGGGAGGTGCAGTAAGCCCTGAACAATGTGATTTTTGCCTCTCTTGAGCATCGCGCAAATCTTCGTGCGATCATATTAGCCCGTACAGAAAGGGCCCTCCGTTCCCTCTCCAAGAGGTAATATCAGAATACTCTTAACTATAATATTATATGTGTATATATACAGTAAACAGTATATTTATTTATATAGTAAAAACATTGATCAAAATATATACAAAAAAAGCGTATGAGACGATTGCGACGCGTAAATTTAGACAGTGATCACGCCGGATATCCAATCTCCAGTTTCCGGTCAAACGACTCCTTGCATCTCGACTGAATACATAATGACTCAAAATAATTAGTCGACCTTTTAACTGAACCTATACTTAGTTGGTAAAGTGGCTGCAAAACATGTAGGTTGAACTGTGTAGCAATAGTACCTGATAAAATTGTCGACTCTTTTTGCACTATCAGGTAAAGATTGCTTAAGTAGTTGCGCGCCGAGCGAGTCCAGCTCATTCCATCCTTCGGTTTTGGTGGGCTTCTCGCGGAGAAGATCAACATCGTCTAAAACAAACAACCATCCATTCAAACGAAGATCAAAAACATGAAAACATTTACAAACATCAAGATTTTCATCAGTAACAAGTCAAATCAAAAGATTTTTCGAAAAACCCAACTGCTTTTTTGCAATTATTATAGCCTATGTCACTCCCACGATTACGAGGAATCCAATGACACCTCATATGTTGAAATCCGTCAAACGATTTAGGCTGCAGGGCGTGTCAAAGAATAAGACATACACACATACATACATACTTACATACATACATACGCTCGAAAAACTTAACCATCCTCTCCTTCGGCAGTTGGGTAACAATTTAGACAAAGTATTAATTATTGTAATCTTGCACTTGGTATGAGACGGTATAATTAACACAACGGAAGCACATCGCGGCATAGTTACACAACAATTGAAATCCTTGTGTTTCAAGTTGTTTTAAAAACAGACAATCGTTAACCCGTTCAGTGTGCGATGATGCACGGAATGCATCATCGCACTAAGCTGTATGCTTTTTGCGTACTGAAAATGTTTGCGTATAGATGAATTATCGAGAACATGGAATTGCATTTGTAGTGGTTGTACCGTTTGCAACAAAAGGAGAATAATTTTCTCTTAATTTTTCTTCACAATTTGACACTGACATTATTTAGGTATTTACTTTTTCAATATATAACAAACCTCTTTTTATGCTGATAGTACGAGAAAATATACTTTAAACTAAATTCAAATATACAGGGTGTTTTGTAGCTGGGTGCAAACCTTTAAGGGGGAGATACACTAGACCATGTAGAACATATTCATCCAAAAAATATTTTTTAGCGTATTTTATTTATGTCATTTAATGACATCAAAAGTAAGATTTATTTTTATTTTTTATTTTTGTAAAGTTTAAATGCTTACATAACTTTTTTGGACACAATGGTGCTTCAAATTACTTTGGTACGATCAAGGACACATTAGACTACTAAAAAAAAAAAAAAAAAAAACGGACATTTCTATTTGGATTGGAAGTTATTAGCATTTAATTGACCAATTTTGGGTTTTTCATTCTAAAATCGTAAAAGATCCCTTAAAATCAAAAAATCGCAAAAAAATTATAATTTTTGGATGAATATGTTCTACTTGGTCTAGTGTATCTCCCCTTAAAGGTTTGCACCCAGCTACAAAACACCCTGTATAATGCCTGTAAACATACAATACTACTACATATGCAATTCCATGTTCTCGTTAATTTATCTATACTGAAAACAATCATTCAGGTGTAGTATTCCTTCAGAATCTTATAAAGCGAGCACTATATATTTTACGTCATACCTGGCCATAAAGTAGGAATTACCGCACGCTATGCGTGCGGAAAACCCCACTTCCTGGCCAGATAGAGACGTAAAATGTTGTACTTACCATGGGCGGTAATAAAGAAAGCCTCAGAGCGCATATTTATCATACCTGCGATCTGAGACATTCTTTGTTTAACTGCCCTAGGTAAGTAATGTACTATTACGTCATACCTGGCCATAAAGTAGCAATTACCGCACGCGTCTGGCCAGGGACAGACGTAAAATTTTGCACGGGCGGTAATAGAGAAAGCCTCGGATCGCATATTTATCGCCCTTGCCCTCGGCTCGGGCGTCAAATACCTGCGATCTGAGACATTCTTTGTAATACCACCCTAGTAAGTAATTATATAACAATTTGAAAGCTAGATGGACCGACTATGGTCGTTACATCTCTAATACTAACTTACCATTATCTTTACCATTGGACATCAAGTTCACTGGTTTTAGGGGCTCAGCAATATTGCTGGGTCCATCTCTGGCAGAGAATATGTCTCCAAGCTCGTCAATGGCTGGGCTTTGGACAAGGTTGGCTTTATCACCGTCCCCGGCGGGGGTATTAGCTCCAGCGAAGTCCAGTAAGCTGTCGCTGTTTGAAGGTTTTTCTGACTCCTTTTTGATTTGTTGCGCGTTCATACACTGTTTGTATTGTTCACCCACTTCGTCTAAGAGATCTATTGAACTTAATATATCCTCTGAAACAAGAATGTTTTATTTTATGTAAAAATAATATCTACAGGATAGATACTGTCAGTGCATATTGTACCAGATTTCTTTTTGTTGCTGGCTGACATTTGCGGGAATCCACATTAGCCGTGTCTACACCGGACGCATAGTTCGGCCGATCACGCCTCGCCCGAGCGCGCTTAGT
The DNA here is from genome assembly GCA_963854355.1 of Epinotia brunnichana. Lineage (NCBI taxonomy): Eukaryota > Metazoa > Arthropoda > Insecta > Lepidoptera > Tortricidae > Epinotia > Epinotia brunnichana. Next base: position 22,701,653 of record OY977946.1, on the reverse strand, counting down.
GAAGAGCCTTAGATCACGCCTCGTCCGAGGCATGCGGCCGAGCACCCGCATGCCTGGGCCGAGCACGCCTCGCCCGAGCGCGCTTAGTGAAGAGCCTTAGATCACGCCTCGTCCGAGGCATGCGGCCGAGCACCCGCATGCCTGGGCCGAGCACGCCTCGCCCGAGCGCGCTTAGTGAAGAGCCTTAGATCACGCCTCGTCCGAGGCATGCGGCCGAGCACCCGCATGCCTGGGCCGAGCACGCCTCGCCCGAGCGCGCTTAGTGAAGAGCCTTAGATCACGCCTCGTCCGAGGCATGCGGCCGAGCACCCGCATGCCTGGGCCGAGCACGCCTCGCCCGAGCGCGCTTAGTGAAGAGCCTTAGATCACGCCTCGTCCGAGGAATGCGGCCGAGCACCCGCATGCCTGGGCCGAGCACGCCTCGCCCGAGCGCGCTTAGTGAAGAGCCTTAGATCACGCCTCGTCCGAGGCATGCGGCCGAGCACCCGCATGCCTGGGCCGAGCACGCCTCGCCCGAGCGCGCTTAGTGAAGAGCCTTAGATCACGCCTCGTCCGAGGCATGCGGCCGAGCACCCGCATGCCTGGGCCGAGCACGCCTCGCCCGAGCGCGCTTAGTGAAGAGCCTTAGATCACGCCTCGTCCGAGGAATGCGGCCGAGCACCCGCATGCCTGGGCCGAGCACGCCTCGCCCGAGCGCGCTTAGTGAAGAGCCTTAGATCACGCCTCGTCCGAGGCATGCGGCCGAGCACCCGCATGCCTGGGCCGAGCACGCCTCGCCCGAGCGCGCTTAGTGAAGAGCCTTAGATCACGCCTCGACCGAGGAATGCGGCCGAGCACCCGCATGCCTGGGCCGAGCACGCCTCGCCCGAGCGCGCTTAGTGAAGAGCCTTAGATCACGCCTCGTCCGAGGCATGCGGCCGAGCACCCGCATGCCTGGGCCGAGCACGCCTCGCCCGAGCGCGCTTAGTGAAGAGCCTTAGGATCACGCCTCGTCCGAGGCATGCGGCCGAGCACCCGCATGCCTGGGCCGAGCACGCCTCGCCCGAGCGCGCTTAGTGAAGAGCCTTAGATCACGCCTCGTCCGAGGCATGCGGCCGAGCACCCGCATGCCTGGGCCGAGCACGCCTCGCCCGAGCGCGCTTAGTGAAGAGCCTTAGATCACGCCTCGTCCGAGGAATGCGGCCGAGCACCCGCATGCCTGGGCCGAGCACGCCTCGCCCGAGCGCGCTTAGTGAAGAGCCTTAGATCACGCCTCGTCCGAGGCATGCGGCCGAGCACCCGCATGCCTGGGCCGAGCACGCCTCGCCCGAGCGCGCTTAGTGAAGAGCCTTAGATCACGCCTCGTCCGAGGAATGCGGCCGAGCACCCGCATGCCTGGGCCGAGCACGCCTCGCCCGAGCGCGCTTAGTGAAGAGCCTTAGATCACGCCTCGTCCGAGGCATGCGGCCGAGCACCCGCATGCCTGGGCCGAGCACGCCTCGCCCGAGCGCGCTTAGTGAAGAGCCTTAGATCACGCCTCGTCCGAGGAATGCGGCCGAGCACCCGCATGCCTGGGCCGAGCACGCCTCGCCCGAGCGCGCTTAGTGAAGAGCCTTAGATCACGCCTCGTCCGAGGCATGCGGCCGAGCACCCGCATGCCTGGGCCGAGCACGCCTCGCCCGAGCGCGCTTAGTGAAGAGCCTTAGATCACGCCTCGTCCGAGGCATGCGGCCGAGCACCCGCATGCCTGGGCCGAGCACGCCTCGCCCGAGCGCGCTTAGTGAAGAGCCTTAGATCACGCCTCGTCCGAGGCATGCGGCCGAGCACCCGCATGCCTGGGCCGAGCACGCCTCGCCCGAGCGCGCTTAGTGAAGAGCCTTAGATCACGCCTCGTCCGAGGAATGCGGCCGAGCACCCGCATGCCTGGGCCGAGCACGCCTCGCCCGAGCGCGCTTAGTGAAGAGCCTTAGATCACGCCTCGTCCGAGGCATGCGGCCGAGCACCCGCATGCCTGGGCCGAGCACGCCTCGCCCGAGCGCGCTTAGTGAAGAGCCTTAGATCACGCCTCGTCCGAGGAATGCGGCCGAGCACCCGCATGCCTGGGCCGAGCACGCCTCGCCCGAGCGCGCTTAGTGAAGAGCCTTAGATCACGCCTCGTCCGAGGAATGCGGCCGAGCACCCGCATGCCTGGGCCGAGCACGCCTCGCCCGAGCGCGCTTAGTGAAGAGCCTTAGATCACGCCTCGTCCGAGGCATGCGGCCGAGCACCCGCATGCCTGGGCCGAGCACGCCTCGCCCGAGCGCGCTTAGTGAAGAGCCTTAGATCACGCCTCGTCCGAGGAATGCGGCCGAGCACCCGCATGCCTGGGCCGAGCACGCCTCGCCCGAGCGCGCTTAGTGAAGAGCCTTAGATCACGCCTCGTCCGAGGCATGCGGCCGAGCACCCGCATGCCTGGGCCGAGCACGCCTCGCCCGAGCGCGCTTAGTGAAGAGCCTTAGATCACGCCTCGTCCGAGGAATGCGGCCGAGCACCCGCATGCCTGGGCCGAGCACGCCTCGCCCGAGCGCGCTTAGTGAAGAGCCTTAGATCACGCCTCGTCCGAGGCATGCGGCCGAGCACCCGCATGCCTGGGCCGAGCACGCCTCGCCCGAGCGCGCTTAGTGAAGAGCCTTAGATCACGCCTCGTCCGAGGCATGCGGCCGAGCACCCGCATGCCTGGGCCGAGCACGCCTCGCCCGAGCGCGCTTAGTGAAGAGCCTTAGATCACGCCTCGTCCGAGGCATGCGGCCGAGCACCCGCATGCCTGGGCCGAGCACGCCTCGCCCGAGCGCGCTTAGTGAAGAGCCTTAGATCACGCCTCGTCCGAGGAATGCGGCCGAGCACCCGCATGCCTGGGCCGAGCACGCCTCGCCCGAGCGCGCTTAGTGAAGAGCCTTAGATCACGCCTCGTCCGAGGCATGCGGCCGAGCACCCGCATGCCTGGGCCGAGCACGCCTCGCCCGAGCGCGCTTAGTGAAGAGCCTTAGATCACGCCTCGTCCGAGGAATGCGGCCGAGCACCCGCATGCCTGGGCCGAGCACGCCTCGCCCGAGCGCGCTTAGTGAAGAGCCTTAGATCACGCCTCGTCCGAGGCATGCGGCCGAGCACCCGCATGCCTGGGCCGAGCACGCCTCGCCCGAGCGCGCTTAGTGAAGAGCCTTAGATCACGCCTCGTCCGAGGAATGCGGCCGAGCACCCGCATGCCTGGGCCGAGCACGCCTCGCCCGAGCGCGCTTAGTGAAGAGCCTTAGATCACGCCTCGTCCGAGGCATGCGGCCGAGCACCCGCATGCCTGGGCCGAGCACGCCTCGCCCGAGCGCGCTTAGTGAAGAGCCTTAGATCACGCCTCGTCCGAGGCATGCGGCCGAGCACCCGCATGCCTGGGCCGAGCACGCCTCGCCCGAGCGCGCTTAGTGAAGAGCCTTAGATCACGCCTCGTCCGAGGAATGCGGCCGAGCACCCGCATGCCTGGGCCGAGCACGCCTCGCCCTAGCATGCACGCTCACGCTCAGTGTAGCCGTGCGTGCCTCGCGCGAGGCATGCGGCCGAACATGTGTCCGGTGAAGACAAGGCTATTAGCGGAGGGTGGCCCAATACGTGTAGGCGGCATACAGTTTAAAGTGAGTTTAAAGTGGACAGTCTTTTTTAGGGTTCCGTACTCAAAGAGTAAAACGGGACCCTATTACTAAGACTCCGCTGTCCGTCCGTCCGTCTGTCTGTCACCAGCCTGTATCTCACTGATACTGTGATAGTTCCAGCTGAAATTTTCACAGATGATGTATTTCTGTTGCCGCTATAACAACAAATACTAAACAAACAGAATAAAATAGTTTTTTTATAGATAATGGTACGGAACCCTTCGTGCACGAGTCCGACTCGCACTTGGCCGGTTTTTTTAATACTATTATGACAAACAAGCTTATCGCCTGCCTGATGGTAAGAAGTCACCGAAGTTGGCCTCCGTGCGACGATGTTCCTATACGCAAGTTACTAAGGTTGGCGTAGCTGGAGGAGAGGCGTACCTCGGTTGTCCTGGCTGGTGGTGGCGGCGGCGAGGCGCTGCAGCGCGGGCCGCAGCCTGGCGCAGCGCGCGAACAGCTCGTGTATGATCTGGCGCTCGTCGGGCGAGGCCGCCGGCGCGTGGCGCAGCATGTCCCGCAGCAGCCCGGCGCTGTCCAGCGCGCAGCCCACCTCGTGCGCGCGACGGAAGTTGGCCTCCGTGCGACGCTCTTCCTATAAGCATAGGTTAAACGTTTACTAAGTGAGTGTCGGAAAATGACTACTTTACTTTTTAAACATGATTACCATTTCAGAGGGCATAAATACATGACTAAAGCTGGAAACGCACTGACAGCGGTAGCGGCGCGTTGCGGAGGCGGTACCGGTTGTAATGTTCGAGCTAATATGAAAAGGTCCGCACAGAACGGCGCGGCGCGGTATTCTGGGCGGACCCTTTCGTATTAGCTCGAACATTACAACCGGTACCGCCTCCGCGCCGCTCCGCCACTACTGTCAGTGCGTTTCGGCCTTTAATGTGCTACGTGATTAACACAATCTATAAGAGTGGATCATATCCCAACGAACTAAAGAAAACTAGAGTTTGTCCTTTGTTTAAAGGCAAAGGAGATAGGGGATCGATTACCAACTACAGACCGATCACTATTGTTCCCACAATATCGAAAGTAGTCGAATCCTTACTATCTAGCGCTATAATGAACCACATGGAGACGAATAACCTTCTGACAGACGTCCAGTATGCCTACAGAAAAGGAAGATCAACTACTTCGGCTGCATTACAGCTTATAAATGAAGTCATACAAACATTAGACAGTAAACTAAAAGTAGCTGCGATTTTTCTAGATCTGTCTAAAGCATTCGACAGCATTGATCATCAACTTTTAATTCACAAAGTTAAAATGTACGGCATTAAAGGAGTAGAGTTACAACTTTTGGAGTCGTTTCTGAACAACAGAGAACAGATAGTTGAAGTCTCAATAGACGGTAAAAATTCAAATCCAAACCAAAAATCGTCCCCGATGTTGGTGTACCGCAGGGATCTGCGCTGGGTAACACCCTATTCTTGCTGTTTATGAATGATCTTGCTCAGACAGATATAGATGGTAAATTTATAATATATGCTGACGAAACCACAATAGTCATTAAAGGTGAAACCATACATATTGTCATGGAAAAAATCAACAAGATTATGGCAACCGTAAAATCATGGTTTAATAATAATGGGCTTACTCTGAATTCGAACAAGACGAACATTGTATTTTTCAACGCGAAGACTAATATTAAGGATGTACTAAAAATAGAACTAACTGACCGTTGTTGCTTATACAGTTCAAACGCAGCGAGAATGTTGGGTTTCAATATAGATTCCGCCATGACGTGGAAAACGCATATAGACTATGTATGCGAAAAGATGGCAACTGGTGTCTACGCTCTAAAGCAACTACGTCCGCTTATTTCCCAGGATTGTCTCATCAAATCCTATTATGCATATGTACACTCCATTATGTCATATGGCATAATATTATGGGGAAACTCGTCAGACCATGAGAGAGTACTGAAAATGCAGAAACGGGCTATAAGAGTCATAATGAAAGCCGGATATAAAGATACATGCCGAGGATTCTTTAAGTCACTTAAAATAATGACATCAGTAGCACTATATATATTCGAAACTATCTTGTATGTTCGTATAAATATCCATGATTTCCGCAAGAAAGGACCCTTGAAGTATCCAAGTCGTTGTCCAAACGACCTTTGTTTAAGTCCCCACAAACTTTCTATGTCGAATAAAAGGCCGGGAGTCATTGGCAGAAAATTATATAACCATCTACCGAACTGCATCAAACTAGAACAAAGACTCACAGTGTTCAGTGCTCGAGTGAAAGACTTACTAATAAACAAGACTTTATATAGTTTAAACGAATTTTTTAATATGAAATTGTAAACAATATTTAAATATTTAAAAATATGACAAATTTTACAATTGTATTTCTTGATTTAAATTTGATACTGTTATAGTATACATTTTTGGTTTGACTAGTCACACTTGCTGTAATATAATTGTTGTTGTATAACTTGCATAACAATGTATACCTTGAGTGATGAATAAAATATTATCTATCTATCTATCTATCTATCTTTAATGATATAATGTATGCTCTCAATTTATTAATTTTAACATAATTTTTTCTTGTATGCAACAAACATATCATTTTGCAATTTTACCTCACTTGTTCTACTCTATAAAAAAAAGTCCTGCGTCCCCTTTGCCCCCAAACAAATAAATATTTTAAAATGTGAACATAACATAATGGTAGTAAGTTTTGAGGATTGCTCTCCTGCTCATATATTAAATTATACTTGAAATTATTTGTGTTGGCTGTTTTGTAACAAAGTAATCCATTCAAAAAACAACTCTAAGTCAAAGCTCTTCTTGGTTGTATCCTCATGTCTGAGGGAAAGTTGAAGCTTCAATTCCATTTCAAGTTATATGGAACATCAACCAGCAAACAGAATTTCAACTATAATAGAAAATAAAAATAGAATTAACTTACTTCTCTGACCATGCTTTTAATAAGCCTATTTGCATGCTGTAGATCCTCAGGCTTTTTGCTTTGCAACAGTTTCTGTAGCAGTTTAGATTTCTCCTCATCCTCAAATATTGCATTCTTGTTCCGAGGACTAACCACTACATCTTCTGGGGGCAGGGGTGGGGGAGTTTCCTTCACCACTCCCTGGTTCTTCAGCATTTCATATGCAACTTTAAATTTAGACTCTTTTGGGTACTCAATTGACCAAGCATGAAATAGCTGGAGCACCTAAAATATTATTGCTTTATAAGGATAATTCTAATTACAATTTATTTTCCTGTATGTTAACTTATCACTAGCTGCCCATGTCACTCTTCCTGCGTATTATTAATTGTGGGATATAAAATAGCCTATGTACCATCCTGAAGTAGTAAGTAGTTTTGAAGATTACCCCTACATACAAACTTACACACTCACAAACTTTACCTCTTTATAATATTAGTATAGATGAACTATTTTATAAAAAGTAAAAATATATTTCCGAAACATATGACAAGTTTTGTAATATTTAATGAACCAGCTTACCTTGGTTTGAACTTCAGGTGCAGTCCTATTAGCAAAGTATTTTGGCGATACTAGCTTTATCATCTCATTGAGGAACCTAAATTTACCGATTTCCGCATGAAAAGCCGGTCCGCATTTGCGCATACAGCGGTCTACGGTCGACAACGCCAACAAGGCTTCTCGGGCGTTATGTGTGTGGATACGGCCTGAGAGCGCCTGGGCTGCCAGCTGCGGGCCCTCTGAGGAGTCCCGCATCACGCTGCAGAACGCCTCCAAAGCCAGAGCGTCCGGACATGGCAGGGATTCGTGTGTAGCTTTCACTAAACAACAAACAAAATGTTGTCAGGTGACTGATTTAATAACTATTCAAACTGATATGTAAATAATGGTACACTTACATAGTAATGCCTCCAAGCTCACTAGCGTTACATTCATCTTCAAACATTAAAAACAAGAATAAAATACTTATGGGCTTAACTGTGAAAGAATATTTTCGTTTCGTTTCGTTGACAACTTGACATTTCCCTTCTTCTTGCTGAAAAATAGTGCTTGACTAAGGTTGATTTTAATTACCTTTCAAAAACCGGTAACAGTTTAATTAATATCGTAAAAATGATATTGATCTAACAAGGCAGCACTATTTTATATTTATCTGTGGAATTTATTGACTCACTGACGTCTGTCGCCTGTCAAATTGAACGGAAGGAAGAAAAATAGTGCTAAAAATAAAATAATATTTCGCGTTTCTTGCGAGAGACAGTCGGTGTCTTTATTACGTCGCATCCACGATGTATATCTCACGGCTGTCCAGATTTCTCGCCCAGACCAAGAACATCAGGAAGCCTCAGCAGGTAGTGCTAGTGCAAAGAAGAACGGCGACGACCACTCCGACTGGCGCTATTCTTCCCGAGCCTGAGAAGACCCCGTTTGGTCTTCTGGGCATCCTGGGCGCGGTAGTTCCTGGTCTACTCATTGGAGCTGCTATTAGCAAAAACATAGCGAATTTCCTGGAGGAAAACGAGCTGTTTGTGCCGTCCGACGACGACGATGATGACGACTAGAGTTTGACCGAATGAGGCGAGGCGTATTTGGCTCATAGAAACCACTTTTTGTACATATTATCTTCGATTTAATCTATGAATATATTTTCCTTCAGATTTAGGCCATGTATAGATTACACATTATATTTTAATGTATAGTAAAAATGCCTTTAACAATTTATTTAATTTATTAATAGATTTTATGATACAATTGTTACAAAAGCTACATTATATGGGTGATACAATTTGTGCTCAACTGCTTATGTCAACTGTTATTGCACATCAATCATGACATTTGAAATTTACCTCTTTAATAGATTAAATCTTATTTACATGATTACAGTATCAATTTATATTAAATTTATTAATATTCCTATGTACATCTAAATTAATTAATAGAATTTGACATAATGTAAATGCATTTTAACAATTGCAAAATCTGTTACAGAGTAAACAATGAAATCTCTGCTATGCTAGTCACTGTTACACCAAGTAGCATGAGGGTAATATAATCTCAAGCTCATCATACCTGTGCTTAATATTTTAAGTGAAGATGACAAATAAAACGACTTTATAAAATGGCATGATTCAGTCTTTCATTGCTATCAAATATCTGATTCCTCGCTAATGTCTTTTATTGGAAGCCCAATGGGACATTTTAATTGAAAATTGTGCAAATCACTACCGGAACCTGAACAAATCCTTAAAATTATGAAGGCGATTGTCACATTATATAAAATGAAATCTAATACTGATTCCCATAAAAGATCAACATATCTGGACGGTAACAAATTCAGGCAACCCAATTTTCAATAGCCAGTCCTTGGTTCACATTTTTAAAAACAAAATGAATCTGATCCCCTATCTCGTAATACATTAAAAATAAATACTTAATTTAAACATAGAACTTGTCTGGTCTGCATTCTAATGAACTTAAACCTTAGCCTTTTGAATGTCTTGCTTATCAAATTATTAATCACTAGTCATGTAATAATGCGATTTAGACATTCATTGCGGGTAACTTTGGTCCCTAGATGTTGGGACCCCAAAATATTTGCAATAAACAAAACATGAGCCAGTCCATTCCAAATTCATTGTTGCAAGATAAAACCTTACCAAAAAAGTTTGTTATTATAAACAGTGATGATCAAAATGGCTAGTGGTGCTACAACATGGCAGGAAAAGGGTAAAACAGTTTTTTTTTATTATGATAAATTCATAAAGCTAAATTATATCAGAACTTTAGTCATAAACATGGAGAAGTGTGAATAATGTCAACACCAGACTATACATAGCCAAACCTAAGAGAACTTAAAATAACTTTCACATCATTTTAATGAAAACAGTGTAAGGTAAACATCCAAGTGCTTGACGCTGTATATGGCATGGGCACTTTATGTCAAAGCAATATGGGTTAAATTCGAACTAAGAGGATTTTTCTTCATTCGAATTTAAGACGTGTCACTTTGACATAGAGTGCCAATGCCATACAGCCATATGCCATATGGGTCATTGTCAGTCACAAAAACAAAAATCATCTTTCCGGTGGTCAATAGTTAAGGGCTTACGCTCACATATAATATGTTTTTATCACATAGAATCATAGAAGGGGCAACGCCGTTTATGCGGATTCAGAGATCAACCAAAAATTAGGCTTTATAGCCCTTAACTTTGGCAATGTCCACCGAAGAGACGCGAATCTAAATCAATATATAAGAATAATGCAGGAGTACTAGTACAGCGTTGAGCATTCGGCCACCTTATTCAAAAATGCAATGATAAAGATTGCAAGGCAAAGGCTACATAGGTACAACAATCGAAGAAAATCACCTTGTGGTGGTGTTATGTAGAGTTATTTTTTGGTTCAATACCAGCATACCACGCAGTGCCACAGAATATCAATTGTTCAAAATTATAGGATCCCACCATATTATGGACTGGAGGGTAGGTAACTTGGGAAAATCAACTAAATTCCGTTTCATTACTACTTTGTTGCATTGCACATTCGTTGTAGAAGACCTAAGTGTCAGGTGCAAAGTACTGTTTACTCGGGAGGCCTCTTGTGCTCGCCCCAGCCATGGAAGCACTTGGTGAACCGGCGAGACTCCTTGTTCTTGAGTGTGAGGAATAGTTTCCGTGCATGGTTGGGCTGCAGGGTCTTCATGTGTTGGATGTATACCTACCAACAAATACTGTGTTATACAAGACTACAATGTGTAATAGTACATTACATCAGAGGCCGGGAAAACACGGATTTCCGGCCAAGTAGGTATACGAGGCCGGAAATCCGTTTTCTCGCCAATGCATGTATAGTGCTTTTCTCAAACATGCAATGAAATAAATAAATAAAAATCCTCAAATCACACTAATTTTCATGGCTGAAAGCCATATGCAATAGTGGAGTGAAAATTAAAAAGTTACTTTGCAGGCCTAGGCCTGAAAAGTTGTATGAAATCCCATTTCAGGCCGAAAAAGGATACTTCCGAGTCTATTATATTATAAGGAACGTTAAGAGAATATTTCATTGCATATTTGAGAAATAGTACATTACTGCAAAGGCAGAGAAAATGCGATTGCATGCCAAGTAGATATAGACTGGCAATCCCTTTTCACGCCGAGGTAGAGGTATGGTGTAGTGTTTTCTAAGACATGCAATAAATTTAATCGGTTAAGCCGTTTTGGAGATAAATGGGAACATTGGTGTACACAAACAAACAGCCTCTCACCCTAAACGCATATACCTTCTCCGTTCCGTCGTGGGTAAAAATAAACTCAAAGTTTTTTTTGCTGTCTTAAATCGATATAGCAACTAACGAAAGTGAATTTCCCCCTTCAATTTTGTAAGAAATTCCATTTTGAACCTCTCGTTTCGCCGCACTCGAAACATGATATTTCGCAGCCTATTATGAGGAACAATAACGTCAATATTTCATTGCAAATTTGAGAAAAACTAGGTGACATAACAGAGCATTGTTTCATTACTAATTTCTATTTTTGTCACTGACGAGAGAGACGCAGGAATACGTTAAAATAAGATGCGAGTTTTGACCATCTCGCTTCCTCCATTTGCATCTGTCATCGGTTACACACGGCGACTTTTTGCAGCGATACAAACGTGCTACTGAATTGTGACACAGGCCATAGATATTCATCTGAATCAATACTGTAATAGTAGTTTATCTACACCCATATCATAAATCTTCTAGAATGTGTTCGGAAATCATATAGCGTTTTATCTGTGCCAGTGTTATTATAATGCATGAAAGATGGAAATCTAGTTGGTCATGATTTGTTTGACATCTAGTCGGCCATGGCGGTGCAATGGCGGTTATTCTAATGGTTCCCGAACACATCATTAAGGATTTTTACGTCATACCTGGCCATAAAGTAGAAATTACCGCACGCTATGCGTGCGGAAAACCCCACTTCCTGGCCAGATAGAGACGTAAAATGTTGTACTCACCACGGGCGGTAATAAAGAAAGCCTCAGAGCGCATATTTATCGCCCTTGCCTTCGGCTCGGGCGTCAAATACCTGCGATCTGAGACATTCTTTGTTTAACCGCCCTAGGTAAATAATGTACTAATAAGATGTGGGTAGATAAAGTAGTGTATATAACTGTACACAATTAGGCATTAAAACACTCGTGTGATCCTATTATGAAACTCGCTGACGCTCGTTTCATAAACCCACACTCGTTTTTAATGTCCTTCATTATGTACAGTCACATAAACTACTATTACATGACTGTACATAATGAAGGGCATTAAACACGAGTGTAGGTTTATGAAACGAGCCAAAGGCGAGTTACATAACATCACACGAGTGTTTTAATGCCTAATTATGTACAGTTACATACACTACTTGATCTATCCACATATCATAAGCCTCCAGGATGCATCCAGGAGCCGCATATTATGACGTTCTTTTCTGGTAGCAGTATAAGTTTTTTTTTTTAATTCAGAGTCTAACTAGAGTCAGGCCCAACTAAGTATCATATCGTTCGATTTACGTGCGACATTAGTCAAATTTGTATGCAAATTGACAAAATTAATTTCGAACTAAACGTTATCTCGACTGATATTTGAATAGAGGTAAAATCAAATTTCTTTGTTTTTCAGAGATGTTCGAAATTTGAATGCAATAATGTTATCGAAATCGATGTTATTATTTAGCAATAATAACATTTTCACTGACAAGAAATTTGTTCTAACAAAATAGTCTATTTTTATGGTGGTCATAATGTGCGGTTCTTGAACGCATAATGGAGGGTTTATGGTATTTGGATCTTAGGTGAAGTGTAAAGTAACCGTTATTAAACGGTATGTTCTCGTATTTGAATAGTTACCTGTGCCGACTTGTAGGCCAGCTTGATCTCCACCTCGGAGCACTTGGCGCCGAGCCACAGGAACACCTGGTCGCCGTTGTCCAGGATCATGATGTCGTCGTCGGCCAGGTCGTCCTGGACAAACAAACGAGGTTACAAATGGAACCGTGGAACCTGATGCTCCCATCAGAAGATCAGCGAACAGTTCATGCTGAGATGGAACCGTGTCGTGGCACGTATGTACTGATTTTATATGCCATCCATACCTAGGTATATTAGATGTTGTCATGAATAAATGATTATACTATTCTAAATATCTTAAATAAATAAATTCACGTAATGATAGATACAGCATTGGACGTCTTTCGGTTGATATGATGATGATGATAGTTTATCTTATTAGTGCAAAAAAATATAGTCATACACACTACTTAGTCTCTTGCATACTTATTTCCCGGAGGGTAGTCAAATATTCGAAAATGTTCATACTCTTCACTAAGTTTTCCAAGTGCCTCCCACATCCGTTTGACTGCTTTGACTCACCTGGCAGAAGTCTGTGCACTTCTCGGAGACAGTAAAGTATCCCTTTTCGTTGGAGCAGCGGAACAGCCGTGTGAAGTTGAGGAAGTCTGCGTCAGTGTCGTATTCCTTGCGCCCGCCGAGTGCCACCCAGAAGAAGTTGTCCGGCTCGCTGCCCTCCGTTAGGACCTGGCAGATAAACGAGTTGTTATAACATTGCAGATTGATGGCTGTGAAATCTCGTGAGTAGATGTACAGTCGGGGTACGAAAACCTTCATCAGTTATTAAATTCATGAAGTCGACGACTCGTGGTTTAGTTTACCTGCAGGCTGACCCAGGGGTTGTTGAACTTGTGCTCGGCGATGTGCTCGACGAGCCGCGCCGAGTCGGCGTCGGCCTTGCTGCCGATCCACGCGTACACGATCGCCGACGACGACTCGTGGTTTAGTTTACCTGCAGGCTGACCCAGGGGTTGTTGAACTTGTGCTCGGCGATGTGCTCGACGAGCCGCGCCGAGTCGGCGTCGGCCTTGCTGCCGATCCACGCGTACACGATCGCCGACGACGACTCGTGGTTTAGTTTACCTGCAGGCTGACCCAGGGGTTGTTGAACTTGTGCTCGGCGATGTGCTCGACGAGCCGCGCCGAGTCGGCGTCGGCCTTGCTGCCGATCCACGCGTACACGATCGCCGACGACGACTCGTGGTTTAGTTTACCTGCAGGCTGACCCAGGGGTTGTTGAACTTGTGCTCGGCGATGTGCTCGACGAGCCGCGCCGAGTCGGCGTCGGCCTTGCTGCCGATCCACGCGTACACGATCGCCGACGACGACTCGTGGTTTAGTTTACCTGCAGGCTGACCCAGGGGTTGTTGAACTTGTGCTCGGCGATGTGCTCGACGAGCCGCGCCGAGTCGGCGTCGGCCTTGCTGCCGATCCACGCGTACACGATCGCCGACGACGACTCGTGGTTTAGTTTACCTGCAGGCTGACCCAGGGGTTGTTGAACTTGTGCTCGGCGATGTGCTCGACGAGCCGCGCCGAGTCGGCGTCGGCCTTGCTGCCGATCCACGCGTACACGATCGCCGACGACGACTCGTGGTTTAGTTTACCTGCAGGCTGACCCAGGGGTTGTTGAACTTGTGCTCGGCGATGTGCTCGACGAGCCGCGCCGAGTCGGCGTCGGCCTTGCTGCCGATCCACGCGTACACGATCGCCGACGACGACTCGTGGTTTAGTTTACCTGCAGGCTGACCCAGGGGTTGTTGAACTTGTGCTCGGCGATGTGCTCGACGAGCCGCGCCGAGTCGGCGTCGGCCTTGCTGCCGATCCACGCGTACACGATCGCCGACGACGACTCGTGGTTTAGTTTACCTGCAGGCTGACCCAGGGGTTGTTGAACTTGTGCTCGGCGATGTGCTCGACGAGCCGCGCCGAGTCGGCGTCGGCCTTGCTGCCGATCCACGCGTACACGATCGCCGACGACGACTCGTGGTTTAGTTTACCTGCAGGCTGACCCAGGGGTTGTTGAACTTGTGCTCGGCGATGTGCTCGACGAGCCGCGCCGAGTCGGCGTCGGCCTTGCTGCCGATCCACGCGTACACGATCGCCGACGACGACTCGTGGTTTAGTTTACCTGCAGGCTGACCCAGGGGTTGTTGAACTTGTGCTCGGCGATGTGCTCGACGAGCCGCGCCGAGTCGGCGTCGGCCTTGCTGCCGATCCACGCGTACACGATCGCCGACGACGACTCGTGGTTTAGTTTACCTGCAGGCTGACCCAGGGGTTGTTGAACTTGTGCTCGGCGATGTGCTCGACGAGCCGCGCCGAGTCGGCGTCGGCCTTGCTGCCGATCCACGCGTACACGATCGCCGACGACGACTCGTGGTTTAGTTTACCTGCAGGCTGACCCAGGGGTTGTTGAACTTGTGCTCGGCGATGTGCTCGACGAGCCGCGCCGAGTCGGCGTCGGCCTTGCTGCCGATCCACGCGTACACGATCGCCGACGACGACTCGTGGTTTAGTTTACCTGCAGGCTGACCCAGGGGTTGTTGAACTTGTGCTCGGCGATGTGCTCGACGAGCCGCGCCGAGTCGGCGTCGGCCTTGCTGCCGATCCACGCGTACACGATCGCCGACGACGACTCGTGGTTTAGTTTACCTGCAGGCTGACCCAGGGGTTGTTGAACTTGTGCTCGGCGATGTGCTCGACGAGCCGCGCCGAGTCGGCGTCGGCCTTGCTGCCGATCCACGCGTACACGATCGCCGACGACGACTCGTGGTTTAGTTTACCTGCAGGCTGACCCAGGGGTTGTTGAACTTGTGCTCGGCGATGTGCTCGACGAGCCGCGCCGAGTCGGCGTCGGCCTTGCTGCCGATCCACGCGTACACGATCGCCGACGACGACTCGTGGTTTAGTTTACCTGCAGGCTGACCCAGGGGTTGTTGAACTTGTGCTCGGCGATGTGCTCGACGAGCCGCGCCGAGTCGGCGTCGGCCTTGCTGCCGATCCACGCGTACACGATCGCCGACGACGACTCGTGGTTTAGTTTACCTGCAGGCTGACCCAGGGGTTGTTGAACTTGTGCTCGGCGATGTGCTCGACGAGCCGCGCCGAGTCGGCGTCGGCCTTGCTGCCGATCCACGCGTACACGATCGCCGACGACGACTCGTGGTTTAGTTTACCTGCAGGCTGACCCAGGGGTTGTTGAACTTGTGCTCGGCGATGTGCTCGACGAGCCGCGCCGAGTCGGCGTCGGCCTTGCTGCCGATCCACGCGTACACGATCGCCGACGACGACTCGTGGTTTAGTTTACCTGCAGGCTGACCCAGGGGTTGTTGAACTTGTGCTCGGCGATGTGCTCGACGAGCCGCGCCGAGTCGGCGTCGGCCTTGCTGCCGATCCACGCGTACACGATCGCCGACGACGACTCGTGGTTTAGTTTACCTGCAGGCTGACCCAGGGGTTGTTGAACTTGTGCTCGGCGATGTGCTCGACGAGCCGCGCCGAGTCGGCGTCGGCCTTGCTGCCGATCCACGCGTACACGATCGCCGACGACGACTCGTGGTTTAGTTTACCTGCAGGCTGACCCAGGGGTTGTTGAACTTGTGCTCGGCGATGTGCTCGACGAGCCGCGCCGAGTCGGCGTCGGCCTTGCTGCCGATCCACGCGTACACGATCGCCGACGACGACTCGTGGTTTAGTTTACCTGCAGGCTGACCCAGGGGTTGTTGAACTTGTGCTCGGCGATGTGCTCGACGAGCCGCGCCGAGTCGGCGTCGGCCTTGCTGCCGATCCACGCGTACACGATCGCCGACGACGACTCGTGGTTTAGTTTACCTGCAGGCTGACCCAGGGGTTGTTGAACTTGTGCTCGGCGATGTGCTCGACGAGCCGCGCCGAGTCGGCGTCGGCCTTGCTGCCGATCCACGCGTACACGATCGCCGACGACGACTCGTGGTTTAGTTTACCTGCAGGCTGACCCAGGGGTTGTTGAACTTGTGCTCGGCGATGTGCTCGACGAGCCGCGCCGAGTCGGCGTCGGCCTTGCTGCCGATCCACGCGTACACGATCGCCGACGACGACTCGTGGTTTAGTTTACCTGCAGGCTGACCCAGGGGTTGTTGAACTTGTGCTCGGCGATGTGCTCGACGAGCCGCGCCGAGTCGGCGTCGGCCTTGCTGCCGATCCACGCGTACACGATCGCCGACGACGACTCGTGGTTTAGTTTACCTGCAGGCTGACCCAGGGGTTGTTGAACTTGTGCTCGGCGATGTGCTCGACGAGCCGCGCCGAGTCGGCGTCGGCCTTGCTGCCGATCCACGCGTACACGATCGCCGACGACGACTCGTGGTTTAGTTTACCTGCAGGCTGACCCAGGGGTTGTTGAACTTGTGCTCGGCGATGTGCTCGACGAGCCGCGCCGAGTCGGCGTCGGCCTTGCTGCCGATCCACGCGTACACGATCGCCGACGACGACTCGTGGTTTAGTTTACCTGCAGGCTGACCCAGGGGTTGTTGAACTTGTGCTCGGCGATGTGCTCGACGAGCCGCGCCGAGTCGGCGTCGGCCTTGCTGCCGATCCACGCGTACACGATCGCCGACGACGACTCGTGGTTTAGTTTACCTGCAGGCTGACCCAGGGGTTGTTGAACTTGTGCTCGGCGATGTGCTCGACGAGCCGCGCCGAGTCGGCGTCGGCCTTGCTGCCGATCCACGCGTACACGATCGCCGACGACGACTCGTGGTTTAGTTTACCTGCAGGCTGACCCAGGGGTTGTTGAACTTGTGCTCGGCGATGTGCTCGACGAGCCGCGCCGAGTCGGCGTCGGCCTTGCTGCCGATCCACGCGTACACGATCGCCGACGACGACTCGTGGTTTAGTTTACCTGCAGGCTGACCCAGGGGTTGTTGAACTTGTGCTCGGCGATGTGCTCGACGAGCCGCGCCGAGTCGGCGTCGACCTTGCTGCCGATCCACGCGTACACGATCGCCGACGACGACTCGTGGTTTAGTTTACCTGCAGGCTGACCCAGGGGTTGTTGAACTTGTGCTCGGCGATGTGCTCGACGAGCCGCGCCGAGTCGGCGTCGGCCTTGCTGCCGATCCACGCGTACACGATCGCCGACGACGACTCGTGGTTTAGTTTACCTGCAGGCTGACCCAGGGGTTGTTGAACTTGTGCTCGGCGATGTGCTCGACGAGCCGCGCCGAGTCGGCGTCGGCCTTGCTGCCGATCCACGCGTACACGATCGCCGACGACGACTCGTGGTTTAGTTTACCTGCAGGCTGACCCAGGGGTTGTTGAACTTGTGCTCGGCGATGTGCTCGACGAGCCGCGCCGAGTCGGCGTCGACCTTGCTGCCGATCCACGCGTACACGATCGCCGACGACGACTCGTGGTTTAGTTTACCTGCAGGCTGACCCAGGGGTTGTTGAACTTGTGCTCGGCGATGTGCTCGACGAGCCGCGCCGAGTCGGCGTCGGCCTTGCTGCCGATCCACGCGTACACGATCGCCGACGACGACTCGTGGTTTAGTTTACCTGCAGGCTGACCCAGGGGTTGTTGAACTTGTGCTCGGCGATGTGCTCGACGAGCCGCGCCGAGTCGGCGTCGACCTTGCTGCCGATCCACGCGTACACGATCGCCGACGACGACTCGTGGTTTAGTTTACCTGCAGGCTGACCCAGGGGTTGTTGAACTTGTGCTCGGCGATGTGCTCGACGAGCCGCGCCGAGTCGGCGTCGGCCTTGCTGCCGATCCACGCGTACACGATCGCCGACGACGACTCGTGGTTTAGTTTACCTGCAGGCTGACCCAGGGGTTGTTGAACTTGTGCTCGGCGATGTGCTCGACGAGCCGCGCCGAGTCGGCGTCGACCTTGCTGCCGATCCACGCGTACACGATCGCCGACGACGACTCGTGGTTTAGTTTACCTGCAGGCTGACCCAGGGGTTGTTGAACTTGTGCTCGGCGATGTGCTCGACGAGCCGCGCCGAGTCGGCGTCGGCCTTGCTGCCGATCCACGCGTACACGATCGCCGACGACGACTCGTGGTTTAGTTTACCTGCAGGCTGACCCAGGGGTTGTTGAACTTGTGCTCGGCGATGTGCTCGACGAGCCGCGCCGAGTCGGCGTCGACCTTGCTGCCGATCCACGCGTACACGATCGCCGACGACGACTCGTGGTTTAGTTTACCTGCAGGCTGACCCAGGGGTTGTTGAACTTGTGCTCGGCGATGTGCTCGACGAGCCGCGCCGAGTCGGCGTCGGCCTTGCTGCCGATCCACGCGTACACGATCGCCGACGACGACTCGTTGGCGCCCTCTAGCGGCACGTTCAGGATGTAGCTGTCAATAAACATAACATAGTGAGTATTGGTGAGCTTTTTCATGGGTACGGTCAATTTTAACATAGGATAGGTAGCGAAATCCCGGGTTTATAAGTTTGTAAGTACGTCTATCTGCAGGTTTGAATGTATGTGATACCGTAGTTTTCCGCTAGATGGGCTCATTCAAAAATGGATCTAGAAGGTAAGTAGTACACGTCAATGCAATACCGTCGAGTTTAAGGTCGAAGCCTACTGTAGAAGCAATAAGTAAAAAAAAGATTAAATAAAAAGCCATTTGAATAGGCTTGGCTAGGTTATAATCATGAACGTTGTGGTAAAGCTTGGAAGTTGTAAGGTCGATTGTTAATTGTATAAATTAAGTGTTTGAAGTGTGGGTGCGTGATTGTTTGCTGGAGTTTTGCATATGTGCGTAGTTTTTTTAAGTGTGTGATTAAGTGTGTTACCTTATACTCAGACTTTTTAGTTCGAAAGAAAGAAGCTGATGTCTAGGCGTCACATGTCTAAAGCCTTTAAGGCGCGGAACACATGGAGCGAGCGGTACGGCACCGTTCGCCGCGGCAGTACGCGGTGTAATTTAGTATCAGTAATTCACGATGCAGGTAATCCGCCGAGAGCGGGCACACGGTGCCGCTCCTCCGCGCGGCAGAGTTAGTGTGCGCACCTCCGCGGCGCGCGGTGCCACACCGCTCCGTGTGTTCCTAGCCTAAGACTATAGTAGACCAGTGGTTACCAGAAAGCGCTGTTGAGCTGCGCGGCGTCCGCCTTGACCTGCACGAGGCGCGTGCACAGCGCCGAGCCGTTACTGCGCAACTCGAACAGCTCCACGGGCTGCTTGCCGCCCTCCTGCCAAAACGCACAACACACATTAATGGACGCAGTTTAGAGTAACAACGACGCAACAATGAGAAAGCCAATATGGCGGCGGGTGCACGGGCGCTGGTTCTAGGGTTGAAAGGTTGGCGAAGGCGGATGTGGCGTCACAGCGAAGGCGCGGAGCGACTTGTTTGATGCAAACGGCTACTTTCGATCGTGGGCAGAGGCGCCCTCGGAAATCTCAGGAAAATAGATAATTACCGGGGGCTGGTTCCGCTTGCCGTCGCGTATGACGAACCGCCGATGGAAGTGCGACATGAACTTGAGGCTCTCCTGCTGCTGGTGGGTGCGGACCACCTCTAGCCGCTTGCAGAGCTGCTTGAACCTGGAACCGTTTTGTTTTTGTAGTCAACTCTAAGAGATGCTATAATAAATCTAATGGCTAGTAGAAGTCACAGATAACGCTGCCCTCACACACTTGGAATACCGGTTTTAACGCTTCATATGCTTAGGTACAAATGAGTGGCAAACATTTGAACCTAATGTTTTACGTCTCAAAGTCATATATAATTTGTTTGGACAATTTTGATAACCGCATACGAGGGTTTAATACATAATCTCGCGAGTTATGCCGCTAAGACCGAACTGCACCAGGCAAATAACTTTTGGGGTAGCAAACATATTGTAAAAAGTAAATTAATGTGAGAATACAGGATTAGTAACGGCAAGACATAATTCTATATGAAAGAAGACATTAAGATTAAAAGCACACGTCATGTTGACAGATATAGTTCCCTGACAAGCTTTTCAGATCAGGGCACCCGAGAGCCGAAAACCGTTCAAATACGACATTAAGCTCTATACGCGTCTTAAAACCTAGAGGTCTAGATACAGTATCAGGAAACCTGATCCCGTTGCCTGACGTGGCATTTAGCCGTAGGCTGACAAGTTGTCAACAGTGATGCACTAACTTGCGCTCGAGGCCGAAGGTGAATGTGAGCCAGCCCATGTTGGGCGCGCGCCGGCCCTGCCAGAAGTACACCACCCACGTCACCGCGTCCTCGCCATCATCGTCACCGTTCGTACTCGAATTTTCCTCCTCTGGCTATGTATAAAAATGATTTATAAGAAAACATTGCTTATAAAAAATGTACAGTGCTCATTCCAAATATTTACTGGCCTTAGATACTATTCATAGCTAAGAATTTACAAAGCAAAAAGGTAGTCCGCGATAGAGCACCTCATTCCTGCAATCACTGTCGACCAAACTAAATACTATTACGAAATGCAAGGGGTAAAGCGCGTTCTCAAGGAACGTCTCTCTCTCTCTCTCTCTGAATGAACTCTAGCCTTTGTTCATCGTTTTCATGTCTATTCACTTGAATGGCGAAAGAGGGGTCGGGGTGCGGGGGGAGCAGCGCCCCTGTACCACCAGACGACGAAACACACCTAATATAATAATAATAAAATATATATATATAAGAAAATGATTAGTTTTACGTTTGGACAAAAGTGGCGACCGTGACACTAACCGCGGGCAGCAGGTACCGGCACAGGAACACATAGCAGTCCTGCGAGTGGAACACGCCAAGCTCGGTGTCCGGGAGGCGCACGAAGTGCCGCCCCTCGAGGACGAACGCCTCCATGGCTTCTAGGTCCTCGTTCCACTCGTCGGCGAGGGTCTTGGCTTCTGTGGCTGGCATGGACGGCTGGCGCGGCGTGAATAGCGCTGAGAGGTCCGCTCTGATAACAGATACATCTTTATAAAACGGGGAATTAAGAAATGTGAAACTACAGAAAAACTATCCACACGCAAAGTAAGAAAAAGGAAATGCGAGAAGGAAGAGGCAACGTGTAAAAAAACATTCTTGGAAACCATTAGAGGAGGAATTCTCAGAGCGTTTATACGATAGTGGTCTCTGACAGGGACCAAATAACTAAAAATGCAAGGAAATTATTAGAGGCCACCAAACAACAACACCACCCTCGGTTGAAACGCTTTTAGAATCGCCCATTGTAGGTACCGTCAAGCTCAGCGCATGGATGTGCGATATGTTTTGCAAGGACCAGTACGAGGCCGCAGTAGTTTCCGCGGGGTAAACCCTGCCAAGTTATTATTAATGCACTGACTTGGTCTCCTGCTGCTTGGCCCAGCTGGCGAGGTCGGCGCCGGTGCGCGCGACCGACTCCGCCGTGCGAGTGAAGTCCACCGCGATCACCTCCTCCCAGCCCAGGAAGTACGTCTTGAATATCTGCGGAAACACCTAAATGTTACAACAAATCCTGTGGAAATGTTCATCCGCAGTCACATAATCTTCGTTTACGAGTATCAATTAAGGGAGCAACCACATCGCTGCTCAAAATGCGCTAAACGCAGCCAAATGTAGGAAGAAAATGTGACGCATACGACATGTCAACGCGAACCGAAAATGCGATTATACAGGTATTTTGGATTGAGGGATTAGAGAGGGATTTGAGGGCTATGATGCCACTGACAGACACACAGTTACAGATCCCCTTTAAAAAAAATACTATGGTGCCAGCCATCCACAGTAATCTGCAACAAATGTCTTGCCTGCGTCTCGGTGCCTTCCTGCAGGCGTGTGACGAGCGCGTACTCGACGCGCTCCACCATATTGAACAACTCCTGCGCCAGCTTTACCGCCGCTGCGCGCACCAGCCGGGATGACTTCTTGCCGAACCTGGGGAACAGTCACACTTATTACTACATAAGCCTTTGGCAAATTTCATCATCAGCATGTCAGCTGAAAGATGTTCTCCTCCTCAATCAAGGATAGCCACAATAGTCGATACCTTATGTATGGTTCCCACCGATTGAATCAGGCCAGGTCGCCTGTCGCCGCATCGCAACGGATGCAGGAGCATCCGGCGGTAGCCGACTGCCTCTCAAAAGAGTGCAGGCAATAGCCGAACGGAGCCGGTCAGATGCGACAACAGCCGAGCACAGCCCAGGAGCCGAACGGGTCGCAACTCCATTCAAATATGAAATGTAACGTCTGTATTGAAGCTTTAAATTCCTTTGGCAACATGTAACATGTGCTCAGGCACGCTCCCGCCCGGCCCGGTGGGTGAGAATCGTATATTACTGGGTGTCAACAAACTCTTTCAACTTTTGTTATATTTATTCAGCTTATGGGTGGACTACTACGTAATGCTTTCCTTCCTGTACGCGGTAGATTCGTTCAACCACCCGTGCCCTGTTGATTGCAATGAGTCAACCGATAGGTATCGCCACTTAAGACCTAATTAACGCACTTTTTGCACTTTGCGGTTGATTATACAATGTTCGTAGATCATGTCAAAGTTCTTTTTTGTTAGCTGTTAAATCCAGCTAATAAATATAATAATTCTGAGGACAATTTGTTTCAGTATTATCTACAATTATCCCACTTAAGTCTAATAATGGGACTAAAATTAAGAGTATAAATAGGAAGGCTTGCTCTGAAGGTGGTGTTGTCTCTCTGATGGTGGGTGAGGTCGCCAGAGTACCCGACAATGCGCTGTATTGAGGGTGAGGGCTGCATTTGTTTCTAGCTGTTAACACTGTGAATCCTCATATGATTATAGTTATGTGCTCACCACACGAACACATCGCGGTGCGCGTCCAGTATGTACACGTTGCGCGTCTGGAGCACCCCGCGCGCCAGCGGCGCCGCCTCGGGCTGCGGCAGCTCCAGGTAGCCCATGCCGAGCTCCACGCGGTATAGCCGCGGGGGTAGCCAGCTGAAGTCGGCTGGCACATGCTCCTGTAACGACCAAGTTAAAATCGTTCAAAACATAAATAACCAAACGTATAGTATAACAACAATTTTGAATGTAAATGGAATAACGTTTAAATATGGCAGCCAATTCTGACCTCGTATTTGTATTTAATAGACCTTCCGGATCCTCGTCCAAGCTCTGGCTGTGTGGAATTGGCCGCCATATTGAACTTTTTTATTTATGGTCAAATGTTGCTCCAAATTGATATGTTAAAGTCTTAGATGTCTCTTAAGAGTGCTCTTCAAAAAAGCGCTCGCTCAGAATTCGGTATTTTGACAGGCGTAGTGCTTTTGTGTGTGTAAATACTACTACCACCCACACAAACGTACCTAACCCCCACATGCACAGCTAGATCGCACCAGCCGCGGGTGCCGTCCCTTTCTAGCTATATGTAAGTGCGATCGGGATAGAACTAACCGCGGAGCTTGCCGATGCAAATAGCTGTATAGCGCACCGTTGGAATTCGCTCCGTGACCGATATTGATACTTGCACTAAAAAGTGGTAAACATTACTTTGCTAACATGATGCTCTAACTTGAACAAAGTAAGTATTTGATTTTTGTGCACATGTTTTCTATTTATATTAAAATACTATGACAAAGTATATTCATTCTTTTTTACTAGCTTTATATTGACTTGCACTGTTTGTATGTATGTAAATATGTAAGTTGTCCGTCAAAATTTGTAATTCATTTTTCAGTCACTTCCCGTTATCCAATTGAGCTGAAATTTTGCATGCATGTGTATATCGCATGACAATGCAATATTATGATGATTTGGAGCTGATCTAATGCTGGAGCAGGAAGTTGGCCATAGGAACTCCGCAATAAAACGACACAACCCTATCGAGTTTGGGCTCGTTATAATCGTCTCAATGAGTTGTTGATGATGGTATGCAGAAAAGTACAGTCGGCAATAAAAGCTTGTACCAAAAATGAACATTTTGACAGCAACTTATTTTTGTATAAAATAAACTAACAAGTTTTAAAGTTGTCAGTAATAAGAATAATAATTTGCTGTCTGGCACTACTACTTTCTAGCCGTGTAGTACTGTCGGGTACTACACGGCTAGAAAAACACCGATTTATGCCTGCTTCCTGGACCTCTCCAAGGCCGTCGACAGAGTGGACTACAATATTCTCTGGGCAAAACTGGAGGAAGCAGATATTCCGGGTGATTGTACAGGTTTGTTGAGGTACTGGTATACCAAAACCAATTAAACCAGGTGAGATGGGCCAGGACTTTGTCCACAGATTACACGTTGGTTGGAATGTGGAGTACGGCAGGGGGGCCTGACGTCTCCTAAACTGTTCAACTTTGACTTATGTCAATTAGTACTGCAGTTCTTTTTAGGGTTCCGTAGCCAAATGGCAAAAAACGGAACCCTTATAGATTCGTCATGTCCGTCCGTCTGTCTGTCTGTCTGTCCGTCCGTATGTCACAGCCACTTTTTTCCGAAACTATAAGAGCTATACTGTTGAAACTTGGTAAGTAGATGGGTCATTGTCAGATTTAGGTTCGCGTCTCTTCGGTGGACATTGCCAAAGTTAAGGGCTATAAAGCCTAATTTTTGGTTGATCTCTGAATCCGCATAAACGGCGTTGTCCCTTCTATAATCCTATGTGATAAAAACATATTATATGTGAGCGTAAGCCGGTAACTTTTGACCACCGGAAAGATGATTTTTGTTTTTGTGACTGTCAATGACCCAGATGTATTCTGTGAACCGCATTAAGATTTTCACACAAAAATCGAAAAAAAAACATTAAGTTTTAGGGGTCCCCATACTCAGAACTGAAACTGAAAAAAAAAATTTTTATCAAACCCATACGCGTGGGGTATCTATGGATAGGTCTTCAAAAAAAAAATAAAAATAAAAATAAAAAAAATAAAAATAAAAAAAAATAATACAGATCCATAGTTTTGTTAGTAAAATCTTACGTGTTATGTTAGTCTTGGGAACAAAAAATAAAATAAAGTAAGAAAATAAAAGCTTTAAAAAATACATAAAATTTTTAGGTTTTCTAACGAGAGTTGGCTATTGAGAGAGTGAAGAGAACACCAAGGCTACTTAACTCTCCCTATAGCCACCTCAACCCAAAACTTCATCATCGGGCAGTCGAAACTTTCAGCCAACGCCCCGAGAAGACCGTTGCTGCTGCTGCGCACTCGCCTTAGCATGGAGGCGACTCTTTTTCTCCTAATGGCAAAAAAGTCATCGAGTCGCGCTCCCGCGAACATGCCAGATGCACTGCAGTATTTCGGCAGCCGCAACAGCATCCTCAAGATGTTATTATATTGTATGCGTAACGCATTACAGGCCCTTTGTGTAAACCTCACCCACAGGCTGCATGTGTAGAATGTCTGACAGTAAGCTCTAAAGAGCGTCAATTTAACTGATTCGTTACACCGTGCAAACCTGCGGGCGAGCATATTACCTCGAACTGCCATTGCCCTTCTTTCCCTTTCCAAGTCAAGGTCATCATTTAAGTCTTCTGAGAGCATGTGTCCCAGATACTTAAAACGATCGACTACTTTTAGTGGTACCCCGCACAGCATGATCTTAGGTTCCGTAATCGGATTATACTTACGTGCTTTGAAAGCTAGCAGTTCACTTTTCGAAGTGTTGTATTTAAGACCATGCTGCTCGGCATACCCCTCACAGATGTTGATTAGCTTCCTCACCGAGTCAACTGAGGGTCCCAGCAGTGCCATGTCGTCCGCGTAACTTATATTATTAAAACACACCCCGCCTATATGGCAACCGACATGTGCACTGCTGAGCCGCTCAATCAACTCGTTAATATAAATATTGAACAAGATAGGCGATGTCAGCCCTCCCTGTCTCACTCCGCACTGTAGCCTGTACTCGACCGATTCCTCTCCCCCCCATCTCACCCGGTTTACCTGGCTGCTGTACCAATGCTTAAGCAACGCAATGTATTGATTCGGTACTCCCGCCATCACTAGTTTACCCCACAACTTGTCGTACACAACCACGTCAAATGCTTTTGACAAGTCGAGAAAACACGCATAAATGGGCGTGTTTCTGTCCTTGTAATACCTGACAGCTCGCTTAAGGCACAAAATCGCGCATTCTGTTGACAACCCCGGCCTGAAGCCAAATTGAGCGTCCTGAAGTTTGATGTGTTTGCAAAGTTGTCCATTAAGCAAGCTGTCAAGCACTTTAGCAAGTATAGTTGCCAGAGAGATGGGCCTGTAGTTACTCGGGTCTGACAAATCACCGGTCTTGTTTTTAACTATTGGCACCACCACTGTATTCGTGAGTTGCTTAGGCAGGTAGGTGTGACTCAGGCACAAGGTGTAAAACAAGGCCACAATGCGAGGCAAGTGTTTTCCGGCATGCTTGAGGTGCTCGATGCTGAGACCATCGTGCCCCGGCGATTTACCCCTTTGCATACTTTTAACGATTTTCTCCACTTCTTTAGAAGTAAATCTACCCGAGGTCACATTCACGATCGGCTCAGCATCGTCCACCCTCGCCACATTTGTTTTCAAGAGCGGGCTGACATTAAAAGCGTGCCTGAAATTATTAGCTATAATTCTCTGGTCACTTTCGCCACCCACGCTCACAGGGACACCTGCCCTCACATTCCATTTACCAGTATTCTTCCAGAAAGCTTTGAAGTCCTTATTTCTCCTGTTTGTGGCCAAAATGTCGCATTTAATTTGCTCTTGCCTGTCCTGGCACCACTTTAACTTAGACTTAAAAGCTTTCTGCTGTCATGCATATCCTGGTAAACAGGTCCGTGGTTAGGCTTGTTATGCGATATCCACAATAAAAATTTACTCCTAGCATCCCTATGAGCGTCGGCCACGTATTTGTTCCAACCGACTACCTGAACTTTGCCTCCCCTCTTAGCCCGCTCCGCCCTACTCGACTTTCTCGCCGCATCCGTCAAGGTGTTGATAATACTGCTATACATGTTATCTAACACCACTTTTTTTATTACTTTACTTTATTACTTTTACTTCAAAAATGATATTGAGGTTTCTAACATAATTTTTTTCTAAACTGAATAGTTTGCGCGAAAGACACTTCCAAAGTGGTAAAATGTGTGTCCTGTAACTTCTAAAATAAGAGAATGATAAAACTAAAAAAAAATATATATGATGTACATTACCACAGATGTATGAATATATTATATAGTATTCTATGCTCTGAGTACATTACCATGTAAACTTCCACAGAAAATTGGTTTGAACGAGATCTAATAAGTAGTTTTTTTTAATACGTCATAAATCGTAAACCGCAATTTATTTCACGGAACCCTTCATGTGCGAGCCCGACTCGCACTTGGCCGTTTTTTTTTAAATGTATAATAATAATTGCTAACATAGTTTTAAGTTTATTTTGTTACTAACAGTATATGCACTATCACATGGTCTGAAATAAAACTATTGAATTGAATTGAATTAAACGAGGATTTGAAAGACGATAAGGATATTGACCGGGAGAGGAGGGCCTTATCAGTCCGCTGCAACATGCTGGCACGCAGATTTGGTAAGTGTAGCAACGAAGTCAAAGTGACATTGTTCAATGCATTTTGTCAGTGTTTCTACACTTGCCAACTGTGGTCTAAATTTATGCGAAAGTCGTACAGCACCATGAGGGTGCAATATATTCGCACGCTCATGCGGCTGCCGCGCTACTGCAGCGCGTCCAGCATGTTCGCTGAGGCGCGGGTGCCAGATTTCTTCGCCGTAATGAGGGCGAGAGTTGCCGCTTTCTGGGACAGGCTGGGGCGCTCTCAGGACGAGATCCTCAAGGTCATCTACAACGACCTGGAGAGCCCTATTTTCCGATATTGGCTATCTGTGCATGATGAAATATTTAAGAACTTCACTTAGGCGTCAGATAGCTAACAATTGTGCGTGGAATTATAAATCTGGTATCTAAGAAATTTCTCTAACCTTGGTCAACCAATATGGAAAACGCAAATCCGTTGAAGAGAGCAAAAGTGGAAGAAAATAAATGGCTCTTTAACGGTTTAGAAAACGGCCGAAGGGGCACAATCAATTCAATCAAATTAAAATGCCTGACTGGTAGAGAATGCCTCATGGCATTAAGTCCGCCATTTTTACTTTCCGTTGTATAGTGCAATAAAGTTTAATTAAATAAATAAATCAAGAGTTTACAGAGCAGCATTTGATCTTAATTAAATAGCTATGCCGTACAATCATCATTGCAGCGGTTGGTATCTAAGAAATTCTTAGACTTAGCTTAGGGCCTGGAGGCAACATACCAACGGAACTAGTAATGTGCAAAGAACGAAAGTTTCTTCCTACATTACCCAGTTTTGAACGAAGACTATTTTTTCTTTGTACATTACTAGTAATGTAACTCAGTAATGTACGAAGAACAAGGGGATCATTTTTTTGATGTTTTAGTTTAACATTTTAATTTTAATTAAGTATCTTGTCAAACTTGTATTTGTATTTTGGGTCTTTCCCGCTCACGGGACAATGATGTCCCGGACCTTTGGGAGGCGTGCGTGGGGCTAGGTACCTACAAAGTACCAACTGAGCCAACACGTAGAGGCCCTTTTGACAATTTAATGAAATGCAAGGAGTACACCGAGCGGATGCTGTCCCTGCCCGTGTCATGGGACGCACACAGAGACAGCACCCGCTGGGGTGTATAGGGACTATTGCTGGTTGATGGAATCTAAAGAAAACGGGTTATTGGGTGAAAATGATGGACTAGTGGCTGGGCTATTGGGTGAAACATCGGACGCCTGCCTAATAAACTGTCTCATTTTTTATCTCTGGCAGACGGTGACTCGCCAACTGCTAGATGGGCCCCTATTATTAGCGACATTAAAAAATTGCCTAAGGGCAACACCAGTCAGAGAGGCTGGGGGGGTAGAGAGGTGGCACTGGACTTTAAACATATAGCCAACTCGCCACTTAGGTGTCCACATCTACCCTCGAGCAACAGCTCTTGCGACTTTACTCTGGACAGCCAGTTAAGGCAAGCCAGAGGTGGGGGGCCTGTCCAACCAACCACCCGATCGGCTCAGCCTGACCACAGGACACCCCCATGCAGGGGCACTCAGGTACGTAGGGTCGCTACTCCCTAACAGCCCGCCACAAGCTGCCTTACGTTGACTGATTATTATTATTATTATGTCAATCACTCGTTCAAATTGAAAATGCCTCGTAAATCTACTATTGGTAAATGGTTAGAAACGTACCCGGAACTGGTTTATAAAGAACAAGATTCCGTGATACACTGTTCTGTTTGTTATGTTAATTTGAAACAGTTCAAAAAACATAATATCAAAAAACATGTATCAAGTGATTCACATCGTAAGAAAAAAACCGGCCAAGTGCGAGTTGGACTCGCGCACGAAGGGTTCCGAACCATTATCTATAAAAACGGCAAAAAAATCACGTTTGTTGTATGGGAGCTCCCCTTAAAAAAATATTTTGTTTTCAGTATTTGTTGTTATAGCGGCAACAGAAATACATAATCTGTGAAAACTTCAACTCTCTAGCTGTCACGTTTCTTGAGATACAGTCTGGTGACAGACAGACGGACGGTCGGACGTACAGCGAAGTCTTAGTAATAGGGTGCCTCTTTGAGTACGGAAACCTAAAAACGTGTACCTGGTAACAAAGAAGAATTTTACTGAACTGAACTGATTAAATGTAAAATTGTTAACTTATAATTTTTCATTGATTTCATTGCAAATCTCTATTTAACATTTTCAGAAAGTCAAAAGTTATCTAAAAGAGATCGGTCTTTAGCGATAAGACCGCCTGTTGTTTACCTCTACTTTTAATCTTCTTTGATATGTTGTGTTGTGCTCTATAATGTATCGACAAAATATTTGTATCAGAAGTCGATAAACGAGAAGTCCCCATGACAGCTCAAAAATGTTACGAGAATTCCGATGACTGGACTAACTAGTAAATAAATTAAATCTATCAAGTATCACGATCACTCGTACAATAATAATTGACTATAGAACGCGTAGTTTAGACAAAAGGATCCAACCCACAAGACATCACCATTGAAATGTATGACTTTTGTTTTAGGTAGAAGGTTCAATTTTAAATGTTACGTATCCGGTGGGTTTGAGCCTTTTCGCTACACTACGTCATATATGGAAGCTATGCAATTCATAACTTGTCTCGATTACCCTCACGAATGTATCCCCAGTATAGTTTGACCCCGAGGTTGGTAACAACTATGCCTAGTCGGAGATCAAAATAATATTATTTTATCTGAAGAGTGGCCGGTTAGCTTCGTGAATAGCCACAAATAAACACACTACACGTCTGTCTCGGAGGGCTATTCAGCCGGTACTGAGATATATTCCCGCGCGACGGTAAATTTATACTAGTTTTGAATAATTATTTATAAATATAAATTTTGACAAAAGTTATATTTTTTGGACTGGATCTTGTTGGTACAAGCATGAACTTTAATGTTGTGTAAGATTCAATACAAACATAATTCAACAATAATGAGAAAATCCTTGAGTTTTCAGTACGATTTTGTTGACAAATATGGTGTAATTGAGAACAGTTTACATATATATACGTGCAGAATAAGGAAAATTCGAGGCGGCTAGGCGCAATGGCAACATATTACGCTAGTGAAAATAGAAAAAAACAAGTAGGTTCTCATATAACATCATGGAGTATTAGGGGCTCAAACTTATGACTCTGCGCTCTCTTCAGAAAACTACTGTCGGTAATCGGGTATTTTCGGTTAAAGTATTCAGTTCTTCGTAAATTGGAGGCGGCTAGGACCAATATGAGGAGTTTACCTATGCAAATAAGTAATCAGGATCTAGAAAAAGCTCTCCGTTTCTTAGAATTACAACGTCAAAAATCCGTCATTCTCGCTTATTCCTGACCAAAAAACGAGCGCCCTCTTAATAAGAACTTAAAACCTTTCCCCCACCCATCGTTGACCCCGCGCGAAGCATGAACTTGCAGTAGGGTCAAAATCAAGGTGCAAATAGTAAGACTGTGACGTTACTGACCTCAGGTACAACCGGGTCGCCCTCATGTCCTAGCGTCTGCCAAAAAGATTTCGGTTCCTTGCCCGGCATCTCCGCTATCAACTCTGCTTTGTTCTTCCTCTCTTCTTTGTTTATCTTCTCCGCGAACAGACGGGCCTTGGACTTTAGCGTGTTCTTCGCTTTTTTACCATACCTGAGCAGAAATTAAGCTTAGTTAAGAACCATGGTAGTCATACTAGTCATAATAACTTATTAACCCACTCAAGGTTCAGGACTATCAGGGCTCTGATATGAGTCATGCCTCCATGACGGGTTCCGCTACAAAGCGCATACGGAGCGTTGCTAGGATTCGAATGGGCTAAGCAGATAATAATATCTTAGATAGTCATAGAAAAAAATTGCTATATAAAGAATCTAGTTAAAACTGATTTGACCACACAATGCTTCTTCTATCATCATTATCATATCCGCCGAAAGACGTCCATTGCTGGACATAGGCCTCCCCCAAAGAGTGCCAAAATGACCG
Source organism: Epinotia brunnichana (assembly GCA_963854355.1). NCBI lineage: Eukaryota > Metazoa > Arthropoda > Insecta > Lepidoptera > Tortricidae > Epinotia > Epinotia brunnichana. The sequence continues at coordinate 22,669,668 of OY977946.1, read as the reverse complement.
GTCCTGCGCCACCCGCATCCAGCGGACTCCCGCGACCTTTACCAGGTCATCAGTCCACCTTGTTGGCCTACCCACGCCACGCCTTCCGGTACGTGGTCGCCACTCGAGAACCTTTCCGCCCCAACGGCTATCGGTTCTACGTGCAATGTGCCCCGCCCACTGCCACTTAAGTTTAGCGATTCGGAGGGCTATATCGGTTACCTTGGTTCTGTTGCGGATAGCCTCATTTCTGATGCGATCACGCAGAGAAACTCCCAACATAGCCCTCTTCATTGCCCTTTGGGTGACTTTGTCATCACTGGCAACACACACTGGTCAATGACTCTCGTCTTGAGACACTGCGGAATATTGGACGAAAAGATGTGCAGTAGCTTCCCGAACGCTGCCCAGCCGAGTCGGATTCGACGATTGACCTCTTTCTCGAAGTTGGACCTACCTAACTGGACAGTCTGTCCTAGGTATACATAATCGTCTACAACTTCGAGCGTAAAGTGTCCGATTGTAATGGGATTTGGTATTGGTACAGTCGCCATCACATACATCGGAGCAAACAAGCACGTCACAAACATCGGAACACACCTCTATTTTCAAGGGATTAGGGTGCATGTGCCGATATTTTTGAACACTTATAGTGTAACTATGTATGTGATGGCGACTGTACTACAGGGACATTTGACATGATCTTCGTCTTATCCATGTTCATTCTTAGACCAACTCGCTCGGAAGCTTTACTGAGGTCATCGAGCATCGTACTTAAGTCCTTCATGGTCTCAGCCAAGACTACTATATCGTCCGCAAACCGAAGGTGAGTGATGTACTCGCCGTTGATGTTGATGCCTAGCCTTCTCCAGTCCAGAGTCTTCTCCGTTTGCATCCTCCGCTACCCAGGTTTTAGTTTTAAAATCTATCGTAATGCTTTCTAATTTCATAAATTTATAGGTCTCGGGTATGCATTTTCTGGGCATGGTCTTCAACTTTTGCGCACATGTTGCTGTAATATCGAGTCTTATTCTCTCTACACCGGAGTTATACTTATATTGAGAGTACCTTGTATCTTTCACGATCATCATCACAAGAGAGCAGCTATCCCAGCTAGCTGATATCATGTGATGCATGCATTACGTTGAAAATGTACTGTAACGTCGCGTAAAATATAACGGTTAGCCGTATCATACCTAGTAGGCCATAAGTTTGCAATTTGTATAGTTCCCTCATAGACATTCACCGCACACAGCCGCCACGCCGTTGAAATATGTTACTTCGTGCGATAGAAAATATTTTTTTCATACCAATTTTACTTAAGACTTGCTTTTTAAGTGATACTTTTTAGGGTTCCGTAGCCAAATGGCAAAGAACGGAACCCTTATAGATTCGTCATGTCCGTCTGTCTGTCCGTCCGTATGTCACAGCCATTTTTTTCCGAAACCATAAGAGCTATACTGTTGAAACTTGGTATGTAGATGTATTTTGTGAACCGCATTAAGATTTTTACACGAAAATCGAAAAAAAACATTAAGTTTTAGGGGTCCCCCCCATACACAAAACTGAAACTCAAAAAAATTTTTTTCATCAAACCCATACGTGTGGGGTATCATAGATCTTCAAAAATGATATTGAGGTTCCTAACATCATTTTTTTCTAAACTGAATAGTTTGCGCGAGAGACACTTCCAAAGTGATAAAATGTGTGTCCCCCCCCTGTAACTTCTAAAATAAGAGAATGATAAAACTCAAAAAAAAATATGATGTACATTACCATGCAAACTTCCACCGAAAATTGGTTTGAACGAGATCTGGTAAGTAGTTTTTTTTTAATACGTCATAAATCGTAAACTGCAATTTACTTAACGGAACCCTTCATGTGCGAGTCCGACTCGCACTTGGCCGCTTTTTATAATAACAGAAAAATGGGCTATGTTACGGTATTTCTATTATACAAAAAAACGCTATCGTGCGATCGTGATAGACAAAACAAAATTTTTTTTTCGTTAATTTTCAAATATTGCGATTTTTTCTGTTTTTTTGTATGGAAAGGTAAAAAGTTAATCCACAAATGAAAGCGCCATCCCTGAATTATACGAAAATGATACCAAACTTGACCTAGTAGCTATAATTAGGCAGAAATATAGCTGAGACCGGACCTCGGGAGACGTTCCTTCCCCCCCCTCTTTTTGGGTACTAGCCAGGGGTTGATCTCGTGGCTAGGACGCTAAATCAGCTTAGTTTGACTCATGGAACAATCGTGCCAAGCGGCGTCGCCTGAGACAAAAGTGCATACTCACTGCCACTATTTCCCCTACTATTTTGGCCAAATATGAATCTGCGACCCTTTTTCTTCCGTTTGCAATAAACAGAACCCCAATATTTTGGTAAAGGTCACGATCAGAACAAAGAAAAACTAGCCCCCTTATTGATACACCTTAGAGAAACAAACGTCAACGTCACAGACAGTGAAAGTTGTCTTTAACAAACGAATTTTAACGGCATTTTACTTTAAACACGTTTGATGATGATGATGACGTTTGATGAACGTTTACGAATAAAGGGATAAGGTCTATACGTAAGTATAATCCGACTACGGAGCCTAAGATCATGCTGTGCGGGGTACCACTAAAAGTAGTCGATCGTTTTAAGTATCTAAGACACATGCTCTCAGAAGACTTAAATGATGACCTTGACTTGGAAAGGGAAAGAAGGGCAATGGCAGTTCGAGATAATATGCTCGCCCGCAGGTTTGCACGGTCTAACGAATCAGTTAAATTGACGCTCTTTAGAGCTTACTGTCAGACATTCTACACATGCAGCCTGTGGGTGAGGTTTACACAAAGGGCCTGCAATGTGTTACGCATACAATATAATAACATCTTGAGGATGCTGTTGCGGCTGCCGAAATACTGCAGTGCATCTGGCATGTTCGCGGGAGCGCGACTCGATGACTTTTTTGCCATTAGGAGAAAAAGAGTCGCCTCCATGCTAAGGAGAGTGCGCAGCAGCAGCAACGGTCTTCTCGGGGCGTTGGCTGAAAGACTCGACTGCCCGATGATGAAATTTTGGGTTGAGGTGGCTATAGGGAGAGTTAAGTAGCCTTGGTGTTCTCTTCACTCTCTCAATAGCCAACTCTTTGGAAAACTTCAGAATTTTATATATTTTTTAAAACTTTTATTTTAAACATAACACGTAAGATTTTACTAACAAAACTATGGATCTGTATGGTCTGAAATAAATGTTTTTTATTTTATTTATTTATTTTATACTATACTAGTCACAAAATCAATTAGTTTTTGGGTTGTTAAATAAACAAGATTGTCACCAGTTACCACAAGTATATGACGAGGCCGGTGTCGAGTATGAACACGTGGCGCGGGTCGAGCGAGGCGACGGACACGGCCACCGGGACCAGGTGCACGCCGCTGCCATGCGCGTGCACGCGGTACAGCCGGGTCACGTAGCGCTGGCGACGAGAGAACCAGAATATTAGGAGGATAGACCAACTGGTGGGAATGGGGGAATAGACGGGCGGCGCGGGCAGTATAGCGAGGAACTCCTCGGACTCGTCTCCCTGCTCGTGCCGCTGCGTGCGCTTGGCACCGAGCAGGTTGCGCAGGTTCACCGCGTGCTTACTCCCTACGGAGCGAGACAACTCACGGGCTCGTCGACGGTGAAGAAGCCGGAGGCGGTGTGCGCGCCCTGGATGTAGACGGGCGGCGCGGGCAGTATAGCTAGGAACTCCTCGGACTCGTCTCCCTGCTCGTGCCGCTGCGTGCGCTTGGCACCGAGCAGGTTGCGCAGGTTCACCGCGTGCTTACTCCCTACGGAGCGAGACAACTCACGGGCTCGTCGACGGTGAAGAAGCCGGAGGCGGTGTGCGCGCCCTGGATGTAGACGGGCGGCGCGGGCAGTATAGCTAGGAACTCCTCGGACTCGTCTCCCTGCTCGTGCCGCTGCGTGCGCTTGGCACCGAGCAGGTTGCGCAGGTTCACCGCGTGCTTACTCCCTACGGAGCGAGACAACTCACGGGCTCGTCGACGGTGAAGAAGCCGGAGGCGGTGTGCGCGCCCTGGATGTAGACGGGCGGCGCGGGCAGTATAGCTAGGAACTCCTCGGACTCGTCTCCCTGCTCGTGCCGCTGCGTGCGCTTGGCACCGAGCAGGTTGCGCAGGTTCACCGCGTGCTTACTCCCTACGGAGCGAGACAACTCACGGGCTCGTCGACGGTGAAGAAGCCGGAGGCGGTGTGCGCGCCCTGGATGTAGACGGGCGGCGCGGGCAGTATAGCTAGGAACTCCTCGGACTCGTCTCCTTGCTCGTGCCGCTGCGTGCGCTTGGCGCCGAGCAGGTTTCGTAGGTTCACCGCGTGCATGGCAGCGCACGCACCCTTGTCCAGCTGGAAAAAAAAGCAAGACTAAAAATCACCGCGAATGGCTAGCCCAATTGAAAAAATCCAGATGAGCAAAAGAGTCCTCCTAGTCCTTCTACCACTAGCCGAATCTACTTTTAATGTCGCAACTTTGGACCTCTCTAGTTCTTAAACGGGCAAATTAATCAAAAAATTGCATATCATAATCATAAAATATGCGTGTTTCAATGTATTCTTAAAAGTTCTTATCAAAAATGAAAAAAAATTAAAGTATTTATATTTTATCAAAAAACAAACTTAGTCCTAAAATCGGGCCTTTTTTGCTATACCTCAACCTCGGTGGTTGTACGGTGGATTGAATGGTAGGTGTGCGCGGTTGATGGACAGTTGGTGTGCTGTTGATGGTCGGTGGGTGTGCGGTTGATGGATGGTGGGTGTCTGGTGGATAGACGGTTGGAGTACGGTGGGAGTACGGTTGATGAACGGTGGGTGTGCGGTTGATGGTCGGTGGGTGTGCGGTGGATGGACGGTGGGTGTGTGGTTGATGTACGGTGGGTGTGCGGTTGATGGTCGGTGGGTATGCGGTGGATGGACGGTGGGTGTGCGGTTGATGGATGGTGGATGTCTGGTGGATAGACGGTTGGAGTACGGTGGGAGTACGGTTGATGAACGGTGGGTGTGCGGTTGATGGTCGGTGGGTGTGCGGTGGATGGACGGTGGGTGTGCGGTTGATGTACGGTGGGTGTGCGGTTGATGGTCGGTGGGTATGCGGTGGATGGACGGTGGGTGTGCGGTTGATGTACGGTGGGTATGCGGTGGATGGTCGGTGGGTGTGCGGTTGATGTACGGTGGGTGTGCGGTTGATGGTCGGTGGGTATGCGGTGGATGGACGGTGGGTGTGCGGTTGATGGTCGGTGGGTATGCGGTGGATGGACGGTGGGTGTGCGGTTGATGTACGGTGGGTATGCGGTGGATGGACGGTGGGTGTGCGGTTGATGGTCGGTGGGTGTGCGGTGGATGGACGGTGGGTGTGCGGTTGATGTACGGTGGGTATGCGGTGGATGGTCGGTGGGTATGCGGTGGATGGACGGTGGGTGTGCGGTTGATGTACGGCGGGTATGCGGTGGATGGACGGTGGGTGTGCGGTTGATGGTCGGTGGGTATGCGGTGGGTGTGCGGTTGATGGTCGGTGGGTATGCGGTGGATGGTAGGTGGGTATGCGGTGGATGGACGGTGGGTGTGCGGTTGATGGTCGGTGGGTATGCGGTGGGTGTGCAATTGATGGTGGGTGGGTATGCGGTGGATGGTAGGTGGGTATGCGGTGGATGGACGGTGGGTGTGCGGTTGATGGACGGTGGGTATGCGGTGGATGGACGGTGGGTGTGCGGTTGATGTACGGTGGGTGGACGATTGGTGTGCGTAGGGAGTACGGTGGATGGACGGTGAGTGTACGGTGGATGAACGGTAAGTGTGCGGTTGATGGTCGGTGGGTGAACGGTGGATGGACGGTTGGTGTGCGGTGGGAGTACGGTTAATGGACGGTGGGAGTAGGGGGGTTTGTGTGTTGAATTAATAAATATTTTATTAGATTCAGAAAGAAACTCTTTCTTATTTTGCACATTCATCAATGGTTTTTGAGTAAATTTTAACGAGCTCTACAACGACGGGTTAATTTAGAAGTTCCTACGGCCATTTTTCATCGTCAGATCAGCTTGATACCAACGGTGCTGGCTGAAAATCAGCACTGTAGGTGTCTGACTGACACCTCAGCATAATGCTGAGCCAGTGTCCGGTTCACTGCCGCAGAGACACACTTGTTACATGTTTTTTACTGTTATTATTATTTTTTGTTTAATATGTGTGTCCTGTGTGTTAGTGAATAAACGTATCTTTCTTTCTTCTTTCTTTCTATTGGATTGTCATCTGGGTTAAATAAGTATACAATAAATTGGGCTCAACTCAAACAAGTTGGTCAAACTTGATTAAGATTTAGTCTACAAATTATGACACGTGAAGTTAAATAAAATCATGTAAAAGAAGCACTCTTCCAAAACTTAGAACAAAACAGTTGGCATGCGGTTGGTATAACATAACTGTGACTTAAGAGTCCGTACACAACCGTTTGCTGAATTCGCTAAACTTTATGAGGTCATATCTTAATAAATATCCATTTTCCTACAGATTTTATTGCGTAATATGAAAGATCATTTCAATTCAAGTTGAAAAAGTGAAAAAATTGTTTACATTTAGGTCTCAATTTATCATATTTTGGCTCAGCCTAAAAGCTGTTTTCTCAATTTTCGCTCGGAGACTTGTAAAAGGACTTAGATTTGAAGAACTATTTGATTTCAAATCGACATGAAACAATTAAATCTATATCGGGTTGATAGTCTTCTTAGGAATAAGTGGAAAACATTTTATAAGTTACATATTAAATTGTTGAGTAAAACCGTATTTCTATCCAACAACTTTTTTGTAAAAACACACGAAGAATCGCCAGTATTTTAGGCCATTTAGCACATTATTTCAAAAATATGAATTCATAATAAGAAACTCCAGTTCAAGGGCTATTCGTAAATGTAAAAATATATTTATAAGTAGAAGTAAATTTTGGCATAAAAATTTTTCAAATCACCCTAAAATTCGTAATAAAACACCGTGCACGGCGCTCGAATCGGCAGTCGCCGCCAAGCGGTTCCAGGGAACGGTCACGTCGCTCGTCGATTTCAAGCAAGTCGATCACGTAACGCATTGTACGAACCAAAGACTACAATATACATACTGAGATAGACAGGCAACTCGACCAAATTGAGAAGGCATTTAATGCTTGCGTATACAGGCGCCATCTCTTCTGCGGTAGTTACAACTTTTCTTTGAATGTACAAAACATACAAAAAGTGCGTCGGTCCTAGGGATCGAACCCCGGATCATCGACTCCAAATACCACCGTCTGTACCCCTAGGCTACTGATGCCTTGTGACAATACGGCGAATTTTGAAATACCTTGACAGCCTAGCCTAGCAATCGCTAGAGCTTCAGAGAGTTCGCCAGCTATCAAGAAGGTGGCACTGTTTTCAATAAGAAACTGGATTTGCATTAAGTTCTAAGTTCGCATAGCATGGTACGAACGTCGGGTAGGTCTAAATGTCACTTTTTATATGGAAAATTGACAGTTCAATTGTACTGACGCACGTTCGGAACGTTACGTGATTACCCCTCTGGTCACGTGGCTTCGGGCGTTTGGGTTAGCGGGAATTATAGCGCGACGAGGCAGTCTTGATCAATCGGTATACCTAATGTTTTTTGTTACTTTTGACTTATTAACGGCCTCCGTAGCCCAGTGGGTAGTGACTCTGCCTACGAAGCTGGAGGTCCCGGGTGCGAATCCCGGTCAGGGCATTTATTTGTGTATTTATCACGAATATTTGTTCCTGAGTTATGGATGTTATATAGGTATGTATATAAGTATCTATATGTATGTATCTATTATATATATCATCGCCTAGTACCCACAATACAAGCCTTACTGAGCTTACCGTGGGCCTAGGTTGATTTGTGTAAGATTGTCCCGTAATATTTATTTATTTATTTATTATATGAAATTCTATTACTAATGCATTTGTACTACTAATGGAAATATTTTCATTGTACTACTAACATTTTTAACCTATGTTCCATAGAAGGAGGTTCTTAATTAGTATTCATGTTTTATCTATACAGCCTGTATGTTTAATATTACCTCAAATTGTAACCATACTATGAACCGATATTGTAAGAAAATTGTAAGTTAATCTTAACTACCTAAGAGTAATTAATTTTTGTAAATTTATCGTCGAGCATATAGCGCGTGTTGTTAGGGGATTCCGTCGAACAAATACTTCACTTTCGGATACCGGCTCCATATTTAAGTATGTTGTTAGGCATGTCCCCTGGATTCCAAAACTGACGCGAGACAATCTCTAAGGAGTTTGTCTCCCCTATAATGACGTCATCAAAAACGCCGCGGCCGCGCTTGGAAAAGTTTAAATTACACCCGAACCATGCAATGTACATAAACATGTGGGGACCAAATGAAAGCTGAATAAATTGTCAATAGTTCATTGATACATTATATTTCAACATATATGCTAGTTTAAGTACTATTAGCAAAAGTATTCAAAAATCAAAGAAAAATCAAAGGACTTTCAGAGTTTGCGGCAAAACTAGAAAAGATACACGAATATAATGTACAAAACAAATGATATCTAGTATTTTAGCTTTCCATTTTAGTTTTTTATTTAAAGACAAGAGCAAAATTGAGAAACTTGTGCTCAAAAAACCAACAACGCAACGCGAGTTTTCCCTACATGATTAATTTTATCGAAATTACTATTTTCCAGAAACCAGCACGAACTTTTAGTATACTGTTTGACATGTTATGTGCACTGCAAAACTGCAGAGAGACAGTCTCTAAAGTGTCTAGTTCATCCGTAATGACATTAATCTTCATTGCTGCGGAGGCTTTTTGAAAAGTGGGAATTGTACCTGAAACATGTAATAAATATAAACGTTTGTTATATCATATAAAAGCTAAACAAATATGCTATAATTCTTTCCACCATTGTGATTCTATATATCCATAAATTTAAGAGATATTTGCAAAATTGTAGAGAAGAAAAGTGAAAAACCTGCTAACATTCGATTTTCGGGAATTTAAATTGCTCTGAAACGTATCATTATATCGAATTACAATGCTAAAACGAGTATATTGTATTATCTTTCATATAATATCACATTTGCTTTCAGGAAGTACATAGTTTGGGTTTAATTTAGACTTTTCTAAAAGCGGAAGCTGGGGGCTTTTCACTTTTCATGTCTAATATTTTGCATATACCTCTTCAATTTAAGGATGTATGGAACCCTAATGTAGGCAATAATTATAGCATATTTGCTTAAATTTTACATGATATAACACACGTTTATATCTATTACATTATTACATGGTTCAGGTAAAAATCTCACTTTTGAAAAAAAGCCTCCGCGGCAATGAAGATTATGTCATTAGTAATGACCTAGACACTTTAGAAACTGTTTCTTTTCAGTTTTGCGGTGCATAAATAACATGTCTAACAATATACCTACTAAAAGTTCGTGCTGGTTTCTGGAAAATAGTAATTTCGATAAAATTTTAACTTGTAGGGAAAACTCGCTTTGCGTTGTTGGTTTTTTGAGCACAATTACTGAGATTATCCGCGGACGGACGGACAGACAAAGCGAAACTATAAGGGTTCCTAGTCGACTACGGAACCCAAAAAAAGGAGAGCCAAGTTCAATACAAAAATTATGCTTGCGCAAAAAGAATGGAGATCTAAATGAGTGCCAAGTTCTATGCAAAATCCAAATATGTATTTACAGGAACAAAACAACATTATGAACTAGTATTACTCTATGTCTTTGCTTTATTGGATACCTATAACAATTGCTGTTATTTAGAAATGTGAGATCTTAAAGTAGGTTAGATTCGAACCCAGAACCACCAGCTTCGTAGAAGAGTCACTACCAATACCAACTAGGCTAAATCGGTCGTCAAACAAGTAAGTACCTAAATGAATTCTGAATTTGTAGTTATTACATAAATACATTACAATGAACGATACTCTTCTAAGTTACCTGATATTTTATTTGAATACATAGTACATACAAATATTAAGAAACGAAAAAGTCTGATAAAACGGTTAAAGTATCAATACTACTCTACGCCGACCTAGCCGCCTCGCTCGACCCCCACTACAACACCTGCGCTGGCGCGCTCGGGACGGTTAATAATACCTACAATCGAACTTTTTCCGGCCCGGTACGGACTCTTAAACAAAATTCACGTACAGTCAAGTGTAAAAATATGGGTGCATACAACTTACTCATAAATATGTCCCATCACTCTTATGTCAGCGAATTAAGGTTTTGGTACATATTTATGATAAGATTAAAACGATACATATTTTTACACTTGACTGTACATACATAACGGGGCAAAAAGGTTAACACCGCTTATGATTACAAACGGTATGGTGCAGCCCACCCTTTCTGGTGACCGAGCTCTGCTCGGGTGAAAATAAGTTTACTATATATTTTTTTATTACATTTTTTCATTGGTCTTAAAAAACTCGCCTTGGAATTTAAAATTATTAAATATAAACCCCCGACTATAAAGGAAACAACTAATACAAAAAGCCTAAATATGTATCGATTTAATCTTAACATAAATATGTACCGACCCTGTTTCTTGGCTAAAGGGACATAATAAGAATAAAGTGATCCAGCCAAAATAATAAAAAGTTTCCTTACCGTGGCTTTCGATCCGATCCAAAAGTGTATATCCCAAGAGAGCTGCCCTTGTTCCTCCAACGACGTCTTCAGAATGATGTAGCACTCGCCTTCGAAGAACTTGCCTTGCGCCACCTACAACCAAACAATAGATGTTGTCATACAGTTGACATAATTACTATACGCAACGTGTTACGTTCTCCAATGTTTATAGTGGTGGAAGAAAACATTCAAATAATCGGATGAATTTGACTGTTGCGTCATTAAAGCGGATTTGTCGGAACAGCTCATGATTCTGTGCAAATATAATAACCTAATGTGCACCCTAAAATTTTGTGCCTACTAAAAATTCCACCGAGTTACGAAAATCCCATACGAGTTTTTCACTAAATGGAATAAAATTGTAGGACACTAAGAAATTACGCAATTATTGTATAGAATCAAGAGCTCTTCCTACCTATCCACATTTATCAAATTCTGACGAAAAATAAAAATCGGCCCATTTGTCAATAATATTTCATGTGCAACTAGTAGATCAATAATAAACAGCACCCTGCGCGGGAGTAGCAACATAAATAAATAATAAATATTTGCGGACAATCTTACACAAATCAACCTAGTCCCAAACTAAGCAAAGCTTGTACTATGGGTACTAGACGACGATATACATACTTATATAGAGAAATAAATACTTAAATACATAGAAAACATCCATGACTCAGGAACAAATATTCGTGCTCATCACACAAATAAATGCCCTTACCGGGATTCGAACCCAGGACCTCTTGCTTCGTAGGCAGGGTCACTACCAACTAGGCTAAGGCGGTTGTTTCTCTTATTTGTATTAATATCTCTTTTTTGTATTAATTACTAAGGAACTATCATTAGATTAAGTAAATACTAATAATGTTTGGGGACCTAATGTTGTCTTTAAATAAAAATAAATAATAATAATAAAGGAAAAACGGGGAAAGTGCCTTTTAATTTTTACATGTAGGTTACGTACCTCTTCAACAGGCGCGGGTATGAAGTTCTCGATCTCCCAGACCTGCAGGCCGGGCGTCTGGCCCGTGTCCTCGTCGAAGAACTCCGAGTAGTCCAGCGGGGGCTTCTCTAGGCTCTCGTCCCAGCGTTTAGGCCTGAAAACTCACACAAATGAACACTCGGCCAGGCACAGATAGGTAGGTTTTCCTATAAAATACGGAATATCAGTATGGGGTAACTGCACAGATGTAAGCAAAGCTTTTATCATCCAAAAAAAAAAGTGTCAGAGCGGTTTGTGGTGCTGGACCAAGAGATTCTTGTCGGCCTCTGTTTAACACGTTCCCTGTCCGGGTGCCCCCAATGTGGGGCTACGAACCTTTTTTTCAGGAGTCCGTGTCCCCACTATGGGTCCACGGGTTGTTCACGGCTCCGAACTACAACTGTCACTTGGACTTGTGACATTGACGGACAATTTTGTATGGGGACAGGGAACGTGTTAAAAGACTTGACTGCTCACTTTGGTTGGTTTGTATGTATTGGAGTTAGCGGGTCTAGTTAGAAAATTTCCTCATTACTTTAAAAAACGACAGAATAACACTAAATTACGACCAAGGGACATGTCCAAGCTGCTGATGCCACCATGTAGGACAGCATTATTCAGGAAAAAAATGTTATATTATGAGTATTCAAGTCTACAATACGATACCATATGAAATAAGATTATTACCTGACAAAATGTTATAAATAAAATTAAAGAAATGGTTAAGAGACAAATGTTTTTACACTCAGTGTGAATTCGTAAATTGTAAAGCATAGACTTATATACCTATTGTGTATATTTAGGTGATTTGATTAGATATTATAATAAACATTGACATTTTATTACAAAAAAATAGTTACATTACTTATTGACATCAACTACAATGTAATAACTTTTGCATGCCATATTAGCTAAACATAGTGATACCTACTTAATTAATTAATTATACCTATACACCAACTGTAACAACCATGTTTATGCAAATAAATCATTTCATTTCATTTATACTATTTGAGAACGTTACGGTAGAAGCATTAAAAGTAAAAATTTGATCCTGTCTTCTAACCCATTGAGGATCTACCATCCTGCCCAACTTGGCGTACACCCGGTTGCCTCCTCCGGATGATTCCGGGATCCACTAGGAGCCGTTGAGCGGTTAAGGAACCGTAGGTTCATGGTCTTCTCTCCCTCTCACTGAGCATAAATGTGAGCGAGATGGAAGTGCGTGTTCGGAAGCCCGGATTCATGTTTTTTAATTGTATTTTTTTTGTACGTTTAAATAAAAACACACCATTATCTATAAAAATATTTATTTTATTCTGTTTTAAGTATTTGTTGTTATAGCGGCAGCAGAAATACATCATCTGTGAAAATTTCAACTGGAACTATCACGGTATCAGTGAGATACAGCCTAGTGACAGACAGACAGACAGACGGACAGCGGAGTCTTAGTTATAGGGTCCCGTTTTACTGTTTGAGTACGGAACCCTAAAAAGTAATCACGAAGTTCCCTCAAACATGATATTGCCGATTTTTAGAAACAATTTTAATATGTTTAGCTTTTGTGCACAATTTGTTACGCATGTTTTAAGTGTATTTTATTTAGACCTGTGTTCGTGATTCAATCGAGCGCAAATTGCTTAATTATGTTTCTTAAGGTAAAACATGCGAAACGTTCACATGGGCTCCGCTCGTCCGCGCGGACGGGCGGTGAAAATTTGTATGGCACCACGCGAGTACGTGCAGTGTGTTATCCTCCTAAAAGTGAATCAATTGTTCGGTCGTAAGACACTGTGTATTCTGCCTGTCCTAATCTACGGTGCCCAAACATGGTCACTCACTGAGGCACAAAAGACCAGATTGAAGGTTTGCCAACGAGCTATGGAGCGTAGCATGCTGGGAGTCAAACGGATCGATCGGGTCCGAAACTCTACGCTACGCTCAAAAACTTGCATTGCTGACGTTGGCGCCAAGACCGCCAAGCTGAAATGGGAATGGGCGGGCCACGTTTGCCGCATGCACCCGCAGAGGTGGGCTAAATTAGCTACGGAGTGGGTGCCGCATGGTGGGAGGCGACGGCGTGGCAGGCCGAGAAGGAGATGGCGGGACGACCTGGACGTGTTTCGCAGCGATTGGCCGGAGATTTCTCGGAATCGGGACGAGTGGAAGTCAGGAGGGGAGGCCTTTGCCCAGCAATGGGACACGATAAGCTTCAAAAAAAAAAAAAAAAAGTCACTCGGGGGTAGTGAGTGTCCGCGTAGGCTCGCCCTTCGGGCCTTCGGGCTCGCGTAGTGAGCGCGCTCTGAAGGGACGTTTCGAAACGTTCAGAAGCGGAGCTCGGCCTTCAACAGCGCAAAATTTGTGGGGGGGGGGGGGGGCTCACCTGGACACTCGGGGTGGGGCTCCGGGCCTACAAAATCCTCACCGTTTGGCCGCAAAAAAAACCCGAAAATATTTGCCGTACACTTTTTTTTAAAAGCTACAATTTTTTTTGTTTTTGGATTCTCGAGACCCTTAGAATCCCGCAAAATTTCAGGTCTCTAGGACCATTTAAAAAAAAAATGTTTTTTTCCGCCATCAAAAACTGCACGCGGTTCTCCATGACATTTGGTCGAGCAACCCTGACCTATCTGTCACCGCTCAGCCAGGGCGTTGACCAACTTTTTGTCTGGAGCCAAATCTTCAGCCATGTCAGATTTTTCTGGGGGTCACCTCGCCGGCCTCTGTACAACCCCATCCATATTTCACCCCCACCATATCTCCTTCCCAGAGATCAATACTATCAGGAGAAATGTATCGAAGTGCAGCTTTATATCTCACTTGAGCTCGCTGTTGGGCGGCGGCTCGCTGTTGGCCTGCGTGTTGGCCTGCTCCTGCATGCCGCGCAGGATCATGGCGGACTCTCGCTCGCCGCCCGTCGCCTCCGTGCGCCCGCGCCGCAGCCGCAGCTTGCGGACGACCGGGTCTGACTTATGAGAGAAGGCATGGGGTCTCACTTGAGCTCGCTGTTGGGCGGCGGCTCGCTGTTGGCCTGCGTGTTGGCCTGCTCCTGCATGCCGCGCAGGATCATGGCGGACTCTCGCTCGCCGCCCGTCGCCTCCGTGCGCCCGCGCCGCAGCCGCAGCTTGCGGACGACCGGGTCTGACTTATGAGAGAAGGCATGGGGTCTCACTTGAGCTCGCTGTTGGGCGGCGGCTCGCTGTTGGCCTGCGTGTTGGCCTGCTCCTGCATGCCGCGCAGGATCATGGCGGACTCTCGCTCGCCGCCCGTCGCCTCCGTGCGCCCGCGCCGCAGCCGCAGCTTACGGACGACCGGGTCTGACTTATGAGAGAAGGCATGGGGTCTCACTTGAGCTCGCTGTTGGGCGGCGGCTCGCTGTTGGCCTGCGTGTTGGCCTGCTCCTGCATGCCGCGCAGGATCATGGCGGACTCTCGCTCGCCGCCCGTCGCCTCCGTGCGCCCGCGCCGCAGCCGCAGCTTGCGGACGACCGGGTCTGACTTATGAGAGAAGGCATGGGGTCTCACTTGAGCTCGCTGTTGGGCGGCGGCTCGCTGTTGGCCTGCGTGTTGGCCTGCTCCTGCATGCCGCGCAGGATCATGGCGGACTCTCGCTCGCCGCCCGTCGCCTCCGTGCGCCCGCGCCGCAGCCGCAGCTTGCGGACGATCGGGTCTGACTTATGAGAGAAGGCATGGGGTCTCACTTGAGCTCCGCTGTTGGGCGGCGGCTCGCTGTTGGCCTGCGTGTTGGCCTGCTCCTGCATGCCGCGCAGGATCATGGCGGACTCTCGCTCGCCGCCCGTCGCCTCCGTGCGCCCGCGCCGCAGCCGCAGCTTGCGGACGACCGGGTCTGACTTATGAGAGAAGGCATGGGGTCTCACTTGAGCTCGCTGTTGGGCGGCGGCTCGCTGTTGGCCTGCGTGTTGGCCTGCTCCTGCATGCCGCGCAGGATCATGGCGGACTCTCGCTCGCCGCCCGTCGCCTCCGTGCGCCCGCGCCGCAGCCGCAGTTTGCGGGCGATCGGGTCTGATTTTACACCTGCAACACATTACACTTATAACCTCTAGCAGCCTATCGTACTTAAAAGGAAAAAATACAACGAAATTTCAGTCAACTATGATAGGAACACCAAGAGAGTTTTTGGTTTATAATCGAAGGAAACAAAAAATGCATTTCTGTTCCAATATAGAATGGAATAAACACCATTGAAGAGGAGGGTGCATTTTTTGGGCGTTTGGGAGGCTAAATTATAATAAAGTTGCACATAAATGCATCAACAATAACTCGGTCGTGACGCAACGTTAGTCATGAGAGCGCCCTTGCTTCGTCCAGATGGCGCCAATTTTGCTGCGCAGCAGTCCGTTGCATGAAAAATCTTACATTGACGCACTGCGCTAACGGGGACAAACGCACTACAAGATTGTTTCGTTACGTCTGGATTCTATAGATGTAGATATTTTTAATAATGTAATCTGAACTTGACATGAAGAACTCACTGCTGGGTGTGACAGGCTCCGCAGTAGCCGCCCCCGCTAGCTGCAGCTGCGCTTGCAGTGAGAAGTCTATATTGTAGTACGCGAGCCCGGAGCCTCGGACCCTTTCGACGGGCTTCGGAGGCATGACCAGGTCTGGGTTCCCGTGTAGCTGGAGGCTCTCGAGGTCGCTGAGCAGGTGTATCGCGTCGGGGAGTGTGATGAGCTTGTTGCAGCTGAGGTTGAGCTTTTTGAGGGAGCCGCATCTGACAAATATTAAAAACCTATAACACTGTATCACTGAGTCAGTAAAATAAATCATCCACTATAATCTGTCTTTTTTAATCCATACATAAAGAGATAGAGAAAGACACGTTGACGATTTATAAGTAATAGTTGACACTAGTCGTATGACTGCAGCCGTGTCCGCGTCGAATGTAGAAATCTAAAATTAATATTTCTTACATACAATTAAAATTCAAATGTTATGTTATGACATCCCACAAAATGACCAATAAAACCACAGAATCCAATGATATTGGATACTACATAGTATCGGTGTAAAAATGATGATATTATTTAGAGACCATTCATTTGTGAAACCATAATGTACAGTTCTTTACGCATCATCGGGCGAGCTAGGCGGCAAGTGTGAATTTTCATAATTGTGCACGGTTTTTCTATTATTCTAATGCACTTTTTATTTATAATTTTTTCTGTCTAATAAAATAATAGCCGATCCCTATATTCAATTTCAACTATAGAGCTACTTCAGAATGTCGCTACCTATCTACTGTTTTCAATGTGTTTATTATAACCACAGATAACATTTTCTATGGGCATTACGGCAAAACTAAAGACAGGATGTAAGTCAAATAGACTAGGTATATGAGTGAAAATATATTTCATAGAGTTCTCCAAGAAACAAGAATATATTTTCTCCCTTCATATACTCTATCAGTGTTTCACGAATACGTCTTACAATTCCAATATTCGACGTATATTCTACTAAGTCACATAATCTCGATAAAAAACAGGTGAACCATAATTTCTTCCAGTCAATGTACGGCGGAACTCTAAACGATTCATCAAACACATCCATTAGAAAACTAATGAAACGAAAAGTGTTTTATAATAACTTAGCATTGTAAATGATTAGCAGGAACGCAATAAACGTAGTACACGTACAGAGAGGAACGCCTTTGTATCTATATGAACACTTCAAATATGCTTTCTTGGACATAGATAACGGACTTTCTTCAATAGGTATCGTCTCTTAATCAACGATTGGATAATAAATAAAGTATATCGAGCCAATATGACCCTCAGGATTGTAGTGTAGAAAAGGTACGTCACGTCAGGAATCTTCTTCGTTTTCTTATTATTATTATATTATTATTCTGGTAGTGGCTTCCGGGCTATCAAAGCCCTTGTATCACTGCGACCATCGCTGATCTATTGTGATCGCCACTTTCTAGAATTCTTGGTCAAGTCCTACAAACTCAAAGAACTGCAGGATTTTGTTGACATCAAATTTCTTGAGGTACTATATACTGTTGAAGAAATATATAGTACGCCAAAATACTATAATTTGGGGGACTTTACGAAGTGAAGAAAAGAACTAACCTGCATAATCCTTCAGGTATCATCTCCAAAACATTATTAGCAGCCGAGAACACTTCCATACTGCACAGCTTCCCGACACCGGATGGTATACCCTCGAAGTCCAGCTTGTTGTCGTCGACATGAAGCCTTTTCAGATTGAGCAATTTGCATAATGTCGGCGGGAGGCTGGTCAGTTTGTTGCGGGAGAGGTTCAGGCTTTCTAGCTTCTGCCAGTTGTCGATCGCTGGAAGTAAATGTATGATCTTCGATAGTATATTAAGTATGCTGGAAATTTTAATTCTAAGATTCACAGTGCATTAGTTCTGTAACTGTAATACTGTGTAATAATTGTTTGGATAAATAAATAAAAAAAAAAAAATGATCAGAATGAAGGCATGATACCAAGCTAGTGTTGTGAGTTTGCCGAGCCTTAACGCCTTAAGGCTCGGCTCGTGATCTTCTCTCCCTCTCACTAAGCATACGCGTGAGCGAGATGGAAGTACGTGTTCGGAAGCGCGGATATCACGTTTTTTAATTTAATTTTTTTGTGCGTTTTAATAATTAATAAAGCTAAGTTCTCTCAAACATGATATTGCCGGTTTTTAGAACCAATTTTAATATATTTAGCTGTTGTGCATAATTTATTACGAATCTTTAAGTGTATTTTACACCTATGTTCGTGATTTTTTCCTATCGAGCGAAAGTCAAAAACTCAGGATTCGAATAGCTGTTGTCCCACAAGAAAGGCCTCAAGATTGCTAATTAAATTTAGGGCAGCCGTATTATAATCCTTAAGCTACGAATTTTTAAAAATCTGTCTATCTGTCGAGACCCTTTATCTCGGGAACGCGTGGAACTATCGAGATGAAATTAAAACCATATACTCAGGTCTACAGTCCCTTGAAGCTGTGAAAATATCAAACTTCAAAGTTAACTGAAAAAAAAATATGGCCGCAAAAAACGTATACCTATTTCGACACTCTCAAGGGAATAAAATTTATAGGGTCCCGTAGACCTAGCTAGAAGTAAGTACCTATGAAATTTGGCAAGTAATATCGGCTTATACAGGATAAGTAAAAACAGGGAAAAATATGAAAAATATACATTTGTAATTTTGTAAGGAACCCTCGGTGGGCGAGTCCGACTCGCATTTGTCCGTTTTTTTTTCTGTGGCGGCGAATGGGTTACAGACTCCCTCCAGCCGTCAGGGCTAACGCGAGTTCTCAGTATTGCATAACGCTAGTGTTTGCTTTAACGGTTCGAGTCTTCAAGGCTCGGCCGAGGGCTAAATCAAAACACTATATAGCAAGAGAAGAATTAGTAGAAGATTGTAATTAATTTAAGTTTTTTAAGAACGAATTAATAATAATTATCACTAAGTTAATATCCCCGTTCCCGCTAGTGGCGAATCATTTTTCAATTTTAACATTTAGAATTTCGTTAATGGACGTTTCTGCTTAGTAAAACATTTACTTATACCAACAAGCACATTAGCCTAAATAGGCTATATCCATATTTACATTTGTTTTTGTCCAGCACATGTAACTTGTGTGAAATGTCAGTGCAATAAAAATAATGATGATTATGACTTATTTTATCAATAAACGACGCCATTGTAAACTTCCTGAGAATGGAAGGTCAAGTTTATTTATAGTAATTAAACATTCAGTTATCAGTTCCTCTTGCAGTTTTCCTGTACGTCCCACAACCGAGAATTTAAGAGACCTACGGGGAGTGAAACCAAAGACATTTTAGTGCATTAGTAGTATTAGTTTGACGTTACTGTGTGTGTCTGTCTGTGTATGTGTCTCTGTGTGTCTGTGTGTGTCTGTGTGTGTCTGTGTGTGTCTGTGTGTGTCTGTGTGTGTCTGTGTGTGTCTGTGTGTGTCTGTGTGTGTCTGTGTGTGTGTGTGTGTGTGTGTGTGTGTGTGTGTGGACTTTGAAATGAAAATGTCGGGGGTTTTTCAACTTTTCTAAGTTGCAGTTATTTTATCTTTTAGGGTTATGTACCAGAAAGGTAAAAGAGGAGCCATTATGGTACGACTCTGTCCGTCTGTTTATTTATATCTTCAAATATTATACGCCCCATTAACTATCGGTAAGACAAGAAAGCCATTTTCTATAGGCGTATTGAACCACCCAATTCTGTTTGGCCTAAATACCATTACTGAAGCAATTATCTGCTCTTGGTAATTTACGTAAAATTGGGACCGTAATAATAGTTCATGTTTTAAATAGATAGGTAGTACTACACTATGACCTATTAGTATTAATTATACAACTGGTTAGTAAAGAAACCCATATATATTCATTTCATTTTCTATCGAACTAAATAACAAAATCAACCACTTGAAAAAGTGAAATCTTATGTGAAATTTGTCCTAACATATTGCTTGTAAATGATAGTTATAGCATCTAAAAACTTCAATTGTATTAAATGCCATGGCGATAAAATCTTTTCGCCAGCACGTTGACTTATGAGTTTCCATTTCTCTGTATGTTTAGCATGTTTTTCCAATAGTAAGGGAAACCTGGCACGCGACACGCATTGCAGTAAATAATGGCTTGACGAGAGAAATTGCTTACATAAGTGTGAAGAATATGTTATCATCCGTACCATCTGTTATGCCGCTTATGAGTTAATTGAATAATCGTCTCAAGTGTAGTATAGATTCGTATGTTGATTGATATTTGTGCAATCAAAAATCAAGTATGTATGTAACAGTATTGGCATACCATCAGACAGGTCGTATGCTTTTTCGCTACCATCGTAGTATAGAGGAAATAGTTATTTGTTATACAAGGGGGGAAAGTTGTATTTTACCTGCGAGTGTTCATTTGAAACACGAGTTAGCGAAAGGACTCTATGATTGACCACGAGCGAAGCGAGTGGTTCAAAAATAAAATCCTGAGCGTAGCGAGTGTTTCTACACACGAGACGTAAAATAACTTTTCACCCGTGTATAACACAAATCTTTTCACCTCACTACAGCAAGGAAAATAAGAAAAAGGGTAAAAAAAAAGTAAAAAATAAAATAAAGTTTTAAAAAAAGTTACAAAAGTTAAAAAATAAATAAAAAAAAGTTAAAAATTAAAGTTAAACAGAAATATGTCATAAAATATACCTACAAAAAACAAAAATAAACATTTAACGTTCTACGTCTAATTTCTTCACATGTGGATAAAAAGCGATTTTCTCAGTAGTTAACAAACATACAAAAAGGCCTTTCCGAGCTAGTGAGGTGAAAATATATTTACTTTACACGGCTCTAACGGGACATTGGTTGCACCGGTCGTGGTTTTAGATGACTGACATCTAAGCAAGTTGTGAACTGAGATATGGGTACGTACACAACATTTAACTACGCTACAAAAGTTTAAAACTCACCTTGTGACACCTCAGTTATCTCATTGTCGCTAAGATTGAGCCGCTTCAGTCCAAGCAGCGAGTACAGGGCATCGGGCACTTTGGTGAGCGCATTCTTAGACAGGTCCACATCAGAGAGGTTGGAGAGTGTGTCGATGGAGGTCGGGAGGTTCGCTAGTGTGCGCTGCGTGTTTCGCATGTGGAGAGTCTCCAGGTTTTGGAGGGACGGGAGCTGCCTGTGAGACAAAACAATGCACCTTTATTCACACAGCAATACTTTTTTATGTATACTAGGAGATTGAGCTTTGCCTGGCATCATGAAGAACCTGGAGAAAGCAACTTTTCCCGTACCTAGATTAATTATTGCAAATGAAACTGAAGCACTCACAGCATTGCGGGGCTCTTACAATTATATTGATTGTGCAGGTTAAGCAATAATCGGATGAGTGCTCACTTTGAATGGTTAAACAAGTGCCCTACTAGGGATTAGATGCCAGACGGACCTCAGGTAGAAGAGCCTGAGCTCCGTCTGGCATCTAATCCAACCGGGATAATGCTACCAATATGAAAACTCTACTGCAAACCCATAGATATGGTTAGAGCCCTTTTTAAGAACCCATTTACAAAGAAATAAATACAGAAATGTTCCTCCTTTATACATAATAGTGTAGGAAGTATTTTAAAATGATTTATTTATTATTAAGCTTCCACAACAAATTACAGTCATTAATTCAGTAACATAAGAAGCTTAGTATCTATATCTGGATTATAACTCTAAACAGTGGGTGCACAGAAAGACTCATAACTTAGATAATTAGACAAATTATTATTCACTAGATTGAGCTTAGAGCTAGTGATAATACTATGCAACATATTTAGCGCACTAGATTAACAATTGAATGTTATAAATTGGTTATCTACCTTAATTGGAAGAGTCCCAACGGGTTGTCATTAAGTATCAGAGTCTGCAGGTTCGCCAGCCTCCTCGTTTGAGGCGGCAGAGTCTCAAGTAGGTTGTCTGACAGGTCCAAAAAAAGAAGATCTGTCAGTTGGACGAACAGTGTAGGTGGTATGCTTTCAATCCTGAAATAAAAGGAAATTGTATACTTTGTGTTTCCCAGAGACATATGCAGCCTTCATAGGTTTTCATGGAACAAATGATTGTTACTAAATAATATTGCCAACAGACACTGAAGAAAATAAAATAAATATTAGTAAGCACCAAAGAAACAAATAATAACATGTCGGAAATAAGGACTAGACTAGAGTAATAAACAACCCTGGGAAAATAACTAACACAGTATAATATGTAAAGTAATAAACATTTTCGTGACTAATTTACTATTCTAAACCTTTCTTGTACATGTTGCATTTGTCCACCTCTTCTCGTTTCTACTCTCATCTACTCAAAGGTTAACTGGGAGAGATCCCTCAAAGGGATAGGGTCGCCTTTGTACATAACTTATCTTGTTGTTAATTGTCTACTATGTTTATTTTGTACCTACAATAAAGAGTTATACTACTACGACTATTTAGTGTAGTAGTTTCGTTAGTAAAAAAAATAAACAATGTGAAAATTGGACTAGGTTTACATAGTGGACAAAGTGAGTGAAGGGTAAGAAGGAGCAGGTGCAACTTGGATGAGAAAAGCATATGATCGCAAATTGTGGAAGTCCCTAGGGGGGGCCTATGCTGTAAAGCAGAGTTTTTCAACCTTTTTCATGGCGGTTGCCCCCTAAAGTAAGAAAATATTTCGCTACCCCCCACTCTGCGCTGTTCCTAAATTATATTTTCTATTTTACAAATATGAAATCCCTACATGTTTTATTTACAAAATTAGCTTAGCCCCCTGCGACCCACAGCTTGAAATACACTACTGTAAAGCAAGACCAAATGGATACGGAAGAGTAGAAAAACACATATTATAAAACTGAGACTGTTTTACTGAGATAAACCCATTATAAAATACATATATTTAAGTTTGGTTGAATAAAGGCTATATTATATTATATTATACATAGTGAAAAAACAATAATATATTTTAAGTTTTCCATGCTATACTTAGTTGAGATTATTTAAGTTGACGGAATTGCTTCAAAGTAGTCTTTTCAAAAAGCATCTCTACCGTCCAAGGTAAAAGATTCAAATTTGAACGAAAATATATATATATAAAAAAATATTTCTTTATTCTGTTTTTTAGTATTTGTTGTTATAGTGGCAACAGAAATACATCATCTGTGACAAATTTAACTGTCTAACTATCGCAGTTGTTGAGATACATCCTGGTGACAGACGGACAGACAGACATACAGACAGACAGACGGACAGCAGAGTCTTAGTAATAGGGTCCCATTTTACTCTATGAGTACGGAACCCTAAAAAACAGGCATTAAATCTAACACATTATTCACCAGTGGTTGACAACACAAAAATACACTGTTTGTGTGAAAACACAGATTTATTGGTGCACAATCTTCATAAGTAGTTTATATGTGCAGATTTCGTATGATTATACAAAATCTGTACCTTCTCTGATGTGTTTTACAATGACCATCAACACTGTCCTAGGTATATAATTAATCTAAATTTGGCATACATATAAATATAATAGAAATAATTGAGACTTACTTGTTATGGCTGAGATTCAGTACAAGTAATGATTTGGCCTTGTCCAGTCCTTCAGGCACAGCCTTCAGTCTGTTGTGGGACAGGTCGAGTGTGGTCAGCTCCTCGAGGCGGAACAGTTCCGCGGGAATCCCAGAACTCTTTACTCGATTTCGCCTCACGTTCAGAGATCTCAAACATTTCAACTCAGTCAGCTCACCAAATAACTTTTCCAAATTATTATTCTTCAATGAGAGATTCTCCTGAAAATAAAACAAAATATACGTTACATTTCTCATGGATCAATCAGTTAAACAACTTTGTTAAGTGTATTCCAAAGTTAGTGTACATTTATCACTGTATCCACTTATTATTTACCAATTTCATGAGTTTTCCTAATTCCTCAGGCACTTCAGTCAAATTTGTCTTGTCTAGCCTCAACCATTGAAGCCCTGTCATGTATCGGATAGCATCTGGGAATTTTTCATCCTGAAATATAAAAATAATTAGGACAACAACAAGAATAGTAGGACATAGGTTAGGGGATATGATATCATCTTTTTTGTGGACAGTGGTAGTTGTTGCTTTTAAGAGGTACTTACGCTGAAATCGTTACATGTAAAATCTACACCGCGTACAAACGGCAATAAGCCCGTATTAGCCATGTTTATTATAATTTAAATCATGAAAAGACAGATTCTACTCCATACGTCCAATAACCAATTCGAAAATATAATGACTGATTGACATTAATGACAGTTGAATTGAATGAATGAGTGACTAATGATGAGAGATTGAATGATACGATTAATAACATCCACTAAACCATAGACTATATTTGAGCGTATAAAAGAATACCGTAAAAAAAACTGAAGTACTTAGGAATAGAGTCATTATATATTAATTAATTTGAATGTTACAGAGTTAAAATGCAATTACAAATAATTTAAAAAATTTACAAATAAAAAAATCAGGTTCTGTTTAATTACCACACAAAAACCGATGTTTTTATTTAAGGACATCACTATCCATATATTTATATTCTCCTTGATGTGGACATGGATTTGGACGATGAGACGATGACATGGGATCAACATTATTTATTCGGCCGTGTAATTGTATCGATTTGTAATTTTTTATAATACTTAATTATATTTATATTCCGAACTTATAAAGACTATCTGTGTCATTCTAATTAGAAAGAGACGGATAGCCTATCTCGCCGCGACACAGCTCGCGGGCCGCCCTGTGATAGCCGTGCAGATATCTGGCCGCGATCTGGACTAGGTGGAAGATAAGGACTATAGACGACGCCCTTCCGGCCATACATAACATATGTCCAACAGTTAGAAGAGAAGGATACTGCCACCCTCACCCTCCATATGATGATGAAATTACTGTACAGGTCGCAGTATTATATCAAAATCAATCGGTTTCTGCCATAAATTCAAATGTTTAGTGCAAGCTTTTACCACCAGCTTTATTTATAGTGCAATTGTCATCATACTTACACAAGTGCACAAAATGTTAACTCCTTTGGACGTTCGCCAGTATATTACTTATACATAATGTATATTTAAATTTGACATAAACAAACAAAAATAAATCGCTACAAATTCTGGCGTTTTTTATTAGTTTTCCAATGTCACTTATTTAGCATGTCTATGAAACTACTTCCCAGTTTCGTAGCAAGAAAAATAATCCTTCACACATAGCTACTTACGTAGCGTTGGTTTCGTAGGCGGCCGAAGGGCAATTAAACAATATTAATGATTTCCTTTAACAGTATTTTATTTCTATAAGTATTGTTAAACAAAACATTATCTACAAATGACTGAAAAAAATCACATTTCTACATCAATGTCCCTAATATATTAAATTTTTAATAGGAAATAGGCACAAAACCAAAAACCAGCTGCAACTGCATTCTGATTCACTTCCCATACTATGGGTAAATGCATAATTCGTTATGAATTGTGACAGTGGCGGAAATGTTACAAATAAATATAAGTGTTGATACATATATTTTGGGTATACCTTAAAGAAAATATTGTAAATTTACATAGAGGGTCCTATTTTTCTATTTATAACTAACAACCTAACATTAAAGCATTCGGGGTGACATTTTGAAGTTGAGTTGGATAATATAATATGACTGAATATTATTTCGTATGTTGATAAGTACAGTTTATCGCGGCATAGGTGGCATATTTGGCATAGGTCCTGATAAGGCGGTGTTAGTTCCCAGTAAAACCTGAAAAGAAAAAAAAAAGAAATTAGTGTTGTCTTATTCAGCCAAGAGATCAACAAATAGTGGGGTGGGATTATTCCTTTGAAAGCAACTACTGCAAATAAGTCATCTTCACTATTTATGTTGGTTTACTTGCAATCATTCCTTCAAAGGTATTGCCCAAAGAAACTATTGTGAATAATCTGTGGGGTGCACTCTTATAAATTAACTGCATATTTAAATATTCTCTAGTGATTCAATGCTGCAGCTGCTATTAAATTCAAATTGGTCCATTCGTTTACGAACTAGGATGCCACAGACACGTCCAACCTATAATATAGCACCCCTCTTTTGGCGTTGGTGGTTAAAAACTAAACAAGTTGGGTCATTACTGGTGCAAAGGTAATAGCTATTACTATTCAGCGCGGCAATGTGGCTAGCGTGATGGGCACCTTTAAACTTACTTTACTTATTTAAATACTGTTTAACCTGGCCTATACCACCATAAAACACAAACTGGCATTGAAATTTGAATCAACTAACGTAAGAAGTAGATTTGAATTTCGTTTGTTTCAAAAAAGGCCAAAACAAAACAAATGCAAATTTATTCCAACCCAAAATGGTTTCAATTCCTTTAAATAATGTTGGCCGTATATATACGGCCGCGGTATAGGTCCTGCTGTATATACATGGTCCTGCTGGGGCCGTCGGTCGACTCCATTAAGGATTTACTTGGATTGTGTGAGGGCTACGCCCTACAGCATGGTCTTAAATATAATGTAAATAAAAGCGAAGTGCTCATTTTTAAAGCACGTAAATACAATTTAAACACCTTGCCTAAGATCATGCTGGGGGGCGAGACCCTTAAAATAGTGGACAAGTTCAAGTATCTAGGCCATATGCTCACTGCGGACCTAAATGACGACCTAGATATGGAGAGGGAGAGGAGAGCGTTGGCAGTACGAGGCAATATGCTCGCCCGCAGGTTTGCACGCTGTAACAAACAAGTTAAGTTGACCCTTTTTAAAGCTTATTGTCAAACATTTTACACGTGTAGCCTGTGGGCGAGATTTACTCAGAGGGCCTATAACATCCTGCGTGTTCAGTACAATAACATCCTCAGAGTGCTGTTGAAGCTGCCGAAGCACTGCAGTGCATCAGGCATGTTTGCCGAAGCTCAAGCGGACGACTTTTTTGCCATTCGGCGGAAAAGAATAGCGTCACTGCTAAAACGGATGCGCGGTAGCAGCAACAGTATGCTGAGGGTGTTGGCAGAGCGCCTCGACTGCCCGCTCACCAAATATTGGGTTGAAGTGGTCATTGGTAGGGCCAAGTAGGGAATAAAATATTCGCTACTTGGTCCTACCTTTCTGCCATAGGTAACCGTAGAGGTGCCTAAATGTAAATTTAATTAAAATTTTATTTAAACTAAACTCAATCGTGTAATACTAATATAGTCTTGTAAGCCCCATTTTTGTTACTAACACTATTATGGATCTCGGTCTGAATTAAACAATTTTTATTTTTTATTTTATTTTATTTATTTTATAGGACGAGTTAATCCGGGTCTAACGCGATATTTATTTACCTTTATTTCTGACGTTTCGACACGGGTTGCACCGGTCATGGTCGCAGATAACTGTCGTCCCAGCAAGTTGTCAACAGAGATATGGGTTTACAATATTTCACTACCCTCCAAAAGTCGATAAAAACATGGAGGGTACACCCGAAATAAGTTCACTACCCATCCATTTTAATGTTAATAAAAAGGTAAATAAATATCGCGTTAGACCCGGATTAAACAGTATTTAAATATGTGTATAAAGCGCGAGAGTTTAAAGTGTTACTTTACTTAGTTTTAAGTTGAGCTCAGTAGTCAATTTTAGTTGTATGTACCTATTGTTTCGTAATAATTTGACTGTGTTTTTCTTTAATAAATTTATCATTTCGAAGCATTTGTGACATGTGGCTAAACAATGGTGCAAAACACCTATGGGCCTAGAAACGGGATTCAGACTATTCATCCATGGTTTCTTAATAAATGTTTAAATATGTATATTTACTAATAAAATATATAAATGAGAAATAAAACAATTTTCAAATTAAAACTTGCCTGTTTCTGTTGAGACTTTTGCATCTCCTCTACTTGAGCCCTCTCCACTTCGAAAATGACAGGCGCAAACAATATGACGGATGAGCTGGCCACTATCCACACGAGTGAGCGGGACAAACCATAGAAGGCTTTAGCTCCAGACCTGGGCAGAGAATGTGTAAATTAAATGCAGGCAACAGGGTGGGTACAGGGGGATGTATAATGTTTTACTCTAACATAATAACAACATACATTATAAAAGGAACATATTTTGAGAGCTCATATAAAACTGAAATCAGCAAGTGGCTGAGTAGTAGTGAGCCTATTGTGCCTGATATAGCACTGAAAACTATATGGATATTTAAATTTTACCTCGTCATTACTTTAATTTAACTAAATGTGCAATAAATACTTTTTGACTTGTATTGTTATGGTCGGAAGAATAAAAATATGGATGAACAATATGCAATTTCTACTAAAATATAATGAATTGTTACTAATTACACATGGCTAATGTGTGTGCAATTAAGGTTCAATTAATTCACAATCATTACATCTGCTGATTCACAAAATGATTTAAAAAAAATATGACATTAGGCAACCACTCTTCACTAAAGCTCTTTTAGCGTTTAATGGCACCTAATTATAGCATAATATTTAAATATTTACATAGAAATCTCAAAACTTATGGATTAAATGTTAACAAGGAATTATTTCCCCACTTACAATGACTTGGTAGTGAGTGTGTATGTTCCATTTCTGACACAAACAGGAAACATTTCAGTCAGCCCCCATATTCTTTCGGACAGGGTCTCGTCTGGCTCCTAGAGAACAAAAATATTTGTCATTTTATGGTTCAATTACACAACGACTTACTTTGATCTCAACATAACCTAATATACGAAATGTTATCAAGCTGACCAACATGCAGTGAGACAAAACTCAAACTTACACCGTTTAAGGAATTGTATAGATATTACAAATATCGAGAGATAAGTTGATGATATTTACACTCACATCGTCGTATTCCTTCAATGTTCCTCCTAACTCAGGCGAAGATCCTAACTGTAAAGAGAAAGTAAACGAATCGTTACAAAGGGTGCACACACATTTTTTCTGATCGAAAATAATGATTTCTCTTCACCAATTCACCACATACCACGGGAAGGCAGAAATTATCTTCAGGCTTACGTTCAGGGGTATCATCTTTGCTCGCTGTCAAAGATTCCATACCGCTATCACTCTGCTCCAGCTCATCAGTCAATTCCATAAGCATGTTATGGACTTATCTTAGAAAAGTATGAACCGATTGAAATAATCCAGTGAAGGCTTTACGCGGAATTAGGATGGGAGATATATATAATTACTATTTTCCTAAGCAAGACCCTCGTGTTGCTACTACTTCAGGGTTCGGGTCATAGACAAGACAAAGTAGATTTATTGCTTGCTAGCTGCTAGATAGATTGGTAAGTGAACGAATGAATGAATTTGTCGTCAGATTTCCATAGATAAGGAAAACAATATGCGACAAAGGCGCAAAGGTTTGAACTTTGATAATGAAAGTGAGATTGAGATCTCGTCTCATTGCCTGGAAGAAGCAAGGTTAAATTACATGCAATTACTTCCGAACACTATAAAAAATAAGGGTGGCAAGCGTGTCCCATCTTATCCGGTCTTGGGAGAATCTATAGGAAGTTTATAGGGTGGCGATGGCGCCTTTACATAAATACTCCTTTGCATCGTATATAAAGACGCCTTATTGGCCAGATATGGCATGACATAAAGTAAAAGATATTAAAATATAAGATTACAAAGATATCATTTTAAAGTGTTCTGAAGTTAAAACTTACCACTGCTATTTGTTTACCTGCCGGTAAACATATAGTGGGCGAGCTACAGGCACAAGGATCGCCAGACATATTTTGATTTTTTTATAGTTTCATTATCAACACATTCCAAAATCGTAACAATTCAATCAAATATTATTACAGTCTAATGTCAATTTAAGACAGATTCTTATTTCAAATGTTTTGGCACGAACCATAGAAAGAGTTTTTTGCAGTCACTGCATTACTTCATAAAAGGAAGACAGAATAAACTAACAAAAAAATATGATTCGTAAATTGGGTTCTCATCATGTATTGAACAATTTTAATATCGTGAGATTTATCGAATCAAACATCACTAGCAAAGTGACATATTTATGACAATGGCAACATTATTATCTTTAACTTTACTATTTTTATGTTGTCTATGAACGATCAAGTAAAAAAAGAACTCAACTCGTGAAGAAAGGGCGGGAAACTTCGAGGTGAACGCGCGTGTTTTTCTCGAGTTACAAATTTTTTTATATTTATAGTGGTCAACGCAGGATAATTCATTTGTAAATATTATCAGTAGTTAGTTTTTATGTATTTGTGTATATAACTTCATAGATTTGGTAAGTTTTTGTATATATTTTCACCATGGATCCCCCTGTTGACCCAGGGGGAGGCCACTTGGTCCCTGATGTTTCACATACGGTCACTATTTATAGTGACCATGATAAGAAATCTGATGGTATGGACACTGATGCTAGTTCCAAATCTTCTGGCTTTAGGAAACGTAAGTCAGTAACTAGAAAAATATGCCGTCATTGTAATAAAAAGAAGCGTAGCAAAAATGCAGAAACAAATAGAGATAGAGATTCGCTCCGGGATGATTGTAATTGTCAGGATTCTTCCATTAAACCGGAAAGCATTCAAATTCAAGTCCCTCTCCCTCCTCCAGCGTCAGCTCCAGTTTCATCAGTACAGGCTCAGCTCCCAGTTACAGGTACAGACACAGTTTCCCAGCCCACAGACATGTTTAGGAAGCAGTTCATTCCTTCGGATTGTTCTCCTTATGTAATTCATATCCAGAAACAGCAAGAGTCGCCCAATGATGGCGCTTCTATTCACTCCATGGCTTTTGGGAACCTACTAAAAAAACTTAACTTTAAAAACATTGTTAATGGCAGTGTCAAACGCATTGGACGGAATAGAGTCACCCTTTCATTTACGAAATACCAGGATGCAAACGATTTTCTCAATGACAAAAGACTTACTGACAACAAATACAAATCGTTTATTCCATCATTTCATGTGATAAGAATGGGAGTAATAAAGGGCGTACCAGCAGAGTGGTCTTTAGACGAGGTTAAAAAAAACATCAGTGTACCTGTCGGTTGTGGTGATGTTATAAAGTTGAGAAGACTTAATTATAAAGTCATGGTGGATGGTTCCCCCGTGTGGAAGCCATCTCAATCTGTAGTTCTTACATTTGATGGACAGGTTCTCCCGAAACGTATATTTATGTGTTACAATTCTCTCCTTGTAGATTTATATGTCTTTCCCACCATCCAATGTTTCAATTGCTGCCGTTTTGGACACACGCAGATGCAATGCAGATCAAAGCCGCGCTGTTATAAATGTGGGCAAGGGCACACTGGCTCTTCATGTAACATTGAGGAGGATTGTGCATCTTGTTGCTTGTGCTCTGGTCTTCATTTTGCAATAAATAAACGCTGTCCCGAGTTTGAACGCCAAAAGAATATTAAACTAACTATGGCCCAAAGTGCAATATCTTATGCAGAAGCATCAAAATTACATCCTTCAGTAACTAAACCTTATGCTGATGTAGTCATGGCTACTCCTCCATCCTTCCAGACTGTAATAAATAGTCCATCTCACACACAGACACACACAGCTTCACAGTCTTATAAAAAGACAGTTTTTCTCAAACCTAGAAATATACCTAAGCCTCAAAAGGGTTATGACTCTCAGGCACATCATAATTTGTCAAAAGACTACAATATGCAATCAGCTTCAGGGAATGGTAGTGCATTATTAAGTCAACCAAAAGAACAATCTACTAAGGATATCATTCTAGAAATCCTTAAGATATTTTCCAATAGTAATAGTAATATGAATTCAGAACCGAACATCATTGCACAGTTAATTAGTTTATTATCTAAAGTCTTCAATTTCAATAATGGCGAACAAATCCAAAGTTCTCCAGTGGAATTGTCATAGTATCAATAATAAGAAATCAGATTTACTTCATTTAATTAGGAAATATGATCCATTTGTTATTACACTTTCAGAAACGTGGCTCCGATCTGAGTCATGTTTCAGAATTCCTGGCTATTCATGTCTCCGTGAAGATAGATCGGATGGATATGGTGGTGTAGCCATTCTTATTAAAAAATCATTTAATTTTTCATATCATTCATTATCACATAGTAATGATTATTCCATTATTTCAGCCATTGTAAATAACATCTGCATAGTTTCAGTGTATATTCCTCATCCTTCATTAGTCATTCTTAGAGAAATTAGAAGCATAATATCATCCCTTCCTTCCCCTTTCATAATTTTAGGTGATTTTAATTGCCATCATCCTACATGGGGATGCATCAATTCGAGTAATTTAGGAGAAGAAATAATTGATATGGTTCATCATTTTAATTTGTGTATCTTAAACTCTGGAGCCCCCACGCGTCGATCTGCTCCAAATGAGAATCCTAGTGCCATAGATTTGTCAATTTGTAGTGCATCAATTGCAGTCTCAGTATTTTGGGAGGTCCTTCCATTTTCTTATGGTAGCGATCATTTTCCGATCTTAATCTCTTTCCCTTTCAAAAACAAACCACTGATTAAAAGATCACCGCTTTTGGGTTATAAGCTCCAGGAAGACAAATGGCAACATTTTAGAGAACATTTGGATGAAAAGTTGGCACATTTGCCCGAGGTGTCCCAAAATCAAGTTTTGCAATCATCTGATGCTTTTGCTAAGCTTCTGATTGAAGTAGCAGATGAAGTATTTCCGTCTAGAAAGAAGTCCTCTCAGTTTGATATCCTCAGTCCGCCTTGGTGGGATTCTGAATGTACAGAAGCTGTTAAAAAAAGAAAACTGAGTGAGTTATTGTATAATGATAATATGAATGAGGAAAATTTTAATAGCCTATTAGCTGTCATGAAGGAAACAAAACAATTTTTAAAGAAAAAGAAGCTTGAGGGTTGGCGGTCATTTTGTGCATCTATATGCCCTAGTACTCACCCTTCCGAAGTTTGGAAAAAGATTCGGATGTTTAGGGGGGCCTTTGTTGAAACCAGTGGCCAAATTGATCCTTCCGTAGCTGAACAATTCTTAAATAAATTAGCTCCTCCTTTTGTACCATTGCCTTTTCCTATAAGTGTCGAATTTTTTAACTTTTCCGATTTTGATAACAATGATATACAGCGATTTAACAGTCCGTTCTCAATGCTAGAGTTGAAGAGTGTGCTCATGTATGTCGTAGATTCCGCACCGGGGTGCGACGGTATTCCATATTCGTTTTTGGTACATGCCAGTGATAATGTTTTAGGTTATTATCTGGACCTTATCAATGTTGTCTTTTTGACAGGTGATATTCCTGCCAAATGGAAAATACAATTAGTGTTACCACTTGTTAAACCAAATAAATCCCGTTCTGATCCAAATTCCTATCGTCCTATTGCTTTGTCATCGGTTTTAATCAAAGTCATGGAACACTTGGTTAAAAATCGATTGGAGTGGTTTATTGAAAGTAAACGCTTATTACCAAATATTCAATATGGCTTTCGGAAGTCCAGAAGCACTTTAGATTGTGTTAGTTTGTTAGTAGCTGATGTACTTCTGGCATTCTCCGAACATGAGTCTGTGGTGGCTTGTTTTGTAGATATCAATTCGGCTTATGATAATGTAAATATTTCAATTTTAGTTAATAAGCTGTTGTTATTGGGAGTTCCAAGTCGCTTGTGTGTTTTGATTTCCGCTATGTTCTCTGAACGCTTTATCAGATTAAATTTAGATTCCGAAGTTTTATATAGAACAGTTTGGAAAGGGCTACCGCAAGGGTCTGTCCTTAGTCCTTTACTTTTTAACGTTTACACGTACGACTTACTTCCTCATTTGACTGATTCTATATCCGTTATTCAATATGCTGATGATATAGTATTATATTGTAATAATAAATCTATTCATAATGCCTGTGAGATTATGAACTGCAATTTACAACATTTGAAAATGTATTTGGATAAGAATGGCTTGGATCTGTCAGTTCCAAAATCTTCAGCAATTTTATTTTCTCCTAGAAAAAAATCCGTAGATGTCAATTTAACGTACGATGGATCTACAATTTCTTTCTGCAAGGAAGTTAAATATTTGGGAATTGTTTTAGACTACAAACTTTCAGCCAAAGATCATTGTAATTACGTGAGGAACAGATGCGAACGTTCATTAAATATATTGAGATGCTTGGCTGGTGTTTGGTGGGGGAGCCACCCATTCTATTTAAAACTAATTTATAATGCTGTCATAAGGAGCGTTTTAGATTATGGCTCTTTCCTTCTTACTCCTGGTACTGAAGATGCCTTTAACATGTTAAATGTTATCCAAAACAAGGCTCTCAGGACAGTTCTTGGTGCGATGAGGACCAGTCCTGCCAATGCAATGCAAGTGGAGTGTGTGGATCCGCCTATTCACTTAAGACGTCAATTTCTAGCTGATAGATTTATTTTTAGGTCCATGCAATTCTCTAATCACCCTCTAATCAGTAAATTATCTTTACTTCACAATCACATACAGACATCTTCGTATTGGCGTAATAGAAGTCCTCCTTGCATAATAAATAGCTACCTTAAGTACCAGAGTTTAACTTCACCTACTGTCACATATCTCTCTCTTCCCATCTATGAAAAATATTTTGATGCATTGACCATTGCTCCGCAATTTTTTTCTGGATTCTGGTGTCGTTAAAGACAGAGTAAGCGCAAAGCCAGTATTTAACAATTTGGTTGGTGAAAATTGGTCTGATTGGCATCACATATATTCAGATGCATCTAAAAGTTCAGCATTGAGCTGTGTTGGGGTTGGTGTATTCCACCAACAGTTTAATGCTGTACTTAAAATTAAACTCCCTCCAGAGTCTTCAGTCTTTACTGGGGAATTATTTGGCATTTTCAAAGCGGTGGAATATGTTTATATGTTCAATTTAAAAAACTCTGTAATTTTTTCAGATTCTAAAAGCAGTCTGCAACTTTTAATTAAATCACCTTTTAGAATGACTAATAATTATCCATTATTATATGAGATCCGAGCCATGTTGTTACAATGTAAATTAAAGGGGTTCATTGTGAATTTTGTCTGGTTGCCAAGCCATTGTGGCATCTCTGGTAACGAAAGGGCTGATAGTTTGGCTGTGGATGCTGTTGTTTCTGGCGATGTATCACCATATAAAAATTACTGCCATGATCTGCTCTTACTTCCCAAAAGGTATCTTCAGTTGTCATGGGAGTTTTTCTGGTTTTGGAGCAGCCTGGAAACAGGGGCCTATTACCATAGGATCCAAAGTGATATCCCCTTGAAGCCTTGGTTTTTTAATCAAAAAACTTTCAATAGACGTGAAATATCGTGCTTATCTCGTATGAGATTGGGCCACACGTGTGCTCCTTCTCATCTGGCTAAATTTAATATTATAAGTGAGCCTAAATGTGACTGTGGTGCTCAGGAAGCTGACGTCAATCATATTATGTTGTCTTGCCCGTTATACGATCGTACTGTTTTCTGGGAAGCCCTTCAATCTAAACATGTTCCCTTTCCCACTGACATTTCCTCTTTGCTTATTAACCTAGATATTTATAATATTCTGGCTAAGTTTATCTGTGAAAATAATATCAAACTATAATATAATTTATATTTATGTATATTTCCATTCCATTTTTTCTGCCTTGATCATCCTTTCCAAATTCCGATAATCCGATATCCGTTCCGAACTATTATTTCCTTCCCTTTATTCACTTGAGAATGGCTATGGGCACACGCCCGAAAGTCCATAAAAAAAAAAAAAAAAAAAAAAAAAAAAAAAAAACTCAACTCGTATGTGGAAAGAAATCATCTCCATCATATTTCTCGACGATTACTTCAAGACGATTACTTCTTTATATGAAATAAATTTTTAGTATTGTACCAAATATTCATATAATAACATTTACGTCATAATAATAGCCTGTGAAAGAAAAACCCCGTGAAGTTTCCAGTGTCACTTGTCATTCATATCATTTAGTATATGATACAATTTTGTTTGAATGTTAAGAACTTTCTCAGCTGTTTTGAGTATACCTTGAAGACTGCGGCGAATAAGGGTAAGGTTTTCTGTTTTAAGTTATTTCGTAGTAATTTCTGTAAAATAACACGAACAGGGTTAATACCATCCATCCTTTGAAGCACCTAAAAGAGCAAGTGTAAAGATAGATAGATAAAGCATTTATTTGTTTGCTACATGCACACAAGTTACAACTTTAACTAAAGCAATTGAAAATGGTCTACTATGCATTGGTAGAATCAAAATTACGCTACAGCATAATATGCTGGGGAAACAGCTACAAATATAATATCAATGCAGCATTTATTGTGCAGAAAAGGGCAATAAGAATAATAGCAAGAGTACCGCAACAGACATCTTGCAGGCCCTTCTTCATAGAATATGGGATTCTCTCTGTCCCAAATCTGTATATTTTAGTGGTACTTACAGATTTAATAAAGCATAGTAATGACATAGAGACCGCTGAACAAAGGGACAGGCGACTCGCAACAAGACAAATGGACCTGCCTCATCCCGGAAATGCTAGACTCAATATTGCTAAGCACTCTGCGGGATATCAGAAAATAGTCCCGTTTAATAAGTTACCTCTTGAGTCAATCTCCAACAGCAACATATTTAAAAACAAACTAAAGCCTTTCTTGTTGAGGAAGTGTTATTATTCCATAGAGGAATTCTGTAATCGTGGCCGGGATTAATGATATGCTACTATTATATTTATTAGGAACCTACTGAGATTAATTTACTGCCATTATTATTTGACATACTTAGTTAAGTTTAAATGATTTTGAAAATTCATTTCTCTTGATAATTTATTATAATAGACATAGTATTTCTGTTTATATTTTACGATTGACATACTAGTAGTTAAGTTTAAATGATTTTGAAAACATAATCAGTGCTTGCAAATTAATATTTATAATTTATAGTAATAAACTTAGGTTTTTTTTTGTTTCTATTTTTAGGATTGACATGTAGTTTCAGACACAATGTATATTGTTAAAATGAATAAATATATGAATATGAACAAACATAAAAAAAATACATAAAACCAACAGTTTTTATGCACATCAACAAACTTTGTAACATTAGTAATAACATTCACAGTGGGCTAGCTAGATGTAACAATTTTCATATTTCGGTAATGGAATACTGAATCAACCTTTGCTCCTTTGTTTGGAATTATCAATTATAAATAAGGTCTTACAAACTGGAATATGTGATGTGTGTGAAGTGGATCTGTGTAGTAATGTACTCTGTGCTGTGGTAACAAGGTAATATTTAAAGGAAAAAGAAGGAAAGCATCATGTAAAGGATTGCATTGCACTTGCATACTATCATCGGCTAGTATGGGACAAATGCATTCTTGGAAATAAATGTGATCAATTTTATCATGCTAGCTAGTCTCTAATTTCATACTACTTAACTAAGGCAAGTCTGAAGGGGTCTGCATCTGATACCCTTCATGCATGGGTTAAAAAGAGAGTTATATTGGATGCACATTATTTGGCAGTTAATTGTGATTTACACCTTTATAAAAAAAATATGATCAAGATTAGAACTATAACTAGAGTTGGTAAAGTTCTGAACCAGATACACTTACCAGGTTTGTAGATATTTTTTTCCAATTTCCTCCCTGAATCATCAGATTATCAACGGCAACCGCATATAATTATTTTCATTTATTGTAATTTGGTAGCCATATCAGTTTTGTAGTTAAATAATTACTTACAATAGTTCCAATATCTCAGAAAATATCAGTGATACTAGACTAGATTAAGACCAAGGATATGTTAAGAAAGTTAAACAAATCAATGTACATATTATTTAACTCAGAAACAGTTTTTCTCACAGTATTCTTTTTTTAAACCCATCCCATTATACAGGGTGACTGGTAATTCGACCTATTCCTTGAAAGGGGTTATACTAGAGCTAATTTGCAACAATTTATGTCCAGTCAACCAGGGGTTGAAACTCGCTGGCTTCCAAGATATTCGAGTTTTTAGTTTGTATGAAAAAAAATTTCCTTGCAGCCTTAAGCTGGTGATTGTGAAAAAATACTTCCATTTGGATGGTAAAAAAAAAATGTTGTCACAATCAGCACTTTATGGCTGCAAGGTGATTTTTTTTCAAACAAACTAAAAACTCGAAAAATTAAAAAAAAATCGTGTTTTGATCCCTGGTTGACTGGACATAAATTGTTGCAAATTAGCTCTAGTATAACCCCTTTCAAGGAATAGGTCGAATTACCAGTCACCCTGTATACAGTTACAAAAAAAAATATATATAAGCATGAACTCTATTACATAGAATGTGGAAATAAAATGTTGAAATACCTATCTAACCTAGCTCCACATTTTGTTGAAGCTAAGAATATGAGTAACCAAAATAACTCATACCGTTGCCACTGTGGAGGTTTAATTATAATCATCTGCAATGCCAAGCACACTGGCTATCTTTTGAGAACACAACATTTGGGTTTAAATAAATTGTGTTCCTTGACGGTATAAGTATCCCCATCATAGTAGCCATCAAGAAAAATACAGAATCTTAATAGACACACACACAGAATCTATAATATATCTACTCACATAACATAAAAGGTTGAAAAGTTAGTGTAAATTCAACATTATATAATTACCAAATTTATACCTATTTACCATTTAGAACCCTAGTAGTACTAGGTTTAACTACAACTACATAGTAGGAAGAAGCTAAAACACATAGGTTTAAATTCAGATGTGACGTTGTATGTCACCAACAAACAATTATAAATTAAAACTCAAACAACTGGTTCACAGATCCTACAAATCCCAGATGGCATGTTTATTTAGGAGATCAGTTCTACGTTGTTTTATAAATATACGATTTGAAGAACATAATAGACTCCTCCTATTATGTTGTTGACAAAAAAGCCTTGGCGTTTTAAAATGTGGAGTTTATATTAGGAACTTGCATAACTATGAAAAAAAACTTGCCGTGTCTGTTACGTAACACGCGACGAAGAAGGGCGGAAGTTTGT
Source organism: Epinotia brunnichana (assembly GCA_963854355.1). Taxonomy (NCBI): domain Eukaryota; kingdom Metazoa; phylum Arthropoda; class Insecta; order Lepidoptera; family Tortricidae; genus Epinotia; species Epinotia brunnichana. The sequence goes on along the minus strand of OY977946.1, from coordinate 22,630,458 downwards.
TTCAAACACCTTTGGAATTAAAGCAGGCGCAGGCGCGGCTCACTCGCGATTTGTGTTTATCGCTACAAGTACATGCCGGTCGCCCCTTCGGAGGGGCTCTATTCAGTAGCTGCCGCGCGTTGGCTTGGGACGGGACGCTCGCACGGGTCGCAGCGCGTTGCATGCGATAGAAAGGGATGGCCATATTTAGGCACGTTTGGCTTACCTAAACAGGGAATTTGTTAACAGAGAACCTTCTGTACGTAGTACTATTACTTATTATGTGATTAAAGGTATACTTTACAAATTCCCGCTATAGGGCTCGTGATATTTATAATATCGTTTATTGTCATTTCTATTGTAACACAAATATAAGTCCCAATTAGACCAAACAAGAATAGAGTTCCTTCTGAGATTAGTCTATAAAAAATTGACGTTTTAACTTCAGATTAAGTCCTTATTTCATTTTGGTTGAATCCGGCCTTAGTTGGCAAGTGTTAGGGTTTTTCAGTACCCGTAACGCGAATAATTGTTATTTTTCCGTAATTTTTAGGGTTCCGTACTCAAAGAGTAAAACGGGACCCTATTACTAAGACTTCGCTGTCCGTCCGTCCGTCTGTCACCAGGCTGTATCTCAAGAACCGTGATAGCTAGAGAGTTGACATTTTCACAGATAATGTATTTCTGCTGCCGCTATAACAACAAATACTAAAAACAAAATAAAATATTTTTTTAAGGGGGGCTCCCATACAAAAAACATGATTTTTTTGCCGTTTTCATAGATAATCTGTCACCAGGCTGTATCTTAAGAACCGTGATAGCTAGAGAGTTGAAATTTTCACAGATTATGTATTTCTGTTGCCGCTATAACAACAAATACTAAAAACAAAATAAAATATTTTTTTAAGGGGGGCTCCCATACAACAAACGTGATTTTTTTGCCGTTTTTATAGATAATGGTACGGAACCCTTCTTGCGCGAGTCCGACTCGCACTTGGCCGGTTTTTTGTAATGCCAAGCCAGCAATACAAGCTTACGGGCCCCACCTGATGGTAAGCGGGTCAATTGTCATTTTGATGCAACTTCATTTAGGTCATACCTGGCCATAAAGTAGGAATTACCGCACGATATGCGTGCGGAAAACCCCACTTCCTGGCCAGATAGAGACGTAAAATGTTGTACTCACCACGGGCGGTAATAAAGAAAGCCTCAGAGCGCATATTTATCGCCCTTGCCTTCGGCTCGGGCGTCAAATACCTGCGATCTGAGACATTCTTTGTTTAACCGCCCTAGGTAAGTAATGTACTATTAACGTACGATAGTTTGATTCGTGTTTTTTATTCGTGCGTAATGCTACTATAATGATATGAATGATTTTACAATCGTGGTTTTCCTTGGTATATAAACTTTCCTACTATAATCGTGGTTTCACATAGACAATCATTACGAGTTAAATACGAACCACAAAGCTTTGTGAGGCATGGATTTTGCTGATGAAATCCACAGGAAATATGAAAATTGTATTACTAGTCAGTCATGGAATAAACTATTATTGTTTGACCGAATTCCTTTAACATTGAGCCTAATAAATAGATCCCAATTGGATTTGGGCGTAAAGAATTGGAATCCAAGATTAGGGTATACGTTTTGAATTTTTAATCTCAGATTAAGCCCTATTCCAGGTTGGTCAAATCGGACCTTATTCTGTAAAAAGGAATCATTTTAAGATCAATATACAGTCGTGGCTAGATAATTAAGGACACGATTTTTTTCCCATACAGTTGCATACAAATATGACTTTTCAAATTTGATGATAATTTATAATGTGTTTGATTAATTTTGTTTCTGATTATACGGATGTAACCGTGTTTAAACAGTCTTTAATATGCACATACAAGTTCTCTAAAATTTGGACTTTAAAAAATACAGGCGATCAATTCAACACTTTTTATAAGTTCATACATTGTTCCTAATTACAGTACAGTATGAACTCGTAACGGTCCACTTGACCATCCGTATTTTTATAAGCACAACTTTTACAGAAGCTTTATATAAACTAAAATAAATCTTATTTATACACAGATACCTCCATATACTCAGAAATAAAATTGGCCAAACATATTTTAAATCATCATTAAATTTGAAAAGTCATATTTGTATGCAGTTGTATGGGGAAAAAAATCTGGTTCCTAATTATCTAGCCATGAGTGTAGTTAGTACACTTGTTTGATGTTTATTCTTAAAATACTCAGAAATAAAATTGGCCAAACATATTTTAAATCATCATTAAATTTGAAAAGTCATATTTGTATGCAGTTGTATGGGGAAAAAAATCTGGTTCCTAATTATCTAGCCACGAGTGTAGTTAGTACAGTCGCCATCACATACATAGGTACACTATAGGTGTTCAAAAATATCGGCACATGCACCCTAATGCCTTGAAAATAGAGGTGTGTTCCGATGTTTGTGACGTGCTTGTTTGCTCCTATGTATGTGATGGCGACTGTACACTTGTTTGATATTTATTCTTAAACGTGTGAACATGTGTGTATAAACAATTCCGTTGCTTACCGATAAGACGATCAATTTTGTGATAACTGATATGCCTTAGCTGACAACAAAATTATTGTATTGTTTTTATCAACAATTTAACATTTTAAGGCCAAAACTAGTTTTCAATTAGTACAATTAAACATTAACAATACACATTTGTATGAATAAACTCTAATCTGTAATGTAATAATAATTAACTAATCTTCGACATAATAACACGAGTCCGAGCCTGATGACCACGTATAACGTAATTAATTTCCGTTAATTGCCGCACGAGATGGAAACTGTTAGCTATTAGCCCTAATCACTTGTTCCTAGCGTAATTCATTAAGATACGAGTACCTATGTAGGTCCACAGTTGAAACACAAGGCTGCATCTTAACATTAGCACCGATGCACCATTCACTATTGCCAAAGTGTTGGGCATGTTGTGTGGGTTTTACGTAGATTGCACTCGGAGCTCCTTTTTTAGGGTCCCGTACTCAAAGAGTAAAACGGGACCCTATTACTTAGACTCCGCTGTCCGTCTGTCTGTCACCAGGCTGTATCTCACTGGATACCGTGATAGTTCCAGTTGAAATTTTCACAGATGATGTATTTCTGTTGCCGCTATAACAACAAATACTAAAAATAAAATAAAATAATATTTTTATTGATAATGGTACGCAACCCTTCGTGCGCGAGTCCGACTCGCACTTGGCCGGTTTTTTATTACTATTTTCAATATTAGACGTAGGTATAGGTAATTGATTATTAACTCAGGTCAGCTATTTAACAGGTCTGTTGAATTCTTGCATATATTCATAACTGCAACTTTCGATTTGCCGAATGTGTCGTACGGTGCGAATTTTCGTTTAGCCAAAGATTACCTTTTTCATCACACTTCCTCGTAAAGAGCATCATAACGGGCAGGCATACAGAGCTACAATGCCTTTAATATAATACGCCTAACGGGCGTAATGGTTTTTTCTTTGCCAGTTGTTTTGGTTCATGCGCCAGTTGTAAAGCAAGGAGGTTTTAACTCAAATACGATGTTTGAAGGAAGACCTATATAAAAATAATTTAAAAAGTACATATAAACATCAATGGCAAGAATTAATTGATTTAATTAATTTTACAAATTCGAGTCATCAAAGCCCTCCGCCTTGGCACAATGTACTATTTCGTAATTTATAAACTTCCTTCAGAAACAATTGTAAACTGAAAGTTTCACGCTTTTGAAAAGAAATCCGTCAGTTTGAAACAACTTCATTGGCCTAAGCAACACCAGATAGAAGTCTAATCCGAAGCCGCCCGAAGCTTAGCCCTATGACGATGGCCATTCAAAACCTAACGTCATCGTGCTGAGATGACGTACCTATATAAGGCTTAGGAATTGTAGCACACTAGAATAACTGCACTTGTATGAATGCCCAGCACGAGTATTTCATTAAATTATCTACGTGCCTTACGCAACATCCGCGTTTATTCAATAACGTCTGTTAGTCTTTGTGTACGCTGTATCGCTATCAGAAAGGTTAAGGGTTCCTTTGTTGCTATGTCAGTTAACCCTCTCGCTGCGCGTCGCTATGCATTTTATTCATCACACAAGTTACTGCGTTTCAAAACTTTAGATTGTCTAATGGTTCAGGCACAAAACGGCAGTCAGGGTTCGTAATAGTGACACACATTCGACTCTGTAAACTGGACTAACCCTGTGGTGTATTCGCGGCGAAGTGAAACAATTCATTAATACCTTTACCTACTCTATCTGGGGGCACGAGAGTGCCCCCGACAAGTCGAGCAAAAGAGAAAAAAAAGACACAGCTGTACCATTCTTTTCTCCAAGCCATTCGGGCTATTTTCGACACCCTGTAACTTAGTTGAAAAGACTAAAAGCTTAAATTTTCAATTTCAAATTTCAAAGTGACCAAGGGGGCATTACATAGATAGATAATATAGATATATTTCCAAATTATATGAAATTCGAACCAGTAGTTCAAGAATTATTGCAAGTCAAAGTTCCCCAATTTTGTCACTGACTCACTTACTCACTGACCGATCATCAAAATTCTAAGGTACTTCTAGCAGACTTGAAATTTTGCATTCGGTTAGTATTAGGTGTACAATGCACTGAAACTATTAAGGTTGGTAAAATAACATTTCCATGCAAAGGCTATGCAAAAATATTATTTCCAGCTGCATTCATATGTTTTATTGATAACTTGATTTTTATAAATTTCCGTGTGTGCATGAATAATTATCATTGTTAAATATTGTGTTATTGTACTAGTGTAATATGTACCTACGCGCTAGAAAACATTATGTGCCCTCTCAGGGTGTCATGTACCTACCACCTACCTGTATTAACTAACATCCCTTGTAATGCGCATGACTAATTATGTTGAATAACACATGACAAACAGAAGTGAGATCTCATAACAAAAAGGCCAAGTCTCGAAACTCATCCACCGTACAAAGTTGTGAGATATTACTTACGTAGAGCCAAGTCAGGCATTCTTATTAATCTTAATTTGCTTGCTGAATAAAATTATGTGACTTGGCAATCACACTATACTTACGAGGGCTGTTTCAGCTGTTTGATAAGTAAACGTGTTTAAAAAAAAATTGTACATGTACATATATTTTATATTTATTTCTCTACTCTCAACTCTATACACTTGTTCCACCGGTATTCCAGCTTTAATGAGCTATCCAAAAAATACGATTTCGGAAATTCGTCGAAATAGGCCTCTGTGGCGGCGATGAACTTTTCATTTTCATTTGACGCAAATCTCATTTTTTTTTTAGGTTTGGGAATAAAAAAAAGTCGCATGGGGCAGTCTGGTGAATATGGTGGATGCGGCAGCAATTCATAGCGTAATTTTTCTAATTTTGCCCTTGCGATTTTGGACGACTGAGCTGGTGCATTGTCATGGTGGAAAAGAACTTTTTTCTTTGTTAAATGCGGTCGTTTATTCATTAAAACAGAATCAAATTCGCCCAATAAATTTGCGTAGTATTGCCCTGTTATAGTTTTTCCTTTTTATAAGTAATCAATATGACAGTCCCAAAAAACGGTCGCCATGACCTTTCCGGCCGATGACACGGTCTTTGCTTTTTTGGGCTGATTCGCGGTAAAATGCCGCCTGCTTTGATTGTTCTTTATTTTCTGGGGTATAGATATGAATCCACGTTTCGTCTACAGTCACAAAACGCCGCAGAAGCTCATTCGGAAGTACTTTGCTAAACATTGCTTCGAAGTAGTCATTCGGGTAAGCTTTTGTTCCTCGCCTCCTCGGTGAGCAATAGTTACCTTTGCAGATACCTTTTCCATCCCTAATTTGTTTTCTAAGATATATTGTACCCGCTCGATTGAAACATTATCCTTGTAAACAACTTGCATTTGTACTTTTATCTCATCACATGTTTTTCCTTTCAATAAGTTTCTGTCAAAAAAATAATTTTTAGTACAAGCTTTTATTGCTGACTGTACTTTTCTGCATACCATCATCAACTACTCATTGAGACGATTCTAACGAGCCGAAACTCGATGGGGTTGTGTCGTTTTATTGAGGAGTTCCTATGGCCACGTTATAGCTCCAGCATCAGATCAGTTCCATGTCATCATAATATTGCATTGTCATATATACATATGCATGCAAAATTTTCAAATTTCAATTACTAAATTTGACCCAAGAATAAAACAAACGGGGTGAGCTAAATTTGTGTACTTTATTTTAATGATTGTATATGAACTATATGTGGTTCGAAATAAACAAATTAAATAAATAAATAAAATAAATAAAAGCTTGTAAAAACAGAAAACGAATTACAGAACCATACTGTTATTTCTCCATATTTGCAATTAAAATCGAATTCTGATATTCAACAGCCGTTAAACGAAAAAAAACAAAAGAACGCTGTGACATATTTTTAGTTTTTCCGGCCCATGAAGGATGCCTTAAAACGGTCGTATACATATTTTCAGCCAGTGATAAGAATAACATTTGAAAACGGGTACTTATCAAACAGCCCTCGTAGGTATGCAAAAAATAATAAATGCAGTAAAGCTAGCAAATAAAGATTAATAGGAATGCCTGACTTGGCTTTACGTAATATCTCACAACTTTTTACGGTGGATAAGTTTCGAGACTTGGCCTTTTTTTTACATGGGATGTTTTCTATGGGATTTATCTTTATACATACTCAATATTTTTCATCCATCCCAGGTACCTACTCAAAAGTGTATTAGCGCTAATATTCCATTCGGAACTTATTTTGATTAAATTTGAATTCAGCACTTGAAACAGCATATAAAAAAACAAACGAGAAATCCTCTAATGTGGGCATATTTACATAACTTGCTTCAGCAATTTTGCCCTAGCCTAGCCTTTTTGCTGTGGCCTAGTTGGTAGTGAGTAGTAGTGACCTAGTGACTCTGCATACGAAGCCGAATGTCCTGGGTTCGAATCCCGATAAGGGCATTTGTTTGTGTGATGAGCACGAATATTTGTTCCTGAGTCATGGATGATCTCTATGTATATAAGTATTTATTTATCTATATACATATTCATATCCATATTTATTCATTTTATTTAAATCCCGCTCTAGTATATGTTCTTGCCGCAGTGCTGTGATCGGGTTAACTTTGAATACTATTTCATTGCTTCCTGATTGTCGATTGAAGGTCCACGCTTCGGTTGAAGTGCAGTAATATTGCCATTGAGACGTGAGAGCCCTCCCCCCATTAGCGTTGCAAGAACTTACTCAACATACCTTTTAGTTGCTCAATCCCGTACTGGTTTCAACTAACGAAGCAGGGAATTACACAACTGTTAAAGCGATAAGGGGGTTTTGTTTTCACGGGCTTTGTTATACGTAATGTACAAAGGAACTAGCAATCAACTGCAAACGATTATGAACATAACTGAATCGTTAAAGTATATATCTCGGAACTGTGGCGCTGAGGTTGTTTGAGCTTTCCCCCCTTTTGTTTTTCATGCAACTACACTATAATCAAATACAAACAAAAATTGGTCTGAAAAAAAAAATCGTACAATGTCAGGTTCACATTTTAGTTACCTACCTACTATACTAACTAAATATTTTTTAGGTAGGTAGGTATCTACTTAAAACGATAGTAGGAAATGTTACAGTAACAGCGGCAACCCAAACAAGGCGACCACAAGCAATCGTGCTCAACAACGTATCTCTGAAGAGCATAAATACTGAGCACAATACTTGGCTTTGTCATTTATTGTATGCATAACCTTTACATTTGACGTGTTTACTACGTTTCAATAGATTATTATTACTACGGAACGTGGATGTATCATATCGTCGTTTTATCGTTCAACTAGCATTTCCTTGTACGGAGTTAATTAAATATATTGCTAACCTTGCTAATTATTGTAATTATAAATTGGGTTTCTTTTAATTAAATTTCAGTTTTTTGTCAACATTCACGTTGTTTACTTTACCTAATAATACCTCGCTTCACATGGCGACGCTGCCAGGCAAGGTGTTTGTTGTTGTCACCGAAGTTTGAAAGGTTGAAAAAGATAAAAGTGAATCACGTCCGTGTTTTTGATTGGCTAAAAAAGTGCAAAATCTCTGAAGAAACTAGCATTTGTGTAATATGGCTTTGAGCTTTTAAATCCAATAAATGTTCTTATTTACTAGTATTTCATGAGCTATCAAACTATTATATATTTCATATTATTTATTATGCGGCAAAACATTTGTGACAGAACTTATGGACCGACGAAGTATTAATGGAAAACTCGACACATCAGTGTTGAACGTAGATAACTGTAAAATGAATACTAAACGACTATTCAGGTCACAAATTATTGGCTGTCGTCTCAAATTAAATAAATATATTTTATATATATATTTTATATTGGCGCTTTTGGAATCATTCTTTCAGTGCTTACGGCGGTAAGCCAGTTGCCAAAAAAAAAGCAAACGTCGTCGGCTCGGACAAGAATTTGTGAGACAAATCAGCGATGATGGTGATAGCCTTGATTGGTGATGAAATGATGCATGTCAATCAAAATTACCGGTAACATGTAGAGGCACATTCTGAACTTATGTTTCGTTTATTATTATTGTCCCCGATGACAATATAAGAATCGAAGACAGATATTTGTAAACAATATTCCAAACGCGATTTTACAAATAGTGAGAGAGATTTGACAAAGTGTTAAGTAAATGATATTTCCCCTCAAGCCCCGCAGGGCGCCGCGCCAAGGAATGCATTCTTGTGACTAGGTACAGTAAGACCGAGATATTATAGTGAATCATTTCTCTTTGATATTGCTTCAGTGAGCTATCTAGTCTAGGTCAGTCAAACCAACTATAGGATTGATATGCAGTCTTTTCTTTTAATTTGATATTGCATCAATGATCGAGTTTCAGATGACTAACAGTTGAATGTTGAATTTTCGTATTTTCCAACGAAATGAGTCAACCTGTCACAATATTGCAAAAGCTTTAATTTTTCGCCTATACTCTTCCGTAGTTTGGCGAGTTATCAAAATATGTATCAGTGAATCTTCGAGATGAAATTCGGGCACATAATTACCTACTGGGTAATTAAAGGGTTATCTGTCTGTAATTAAATGGCATGTCATGAGCGAGCTTCCCGTTCCTTTCACAAATCATGCTCACATGCGTAACTCGCACTAAAATTTGGTTGAGCCATTTGAGTTATCTTATATACCATCCTATCTTATATTATTCTTCTCTATCCATCAATTATATTAAGCTCACGCTATCCTAAACTTAGACGGTGTTTGATTGAAATATCTTAAAATATCAAACTAGTATATTTACCTATCAATTTCCGGGCTAAACTGGCGTGCTTTTGGACTATTACCGTAAATTCTGTTGTTTTTGTAAATATAGAGTACGTAGACAGGCAAATGACACAGATAACAGATAACTTCTAAATTAAGATTATCTCCTGAAATTTATGAGCGATTTGGTTTGGTTATAATTATTTCAGGAAACAGATTATAGAGCTTGATTAACCGTTGGAAAACCAAAATAAAGTCCTCACGCTCGACTGTAGGATGTTTTACGATTATTAATTTATTATACGTTGAAACGACTATGACTTCCCTTCCGTACGAATGTGCGTCGCGTCAGGGGCGGTTCACTCTGTGATTCCGTCGCGCCGCTACAAGTACCGGCCGGCCGGCCGCCAAATTGGCGGCCCATTACTAGCTGCCGCGCGTTGGTACGAGACGCTCGCACGGGTCGCAGCGCGTTGCATGCGATAGAAAGGTATGGCCACATTTAGGCACGTTTGGCGTACCTAAACAGGGAATTTGTTAACAGTGAACCTTCTGTACGTAGTACTATTACTTATTCTGGGGTCGCTTTTATATTTTTTCCTCAAGTTAGTGTGCTAAATAACACCAGCCTAATCAATTAAAATCAAAATAAATGCTTATCTATATTATGATATTTCATTAGGCGTCTTAGACGATAATATTTATTTATAACGATAAAGTTAATCATCATCATTATCAATTCGTATTACGAATGACGTGATCCCTCCTATCGGTATCGCGCCGATCAATCGGATTATAAGTAAAGCATTATTTCCAAATACCTAAAGGATTTCATTGTTTATAAATACTCCTTTGTTACGGACTAGGTACATAAGTTCAAGCACGATCGAAACAGCAGTTTTATCGGTTTTGCATTTTACGATGAGGATGACCTAGGACCTGAAATCGATGCTTAACATATATTTAAATAAAACTATCTGTGCGTCTAAATAAACCAAACTTATGTTCATTTGTTAATAATCGTGGCCGTTTTCCTATACCATAGTTAAGCTAAGCCAAGCAAGCTTAATCATTAACGCCAACAGTCGATAAAGGACATAATTACCACGCTCACACACGATATATCCGAAAGTTAAGGACATTGTAGATTTTTTTGACCTTGAGGTATCCTTATCATAATAGGGCTCTCAATGTAGTTTCAACTCGTTTCCATGTCCCTACCTATTGGGACGATTTATGATCCATGTTTCCATACAAGTAAAGATAACTTCATTATTTTGGTTGGCTATATGTATGAAAATCTAGCTTAGCTCAACTCTGGTGGAACAAGTGAAATCAATACTTATCAAAAAATCCCATCTGCTTTTTTCAAATATCATATATTATATAGCCTATATTACTTGTTAGCAGTAAATAACCATGATGACCTGAAATACTTACACTACACCTAGTTAAACATAAACATAACACAAGGACAATGACCGCGGGCAAGTATGAAGTACCTAGAGTGTTCAATTACTATGGTGATAGGACACTAAAAAAACGCATACCATATATACTAAACACTCTGCCCGCGGACACTGTTCATGAACCTAAAAAAGCTAGATTTAAGTATCGATTAAAAAAATACCTCATGGATGCCCTGTACAAATCTCCTTTTACGTTTCTACTGGGCATTCATGAGATAGATACCTCAATATTTAAGACACTTCAATGTATGTTAATGCTGAAGAGAAATGAGACTGTAATTTTTGACTCCACAGTCAAACTGAAAAATTTAGTTTTGTGGGGCAATTTATCAACGTATTTATGTAACTTTTTGTTGTTAATAAATAAATTAATAATAAATAATAATAATGGCGTAGCGTAGGGATGTGACGGCCCCATCGCCCACCAGATTTCTGGTGCAATCAGTCAACTTAAGGCAGCTTGTGGCGGGCTGTTAGGGAGTAGCGACCCTACGTACCTGAGTGCTCCTGGGGATGTCCTGTGGTCAGGCTGAGCCGATCGGGTGGATGGTTGGACAGGCCCCCCACCTCTGGCTTGCCTTAACTGGCTGTCCAGAGTGGAGTCGCAAGAGCTGTTGCTCGAGGGTAGAGTGGACACCTAAGTGGCGAGTTGGCTATATGTTTAAAGTCCAGTGCCACCTTTCTACCCCCCCCAGCCTCTCTGACTGGTGTTGCCCTTAGGCCATTTTTTTATGTCGCTATTAATAGGGGCCCATCTAGCAGTTGGCGAGTCACCGTCTGCCAGAGATAAAAAATGAGACAGTTTATTAGGCAGGCGTCCGATGTTTCACCCCATAGCCCAGCCACTAGTCCATCATTTTCACCCATAATAACCCGTTTTCTTTAGATTCCATCAACCAGCAATAGTCCCTATACACCCAGAGGGTGCTGTCTCTGTGTGCGTCCCATGACACGGGCAGGGACAGCATCCGCTCGGTGTACTCCTTGCATTTCATTAAATTGTCAAAAGGGCCTCTACGTGTTGTCTCAGTTGGTACTTTGTAGGTACCTAGCCCCACGCACGCCTCCCAAAGGTCCGGGACATCATTGTCCAGTGAGCGGGAAAGACATAAATAGTAATAAAAAACTCACACGATTATGAGGAATCCAGCGACGCCTCATAATATCCATCAAGTCATTTAGTGAAATAGAATGTTCTTGCCCACATATACAACGTGTTCCCGGGAATTTCCGTTAATTGCAAGGGGGCATAGTTTAGATCAAATAAAGTTAATTTCTCCAAGATCTAGATATTCAATGCTGCTATCAAGATATTCAATGTTTTATTTTATCAGTTTGCAGATTTAACCGGTGTAAATGGCTCTTAACTGTGACTTCATAACAGCTTTTTGAATTTTGTAAGGTTCCTATACACTACAAGAAGGTTTACAAAGTGAGTTCGTTCGATATTATATTACATATTTTTTACATACATACTTTTTATTTCATGTGTTTCAAGACCCTTAGTACAATTTTTTTTTTTTTGTATCCTGCAAAGCTTGGCAATCTGTTTTATACAAAACAATAATCCATTTTGCTGTCTGATGTCCTTCATCAGTTATAATTTCTTTAATGGGGAAGCCATCCAATGATGCTTTCCTCATTCCTTGTCTGCGAATCTCCTCGCCAGGTCCACTACACTATTCCTCTTTAGTCGGGAGAATTGCAAGCTTCCAATTCCTTGCAGCTGCGCAGCTAATTCATTTCTGTGATTATTCAGTCTGGCTTGATAATTCTTACTATATGTTGCTATTTCTTCTTTTACTGTTTGTAGATTGAGGTCTAAGTTGATATATTTGTTACTTATGTAAGGTGGTATCTTGAGCATAGTCCTCATTGCCTTGCTTTGAAAACGCTCCAATATTTCGATATTACTATGGCTCGCTGTTCCCCACAGCTGGATGCCGTACGTCCATATAGGCTTCAGTATAGTTTTATAGATGGCCATTTTACTGGTATCTGAGAGCTGTGATTTCCTGCCGGTCAGCCAATACATGTTGCGGAGCTTGCAATCTAGTTGTTTTCTTTTTGTCCATATGTGCTTTCTCCATGTGAGACGGCGATCGAGGTGCATGCCCAAGTACCTGGCGTCCTCGCTTTGCGGGACTTCTTCTTCATATAACTTAATAGGGGGGCAGGTTTTTCTCCGGAGCGTGAATGTAACATGAACTGACTTATCCTTGTTTGCTTTAATGCGCCATTTGTCAAACCATTTTTCGATTATCAGCAAGTGCGTTTGAAGGTTTTGAGAGGCTATGCTGGGATCTTCGTGAACGGAGAGCAATGCCGTGTCGTCTGCGTATGTTGCTGTCATGGTGTTATTACCGGTTGGTAAGTCGGCGGTGTAGATGAGGTAGAGCACTGGGCCCAGGATGCTACCCTGAGGCACGCCTGATTTGATACAGTGCATTTTTGATGTTTCAGTATTATGTTTTACTTCGTAACATCTATTCTCAAGGTACGATTTTAAGATGAGAAAGAATGACTGTGGCAATTTTTGTTTAATTTTATAAAGAAGTCCTTCATGCCATACTTTATCGAATGCTTGACTAATGTCTATGAATATAGCTGAGCAGTATTTTTTGCATTCAAATGCTCTAGATATGATGTCTACCAGCCGGTGCACTTGTTCGATGGTTCCGTGACCTTCTCTGAATCCAAATTGATGTGTTGGTATGATGTCTGCGAGGTGTTCGCGCATTCTATTAAGTATGATTTTTTCTAGCATTTTTCCAATTACTGGTAGAAGGCTTATAGGTCTATATGATGTAACTTCCTGAGGTGGTTTACCTGGTTTTAGTATCATCACCACCTGTGCTATTTTCCACTGACTAGGGTACAGGTTTAATCTAAGGCATGCGTTAAAAATGGTAGATATCATTAGTATTCCCTTTTTAGGGAGGTGTTTTAGTAAAGTAGCATCTATTAAATCATAGCCCGGGCTTTTGCCATCCTGTAATTTGTGGATTTCTTTGTAGATTTCTTTCGGCGTGGCACACCTTAGCGGCATGCTCATTTGAAGTGCTGTGTGCATATACGTTTTTATTTCTTTGTCGTGTTCTTCACTGATACTAGGATAGGGTTGGAACACTTTCTTTAAGTGTTCTGCATAGGCATCGGCTTTCTCTAAATCTGATCGGGCCCAGGTTCCGGTATGTGTTTTGACAGGTGTTGCTTGAGATTTCGGTTTTTTCAAGTTCTTGGTGGCTTTCCATAATGAATGATTTGTGTCTATAGTCGGTGTCAGAGCCGCAAGGTAAGTCTGCAGGTTTCTGTCTTTCATATCCTTAGTAAGGTTTTTTAGTTTTTGCGAGGATTTATTAAATGCTGCCTTGTCGACTGGGCAGCCAGTTGTATGCCATACCCTTCGCAGTTGTCTTCGTTCTTGAATTTTATTTCTGATATACGCCGGGTACACGTGTTCCTTCGCTATCCCCGTTTTTCTGGCTGAAGTAGATTCCTGGATTGCTGAGTGTATAGTTATGTTAAGCATTTCTATGGCTTGTTCTACTTCTTCGATGTTTTTCAATGAGATTCGTAGGTTTAGATTTGTTTCGATATGAAGTTGATAATTCTTCCAGTCTGTATTTTTGTTATATAATTTAGGTGTAACTTCTGTAAGGGTAACATTTTCGGTGATATTGAGAACAATTGGGGTGTGGTCAGAGGATAAGTCCATTATCGGTTCTGCATGCATATGGTCGTTGGGAACGTTTCTACTTATGAAGAAGTCTAGTAAGTCTGGGATTTTTCGGTTATCCGTGGGCCAGTAGGTGGGTTCTCCAGTTGACGTACATTCCAGGTTAAGTACAATAAAACAAAAACCGTTAATGCTTCACTAAATAAATTTGTGAAAAATCTAAAAAAAAAATCTTTTGTTTTTTTTTCTCAAGAAATAATTATGCTAATTTGTTTCTGTGAATGTACTCTGCAATATGCCGAAGTTAACGGAAATTCCCGGGAACTCCCTGTATACATACGCTAGTAAAACATAACGCTCCTTCTGAGGCAGTCGGATAAAAAGAGAAGAACTCCGTTCCTAGATGACGTGATGTAATGATCGTAAGTTAACACTCGTATTAAATGCATGTGGGTTTGTTAAACGATCGTATGACCGCAGTCCGCTTGATTGGACGGAATTGTTATCGGTTTTTAATTTGTGGTTTCAACCAGTGAATATTGGTTTCCGAAAATTGAATGTTTAGCACTTTTGGACCTTAACGTCATTCAAATAGAGTTGACATAAAGAAAGAAAGAAAGAAAGAAGACATTTATTTACTACACAAAAGACACACAGAGACAAAGGGAGTAGGCAATTTAACACATATTGTGTGTGTCTTCGCGGCAGTGAATAGGTCGCTGTCTCAGCATTATGCTGAGGTGTCAGACAGACACCTACAGCGCTGATTTTCAGACAGCACCAAACATGTTCCAAACCTTCATTTTCCTCGACCGAACAATGAATATTTCAGAACTAAAATACTTGTGTCTAAGTACTCTAAGTATGCTAGTGACATAGTACCTACAAGTTAGGGTCCAAAGACATTTTTGGTAACTTCACCCCATGAGACATATTTATATACGCCTCAAGACCAATTAGTTACGATAGATTTATTACGATTGGAGATCGTATGAGTCGTCTTCCACTTAATACACTATAGTTGTGAAGCACGACATACCATTAGTATTGTCATAATGGCGTTCCCACAATGGCTCGGATCACATTGTTATTCACGCGACCGGCGCGGCGACAGGCTGGCTGCCATTACGCCGCCACCGATCAATGCCGTGTCCAATCAGCTATTCCACAAAAACATTATCAAATTAAATCCAAATCGCTGGTACAATGTAGTTACTATAAGTAATGAGGTTTTTACACTAACTCTGTGTCCTTAGGTTAAGAAGAACCGTCGCCGAAACCTTGATGATGATCTCAGAATCCGCAACGCCTTTGGATTCGTTTATTAAGTTTTCCATATGAACTCATAATTTGAAAAGGTGGTTTATCATAACTATAAAAAACTAGTAATACGTTGGTAGACATAATAAGTGAGTAAGTTAGCAACAAACCGCAGCGGCACCGTGACACATGGGGATATACAGTCATGGCCAGATAATTAAGAACACGATTTTTTTCCCCATAAAGTTGCATACCAATATGATTTTTTTTATTTCATGATAATTTAAAATGTGTTTGATTTCATTTGTTTCTGAGTATACGGATGTAACCGTGTTTAAGCAGTATTTAATATTGTGCACATATAGCTTCTGTAAAATTTAGACTTTAAAAAATACAGACGATCAAATATCGTTCCTAATTACATTCATACATTGTTCGTAATTACAGTATGAACTTGTAAAAACTGGCCATTTGACCATCCGTATTTTTTTAAGCACAACTTATACAGAACTTTTATATAAACTAAATTAAATCTTATTTATACACAGATACCTCCATATACTCAGAAATAAAATTGGCCAAACACATTATAAATTATCATCAAATTTGAAAAGTCATATTTGTATGCAACTGTATGGGGAAAAAATCATGTTCTTAATTATCTGGCCATGACTGTAGGTACCTAACTTCATTTTTATCTTTTACTCCATCCATACTAGTTTAGACACCACAAAGTATCAAAATAATGTGAGTGCCGTATAATTCTTCGGGGCAGTCTTATCGTCCTACACTACCAAAACGTAATATCTAGAATATCAGTGACATTAAATTTGAACCTTAAGACTATAACGCACAGTGTTCCCTTGGACCTCATTTTGAGACAGTCTAACTTTATTGGATGATCGAATAGAGAAAGATGTCATGAATGACGGACAAAAACTCCCGCGTGGCTCACTATCATAGTTTTGAAACGAATGCAATCTAAACTTTAAGTCCCGGAATCTTAAGAAAATCTTTATCTTTTTTTTTAAAGGAAACAACGTAAATATATCTTGATTTTGCACTGCGATGAAAAGGTTTAGTATAAGGCTAAATTATAAACTATTTGTGGCCAGGCTAGGGCTTCTCAGATTCAAAATAATCGCGAAAATGTCAAAATCGTATTTATTTTTTTGTGATTTATGTCTTTAGTATTCGCAATTTATTTTGGCTTAAAAACGTAGCCACAGTAATGGACTACTACCACAAAAAAATCGGATTGCATATATCTCGGACTTCAGGAGATAACAATAAAATAAAAAAACCCGGTTTCCGGGATTTCAATAAAATTTCAGTGTTATTTTTTAATTGATTACTTTTCGTCTCCTACATACACACATGTGTCATTTTCGTTTCTAAGAATATATGTAAATTTACTTTCGTCAGTTTCTGTACACGCTGCGCTCTCATTGTCATTTCCCTCGTCATTATCGTTATTGATTTGGTATGGCATTAACATTTCGATGACTGGAGGGGGTAAAGGCATACGTTTAATGCTACTTTGACGTCTACTCAGCCTTGTATGAGATACGACCGGATCGGATGATTCCAATTCTCTATGAAAATTCTTCCATTGTGTGTTTTCTATTATCTTTTCGGCTGTGGTGTTCGCGATCGTATCGCCAAAACTTATTTCTCGACTCTCCAGCTTGTTCTGAAAGAGCTCCTCTATGGGCAATGCTGCACTTTCTATCATTATTTGGCCATGAACGAGGATTTTGTGCATAGTTGTGGTCATGGGATGCCAGCTATAAGCGGCTACATTTCTGCAGAACTCGCCGATTTTTTTGGAATCGATCGGCAGTCCACAGTTAATGGCTACTAGAATTATGTGTGACATACACATAATTCTAGTAGTAGTCCACAAGCCATTTACTAACTCCAAGTATTTCGGCAAGTATTCCGCGACTTTCGTCAGTAGCGAAGACTCTTCGGGCAGTATTTCCGTCATTAGTGCTAAAACACTAAAAAAACTAGTGCCTATGCCAAATCTTGGGATTAGGTGTCAAAGCGGACCCCGAACTCCTTTAGGGCACAACCGGGAATAACGCTAGGAGGATGATGATGATGAGTCGTTCCCGAGTTGGGTCGCAGAACATCAACCAGTAAACCCAAGCGATCCCTTATTTCCACCCGTATTCTTTTTTTCCGGACCTCGGTTATTTGTCCCGCAACGGACGATTTGGAGACTCGCCACTGTCTTACTTGGGGGTCATTTTTGTACCCCAAATGGAGTAAGAACTCTAAAAATCTTATAAAGGCATGAAGGGGACTCATACCATTTTTTGTTGTTCCTTCGTCTTCAATCGGTTTGGAAAACGCCAAATCTAAATCATTAAAGTTAGTAGAAGTTAACTTACTTCGTTATTAGGGACTTCGCTATTGTACAAAAAAATACCATAAATATACCGAAAGCAATCCATAGTGATATCAAAAAGCTTATTTTGAATATTATTAAATACTAGCTTTTACCCACGACTTCGTTCGCGTTGAATACGTACAATCGACAACCCTAGGTATTAACTGACCATTTGTGAATCTTATTTAGCTTGCAAATTGGAAGTTTGTTTGACTTGACTGTGTATGCAATCATTACTCATAGAGTACATCTTAAGTGATCCGGTTCACGGGTTATTATGGTATTGTGGTTAGAAAAAAAGGAGGGGTAACCTGTATTTGTATAGGCTTACACAAGAATATAAAACCTACAAATAAAAATGCAAGAAGCAATATTTAAGTATGTATTTGAGATACGGTTTCGTCTTTTAAACATAAGTACTTAAAGTTTTTGTTAAATCATATTTACTGAGTTCTTCTATAATCCACTAACATTAAAGGCAGCGCTGATAAAATAAAAACAATCGGCCAAGTGCGTGTCGAACCACGCACAACGAAGGGATCCGTGCCTATTAAAAAGGTCGTATCGTCACAGAAATCTTACGACACTTACGTCCTTTTCCGCAGGGACGGCAGTTTTTGCAGCAATATCTCGAAAACCTTTTAACCGATCTTGTTCGAAATACTTTTCGGTAAAAGAATTTAATAAGCGTAATAATAATAATCTATAATTTCTTTTAATTTTTATTAATTCACCATTTTGAAATTAGAGGGGGGGGGGGGGGCACAATTTTTATGACTTTCGGGGCGATTACCTCCGACTATATTCACTTAATCAAAAAATCCTCCTCATCCCTGGGGTCGATATTTACATCACCAGCTTGCCTAACGTTGAAGACCGCCTGAGCCTTTGTTGATATATTTGCATAATATGTATTTGATAGCCTGCCTTGAACTATAAAATTTTACATTAATATGGCCATCGAACATTTTGATCAGAAGCGGAGAATATGGCACAATCCAGCGGTTATCCAACATGAGGCTTTCAGCACCGCGAATTCTAGTAGTAACAGTGCGTCCTCCATCGTCAGGTGCTCTTCGCCGGTACAGTGGATACCCATTTTCACTCGTCTGCGTGTCCTTTAGTAACGCTCGGGGGTACCTACTTCTTTGTACACTTTCCATCCTTCATGCACGAAGGTGACATATTTAGTGCACCGCATGGACCGTGGATCATGTTTTTGACGACAGTGTCGTGTAGTTTTTTGTCAACATTGACATCAGGAATTTCCGCACTAATTACTTCATCGATTTGACAGGGACGCAATTTCTCCTTTAGCCACAATAAAAGGTGTAGGTACATGGGGCAACCTTCGCTTTTGCCACTCTATACTGCCTTCATCGGATGCTGAGCCTGGCCTTCAAGACGTCCATGTTAGCCAATACGCTATCTACCCAAACTTTAACATTCATTCTGCAATATCACGGCGACCGCGCAAGGACTCGATTTTGATACAGTCCACTTAGAATCTGTCGCCTTTCGCAATAGTAATATACTTCATTTTCAGCACTGCGGTTCTCCAAATATTTGACCCTTACTTAACAGGGCGACCAAATTCTGTACTTTAATTAAAAAAAACCCATGCAATGAGGTCGTGCCTCTCAGTGGCTATTTATCCAGGCATTATTTCATTGATTGGTAATATCCGGCCTTGCCGTGTTGCATGTAAGCGTGATGAACAGATCCGGACGGCCGTAGCTCCGAACATACGTGAACGCAGCTTGCGTGTACTCGTGGAGGTATCTCGGGCTATTCACGACGGAAGAGGGCAGTATCTGCCCCACATCTTGGCGTTAACTTGCGCGTCATTCCTTACAGCATGTTGTAAGTGAATGTAATTTTCTGCTCGCAACTTGCGTTGGTTTAGTGATATGTACCTAAGGCGTTCGCTTTCAAGCTTAACATACATATCGACTAAAAACTGGTGCAGAAGTTGCTTGCAGCGTAACAACAGATTGAACCCGTTGCTACGCACCATAAGGTTGTATGCATAAAAACCCATACAGGAAACGTTTTTGTTTGGTACTGGTTGCGTAGTCTGTGGATTCATCTGAGGTATTTCAAAATGATACCCTTTCTGGCCTTTCCGGAATATGACTGGACCCTGGAGTGCATCTAGGAAACTGTGAGTGTCGGCGATGCGGCAGAGCCGGCCTTCGCGCGCGCGCAGCACGATGTCACTGCCGGCGGTGGGCTCCGAGCCGGCGACCACGGCCACCACCTCGCTGGTGGTGGGCGCGTTGTAGTGTCGCTCGTGCTGCCCAAGGGGCACGCAGTCAGGGTGGATCACTACTATAAACGTTTCGTCAGTCATGTTCTTCAAAGCGCTTCTAAATTCATGTATTCGCACGTTACTGTCCTCCAGAACTCTTTGAATTGTTTGTAGTACTGGTCTCTGAACGCCTTGTACGATGGAGGACCGTCGATCAAGTTGCGCTTCCTCGTCACTTAAAAAGTAAACCTGCAAAAACTGTGGCTGTTCATTGGCTACAGGAAGGAAGTTGGGACCTAATTCGTCTTCTAGCTTCCGCTTGCTCCGCAGTCTCAGAAGCTCGCTGGGAGGCCAGATAGTGGGCATGCTGTTGAAGTCGGTGTTGGTGCTGCTCCAAAGTGTCTTCAGCCCTCACATTTGCCTGCCGCTGTGCTTATTCTTCACGCCGCGCCTAAGACTGGCTCGGTGACTCAGCAGTTCGTTGAGAGGCCAGATAGTGGGCGTGCTGTTGAAGTCGGTGCTGGCGCTGCTCCGACGTTTCTTCAGCCCTCACACTTGCCTGCCGCTGAACATCTTCGTCGCACCGCGCCCGAGACTCGATGGGTGACTCAGCAGCTCGTTAATAGGCCAGATAGTGGGCGTGCTGTTGAAGTCATGAATAAAGTGAACAACTATTATGCGTGGTCGGTGGAGGATGGAGGTTACACTC
Source organism: Epinotia brunnichana (assembly GCA_963854355.1). NCBI lineage: Eukaryota > Metazoa > Arthropoda > Insecta > Lepidoptera > Tortricidae > Epinotia > Epinotia brunnichana. The sequence goes on along the minus strand of OY977946.1, from coordinate 22,609,378 downwards.
ATAGTATGTAACTCCAATACAATATCGTTCTCTATTGCACTTGCGTATTCGAGTGATAGAGAGGGAGATATACAAACTTTGAACTTCGACATAAATAGGTAGTTCGTTTGCACGGTTAGCACTGAGAATATAACAGCGAGCGAAAAAGGGTAGCCGTCTCTTTCTAATTAGAGCAGTTAAAAAGTGACGACTACATAAGTTACGCACCATCACGTGCTAGCCATGCGTCGATAAATTATTGTCGGGAAGCTTTGTGAATACATCCTCGATACTTGTATATCTCCATCTCTACCGCTCTTATTTGAGCGACAGAAAAAGATATACGCAAACCTCATTGTCGGTCTGTAAAAAGACTTGAGTGCTGGCAGCTGACATTTCATTTAGAAACATTACATTAAAACTGCGCCTTTTTGTGTCAAAATAACACAAATTGATTATATTCTGCACGCGATTATATTTCTTAACATATGGGTCGTGTGTTCTAGAATAGCATAAATATTGCAATGGATACGCTTCTTTGTCTTTGAGATACAAAAACTTCGATATGCCAAAATATACGTCAATGTGCATTATACTTGTAATTATTTCGTTTCAAGCCATTATGCTGCTTATTGATAGTATCTTAACACCTAAAATGGCGTAAATATCTAAATAAACTTCAAAATTATGAAATTAATACCCAAAATTTATATTCGGCGAAAATTAGCGAAACAATTCGAGATAAAATTTAGCCTATGTGTTAATTCGGGTTATAAACTATCTCTTTACCTAGTTTCAGCAATATCCGTTCAGCCGTTTTTGCATGATCGAGTAACAAACATCCAGACATCCAAACATCCAAACATCCAAACTTTCACATTTATAATATTAGTAGGATTTACAGCAACAAAAGGATGCCGGATTGCCTAGTCTTGAAATTGGTTGTTGACATGACTGGTACTGACATTTTATAGTGCGGTCGTAACGATATTGATTGAACTGGTAAGTTTTGTTGGATTTGACTAGACATTTTCTTTCTTATTAAAATATTGTAATAAAAACTGAAGACGAATATAGAAAGGGTCCTTTGGTCGAATCCCAGATCGAACGTTTTATAATTGAGGTCGGCGGTCTTGAAAGCGACACATCAGTGTGAGTCTTCGGAGTCACAATCTGAAGAATATTATCGATTACGTAGTTGGAATCAGATATGGATGCATAGATATTTATTGTAAAGCAAATAATGTTTACATTCAACCAAATACACAAAGCCAATACACACTGTCCCGACTATACATGACGTATGTGTCTGATGCTAATAAATAACACTGAAATTTTATGGAAATCCCGGAAACCGGGATTTTTTATTGTATTGTTATCTCCTGAAGTCCGCGATATATACAATCCGATTTTTTTGTGGTAGTAGTCCATTATTGTGGCTACGTTTTTAAGCCAAAATAAATTGCGAATACTAAAGACATAAATCACAAAAAAATAAATACGATTTTGACATTTTCGCGATTATCTTGAAACTGAGAAGCCCCAGCCTGGCCACAAATGGTTTATAATTTAGCCTTATACTAAGCCTTTTCATCGCAGTGCAAAATCAAGATTTATATACGTTGTTTCCTTTAAAAAAAAAGATAAAGATTTTTTTAAGATTCCGTGACTTAAAGTTTAGATTGCATTCGTTTCAAAACTATGATAGTGAGCCACGCGGGAGTTTTTGTCCTTCATTCGTGACATCTTTCTCTATTCGATCATCCAATAAAGTTAGACTGTCTCAAAATGAGGTCCAACGGAACACTGTAACGATACCGTTTGTTTTTCAACATGAATGTTGTAGTGGCACGTGCTTCACGTGCTTACTCGGTAGCTAGCGGCTAACTATAATGGAGACAGTGGCCTTTGTTTGAAAGATTAGGGCTCGGAGCGAAAAGTTCACCTGAGAAGAGCCATATTATACTAGTGTCTCCGCTGGAATGTTTTCAAACTTATTAGTCGTTATTGCTCAATTCAGCCATTACTCAGTTTGTATGTATAATTTAATGCCTGTATTGATTAGTAATAATTAGTGTGAGAGTTCACACATTTCCTACAAGTGCGAGTATAGAAAATGTAGGAAAACTCGCACTAATTAATGTTTATTACAGGCCTTAATTTAGGGACAAGTTGGAGAAAATACTATGCTGGTGAGGTAATTCAAGTACGTTTGCCACGAAGGCGAAACTGTACCCTTATTGTGAGATACAATCGTAACCTAACGTTACGTAACTAATACGAGATCGAATAAACGCGCTTCGAATAGATTTCGATCTCGCTACGGTATTCTTCGATTCGACCCGTCAAACTTGTAACTCACAATGCCGTTGTCCTACGAAACCAACTGCAAAACGTTAGGCTCTAGCGTTTAGTTTTCGATGCGTAATTTAACGTTCGATTCGTACTACCAATCGGTAGTGTGAGACATTTCGAATCGAAGAATACCGTCGCGACTGTAGTTTACTATTTCACTTGCAAAATGGCCCGTGATATCGTATTATTCCGTCAAGAGTTACCGTAGATCCGATCGAAATTTATCTCAAATTAAAGAACTTATAAAAATAAGGGTTTTGAATTGACAACATATATCCGCAAAATTCGGATTGTCGCGTATTTTGTATTTAAAAATGCAAATAAATGGCCCCCGCGCCGCCATATTGTATCGACAGTCGACACTGTCTACGTCGCGATGCGCGTATTCTGTAATGTCATAACCGACAAACATTTAAATTAAAACGATAAATGCTAGTGATATAAGGTTGAATATTGGAAAATCGTGAACGAACGTGAAGTCGATTGCGAATTAAGTAATGTATAAGTGCCTCACGTTACAGTTTGGATTTTTAGTTCTATGAGTGACCACCAGGGGCGGTGTATAGACTTTTCATACTAAATCTTGACCATAGGCGGTAGCGTCGATAGTAGACGTGACTCACTTCAATCCCACGCTAAGGGTGCTGATGTAAAATGTTAGCCAGGTTTTTTCTGATGTTTCACTCGCGTGACACTAATGTAGGTTATGTAGGCCTGATGTCACCGGTCGGCATTAAGAAATAAAAATACCTAGCGACATATAGGAACTTAATAAGGTTTACTTCATTTGATATAACGGACCTTAATACATTAACGAAAATCGGTACGTGAAGGAAGGTTGATGGTGTAGATAAACACGAAACTGTGGTTGACGCAATTGATAGTGCTTACTTAACTGATAAACTGTGTTGTCCTTTTGCGTGGTGTGATAGCTGGTTGATGTCATTCTTGTCAATCTGTTATATAACTCAATCTACTTGTTTTTAAATCGCATGCGCTTTTGTTTCTTTTTGTCGATCATAGCATCACTGCTACTTAACATTAATGCTACGAATAATACACATTTAAAGTATCTACATTAATACACTCAACATTTGCATGGATACGATTGGGTGCGTCTCACGAAATATAACAACATAATATATAATTTCATATTAATAACGTAGACAAGATATAATGAACGTTAGCTATAATAACAAAATCAATAAAATTATAAGGAATAACGGTCAGTTGCCATAATATTCATTTTATATAACTTTTTTTACATAACACTCAAATTTACTAATTTCAGTTGGTATAACATGCAAAACGTATAACGATCATAATACATAATATCTTTTAGTATTAGCATTATAAGATATAAGAGACATGAGATATAAATCAGAGCCCGCGGAATAAGGTTAAGGCAGCTAGAAAAAGGGGGGCTCGGGGGGCGTAGTAAAAAACAAATCAACAATTGTATTTTTGGTAGGTTTAGGTTATGGTTATCTTGTGTCCCTTAGAGCGGAAATAGGCACCCCGCGAAGTGGGGTGACGTCGAAACGCTGGCGGTTAGGTTAGGTTTAGGTTAGTTTAAAATAATTGCCATGCGTGTTAAAAAAAAAATAAGTTCTATTAGGTTAGGTTACAAGGAGACAATTTACTTTAACTAAATGTTCAGGATTAATAAGGGCTCAACTGTAGAATATCTGGCATGGAGTACAGGGTTCATATTTTTTTTATAGATTGTACTCACCATAAGACGACTCTTCGCCAAATTTCAAGTTGCGGAAACGCTTGGTTTGCGAGAAAAAAAATATTAAAAATTTCATACAAAGTCCCGATTTTATGACCGCCATGACGCATATTTTTCTGTTTCTTTGCACGTGTTGTCATTGATATGTTCCTAATAGCGTACTTATCCAATCCTTTTGTTTATCATTTGCATATTCTACTCTAAGGCAGGTCGGTGTAGGTACGACGACGAGCGAAGCGAGGAGGAGTGTTAGGTGTACCGCGGCCCTACAGCGCGCGAGCCGAGCGAGCGAAGCGAGCGTGCCGCGGTAGCGGCCGGCGAAGCGCCAGAACCGACTTTATACGAAAACAGGCCATAATATTGATGAAAATGTAAATTTCATATGAAAAAAAAAAATTTTTTTTCTCAAAAACCATGGATTTCCGCAGATTTTGGATTTCAAAAATACACTATAGACACCCTCCTCTGCTCTCAAAAAAAAATGGTGCATTTTGGCCATGCCAGATATTCTACAGCCCTTCCTTAATAAGTTAGGTAAGGTTGATTTTAAATTAGGAAGACCACATAACACATAAAAAAATATTTAATTTTAACCAACATAACATGTATATCTTCAATGTTTACTTTTCTTCAAACACAAAATCGCTCTAAGAAATTCACATTCAGTATATTCAGCTTTTCAAGCGATTTCAAGAGTAATTGTATGCGTTTATACTATACGAGCATTATGCTTTTTGATGTTAGATTAATTGTATAATATATGTTTTCAATCTTAGGAGTTATGAACATTATACACTTTAATCGTTATATCAATTGGTATTATATCTTAATAACGTTATACTTTACAAAAGTAGATATTTTGAAATTATATATTTCGTTCATTATATCCAGTGAATGTTATACTCAACAAGCTTATACAAAGTGAGCGTATGTATTATGAATGTTATATGATGTGTTCTTATATCTCGTATTACTTACCCGATACGATTACTAGGTGCTTAAAAAATTCATCTGGCGCCCCGAACGAAAACAACTTTACATATTTATGTATGTATATGGTAGGTCATGAAGGTAAATTAGCGAAAACAGAGAATTGCTTATGTTATTACCTATCGTTGGCATATAAATCCAGAATATTTCTACCGTGACGTAATTTGACTTTTACGATGACTTTTTTAATCTACAAATTAAGTTAAATTCAACTTTGGAATACCTAGAAACATACAATTAGCAATTTATCTATGTATATTGCCTTTGAATATGATACTTAATTAAATATGTATTCCCGTGATAGTTACCGTCTGTGAACCTTGTCCTAGCGGTTAGTTATTTGACCACGTCGCGTGACTAGGTTAAATTAATATTAGCCTTTGAATATTTGCTAGTTAATGTCCCTTGGCGATGCTATGTTAGGATAAGCAATTGTATACTAACACTATGGACATGGTCTGTTTTTTTATTTATTTGGTTTATTAGGTACCTGGCAATGGAGAGGGCTATTTTGGGAGTTTCTCTGCGTGATCGCCTCAGAAATGAGGCTATCCGCAGCAGAACCAAGGTAACCGATATGGCCCTCCGAATCGCTAAACTTAAGTGGCAGTGGGCGGGGCACATTGCACGTAGAGCTGATGGCCGTTGGGGCGGAAAGGTTCTCGAGTGGCGACCACGTACCGGAAGGCGCGGCGTTGGTAGGCCTCCCACAAGGTGGACTGATGACCTGGTAAAGGTCGCGGGAGTCCGCTCACTTTGGAACTCTTTGGGGGGTGCCTATGACCAGCAGTGGACGTCTTTCGGCTGATATGATGATGATGATGATGATTAGGTTTTTAGATTATTAGATTTACTTTGTCGGTTTTGTCCTTAATATTTACGCAGTTCACGTGAACAAGAGAAAAACAGGCCAAGTGCGAGTTGGACTCGCGCACGAAGGGTACCGTACCATTATCTATAAAAACGGCAAAAAAAAACACGTTTGTTGTATGGAAGCCCCCTTAAATTACCTTTTTATTCTGTTTTTTAGTATTTGTTGTTATAGCGGTAATAGAAATATATCATCTGTAAAAAAATTCAACTGTCTATCACGGTTCATGAGATACAGCCTGGTGACAGACGGACAGCGCACATAGGGGTATATAACCCATCTAGGCGGCCATTAGTCTATTTAACAAAAAAACATCCCAAGTAAAAAAAAATGCTACCTGCTCAGGTTGATAAGACGCGGGACAATGGACTATTGTAAATTGCTCCCCCGTGCCTGGCAGATAAGATAAGATCTCCTTAAATATTTTATTCTTATTTTTTTTTTAGTACCTACGAGTATTTGTTGTTATAGCGGCAACAGAAATATATCATTTTTGAAAATTTCAACTGTCTAACTATCACGGTTCATAAGATACAGCCTGGTGACAGACAGACAGAGACAGTAGACGGACGGATAGCGGAGTCTTAGTATAATAAGGTCCCGTTTTACCCTTTGGGTACGGAACCCTAAAAAAGTGTGGTGGAGTAGAAACATAAATTACACAAATAGCCGGAGACAGTCTCAGTAAGTATACATTTGATTGTTATCCAGAAGGACATATGGTATAAAGAATGCTCCTAGTGGGAAATGGTCGCATACACTCAAGAGCAAAAGTTTTCGGGTCAGTGAAATACCGTCATATTTCCTAAAATAGTGCAAGGTTGTACAGTTTGTTAATCCTGTCATGATCTTTATTAAATTTTACATCTAAATTGCAGAAATAAAAGTAAAAAAACACGTTACCAGGTTTAAATCGGACTCGTAAAAACCCATGAAAAAAACAACGTTAACGGAGCGAGATATCGCAAAAATCGTCATATTTGGATGTCGATATTTTTATGATAGGATCCCGGAAATTGCTAATATATTTGGGTATTACGAAGAATAGTATATTATGTAAATAAGACTAGTGTAAAATATTTAAAAAAACCTATTGCGGTTATTTAATTTAGGGTGACCCGAAACTTTTGCTCTTAAGTGTAATAAGTAGTTGAAATGTACCTATATAGAGAGTAGCTTTTGCCGCGACTTCGTTCGCGTCCCTTTAGTTTAGGGGATGATTTCCGGGATAAAAACTGTCTTCTGTCCTTCCACGGGATTCAAATTATCTCCACACCAAATTACATCTCAATCGGTTCAGCAGTTTAAGCGTGAAAAGGTAACATACAAACATATATTATACTTTCGCATTTATAATATAACTAGCGTCCCGCCCCGGCTTCGCACGGGTTTATATGTATAATACATGCATGTATTATACATATAATACATGCATGTATTATACATATAAACCTTCCTCTTGAATCACTCTATCTATTAAAAAAATAACCGCATCAGAATCCGTTGCGTAGTTTTAAAGGTCTAAGCATACATAGGGACAGACAGACAGCGGGAAGCGACTTGTTTTATACTATGTAGTGATAGTATGGATAGTAGGTAATGTAGGTATGGACCCTGGGACTTGCGATGCGAGAGTATTTTCACATTTTGTACACGACGCCTTTTTTTTTCGGGGCTACATTTATATCATGTTTAAGAAGCGCCCAGTGTGTTTACTGCTTAGTTATTTCTTTTTCTTCTCGTTAGGTGCGTTTGTAGGGCTCACAGGCTAGAGGCTGGCTGCGAGAACCGCCCTACTTGGCACGACTCCAAAATAACGACGTCGATAATTTGCCGCAGAATTCTATTTGAACTTCTTGTAACCGCGTCTTCTGAAATAGTATGCAGCCACAAATGGAATGTTGATATGGCGTTGAGACGTGCGTAAGGCACAGGTGGTTGTTCTGTTTTGATATCTCATCAAACTAATGAAATTGACTAAAGTAGATTACACATTGAGCGTTGACTCTATTTATGAGCCATATGAGTCTATTAGTGATGACGCTACGAAGTTAAGTTACGGTAGGAGTAACATTTGCTTTAAGGAATTGAATCACAACTCCGTAATGGGGGCTATATTAGAAATTACTAGAATATATACTAAAGCTGGTTTCGTTCTGGAAATAACGAATATAAACTCTATTACTTTAATCATGCCAAAGTAGTTCTGCCTATCAGTTTATTTCATTTTCACATTTAAATTGCAGAACTCGTCATTCAATTTATTTGTATGTTGTAACCCTACCAGGATTAAGATAGTTAGTCCTGGGGAATAGTATATTATTTCCTAAATAAGTTGGAAGTTTGTTTGAGATTGTAGAGTTTAACATGGGCACGGGCGTAGGCCGGCACAGCTATGTAGAATTGTAGATATCTACTTAATAATGCGAGGTTCTTAGGTCTGTCCTAAATTCAGGGCTGCCATCAACTCTCTATAACGTTGTTAACCTGATTCCACGTCCCTAGTGTAACTTTGCAATACAGACAGCTTCTGCCAGTATTGGAAAGGTTTTGGGGAAGTAAATATCTCTTCTGAGTGTCGAAAAAGAAATTTTTGTCTGCGTTACTTTGCTTCCAAATCTAGCTAGGAGTTCTGGATTTCAAACAAAATATTTTGCATTAACCCAGGAAAAGGAATTGCCTAGCATCTGCATATATTTTTCGTTTGCCGCGTCGCCACATTATAAGTTCCGAAAATATCTAGCAAATCTCTCAATAAATCTCACGTCTGCAGGTTAATAAGTAGAATCAAAAAAAAAAGTGGTATAGTTTGTTTTGTGTTTTTACTGAGGAATACATATTAAAAAAAAACGTTTTTGTGTTGATTGGATACTGGATAGTCAAACACAGACTGCTTTATAGAGCAGAAGTCCGAACCGGTTTTTTCAAAAATAATATTTTGAATTATTTTAGACTCTTCATTTAGGACTCTATCATGTATTTAGGTAACATTTTCGTATTATTAGATTGCCCGATCAAAAATGATATCATAAACCAAAGAACGGAATAGAACGTATTAATACCGGTATATTTGTGTGGTGAAAATACCGTTATCCGATCCCTTTATAGAGTATCAAATCTCGGAAAACCCTAAACCCTCGTACAAAAATGAAAACAGCAGGACAAAATCCAAAGCCGTAATGATAGACTATTAGTTTAGCTCCGGGGGATCCTTTGTTTCTTTCCTACGTTTACAATGTTGTTTTACATATTTGCAACACTGTAAAATCGCGACATATTAAAATTAATTTAGTCGAGTAACACAATAAACCTGGTTGTTAAGATGATTCAGTGCCTTTAACACTCTCATGACTCTAGCCTAGGTATGTTTGAACAAACGCTTAATTAGTCCACGTGTGCTGCGGGCATTGCAGTTCTGTAAATATTGCATTGTGAGACATTAGCACTTACAACATTACTGTATAGGTAATGTTTTCTTGTTGGTACATTGCAGTTCGTCTTAATGATTGCCCACAACGCATTTTTATGCGATACTATTAAGTTCATAAGAAATACAGTTAGCAACTGCTGGTGCATACCGGTGCTGTAATCTGATATGTATCATATTTAAACGCTAACATAATTTTGTGCTGAGCCGGTGGATTAAAAAAGATATTACTCAACATATAAAGCATGCGCCACGCTTAATAGTCGTAACTCAAGCGAAGTATGTATCGTAGGACATTATTAGACACTGGAAATCGTAAAAGTGCACTATTTCCGTCATAACGTTTGCGTTATAACTTTTATAACGGCGACCTGGCGCCCGATACAGCTATTTGTTACATTTCGTTGGACACACTCCAAGTATCTATCGTTCGGCACATCTTCGACACATGCCAAAAGAAAGTCAAAGTTCGATGGCATGCTGCGGGAATTAATGTAGTTGGTGCATCTGCGACGCGTAAGCGATACTTGGTTTTGGGCTTTTGGCCATCGTCCATCACTGCACCGATGTTATACCATACCGGCCATTATCTCCACTTATAATAAATCTCTAAATTAAAAAAAGAATCAGCCAGTTTGAAACTAAGCTTTGCGCGGTTCGAATGTTCTCAGCATCCCATGAACGGAAAAATATGAAACATTTTATATAGGTACATTATTATTCTAGCTGCAACTTAGGATACTTTTTATCCGACTGCGACAGTTAATTAATTTTCCGAAATATACGACTTCATTTAATTTTTCATTTATTTTTATTGAAATCAAACGCTGCTCCAACTGTCAGCTATAAGAACCGTCAAATTTTCGTCAAAATGGCGGAATTGCTTTGCCTTTCACTTATTAATAATTTAAATCCCGTCTACGATAGACCTTTACGAGACAAATGCTAAAATATAAACCATAAAAAAATATTCGATTCTGATATGAGAACTTATATGCGCAAATGTCGTTTTATGTCGTAATTTCAATAAATGAAATCAACAAATTTGAACAATATAATTAACACGAATTTGTTTTTTTTGAATGACAATGGCACGCGCTCGGCGCATTCAGCCAAAGTACCTGCGGCGCTACTACGAAAACCGATACTCAATGTTCATATATTTGCATTCCTGTCACTCGAGTATGGTTAGTGCGATAGAGATAGAGATACCCGAATATTTTCGAATAGGGAACATTACTGCAATGTTTTGCCGCCAGAGTGCAGCACTAACACAATTAGTAAACAGTTTTTTTGACAACTTTGACAAGTCCTTCAAAGCTCTGGATCAAATAGTGAAGAAAATATTTCAATGAATAAAATGCATCAGTGCCGCGTAATTGGATGCAAGAATGAAGGGCATCATTCATTTCCGAAGAAAACGATGATATGAAAACTATGGGAAGCGGCAATACGTCGTAAAGCAAAAAAAAGCCCTCATCCACCTTTAAATGGCTATAGGATGCCATTTTAATATCACAGTACAGGTATTTTACACACGAATGATAATAAAACGATTGTAGTTTAACGCGTTTTCATCAATTATTCGTTATTGTTTGTTAGGTAAATAAATATGACATTGTACGTCATGGCGGTTTGTTGGTGCCGGTTAATGTACGGCCCGATAATACACGTCCATCTATCGTTATCTCTCTCTTTTTGTATAAGTTAAAAAGAGACATAGATATAGAGGATGCCAATTATTGGGCCGTACATTAACCGGCACCGGTTTGTTTACGGGTTGTGTTAGTGTCGCCCCCTACGCAGAGCTTTGCGTAATGTTCCCTATTCCGAAGTTCGTGGTTATAGCTCAGGAATCGAAAATATGGTAAATAATCATAATATATTTTCTCGATAAAGAATTTAAAATAAATATAGTCAAATGGAGAAAAAAACAAAGCAAGAGGTTATATAGGTAATGATTAAGTTATAATTATAAGAGTCCAAAGTTTTAAGAGGGGGTATGTTCTGTCCCTTTTCCGCAAAACGCACCTTCATATGAAACGACTGTTTTTTACTATGACGCTCGAGTATATTGACGTCACAGTCCCTCATCGTTTTCTCACTCTAACAAGCGACATTAAAACGGATGTAGCTTCATAATTTTTTGAGATATTTGAATGGGAGTTTCATTATCTTCTATCTATTTATACATAATAAATGCCTATGTCCTGACTGACTTATTCACTCACTCACTCACTCACTCACTCATCAACGCACAGCCGAAACTACTAATCTTAGAGAGTTGATTTTTGCACAGTATGTTGCTTTTATAACGTGGGCTAAGGATAAAAAGGGATTTTTGAAAATTCTACCCCTAAGGGGGTAAAATAGGGGTGCAAAGTTTGTATGGGAGAACCTTTTTTTTTTGAGCTATAGACTTAAAATTTGTAGAAAAAATTGTTATTAGAATACAAATGAAACACTTTCAGCGTTTTGGAAAATTCCACCCCTACGGGGGTAAAATAGGGGTGCAAGGTTTGTATGGGGAAAACATTTTTTTTTTTAAATAGAGACTTAAAACTTTGTAGAAAGATCAGTCATTAGAATACAAATAAAGAACTTTCAGGGTTTTAGAAAATTCTACCCCTAAAGGGGTAAAATAGAGTGCAAAGTTTGTATGGGAAAAACTACTTTTTTTTAAATAGAGACTTAAAACTTTGTAGAGAAATTATTCATTAGAATACAAATAAAGTACCTAGATTCAGTGTTTTAAAAAAATCTACCCCTAAGGGGGTAAAATAGGGGTGCAAATTTTGTATGGGGGAAACAATATTTTTTTTAAATAGAGACTTAAAACTTTGTAGAAAGATTAGTCATCAGAATACAAATTAAGTACGAAAGCGTTTTAGAAAATTCTACCCCTAAAAATAGGGGGCTAAAATAGGGGTGCAAAGTTTGTATGTGGGAAACTATTTTTTTTAGCTAGAGTCCTAAAACTTTGTAGAAAGATTATTTAAATAAAAAGAAAGTACTTTCAGCGTTTTGGAAAATTTCACCCCTAAGGGGGTAAAATAGGGTGCAAAGTTTGTATGGGAAAAACATATTTTTTTTTAATAGAGACTTAAAATTTTGACGAAAAATTACTTATTAGAACATGAAAAATACTACATTCGGCGTTTTACAAAAATCATTCCCTAAGGGGGTTAAAAAAGGGTGCAAGGTTTGTATGGGGAACACTTTTTCTGAGCTAGACACTTAAAACTTTGTAGAAAGATTACTTATAAAAATACAAAAAAAAAGACTTTCAGCGTTTTGAAAAATCTATCCCTAAGGGGGATAAAAAGGGGTGCAAAGTTTTTATCAGGGAAAGTTTATGTTTTTGAGTTAGAGACTTGAAACTTTGTAGAAAGATTACTTATTAAAATACAAAAAAAAGAACACAAATCGTTTTAGAAAATTCCACCCCTAATAGGGTTAAAAAGGAGAGCAAGCTTTGCATGGGCAACACTTTTTTTTGAGTTAGACTTAAAACTTTGCAAAAAGATTACTTATTAGAATACTAAAAAAGAACTTTCAGCGTTTTAGAAAACTCCATCCCTAAGGGGATCCTTAAGATCCTTAAGAAGGGTAGCCAGTGTTGTGTGGGAAAAACTTTTTTTTTTACTAGACTTAAAACTATTCAAAATGTTACTTATTAAAATTAATAATAAAGTACTTTCAGAGTTTTAGAAAATTCCACCCCTAAGGGGGTTAAGAAAGCTTTGTATGGGCAACACTTTTTTTGAGCTAGAGACTTAAAAGTTTACGAAAAAAGTTCTTTCAGCGATTAGAAAAATTCAACCTCTAAGGGGGTTTAAATTGTTTAAAAGGGGGTTCAAATTTTAAATGGCGAGCAATAAAATTTTAAAGTGTGAGTAAGAGATTTTTAACTTCGGTCTTATTCTGTACGTTAAAAGACTACAAAACTGATTTCAGAGTTTTTCCAAATTCATCCCCTAAGAGTGTTAAAATTGGTTCAAAGTTTGAGTATTTCAAGGCATTTTTAAAGTATGAGATTTTTAACTTTGGTTTTAGACTGTTTGTTCACAAACTAGAAAATGAACATCAACTTTTTTTTTAATTATCCCCTAAAAGAGGGTTCAAATTTTGTATTGAGAGAAATCATTTTCTAAGACGATAAAAAGTTCTACGCGGACGAAGTCGCGGGCAACAGCTAGTACGTAATAAAAACGTAATAAGCATCCCGTTATTAATCGACCAAATTGATTTACTGGGTAAAATGTGTAAACTTTGAAAGAGCATATTGAAGGAGGTGCTTCATTGACGTTCTGATTTATAGCCGGCATTTATTTTATGCATCATTTCTTCGTTGAATACGTTGCCAAAAACTGCTGTACTTAGTCGGTCCTAAAGTTCTGTCACAAATAAAAATAATGATTAAAACGTAAGTACCAATCAGTTTTTAATAAATTATATACCAATTTAAAGTACATTTAACAGAGAATTAATATAACTTAAAATTATTCAAAATGACCTCCCTTGTTTTTAATACAGGCTGTAATGGGTTATGAGTGGAATAGGAGGGATACTCTCCTTCTTTAACTTAGTCTGAGGTATTAAATAATTAACCCGCTACACTTACCTAAAATTGCTTTCCCGTCAAGGGTCCTCTTGTGATATAACTTGGACTGGTGGACCTACCGGGTGTTTATTTAAAATGCCATATTATTTTTAACACATAATGTATTTCTGTGGAATGCTTACTGCACTCACAAAGTGCCTTAAATCAAAGCGGTTTTTGCTCGGGCAAACGCGACTTATATCATACCGAACGCGGGATCCCTTAGAGACGGCGGCGCAACACAACGTAACACGACCTGGCCAGGAATTAAAGATTTGAATTGTCACTTACGGCGGAAAGTCCGGAGACGGAAACTGACTCGCTGGCGGTGTCCTCGCACATCAGCTCGCCCGAGCTGACGGGAGACAGATGGTCGTGATGCGATGCACCGTCCCGTAGCACGCGTGGTCCCGCGGCTAGTACCTCGACGTCGTGACCGGTACGGTCACGGCCGAACGACGGGCAGCGGCGTCTTCCTGCTGTGAGCGCACCCAGTCACGCTCAGGGGACGGGACCGGACCCCTGAGGTCTGCGGTACGGATGGATGCAGGAGCCTGCGTGAAGCACCTCGGAATGCTGATCTGCGCCGGTCGCCCTGAGGGCGCAGTAGCTGCGTCGCCTCCCAGGACAAGCGCGCAGATGAGTCACGAGCCCGCAGGCTCAAAAGAGCTTGTATCCTACGGTGAGGGGTAGACCGGCGTGGTCTTAAGGAACCATTCACGCGGCGCGCACAAATACGACGCACAACAGCACTGCTTAAAATACTCCTAACACCTTACTTGATAAATCGGCACATGTCAGACCTCTTTTCCGACCATGAGGTCGCCTTCTCAAAATGGCGGCTCAGTCAAGCAAAGGAAAACCCCCACAGCGGGATTGCGACCGTATTTCATGCGCCTAGGATGTCATCTCCTTTTTGTCCACGTCATTCTATCACTTTTTGTTTGCTTCTTCAGAGCTCGTAGCGTACACTCTATCATTCTGTTTATTATTTACTTTTCTTCAATATCGAAAAATTTCTCGTCTGTAAAGAGGATATCGCGGTGTCGATTTTTCGCGTACCGCTTTAACAACTTTCGGGATCTTTTAAGCCTTATTGTTTTTAGACGGGCATTAAGCATGTGTCCACTCTTTTTTTTTTATGCTCGTAGACTAAGATCTTCGTTTAAAATCTTTTTGACGGTATTCCTACTGCAAAGCCATCAACTTCTGTTTTCGGACAGGATTTCTCGCTATACGGGCCTTGATCGCTTTGATCACTGCTGGTGTTCTTACGGAGCGTGGACGGCCAGTTATTTTTTTGTCCTCAACACTAGAGACTTCATTGTACCTATCAATAGTACGGTACACAAACCTAAGCGTTATATTAAATTTTTTGAGCAACTTGAAAATGGTGTTCAAAAGTATCGGCACATG
Source organism: Epinotia brunnichana (assembly GCA_963854355.1). Lineage (NCBI taxonomy): Eukaryota > Metazoa > Arthropoda > Insecta > Lepidoptera > Tortricidae > Epinotia > Epinotia brunnichana. The sequence continues at coordinate 22,594,002 of OY977946.1, read as the reverse complement.
CACCCTAATGCCTTGAAAATAGAGGTGTGTTCCGATGTTTGTGACGTGCTTGTTTGCTCCGATGTATGTGATGGCGACTGTACTTGGCGAGTGCCCACAGCGGTGCAACGCTAAAACAGCTATTCGGTTTTCTTTCAATGTCCACTCCATCGTGAGAAATCGCAGCAAATTTTTTGTTTTAAAATAATTGTCATACATTCAAAATTGGAATACAAAAACATTTTCTCAAAATTATGTTCTAAATTTAAAAATAATGTGCCAGTGACAGAACTTTAAGACCGACTAAGTATAAACTCGTGTTAAAAAAACATTTTATACACGGGATAATTTTTTGGCTGTTCCATACATATTTAGACTACGAGCACTTCATGAAGCGTTCTATATTTTTTTCAATTTCGTGTTTTTCCCACAGTAAAACTTGTTCTGTTAGAACTTTAGATTTATCCTCTAAAAGCCAATGTAAAAAATTACCCTGCATATTAAAAGAAGAAAATAATAGCTTCACCTTCATAGTGAAAATGTAAAGAAACTCCAATGTTCTATCATGGAAATACGAGTACGTATATGAAGTTTAACATGCTTTCTTGTTATGGTGAGATGTGATATCGTTTTGGAAACAGATCATACTATGTGTGACGTCGCTACTGTAAGCATAATATTATTGAAACAAGATTCTAAGCTCAAGTTTCTGTAAATTAGACTCATATCCAACGTGAGAACAATTCAGGGTATTTGATGTTCGTAACGTGGCGGCTCGCCGAGTGCTCCATGTTTTAGTTATGAAGACCTTCGGGGAATTTGCATTTCTACCGAGAAATAATGTTTACACGCGTAGTGCGTTTTAAAATAGCCTGACAAAACACGATGCGCGTTTCGCAAAAATAGCTTGGACAAGAAATCAGTGAATGAGATAGTTGGTTAGTTGTTGTAGACTATAGAGGAAGCCTTGCCACTGCGGTGCATTCATCTGGAGCAGAGTGACCGCGTAACGGTCACGTGTGTCAAGGAAAACTGTTGACTTATTTCGCTAGCGGCATTAAGGAAGCTAGAGGAAGCGGAAGAGAAGAGGTCGGGTTGGCTCCGTGAGCTTCTGTGACGTAGAAATTAACGTTACTTATTAAATTAAAGAATTGCTACACTGCTAGCTTAATCTGCCTGGCCATGCGCTTAAATTATTCATTCTGATGTGTTTTGCTGGAAAGTTTTAAACCCATGGGGTATTTTCTAGTGAAAAAGAACAAGCATCAAAACATGCGTAGCTTAAGTATATGACTAAACGTTATTATACATATACAAGAATTACATTCTAAAAATGTCAATAGATGAGTTGCTTTCTTGTTAATAACAAATGACAATATTAAGTAATTCACTCAAAACCCAAATAAGATAGTGAACACTAAAGCGATGTATTCTGCTCGTAATGGAATGTTTTATTATTTACGTGTTTGTTTGACGTCGACACGTGCCGTGACATTCCAGATTTTAATTCGGTTTTGTCCAGTATCTTAGATGATAAAAAAGCCCATTGATTGGTCGTTCAAATCACACGCGCGTGATTGCAGGTCACTCGTGATTGTGGGTCCATAATTCCATAGGTATATGCGTATCATGGCATTCCATAACTGCACACACTTGCACATAGCGATGTGAGACACTAACCAGAGCAAAGAGTGCACTCTCGGGAGATTACTTAAATAGTTTTACATTAATTTGAATATATGTAAATGTAATGCCAAATGGGAATAAACGCAAAAAATATTACAAAATATTTGCGTTCGGTCTGATCCCAAATATAAACTTTATAAGTGCTTTGACTGGACTGATCCAATCGAGAAGGAAAACAATTTGTACCTATGACTATGACGTATGTATGTACGCCATGTACTAGGTATGTAAGTTATCTATGTAACCTCGGTTATACACACTCAGTCACAAATATTTATTACATTATGATAGACTTAGCGAAAGCCTTTCACAACATCAGCCTAAGTGGTCCGCATCATTCCTTATTGACGAAAACAATCTTGCGTCGGTAAAGGTCACAGAGGCGCCGTTTACCCAAACCCCGCTCCCCACAGTCTAGCGCTAGCGTCTCCGGATTGGGAATTCTCACGACCCATCTATCTATCTATCCACGACCCACAGGTCGAAATACACTGGTCTTGCCCGTCAGCAAATCGGAAGACCGAGAGCGCCGGGCATCAGGGTGGAGTGACGTCAATGGCCCTGTATTGGGGTGCGTAGGGGGCGGGGTAGCGTCACGCAGCTACCCCGCCCCCTACGCACCCCAGTACAGGGCCAAGGCTTGCCGCATGGACATCTTATTCGATACTTAAGCCTTGGCATTCGAGTTTTATTCATAAACAAAACTGAATTGGAAGGAAACGTGAGCGCTTTACAAAACAGGCGATATACATTTTTAATTTTGTGTCTTCATTCGTCGGGTTCATTTAACGCTTCATTGAGGAAAAACAACACCGATCGGGATGACCCGTTGACGAAAATATCGGTAATTTTTTTGCCTATTTTGGTTGGCATCCAAGCCAGGAATTTCCTTGCGAATATTTATCTCAGTACAGTCAAGTGTAAAAATGTGGGTGCATACAACTTACTCATAAATATGTCCCATCGCTCTTATGTCAGCGGCTCAAGGTTTCGGTACATATTTATGAGAGTATATTTTTGCACTTAACTGTACGACGCAGAGCAGAGTCATCAATTTGTTAAGTAACTTGAAGGGCGCGACCTCGGGTATACTCGTATCTTAACTTGACCTTGGAGCTGATTTATCGGGAGCCAGGGAACGCAATGCGGCACTCCGGGAACGTAACCTTGAGTCTGCCCGACGGCGATCAACATCCAAGTATTTGTTAAGTAGGTATATGGTTACATAACATATGATACCGCGATCAATGTTAGAATTATCCACGTACCTTCGCTTTTATTGTATGAATCGTAGGTATATCATGCGTTCGTGAAGGGAGAAGGAAGGGAATTCCGAGCATTTATTTTGACTCGAATGTTACTTTAGCTTGGTATGTTGCCACTTTGTCGTAAACCCGAATGTAATGTATGGCAAAAGCTTAAACAAAATTAATTTGCAGTCAATTATTCTTAAATTCCGTTCTAAAATAAATGAGACCGAAATACCAAATGGAGAGTTCAGTAAACTGTCCGAAATATCGCTTCTTTGTGCCGAGGAAATCAATAATTGATTCAGAACTGCGAAATTGATGGATTGGGCGAGAGAATTGTTTACCCTTACATCAATTTACGCCAGTTTGATAAATCCGGAGTTTGTGGGCTAATTTGTTGATCAAAATGCCAACAAAGGCCTGGGACGTACCAGGAATTAAGAATGAAAGCGTGGGCACCTACTGTAGGGTGAGCGTGTGCGGCGGGCGGGCGGTCTGTAGCGGCGCGTGGGCGGCGCACCCTCACAATCTTAACCCTTAGCGGCCTCCTACGATAGCGCAATTTATGCACCAAATAAAGAACCTCTGCTACCTGCTCCGTTGAAACCTCCAGCCGGCGCAGAAAAAAGATAACATCTAAGATCGTTTACCCTTAACGACATTTGCTCATACTTCGTTTAACCTTTGGTTTCTGATTCGCTCAAACAAACATCAGATGTTTGTTTACATTTATCTGCGTTGTATTTTGAGTGCAGTCTAAGATTAATTTTGTAATAATAAAGTGCTTCGTTTACCGTACTAACTAGGTATATCACTAGCATCCAGCCAGCGCCCCACGCGTTAATTGCCTTCTGAAATATTCAGGTCTCTTGGGAAAGTGCCACATTAAAACTTACCTGATTGTTAGGTTCGAGAAGGTCCCCGGGCCGTTGCACGTTTAATAAGTATTCCATTCAATCTATATCTCATAAAATCATGTGTTTAAATCTGCTTCTCGTCTCATCTCAACAGATGTCGTTGACGTTGTCCAGTCTGGCAACAAGTGGGTTGTACAGCTTGAGCAAAACAAAAGTCGTCTTTCCTGGCCTCGTAGCATGATAAGTTTTATGGTTACGTTTTATAGATAAATATAAGATGATATTTTATAGAAATACAAGACAATTGGGTACTCCACATCCATGTTGTTGACGTAAACTTGGTTTGTGATTATGTTTCATACTCATACTCATACTCATTTATTTATAATATTATAAAAATATTACACGTCACATATTATTCACAATTTCATATTATAAGCAATTCAATCTTATACCTATATGTTTATACATAATACCTAATATCATTCAATTATTAGTTTCATAAAATTTATTTAAATTATAAAAGGCATGTCCAATTAGCCATTTTTTTAATTTATTTTTGAAGGTGTTTGTGCTTTCCTCCATCGTAATGTCTTCAGGTAGTTTATTATACACCTTGGGACCTATTACGTGCATTGTCTTGGAGGACTTAGTCAGTCGGTGACAAGACGAAAGAAGTCGCTCTTTACTGCCTAGACGGGTACGTGTGGGTTTGTTTGTGTAAAAGGTGTGTTTTTGTGAGTGTACGTGCGCAGCAATGTTGAAAATGTGTTGTGAGGGTAGTGTGAGAATTTGGTTATCAATGAATAACTGTTTGGCTGGAGTCCCCGGTGGCGTCTTGGTTATTATTCTTATAGCCCGTTTTTGCAAGACAGACGCGATGCCATTCAGCTGCTGAACCCCAAAATTCGAGGCCGTAGCACATAACAGAGTGAAATAGTGAAAAATAACTTGAGCGCAATTGGTTTTGCGGTAAAACACGAGCAAGCCTCCCTAGCGCAAAACATGCGCCAGATAGTTTGCCGCATAGTATATTAATATGTTTGTCCCATTTGAGGGCGGAGTCCAGAGTCACACCGAGGAATTTAGTGTATTGCACTTGTTCGAGAAATGTGTCATCGATGCGAACGTTTAGAGACCGAGGAGGTTTGCCCCCTAGATTGACATGAATGACGTGTGTTTTTGCGAGGTTTAACACAAGTCCGTTGTTTGTGAACCATTTTTGCATGTGCCTTATGTCAACGGTTATTTGATCCTCCAACTGCTGCAATGAAGGAGCAGTTACAATATTACATGCATCGTCAGCAAAAAGATACATGTCACCCTTAACGGTTTTGGGTAGATCGTTAACTTGGATTAAAAAACACAAGTTTGCTAACGACGATCCTTGAGGCACGCCAATATCGACGCTTCCGTACTCTGACTGGACCTGGCCGTTGCTCAAGGCCACCACTTGCTGGCGGTGGTTAAGAAAATCCATCATAAGTTTATTGGCTGGACCGCGGATTCCTATATGATACATTTTTTTTGCCAATACATCGTGATTGCATAGATCAAAGGCACGGGTCATATAGTGAGGTGTGCAATAAAGAGTCATCATCATCATCATCATATCAGCCGAAATACGTCCACTGCTGGATATAGGCCTCCCCCAAAGAGTTCCAAAGTGACCGGTCCTGCGCCACCCGCATCCAGCGGACTCCCACGACCTTTACCAGGTCATCAGTCCACCTTGTGGGAGGCCTACCAACGCCGCGCTTTCCGGTACGTGGTCGCCACTCGAGAACCTTTCCGCCCCAACGGGCAATAAAGATTATTTGTATGGTATTGTACACAAATAAAGGTAGAGCAATTTTTATTTATTTAGGGATATTGGAGTCCTCAACCCGCACTAGCCAGCGTGGGGATTACTGCCCGTTCATTCCCATTCCTCCATGAAAGGGAGCCTGTACCCGGTAGTGGAACGTTGATGATGATAATTATGATAGGGATATTTATCGTAGGAGGAACATTAGCTGTAACACATAATGCAATCTTAAGTATCTTATGTATGACGCAGCGGAATTACAAGAGTATAATATAAATAAAAACAAAACAATAACACTATGTTTCAGCTTCCTATATCTAATCGGTTGCCTGTCTCATTACTCTCTTACCACTGTGTTACGTCCCTTCGGCATTGCTTTAATATTGTTTTTCGTTTTGTTCAGTACCCCTTTGTTATTATGTATTTGTTGTAATGTGTTCACTTCGTTATTGTTTATTGGTCATAGTTGTGTGTAGTAATGATCACTTTTCAAATTGTAACCGGTTTTCAACCTTGCATGGTACGTGTTTTTTCTCAGTTATAAGTAAATCGAATTAATTATACTTAGCATATTGTAGATTTTCAAACATTATTGTTGATTACATGTTTAATTGAAAAGAATGACGCCTGTCTGCCAGTGTCACCTGTCACTTCTGTCACTGTCAGTGTCAATGACGCTAGTGTGCTGTTACGGATCGCGCAGGAGTGAAATGGCTGCGTTCATAGACCACTGGACAATATTATTATATTTTATGTTCTATTTTTAATTTCGTTAATTGTCCCTTCTCGTGTTTAATTAAGTTTATATCATTATTTTGTTTGTTATCCACCGTGAACTCACTCGACGGTTCTATCGGAAGACCAGCGCTGGCAGCAATGCCAGCATTATGCTGAGATAGAACCGTTTCGTGACAAACGCTGTGTGTTGTTTGTCTCGAATAAATGTTTCTTTCTTTCTTTCTTTCTTTCTTCAGCCAATTTTAGTACGTAACACTAAAAACGGAAGCGTTGATCGTCGTCAACTTGGAAATGGTGGCGACTGAATTATGGTCCTCCGTTTAAAATTACTCCCACGCACACGCAACCCTGTAAAAACATACAAATCAACAGCAAGGCATTTTCTGAAAACAATTTATAAATCGCCGGTTAACGACCGCATTATTAACTAAATATACTTACCTTCAAGGATCTCCAACGGAGCGAAAGCTTATTTTATGTCCTTAAGAATTTCACTGGAAAAGCTTTTAAATTAAAACAATGGAGGAAGCGCTTACGCTTCTAGGAATAGTTATTAATTATACCGCGTCACCGGTTCTAACAATGGATTCACGTGAACAGAGACACTTTAATTAGAGGTTCGGGGGATCTCTGGCAGATCGCCAGCATGACCAATTCGCCCAGCGTTCGGCCTTTGTCACCGGTGTCGATCAGTACAAGAAGTCAAACATCGTAGGAACCTTGTTTATTTTATTTTATTTTATTTATTTCAATACAGCAACTTTTCTTACAGGTTGACCTAATGCACATAAATGGGTTCACGTGGACAGATACACTTTATTTAGACGTTCGGGGGATCTCTGGCAGATCGCCAGCATGACCAATTCGCCCAGCGTTCGGCTTTTGTCGCCGGTGTCGATAAAGTACAAGAAGTCAAACATCGTGGGATGGGAGTTTGTTGATTTCTGAATTAAAATACTAGATCATAAATCTCTATCAGAATCAAAAAATACTTGTGATAAGTCATGTTTCTGAGGAAATACGCTTTTTTGAAAACAAACATATTTTTTTTCTAATTCCGGCTAAGCTTCGAATGCTACGCCATCAAAAATAACCAACAATACATTAATGAAGCTAAATAATATTTTGAAATGTAACGAACGATTAGGTACTCGCAGTTAAGTTTGTTTCATGTGTTCGCTGATAAGGGCGCAGTTTGGTGCGGCACACGCCATTCTATATTTGGTACTTAGCCGATAAGGTGAAGGTTAATTGTATTATTCTTGTTATTCATTAGTATTTCATTCGGTATTAACGTCTCAACGTTATGACTGATGGATGATGTTGACTGCATTTTGACCTTCAAAACTTGAGTTGAACTTGTTCTTTTAGACTTTGTTCACCGTCTGTCTATTTATAAATAACTAGCTGTTGCCCGCGACTTCGTCCGCGTAGAACTTTTTATCGTCTTAGAAAAATGATTGCTCTTGAATTAATTTTGAATTCTAGTTTGTGAACAAACAGTCTAAGACCAAAGTTACAAATCTCATACTTTAAAAATGTCTTGTTCTCTACACAAACTTTAAACCCCCTTTTAACACTCTTAGGGGATGAATTTGGAAACACTCTGAAATTAGTTTTGTAGTCTTTTAACACACTTAGGTACAGAATAAGACCGAAGTTACAAATTGCTCTCCATATAAAAATTGAATTTATCTATTCGCTGAAAGCACTTTTTTCGTTTTGTAATAAGTAATCTTCCTACTAACTTTTAAGTCTCTAGCTCAAAAAAAGTGTTGCCCATACAAAGCTTGCTCCCCTTAGGGGTGGAATTTTCTAAAACTTTGAAAGAATTTTTTAGGGTTCCGTACTCAAAGAGTTAAACGGAACCCTAAGACTCCGCTGTCCGTCTGTCTGTCTGTCTGTATGTCTGTCTGTCTGTCCGTCTGTCACCAGGCTGTATCTCAACAACCGTGATAGTTAGACAGTAGAAATTTTCACAGATGATGTATTTCCGCTATAACAACAAATACTAAAAACAGAATAATTAAATATTAAATACATAGAAAACATCCATGACTCAGGAACAAATATTTGTGCTTTGTAATAAATGCCCTTACCAGGATTCGAACCCGGGACCTCCGGCTTCGTAGGCAGGGTGCCAACTAGGCTACAGGAGGCTCCCATACAACAAACGTGATTTTTGCCTTTTTTATAGATAATTTTTTATAACCCTTCGTGCGCGAGTCCGACTCGTACTTGGCCGTTTTTTTTGTATTTTAATAAGTAATCTTTCTAAAAATTTTAAGTCTATAGTTAAAAAAAGGCGTATCCCACACATTAAAAATGGCTCCCCTTGTCAATCCTCTTAGGGGTGGAGTTTTCTAAAATGTTGAAAGGTTCTTTTTGTATTCTAATAAGTAATCTTTTTACAAAGTTTCAAGTCTTTAGCTCAAAAAAGTGTTGCCCATGCAAAGCTTGCTCACCTTTTACCTGTTACCCCTTAGGGGTGGAGTTTTCTACCTCGCTTTATAAAGTACATACAGCGTAGTTTTGTATTTTAATAAGTAATCTTTCTACAAAGTTTCAAGTCTCTAACTCAAAAACTTTCCATCATACAAACTTTGCACCCCTTTTTATCCCCCTTAGGGATGGTCTTTTACAAAATGCTGAAAGTACTTTTTTGTATTCTTATAAGTAATCTTTCTACAAAGTTTCAAGTCTCTAGCTCAGAAAAAGTGTTCCCCATACAAACCTTGCACCCCTTTTCAACCCCCTTAAGGAATGATTTTTCTAAAACGCTGAATGCAGTTTTTTCATATTCTAATAAGTAATCTTTCTAAAAAGATTTGTCTCTATTAAAAAAAAAAGTTCCCCCCATACAAACTATGCATCCCTGTTTTACCCCCTTAGGGGTGGAATTTTCCAAAACGCTGAAAGTACTTTATTTGTTTTCTAATGACAAATTTTTCTACAAAGTTTAAAAACTCTATTTCAAAAAAAATAGTTCCCCCATACAAACTTTGTAACCCTATTTTACCCCCTTAGGGGCGGAATTTTCCATAACGCTGTACTTATGTTGTATTTTAATACCTAATCATTCTACAAAGTTTTGAGTCTCTAGCTCAAAAAAAAGTTTCCCCCGTACGAACTTTGCACCCCTATTTTACCCCCTTAGGGGTGAAATTTCCAAAAATTCCTTCTTATCCCTTGCCCACGTTATAAAAGCAACCTACTGTGCAATAATCAACTCTCTAACATTAGTAGTTTCGGCTGTGCGTTGATGAGTGAGTGAGTGAGTCAGTCAGGATGTAGATCGACGACGGTGGAAAGGCAAAACCACTGAAGCGACATTTTGGTCAAAATGGAGTTATACCTATATATCGTTGAAATCAGCATTTTTTCTGCGTCGATTGAGTCGGGTTTCACGGCGATCTGATGACTTTCATGTCGCTTAAGGTAATACAAAAATAAGCTATTGAATCAGGCGTTACTTTGCGGAAGTCCATGATATATTACGAGAACAATATTCCTTTGCTATTCCGCTAAAAAAGGCTGGTCGATCAGCGGAGATCAAATGCAACTATTTGCGTATAAACATGCAAATAATTACAGCAAACCACCACCAATAATGAAAAAACCTCGATCGACACGTGTTTCGCCTCTACGAGGCATCATCAGGAGATGCTGGCAGGGGATGTTGCTTGCGCCACGTCCACTGAGCACTGATCGACCAGCACGTTTTTTAGCGGAATAGCAAAGGAATATTGTTCTCGTAATACAAAAATAAGCGCCAAATTTAAAAAACTTTACTTTATGCGACACACTTTTTGAGTAAAATCTAACCTGTGTCACTTAACTGTACACTCAATCTTAACCATGCTCGCATATAATACAGTATTTTTAAAAATCGTTCATTTTCGATGTTATGTCACTAAAGTGTTTCTACCAGGTACATATATTTCATAAGATAAGGTAGGTACTTAAGTGGTTCTTCGAACATGTTGAAAATAACTGTTGTCGCATGATGGTGTCGCTTCAATGGTTCTTCCGGGATTTTTTTGGGGGCTTTTTCACTTAAGCGACGTTTATTTTCGAACCCGCCTCCCGAAAATTTAAAATAACACGTGCATATAACTCAACGCTCTAAGCTAAGTTAACAAGAAATAAAGTTACGATAATTTTAGACAAAAAAAAACTTTAAAATGCTCTCCTGTAAAATTAAAAAAATGTCGTTTCAGTGGTTTTGCCTTTCCACCGTCGCTGATTATTATTTGATCTAAATAATACTGTATGTTTAATTTTTTTTATTAGTTCGTGTGTTTGCTTGTTAAACTAATATTTTTTATATAGTCATATTTTACACAGTACACGCAAGTTTTTTGGACCATTTATAGCAAATCTCATAGTAATGTAAGGAACGTGTGGGGTATCATTCGAAAGTTCATAAAAATTTGAGGCGGTTTACAAATTTTGAGTTCGTTTTACGATAGTTCTTCCATCGAGATTACGATTAACCGAGATGATGTTAAAAATAACAAAAACAATAACTAAGTTAATACTTATTTTTTTTGCTAAGGGATTACATAAGCTAAATGCTTGTCTAGTACTTAATAAAAACAGATGTTAAAAATAAAATACAAATATATATTACTAAAACCGCTACATAACTCTTATTGTTACATTCCTTGTCTGTCTCTTATCTTAGTGTTAAATGTCTTATTGTTAACTTAAGATAAGTCTTAGGATAAGAAAGAATACAAAATAATCAAAACCCATAGGCAATTGGGAAACTTAGACATAAAAGCGGCAACTTTGCTCTCTACTGTACTTAAGTTAAGAGATAAAATTAAGTAGTACCTATATAATTCTCAAACATACGTAAATAAATGTTATCGTGTTAGAGCAGTCGACGAACTAGGATATTGACGAACAGGGAAATGGGAAAAAGTTGACCAAACAGACGAATGGGGAAACCGACGAACGGTGCATAATTGCTTTGTAAACATTGGCTCATAATGGGCTCTTTGATGCAATTACATTACATATCAGTAGATTATTTTGATCAAATATTTGTGAAACTATGTCTTTGATTTATAATGGAAATTTACTTAATCCAGCACCCTGTTATCGTAGGTTGTTGTGTAGATAACCGTTAATCTAAGCAAAGAGTTACTGTAGTCTACTGAGAAATATTAGCCAGGTTATTCTTCTGAGTAATATACTGGTGCGCCAATATTAGCTATTCGCGTAGCGTAGGACCGATTTAAACCGCAAATATTTATTAACTCGACCAATATGTACGTATTTATTATTTACTATCCCCATTAGACGAGGAAAAACACTGTTTAATTGGGGAAAATGACTGGTCGCATACATGAACGTATAGCGTAGCTACTGATGTGCCGACGGAAAGTTTCCTATGTTGCGAAATGTTTCTGCAATTTAACATAGGAAAATTTCGGAAATTTTCGTCATTTTTGTATGGGAATTTAAACTTTCCATTTCTAACATGGAAATTTACGAACTGAGAAGCATAAAACTGTAATTTTTATGCTTCTCATTACGTAAATTTCCTTAATTTCTTGTGAACATTTCTAGAAATTTCCGAGAACTTTTCCAACTTTTTGGAAACTTTCCGCAATTTGCACATCACTAAGCGTAGCCAACTTTAATATTTACGATATGAACATTATTAAATAACGGATATTATATTAGCTGTTTATAAGGGGCTAGGTTCCCTTTATAAATAACTAATATAATATGAACCCACTAGAAGTGGAATAAATTGTATTACTCATATAAATTGTCTAGCCCAGTGGAATATTCCACTGGGCTATTTGGGCATCACACTTAAAAATAATAGTGTGACTGAAAATACATATGTACTCGTAAATTTTAACATACAAAGAATTTAGGTATCGGTACGTTATCAATTATAATACAGATTTTTATCGAGGAACATATGTATTAACTGATGCAAAATCGTTTGGTTTTAGGAACAGCTGACTACAACCAGTGCGAATTAACTGTGCACCTCGCGCTGTGACGTTTGCACGCAGCGGACTGCACAGTTGATTCGCACGCACTATATTTTATTTGTATGTACATGTACAGTCGCCATCACATACATTATGTACACTATAGGTGTTCAAAAATGTCGCCACATGCACCCTAATGCCTTGAAAATAGAGATGTGTTCCGATGTTTGTGACGTCCTTGTTGGCTCCGATGTATGTGATGGCGACTGTACCCAGTGTAAGTTAAAGAAGGCTAAAGTGCCATCACGGCCATGTAGTAAAATTGGCTATGTAACGAGTCGTGACAAAGAAAAGTCAAATACCGCCCAGATTATTCTTGGTTTTCCTTAAGCCAATGGAAAATGCGCGTGAAGAATACTGGTCAAACTCATTCATTTTGAATGCGTCCAAGCATGCTAAAAAAACATTGTATGTATTATATTACGGAAACAGTCCGTCTTCCCTCTTTATTTTTACTTGAGCGCAAGCGATCTCAATATTTCATGTATTGATAAACAATTAAGGCAGCTGTGCTTTGTTATCATCAATAAATACTCGTCCTCCTAGCGTTTGCCTGGTTGTATCTTATAGGAGCCCGGGGTCCGCTTTTGCATCTAATCCCAAGATTTGTCGTAGGCACTAGTTCTTCGAAAACGACTGCTATCTTAAGTACCTTCCAACCCAGAGGGGGGTTACTAGACCTTGTTGGTATTAGACCTATTCCTCAATGTTTTCGTTCACCGAAAAGCTACTGTTAAAATATCAAATGATGTCGTACATAAGTTTTTTTCAAAAACCCAGCCGGGGTTCGAACCCGCGACCTCCAAATCGAAAGACGAGTGTCTAACCGGTCGGCTAGAGTGGCCTATCGTCAATCAATACTCAAAGGAGGATATTGTTTCAGGCTTGCACAGCGTACACAAAGCGTTATCTTATCTGTTAAGTAAGGCTGCAGTAGAGCTTGGTGTCATTCTGTAACATGTTGGTCTCAGGTGCGCGCTCGCCGCTGCCCGTGGCTCCGGACAGCCTCGGGTTCGCTGCATCGATCCCGTGCTTTGACGAGGTATGTGCATGTGCAACAACATTCTGGTTTTTTTTTGTTTCTGTTTTGATTACCTTTGGAACTTCTGATGAAGTTAACAACTCTGGGGTCATCTTTATTTTCTTAAGTGTGTGTGTTTGAAGAGTACAAGGGACTGTACTATCAATACCTAGAATCCTAGATTTCTCAAGTATTTAAATTTAATTTAATTTCCCAAGTGGGTCAGAGAATAACTCTAATGTAGACTTCTGGTGGTGACAAGATAATATTTATTTATTTATATGTTTTTCTTTTTTTAATTCAGAATAGGTCGTCGCTCAGCGTATCATCACTACATAGCATAAAACAAAGTTGCTTCCCGCTGTCTGTTTGTCTGTCCGTATGTATGCTTAGATCTTTAAAACTACGCAACGGATTTTGATGTGGTTTTTTTTAATAGATAAAATGATTCAAGAGGAAGGTTTATATGTATAAAACATGCATGTTATTATTATTTTCATACATATAAACCCGTGCGAACCCGGGGCGGGTCGCTAGTACTTTGTAGTAACCAACTAACCTCATTGTCAGAATCGGCTGTTTTTTAGGAGTTCTAGTGCTTGGGAAATATCTGTTTAAGTATAAATAAACATGGCGCCTATTAACGCACTATCGACAATCACTGACGTCAGAACCATTATTTTCTCTACCAATATCAGCTTTTAACCAATTTCATGCTTCAATTGGTTTGACTCGTTCTAGTCTTCGCTGGATAGCATTTGTTTTTTTCAGATCGTTCCTCTTGCGATTGCGTCAAAGTAAGCTCCTGCAATTGTAAATCATGAAATAATGACTTGTTATATTTTCACCACTCTCAATGTCACGTCCAGTTGATTGCTTGTGCAGAAGGGAGATTAGGTTAATTTGAATATATGTATGTACCTAATGATGTTGTGACGGTAACATGCATATAAATTAGGTAAGCAGTAGAGTTTTAAAAATTTCTTGTAACTTCACTTACTTGTTTTGCAATAACTTTATAAAGAAGGTACACCTCTGTCCTCTATACAATCGGTTCTCATTATAAACTCCATAAAAGATTGTTTTTATGGTTAGTGTATCGTAGCGTATACTGTAGTCAATTAATATGTTGTTATTTTTACAATATGAGTATACATTTGATACATTAGTTAGTTATCGTTTGTGTTTTGTGTTTATTGAATAACAACCACCTTTGTGCTATTGTTTCAACAAACAATGAGCTTGACTGCTTCTGAGGTATAAACGTTTATATCTCTAAAGTGTGCTAAAATGGCCTTGGAGCTTGTGAAACTCTGTGATGTGTTCAATATCATTGGTCGAGTTTAGGGGTCAGTTGAGCAGGGTTCATTCACTGGATGGAACAGGTATCGGGAGCCGGTGCCGGTGAGGTAGGTCCCTGTCCCTGGGCCTGTAAGGCAATGCGTCCCCCGCGGGATGTGCCGGGCCGTGTGTGCGCGGCGCGGCGCTCACAGGCGCAGCCCGCCGGCACACACGCCCGCGCCGCGCAACATTGATTTACTCGCTGTTCGCCCGATCGTCTCCGCTCAGTCACTAGTGCGCAACGCCAACGGAGACAAGTGTTCGCCGCTCCTCGGCGCTACTTTATTTTGCGTTCATTTATTTGGTGCTATCTTAAGCTTCAACTAAAAAAAAAAACAGCTTTAAATTGCCCGTGTTATCGATTTTGTGTGAACAATTCTAAAGAACTACGTATTTTATTATAAGTTCAGTGCGTTACGCTTGTGCTCTACCTACTTTGGTTCCTGTGTGTTGGGTAATATTAAATATTCTGTGTCAGTTAGTGATTGTGATTGAAGAATCGGAAGATTTCATCTGCGACGTGTTCCCATTTAGGATTTCACCACGAGCGGGCTCAAGGAAGTTTATAGTCAAGTGAGTAGAGACGTTGTAATTCTTCTTTATCGTGACTGCTCTCAGTTGACCGTGATATTCCGACTGTTATTTGAAAGCCTTGACTTTTTCACAGCTGGGTGCGTACGGATTTGATTAACAGAAGGTTTTAAAACGCTTAAATAATATGAAATGGTGGTCTAAAATTAGGTTGGTGCGAGTATTGTCCCGATCTGGATTTTTGTTGTCGACTGGTTGTTCATTCATCGTAGTTAGTGGCACTGGCCCCGCGGAGCCGCGCTCTGTCCGCCACCACGTCATCGGCAATGATCGCGGAGCTCTACTAGTCTCTTATCTCGCTCGCGCCCCTGTCGTCAGTCCCCACGTCAATCGAACCATTGTTTTGTCAAATTCTTACGTATTTGACTGTTTATTTTTTTCTACACTGTTTATTTGGATCCATCGCTGCGTCGACCTCGCTTGTTGGGTGTGCGTAGTGACACCTTCATTCAGTTGAATGCTAAGAGAAGGTGTTGGAATGTCCACTTCATTGTCATTCTCTACCACTTCATATGTTTATGGCGTAAGTTGTTATTCATATCCTTCATTAGTCATTTAATGATTCAGGTTATCTTTTGATAATTGTTTTGCAACCATTGATATTTGCGATATAACTAGGTAAGTTTGGACACATATTGCGTTATAATCATTAATGGTTTACATAAAATTATAATTACTCATAACCAAATTTGCCATCAACATTTTATTGACGTAAGGATCAATACAACTAGATTGATTTATGATGAACAATTTTGCAGATACAACAATGTTTTCGTTATCAATCACACAAGCCTATGTACCGTAGCAATCTTAGAGTAAATCCTGTATAATGTAAAGCTAGAGTCGTCCAACAATCGACCGAGTGACTAGCTTGCTATTCTTGACTTAAGTCTACACAAATGCTCAAAGTTTGCCCCAAACAACACACACAGCCACACCGTCATCTGCAGAGTCAGGAACTTGAATACGAGCTGATAGGCTAAATTGGATTGGTCGAAAGTGTAAGGTCGTATTATTGTTAACGGTTGCTAGCTGAGGCGTTATCGTGCGTAGTGAAAGTGCGTTTGGATGCAAACCCCGATATTGCTGCCGAATCAAAAACGCAGTAACTATGTATGAGGTTCATACAATTCACTGTATTTTAACTTTGTTGGCGTTATTCCTACCGCACCACGCCACCGGCAATGCATGTCGCAAGTACACCGCTTCTAGAAAGCTTTGGAATTTTCCATTGTAATTTCATGTTACAATCTATATTCTAATGCAATGTTAATGTTCATTTGGTGTCAAGTTTATTGTGTCACAAATCAACAGTAGTAACGAATGAGAGACTGCTAGTAACTTGGTTAGTCTAATAGTTTCTTTATTGGAACATACGTGCCTAATATAAATTCATACATCGGGGTTTTCGGAGCGGGAATGATTTGAGAAAGAGTAGAGATAAACAGATATGTTAGTCTAAGAAAATATCTTATTATGCCTAATGAATAACTACCTCTCTGTGAGTTGTATACAATCTGTGACAAAGTTTTATTTTAATTTCCGTAAAAGTCTTATAACTTATAAGGTAACAATAAAAATAACTTTAATTAATTACCTGCTGTAAATTGAATAGTTGACACGATTTTCAGAATAAACTATTACTATTTTTTCTATATTTGGGACAGTTAATCTACGGCGTCTTGCTGTAAATATCCATTTCATGGAGCTAAATGATCTTTCCACGTCGACAGTTGTAATATATATTTTATATATTTAAATTTTTTGTAGGAATCAATTGATGCACGAGAAGTTTGAGATTGAAGTTCTATTTCTTTGCCTTGTACCTAGGGTTTGCAATCCGGATATCCGGATATCCGAAATATCCGGATATCCGCCGAATTTCGGATCCGGATTTTACAGGCTCTTGGATCCGGATCTTTCGGATATTACGGATCCTTAAAATACAACAATGAAAACCGAAAATACGGCTACAAAATGATGTTTTTACCGAGTCCACGCTGAAAACCGAATGGTAGATAACTCAATCTCTGTTTTTATTCGCCACTTCATCATCCCAGTCCAGATTATTTTTGTTTTTAATTTATTAGTCACAAAAACTAATTAAACCTACATACTACAAACTAGTAAAAATGCCGCAGTTTCATGGCGAAAGTTGGCGTTGGTTTAAATGCACTAATTCACCGTAAGACACAAAGTAATTATTATAAATCCAATGTTACCTATATAGCTACCTACTAAAGACTTACGCCCGTATTCATAAACGTTCAAAAAGCCTATTTTAACTATTTAAAATGGCGTTAAAATTTGTTTGTCCTTATCTGTCACTTTGACATTTGTGTTCGTAAGAAGTGGACAAAGCACATTTTATTTAGCAATTATTTTAAGTTTTATGAATAAGGGGATTAGTTTAGTTAAATAAACGTATAGAAATAATTAAGAAGTATAGTTGACCCAGGAAGTAAAAAGTAAATGCAGCAACAATACCTACATTTAATACTTGTAATATTTTTTAAAATTTATAGTATGATGATCTTGACCTATAATATGATCATGTAATATAATAAGCATGGTACGCTATATTAATGCCCGTTGACCGTTTTTGCCATATCCAGACACAGTCTTGCCTAAAGGAATGCCCCCTGCTAGACAAACACCTTTTCCCTCGTCCGGATCACATTGTCAATTTCTCCTCCTAGGTTTGATACCTAGTTACAACCCTATTGAATTAACTCCGGTACATAGAGCTCATTGAAATATATGTACGATACGGAGTTAACTTGACCTGCTGTGGTCAATCACTTAACGCATTGTACGCACGTAAGGTAGATCTACATGTCAAATTTTATGTGGGAAAATGACAGTTCGATAGCTAACGCGCGTTCGGAACGTTACGTTGATTACCCCTGGTTGTTATTCAAGTGACAGCTTTCAGTGACGTAACTCTCACTTTGCCGGTTAGTTTGTAGTTGTAAATAAAAAGTTGAATAAAAAAAAGAAGTTTATACTCTTTATGACCTCGGTAACGCGTACCTATTTAAAATCTTTCAGGTATACGGTGGTGTAGCCGTTTTTTCTTGATTTAAACTTACAATTCCCTACTTTATACCAAAAAAAACCTTGTGGATCCGTATTATCCGAAAGATCCGGATATCCGGATCTGTTGAATTGAAATATTCGAAATATCCGGATCCAAAATATTGGCGGATCTTGCAAACCCTACTTGTACCAACTCATTTATAATGTTTAGTGTGCTATGAATGCCAGAATTCTTCTTTAACACCAACTTCAGTTTATCATAAATCTGTTTTCCTTTTACGCTCATGTTTAATTTGGAAACATCTCTATAGGTTTCATGAACTATTTTTAAACTATCGCTGATGGACAGCTTCGCATCCTGTAGTTTTTTAATAGCATTTGGGATAGTCATCAAATGATTTGCTATGAAATTTAAGTCGCTTTATATATTTGCATTTCCAAACGCTCTTTTTGCCTTTCTAATACTCTGGGCTTCGGTGGGACTGAATGTATTTAGAACACGTTTCACTTCATCGTAATGTTTGCTGTAATACGTTGCAGCTTCTATCCAGGTTCCCCACCGAATAATTGTTGGTCGAGGTGGTAAAGGCACTCCGGGGAGCATTTCTTTAAACTTTTGTATTCTTTTAGGAGATTTCAAAAATGTCTTCTTAACATTTGCGATTAAATCATTCACATCTGGATAAAGTTTTCTTACTAGTTCAGCCACTCTATTTAAACCATGAGCCAAACATGTGACGTGCAAAAGATTGGGAAAAATACATTTTAAATTTCTTCCAGCCTTTAGCATGTAGCCCACACCGTCAGTTAAAAGTAAAAGTACTTTATTGTGATTATTATGGTTAGCACCCCATAATTCATCAAGAGCACTTGTGACCGTATTGGATATTGATACATTGTTCGTGCTGTCTAACCGTTTACTGGATATCAAGTGTTGAGTGCCAATGTGATCATCACGTAATGCTCCCACTATTACGTTAGCTATTTGACGACCATAATCATCCGTGGTTTCGTCAACACTCACATATATATATTCATTTTTTAGCTCGCTCCGTATTTTATTCATTTTTTCATCGAAAGCTTTATTTAAATATTCCCGTCGCAGTTGACATTCCGAAGGAACTTTTTCAGTTTTTCCAAATTTACCGGTAACACAATTTTCGATAAAATCTTTAAATATCGGATTGTTTACCTGCGTCCATGGTATATTACAGCCCACAACAAATTTCAAGAGCTCACTATTGAAATCATATTTCATACCTGTATGTTTATTAGATGCGACATGTCGCGTTACACTAGATTTCGTTTGAGCGAAGCTCACATTGCACTTGGTGCAAAATAATAAAGAATCTCGAACCTCTATCTCTGGATTATTTTCTATCCAAGAACGCATAAACTCGTAACGAGTTTTTTTTCTCGGAGGCATATTTGTGTTGACTGATTATTTACAGTTTTTTAAAATACAATTGCATATAAGTTTATCTACTAGACAAGCAAGGGTAACGGTTGACAATAGGTGTCTAATACAATGTCAATCTTGACGCTCGATATCTATGAAGCATTATATAGAATAGACTTAACTGAAGAGGTTGATAATGAATGACCAATATAAAATATGTACCTATATGTATGATTAATCTTTATTTATTTTTCAATCAATTATTCATTCGGTAGAAACCTACTAGGGTACGATCTGTTTTTAAGTAAATACCTACTCTTTGGCTAATGTCAAACGTTCCCGCTCCGAAAACCCCGATGTTTGAATACTACACACTACCTAGTCGGTCCTTCCTTAAGTTCTGTCACAAATGTTTTGCCGCATAGTAATTAATACCAAGAATGTTTTTATTTAATGCTATATATGGTTTGATAGCTCATTGAATACTGGTAAATTAGAACGATTATTGGATTTAAATGCTTAAAAAGCCATATTACACAAATGCTAGTTTCTTCAGAGATTTTGCACTTTTTTAGCCAGTCAAAAACACGGAAGTGATTCACTGATATTTTTCCCATGATTCTTAAAACCTTACAAACTTACATGAGATTTTAGTCAGAACCCCTCCCTGAACCCTCCCTCCTCCATTTGAAGCATAAGATAAGTAAGTCTGGATAAAACAAATTTTCATATTCACATTTTACGTAGTGTACTTGTTGCCGATAGGATCAAAAGGATTTGTTCCCGATTCGTCGTATTCCTGTTTCGTCGCATTCCCGATTCGTCGGATTCCTGATTCTTCGTATTCCTGTTTCGTCGGAATTATTTATATAAAATCATTACAAATAATGGACCATTATTTATCCGCCTTCCCGAAGAGCAGTTATACATATACAATATATATAGTTCCACATATATGAACATATAGGTACCGGGTGTCCTATGACTAAGAGCCGAAGGGAAAGTGATTTAAATATTGAAGAGTCAGTGTTTTACCGTAAGAAAACATAATTTTATTTCATAAAATTTTAAGTACAGTCAGTGTTAAAAGTAAGTTATCACTTTGGAGCCATATCGCTTTAACGTGAGGTTCCAACTACCATATGAAGTTGTCAAACATCTGAAAGCGACAAAGTACAAAAATGATCATTGACTTTTGACGCTGACTGTACTGTATTCAGGGAGAATTTCTTTTTTCGTATTTTGTATGAAAATATGCAATATCAAATCAGTTTTAGCGATATAATTTTTGAAATACACAATGTATGATACAGTATGATAAAAACTCGTCGAGCAAAAGATGTTCAAAAATATCACCAAGAACGGGAAATAGTCAATGATTTTATTGATAAAAAAATCACAGTCATTGAATGTTTAAATAGGCTTTGTTTAATAATATAATACCAATATAGCATGTGTGTTAAAAAAAATCTTATATTAAAACCCTTTTATTGTAAAAATAATCTTTTCATTTTTAAAACGTAAGTGGAGTCGTGGTAATTGCATAGTTTCGTTCGATAATAAAAGTCCGACGAATCAGGAATACGACCAATCAGGAATACGACGAAACAGGAATACGACGAATCGGGAACAAATCATCAAAAATACGCGTTTTTCTGAAAACGTAAAAAGTACGTAAAGTTCTCGATGGGAGCAGTTGGAATTGAAAGCTAACAGAAAATCAAATGCTAGTTGCTAAGCATGGTCTAAAATCGAGGTTTCAGAATAAATAAATAAAACCTTGTTTGGTCATCTGGAACACTGTATTAAATTTCTTAAAGTGGTATTTCTGTCAGATACGGCGTGTTTTGGGTTAACGATTGTCTCAAGTTACAAGGCTTTTTTGCCATATTGCGATAATTGTTCAAAAATTTTAATCGTGTATTAATACCAATAAGAAAAAGTTTATTGCTGAGTTTTATCTATCAAAAACCTTGTGACAGAACTTAAGGACCGACTAGGTAGTGTAGTGGCTCTGTGAGCTGTAGAAGTCATAAGTCTGACCTTATTTTTTTTTTGAAAAATCAAAAACTATCGACAAAAAAATCCTGCTCATAAAATTTCACGAGAATCGGTTGAGAAATGCAACCTGTAGAGGAGAACAGCCGGATATACGAGCATTTTTACCCAGGCTGAAACGGAGAACTTCCTTCGCTTCGCTCGCTGGTTCAATTAGCATATATACCTGGTAACAGATATTTAGCCCTAATACAAGTTCAATATTTACTCTATTATTATCTCTTTTAGGATAAAGACTGTATCGAAAAGTATAAGGACAAATTTAGGTGGCCGCCATTCTTGTTTTTTTTTGTTTTAAAAATATGAACGTCGCTTTATTTCATAGATGCTATGGTATTGAACTCAATTACTTAATTATTTTTTCGGATTACTTTTAATTTCAAAAATGAGAGGCCTAACACCTGATCAACGAAAACGAATTGTGGACAAATACATACGAGAAAAGGGTATGTCCATGAGAAAGATCGCAGAACTCGAGAAGGTGAGTCGTTCAGCGGTTTACAATGTCATTTAAAAGTACGGCGAAGACTACTATTTTAATGACAAGCTGAAAAGTGGTCGAAGAACTGGCTCACATAATTGCAATATCGACTCTAAAATATTGCGAACAATCCAGTCTCGCCCAGTGGTTCGATAAGAGATGTGGCTAAAAAGTGCAGAATTTCTGTATGAATGGTTCAGAGCGCCATGAAGCGTAACGACTTGGTAACTTATCGAAAACAAAGGAAGCCTAAACGAACTCCAAAACAGGCTGCAAATCTTAAACTTCGTCTTCGAAAGTTAAACGACACGGTTTTAACCAAAAATGAACATTGCATAATTCAAGACGACGAAACCTACGTCAAACTGGATTATTCTGTTCTGCCTGGTCCCCAGTACTATACTGTTCGCAAAGGAGAACACCTGAATGAGAACCAAACGTCAATTTATGCCGAAACATTTGGGTCTAAAGCAATGGTGTGGCAGGCCATATGCGAATGCGGCATGAAATCGACGGCGTTCATCACTACTTCCACGATAACTACCGATCTTTACATCAAGGAGTGTTTGCAAAAAAATGTTTTGCCGCTGATTCGACGCCACAGGGGCTCTACTTTATTTTGGTCCTATTTGGCTGGGTTCCACTATGCTGCCCGCACCAGAGAGTGGATGGAAGCCCACGGCGTGCAATATGTTGATAAGAATATGAATCCGCTAAATTACCCGGAGGTACGTCCCATCGAGGAATATTGGGCAATCA
The DNA here is from genome assembly GCA_963854355.1 of Epinotia brunnichana. Classification (NCBI taxonomy): domain Eukaryota; kingdom Metazoa; phylum Arthropoda; class Insecta; order Lepidoptera; family Tortricidae; genus Epinotia; species Epinotia brunnichana. The sequence continues at coordinate 22,570,976 of OY977946.1, read as the reverse complement.
TGAAGAGTACATTTCGGCAACGCTTCTCGGCAACGGATTCCGTAGACAGATTTAAAAAAGACTGACTAAAAGCATCGAAACGGTCACCGTAATCGTTGTCCGGAATCTGATGAGAATGTCCGAAGTCAAGTGCGAAAAGTCGCCCGAAAGCAAACATAATAGGTACATTAGTTAACAGTAAAACGTTTTAAAATGTATTTCAAACATAAGCCAAGAACATACGTATGTAAAATAATAAATATTTAAAAAGTCATTACATATTTCACTTGTCCTTATACTTTTCGAAACAGTCTTTAGGTATTAAATGAATAAAACCTCCGAGTACCTACTCATATACATAAGTATACGATACGACTTATTTGTTCTAAATTTTGCCAATACTAGTGTACCTAGGTATAGGTACCTACCAATAAAGCATAAATACTAGTAGGTACCTACATAGTAATTCATGAAAAGACATTTAAATTTTTTGTAACCATAAATCACTTTAATAATAGCGTGGTATGGTAATTAACGCTGGCTTCTACCGCAGTTGGCGTGAGTTGCACTATGTCTTGATTGCTCAGGCGTCATATGACCACTTTATATATTCCCTCAAAACCGTAAGACAACAAACTGATGACCTCATGCACAATAATACTCAATGATATGGCTATTAAATTTAATCTTGCTGGTGAGACAGGCAGCAAAAAATCCTAATCCTGCATGTAGCATACATATACACTATCTAGACAAAACAGCTCTAATTATTCGCGTAGCCCGTGTTACGTAATCGTTTCTTCGCCAATAAGACTGTCTGTTTTTTATTTGGACGTTGTCAGGTCAAGCTCAAGGTAAATGAAGTACCTACTTAGGCTGATCCATATTGCTGCGTGTGTGTGTAGTAAGCTACTGTTACACATGCTCTTTAATAGCATGCTTATTTGAGCATGCTAAATTATTTTGTATGCAAATAGCATGCTACTTACTAGCAACTTTTCAGATACACGTGCTATTTTCTCGAAATTAGCATGCTTTCGTGCTACTAATGAGCATGTGTAACAGTAGCTGTATGTAGGTACACACAAATAGGCTCCTTGACAGTTACTACCGATAAATAACACTTCAGCTTTGAATCCGAGCAAAAGTTGCCTTGAATCCATTCAATTTAGAGGTTATTGTCTTTTTCATCTTCGACATGGCCCTGTCCGTGTTCTTGGAGACATTTATGAATGAAAATTGTGAATCAACGTTTTGGCTCTAGACTACTTTCATTGAGAAGCTAACCGATCGCATCATATTTGTTTTCGCCCATCACGGCATGATGGATTATCTTTCCACACCTAGTCCTAGTGTACTTACGTGATATAAGGGATTGGTTAATCAATGGGTTCGAGAGCATGTGACTTATTTGATAGGTATAATTTTAGCTCTGTCGAGACTTGTTTTCGCAAAAACGAAAATAACTCCTTTATAAATATCTGGCGCCACCATCTGACAGCGTGAGTTTTCACGTGAATCATTTCATTAGGTAGGTATTTGAAACGATCGCATCCGATCGGATCACACAGTAGGGTTGTGATTAGGAATAAATTCTTGTTTAACGGGCAGCGACAGTTGGCAGGCGGTAGTGGGTACGGACTTGTAGTGATGTAATTAGAAGAGCTTGGTTGCAGACTTGGAACTAGCTACGGTTGGCTAGCTGTAAGACGGTGCAGATAGCGAGTGGCACGCATTGCATCCGACCCACAAACCCACTTCATTGTAACCCACATTTGGCGAATCCGCTCCCTCGTTGGGCGCTGGGATGCTCCCGCCAGCTCTGTTGTGATTTTCTTTAATGCTAAATACAATCCCATTATATGTCGCCTGAATTTGGCAGCGTGCTGTTGTAACACTTGTAGCGCACTGTTTTAATTTTAACGAGGTGCCCAATGTTTAATACGTAATTTACATCCAACATCTAGCGCGAAGAATGTTCTTTAGTTTCAGTAATAACTGGCGTGTACGAGTAATTTTCCATGCGTATTGCACAGATCCGCATTCCAGTAACATCTGTTTATTCTCCAGTCGTCCCTTGTGAATTTAAACTAACACTGTTATCCTTCTTCTATATCTATGTTATGTATACTATGCTATTAGGTTTCTAGGTCACGTTTCGGATAATTAGTTTAACATTGGCAGTGAAATCACTTCCTCTGTCGTTTTCCTCTTCCGGATTGAAGTTTTTAAATGCTTTACTTCATGTTGGTGGTACACATTGTACTCGTGGTCGTTGTCTTTTCCTTTTACGTGATTAACGTAAACGTGATAGATATATTTATAAATCATAAAGCACATGTGCTCTATAGATTGTCACTACGCAGTTGTCGAGTCGAATGATAAATTTAACTGTTTGGCGACGTCGACACAAAGCGCTCGTCTTCTAGGAACCGGTCGTGCCCGGTTAACATTTGAGCACGACCTTATTATCTAACGTCTGCAATCATGCGCTCTCTCGTACTTCGGATTGGAGTGATCGCTCCGTGCAAAGCCAACGAAGTCATTTGCTTGTCTGTTATTCTTATCAGGAGTTTCAAGGTACCCTCGATGTGAAGTCTGCTTGTACTAATAAATATTTACTCATCGGTTTCTATATCGTGTACCTATTCTACACAACCACCTCTGTATTCCTAAATAAACGATTATGTGTCTCTGGTTGTTTATGATAGGTTAGCAAAATATACAACTCTACATACAAAACAAACTATTTTAGTATCTTCGGCTTCCTGGCGTATTTTTGCGCCACTTTATTTTAGTCCAGCTCTGTTTTGACGTACGATTGTCGTGTGGCTTTGTGGTTCGCTCGAGACTAGCTGATGATCGATAAAGGCGGGGCTTGCGCGTCACCTAGATTCCCCGCGATGCGCTGGCGACTATGGGATCGCGTCTAATTTGGTGACGCCGCGCCCGCGCTGGTGGCCGCGCAACGCAATCACCGACGCGCCGCGCCGCCGCGCGCCGGCTACGTCACTATAGGCACTTCGATGAGAGAAAAATATTTCGCGCGATATTGGCAATGAACGTGAACATTCATTTGTTTGTTGTCCCTTGTCCTCTCTGTAATAATAACCGGAAGGTGTGGGCGCTATCTTTTAGCTAAACAATAATATTGATAGAACCATCACCGTTTAAACAAATATAGTACTGAATCCGCATAAACGGCGTTGCCCCTTCTGTAATTCTATGTGATAAAGACATATTATATGTAAACGTAAGCCCTTAACTATTGACCACCGGAAAGATGACTTTTTTTTCTGTGACTGACAATGACGAATTCGTCATTTTGTTTCATTAAGATCGTTTCAAGGACAGCTATAAATACCTAGATAATCGTACACATTACAACCGAGAGAGCCGAATTTTGAAATGAAGAGCTCTCATATATTCAAGATACTCTTAATATGCAAAGCGCGTTCGGTCTTTTATTTTCATTTCATACTTAACATGCAAACGTGATCGCCTTAAGGTAAAAGTGAAGCAAATCAAGCGGCGGGCAGGGTCGATTATCTGCCTCGAAGAGCGCGAGGGCATGGACCGGTCAAATGGGATCCACTCGCGCGCACCAGTTCTCCGAACTCGAATGCATTGTACCTGAGACTGAAACTAGAACAAGAACATTATAGACTGCTTGGGCACTGCCTAAACCACTGGCAGTCTCTTTGTAGTCTTTGTCCTCTCCAGATAACTTCAGTTTACGTTCTTGAACTCGATTTATCTGTCCGCACAAATTCCTACGACCGATAAGCGAATTATCAAAAGTTTACTGGTCTTGAAAAGATCTTGGTCAGTCATCGAACTAAGTGAAATATGCCCTATTCTTGCGTCACGCCTTCTCCGTATTTACAAGTCATTCCAATCAGTTAGGTCGGAGGAGTTTAGTCAATTAGTTTGTTTACTAGTTGCTATCTTCCCTTTTAATACGTGACACGATATGCCGTGATTAAGTAGGTAAATCTAGTAATGTTTCTTCCACGAGTAACAACTGAGATTTTTACCCATTGCGTTTGTTTTTCTCTTTCCATGATTAATTTACTTAATTCTATAGCTTTGTTTAAAACATTGATGTATTACTCACCGTCATAGTCTGGTTGAATGTCTACTCTAGCATTCATTTAGTTCATGTTTACTGACACTTGCTACTTACTTGAATATTTATTATCATTTGCAGACCAAGTAGATTGACATTATTTATCAACTTAGTTCGTCACCTGACTCATTGTTTTCCACAAATGCTGATGTCCATTGTGTCTTGAAATTATCACTTCAACTAAAAATAGTACAAAGCGTCGTCACAATCTTGTCACTTGCAGATCTTGCTCAACAGACGAACCGAAAATGTACGATAAGCCTTTCCTATTCTCTCTTTATCTCAAGTTACGTAAAGATCTACGTAAGATCCATTATAGCCATAGATTAGTCTTTACGATTGTCTTACGCAATCCAAACAGCTATCCATTAGTGACGTTGTACTCCAGATCACTTCTTTGTATGCGCCATCTTTGATGGATGATAAATTATCATGGAAATGTTTTGGCACGAGGATACTTCGTGGTTTTTTCAATCTTTGTTTATCGATATTGCTTCTGGTCTGTATCCATATACTGTAGGTAGTTTGCTGTTAGCTACCTACTACTAATCGGCGTTGGATTTGTAGACTTCAACGTTCTTTTCTTTTGGAGCGTGTGTTAGGCCGCAGGCAGCGGAGCGACGACCGCCAGTTCACACATTTGACCGCTACCGTTGCGTCAGATCTTTTCATGACTATTATTATAATGGGTTTCTGTTTGTCTCAGGTGGACAGCGGCGGCGGTGGCTCGGCCGAAGTGATGGTGTACTCTCTCGGCTGGGGCATGGGCGAGCCGGAGCGGCGCGGCGCCGAGCGCAAGCGCTCGCAGCCCGCGGCGGCGCTGTCGTTCGACGACGGCCATGAGGTTGACGTTCTGCCGCTCAACAATCAGGTAAACTTCCGCAACAAACACTGATCCACTTAGGCTGGTTTTAGTATCATGCGTATCGTCAGTACGGATCGCTCCGCACGATCAATATGTATGAAAAATCTTTTCTCTGAATTCTCCTTGAACTCCGCATGACACTAAAACCAGCCAAGATCACCGCTGCTCTGCTACACTGACAGGACATTTGCCACACGTTTGTCGTATTATTCAACCGGGATGGGTTTGGGATTGGAATAATTGTCAGTACATATAAACTGTGACGTGTTTTGATAACAATGACGATATCAGTTAGCATTTTCTATATGTGTGAAATGTTCTCGCCTAGAATGTTGCGAAACTGCGAGAACATGAATAACATTACACACAATAGTCGTTTTCTGAGGACAACATAGTCAATGTATTGAAATGAAATTAAATAATTTATTCGTGACAATACTTGACGAAAACCAAAAGACATAGGTATAAAAAATTATAAAACTAAAAATCTATTCAATTATAACTTAAATTACTATAATATGATCTATAATTGGGAATGGATCCAGAACCAGAAAAAAGTTGCAGACTTTTCAGCTGCGTCAATTATTTTTAAAAATATAAACAGTTTCCTCACTTACGTTTTCGAAACCAGTAGAGAAAACGGAATTGTTCTTCTTTTTTGGAAATAGAATTTCCTACAAAGAAAGTAAAGTCTGCTTTAGAAACCCCTTTCGAATACGGAATACCAAATCTTCTTTCGAAACCTCAAGATAAACCGCGATGAGTGTAGGTAAATGTGATAAGGTCTAGCATAGTCGTAGTATATTGCAATGTAAACTGTATACATTTTGTATTGAAAAATTTACTTTATTTTGTAACTGCATTGATTTTATAACAGCGGACACGGTAAAACTAATGAGGTCCAAGACATGTTTAAAGATATTAATTATATCACGCGTATAGTACGCGTTAAAATCGACCAAATTGTCTTCAGCGTTTGCTATTCCTTCCCAATCTTCCGTAGTTTTCCCCAAACTAAATACACACAGTTGCCTCACAGGTGAAATGTACCAATTGTATTTCAGCAAGAGCCTTGCCTTTAACATTATGGGAACATCATGTAGATCGGTGTAGGGTCAGCCGCCGAATATACAGGTCGATTTACGAAAGCTGGCACGAATGAATTGAACGAGTGAATGACAATGTCTATGTGTGCATCACATAATTATTAAATACAGGTTGATGCAAAAAGTGATTATGATAATTGTGTTTCAGAGATTTTGCATTTTATAAATAAATAAATATATAATTATAACCATGTTTCATGCACAATGACGATGCCGTGAAACGCGAAAATAACAGTTAAATTTCGTAAGAATTTCGAATCTTATCGCCGTCATTTTGTAGATTGCGGCGTCAGTGTGAAAACAGGATACACATAAATTAAAAACTCTGCTGACGACGGACTCCTTGGTCTGCTCTTTTTTTAGATTTTTTACAATTCGAACAAGCCATTCATTAAAAATAAGTCATAAAAATAAATAGTATACGTTTTATTTACAAAGGACTTCAAAGACTGTATCGTTTGTTATAAATACAAGAAAAAAATGCGACAACTTTTTTTAAAATTATTTATTGACGTACTAAAATCAATCAACTATGTACAAAATAATATGTACAACTCGAATAGTACCATAAAAAGCCCAAATTATTCATTTCTGGCCAGTTTTCTAATTTTTTGCCTCATGGTGCCCATTAATGACCGGACAGCGACTTTGTCAAAAGTTCGAGCCACCTTATTCCAATCTGACCGAAACTGTTGCTCTGTATCGGCACTACGGGCTGTTTTACGTAGTTTAGCTTTCATTATAGCCCAGTAGTGTTCAATCGGGCGAAGCTCTGGACAATTCGGTGGATTTAACTCTTTGGCCACAAAATTTACATTATTGTCTTTATACCATTTTACTACCTTAGCCGCGTAATGGCAAGACAAAATACAGTTTCGGAGTTGTGCTTTTTGATCATCGGCAATACTCGTTTCTGAAGGCACTCTTTCATATAAATATCGGCATTCATCGACGAGGTAGTGAAAAAAGTAGTTGACTTCATTCCGCATTCACAAATGGCCTGCCAGCCTGCCACACCATGACTTTCTTGCCGAACTTCTCAACTCAAATGCATTTTTCAGCCTCTGTGATTTCTGTTCCCTCACGAATAGTGTAATACTGGGGGCCTGGCAAATACGTTTCGTCGTCCATTATTACACAGCTGCGTTTTTTCGATAAAATCGAGTCGTATAATTTTCGGACTCGTGTCTTAAGGGGCTACCCGAGGTTTTCATCGATATTTGACTAGTTTTGAATCGATACAAATACTTTTGCAATACAGATAGAATTATAAGGTAAACGGTTATCGATTCTTCAATCTTTAATCTCCATTTTGGTGTACCATATTTTGAAAGTAATGAATAGTCATTTTTTATGATTTTTTTAAACGTTGTCTAAAAAAACACCTTTGTTACAGTAGACGGCAAACTTCGTGCGCAAATGACCTTGCCTGCGCAAAGGCGAATTGTACGTGCAAGCTGCCCCCCCACTTCCCCTCATTTGCGCACGAAGTTTGCCGTCTACTGTATAAGATTTCTGTGAAAGATCTAACATATACGAAATCTACATATTTGAGTTCGTCTCTGGTGTCTCTATTATAAACGTGTGTAGGGTTTTGATTTTAAACTAAGTAAGACAAAAGTTATGGCCAGAAAACCTGTTTTTTGGTCTAAAATTGTTCTACTTTGATGCCAAATATCTAGAAGACAGTGATGTTTGAAGTAAATATGGGATAATATATTGCTTAAAACTGTTGTTGTTAATATGATAAACTACAAAAAACATTAGAAAACTAAGGGATTCAGATTGAAGGTCATTGGCGTATGGGATCCCCTTAACAGATGCTTTTTGTTTTTGACTTCTTTTCGGCTGTTTCTGTTTTTTTAATGTCTTTAAATTATTCCTTTTCTTTGCACGTTTTATCATCCCGATACTCGTACCAACTTTTTTCGCGACATCTCGGACAGATAGCTCTCTATTAGATGCGAATAATTTTACTATATTTTGGTCCAGTTTTGGATTGGACGGACCTGGTTTTTGGCCTGGCCGTTGTTGGTCCTCGAAGGTATAATCCTCCCCGTACTTACGGATAGCAGTTTGGACGGCTCCAACACTAACACCTTCCATTTGTGCGAGTTTTCGGTACGTAATACCCTTAACCGAACACCATTTGTCCACAATAGATTTTCGCTTTTGCGGTGTAAGACCCCTCATTTTTTTATTGGAACAAGTTGAGCAAAAAAATAATAAAGATATCGGTTCTATGACAAATGTCAATCAATTGTCTTGTATCAGAATATTTTTAAATGAATAGACAACTTATTCCTGCCAGAGCTAACTTGTATTTATAACAAACGATACAGTCTTTAATAATAATTACTAAAAGGATTAACATGATACTTGGTGCAGATTATAATAATATAATTTATTTTTTCTTGATAACGAAAACGTATTACTTAGGTACATGTTTACAAAATATTAGGAGGCTCCTGTATAAGAACGTCACTCACACTGCCACTCACAGTGACAAGTGACATTACTTTCGTTCAATCCATTCATGCCAGCTTTCGTGAATCGACCTGTACATGTATTCCACTCCGGCGTTCTCCTAAGTGGCACTGCATTTTCGTTTTCTAGGGGTGCTGGAATTTCACCACTCATTATGCAAACCGGTTTTCAGTGTTAACTATTACACCGACTCATTTGCTGTTTATATATTATATCCACCAAGTTGGTATTATTGAAGTTTCGAAAGAAGATTTAGTATTCCGTATTCGCAAGGGGTTTCTAAAGCAGACTTTACTTTCTTTGTAGGAAACCCGGTTTCCAAAAAAGAAGAATAATTCCGTTTTCTCTACTGGTTTCGAAAATTTGGTTACGAAAGTGGCCGAAAGGACGGCGAATGAGACACTTTCCTTGATCCGTCTCATATTACAAAAAATAGGTATCTTATAAATCCGTGGTAAACTGATACTGGCAATGATATTGACAGCTGCAGCAGCTATATATATTTGTCATTGCCAGGGTCAGATATTTAAAATATTTTTTTGTAATATGAGACGGATCATTTTCGCCGTCTATTACTATCACCAAAAAAAGTATCAGGCACTTCTATAATTTTCATATATTCCCCATTATACTAAGCAGTTTGTCACGAAATGGTCTCGCCTCAGCATAATCTCACGAGCCAGCGCTGGTCTTCCGGCGAGACCGTTTTCTACGTGTGTAATGTTGTCTACTTGAATGTTGGTGAACGTCGATAACACGAATAGGAGCAATAGGGCAATGATCCAATGAGAATTCACTAAATTGTTTATAGGATTAAAATAAATAATTACCATCTTCTCACGTTCAACCGGTGAAGTTCATTATATCCATAATCTGTATTTACGGGTTAAATAATGACATACAATACTTATTAAACTTGTTTCTTTTTCATTCATAGTAACGCGTTAATATTAGTCACACAGTAAATTCTAGTATGTTGTTAATATTGTATATTTGAATTGTGATCGAACGTATTCGACACATTGAACGGCTAATGTTTATGTTTATGTATACAGAGCATTCCTCATGGTTCATGATGACATTAGATTGAAACAATTTTATCTATCCAAATATCATAAACCCTCCATGATGCGCTCAAGAACCGCACATTATGACCACCATAAAAACAGACTGTTTAGTTACAACAAATTTCTTATCTGTGAAAATGTTATTATTGCTAAATAATAACATCGATTTCGATAATATTATTTCATTTAAATTTCGAACATCTCTGAAAAACAAAGAAATTTGATTTGACCTCTATTCTAATATCAGTCGAGATGACGTTTAGTTCGAAATGAATTGTCAAGTTGCATACAAATTTGACAAATGTCGCACGTAAGTAAGATATCGAACGTTATGATAGTTAGAGCTGACTCTAGTTTGTCTCTGAATTAAAAACAAACTATTGACAGCTGCCAGAAAACAACACCGCCATGCCGGTCTTAATATGCGGCTCCTGAATGCATCATGGAGGCTTATGATATGTGGATAGATAAAGCACACTCGTGTTTAATGCTCTTCATTAGGTACAGTCACATAATAGTAGTTTATGTGACTGTACATAATGAAGGGCATTAAACACTAGTGCGGGTTTATGAAACGAGCCGCAGGCGAGTTTCATAATAACATCACACGAGTGTGTTAATGCTTAATTATGTACAGTTACATACACTACTTTATCTATCCACATTTCATAAGCCTCTATGATGCATTCTGGAGCCGCATATTATGACCAGGATCGCGGCGTTGTTTTCTGGCAGCTGTCATAGTATTTTTTTTAATTCAGAGACAAACTAGAGACGGCGGCGCCAACTGGCATATCATTCGATATCTTACTTACGTGCGACATTTGTCAAATTTGTATGCAAATTGACGATTCATTTCGAACTAAACGTCATCTCGACTGATATTAGAATAGAGGTCAAATCAAATTGCATTGTTTTTCAGAGGTGTTCGAAATTTGAATGTAATAATAGCATCGAAATCGATGTTATTATTTAGCAATAATAACATTTTCACAGATAAGAAATTTGTTCTAACAAAACAGTCTGTTTTTATGGTGGTCATAATGTGCGGTTCTTGAACGCATCATGGAGGGTTTATGATATTTGGATAGATAAACTACTATAAAACCATTTGTGCTCGATCAAATGTACAATACTATACTATACTGCCTACTATTGCTAGACAATGAAACTATAAGAGGGATCGATACAATACACCGAGAGCGCATTGGCCTGGTTGCGAGTTTCATAAAATTATTTTCTGCGAAGTTGTTGCCAATCTACATAAAGGAAACGTGACTTTCTGCATGCACTTTCCAGGCTGGTGCTACCCATAGAATCTGGCTGCATCGGGGCTAACAGGCACCGCCATTGTAGGTAGGTATATCGTGTTATACATTTGACGGTTGCCGGCAAGTGGAACAAAGAAAAACCGAATCAGAACAACGCAATTACTCTCCGCGATCGCATTCATTGTTCAAGCCCGTTGCGGTTGCCACGCGGAAAAAACCATTTGACCGGAAAATATTCACACTGAACTGAACAGATACACGTGGGTGGATATTAAACTGAACCGATCGTGCAATATATTTTATACTATTTATAGTAGATACTATACAACTTTCCAAACACCGTATTTGTATTCATTATTGTAGCTTTGTAGGTATTGTACCCCAACATTTGAGAGTACCTGCAAATACTTTTGCTCGATCGAAAATAACAGCTTACAAGATTTTCATCTGAATATCTATACAGGTGAAGCCATGTAGGTAAGAGTCTGTTAATAAGTGCTGACCGCTTTGCATTGGCCTTGGTGTAGAAGTGTGCATTGCCAGTTTCGCACGGGCGACCCGTTTCGGTCATACTTGTAATATAGTTCTTGTAACTTATAGCCTGAAGATGAGGCAAACACCAAAAACACTCGGTACCTAACTTTAAATTGCTTCCCAAACACACGGCATGGTACACTGACGTCCGAATCCTTAACCACCTGCCACTCTTCATATCATATCCAACGAATACGTCATTCGTTGTTTAGTAGTTGTCAATCAGATCGCAAGTAGAAAATGGGTATACGGTCCATTAAATCATTGAGTTGAAGTGCAGACTAGAAGGTCCGGCTCGTGCCTGCCGGGACCGCGGTCAGGTGCCCGGAGCCCGGTCAACGCCACTGCTCCGCGTTTTTTTACTTATTATGTCGCCACCGCTAGGTAGGTGTAGTTATATTGCCATCGCGTGTCGACCGCTTTTATTTTACCTTTTGTGTGCTATATGCGACCAGTTTTGTGACAAAGGCGGCATTAATAAAACGTTCACGACCACGATTAATGTAGTCGAAGGTTGAACATTGAACAGTAACTGAAGAAAGGTTAAAAGAAAAACTGCTTTATTGCTACTCTTGTAAGCTTTAGATGAATAAGAAGAAATGGTTTGATATATCAGATTTGAACTTGACCTTAAATTGGCTAGGTTTAGGCCAGAATAGAATACTACTTTCCCGATTTTGCGAAACTTAAAAAAGAAGACGCATTGTGGGGCCCCTACGATGGCGTTTATTGCGTGATAATGTTACGTAACTTGCCCGGCCTTTGTCGCGTCTAAATGCTAGCATGGTATATCTAATTCCCTCTGTCCAGTGTAACGTTAACTTAATGACGCAATGGCCACGTGTACTGCAACCCGGTTCTACGGATTGAACACCTGGTCACCGCTATTTAAAAAGCAGGTCTTATACACTGCTAACGTTTCATACCAAACATGTTTTGTTGGTTTTCTACTAACATTGCAGTGGAAAGTTTGCTTCGAGATAAACTAACACAGATTTCGCTTGAGTTGTAAAAATTGGCGTCTCGTTTTTGGCACATTGTCCGGTTATCAGATAGTTTAGCAACACCACAATCGCTCAAGGCTTTGGGATATCAGTCAATAGGCATAACACCTATTGTTTATAATTATTATCTGTTGACGTCACAAACGACAAGGATATTTAGGCATACAGCAACAATAACATTGTTATTTCCATTCACAAGTGAACGAACCGATTGTTTGTGAGACGGATTTAGATTTGATAATTGCACATGCGTACGCTCTAGCGCTGAAATAAACATCACATGTTAGAGTAAACTAATGTTTCAGGTCGTATGATTCGTTGTCATGGAAAATACCGTTGCACGTTTTAATGAGAGTTCTAATAGTAATAATATTTGGCTGGGTACGCCTTTGAGTTGTCAGTTTTGACGTGGGTGTTGTAAAGTGCGATAAAGGGAGTTTGGTTGACACAGCAATGTGTGCTGTCATTCCAGCTATACAAGTATACGTAACTTGTTTTCTGAGAACTATGATGTCGTTTTATAATAAAAAAAAATACATATTCTAATACAGTTTTATAAAGCTCTTACATTACCTTCCAGTTGCATCTATTTAGATATCGTTTTATTCTTGATACCATTATCTATTCTTTATATTCTTGGTTGTACATAATCTACGATAATTACCGCATTTGAATTTCGTTTCATTTTTTTGGTGAGAAAGCCCGGTAGGCATTCGATATTCCACTTCATAAGGGCGAATGTAAATTTTATTTGGGTCCTAAATTTATCACACGTCGCATTCTATGGCATGCTCTTGTTTTACTGAACATATATGGAGATGATCCCGTGTTCAGCTTTATGCACACGCATGACACGTACACAATGTCACGATGAGTCTAATGGGTCCGATGCGCGCAGGTGGGCGGCCACACGCGGCTGTTGGTGCTCAACGACAGCACCGTCATCAAACCCCTCAACATCCGTGAACTGCATTTCTACATGAACATTCCCGAGGACATCCAGAGCTTCGTCCCCCGATACAAAGGTGAGCATCCTCACGATTCACCAATAGAACTGTAATGCCCGGAACGCTTTTAAGATTCGCTGAATGCATCATTATCATTCATTGCATTTCACTTTTTTTTAAATTAATATTAATCAAAACGTTTTTGTCTATGCCTCGTTTTTGTTTCAACTTCGAATTGTGTTGTTTGATGTTATTTCATTTTGGAGCACTAAGGAAATTCATATTTAGTCGACGGTCACAGCTGTACAAGTTCATGTCGGGTCGCGACTGTCGCGCGTCCCCAGAATACATCGGAATTTGTCGGAATTCGTGTTTGAGACGCAATTGGAACATCACGAACGTATCGTGTTGTAGCAGAACCACGACAACAAAACGTGTATCTAAATCAAATTCTTGTGGCGTTGTTTCATTGTCTATTACTGCTTGTCGTACGAGTTTGTGTTCGCAGTTCTGCTACATTTGAGTATGAAATATTCACGGTTGAAGTGAATCGAGTGCTTCCCCTCTTTCGTGGTGAAGCACCTTATCAGCTTTTCCGATTACAATCTAATCTTCGCCACTCGACACCCCACTGGTAGAGCTGTGAAATATAATCTGACTGTATAATGTTGTTTAAGAATTCTTTCCTTATTGCTCGACTGATCGTGACCATCATTATAAAATGAGTATGAGTGTGAAAGAAACGTATGTATGATAATACAAGCAAACCCGCCACCGCATTCAATATAATTTGAATTTTCTACTGTTTTTTTAATTAATTCAATACATGGTTAATGGTGTTGGATTAAACATACTCATGTTAATACTTTAATTAATGATAAACAAGTTGGGTACCTACACGTCGACGAAGATTATGTGAATACGATTATTTTATAAATAGATTTTAATTTTATTTTATCGCAATTAGTTATTAGGTTGGGTTTGATTACAATTGACATTTATTAATGTTTATTTAATGAGCAACGCGTTAATAATGAATCACTAATAACTGTGTTCATTAACTCGCTACGGCTAGCCAGCACAAATGGTGACAAGTAAACGTAAACTAGAAACGTAATTAACGTCGCAATATTGGCAAGTCGATTACGACGTAAAGTGTTAATGTTGAACGCGTTTGCATGTGTATAATACGACGCAGTAGATATTGAGGTCGCGTCGCATCGATGTCAATATCTGGTATGCTGGCTAGCGAGCGCGGCGGGCGGGCGGGTTTGCGCGCGAGAGAGGGAACGGGAGTGGGGTCAGGAACAAAATATTAGTTTCCTTGTTGTCGCAAGGGCTGCGGCGCAGCGGCGGACGGAGCGGCTCCGGCGGCACTCGACACAACCGCCCCTAATAGCGCCCTATAGCGGTAAATTTACATTTTGGGTTTGTAATCCTTTACTTAAACTACACACATGACCATTAAATTCCTTTGACACACACACACACACACATACGCATCTACACCAAACACTTGTTACATTAAGATAAAAACAACTACACGACACAAGCAAATTACAAAAGATATACAAACCCTTTTTAAAATGTAACCTTTGAACCTTCACTGTATCATCAAATATTTGCTGTCAACTTGCACCATAGTAAGTTAATATTGAATTTACAATATAATTTGTAATTAAGTAAAATACAGAATTTTGCTCAATCCCCATACGTCCTAGAGACGCTTTTAGAGCCACAACTGGCAGAAATATGGCACAGTGTACAGACTCATGTTGTTTTACATTCCTTGCCATTAGTCAGCTGACCCTTGTTGAATTCATCAATTTGTTGATTCTGTCGAGACAGTAATTGCTGATAATGAATAGAAGAGTGTGTGTGTGTGCGTGTGCTGATGGGCAGGCTGTTTGTTGCAGGGGTGATGCAGGCCTCTGTCGCCGGAGGCTCGAAGCCGGAGAAGCGGTACTCGCCATGTTTCCGCGAGGAGAACGGACGCAAGCAGTCGCTGGGCGGCAAGCGCAAGCGCGACGACGTGTTCAAGTGCGTATCCGCGCGACGGACCCGCGGTCCACTCCTCGACACTTGTCATGTGTCCTTTATCATATTTCAGAACTGGCGACCGTGCCGGCCGCGCCGTCGCCATTTATTCATACACTTACATATCCCACTAACGTCGGTCAGGGTCACTCCGCGCCACCGAAAGTGACACGTGACCCGCGTCGCTAGACAGTGGTAATGATACTATTTGATTGAAATGTTACAAAATATAACAAGTTACACCAACTATGTGTTTCATTAAGAGGATTGCGAACCTGTACATTTTCATACAAAAAGCGATAACGTTTTTCACCCCGTAAACATAGTTCGATTTTCATAATTTTTGGATATGTTGTAGATATAATGATAAACTAGGTCTGTACGTTTTGATTTTTAAGAAATATTGCTTACGTTAAAAGTTATTAGCATCTAAAAATCTATATTTTTGACTTCAAAACTTTGTCTATTGTTTTTTTTTTTATTAATCTAAACTGATTTACTAAAAAAGAAAAACGTACAGACATATAGATTAAAGTGTACTAAATCCAATAATACCAAAATTGTTTCATTTCATAAAGGTTTAAGGGGGTAAAAACTTTATCACCCGAAACAATATTTCAACAAGGAAATGTAGGCCTCCAGGACTTGCAACTCTCTCTATCGCACGATACGGATCGGGAGGCAGAGCGGTGTGAAACAGATATAATTTTTTTTAAAAACCTACTCGCGCCGCGTATCGGCATTTCACAATCCTCTTAAATATTCTAATTGTTTACGGATAGTTGAGAACATCGATGGCGGTCTACAATGTAACCTTTTCCTGTTGCAGATTTAAAGTTCACCGAAATGGCAATGCTAGCGAAGTGCTTAAGAGCATAGCGCACATGGACAATTCTAATAAACAATGTAAGTATTCTCTTGGTAATTAATCGTTTAAAGGTCTAACGAAAAAGTAGGTAACAATCAATAGTTTCAAATGTGAACAACTGGTACCATATATCACGCGATCGTCATTACCTAATTATGTGCGCAGGCAGTCGGTTACTGGATATATCGATTACTTGTTTCAAAATAGCCATACCGTGAGTGGAATCAGCTGAGTTTACTAATCTTTGTTATAAAAACACGGAATCGCGTAATCGGATGACGAAACACGATAAGACTGTTATTTTTATCTCGACACGAAGGTGCTAATTTCTTCTCTATAGCAATGATAATAAAGTTGGAATCGACGTGTGAATTAGCGTGAGTTTTGGTTTACAAATGCACGTGGCGATGGAAACTGGGTTAGAGTTCTAATTTCGTTTAATCGTTAGCACGTTGCGTTTATCCTTTTGCTATTAAATGTACCTATTTGAATATTGGTTTATATAACAACACGAAAAATGTGTCTATTCACCTCATCTTACAAATCACTTGTAAACAGGCGTCAATATGGCAAATATTCATTTGGGCCATTTTGGCGTCTATGAATTCAAAAACCATGGGAATGAGTACTAGCGTGTACCTACTTGTCAATTAACTTTTTTTTGACCCAAATGATGATCATCAAACTCACTCTTTCTTTTAGCAGGCATAACTGTGTGTAAGCCTACGCTAGCTGACGCGGGTGCACGGAGCGGGCGCACGCCTGCGGGTACCCGCTCTATGCACCCGCCGCGTTAGCGCTGCTCATACTATTTTTCAATAGGCGTCCACCCGCTTCGTGCAAACCGCGTCAGCTAGCGTAGGCCCTTAGAGCGGTTACGGACACGGCGACTTTATGCAGCGATAAAATCGTGCGTTTCACGAACGCTCTAACCTGTCAAATTGACCTGTATGGCGTTTATATCTGCTACCCGTATAACGTTTATTCCTTGGTGGTTAGACGGAGTTATCAACTCTTGATCACGGCAAGTCGAGCCTCGCTTGGTGAGTCCGAACTGTCCCGAACTTGTAGAGCGTCTCGTGCGACTGGACTGTTATGTCCCGGATGTCCCGAGGATAGCCCTCAGACCACGACGACGCGACCTGTTGGCCGTGCCGCCGCCGCCGCCGCCGGCGCGTGCCGTGTCGTGTAGGAACTCCCCGCTGCCCCGCCCTTTCACAGCTCAATGCGCTCCTGGCATCGAGAACTGAGTGTGACTTGTTTGCGTGGCGATGGGCGGCAGTGTGTAGTGAGTGCTTGAGATTCTGTGAGGCGATGGATGCTAGGTGCACTGTTACAATATAATTTGTTTGTTATTTATTCTTGTGTTTTTTTTAAATTGTTAATTTAAGTTTTGTAACGCATTGGTTGTCAAACTGTAATGTCATGTGAACGTTTTATCAATAAATAAATAAAAAAAAAATTGCTTGTAGCGCTACAAAAAGTAGCATCAATTTAGTCCGTCTGTAGTCTAGGAGACCGTCCACGAAATTGATCCGACATGCATCGATAATTTGAGCTGGCTACTAAATGACGAACATTGCCTTAGATTTCCTGATGATGGAGAACATAACATCCTCGTACCGGCGGCCGTGCATCCTGGACCTGAAGATGGGCACGCGGCAGCACGGCGACGACGCCACCGCGGAGAAGCGCTCGAAGCAGATCGCCAAGTGCGCCGCCTCCACCTCGGCCTCGCTCGGCGTACGGCTCTGTGGCATGCAGGTATGTTTCACTTACTTGTTTAGAACCTCCGCCATTCAGCCACTAGTGGCTGCCACAAGCTGCGGACGAGTTATTTTAAGTAACTTAGCTATGGCGTTGTGAGTAATGCTATACTTAATAGTTATTTTCATTATTTTTATTTAGTTTTAAATTTTTATTATCTGTTATTGTGTTTTTATTCTTTAATAAATTTCCCCCATTTAAGTATAACACAAACCTTATTTATGTTTTTCATCTATATATATATATATATATATAACAACATCTTGCCATGCTATAGTTTAATTAATTATTACAAAGTTACAAGTTAATTAAATAAAAAATCGAAAATATGCTTAA
Organism: Epinotia brunnichana; assembly: GCA_963854355.1. NCBI lineage: Eukaryota > Metazoa > Arthropoda > Insecta > Lepidoptera > Tortricidae > Epinotia > Epinotia brunnichana. Next base: position 22,552,579 of record OY977946.1, on the reverse strand, counting down.
TTTTTTTTACAAGCTTTTATTGCCGACTGTACTTATCTGCATACCAAGCCCAAACTAGATGGGGTGTCATCATAATATTGCTTTATCATGCGATATACATATGCATGCAAAATTTCAGCTCAATCGGATAACGGGAAGTGACTGAAAAATGGATTGCAAATTTTGACGGACAACTTACATAAGTACATACCTACGAACAGTGCAAGTTAATATAAAGCTTGTAAAAATTAACACACTATCAGTTTTGTAACGATAAGTATTCCGTTTGAATAAAATTAACTTTTTATTTTCCTTTTTAAATGATATTCATGTACACGTTATTTAAATGTGAAACAAGTTCATTTCCACATATTCTGTATGCTTAATTTTCGTCACAAAACGGACACTGCGTTAATTTTTGTTTAAACACAGTGTGTGTGTAGACTACAAATAAAATAACCAATAATGATGAATTTTCTCGAAAAAGGATTACAAATATTGTCAAATAGAGAAAAAAGTAAAGCAGGGGATTAAATAATCCCAAAGTTCATATCAGTGTTCAAAGTTTTATGAGGAGAGGTATATTCCGTCCCTTTTCCGCAAAACGCACCTTCATATATTATGAAACGATTGTCATTTACTATGGCGCTCGTGGATCGTGACGTCACGATCCCCTAGCCTAGCGTCTTCTCTTTCTATCCAAGCAATTTTAAAACGGTTGTAGCTTCGTAATTTTTATCATCTTTTCGTCATATTTTTTTGCCTTTTTTTCTTTTGTAGTAATAATAAATTTAGAGTCTACACCCCTATTGGGTAGAAACACAATAAAAAAAACCCAAAAGACGTGACTAACTTTATTTTAATTTATATTATATTATCTGCCCCATATAACCCTTCCTAAAGATCTCTATGCTGACAATTTTGAAGTTTTTGGTACATTTCGCTTTCAAAGCGTATTGCTATCGATGATTTTGACGTCTACCCAAGTTACCTATGCACTTAGATATTATAAAATAATAGCGACTGCCCTGCTATCGATTTTGTAAAGGAACATATGTACATAGGCTTATTGATTGACTTTAGATTTAACTGGCAACCGCACACTGAATATGTATGCAATAAACTTAGATCATTCCTAGGAAGATTAAATATCCTGAAATATAAGATCCCATACAACACCTTAAGAATGTTATATCTAGCTTTAGCAGATTCGGTTATACGATACGGTCTCAGCAGCTATGGAAGATCGTACAAAACCAATCTAGCCAAAATATTTAATCTACAGAAAAGTATACTAAAAAATATTATACCAAAAAATTTAAAAATAACTTACAGTAATAACTACTCTCACCTTTTCCAATATTGTAAGGTACTTCCCGTGCAAAACATGGTCAAACTTTCCATACTCAAGGAAGAATATAAATACATTACCAACTTGAATGAATACCACCGTTACAATAGGCTAAGGAGTTTATCTAATGCACACAGATTTTTATTACCAGCAATGAAAAACGTTTACGGCATGAGAACCAATCATTACATGCTTCCAAAAATAATAAATAGTCTCCCAAAACACATACAAGATTTATACCTATCCAACCCTATATCAACTAAAGATGTAAACAAGTATTATATGTCAAGCAACAACTATGATTACGCCTTGTAACCAACCAAGTTATTGTTCATCAGTGATACAGTAAACGGAATGTAAGTACATATATTGATGTAAACTAACATACCTACTTAAATAGTAAATAGTTAGACCGTACTATAGCTGTAAATAAGCCACTAATGGCTTTAGCACCTAATTATGAAACTCTGCGATAATTATGAATTATTTGGAACTTTAAATAAAAAAAAAAAAAAAAGCTAAGTTCAGATTTAAATTTGTAACGACGCAAAGTGAACATTCAAGTTAATGAGCTCCGACCTTACTTACGAAGTAGTTTACTAACTTACTAAGTATTTCAGGGCTCGAAACCCGGAGAGTTCAAGGTCGTGATTAGTTAATGAAGGCTTCTTAGGAGTAATGACCTGTAATTAACTTTCGTAGGTTGGTAATGACACTTATTAACAAAAAGGCAGAATAGATTTAAAATATAATGATAATGACATTATGGAGATTACCCAGACCGGAAAGGAAGGGATATGATTTTAGCAGTATATAAGTATGTCTATATTTATGTGTGTTCCACCGTAGCGTTTAAGATACTAAACCGATTTTGATGAATGAGGTATCAATTGATTTGAAATTATGCTCCGGGTGACAAAAGATACCTTTTATATAAAAAAATGGCTTTGTCCAGTTAGTTTTCCGTAGTCAGGATATAGTTTTTTGGACTTTTATGCTAGATGGAATAGGTATTAAATAAAATAATTTATCAAAATTTTAATTCGTACACCATATCATATCTGTGGAGTAGAGGTAATAGTGCCGTTTACTTGTGAGTACTGCTGCCCACAAGGTGGACTGATGACCTGGTAAAGGTCGCGGGAGTCACCGGTCACTTTGGAACTCTGTGGGGGAGGCCTATGTCCAGCAGTGGACGTCTTTCGGCTGATAGGATGAGGAGGACTGCTGCCCACTGGAAGTAGACTTTGCCTCTATAAAAGCCTTCTAATTGATAAATATTGTGGAATTTTCTAGAAGTGTTTGTTCAAATTATATGACGTTATGTGTGTTCATTCTCTTATGAGGACACATTCGGTATCTAGCTAAATTAATGTTCGTTATCGTTCGTTTCTTACAAATCCGGTTCTAGCCAGTGTGATATTATTGTTAGCCGATTGAATAGTAAACAGTCACGGTTTGAAAGGTCGAGTAACTCGAGTATCAAAGCCAGAAGTTGAGGTTATTCGAGCAAATATGCCAACAATACTGCCAGTTTTTTGTTAAGACATTCACTATATCAGGACTGAACAATGGTTGTATTGTAGGTATGGCACGGTTTACGATTGCATAAAGTTAGATCATAAAATGTTTGCGACGCCCGTGCAATGCACCGGACATATTGCCCGCAGACTTATGCCTAAAGTGGCTGTTGTGATGGAATATTTTACTGCCAAACAAAAGATGATATCAGCAAACAACACTCGACAGTGAGTCAGACAGTTTCTATTTCGTTTTATGATCTTTGTAAACTAGATTTAAAATGCCCCCGATAGCGCTGAAACACGCGATATGAGCGGATATTGTCTTAGACGGCTTAGGTGTTTATTGTTTTAAAAAAGATTCATTCTATGAATATTCAATTTGGAAATGATGTAGAGGCAAAGATTATGTACTACCTAAGGGCGAGTTGCACCAACTTACGATTACAGACCAATCAACATTAAATATGGCGCCAGCAGTTGTAATTTCATAGAAACTTGACAAACTTTCCACACATTCCGTAGATAGAGGATATATAGATGACGTCCTAGCGTATACCCAAAAGGGACGATGGTAAATTAACCATACTAAACTAAGAAGTATCAGAAGCTAATACATTATTGACGTCTAAAGTCATTTATAATTTAGTCGTATTATATCGGTGACGTCATGGTGGTGTCAGATTCAGTACAAATTTTGACAGGTGTGGTGGCAAACAAAAAATCCGTATACGCGATGAGGGACAGAAAATATGACACTGTATCTCGTTCCCACTTGCGGTATTGCCTATGCATAGTCACTCATGTGTGTATGTGTGGGTGAGTCCCTCTATCTATTCTACCTCTATGACACATTCAGATTTTAACCAACGCCGCTTACGATTACAGCCTGTTTGTTGCAACCCAGCCTAAGTCTACCCTGTCTTACGTTACGATGAAATTTTTGACTTCAAACAATGTTATATCATTGGCTCACACTCGGGGTGGGGATATGTTGCAGACGATCAATAAGAAATGAAGGAATGATAACGCTCAAGGAAGCCTTGGAATGTAATTAAATCTCGTTATAGTTCGTCTCTCCTCCTCTCAGCAATGAGAAACCGAGGAAGAACATAGTTCGTCTCAATCTCAATAAAATACTCGTGACGTCACGGTGTGGCGGCTGGCTTTTATCCTTTCCTTACCTACATACAGAGTGCATCAATGTTTTATATGTGTCAGTCATGTATTATAATGTGACATGTCAATAGTGGTGTTGACACCAAATAAAATGACCAATAATGTTGAATTTTCTCGAAAAAGGATTAAATATATTGTCAAATGGAGAAAAAGGAAAGAACGGCATTAAATAATTACAAAGTGATAAGTGTCCAAAGTTTTAAGAGCCCCCAATATACCCCATTCTGTCCCTTTTCCGCAAAACGCACCTTCATATGAAACTATTGTCATTTCATTTACTATGACGCTCGAGTATCGTAACGTTACGATTTTCTACAAGCAATATCCAAAAAGTGGTAGTTTCGTAATTTTATGAGATATCTGGCCCCGTAGCATGGATATCACGTGATAATAAGTCTTCATACTGATCTCACAAATCTTAATGACATCATGAAGTACATGGGCGATTCAAACTGTTCGACTATATATTTAAATCCCACTGACCGTGTTGAAATCATCAAAGTTATCAAATCACTTCGCAACACAAAATCGTCTGGATATGATGACCTGAAAACGTCGTTAATAAAAGATAACGCCGAATTACTTGCAGTCACGTCACAAATTTAACAATGATGGAGGGTGTTTTTCCAGATCGATTAAAAATGAGTACTATTAAACCATAATTGAAAAAAGGGGATAAAGAACTGTGTGACAATTACAGGCCAATAGCCATTACACCAATATTATCAAAAGTACTCGAAAAAGTCATATACAGTCGAGTACTAAATTTTCTAACAAATATCTAATTTTAAACGCGGATCAATATGGATTCCGAAAGCAGAGACCTTAGCTGTCTATGAACTTAATACGACATGTAGAGATAAAAGGGCTCCAGTAACAGCGATCTTCATGGACATGTCCAAGGCCTTTGACAGCGTTTCACATGACATCCTCTTACGGAAGTTACATCACTATGGCATTCGAGGAAACTGCTATGACTGGCTACGATCGTATTTATCGAATAGGAAACAAAAAACCGAAGTTACTTCATAATGTGCCAATACAAAAACTTTAACCAAAGTGCTCTCCGAACAAGCGGATGTCAGTATGGGCGTGCCGCAAGGGAGCATACTGGGACCATTATTATTTTTAATTTATATTAACGATCTACCCAATATTACTCATAACAAAGTCCTTCTTTTCGCTGACGACTGCTCTGCAATTATTCGCAGTAAAGACCCCATAACTTACCAGTCAGAGGCAAATTTAGTATTTAACGACATTAACACTTGGTAACTTAGAAACAAATTAAAAGTTAACTTCAGTAAAACTAAATATATGGAGTTCTTTGCACCCCAAAGTAATCCTAAAGATATTGTGATTGAATACAATCAAGTTGCCATAGAAAGCGTTCGAACCATACGTTTTCTCGGAATGATGCTGGATTGCCACTGCAACTGGCAATCTCATGTAGAACAATTGGTCAATAGACTGAATAGATTTGTTTTTGCCCTGCGCAGGTTAACACAAGTGGTATCACAGAAATCAGCTTTATTGGCGTTCCATGGACACATCATGTCTAACCTCCTATACGACCTCATTTTATGGGGAAACTCCGCATTTGCCACCCGGGCGTTCATACTCCAAAAAAAATGCATCAGAGCTATATATGTGGCGAAAATAATACTGATTCATGTAGACCGCTGTTTAAAGAATTAAAGATACTTCCGTTGCCCACTCTGTATATATTTGAATTGTGTCTGTTTGTGAAAGCCCAGATAAACAGCTATAAAATCATGCCCTCCAATCCAAGGACAACATCTAGGCAACATGGGTTTAATCTCTGTTACCCAAGCCATAACTCTGCTCACTTTAAGAAAAGTATATTGTATATGTCGGTCAAAATTTTTAACCATTTGCCAAATGACCTAAAAACTCTGAATTTACCAGAATTCAAAAAAAAATTATTTAACTGGTGCTTAAATAATAGTACATTACTTACCTAGGGCGGTTAAACAAAGAATGTCTCAGATCGCAGGTATTTGACGCCCGAGCCGAAGGCAAGGGCGATAAATATGCGCTCTGAGGCTTTCTCTATTACCGCCCGTGGCGAGTACAAAATTTTACGTCTCTATCTGGCCAGGGTAATTCCTACTTTATGGCCAGGTATGACGTAAAATGTATTATAGTATTAACGAACACTTTGAAATTAATAATTCCTGACATGTGTATCACCAAATTATTGTACCAATACATTCTCTGTGACTTGCAATTAATTTTAATTTTTTATTCTTATTTTTATTTTTATTTTTTATTATTTTTAATTTTGTTCTGTATTGTATAATTGACATCACATCACTATATATTCGTAGCATGACATTGACATTCTTATTTTTTCTTATTTTTTTTTTTTTGTTGTTTTACTTTTATTATCATTATTGACATACTTACCAATATTGAAATACATTAATTCAATGACATGCAATGAATGAATAAATTCAATAAATATTGTGTGCCAAACTCTGGCTGATTGTGACGAACAATAAAGATACTGTGACCTTTTATAACACTCACTATCAAACAATAAATTATTTGTATTTGTATAAGTGACAGGATAAGAGCGTCGTCTCGTTCTATCGAACGGTTTCAGCCAGGGATGGATGCTCTATCTTGTCACTTATTGCGTGATAAGGCCCATCCATGATACGGAGCCTGAATGGGATTTTCGTTAGTAGGCATATTTTTTGCCTTCTTTCTTTTGTAAGAGTAATAATATATTTTGAGTCTACAACCCTATTGTTCTAGGTGTACGTGAGTGAGACGGGCGCATGTGTGCGGCGCGACAAGTACTGGGGGCGCGCGCTGTCGGAGGACGGACTACGGGAGGCGCTGGCGCACTTCTTCGCGGCCGGCGCCGCGCCGCGCGCGCAGGTGGTGCGCCGCGCGCTGCGCCGCCTCGAGGCGCTGCGCCGCGCCATCGCCAAGCAGACCAACTACCGGTTCTACTCGTGGTGAGTGTCCGTGCCAACAGTGCACTCCTACCGCATGTGTGCGGCGCGACAAGTACTGGGGGCGCGCGCTGTCGGAGGACGGACTACGGGAGGCGCTGGCGCACTTCTTCGCGGCCGGCGCCGCGCCGCGCGCGCAGGTGGTGCGCCGCGCGCTGCGCCGCCTCGAGGCGCTGCGCCGCGCCATCGCCAAGCAGACCAACTACCGGTTCTACTCGTGGTGAGTGTCCGTGCCAACAGTGCACTCCTACCGCATGTGTGCGGCGCGACAAGTACTGGGGGCGCGCGCTGTCGGAGGACGGACTACGGGAGGCGCTGGCGCACTTCTTCGCGGCCGGCGCCGCGCCGCGCGCGCAGGTGGTGCGCCGCGCGCTGCGCCGCCTCGAGGCGCTGCGCCGCGCCATCGCCAAGCAGACCAACTACCGGTTCTACTCGTGGTGAGTGTCCGTGCCAACAGTGCACTCCTACCGCATGTGTGCGGCGCGACAAGTACTGGGGGCGCGCGCTGTCGGAGGACGGACTACGGGAGGCGCTGGCGCACTTCTTCGCGGCCGGCGCCGCGCCGCGCGCGCAGGTGGTGCGCCGCGCGCTGCGCCGCCTCGAGGCGCTGCGCCGCGCCATCGCCAAGCAGACCAACTACCGGTTCTACTCGTGGTGAGTGTCCGTGCCAACAGTGCACTCCTACCGCATGTGTGCGGCGCGACAAGTACTGGGGGCGCGCGCTGTCGGAGGACGGACTACGGGAGGCGCTGGCGCACTTCTTCGCGGCCGGCGCCGCGCCGCGCGCGCAGGTGGTGCGCCGCGCGCTGCGCCGCCTCGAGGCGCTGCGCCGCGCCATCGCCAAGCAGACCAACTACCGGTTCTACTCGTGGTGAGTGTCCGTGCCAACAGTGCACTCCTACCGCATGTGTGCGGCGCGACAAGTACTGGGGGCGCGCGCTGTCGGAGGACGGACTACGGGAGGCGCTGGCGCACTTCTTCGCGGCCGGCGCCGCGCCGCGCGCGCAGGTGGTGCGCCGCGCGCTGCGCCGCCTCGAGGCGCTGCGCCGCGCCATCGCCAAGCAGACCAACTACCGGTTCTACTCGTGGTGAGTGTCCGTGCCAACAGTGCACTCCTACCGCATGTTCAACCGAACTCGACGGAAAATGTGCCTCGTCTTAGACCTGTTGGCATAACCTTTTTCGTTATGACCTAAAGGTCGGCACTACAATAACAGTTTATCAGAATATCTTTTGCAAAGTTTGGTAAAATGGAGATTGGATGATGCGCTTTAGGAGCTATGTCCACAATCCACTTTTAATAAACCGTATATATTTCTAGTGGTTAATTCCTAGTATGTTCCGGTATATTTAAACAGCGAATATCCAAACAGCAAATGTCTGAAAGTGTTCTCTTGAAACAAACAATCCTGTGTTGTTTCAGTTCCTTGCTGATAGTGTACGAAGGCGACGCGGAATCCGACACGGAAGCCGAGGGCGAGTGCTCGGCGCGCGGATACGACGCGGACGCGTCCAGCAGCTCGGCCGAGCTACCGGCCTCACACTTCGACATGTCCACGCTGCACGCGGGCATCGCCGACCGCGAGCGGGAGCCCTTCCACCATCACTCGGAGGTTGGTACACCATGTCGCATCTACACTTACACTTACACTGCATATACTCGTGGAGCTACATCAGAACAGCTGAACCGTTGAAATTTGGTTCTATTTTGAAACTTATGTTAAACTAGTGACCCGCCCCGGCTTCGCACGGGTAATACATGCATGTATTTAACCTTCCTCTTGACTTCGCATCAAAATCCGTTGCGTAGTTTTAAAGATCTACTATGTAGTGAAGTGAAGGTATCCGTTTGAATTGGCTGGTTCGTTTTGTTAGATTGTCGTGTATTTCAAGTGCAAACCTCAATAGTAACAATAGTCTCGTACTGTCTTCGGTCGTGTCTTATAATCCGGCGCGTGGTTGGCTTCGAGCAACACGGAAGGGAGGAGGCATTCGCACCATTTCCCCTCTGGCAAAGCACAAGCCCAAGTGGGCATGGTTCGTACACAAAAATTGATGAAGGTGTGCAAGTTTTTTCGGTGTATTGTGTCATTTTTAGGGTTCCGTAGCCAAATGGCAAAAAATGGAACCCTTATAGATTCGTCATGTCCGTCCGTCTGTCTGTTTGTCTGTCTGTCTGTCCGTCCGTATGTCACAGCCACTTTTTTCCGAAACTATAAGAGCTATACTGTTGAAACTTGGTAAGTAGATGTATTCTGTGAGCCGCAATAAGATTTTCACACAAAAATCGAAAAAAAACATTAAGTTTTAGGGGTCCCCATACTCAGAACTGAAACTCAAAAAATTTTTTTTCATCAAACCCATACGTGTGGGGTATCTATGGATAGGTCTTCAAAAATGATATTGAGGTTTCTAACATCATTTTTTTCTAAACTGAATAGTTTGCGCGAGAGACACTTCCAAAGTGGTAAAATGTGTGTCCCCCCCCTGTAACTTCTAAAATAAGAGAATGATAAAACTAAAAAAATATATGTAACTGTATATAACCTACCTCCGTCATCCTATGAGAATAACTGTCGCAAACATAATCTGCTGCCGCTTGTCGATAGGCGCAAAGTCATGGACATGTGTTTGTTATATGACATACTGAACTATCGCTTGGACTGTCCCGAATTGGTCTCTCAAATAATGTTTAATGCTCGTCTTCGTCGCACTCGTCATAACCCAATGTTACACGTGCCAATGCATGGCACCAACTACGCTAAGAATAACGTGCTCACACGAATTGCTCGAACTTATAATGCGGATTTCAGTAGCGTAGATATATTTAGATATTCAAAGGCATCTTTTAAATTGCAAGTAATTAATAGTGTTAAGAATAAGCAGCATAAATAGTTTTTGAAATAGGTAACTCACCTCTTATCATGTTTAACAATGTTGTAGTATTGTACATAAGTTAATAAATCTATTTGTTTAGAGTAAATATGGGATAAATACAATAATATTGTCACTAGGATAAAATATAGCAATATATTCTCATTTGCGGTAACCTATATAGATTGACATGCTTGGTTATGCTTTCATCTTCAAAAAAGAAAAAAAAACAATGACTTAAACTTAATTAAAAAAAAAAAGATCTCTCTTTCACACATGTTATGATAGTCCGTTCAACTGTCAACTTTACATATCAAGTTATCTAGGGAAACCTGTAATTGGCCATACTACTGTGTATTATATTATAAGTTACATACTTTGTATCGCTGTTGGTTTTCTGAATAAATAATAATAATAATAATAATGATGTACATTACCATGTAAACTTCCACCGAAAATTGGTTTGAACGAGATCTAATAAGTAGTTTTTTTTTAATACGTCATAAATCGTAAACCGCAATTTATTTCACGGAACCCTTCATGTGCGAGTCCGACTCGCACTTGGCCGCTTTTTGATGTATTAAATACTATGGGACACAAATACTATGGGACACAATCTTACACAAATCAACCTAGGCCCACGGTAAGCTCAGTAAGGCTTGTGTTGTGATTAATGTCATCATCACAGTTTTGTTTTTGCATTTGTGTACAAATGTCCCCCCCGTCTCTTAACCGAGATGTAGGATATTTTTAGATAGTTTTTGTATCGTTCCAGGAGACCATGGGCGGCTACGAGGAGGGCGAGACGGGCTCCTTGGGCCACTCGCCGCGCCGGCAGCCGCCCAGCCCCGACTCCACGGACAGCTGGATGGCCTACTCGTCCGCCAGCTCCTCGTCGTGGCGCGACGAGCCCTCGCGCGCGCCCTCGCCCGAGCCGGGCAAGCGCGCACGCACGGCGCCCGCGCCCGCGCCCGCGCCGCCCGACGAGCGCGTGGACATCCGTATGATCGACTTCGCGCACACGGCGTACGCGGGCGCCGCCGCCGAGTCCCCGCTGGCCACGGCCACGCCGCACGACGGACCGGACGGGGGCTTCCTCACCGGCGTCGACAGCCTCACGCGTCTGCTCACCGAGATCCTGCAGCCCGACAGTTAGTGAGCGGCCGGGCCCGAGGCCCGCGTCGCCCGTGTCTGACCCGAGAGCCGGCCGCCGGCCGCCGCCCGCACCACGAGAACATAGGCGGCGAGGCAAACGTTTATTTCAACTAAAGAGTACTATCATTTTTAATGTGGGACCCAGTAGGTAAACTCGATACGTTCGTATTCTTAAGTATTACGTTTAAGTTATTCCAGAATGATGTGCTTTTGATTTGTTCCCTTCGAATTGATTTGTCGATTCCCGCGTGACGTTTCGCCCGAGGCGACCGAGTTTGGTAGGCGTTCCCGGTCACCGTTAGTTCCTAGTGTGATCATCCGATTACTGTGTTTCGATGTAACTATTTTTCATTGTGCATTTAGTAAAAAAAATGATTTTAAAGAGCACATAAAATGTAGTGTAACTAAATGTTTTAAGTAAATAATAACCCAGTCCCTGAAACCAAAGCCGAAGTAGCGAGTAAACAGGAAATATTTGATTTCATGCGTAGCAAGATGACCGTTTAACTCGCAATAAATATTATAGTATTTAATTGACGACAGGCCGCTATGATTGTATCGTACCCGTTAAGTGTTTAGTGTTCCCTTAGAAACTGAATTTGTGTCGAACGTGCGTGACGCGGATACTTGAGTAAACTGATTATATTTTTTTTGCTAACAGTATTACGAATGTTGTATAAATAGTGAGAATGAGTGTAAGATTCGGGTTGGAGAATTTGTGAATATTATCCTGAACGGTGATGCTGTGCCAATGGTTAGCTATTTACACTGTTGATTGAATGACATAAGTTGTATGTAACTGAAATGTGATGTAAATAGGGAGGGTGGGTCAGTGTAAACAGCTAGGTCGCACAAAGGCGAGACCACTATCGTTAGTTAGCCGACATTCCTTTGTGCTGCATTCGTCATTGCCCTTTTTTAATATTATTAGTGGGATAAATTTATGAAAAGTACCTGGTTTAATTAGGATGCTAGGTTGTATTGCAAATTATCATTTATGTCTGTTATTTTTAATAACCGTATGACACTATTTTGTTAAATAAATTTTAGGTATTTTAATGTTAGTTTTATTTCCACAAATTTCCTCGACCACGTTCCTTTATATGCGTGGTGTTGAAGAAGATCACTAAATTAAAATTTATGACGATGTGCAGTCTGCGTCATAATAATTATTTATTACTGTAGCAGTAAGGATGTGTTACGATATATTTGGCTACTACTATTTATATGATGCCAACACTCCAGACTCGTAGTCACACCATTTTGTCACACCAGTGTGACTATTAGTAATTTACTTTCCTCGTGGTCATACCACTTTAAACAAGATCGCACTTTACTAATAAAATCATAATTATTGAGTGTTGTGAAGCACTAGATAAAATAGGCGATATATGTAAAAGGCTGTAAATACTCGTAAATACTTCATGGTAAGTCGAAATCCTTTATTTGACATGTGTCTATTCAATTGTTTGTCCGGTGGTTTACAATATCATACTTGAATTTTCTGCGTATCAGTAATAGTATTTTATGCGTAATCATACTTAAAATGAGTACTAATGATTTTAAAATAATTAAAAGAAAAGGTGGTGAAGTGCTTTTAAGCCATGGACACCAATATTACAAACAAAAAGTGTATGCAAATGATAGTGTAATATGGTTTTGTAGCCGGCGCCGAAAATCAAAATGTGTGGGGTCTATCACTGTCAAAGTAAGTAGACTTTAATGATAATTATATCTGTTAGATAACTTGGATTGGAGCTCAAACATACTTAAATTTAAAGTTAGATATATATTTATATAATAAGTTTTACTATTTCTTGTCCTATCTTATTTATTATCCCCATTAAGGAATCATTTCTGGGATAAAAACTATCCAATCTTCATCCTCGGGGCTCAAAATATCTCCAAACCTAAATCAGTTCAGAGGTTTAGGCGTGAAAATGCAACAGACAGACTTAAAGTTATTTTCGCTTTATAATATTAGTATGGATTACTTTATGGATTTTGTCTTATCGGTCTAATAATGTATTGTCTTTTGCTTTAGGATGGCCAAACTATAAAACAGGTAAACCATAGCGGTGAGTGTGAGCCCGATCAAATCAAAAACGATTTAGCAATAGCGATAGTTGATATGAAGGAGGAGGCCGGTACTTCAGCAGATTCCATGCCTGTTATTTACAAAAAGCATGTAAAACATTTATATGACCAAGGCATACATTTTGTCACCAAACTACCGTCGTTTCGCAATGTTAAGGGCGGCTTGTATTCTGCTAGGAAACGTAAATTGGAAATGAATAAAACCGTTTTTAAAGAGCTCAGCGAGGTTGAGGTTCCAGCACTATATAAAAACTTTATGGTGGCTGACTACCGTTACGAGAACAATCGAATGTTGGTGTTTTGTTCAGAAGAAGCAAAACAGCTACTTGGTGTAGTAAAGGAATATTTTGGCGACGGTACATTTAAAAGTGCACCCAAACCATTTTATCAATTATTTATTATTCACGGTGATTTGGGAAGTTCCTCAGGAACAATTAATGTCGTACCGCTTGTTTTCGCCCTGATGAGTGACAAAAAAGAAGAGTCGTATTCGGCTCTGTTTGACATTTTGCAGTCTCTGTTTCCGGAATGGAAACCTGTTAAGTTCCACCAAGACTTCGAGTCAGCAACTTCAAATGCACTCAAATTGTTTTTTCCTGGTCTTGAAATCAAAAAGTGCTATTACCATTTTACTAACAGTTTATGGAGGAAAGCAAAGTCTATAGGCATAAAAAAAAAGCTTTACCGCCGCATCGTAGGTCTGTGCACTGCTCTTCCACTTTTACCCGAGAGCCGAATAAGAGAGGGTTGGCGTTATATACAGTCGCAATGCAATGATTTTGATAACAAGAAAATTAACGCCTTTATGGCTTACATGACCTGGCTTAAAAATGACACCTGTATAAGGGAGTGGAGTGTCAGCAATGAGCGACATAGAACAAACAATGTGGCAGAAAGTTACAATTCTATAATAAATAAAAGTATAAACAAAAATTATGTCACTATCAATAAATTGTTAAAAGTTATACACGATGATATAACTATTACAAACATTAAAATTGCAAACTTAAGTAAAGGGGAACCAAGTGAACGAAGAAAGCTAGAAAAGGAAAAAGACCAAATTATTCTTTCTGCTCAGATGCAACTTCTACATAATGAAATAAGTGTCGGTCACTTTTTGGAGATATTGAGATAGATTGGATAATCGAAAATCTTAACGAGTTCAGTTCATTATTAGATTAAATTACAATTTCGTAAGTACATACGTGTTTTATTTTATTTTAACAGAATGCCAAACTGATTAATGATTGCCGACTAATCAATATAAGTTATAAAATATGCTTGATCATTTGCACATTAAATTTCCCGCACTAGTAGTGTGACCACCAGTCTCATGTTTTCGTAACTTACTAATGGTCAACCAAACAGTGTGACCACGAGGAAAGTAAATTACTAATAGTCACACTGGTGTGACAAAATGGTGTGACTACGAGTCTGGAGTGGATGCCAACTGTAGTTAAAAGCTTCTATACACGTTTCTTTGCTATAATAATCCACGGTTAACCCTTTTAACGCCAAGGACATCGTGTTACGTGTTGTGCCGAAAACGTCCATGCGAGAAATTTCACATCTATCTACAGTCGGCGGTATAAAACAAATGCTATTTACGCCAGCATTTACGCTGAGTTGTGACCATTTCGAGGCAAATGTGTATGTGCGTATATGTGTCTGCAGTTTGTTTTATGTATTTCTTTTGTCACGAATAAATGTTTTCTTTCTTTCTATTTCATCCCTGACACCGCCAGTATGAAGTTTCTCGCATCGCATTGCTTCGTTACGCCGGTGAATATCTAGACGATATACGGGGTATTTTATAATTTTTCAATACTTAAAATCATCAATAATTTGATCAAAATATCTCGGCAAAATTTACAGCCATGTCTTTCTTACGCTTCTGGTCAGCGGCGACCAGCCTAGCTAGTATGGTTGCGTTTATGTCGGACATAAGCATTTGTCCCTTACAAGCAAGCAAAGTGCGAACGGGATGAATACTAAGTCCGTTATATTATTATAAGCGCGATCATGCTGCATTCAATCATAGGGGTAGAGTAGAACATTCAATGGGCGGCCTAAGGTGCGCGGACGCCTTGTTCAAACAACTGCCACATAGTTTCGCTACCGAACGTTTCATTGAAGTTCTAAACATATAGGTATTATATATTCTCTTTGCATATAGGTATACCCTTTCTCTGGGGTAACAGTGCAAAAATTTGATAGAGATAGAATTAAGCCTGCATCACACTGGCGCGGCCTGCGGTGGCGGACCATAGTAAATTTGACAGCTAATGATAAGTTTTCTATTGTCCGCCGCGGTCAGGCCGCGCCAGTCTGTGACAGGCCTTAAGTAGGTATCTGAGAAGCTCCAGTGATGGTGGGGCACACCAAGCCAACGAACGGCTATGTATCTCACTCTAACAAATAGCTGTCCCATTCACATAAATGCTTCGCGTTCGTTTGGTCAGTGTGCACCTACCATGATAATACTTGTTTCATTTTTCTTTGTTTGATGTGGTCTATACATGTCATGATTTGTCAGCCCCAATTTGTCGGAGGCATGTTGCGCTGCTGATCCAACTGTCAAACGAGTTTTACTGAGAAATTGCATGCATATGTGGATTGTTACATCTGCCTAGCTAGCACACTAGGTTTTATGTTGGTGAAAATTTACTGAAACGTCACGTAAAACTCGACATAAAACGTAGTGTGCTAGGGCCTCTGTACGACACACCCAATTATGACTTCGACATGTTGTACTGACAAATTGTGGTGAAATCATATAATCTGTAGACCCCATGTGATGTGTACGCGGCTTAACAGGATTGACCCACTGACCATAACGAAACCATAGACTATAATTAGATAAATAAAAAAAATGTTTCGCGCCGATTTTGCTAACTCGAGGTGGATTCGTCAGGATTCGTAATATTCGTATTCGTTTTGTACGTACCTTTTTCAGGATAATCGTCAATTCTCAATAAAATTCTGTTTGTCAATAATCGTTAAAATATGGCGGGACCAAGCGATGTAAATGCTATTGAAAATATTTCGGCTGCAGTCGGAGAATCTGAAGTTCAGATAATTCTTTCGAATCAATGCATGAAAGGTAAGTTTATCTATCTAAAAACAAACAATAATTAGGCTTGCTTAAAACGATTAAAGGCAGGAAAGCGTGTAATGCCTGATTTTTTTCACAGTTACGAAACTTAACTATTATGTATACGTTATTAAAGTTTTGTATATAATTGCGGTACCTAATTAAAACTCCACATTTCAGCGCAAGCGTTTTTAGTAAACAGACTAACAAGGCAATTCAACCGTCAGAAGGATATAGCCAAATTTATCAGTAATGATAACTTGAAGCTTGAAGCCGAGATAAAAAATGCTGAACAAGAGATAAAGAGGTGAGGAAAGATCATACCTGATCTTAGTTATATAGGATCACATACCTAGTTTATTGTCTGTCAGTCTGTCCGTCTGTCAAAACCATTTTTCTCAGGAACGCGTAGAGGTATCAAGTTGAAATTAAAATTGAACAATTACTTAGCTCGGCAGTCCTTTTTTTTTTATTTTTAATCTCATTTATTTTATAAGCCATACATCTTATGATTAAGTCGGCTTAAAAATAATTACAATGTTACTTAAACTTTAGGTCTTACTTTAAACATTAGGATTGATACTTAAGGAGTATTTTTATAATATTCAAATCTTAAGTTCAGTGAGTGTATAATGAAATTTAAAATTGTGCCACTGTGTTCGGTAGTGAACCCTGAGCTTAAGATTTGATGGAAGAAGAAGAGAAGTTCCCCCGCAGAGCACCCAGTTTCTTCTAAGAGATCCAACCTCGATTGTTCGTTGATTTTCACTCTAGAACTAAGTGGAGGAGGTCCTCTTCTTTATCACATTGTGCACAGTTTGGGTCGTCTCTTTTTTTCATGATGTAGTTAAATTTGTTAAGTGGGATGTGGTAAGTTCGGGTTCGGAAGCAATGCCACAGACACCCGCAAGGAAATCGGGTACCTACAAACTTCGTTCACTTAGAATCATTAAATTTGGCAAGAAGTCTTTAGCACGCACAAGTAAAGGGGATAGGTATGAAAAGGCGTCAGCTTTTGAAGTGGATACTTCTTTGCTCGCGTTCTTGTATAGGGGTACAGTTCAAAATGTAACACGTGACTTCCGGAATAATTTTTTTGTGGATAAGCCTAATCTGATTTCAAATAATTGTTTGTTACATGTTTTAATCCTTCTTTATTTGCCATGAAAATAATGCTGAAATGATTGCCATTTTCAATGTATCGCTAGTCAAATGAGGTGCGTCAGTCAATGTTGCCATATATACCGATTTATCTGTACTTATACAGATTTTAGTGAATTAATTCAGATATATATTTTACGGGTAGGTACAGCCAAAAAAGAAGTATGCACTTAAGCTTATTTAACGGTTGTATCTCCGACACAACCCACTTCTTTTTTTTTATTTGTAAATAGCTCAGCTACTTGTCTAAGAGCTCAGTTGGATAAGAGCAATATGGACGGATTCCAGATAGTTCAGTCATTATAGATTTTGACCCGTGAATAATTAGTTCTTGGTTTTTTTTTCGTAGGTCCCACGGGAGGGTCACTGGGAGTGTAAATTCAAAAAGTAGACTGAATCAGGCTCCTGTGTATATTCGAAAAACGGTTTTTCTTGAATAACTCGGGCATTTTTGATTTTTCAGTAAAACCATGAGGACACAGATTGTAGGAAATTTGATTTTTTTCATAAATAAATGAAGAGGACTAAACTTGTAGATAATCAAATTCTGAACAATTTTGGTTCCCACCTTTTTTGTCGCTTTTTTCAAATTTCATTTCCAAAATATCGATCCTAGAAGAAAAATTGTGAAAAATAAACTTGTAGAGAATCAAATTTCCTACAATTTTTGTCCTCACGGTTTTATTGTAAAATCAAAAATAACTGAGGTATTCAAGAAAAACCGTTCTTCGAGTATACGCAGGAGCCTGATTCAGTCTACTTTTTGAATTTACACTCCCAGTGACCCCCCCGAGGGACCTACGAAAAAAAAATCCAAGAACTAATTATTCACGGGTAGGGTCGGTTTTTTGGATATCATGACTGAACTAAGAGGTCGCGGGTGCAAATCCCGCTCGGGCGAATAATTTTTCAAATTTCCACTGATCGAAACTTAGCTTTTTAATTGTTTTAACGATATACTTAGATACCTTTGTTTTCGGTTTATGAAGAATAAATAAAAAATCGGCCAAGTGCGAGTCGGTCTCGCGCACGAAGGGTTCCGTACCATTATCTATAAAAAAGGCAAAAAAATACGTTTCTTGTATAGGAGCCCCCTTAAATATTTATTTTATTCGGTTTTTTGTATTTATTGTTATAGCGGCAACAGAAATACATCATCAGTGAAAATTTAATCCGTCTAACTATCACGGTTCATGAGATACAGCCTGGTGACAGACGGACAGACAGAAAGACAGATGGACAGACAGAAAGACAGACGGACAGACAGACGGACAGCGGAGTCTTAGTAATAGGGCCCCGTTTTACTCTTTGAGTACGGAACCCTAAGAAAACAACTTTTCCCGCGTTTGTCTTCGAAGTTTAGAAAACGAAAAATATGTCCGTTTACCTACTAATTTGTACGGAACTCTCGGTGCGGGAGTCCGATTAGCTCTTGACCGGTTTTTACTTTTTTTTCCTCCGTCGTCGCAATAAGCAAATCACAAAAACTATGTCGATGATGGTTGCAAGTGTATGATTTCAGCTTAATGCTCGCTCATGGAAGTATAAAAGCAGCAAACGTTGAACTTAAAAAAGAGTGGCAGCTAGCCAAAGAAATGACCCAAGAAAACGCGGAACGGATACAGATCGGAGAAAAAAAATACGACGACCTTTGGGAACAATGCAAATGTAGATACGAGAGTATTCGTTTTGTGCAGAACTGGCTGCAAGCTACTAAAAAGAAGGAAGCGTTAGAGGAAGACGTTAATATTCTTGATAAAGAATCTCAGGGGCTTCTTGAAGAAATGAAAACCAAGGAAAATATCATATCGGAACTAGACAAGAAACGAATCATAGAATTA
Source organism: Epinotia brunnichana (assembly GCA_963854355.1). NCBI lineage: Eukaryota > Metazoa > Arthropoda > Insecta > Lepidoptera > Tortricidae > Epinotia > Epinotia brunnichana. Next base: position 22,533,341 of record OY977946.1, on the reverse strand, counting down.
GCGCATTACATGGTACACGAAAAACCGAAACTTGAGGATAATATTTCAATTATATCAAAAGAGCTAAAAGAACTAAATGGTCAGGTTGAGCAGCTGATGAAGAGTCAAATTGCTCAAAATGGTGATAACAAAGATACAGCAGCGGATAGAGTAGACGCCAAACTACGAACACAGCCTCAAAAATCGAGTAGAGTGAAGATTGATGATGGCTGGCCAAATTTGAACAAGAATAATACCAGCAATGTTAACTCTTTGGTAGGTGTCTAAAACCCTTGAAGCAAGTAGATTATGATTGATTTTAATATTTATATGTTAACTCCCTTTTTATGTGTTTAGATGCCGAAGTTGCAGCTCATGAATATCGACTTGGACGTAATGAGTGTGAAATTAGATCAGGTCATTATGTTTTTTTAAAAATTACCAACACCTATTTTTATCATTCCTTTTTTATTACATAGTTCTACATACCTGTGATTATTGGAAAAATATTGTTACTCGTAGTCATTACTGGTTTCTTTATGATTATTAAATATAGTCAGCATTTATAATTATTTACATCAGCTATACAGTTTGAAAAATCGGCGATTACTATTTCCAGATTAAAAAGAGCGATTTGGTTACTGTTAGTCCAGTAAAAGAAGTCACAACAGGGCATAGAACCTTAGAGAGTGGAACGAAATTTACACTTACACCAGATAAAGGAGATGAACATGTTTCATTATACTTTCGTAAGTCCGCGGACATTCCCAATCCTGCTACAGAAACGGAAGGTGCCAACACTCACAAATACGCAAGACGTAAACTGATAAACATACTTGAAGATATAAAGCTCGACAAAAATGATACTTACAATCTAGTCTCGAAGGTCAACATGGACAATTTGCAGGGGGTTTCTGTAATTAATGCTAATGTTAATCACAATAAAGAGAGCCCTTCAGGAAACACCGACGAAAAGGTTTTGTACTAATTCACTTTGTCCATTATAAGTACCTACCTACCAGTGGCGGAGCGCCCATACAAGCCGATTATCACCGGCTTGCCTAAAAATTCTGTTTATTAGAAAAGTCTGTAGTTTATACTCTACTCTTTAATAACTTTTTGTGTTCCGGGTTGCCCATCGAAATTTTTCACGCGCCGCCACTGCTACCTACTAATGCTCTTGAAAATGCATTTGTAAATTAGCAAACACTTTTTTTCAGGATAAAAATGAGTTCCAGGATAATGACATAGAAGAACTCATACTGACTTCAAATGCAGAACCGATTATATTGCCACCATCTGGATTCTTAGACCAACTAAGGGTACCGCAAATATTTATCCTATAAAAACATTCCAATTAAAAACTAGGCCAAGTCTCGAAACTCTTCCACAGTAAAAAGAGGTGAGATATTTCGACGAGCCAAGTCAGGCATTCTTATTAATCTTTATTTGCTTGCTAACGAAATGTCTCACCACTTTTTACTGTGGAAGATTTTCGAGACTTGGCCTAGTTTTTACATGGAATGTTTTTTATGGGATCTCATTTCTTTTTGTAGGTTATTGTGTTATCAACATTGTATAGAAATGTTATTTACCAACCGCAAATAACGTTTGTATAGTTTTGCAGGAAGGAATTGCAAAAGTAACTTTGTAATCGCATGTATTTGTATAGGATAAGGATTACAAACTTAAGTATGCAGTTTTTATATCGTGACTGAAGTTGCAATATTTTTAGGTTTTTATGAATAGATAGGCTAAAAACTAATTATGTTCAAAATTTGGAGCTTGTGGGTCTGCTAGAAGTACCTTAGAATTACGATGACCATAAGTGAGTCAGTGAGTATGTCAGTGACAAAACTAAGGAACTTTGGCGGGCAATAGTTCTTAAACTAAGAGTTTAAATTGAATGTTATTGTGAATATATGTATGCCCTATATGTTACTGAAAATTCAGGGTTCTGGCTTTAGCCAGCACAAAATGACAGGATGTTGAAAATGGCCTGAATGACTTCGAGAAAAGGATGGTACGGCCGTGCCTCTTTGTTTTGCTCGACTTGGCGGAGGCACTGCCGTGCCCCCAGATATGATACCTATATCTATTTCAAATTGGAGTTTAACAAATATATTGTTTTTAGAGTTCACAGGAAAAGAAGAAAAGAGTATCTTTTGAATTACCTACGTCCGTGCAAGAATTATCCTTGTATCCCACGAAGGGTGACAAGGATGATGCCAATGAGGAAAATGAGGCAAATGAGACAATAAACAGCGAAGTAAATGAAAGTGCAGGCAGCGAGGAAAGCTTTACAAAAATTAAAGATATGATTTTGAAGAAACATAACTTAGATTTATCACCACCGTTTGTATACGGCAAGAATACAGTTAATTTTCTGGTAAGCGTTTATTTATGAGGCTTTCAGCAGCAGAACCAAGGTAACCAAGGTAGTGTGTGATATAGCCCTCCGAATCACTAAATTTAAGAGGCTGACAAGACCAAATTTTTTGAAATTGATATTATTTAAGCAGTTGTATAAGAAAAACGATTTGTTCCAGCATATCAAAAAAAATATAAGTTAATATTAATCATATTTCCAAGACCGTAGACGGACTCGAAACATAATTGGATGAAATCGGCTCGATAGAAAATAATTGCAAAGATTGGTCTTAAAATCATCTTAAACGGTTCTATGTCCTTATTTTTTTGACGTATGGGTCTGCAATTAAAAACATGAAGTCCACATATTCATACCTAAACCGCTGACAAGCCATATTTCACAAATAATCCACATTTTTTTTTATTTCAATATTTATTCATTATTTTCGTCTAAAACCTGGCCGCTCAAGTAACACTCGCTCTCGTTTACTCCGATACAAATAGACAGTGTGCGCGTTTTTGGTGTTGACAGCACCTTAAGTGGCAGTGGGCGGGGCACATCGCACGTAGAGCCGATGGCCATTGGGGCGGAAAGGTTCTTGAGTGGTGACCACGTACCGGAAGGCGGTGCGTGCGTAGAGGCCCCCACAAGGTTGATTGATGACCTGATAAAGGTCGCGGGAGTCCGCTGGATGCGGGTGGCGCAGGGCCGGTCATTGTGGCACTCTTTGGGGGCCTATGTCCAGCAGTGGACGTCTTTCGGCTGATATGATGAAGCCTTTATTTAATGTGACACCCACAAAATATTTTCTTGATCGTTTTTAAAAACTACATCAACGATTTACAGGAACGTGACGAGGTTGTCAAATCGAATTATTTTAAACTGAGCTGTGAAGAGCTTCAGCCTTCCACATCGGCAGCACATTCAGGCGCAGGCGAAATGACCATCGACGCTGGGGAAAATGAAATAGACTGTGATGGACCGTTACAGACCAATACGATAGAACAAGAGGAAGACAACGTTGTTGAGTTGAACGACGGTCAAGATATTGTGTCTAGCGCAAAGGTAATTTGAAGACGGCATTCTCTGAAATCTACACACCTCTTAGTAGAAATGGTACCTATTTATTTAATCGTATGGCATTGAAAACAGAAACATAATTAGTAGGTACAACTATAAATTAATTCTAAGGTCTATCAGCCACTTGATGGCCTTGTCGCCAAGGGTGGTCACTTGATCAGGTCTTCTCGAGGTCCGTCGGCGTAGCGCGTTATGGGGCAATCCTCGATTAAGTAGGTATATGGCGAAGCGTTTGTTCTTCGGCACCGCACGAGCAAGTTGGTGATTCCACCCATCCGCAACGGTGTATTTTAATAACGAAGATTAGGTACACTTTACTTAACAACAAATGGTCAATTAAACATGTCATCGCTGCAACTCCAATGCTCCTACGCTATAAATAGCGTAGGAGCATTGGAGTTGCAGCGATGAAAACATACGACTTTCGATCTTCGGGCATTCGTGGTAGAGAATTAAATAAATATCATTAAATAACCACGAACCTAATAACTACTTAATTAATTTATTTATGTACGTACCTACCTACTTGCGATATTTTTTTTAACCGACTTCAAAAAAGGAGGAGGTTATACAGGATGAATTTTCATTCATTCATTCATTTATTTAGTGCGATCATGTTCATTGTCCATTTTTTTTAACCGACTTCAAAAAAGGAGGAGGTTATACAGGATGAATTTTCATTCATTTATTTAGTGCGATCATGTTCATTGTCCATACAGTAGATCTTAAGATAGGTTATACCGTAGGTACATGATACCCTGTTAGGGCATTGCAATGGGCTTGTGACCTTAAATTTGTTTACGATGCCATTCGAACCAGTTTTGGTAGATGAACAAATGTTTGTATGGAAGCAACTACATTTAAAGGACATTAATACCCAAAAAATCGAGTTAAAGACGGACCTCGCTGACAGCAGCCGAAACGCTTCATACTGATTGGCTTTAAAGTATGACGTCACACCGTGCAATTTGTACTAACCGTTGCATGGAAAATGAAGTCAATTGCTGTTTCGGTCGCGAAATACTGCGTTTAGGTCCATAGTTGTCATACAAATTTGTTTCTATAAATTTTATTGGTGCCTTTAAATTTACTCTTGGACAATAAATAAATAAACTTTTTTTTCTAAACTTTCAAGGTTCATATCTTTTTATGATTTGAATTATATTTTGTAATTTATACTTTATTACAATCATGTGATGGTTTACTATCCATTTTGCAACACGACGATATCATTTTTAACACCACGCAACAAGCCTATGTTCTTACGTACTAAATAACATGCTAACAACATAAGTTAGTTTTATTTATAGAAAGATCACAGTAGGTATTGAAAAATATAAGTATATCATAATTATATTAAAATTTAATTAATTGTTTATGTCAATCAATCAATAAATCATTTAGGCTTTAAGCTAGGTACGGTTTTCATGAAGTGTACATAATAAAAGGAGTGAAATGTCAGCCATCTTTATAGGTGAAACTGCGTTTAATTTTTGTTTCTAGTCATTCGTTTTTTTACAGAATTTTGAACATTTTAGTAAAAGCTCGGGTAAGTAGTACACCTAATTCAGATGGTATAACTTTTGATCCAATGGTGCAAAAACAAAAATAAAAAATGCAGAGTATTAACAATGGACAGGTTAATCATTATTAATAATAATAGAAAACCAACCAAAAGAAAAAATACCTACGCAAAAAAAATATTGTTGTTCAAAAATGGCTACAATAATTACGATTTTTAAAAGAAAAACCCTATTTCCAAAAAAAAACGCATATGTTCTTACCGTTTTTTTGCTTAGTATTAATCCTCACCCCTGGTTGACTGGACATAAATTGTTGCAAATTAGCTATAGTATAACCCCTTTCAAGGAATAGGTCGAATTACCAGTCACCCTGTATAGGAGCTTGTTGGTTAGCAGTCTTGCGGCGAATAAAATTCACTTCCGGCGGTCAACCTTTTCGACGTCAACGACGTGTATATGCGCAGCGCAGGTTTAACGCGACTAATATATTCGTCAAACAGCCCAGCGCGATAGCAACCTTCTTACATTGACATAAGGTTTAACTCCGTACTAAATGTGGACTTGGCGTGTGGTTGATTTCCTCCATTCCATCCATCCATTCTAGGAGAACCAGCATGGTTAGCACAAGACGGCGCGCGAGCTGTCTCGCGGCGAGATAGACTGTCCGTCTCTTTCTAATTAGAACACTTAGAAAGGGACGGATAGTCTATATCGCCGCAAGACAGCTCGCGCGCCGTCTTGTGCTTTCCGTGCTGACCGTAATGAATACACACGTATAATATACATTTCAGGAAAATGAAGGGCACATCTCTAAACCAGTGGCTGGACTTTTATTCAATCATGGACCAATGGGTCTCCCCGAATCTTTAGATATCTCAATTAGCACAACGGGATTCGAAGATGGCGATGCAGATTATCCTCAATGTAACTACAAGTTATTTTAGTCAGTCATTAAATTGGTACCCCGTTGCAATATTTAACAAACAGTTCCTTGTATTTTGAGATAGGTAAATTTTACCAAGTACAGTCAGTAGCAGAAGTAGCCGCGCAGAATATTATGAAAATGATCAGCGTGTTACTTATTGGTTTTGTCTTTTATTGGTGGGCTGTGTCCATATTTGCCACCAACGTTGGTATTAAAAAGACCACGGTCGTCTGCTCCTGACAGTATTCAAACTTTTGTTACTGCCCCCATAGTTATATTAAGATATATGAATAGATATAATAGAGCAAAAATACATTTTAAACATTGTGTTTTAGTTTCAAGCCTGCTTTTGTCTCCTAAAGCCGAGTTGCCCATGCCTTCAGGCATTGCGAAAGTTGAAGCTGAATCCATTAGTCAGGATGTACCAAATTTCCTATCAGGTAAGAATATTAATGTACCTGACATACCTACCTATAAATTAATAGAGATCGTATAAAATTAATACCCAGCGCAGCTATCGCTCTGCGCCTGCGAGAGCCATGCCAGCCACAGAACACTTAATCCTATAGAATGGCGATGTGGGCGTGGCACGCACGCCACTAGAGTTTGATCATGCGCTCAAGCTTTCGCACCAAACTCACCCGATAGCTGTGTTGTTGTAGGCGACGTGGAGTGGACGAGTTGGCGACACCGGTCCCGATGGAAATCGCGCGCCATACCACTTCTATAGTATTTAGTGTTCTGTGATGGCAGCATGTTGAGTGCGCGATGTGAACCGGTCGCGCGCGGGTTTCGGGCGAGTTGTGTGCGCGCCATCGCCAACGCGATGTGCGCGTGCTGTGTGACCGCGCGCCCCGCACGTATCTCGCACTCAACCCACTGGCGTCGCGCAGCTGTGGCTGTGGGACCAAGCCTTAAGTGGCTAACAGCACAATGATGCTAGATGGATATTGAAAAATCTATTTTTTATTTTAGGATTGCGGAAAACAGGACTGTCTTTTTTCGGAAAACCGTCAGCAACAGGCTCAAACACAGACGCCAGTGCACCAACTGGAAGTAGTAATTTTAATTTTGCCTTTGGAGGTGATGATAAGAAACATAGAGGTGGACTATTTAATATGTTTAATTAAATGACATGCAACATGTTTCAGTTCAATTGGTTGCTTGGCAATGGCCATGTTATTCAGTTTCCTAATTTGTTGTCTCAATTTTTTATTGTTTTTTTTCACATTACCATAATAACATATAAAATGAGTTTTTACCATATAATAGCCCCTTAACTACTATATTGGTGCTTTTGAACTAATGATTAATTCTTGTTAACAATACATAAAACATAGAAAATTAAAATTATTGATACAGAACCTATTGTTTATTTTACAAGATAAGTTATAAATTGTTTAACATTAAAGCACTACTGATGGAGTTGACAAGCTCTTACAGCTATTAATTGTAATAAAATAAACAAAGGGGCAAATACTTCACTATACTCTATGGCAGAATCACCTTGCAACTTCCTACATAATAGAAACTTAAATACAAATGTAAGTCCAAGAAATATTGCACTCCATGATGCTCTGTACAGGGATGCCTTATAAGAACTTTCTAAATTCATTCTTATACACACAATGCAACAAAAGTATGCATTCATTGCATCACTAACAAACAGTGGGGCAAATATGGTCCACCAAGCACTGTTCACTATGACTCCATCAATCTTCAGTGCTAGCAGCACTGAGAATATTGTGATTGTGATTAAGTTTATCCATATCTCAAACACTGTCAGTCCTATCCACTGCACAATTTCATTCAATGTGAAAAACATGTCGACTACTGGTTGGCTCCGAGCATTGCAGTTCGGAACACGCGAATGTGAATGGAGGATGAGTGCCTCACTTGGCCACCAAAATCCAAGTCATCAGTCAGTGGCTCCAAGTCATCTGAACAAAATATTAAATATTAGATTTGAGAATTACAGGATTTTGTATAACAGCAGTTACAGAATTTAATTCTTCACCAGTTAGTGCTCACAATTCAAATGCGCTATCATTGTTATGAACAGATCTATTGGTGGCTACAGCTGTAGCCATACTAGTTATTTAACCTTTAGGCAGTATGGTTATGGCAATAAATACTGCCGGCAAACATGTTAATTAACACTTTCCCAGCCAAGAACAAGCTGGAAGAATAAGCTAGGTTCTGTTTGTAGTGACCTTTCACTACAAAATGAAAAATCATACTATTAACACTACAAAAAGGTTGTCAGTGAATATCTTCATTATCAGTGTGACTGGGAGGTCGTTGTTGTTCTACGTCTGTAGGAATAACCATAGAAACCCTACACATGTGACCTCCATGTGGTGCTAAAAGAACAACAAACTCAGCAACTGCACTGTTCCTTCTGAACCTCGAAGCGCACACTGGAACTCTCATTATATGTACCAGTGTGTAACTGCCATATGATAAATAAAATCAGTGTGACATTTTATGATATTCTTGAACAGGTTTAAATTGTAAGTATAAGCTTAGTAGCTTACAGGGGCCCATTTCTTCACAACAACTTGTTATACAAATATGGAATAAATATTGGCTAAAGGATTAGTGCAGTATCCTTTTCATTTACAAATCTATAATACGGAATACCTACCATGGATCCAACAACTCTACATATTTATTGATTGCATTAAATAAAAATTTGTAGGTAGGTACTTACCAACCACATCAACAGTTCCAGTGTTGATTTCAATTTGACAAGTGCCTGAAAACAGTATCTCCAACTGCAGGGCCAAGTTGCAGCAACGTTGAATAGCAGCTCCTAAGCCGTGCAATATTATTTCTTTTTCACCTTTAGTGAGAAGATCGCAACATTTATCAAGTTGTGCCTGAATATAAACAAAAATTTTAATGTTAGAAGCTACATGTCATATTTAGTGTATTCATAAAGATTATTTAACATCCAAACCCCGAATTACCTTAAAATTTGTCTTTTTAGTTATGAACACAACATTGTCTCCGTCGATTGGACGTACAGGCAATCTCTTTTTGATAGCATAATTCTTATTCGGATTGCGTTTAAACTTCTTTTTAGCTTCGTTATTATTTACTACGTTTTCATCTGCCATTATATTGCGAAGACTATGATTATAAATATATGTTCTAACCAAGTTTTAATTTTAACTTGGCAAGTTGACACATTTTGACATTTTTGACAACTGTACTCGAAGAATAATGTTGCGTTCAAATACTGCCCCGTAGACTATATTGAATAATTTTAGACGATCGAATTTAGCTTGATCAGAACTGTCCTATATCAGCGGATTTGGAAATAAGAAAAATTAGAAATAAGAGAATAATGTGTCCTCATATGACATATTGTATCTTCTAATCACTTTGACTTTATTTTGAACTTGTTTGGATTTCATATGTTGTGATAATGAATAACGTTTAAAACGTATTTATTCATTATTTATTTAGCTATTATATTATGTAGCATACCAATAAGAACTAAATTATAAATATATTAATACTTCTAAGCTAAATTCTAAATTTCGCACAATGGGTTGTATGTGTTGTTCATTGAGTTCGTTTGTATCTGTTTGTCTCAATGCTTTTGAAAGGTAATTATATATAAATTATGGTTTTTTTTAATAAGTAAATTACACAGCAAGAAATATTAATAATATACACGTGAAAGCAATTCAATTAAATATGCCAAATACGCCCATCTGAGGTAGCAGGATCAATCTCTGTCTGGTATTAATGGCAATGATCAAATCAAGATGTGTATATTAGAAATTGCTATTAATAATAGACAGGCCTGTAAATACTTTGCTACTTCCGACAAATAACAAACCTGTCGTTAAGTATTTCAAATTATGAATGACTCTTAACCTGATATACCGTATACAGCTTTGACATTACTTTAGTATAGTATAATAAAATAGTCTAAATACTAATTAATTTTTCATTTGGCAGGGCAACCGTGTGCACAGTATGTGCCATATTAACATTTTTCTTGCTGTTCACTATATTAGCCGTCTTGGCCATAGGAGTCGGTATCGGATTCCACTATTGTTTTGTGACACAGACAGTGGAAGTAATGTGTAAGTTATTTCACTTTTTCCCTCAACCAACTTACCAACTATAGTAAAGTTTGAATGAACTAGGTAGGTACCTATATGATACCTGTTGATCTCAATTTCAATTAACTTTATTTATACTGGACAACTAGAGCAAACTTATCAAAGCAGCAGATTGTAATGGTCCCACTACACTTGGGGGCGTGTTCGCGTTGCGTCGTTGCCTCTCTTTCATTTCCCGTAGGAAGGAAAAAGATCATCATCATCATCATCATATCAGCCGAAAGACGTCCACTGCCTCCCCCAAAGAGTGCCAAAATGACCGGTCCTGCGCCACCCGCATCCAGCGGACTCCCGCGACCTTTACCAGGTCATTAGTCCACCTTGTGGGAGGCCTACCCACGCCTCGCCTTCCGGTACGTGCAGGTCGCCACGAAAATGCCAGGAAAAAGATGCAACACGGCCAACACGAATATTTGGGCAAACACCGCCAAGTGTGGTGCGACCATAAAGGCCCTAGGCCTAGAGTATTTTTATTCCCAACCACATCTATGTAGCTTTAAATTGTTGTCATTTACTAATTCAGTAATGTGCGTCTTTAAATGTCTTTCTCATGTTTGGTTACTATAAATGAATAATTTTTACAGCCAAAGCCGCGAAATTAACTGTCGGGGCAGAAGAGGGCCCCACGAAAAAAGGCGGCAGGTCACTTCCAGGGATGAGGCGAGCGAACCTGGTGCGGGCGGTTGAACAAGGCATCCCGCACGGAACGGGACTGTTGCGCAACTTAAAACGCCGGAATGTGGGTGACTTGCCACCACGTAGTAACAACCAAACTGCCAATTTAACTGCTCTGTCGTTGAAAGAAGGATATTTGTCCTCACGTAATGTTTCAAAATTAATTGAATATTAAAGCGTAAAATATTCTACTTCTTGAGAAATTGCATAGATAAGTGCAATACTACATAGTTTAACTCTTAACCGCCAAACGTCAAAAAAAATACTCGCAGTTTTCAACTCATTATAATTCAAGGTGTTTGAACTGTCCCTTTGTCTGATATATCAGACGATGGCGGTTAAAGGGTTAGTCATGTTTGTGCTATTTCCAGGAAAATGTGTATAAAGTCATTATTAGGCCATGTTTAAAATTAATTCGTTATATCCCTTGTAGGAACAAAAAATAATAAACTGAAATCAACTGTATATAATTGTTTTATTACAAATAGTAGGTATGGTATATTGTATTTTCATCGCAGTAAAATATATCATTATATTGTCCTATATACCGCACAATACGGTGACCGCCTTTGTAACAAACAGTACTGTTACAGAATAATATAATGGTATTTAAATAGTGTTACGGACAAAATACGTATGTATGGCAGCACCATATCCGACCGTGTATCACTGCCGTTACTTTAAAGAATAAACCGTTCTATACACGTAGCAATTTGTCACAACAACCGCCTGCAAACTGAATGAATTGAATGTTGGCTGTCTTTTTTTTCCATCTTATGGTCGCACTACACTTGGCAGCGTTTGCCCAAATATTCGTGTTGCATCTTTTTCCTTCTTAGGGCAAATGAAAGAGAGGCAACCACGCAACCCCAAGCGTAGTGCGACCATTATAGCTGCCTCTCTAGGTTGTTGTGACAAATTGCTAGGTGTGCCTTAATCCTGCATCACACACTGGCGCGGCCTGCGATGGCGGACCATAGTAAACTTGACAGCTACTGACAAGTTTTCTATTGTCCGCCGCAGCCGCGCCAGTTTGTAAGAGGCCTTAAGGTTCATTTCGAATTTTACGCGCGTTCTGATTCTGACTGGCCTTTTTAACGTCTGTCTAGACCTCCGGTCCTCCTAATATAGAATGTGATGTATGATTTCAAGGCAAAGTCCAAGATGATTTCAAGGCCTCTCACAGACTGGCGCGGCGTGCCAGTCTGTGAAGGCCTTATATCGTCCGACTAACGTCATTCTGATCAGTGGAAGGGTCCGTTTCCGTCATTAGGGTACCCTGTTTTAGGACATTTGAACGTGTGGTTGCTTTGAATGGTCTTAAAAATGGAATATCTGTTGTAATTGTATTGTTCTTGGACCGTCTGAAGCGACCGATGAGTCTTTTAGCTATGTCTCTCTCGTGCGGCAACAATTCGGGCTCCGGGGGTGGGCTGCACAAGGAAAAAAAACCAAAATTACCTAGTGTCCTATTAATTAGGTCTACACGCCAACTTTTTAGGGTTCCGTAGCCAAATGGCAAAAAACGGAACCCTTATAGATTCGTCATGTCTGTCCGTCTGTCTGTCTGTCTGTCCGTATGTACACTTTTTTCCGCTACAGCCACTTTTTTTCCGAAACTATAAGAGCTATACTGTTATATAACTTGGTAAGTAGATGTATTCTGTAAACCGCATTAAGATTTTTACACAAAAATAGAAAAAAAAACAATAAATTTTGGGGTTCCCCATACTTAGAACTGAAACTCAAATTTTTTTTTTATCAAACCCAGTATGTGTGGGGTATCTAAGGATAGGTCTTCAAAAATGATATTGAGGTTTCTAACATATTTTTTTTGTAAACTGAATAGTTTGCGCGAGAGACACTTCCAAAGTGGTAAAATGTGTGTCCCCCCCCTGTAACTTCTAAAATAAGATAATGATAAAACTGAAAAAAATATATGATGTACATTACCATGCAAACTTCCAACGAACATTGGTTTGAACCAGATCTAGTAAGTTGTTTTTTTTTAATACGTCATAAATCGTAAAAAGCTATTTATTTAACGGAACCCTTCATGTGCGAGTCCGACTCGCACTTGGCCGCTTTTTATTTTAATAACAGTGCGAATATTATGAATCTTTTCACCGCACTGCTCGGAAATGTGGCGAAATATGGTCAGAATTCAGAGGCTTCGAAACTGTGATTAGCTGTTGGTACGTTCCACGAACTGGCCTTCTATAAATTCAAATAATGTTGTCCTGTCCAGTTGGAACGCCTCTCCCGGCGCGGGCGGGCGCCATAACACCTCTTAGCCAGGAATGCACTAAGCGGCCAGCCGCGTGCGGCTACCCGTGCGGTTGGACAAAACATATGAAACCGCGAACGCAAAACTTTTACGCACTATGGGGTTGGCCGCAACCGCATGCGGTTAGCCGCTTAGTGCGTCCTGGCCTTAGTCGTTTTTAGCGCCGTGAGCACGACAACATGCGACAACTTCAGCCTAGCTCAATATAGTTTCGTTTTATGTGACGTTTCGGTACATTTAGGCCGTAAAACGTGACCTTAAAACCTATCGTTCTAGCCGGGCAGATGTTCTTAGCGTTCTTAATATAGGCAGAATGCCACATTTAAGAAAAAAAACCGCGTGACGACCCTATACTAGACTATAGGTACTAATATATAGCAATAGCACAGAAGCTATTATTTCTCCTATCTCATTTTGTACATGATACAAACCTTTCAGTTTCCAACAGAACAATAGGTGTTGCCAGTTTTTCCAACACAATTTTTTCAGGTGGCGGTCTGTTCTGGTACACCTCTGAAAAGAAAAATATATGTATTTTTGTAGGGTAATTTTGAGTAGGCATGTTTTTTTTTCCTTTATTAAGTAGGTATTAATTTCGTCTGAGTTCCCATACTTCCAAGAAAAGGAAATCGTAGGTAAATCTTACACGATTGTTTATAAATCAAACCTAAACTAAACCTAATAGGGTTTATGTGATGATTCGATTTTCGAGTAGATAAAGAATTCATAGTCACTTAAATCGAGCAAGTACATACCTAACATTGGGCGTGGCGCGTTGTCAATCGAAGATCTGTTCACAGCGACAAGTCGGACGACTGGCTTGGATTCGTCTCCCGACCGCAGCACCCCTGGCGCGTGCGTCGTTGTTCTCGACGTCACTAAGAAAAGCTGCTGTTAAGTATCATATGACCTAATACTGATCTAGAAGAGGTAGACACATCTTTCTCTTTGGCCATTCTGGGAAAGTTGCCAGCGGTTACTAACTCAAGAATCGAATCTCGCAGTTCGTTCATCTCCACCTCTGTCGCTCGAGTTTTCAATAAGTGCGATGGAGACGAAACACATCAGTGTTCCTTTGGGTATAAAAAACGGACATCCTCTTTTTATTGAATAATCATATAGTATTTACTAATAAGACATACAAAGATACGTAGCGTCACAAAAGCTACCGATGCTCTAAGTTTCGCCCGAAAACAAAAATGGAAATGGGCAGGACACGTAGCGCGTCTTCAAGACGAGCGATGGACCAAAAGGAAAACGTCGCAAGGGAAGACCCTTCACAAGATGGGAAGACGACATCGTTGGAACTGCTGGTTCCTCCTGGACACGAATAGCCTAGGATAGAGAGAGGTGGAACCTTTTGGAGGAGGCCTATACCCGCTTAGGGGTTCATTCAGAATTTAATTCTTAGATTTTAATCATAAATATTAATGTAACTAAAAATGAAATAAAGGCTTTTTTATTTATTTATTATTTACTAATATAAACCATTTACAACCATTCCAGCGTGCCAAATCAACCTACTTTTTGAGAAATATTTTTTTGAAAATGCTGCGTTTTGAGAGAAATAATATTGAAAAAACTAAATATTTCCAAAACTAGTCGGTTCTACTCCACGAAACTTTGATAAAGTTACCATGGATATTACCTTTACCCGATGTAAGATACATTTTTGGGATCTAAATAAATATTCGTAGATTGGATAGAACTTTGTAATCATTATTTTGTGGTTTTATCGTTTTATTTTTTTAAATGAAATTCTATTGCGATTCGGATTTGATTTTGTCGCAAAATTATTAGGTACTAGCTGTTGCCCGCGACTTCGTCCGCGTAGAACTTTTTATCGTCTTAGAAAATGATTTCTCTCAATACAAAATTTGAACCCTCTTTTAGGGGATAATTAAAAAAAAACGTTGATGTTCATTTTCTAGTTTGTGAACAAACAGTCTAAAACCAAAGTTAAAAATCTCATACTTTAAAAATGCCTTGAAATACTCAAACTTTGAACCAATTTTAACACTCTTAGGGGATGAATTTGGAAAAACTCTGAAATCAGTTTTGTAGTCTTTTAACGTACAGAATAAGACCGAAGTTAAAAATCTCTTAACACTTTAAAATTTTATTGCTCGCCATTTAAAATTTGAACCCCCTTTTAAACCCCCTTAGAGGTTGAATTTTTCTAATCGCTGAAAGAACTTTTTTCGTAAACTTTTAAGTCTCTAGCTCAAAAAAAGTGTTGCCCATACAAAGCTTTCTTAACCCCCTTAGGGGTGGAATTTTCTAAAACTCTGAAAGTACTTTATTATTAATTTTAATAAGTAACATTTCGAATAGTTTTAAGTCTAGCAAAAAAAAAAGTTTTTCCCACACAACACTGGCTACCCTTCTTAAGGATCTTAAGGATCCCCTTAGGGATGGAGTTTTCTAAAACGCTGAAAGTTCTTTTTTAGTATTCTAATAAGTAATCTTTTTGCAAAGTTTTAAGTCTAACTCAAAAAAAGTGTTGCCCATGCAAAGCTTGCTCTCCTTTTTAACCCTATTAGGGGTGGAATTTTCTAAAACGATTTGTGTTCTTTTTTTGTTTTTTAATAAGTAATCTTTCTACAAAGTTTCAAGTCTCTAACTCAAAAACATAAACTTTCCCTGATAAAAACTTTGCACCCCTTTTTATCCCCCTTAGGGATAGATTTTTTCAAAACGCTGAAAGTCTTTTTTTTGTATTTTTATAAGTAATCTTTCTACAAAGTTTTAAGTGTCTAGCTCAGAAAAAGTGTTCCCCATACAAACCTTGCACCCTTTTTTAACCCCCTTAGGGAATGATTTTTGTAAAACGCCGAATGTAGTATTTTTCATGTTCTAATAAGTAATTTTTCGTCAAAATTTTAAGTCTCTATTAAAAAAATATATGTTTTTCCCATACAAACTTTGCACCCTATTTTACCCCCTTAGGGGTGAAATTTTCCAAAACGCTGAAAGTACTTTCTTTGTATTTAAATAATCTTTCTACAAAGTTTTAGGACTCTAGCTAAAAAAATAGTTTCCCACATACAAACTTTGCACCCCTATTTTTAGGGGTAGAATTTTCTAAAACGCTGAAAGTACTTAATTTGTATTCTGATGACTAATCTTTCTACAAAGTGTTAAGTCTCTATTTAAAAAAAATATTGTTTCCCCCATACAAAATTTGCACCTTTATTTTACCCCCTTAGGGGTAGATTTTTTTAAAACACTGAATCTAGGTACTTTATTTGTATTCTAATGAATAATTTCTCTACAAAGTTTCAAGTCTCTATTTAAAAAAAAGTAGTTTTTCCCATACAAACTTTGCACTCTATTTTACCCCTTTAGGGGTAGAATTTTCTAAAACCTTGAAAGTTCTTTATTTGTATTCTAATGACTGATCTTTCTACAAAGTTTTAAGCCTCTATTTAAAAAAAAAATGTTTTCCCCATACAAACCTTGCACCCCTATTTTACCCCCGTAGGGGTGGAATTTTCCAAAACGCTGAAAGTGTTTCATTTGTATTCTAATAACAATTTTTTCTACAAAGTTTAAGTCTATAGCTCAAAAAAAAAAGGTTCTCCCATACAAACTTTGCACCCCTATTTTACCCCCTTAGGGGTAGAATTTTCAAAAATCCCTTTTTATCCCTAGCCCACGTTATAAAAGCAACATACTGTGCAAAAATCAACTCTCTAAGATTAGTAGTTTCGGCTGTGCGTTGATGAGTGAGTGAGTGAGTGAGTGAATAAGTCAGTCAGGACATAGGCATTTATTATGTATAAATAGATAGAAGATAATGAAACTCCCATTCAAATATCTCAAAAAATTATGAAGCTACATCCGTTTTAATGTCGCTTGTTAGAGTGAGAAAACGATGAGGGACTGTGACGTCAATATACTCGAGCGTCATAGTAAAAAACAGTAGTTTCATATGAAGGTGCGTTTTGCGGAAAAGGGACAGAACATACCCCCTCTTAAAACTTTGGACTCTTATAATTATAACTTAATCATTACCTATATAACCTCTTGCTTTGTTTTTTTCTCCATTTGACTATATTTATTTTAAATTCTTTATCGAGAAAATATATTATGATTATTTACCATATTTTCGATTCCTGAGCTATAACCACGAACTTCGGAATAGGGAACATTACGCAAAGCTCTGCGTAGTGGGCGACACTAACACAACCCGTAAACAAACCGGTGCCGGTTAATGTACGGCCCAATAATTGGCATCCTCTATATTTATGTCTCTTTTTAACTTATACAAAAAGAGAGAGATAACGAAAGATGGACGTGTATTATCGGGCCGTACATTAACCGGCACCAACAAACCGCCATGACGTACAATGTCATATTTATTTACCTAACAAACAATAACGAATAATTGATGAAAACGCGTTAAACTACAATCGTTTTATTATCATTCGTGTGTAAAATACCTGGACTGTGATATTAAAATGGCATCCTATAGCCATTTAAAGGTGGATGAGGGCTTTTTTTTGCTTTACGACGTATTGCCGCTTCCCATAGTTTTCATATCATCGTTTCCTTCGGAAATGAATGATGCCCTTCATTCTTGCATCCAATTACGCGGCACTGATGCATTTTATTCATTGAAATATTTTCTTCACTATTTGATCCAGAGCTTTGAAGGACTTGTCAAAGTTGTCAAAAAAACTGTTTACTAATTGTGTTAGTGCTGCACTCTGGCGGCAGAACATTGCAGTAATGTTCCCTATTCGAAAATATTCGGGTATCTCTATCTCTATCGCACTAACCATACTCGAGTGACAGGGATGCAAATATTTGAACATTGAGTATCGGTTTTCGTAGTAGCGCCGCAGGTACTTTGGCTGAATGCGCCGAGCGCGTGCCATTGTCATTCAAAAAAAACAAATTCGTGTTAATTATATTGTTCAAATTTGTTGATTTCATTTATTGAAATTACGACATAAAACGACATTTGCGCATATAAGTTCTCATATCAGAATCGAATATTTTTTTATGGTTTATATTTTAGCATTTGTCTCGTAAAGGTCTATCGTAGACGGGATTTAAATTATTAATAAGTGAAAGGCAAAGCAATTCCGCCATTTTGACGAAAATTTGACGGTTCTTATAGCTGACAGTTGGAGCAGCGTTTGATTTCAATAAAAATAAATGAAAAATTAAATGAAGTCGTATATTTCGGAAAATTAATTAACTGTCGCAGTCGGATAAAAAGTATCCTAAGTTGCAGCTAGAATAATAATGTACCTATATAAAATGTTTCATATTTTTCCGTTCATGGGATGCTGAGAACATTCGAACCGCGCAAAGCTTAGTTTCAAACTGGCTGATTCTTTTTTTAATTTAGAGATTTATTATAAGTGGAGATTACTTTCTAGTAATACCTACAAAAACGTGACGTAACTTCTGTTACGTCACGTTTTTTTCCAAATCCGAATTCCGTGGGATCTAAGAGTAATAAATTGAAGTTTTAAAAAAATTCTGATCTCTGGTTAAGTATGTTGGTACAAATTATTTTTTTGAACTCTCATTATTTTAAATTGTGGAAATGGTTTTAGTGATTCGAAACATGACTACTCCCTAATATGTAATTAGATTCCATCAAATCTACCAAGAAATGTCATTTGATGGAATCTAATTACATATTAGGGTATAAGCAATTTTCGCTTGATAGAAATAAATCACGAACATAGGTCTAAAATAAATTTAAAACATTCGTAACAAATTATGCACAAAAGCTACACATTTTAAAATTGGTTCTAAAAATCGGAAATGTTTGAGGGAACTTAGTGATTACTTTTTTATTTATTTAAACGTACAATAAAATATAATTAAAAAAAATGATATCCGCGCTTTCGAACACTCACTTCCATCTCGCTCACGCATATGCTCAGTGAGAGGGAGAGAAGACCATGAACCTACGGCGCCTTAACCCCCGAATATATTCCAGACAGCGCATAGAATAGAACGGAAGCGGTAGGTACCTAGTAATAATATCCTGATATTTTCATCACAGATACGAAATATTGAGTCTATATAATATTTCTTAAATGGCAGTGGGCGGGGCACATTGCACGTAGAACCGATGGCCGTTGGGGCGGAAAGGTTCTCGAGTGGTGACTACGTACCGGAAGGCGCGGCGTGGGTAGGCCCCCCACAAGGTGGACTGTCACCTGGTAAAGGTCGCGAGAGTCCGCTGGATGCGGGTGGCGCAGGACCGGTCATTTTGGCATTCTTTGGGGGAGGCCTATGTCCAGCAGTGGACGTCTTTCGGCTGATATGATGATGATGATTAATATTTCCTATGATGATGAGATATGTACCTATAGATATATGTACCGCAACAATGCAGCTATTCAAAACAACCAAAAACCCTTTGTCTCCCAACGACTCACATGTGAGTCGGCCGGCAGGTCCCACACGTGGGTCATTTTTTTGACCCTGGAATCCCAATGACCCACATGTACCCAAATGAAAAAGAATCTTATATACAAAATACACCACGGTTCATTATCCAGGTCTGACAGCTGGACCAATGGGACCACACATGCCGACATACATGTATGTCGTTGGGAGACCAGGCCTTCGTACACCGGATTGCTGGAATACAAAGGGTTAAGTCTAAAGAACGCCAGTAGTAGGACCGAAAATAACCGAAATAGGTAAGTACTAAAATAGGACCGAATATTTCCTCCTCACATGCACCTAATCATGTTGGCTATGCTCTATGCTATGGTTCGAGAAAACTTACTAGCAAATGATGCGAGTTCCTTCTGCGCATAATGATATCCGACTGAAATTCCATAGACCATCAATATCAGCATCATGCCCATTAGGAAAATGAGTACGAATGCAAAGCACACCCATGTCAAAACCCTGAAATTATAAACGTAAATGAAAATCGACCTGCAACCCAAGTCCAATGACTATAATATGTTTCTGTCAAAAAATTCTTTTTTGGTACAAGCTTTTACTGCCGACTGTACTTTTCTGCATACCATCATCAAGTACTCATTGAGACGATTCTAACGAGCCCAAACTCGATGGGGTTGTGTCGTTTTATTGCGGAGTTCCTATGGCCACCTTCCAGTTCCAGCATCAGATCAGCTCCAAGTCATCATAATATTGTATTGTCATGCAATATACATATGCTTGCAAAATTTCAGCTCAATTTGGATGACGGAAAGTGACTTTTGTGAGAAATTTTGACGGATAACTTACATACTTACATACGAACAGTGCAAGTTAATATAAAGCTTGTAAAAAGGGCCGAAATGTACTTGCCGATGGATTGAACCCCTCGGTAGTCTTGGTCGCAGTTTTAACTTAATACCTACACGCAACACTTTAAGTGCAATGAGAGACAGCGAGTGATATGAGAGATTATTGATGGCCACATCAGAATACCTATGCATTTTCGCTATAATTTTAAGTAGGTAAGAAGGGGCAAAATGTACCTACGTCACCCTACGTGCCGATACAGTCATAAATAACTAGGTTGAACCCCTCGGTCGTACTAGTAGGTAGTTATAGATAAATTAACGAGAGCATGGAATTGCATATGTACCTAGTAGTATTGTATGTTTACAGGCATTCTATACTCGTATTTGAATTTTCTATTTTCTCGTACTATCAGCATAAAAAGAGGTTTGTTATATATTGAAGAAGTAATTAAATACCAAAATAATGTCAGTGTCAAATTGTAAAGAAAAATTAAGAGAAAATTATTCTCCTTTTGTTGCAAACGGTACAACCACTACAAATGCAATTTCTTGTTCTTAATTCATCTATTAATACTCGCATCACTTAAATGACACCAATATGTATGAAAAATCTGTCCGCGCGGCGATATTTGTTCATAAAAGTCAGTAGGAGACGCTACGGGCCGATTTTGTCGGACGGCCAAGCAAGATCACAGAAAATCTAGTATGGAGTGACCTTGATTTGGCCGGCCGCCGTGCTTCCGACACGTATCCACATGGCCTAAAATCACGGCATCGGCATGCAGTCTAAATCTTTCATTTTTTCTTGTTCCGGGTTGCCCATCGAAAATTTTCACGAGTCAGTCAATAGGTACCTACATAATAAGTAGTATTATTAATTAATTAAATCAGATGTCAATCATGTCGCGTATAGCCATGCCTGAGTCTTATCTTAAGCGCAAAATACACATGCAAGAAATTGCGTGCAAGTTTCATTACGTTGCGGTTTACCGAGGATGCTGCGTTCAATTGCTCTATCAAACCCCGCAATGTAGTTAAACTTGCATGCAATTTATTGCTTGTGTAAATTTCGCTTAACAGGAGATTTCAATTAAAAATTTTGAACTTGATACATATTGGTCCGGTGCGGAGCGATCCATACTGACGGCCCGCATAGGAGACGCTACACGAGCGAAATCGGAAGGACTACCAAGCAAGTTCACAGAAAATCTAGTATGGAGTGACCTTGATCACAGGGGCCGAATCACGATGCAGGACTGCATGCAGGCCTGCCGATTTCGCGTCTCCTCATGTCACTAAAACCAGCCTGTAGACAATGTAAAGCACAGCGCTACATCGAATTCTACTGCCTCCCATTAACTATCAGTTGATGTTACCTCTCGAGGCAGAACATGACGGAGCAGATGAGTGATTGTATCAACCCCATGGTGCTCAGATGTCGCTAGTTATTCTGTGAACACTTGCAAAGTTTATACAATATCACAGATCAGGAGATTTGCAACACATTAAGTATCTCGGTAATCATTAGGTATCTCTTTCTTACCAAGACTTAGCTCAAATTGCGAGTGAGTAGGGTGATTAGGCCGTCCTAGTCCTAACTCATATTTAGAGTCTCTTAACATTTATCATCGCCTAGTACCCACAACACAAGCCTTACTGAGCTTACCGTGGGCCTAGGTTAATTTGTGTAAGATTGTCCCGTAATATTAATTAATTTATTTATTTTCGTATGCTCACGCCCAATAATGTTCGTATAATTTGTACCCATATCTTACCCGACAAAAAGACGAAAGAAGCGTTTGGAATTAATATAAGTTCTGGGATCAAATGGTACACTGAGAAAGAGTTCTGGAAAGTCAGCACGGCTATCACAAGACGGCCGCGACATACTCTCGAGCTCTCTCGCACTATCCGTCTCTCTCTTATTAGACCACTAAGAAAGAGACGGATAGTCGCGGCCGTCTTGTGATAGCCGTGCAGGGCCGAAATGAAGGAGGTGATGTAGAGTGAATGTTTGTTTGTATTGTGACTTTCTCGCGAACGGTCTACCACAAGACAATACGTAATGGGTTCAAAAATTGTAGGTTGCAGGTACTTACTAGATAAAATAAAAAGCCACGATATTCTGTGTTGAATCACCTCAATATTAATGTGATCGTTCGAAGAATAAAAATAACGGTAAGTATTTAAAATAATAAAAATAAATAGTAATTTAAACTACTCTTGACACAAGAATAATAAATAAAATGTATGACAGCGATACTTTTTTTCAGAAGAATTGGCAAAAGAACGCAAAAGGTTGATATACGATTTCGTGATAAGTTGCCAACTTCAAAGACGCAAACTTATGTGGCGGGTATTGTACGGTCAGCCTCACAAGGGGCATAACACCGTACAGTGTCATTAAACTGCCATATGAAGTTGTCCAACGAGTGAAAACGACAAGGTACTTAGGTGTTCAGCATCTTATGGCGCCGACTGTATCTACCTTCTACGATTTGGTTGGCAGGCTTGTCTTATCACCTTGAACCTGCCCACGAATAAAGAGGTCCTGGGTTCGAATCCCGGTAAGGGCATTTATTTGTGTGATGAGCACGAATATTTGTTCCTGAGTCATGGATGTTTTGTGTTTTCTATGTATTTAAGTATTTATTTCTCTATTTATGTATCTATATCGTCGTCTAGTACCCATAGTACAAGCTTTGCTTAGTTTGGGACTAGGTTGATTTGTGTAAGATTGTCCGCAAATATTTATTTATTTATATTTATCGGACCCCGTAATATCCGCGATGCAAGAAGAATCATCTACAATAGCCTAATTTTGTTGCTAGGCCGGTACTCAAAATAAAAACAACTGTTGTGATAGGTACTTATTTATTATTCAACAATGTGTACAATAAACGTAATAAAAACATTACTTCTTTTGGATTCGGTAAATACAACAGTCTTGGAAACATTACAAGGCACTCACAACCTACGCTAAATATCAAAAATAATTAATAAACCAATATAAATTAAATTCAAAACAGATTTATCGCGATTATTCCTCTAATATTGTCATAATTACTGCGATGTTATTCTTAATCTCTTAACAAGCAGAAAGTTAACGCCTCTTTCTCACTTATTGAATACGTCATTATTAGAAAAATTGTTGTCTGAAGAATAACATTTTTGGGTATATCGAAAATGTAAATATATGTAGGTAAAACTTGATTTTTGACAGTATTAAATATCATTGTATGATCTAAATTAAAATAGGCCTAGGTACTAATAAATACTCGTATAATAAAAAAAAACTTTCAAAAATGACAACTATAAAAAATAAAAATTGAGCTTAGTTACACATATGTAGGTAGATCCAAATTATATTTGCTGAATAATTGGGAATGGATGAAAATCTTCATCCATTTCCCATTATGGTATGTGGAAAAAATCTTACAAAAATATGTAGCTATAGATATAGCCTGGTACCGCCTTGATCAGTACCTAATCGGGGATAAAATGCTCAGAATCAAAGGAAATAAATTCCGGTTAGCTTAGTACCCTGAGAAAATTACGGTTTTTTTGGAAATAATTCAATATCAGGCTAATTATTTGTATACGGCTTTTATATGTTATTTTAAAAAACTTTTACTATTGAAGTCAATAATTCTATGGACCGGAAGTTAGGAAAAAAATTAACCCGCAAGCAAAAATGCTATTAGTATTTTTACAATGAAAACATGTTTGAGTACACAAATTTGGAGACTTACTACCTGAATCCAAAAATATATGCATCAGGAAATAACAGCATTTTAATTAAATATTTACGACCTTCAGATAATATTGAATTTCATCTGGCCTATAGAAAGGTTTATTCATTAACAGAAATAAGTGGATTATGCGCGTATCCCAAAGAACGTATACAGACGTAGTCAATTATAAAGTAAAGAAAGTTTATACCATTTTCGCTTGATTTTTACGGAATTTATAAAGATTACTTTTCATTATTTTTTACCGTTGCGGTATTAAATTTAGGTGGATTATAATGAATATTTAGTCAAATTACCCAACCTATTTTATGGTGTAAAAATATTGCTGATATCGATATATTGTTGTGTTTTTATAGAGCGAACCCGTAAAGTTCTCAGGGTATAGAATTAGAAGATTATGAGGACTGAAACATTAGAAATGTAGGTAATATCAGCGACTAAGCCAAACCAAGGCTAAGGATTCAGACTATGCATCGAAATGGTGCAGGCCCAAATACATATACTTAAAATCAAGCACACCATTTCGCTTCATGGACTTATTTATATCTTATATTATACGTATACAACACGTTCACAACTCACACTACGTGACTATAACGGCCGGCCACGACGTTGCGCGGCGCCGGCGGTGGCAGCGGCAGTGGTTTTTCAAATTCATTGCGTGTGATCCCAACTAACCACAGTGTGTTGCGCGTCTTGACCGCGCAATGAACAGATGAATCGCTTGCCGCGCCGAAATTCACGCAATGTCGTGGCCGGGGTCATAAGCGGGGTTTGACTGCGAAACGCGACTTGCGCGAGACTTGTCCATGTCCAGTGTACAATGTACAAAGACGCAGGAAACTACACAGTTACACATCCCCAAGATATATTGCTAATCTAAACCCTGCATAAGACATGATTTAACCAAATTACACTACGTGATATTTTGACTTTTAATCTAAGATTAAATTCATAATAGAATTTGGTCGAATATGTTTGAGTTTTATAAAAAAAATATTAAGGATTCTTTCATCTGTCTGTCTAAGACCTACTTATATATATATATATATATATATTATCGTTCTATTTCTTTATTAAGCTGCACTTAATTTGTTGTTTACTTTACATTATGTCACATAACAATAGGCGCTGACCCCTCGAGAAAGTATGCCCGTCAAAAATAAATATAAACTTCAAAAATATTTTAATAATAAGCATGTCTGGTTATTCTATGTCAAGGATTTTTTTATAGAATTGAGACTAATAGAAGAACTCTTTTGATTCAAACCTTTGTTTCCCAATGGGGATTTTACAGTTAATGTAGATGAATCAAATTATTGTAAATAAAACCTAAAACCACAATTATTGTACAATACAATATTATCAGTTTTTATTATTGATGAATGTGTGGTCACTTGGTTCCGTGCAGTATGTAGATCTCACAGCGGATGCTCAACGAGTGCGGTGTGCAGTTCGTGTTGGAGTTGCGCGTTGAGACGGCCGACCGGCGCCGTGCCGGATAGAGGGCCGAGGCCGGTTGCGTGGAGATCCATGCCGCTGGAAACATATATCTAGTGTTTCTGTGGTCAGTTGGTGCCGTGCAGTAGGTCCCACAGCGGCAGCTCAACGAGCGCGGTGTGCAGCTCGTGTTGGAGTTGCGCGTTGAGCGCGGGCGCAGCGTGCGCGGCCGCCGCGCCGCGCGCCCACGCGCCGAGCGGCGCCGTGCCGGACAGCGGACCCAGCCCGGTTGCGTGGAGATCCATGCCGCTGGAAACATATATCTAGTGTTTCTGTGGTCAGTTGGTGCCGTGCAGTAGGTCCCACAGCGGCAGCTCAACGAGCGCGGTGTGCAGCTCGTGTTGGAGTTGCGCGTTGAGCGCGGGCGCAGCGTGCGCGGCCGCCGCGCCGCGCGCCCACGCGCCGAGCGGCGCCGTGCCGGACAGCGGACCCAGCCCGGTTGCGTGGAGATCCATGCCGCTGGAAACATATATCTAGTGTTTCTGTGGTCAGTTGGTGCCGTGCAGTAGGTCCCACAGCGGCAGCTCAACGAGCGCGGTGTGCAGCTCGTGTTGGAGTTGCGCGTTGAGCGCGGGCGCAGCGTGCGCGGCCGCCGCGCCGCGCGCCCACGCGCCGAGCGGCGCCGTGCCGGACAGCGGACCCAGCCCGGTTGCGTGGAGATCCATGCCGCTGGAAACATATATCTAGTGTTTCTGTGGTCAGTTGGTGCCGTGCAGTAGGTCCCACAGCGGCAGCTCAACGAGCGCGGTGTGCAGCTCGTGTTGGAGTTGCGCGTTGAGCGCGGGCGCAGCGTGCGCGGCCGCCGCGCCGCGCGCCCACGCGCCGAGCGGCGCCGTGCCGGACAGCGGACCCAGCCCGGTTGCGTGGAGATCCATGCCGCTGGAAACATATATCTAGTGTTTCTGTGGTCAGTTGGTGCCGTGCAGTAGGTCCCACAGCGGCAGCTCAACGAGCGCGGTGTGCAGCTCGTGTTGGAGTTGCGCGTTGAGCGCGGGCGCAGCGTGCGCGGCCGCCGCGCCGCGCGCCCACGCGCCGAGCGGCGCCGTGCCGGACAGCGGACCCAGCCCGG
Source organism: Epinotia brunnichana (assembly GCA_963854355.1). NCBI lineage: Eukaryota > Metazoa > Arthropoda > Insecta > Lepidoptera > Tortricidae > Epinotia > Epinotia brunnichana. Next base: position 22,506,800 of record OY977946.1, on the reverse strand, counting down.
TTGCGTGGAGATCCATTCCACTAAGAACACAAACATATTATTAGGTATTGTTTTGTTTTGATTCTTTGAACCACAGTAAAGAACTACAACCAGTAGGCAAGCTTAGCGTAACCACTCAAGAGTAAGAACTGTCAAAAATATGTTTGGAGAGATATTAATTTATTTATAATTACTTGATTAATTTTAAGTAGGTATGTTATGTACCTAGTTATTTTATAAACACTCTCTTTTAGAAAAGGCGGCAATTTTTTTTTCGTATTCAATATCGTTATATATAACCTTAGTTCCGAGGGGCTTTTTATACGAATCCAAGGATGAATTTTCAAAAAGTGACCGCCATCTTGATATTCTTTAAATACGGCCCGATTTCCTTCAAAATCGATATCTGAGGGTCTGAGTGGCTTCTTAATACGAATCCCAAGTTAGATTGTCAAAAAGTGGCCGCCATCTTGAAATTCTTTAAATACGGCCCAATTTCGTTCAAAATCGATACCTGAGGGTCCGAGGGGTCTTTGCACACAAAACCGAGCTTGGATTAAAAAAAGAGCCGCCATCTTGAAATTCTTTAATGCGGCCCTAATTCTTTAAAATTTCGTTCAAAATCGATAACTAAAGGTCCGAGGGGCCTTTTAACACAAATCCAACCTCGGATTTGTATTAAGAGGCCCCTCGGATCCACAGATGAAGATTTTGAACGAAATCAGACCGTATTTAAAGAATTTCAAGATGGTGACCACTTTTTTACAATCCAAGCTCGGATCCATATTAAGACTCTCAGATATCGATTTTGAACAAAATTGGGCGGTATTTAAAGAATTTCAAGATGGCGGCCACTTTTTTACAATCCAAGCTCGGATCCATATTAAGACTCTCAGATATCGATTTTGAACAAAATTGGGCGGTATTTAAAGAATTTCAAGATGGCGGCCACTTTTTTACAATCCAAGCCCAAGGTCATCTAGCTGCGCGTAGGGCCCCCAGCGCCCCCCGCGACGCGTTGAACGCCCCTCCTAATCGTTCTGAGCACGCCATTGATGTGGTCGTAGGTTACCTGACCTGGCCACGACTTGGAGCATAGGTGGGAGCGAAAGGCCGCGCTCCAGCCTCTCGCTCTCACGTATAAAGTGTTGTGGCAGAGAACTGGCGCAGCGCCTCCTTGAAAGACGCAGCAATAGTACAGTAGTAGTAGTATTGCAGCAACATTACTGCAATGTTCTGCCGCCAGAGGCAGCACTATCACTAATAGTAAACCAGTATAGGAATATAGGGATTCACACACACATGCACAATTGATTGTCAAATGAGTGACAAGGATGCTTGCATAGACAATACTCGCAATACAAGTGGGAACAAGATACAATGTGAACGCTGCTAGTGTCGCCACCTACGAAGAGTTTTACGTAATGTTCCCTAATATTGGTCCGAGCACGGCCTTGATGTGGTCGTAAGTGACCTGAGTTGACTGTGGCACTCACTCCATGTGCAGCACCTTGAGGTCATCTAGCTGCGCGTAGGGCTCCCAGCGCGCGAGGCCCACGCTGAGCGCGAGCCGCAGCGACGCGTTGAACGCGGCCGCCAGCCGTCCCGAACACGACGCGCCTAGCGCCTTGATGTGGTCGTAAGTGACCTGAGTTGACTGTGGCACTCACTCCATGTGCAGCACCCTGAGGTCATCTAGCTGCGCGTAGGGCTCCCAGCGCGCGAGGCCCACGCTGAGCGCGAGCCGCAGCGACGCGTTGAACGCGGCCGCCAGCCGTCCCGAACACGACGCGCCTAGCGCCTTGATGTGGTCGTAAGTGACCTGAGTTGACTGTGGCACTCACTCCATGTGCAGCACCCTGAGGTCATCTAGCTGCGCGTAGGGCTCCCAGCGCGCGAGGCCCACGCTGAGCGCGAGCCGCAGCGACGCGTTGAACGCGGCCGCCAGCCGTCCCGAACACGACGCGCCTAGCGCCTTGATGTGGTCGTAAGTGACCTGAGTTGACTGTGGCACTCACTCCATGTGCAGCACCCTGAGGTCATCTAGCTGCGCGTAGGGCTCCCAGCGCGCGAGGCCCACGCTGAGCGCGAGCCGCAGCGACGCGTTGAACGCGGCCGCCAGCCGTCCCGAACACGACGCGCCTAGCGCCTTGATGTGGTCGTAAGTGACCTGAGTTGACTGTGGCACTCACTCCATGTGCAGCACCCTGAGGTCATCTAGCTGCGCGTAGGGCTCCCAGCGCGCGAGGCCCACGCTGAGCGCGAGCCGCAGCGACGCGTTGAACGCGGCCGCCAGCCGTCCCGAACACGACGCGCCTAGCGCCTTGATGTGGTCGTAAGTGACCTGAGTTGACTGTGGCACTCACTCCATGTGCAGCACCCTGAGGTCATCTAGCTGCGCGTAGGGCTCCCAGCGCGCGAGGCCCACGCTGAGCGCGAGCCGCAGCGACGCGTTGAACGCGGCCGCCAGCCGTCCCGAACACGACGCGCCTAGCGCCTTGATGTGGTCGTAAGTGACCTGAGTTGACTGTGGCACTCACTCCATGTGCAGCACCCTGAGGTCATCTAGCTGCGCGTAGGGCTCCCAGCGCGCGAGGCCCACGCTGAGCGCGAGCCGCAGCGACGCGTTGAACGCGGCCGCCAGCCGTCCCGAACACGACGCGCCTAGCGCCTTGATGTGGTCGTAAGTGACCTGAGTTGACTGTGGCACTCACTCCATGTGCAGCACCCTGAGGTCATCTAGCTGCGCGTAGGGCTCCCAGCGCGCGAGGCCCACGCTGAGCGCGAGCCGCAGCGACGCGTTGAACGCGGCCGCCAGCCGTCCCGAACACGACGCGCCTAGCGCCTTGATGCGGTACTCATCGTAGCCGATCTGGAACCATCCGTATTTCGTTATTGTGTTACTCTTAGTAACTAAAACTAGTTTCCTATTGAAGTAAAAGCTAAATAGTACACATAAATGGGTCGATCAATTTTCGTTGTTATTCTGTCGCGGTAAGCCAGGAGACATCCATATTTCGATATTGTGTTACTTTTAGTAACTAAACCTAGTTACTATTGAAGCAAAAGTTAAATAGTACAAATGGGTCGATCAACTTTTTCTCGTTGTTATTGTGTCGCTGTAAGCAAGGATACATCCGGTTGTGTTACTTTTAGTAACTAAAACTAGTTACTATTGAAGAAAAATTTAAATACTCGTTCCTTTTTCCTATTATCATTCCGTCTCGGTAAGCCAGAAAACATGAAAGAGTTTCTTACAAAGAAATATAATTGAATTGGAATCCTAGCATGCTAAGCAGATGGCACCCAACATATAATTAAACCCTATAACATCACAGTTTTAAAGAATTTTCCACGAGACATAACCATGGCAACGAGCAACAATAAATGGTGTATTGGCCCTGTAGGGAATACCAACCATAAGGTACAGATACACATGCTATTTAAAAGCACGAAAGCATGCTAGTTTCGAGCAAATAGCATGTATATCTGGAAAGTTGCTAGTAAGTAGCATGCTATTTGCATGCTCAATTATGGTGCATGATGCACCATAATTGAGCATGCTCAAATACCTGTACTCCGAAACGGTGCTTGCTAACACTGCCAAACTATGGCATGACTTATATACATATAGTCCTCATCGATTTCGATGACGGCGACCCTATCACATTATGGATTAGCCCCATTATGAGCTCTGATACGACTGGCCAGGCCAAATCTCTTAAATACTCTATTGCAAGGGTGACAATACAGTTGGCCAGTCGTGTTATACGTATACACGTAGGAGGGTTTAGGCCCAAACCGGCCGGGGTTTTTGGGTGGCATGAGTTATATGACGTAGGTGACCTGCAGGTCCTTGATCCGGAGCGTCACGCTGAAGCTGGTCTTGAGCGGGTCGGGCCGCGACACGCTCACGTCGTTGACGCGGTTCACTGTGGCCAGGTTCTTCACCCAGCCCGAGTCCGTTTCGAACTTGCCGATGAACGATGTCGACCCTATCTGCAACAGAATATTAGGTTAGACATGTTTACCTCGAAGGTAGGTACTTCTTAAGATTTCAGCAGAAGAAAAACAATCGAGCTTATGGACAGTCCACTTTAATGGAGAGCATATGCTGCACATTGCACGTGGAACCGATGGCCGTTGGGGCGGAAAGATTCTCAAGTGGCGACCACGTACCGGAAGGTAGACTGATAACCTGGTAAAGGTCGCGGGAGTCCGCTGGATGCGGGTGGCGCAAGACCGGTCACTTTGGCAATCTTTGGGGGAGGCCTATGTCCAGCAGTGGACGTCTTTCGGCTAACATGATGATGATGATGATATGCTACGTCCAAAAGCCAACCCCATATGCAATTGAGCCTCCCCAAATGGAGTCAAGATCCGCCTTCCCCAAACCAAAATCCTGGATTCACCACAGAGCAGAATAGTTAATAACCACATCAGCTGTATCAGCACCATGTCGGGGCACCCTGTCTACAACACTCGCCTTGTGCATGAAGGTGGCGTGCAGCGGCAGCAGCTCGAGCAGCTCGCGCCGTGTCTGCAGCAGCGTGCGCCGCATGTTGATCAGCACCATGTCGGGGCACCCTGTCTACAACACTCGCCTTGTGCATGAAGGTGGCGTGCAGCGGCGGCAGCTCGAGCAGCTCGCGCCGCGTCTGCAGCAGCGTGCGCCGCATGTTGATCAACACCATGACGGGGCACCCTGTCTACAACACTCGCCTTGTGCATGAAGGTGGCGTGCAGCGGCGGCAGCTCGAGCAGCTCGCGCCGCGTCTGCAGCAGCGTGCGCCGCATGTTGATCAACACCATGACGGGGCACCCTGTCTACAACACTCGCCTTGTGCATGAAGGTGGCGTGCAGCGGCGGCAGCTCGAGCAGCTCGCGCCGCGTCTGCAGCAGCGTGCGCCGCATGTTGATCAACACCATGACGGGGCACCCTGTCTACAACACTCGCCTTGTGCATGAAGGTGGCGTGCAGCGGCGGCAGCTCGAGCAGCTCGCGCCGCGTCTGCAGCAGCGTGCGCCGCATGTTGATCAACACCATGACGGGGCACCCTGTCTACAACACTCGCCTTGTGCATGAAGGTGGCGTGCAGCGGCGGCAGCTCGAGCAGCTCGCGCCGCGTCTGCAGCAGCGTGCGCCGCATGTTGATCAGCACCATGTCGGGGCACCCTGTCTACAACACTCGCCTTGTGCATGAAGGTGGCGTGCAGCGGCGGCAGCTCGAGCAGCTCGCGCCGCGTCTGCAGCAGCGTGCGCCGCATGTTGATCAGCACCATGTCGGGGCACCCTGTCTACAACACTCGCCTTGTGCATGAAGGTGGCGTGCAGCGGCGGCAGCTCGAGCAGCTCGCGCCGCGTCTGCAGCAGCGTGCGCCGCATGTTGATCAGCACCATGTCGGGGCACCCTGTCTACAACACTCGCCTTGTGCATGAAGGTGGCGTGCAGCGGCGGCAGCTCGAGCAGCTCGCGCCGCGTCTGCAGCAGCGTGCGCCGCATGTTGATCAGCACCATGTCGGGGCACCCTGTCTACAACACTCGCCTTGTGCATGAAGGTGGCGTGCAGCGGCGGCAGCTCGAGCAGCTCGCGCCGCATCTGCAGCAGCGTGCGCCGCATGTTGATCAGCACCATGTCGGGGCACCCTGTCTACAACACTCGCCTTGTGCATGAAGGTGGCGTGCAGCGGCGGCAGCTCGAGCAGCTCGCACCGCGTCTGCAGCAGCGTGCGCCGCATGTTGATCAGCACCATGTCGGGGCACCCTGTCTACAACACTCGCCTTGTGCATGAAGGTGGCGTGCAGCGGCGGCAGCTCGAGCAGCTCGCGCCGCGTCTGCAGCAGCGTGCGCCGCATGTTGATCAGCACCATGTCGAGCACCTTGTTACCGCAGGCGGCCAGGTTGCCCACCATTTCACTGTAAGCGTAACAAAAGATCTAAAATGCCCGAAAAATTGTCTTCTGTGGTTCATACTAAACGTGTACGCCGCGCCGCCGCCGCCGATGATTTTTCCACGCCGCCGCCGCCGATAAATTTGACCGGCGTGAGATCGGCGTGGCGTAATTTCGTTTTTGTTGGAACAGTGTCAATTATTCTATGCAATTTATTAAACTGATTAAAATATTTTCATCATCTCGTTTATTTTCAACTTTACGGCATAAATGAAAAGGACTAAACTTGTAGAGAATCAAATTATGAATATGTCGCTTTTTTCAAATTTAATTTTCAAAATATCGATCCTAGAAGAAAAATTGTAAGGACCAAACTTGTAGAGAATCAAATTTTCTAAAATTTTTGTCCTCACGTCACGGTTTTACTGTAAAATCAAAAATGGCCGAGTTATTCAAGAAAAACCGTTTTTCGAATATACACAGGAGCCTGATTTAGTCTACTTTTTGAATTTACACTCCCAGTGGAACCCCCGAGGGACCTACGAAAAAAAAAACCAAGAACTGATTATTCACGGGTAGGGTCGGTTTTTTGGATATAATGACTGGACTAATACAAAAGTTGGCATTTAGATCTAGCTGACGCGCGTGCGTTACGTTATCGACCAGCTGGACTTGGTAGAAGACTTTATCTTACTTTAAAAAAAAAAATTAAAAAATTTAAAATTTGAACTGTTTATTTCAATTGATAGACAACAAAAAAAATATTATTCAGGTACAACTTAACCCAATCTTAAATTTTAAAGATTATTAGCTAAGTTTAGTTAGTTATATATCATATCATTGACATTTTAATTTAAATTATTGTTAGTAAGTATTTGTTAGTTATTGTTAGTTAAGTTAAGAATTAACATTATTTTTTACACTCAGTATGGCTTTCTTAATTACATATTTGGCTTTATGCGGTTTATCCCTTATACAATCCATTACATTTTCCAATATATTTGTAGGGAAGCTGTTTAAGATAACAGGCACATAACTGGACCAGACCCTTTGTCCATAAAAGTTTTTGCTGTTTGGTACCGTAAAGGTTTTATTACTTGTTAGTGTACTTACGGAGGTTCTGTGGTCTGCTATACCTATTCAGTCCTCCTAGGCGTTGCCTATATTCTAGAATTACTGCCATTTTAACTTTATCATATACATTAAGGATTCTACAATATTTAAATAGTTTATCATAGTTATTTTTGTGCTTATATTTTACTTTAAGTGGTACAATTGTCTTTATCAGCCTTAATTGTAACTTGTATATACGCTGTAGGTATGTTTTATATGTTCTTCCATAGCTAGATATGGCATAGATTATCACTGAATCAGCCATGGCCAAGTATAATAGACGAAGTGTGCTATATGGCATTTTATTTTTAAGTATGTTTAGCTGACTGAGTATTGCTCTTAATTTTTTACATACATGGTCAATGTGTGGGCTCCAGTTTAATTTGTTATCTACTAATAAACCAAGATATGTATGCTGTTTTACTAGGTCTAGGGGCTCACAGTTGCAGCACGGACTTGAGTCATGCATGCAGGGGTGTTTGTGGGCAACTATTTTGGGCACTATATTAGTTTTATTATGTGATGAATGTATGTGCAATACTTTAGTTTTTTGGTAGTTAATGGATAGGCCCATATCATGTGACCACCTGCATAATGTATCAAATTCGCGCTGCATTTTGCGTTCAGCCACAGATATGTCACTATCAGCTGTTATTAGGCAAGTATCGTCAGCAAACTGGTACACGGAAGCCTCGCTGAATAAGTTGCACTAGTCGTTGGCATAAATTAGGTACTCAGTTGGACCGATTATTGAACCTTGTGCTGTGCCATACCTGGTCATAAGCAGCTCGCTTTGCTCACCGGCAATGCTTACTGTGTTGTATCTATTCGTGTGGTAATTTTTTAGCCAGTTCAGGTTTGGCCCCTGTATACCACTTTGCTGCAATTTATCATATAATTCTATGTGATTTAGGGTATCGGATGCCTTGCTGAAGTCAATCATAACTAGTAAGACATGTTTTTTGTTATTCAAGTGTATATTTATCTCATCTGTAAATTGTGATAAGAGTTGGGTGGTGTTTTTCCCTTTTTGAAATCCAAATTGTTTTTCATGTATTATTCCGTTGCTTGACAAGAAATCATTTACTGTTTTGCCGAGGTATTTTTCTATGATTTTGTCAATTACTGGTAATATTGTTATCGGTCTGTAATTATTAGTGTCGGTGTATGAACCTTTTTTATGTATTGGCCTAATTAGACCAATTTTTAATTTGTCTGGGTATGTGGAGCTGTTTATGCACTGATTAACTAGGTGGGTGAGAACAGGTGATATTTCTTTACTAATATATTTTAAGTCTCTTGCTCTGATTTTATCATATCCAGCACTTTTTTTTTCATTTAAATTATTAATTATTTTATACATAGATTCCTGTTTTATTTTGTTTATTATAAGTGTTACACTCGGAGTGTTTTGATATGTGTTTTGATCAAGCAACGGAGTATCACATGAACTTAATATATTTATTACGTTATTCTCAAAGTCTTTGGAGAATTTGTTGCATAATGCATCTGCTTTCATCTTGAATGACTTCAGCAATACTTCATCAACTGCTTTTACAATCCTGCCTGTTAAATTGTTTATAATTTGCCACAGCTTTTTAGGGTTTTTAAAATTACTGCATATTTCACTCTTAGTATAGTTGTTCTTTGCTTTATTCATAAGTTTATTGGTTTTATTTCTATATATTTTGTACAGTAGCTCATTCTGTTTGTTAGTAGTATCATTCAGATGAATCTGCAATAGTTCATTTTTTTTATGTGACATTTCTATAAGTTTATTGCCTATCCATTTACAATTATCCTTATTATTACTCTTAGACTATTTTTGTGAGGAACATTTGTTATATATGTTGTTGAAGTTATGACATATGAAATTGTATATACAGTTTGGGTCACTCATTTTTAACGCAGGCTCCCAGTCTATCTTGGTGAGCTCCTGCTGTACCATACTATTATCTAGTTTGTTATATACAGTATTCTGTTTACTTGATTGACCAGTTAAGGAAAACCCAGTTATAAAGTGGTCCGCGATTGCATCACGCACTACAGCTGTGTTTACATAGTGGGGGTATGACCTGCTGTCTCTGCTAGGCACATCTCTAAAGTAAATGTGGTCTATGCACGACTTAGACGTGCCTCTTGATGAGGATTCAACCCGAGTGTACTGCGTGATGCAACAGTGGAGACCCATATCTGCAAGAGTGTCTTGGTATGAGCTGGTCAGTTGGTTTTGTAAACTAATGTCATGTTCATACTTGGAATCGCAGATTTCCAACGGTATGAAAAAGGTCATCAGAAGATCGCAAATTGCTAACACAGCAGTTAAGTGCTTGGAAAAGATATGGAGGAACAGGAACATCTACTGCAACACCAAAGTAAGACTTATGCGCACCCTAATCTTCTAATTTTTTCTTTATGCCTCTGAAACATGGACATGGAAGCCGCGGGTGAAAGCAAATATAGATGGATTTGACACATTTCAAATGCATCTAAGTGATCTGGCGTAGAATGTCAGGCATCTCATGTATAAGTACAACGCTTATAATCAAGGAGCTCCGTATCACCACCCGGCTTTCAACTAGGTACATGCTTCCAGAGAATGATGACATTCATTGACCACGTGGCCCGCCGAGACCAGTCCAGCATGGAGAAGATGATAATGGTTGGCTACGTTGAAGGAAAGAGAAGTAGGGCCAGAGCACCCACACGATGGGTTGATGCAATCCGCGATGTCATGGGCTTCAATTTCCAAGGCACAATACCATTAGCCCAAAATAGAGGGGTTTGGAAAATTGATGTGAAGAACTGCGCTCTTGGTGGTCACGAAGAAGAAGAATATTATCAAGATTCCTGTTTGATATTTCTTTTTAGTTTTTTTGGCGCAATTAAATTTCAGAAAATGTAACATAAATGACAGTTTACGCTTTATAATTTTAATTTTACATACTCCGCGAAAAAAGTACCACGCCGATTTCACGCCGATCACGCCGCCGCCGCCGATTAAAATGCCACCAGACGCCGCCGCCGATGATTTTGCCATCGGCGCACACCTCTACTTCATACCCTATTCATATAGCCGAAGCAGTCGAACCACACACAAGAAATTTCCTTTTGACATTGAGGGCAAATCTAATTCGTTTTTCTCTCTAAAGGCATGTTTTGCTGGTAAAGTAGTGTATTACAGAATTTATTAAGCTTTAATGTGGCCCTAGATCATATTTTCATAGAGTGCGTAGTTTTCAAACAAAACGCTAATTTCTAACGAATGGAGTACATTTACAAAGATCGCGGCCGTTCTACAAGTTTGTGACTCGGGGATTTTTAGTAGACGAATTCATCATCAAGTTCCCCGTGATTTCGAAATTCGACAAGTTCAACTGGATTAAACACCCATTTAGCGTTTTCATTTCTATGCGACTCGTTCAATTCATTCACTAAGTTTTTTTATCCACACCCAATCTAATCATAGAAATCTATTTAACATAATTAGCGTAATGTGAAAAAAATTTGAAGCCTAATCAGTTATTAACATGGCAACTATTAATATTAATACCAATCATATAAATTAGGGGCCCAAAATAAATTTATAATTTGTAGCTAGTGAGTTCGAGGCGTAGAGGCATTGGCCAATTTTCAATGTTCTATAAATCATTATCGCTTGTAATTACTAGTAGTTCTAGTTGCTTGTAGTTGTCTTGTAATTACTGACGCGACTATCCAAAGTTGTGTACTTGGCTTTGATGTTAATGACAAAGTTTGGGATTAATTAATTAATCATTCATTAGGTACCCCTATAAGTTGCTTTCAATTCAATACATCGGAATCGTATTAACTAAAAATGAAATAACAATTAGAAGTAATCAAACCGAAAAATGTATAGGCCTTCCTCTTTACTATTAAATACAAGTAATATGAGATAGGTTGGGGCCAAAGCGGTAAGCCAATGAAAATTATCTTCGTGTTCATAAGTTCATAACGCAGCCCATATAGAGAAGTACTTGTCGTCATCTGGCGTCGTTAACTTTACAGAAGTTTGCAGCCGTTAAAAAAATATAGTATGTAGTTCCTGGTGGAAATGTAGTATAGTAACTTGCCTGTAAGCCTCTAGTAGTCGCGGGTTGCAGCACATGACTTCAGACACGCTGGTGGTCTGTCGCAGCACGCGCGCCAGGTGTCGCTGCAGCTTCTGTCGCAGCAGCGCGAAGAGTGGCAATGACACCGCCGCCGACAGCGGCAGGTCGTCTGCGACAAAATACTCTTTTCTCAAACATGCAATGAAATATTCTCTTTACGTTCCTTATAATAGACTCGGAAGTATCCTTTTTCGGGCGCAGCATCTCGAGGCGGCCTGAAATGGGATTTCATACAACTTTTCTGGCCCAGGCCTACAAAGTAACTTTTTAATTTTCATTCCACTATTTGTGGCACAGCGTCACGGCATTCAGCCATGAAAATTAGTTTGATTTGAGGATTTTTATTTATTTATTTCATTGCATGTTTGAGAAAAGCACTATACATGCCTCGGCGTGAAATCGGATTCCCGGCCTCGTATCTCTATACCTACTTGGCCGGAAACCCGTGTTTTCCCGGCCTCTGATGTAATGTACTATTTCATGCCAACTCGACCCCTTTTCAAACTCGACATGTACCCAGCGTCTTCCACATTAATGCCGGACAAATGGGAATGAGTTTGGAATGGGACGAGCGGGGAATGAGGGCAAGCTTAACTTCACAAACTCATGTTATCAGAACAATATATTATTGTCAGCTAACGGCGTCACGATCGATCACAACAGACGAGGTTGAGCATCGTCAATTACAAAAGATGTTTTTGGCGCGCCAAGGAGTAGTCCGTTTAGGACCAGATTTTAACAAACAAGACAATACCGTAATCACTAACCTTAGTTTAAAGTCTAAATTATATGAATTATTAATTCTCTATTCTTCATTATTCTTGTTTGGATATCGCTTTTCTAGGTCATTGAATTAGGATTATCGACTAATATATATATATATATCATCATCATCATATCAGCCGAACAACGTCCACTGCTAGACACAGGTCTCCCCCAAAGAGTGCCCCAATGACCGGTCCGGTAGAAATATATATCTTTTTCAAATATGATTTCGATTCCGCAGGAATCTAAATAGACTAACAAAATATATACAAAGTGATTAAATCAGATTGCAATGTTAAACCAATATCCATTCAAAGTTAGAGATGTAACAATATGGTCTCCATAACAAATGATACAATTATGCCCATTTGTACAAGATCGCGGGCTCGCCAAGTAGGTGCGTTTACACATTCTAACTACATTTTTGTCTAAGTCGTGTCGTGTGGTAATGACGATTAGTCGATCATGAGTATCATAACTGAAAAACTTAACTTTAACGAGTTTACAGTTAGGTATCTAAAATAAAAAGCTAATAAACGTTGTAAAGAGCCGATGCTGTTGGTTCAATGCTCTGTTAAGTCAACTGTAAAACTACTCTTTTTATCGGCTTGGTATTTGTCTGCGACATAATAACACAATTAAAATAACTTCAGCTCAAAGCGAAAGTACGATTACTGTCAAATAGACAAGACACTTAATTTTTCTGTTAAATTCATTTAGTTATGTATCTCTTCTTTATCCTCGCCTTATCCCATTTCAGTTGGGGTCGGCTCTCCTAATAATTTTTCGCCAGGACATTCTGTCCTGGGTCGTCTGTGTGTCTACTTGGGCTGCACGTAAGTCCTTGTCAACAACTGATTGCCATGTGAGTCGAGGTCTGCCACGGCCTCTTGGACCAGCTTCCAAGTTAAGCACACTTCGTGTCATATGGTCATGTGGTCTTCTCATGACGTGCCCGTACCACCTCAACCTACATTCGAGCAGTTTTTCCGCGAATGTGATCGTTGCGTACTTTGTCAAGGAGCGTCACTCCTCCTGACCACCTGAGCATCTTCATCTGATGTTCCTGCTGCTTTTTCAGTGGCCAGCATTCCGAGCCATACGTTAATGCTGGTTTTTGTAGACTTTTCCATTAACCGGTATGGGCATTCTTCGGTCGCACAACACTCCTGACAATTCCCTCCACTTCATCCATCCGGTATTTATTCGATTTGTGAGGTCGGTTTCTATAGCTCCGTCACTCGACAATATAGAGCCCAGATATTTGAAGGACTCTACCTTTTTAATTAAGAGGAGTGCCCTGCAGGAGTATTGTGTTGCTTGTTGTATTAAAAAAGCGGCCAAGTGCGAGTCGGACTCACCCATGAAGGGTTCCGTAAAATAAATTGCGGTTTACGATTTATGAAGAATTAAAAAAAACTACTTACTAGATCTCGTTCAAACCAATTTTCGGTGGAGGTTTGCATGGTACATCGTATTTTTTTTTAGTTTTATCATTCTCTTATTTTAGAAGTTACAGGGGGACGACGACACATTTTACCACTTTGGAAGTGTCTCTCGCGCAAACTAGTCGGTTTAGAAAAAAAAAATACTAAAAACCTCAATATCTTTTTTGAAGACCTATCCAATATCCAACCCACGGGTTTGATGAAAAAAAAAATTGAGTTTCAGTTCTAAGTATAAGTATGGGGAACCCCCAAAAATTATTGTTTTTTTTTCTAATTTTGTGTAAAAATCTTAATGCGGTTCACAGAATACATCTACTTATCAAGTTTCTACAGTATAGTTCTTAAAGTTTCGGAAAAAAGTGGCTGTGACATATGGACGGACAGACAGACAGACAGACATGACAAATCCATATGGGTTCCGTTTTTTGCCATTTGGCTACGGAACCCTAAAAAGTTACATTGCATGTATTCCGTCTTCTGTCTGCTGATCCAGATCCAGCATAGTCTGTAGTTGTTCCGAGTTGTCGCTGATGAGAGCTATATCGTTTGCGTATAGAATGTTCCACGGGGGCTTCTGCTGAAGTTGGGCTGTGACGTGGTTCATGACCAGGTTCAAGAGGATAGGGCTGATAGCTGTGCCTTGGTGCACCCCAACTCCCACATGGAACTGGTCACTGATCCCTGCGGCACCCCTTACTTTCGTTTTGGCCTCCCTGTACATGTCTACTACGATTTGGACATTTTGAGTTCTTAACGCCTGCCATATGAGATTTCTAGGGACACGGTCCCCTTACTTTCGTTTTGGCCCCAAGTCTCTGACATTGACAGTCACCGGCATCAATATAAATATGATGAATCAAAGGCCGCAAAAATATCTGTCACGCTCGTACGGCTCTAGGAATAAATAGAGTTGTCATCAGATATTTTTGCGGCCTTTGTTCCATCATATATTTATGCCGGTGACTGTACATGTCTACTACGATTTGGACATATCTTCCTGGAACGTTCTGAGCTCTTAGCGCCTGCCATATGAGATTTCTAGGGACACGGTCGAAAGCCTTCTCCAGATCTATGAAAACCATATGTAGGTCGCTTTTCCGCTCTCTATGCTTCTCCATTAGGATTCTTGCATTTAGATATGTATCTGCGGCCAAATATATGTAGGGGCAGAAAACCGAGCACATAATTGCGAAAGATGTAAGTAAGTACCTGCAAAAACATATGGTTCGTGACGCAAAATATTATAAGTATTATATTATAACACTGCGATAAGTTTATGTCATGTACCCGTGACCAGTTATCATATTGTAACAAATAAATGTATGCATATTTTTAGTGCAGGATGGCGTGTCCGTTTTACTGAGTGAAGTGCTATCATTTACTATTCATGTGCAATGAATTTGACCCCTAGATATACGTACAGTCGAGCTCTAAAGTAGGTATATTGGAGGGACAAAGTCATCTAAAATATGTAAGCACGACTTTATTGTTAATGGCATAAGGTTGGTCAGATATTTTTGAACCTTTGGGAACGTGGGTACATACATATATTTATGAACTCGACTGTAATATAAGAAAATGGGTGCAAAACTGTATTTAAAGACATGCTCATTAAGCCTTGTGAATAACAATGCAGTAATTTACCTTTATTGTTATCGCTCGAAAGGAAGCTACACCTGTTATCTGTCCTATTTAAATTTATCGACAGTGGCGCTACTGCCTTTGCAACATGTCGATGTTGTAATTCTATGCTAAGATATCTTATTAAGTAATTGAACTACGATATCGTCGTTTGTACTCTAAAGGGTTACTTGTACGTTGTATGGAATAAGCTTGTACAGTCAGCAGCCGAAGTTGCTAAGCGGTCCTAGTGCTCAAAATTATCTACACATGGACTCTAATGTCAAGGGAATAAGGATCTGTGTAGGTCATTTTGAGCGTGTTATTTTGCTTAGCTACTTCTGATGCTGACACACTGAAATACGATTGACATCGGAAATGACAGTACTCACCGATGTGCTTAGCCAGTTGCTCGGTGGTGACAAACTCGTAACCTCCATTCCTTTGTGGTGAAGGCCATGACAGCTGCAAAAACGGTAGCCGTCACTTTCTCTATTACCTATCAGCTGCCTTACTTCAGTTAATTTAAGAAACGGCGTAACTGCCGTGCTTCTTCATTTAAACACGTACTTTTTGGAAAGGTAATCATTTAAATCCAGTTTTCTTGATGATTTGTTCGCAGTTATTTAGAGATTAACTCAAAATAAACCGGCCAAGTACGAGTCGGACTCGCGCATAAAGGGTTCCGTACTAAAGTCCGCACCAGTAGAAAACGAAAAAAAATTAAACAAATATGGCTGACTATCAATTGATCTCTCTGAATCTATGAAAAAACTTCAATTGGTAGTGATGGGACATGAACAGTGTTATTTTGTTATCGATTCTATTTAGACACGGGACAGCAAATGCAATTGATAGTCAGCCATATTTGTTTTTATTTTTTTCGTTTTCTACTGGCGCGGACTAGGTATACATTGTATAAAGCAGTCGCTTCCCGCTGGCTGTCTGTCCCTATGTATGCTTAGATCTTTAAAACTACGCAACGGATTTTTTTTAAATAGATAGAGTGATTCAAGAGGAAGGTTTATATGCAGGTATAATATATATATACACCGTGGCCGTGAATAACCCGAAAGATTTAAGCTAACGATACTAGAGCCTAATTAGAGTATATAAAGTTATGTAACATATAGTCCAAAAACTCATAATTAAGGAGATATTAATTATTTGAAACAAATCAAAAGTTAAAAAATCTCCAGTCTAACACACCCTAAAGGCTTGAGCATAACTTGACACTTCTTGTCATGGAACACAAGTCACGACATTCGCCGTTCGTCGTAGGATTTCGGAGCGATTCGTGAAGTGTTATGCTCGCTCTCTGTTCTTCAACTTGAGTTTCTCAACTAAAGACTTGTTCACAAAGAAGCGGGCAATTAATAAGATTTAATTTGTAATGAAATAGTAATTTAATTAAGACACATAATTAGACCCATGTTGATACAACATTATTTACTCGTACTGTCGTCAAAAATACGTGGTTTAAATCTTTCGGGTTATTCACGGCCACGGTGTATATAGTATCAGCATTGCACCCGTGCGAAGCCGGGGCGAGTCGCTAGTTATCTATAAAAACGAAGCAAAAAAAATCACGTTTGTTGTATGGGAGCCTCCTTACATATTTATTTTATTTAGTTTTTTATGATTTGTTGTTATACCGGCAACAGAAATACATCTGTGAAAATTTCAACTGTTTACTATCACGGTTCATGCGATACTGGTGACGGACGGACAGACAGACCGACAGACAGACGGACAGCGGAGTCTTAGTAATAGGGCCCCGTTTTACTCTTTGAATACGGAACCCTAAAAACGGGAATTATAATAATTAGGCATATTTTTTAACATCTTTCTTTTGAAGTAGGTAAGTACCTAATAATAAAATGTTGTCTTGTAATTGCACTGACCTTGACAAGGACTTCATCGTGAGTAAATTCGATGCCGGGGTTGATGAAGGAGAACTCGTCGTCGTCCACAATCAGGCCCACGCTCACGTCCGCAGTCACGTTCGATAAAGATATGCTGGAAACAAAGTTTTCTTCACCTCTCATTTAACCCTTCCAGCTAGGCTAATACCCTCAGAGCATAGAATACTAGAGAGAGGACAAGCCGCCGGCGGCCGTGTCGCAGCTGTTAGCTCAATGCGCATAGTCTGCCATACTGTGCACGCGTGCTGAACGCAGAGAATATTACGTTTTTTCCAAAATGCCTGATTATGATGCACGTGTATTGTCCAATAAGCACGTAGGTATACAAGTGTGTGTGTTTTAGATGTGTGCGTGCTTTGTCTTGTCAATTACTTGGGCGTTGTGGGTTAATGAGCTCGCGACAGGCGTACTCAATACAAATGGGCCGGCAATGTCCGATCTCCTTATATTCATACATCTGTGCTAATACCCCTGCCACCTTAGAATAATAACGCATAGAAACGCAGTTCACGCGCAACGGTGAGGCCACTAAAACTCGGCCATAAATGGCCCAGTACGCCGATCGGTGGAACAAAATTGGTGCGTTTGTGTGCGTATTGGCGCGTGTGAATACGAGTTGATCACAACTACATGAATCCATTTTATGCCTCACGCTTGGCGCGTCGGCCGTATGAAACTATCCTTCTATGCGTTATTATTATAAGCCTGCCACACACTTGTCGTGGGAAGTAGCGAGGAAAGGAGGCAAAGACATGGTGTGGCGTTACTCGTCATACCGCTCATCTTGCTTCTCGTCACGTCCACCGTTCCCTGTTTTGTCTGTTTTTTGGGCGTGAGTCAAAGGAGCGGCAATAAAGGTAAGTAACCTATTGCCATAGTATAAAGAGGGCAAAGTATGTTATCTTCATACAAACGCACCGCGCGCGGCTTGTATGTGTGCGCTATACTATATATACGTAGCCGCACGCACACTCAATCAAAAACATATTTTGCCCTCTGTATACTATGCCATTGCGGAGCCTCGCGATTATTTGCGTGACTACTCACGAAAATAATCGCGACGCTCCGCACTACGTTACCTATACTTTAACTCATTTCAACTGGGCTCATGAAAGTGTGGCGTCACTCCTGTCAAATCTGACGAGTTCTGCATCGCACTATCGAAGTTTCTTAAATCAGTTGCATAAATATAACATCCAAACAACTCTCATTGGACTTCGGTCCCTGAGAGATCTCTCTATTGTCGTATCTTCTACATAAGGATCTTTGTTAGCCAGGTATACAATATTATCTGCTTTTGTTTGCGGACGCGTGCCTTTTTTACCCAACTGCCGAACGAGAGGAGGGTTATGTTTTTCGAGCGTATGTTTGTATATAAATGTATGTATGTGTGTATGTCTTAACCTTTGACACGCCTTGCAGCCTAAACCGTTTGACGGATTTCGACATATGAGGTGTCATTGGATTCCTCATAGTCGTGGGAGCGACATAGGCTATTGTAAACGGTAGATGGTGACGGGGTGCAGGAAAGAAGAGTGTAAGAGAAAACACAGCAGGTACGTATGCGAAATTAAAGTATAGCGACCGCGAGGGCGATAGCGGCTACCCGTGACAGTGGTCATTTAGCAACTGACGTTGGAGTTTGAGATAGGTGCATACTACATGCATATATGATTCTATAACTAGGTAGATGCTATAGGTATCGCTCGCGCTCACTATTAATGCGTAAGTATAGATTTATTTATATAAGGACAAATGGGTAGGTACATCTTCACATCAAATATGTAAACAATTAGGTATGTATATATGTGGCAGGTATCTTAGCTTTAAAATATAGTATTAAGGTCTATTTTCAGAACCGAGAGGCATCACCAGTGTCTGCAGTTTACAGCTATAATATTTGCATAAAAGCAGTTGGGTTTTTCGAAAAATCTCTTGGTTTCACTTGTTTGCAAGAAAAAGTTTAGCGCCACATAAAATGTTCATTTTATAATGAACTCAATCTTCTTATACAATAGATTCAAAATTGACTAAAAGATAAAAAAGAACCCGCTCCGGGAGAGCCATGTATAAGGCGATGTGTGTGGTATTTTATCTTGTAGCTAATTTAGAGATGATGAATTTAGAATCTATGAACATTTTAAGTGGCGCTAAACTTTTTCTTGCAAAAAATGGCACGCGTCAGCTAACAAAAGCAAATAATACCATTGTAAACCTGGCTAACAAAGATCCATTCATGATCCCAGTTGAAATGAGTTAAAGTATACCTTTATTGCTGCTCCTTTGGCTCTGCAGCAGTGTGTGTCCAGAGAGAGCAACATCGCAGCAGCGGCCAGCGAGGAGCGGAGTGATGAGCAGACCATAGTAAATAAATAAATATGTGGGGACAATCTTACACAAATCGGCCTAGTCCCAAACTAAGCAAAGCTTGTATAGTGGATTCAATATTATCTGGCGTGATTCCACTTGAACGCAAACAATAGACGCAATAAACCAAATACTCCTAAGAAGACACTACATTTTAAAGGAGCTGGTTCAGCTTTACCAACAAGACCAACAAGTCTTGATACTTTTAAATATTATTGATAGAATAATTTAAAAACAGCTACGTTCAGGTATGTAATTTTATTTATTGAACCTGACTGTTGCTATGATAGGACGAACCCAATATAGCAGTCGAATTGCGTGGTTGGAGGGTAGCTTGGGGAAAATCCAAGGGGAACCTCCGGCACGACCACGCGGGTTGCTGAGCTGTGTTAATTTTGCTAAACGAAAAGGTAACAGGAAAAGTATCAAGATCGTTTTAAGCACCGCCGGCCGCACGTGTTTAGCAAGTGTTTGCAAAAAATGGGCTCGCCGCGACTTAAGCCCATTGTTATTGCTAATGACGGTCTCAAGTAGAATCACGCCAGATAATATTGAATCCACTATACTATACAATGGGTACAAAGCGACGATAAACATACTTAGGGATACCACACCAATCGATCAATGCCATCGATCGATATCGATCGATTGGTGTGGTAGGTTTGACTGATAGTAGAAACTGTCGATCGCCATCGATCGATTGGTGTGGTAACACCCTAATACTTACTTATGTAAATAAATACCTAAAATACCACCATGACTCGGAAACAAATATCCGTGCTTATCAAACAAATAAATGCCCTTACCTTACCGGGATTCAAACCCAGGACTTCCGGATTCGTAGGGTCACTACCAACAAGGCTAAAGCGGTCGAATAGTGTGGCTGAGGTACCTATCACATCTAACGACACTAGTTAGACAAGAAATTTACCCTCTTTCTAATTTGCAGTGTGCGGGTGAAACAGGACAGTGGAAAATATGTGCTAGTCCCCCCGAGCGAAATTCTAACACTCTTTTTTTTAATACACGTTCATCAAATGTCGTCACATAAACGTAGATTACCTCAGTCCAAAAGAAAGGTACAGACCTAAAAGATTACAAAGAAATTTAAACTGTTTAACAGTTGACATGAGTTGTGAACACATAATATGATTAGTCAGTACTAGGGTTTCTGATTTCTCGACATTTTTGATTTCTTGAGTTTCGAGAATTCTCGAGGCCAATTTCTCGAGTCCTGAGTCTTTTTATAAAATCGGTTAAAATATCTGTTATATTTGTATTGCACTATTATCATTAATGTATAGTATTTCGTAACTGTACACGTACGCAAGTTGCCAGCTGTTGGGGGTGTAGATGTAGGGAATTAATTAAAACCGCATATTAAGTTAAAGAACAAACTTAAAAACAACCATAAATCTGTCAAGTCATTTTTAATTTTTTGAATAGTTATTTGAGGAAAGCAAATTCTAGCAAGGATAATTAAGAACTAAAATATTTCAGACCTTTGCATTGTTATATATTATATTTAGGATGATTATGAATATTATGATTTAAGATAATAAAAAAAAAACAATTCACTCTTCCCAACTAAACCCCTCATAGGGTTAAGCTAAGCCGATTGTAGAATCGAGCTTATTTATACTCTCAATCAAAATCTGCAACTAGGTACAATCACTAAATATAAACTCGACACAAAATATTTTTTTCTCCATAATAACTCGAGATTGGTTGTACCTACGTTTCTCAGTTGATTATTTTCTTATTAAACTTATCTCTCTATCTATGTGACTTTGGATTATGGGCGAAAAATAGTCGCAAGCACACCTGGCGCAATTCAAGTTCGGAACTCGAGAATTCTCGAGTCCCGGTCATTTTTTTCTCGTCTCGAATGGAGCCAAATTTCTCGAGTTTCCTAGAGTTCGAGAAGGCTCGAGCAGAAACCCTAGTCTGTAGGTACCTAACCTTTCGAAAGCTACCAAAACGACAACTAAAAGGATTATAATTGAGATTTAATTAAATTTGCTAGATCATTATCATTAAACAACAACTTAGGTATCTATGCGTAGGTCCATTATTGAAAACCAAATCCAGTGTATTCTTATTTAGAAATATAGTTAACTTGTCATATACCTACAGGGTGGAAAGGTAAAACGGGGCAGTAAGGGCAGCTACTAGATCCCTTGCCGCCACGCAAAAATGGCATAAGGATTTCATTCCTAACTTTTTAAGTGATGACAATCTACATTCACAGATTTTTGAAAAAAAATACAGTCAGCGAGAAAATCATAAATTTTGACGATTTTTTTTAATGTCATTCGATCCGTTAACGATAAAATAAAGTCCAGTATGTTATTAGCTTGCTTCAGAATGAGCTACCGTAAAATGGGGGGAGTTGGGACGAAAATGACGAAACAGACATTCAAACCTTGATAAAAGTTTATTTTCACATGTGGTACGTTGTTTTTTATATATAAACAATATTCCGGCTTTGTGAATTTTAGTTTTTTAATGATTATCTGTTGTTTCATTTCATAATTTTAACGATAAGCACACAATAGTAGTACAGTAGCAAATCCCAGCTCACCCCCTAGTTGGGGTATGAAGGGATGGCAATGAGGTGAAGTGGGAAAATTGCTAGGGTTTTAAACGAAATGTAAACGTTTTTATCAATGAATAAATGCTTTTAAAATAGATGATTTTAATATTTAAAGTAAATAAATCATTCATTCAAAGCATAACCATCCACAATGTTAAATATCCACAGCGAAGGTTTAAGTTAAATTGAATGTAGTGAATATGATATTGTGTATATACATGTATTTTAGGAGTAAATACCATGCTTCGAAAATTGTAAAGAAGAGATTACTTTTCAGTGACAAGACTT
Organism: Epinotia brunnichana; assembly: GCA_963854355.1. Classification (NCBI taxonomy): domain Eukaryota; kingdom Metazoa; phylum Arthropoda; class Insecta; order Lepidoptera; family Tortricidae; genus Epinotia; species Epinotia brunnichana. The sequence goes on along the minus strand of OY977946.1, from coordinate 22,484,671 downwards.
ATTATAGTTTACCAAAGTTTACTATACATTGCATTATAATGATTATTTGTATTGTCTTGCACATAATTCTTCCACTGACAAGAGAGAAGTTCTTAAATAATTATTATGAAAATAATTTGAAGGTGAACTCACACAACATGCCCCTCAGACAACACCGGTATGAGGTTGTACAGGTTCTCATTAAAGGCACTGTACTGCCCCTTGACATTGACCTCTCCGAGCGAGCAGCGCAGATTCAACAGCATGCACTTGAGGTCCAGCGACACAGCCTGCATGTGAAATGTTGGAGACTTCACAAGCTCCAAAGCTGATAAGTTGCTATAAAACATAGGAATTGTCAGAAAATTACATTACAGTCACTGGGTCCTTTAAGTCAACTTAAAAAAAACAAATAGTTACAATATTAGAGTGTGAGTGTTACACAAAATTGTGCAATGAGAACTACAGCCACTTTAGGTGGACTTGTTGTTTGAACAGACAAATAATGGTGGTGCTGTGACAAAATCAGATACTTAGTGATTTTTTTTTTGAGATAAATTATTTTGTCGAAAGTATTTTCATTAAACTCAAAAAATAAATATTTTGTCATGCAATATATACTTACACTTGGGTGTTCTTAGCAAAGTAAGAAGTGTCCTCCAATGTGTCCCGAATAAGTGTCTCTCCATTCTTAGCCAGTTGGAGCGCTACGTTAGTAAAACTCTGTAATTAAATATATTATACACCCATTTTTAATCACAATAAAACAATGATTATAAACTATTTCAACGAGCGAGTTTTTTATTTACAATGGAACTTAAAAGAAAGCGATTATAATATTTACTCTTTTGATAACATCCTGCAGGTCGGGTTGGACTTTCGTCAATAAATCGTCAAGTTCCTTTTCAATATCCACTGTTTCTTCTTCAGACATTTTGATTTAAACATACTATTATGTCACAGGAATTTATTAAATAAATAAAAGAAGTAAATAATACTATCACCGCGAGTTTGGAAACATATTGCACTGCTACTGTGTGGCTACAGTGCGAGTGCTTGACACAAAACTGTCACATATTGTTGTGTTGTCAATGTCAGCTGTCTGTCACTGCTTATTGCGTTTCGTTATGGGGTCTATACATGTCATGATTTGTCAGCCCCAATTTGTCAGAAGCGGACTAATAGGGAAGATTACGCAAAACTCTTCGTAGGTGGCGACACTAGCAGCGTTGACATTGTATCTCGTTCCCACTCGCGGTATTGTCTATGCAACCCAATGTCAATACCGATAGAACATAAACATAGCACAAGGTCGGTGTCCGCGGGTAAGTATGAAGTACCTCAGGTTGATAACTATTTTGGAGACCGTACTTTAGCCAAGAGACTTCCGTACTTCTTAAATACTTTACCCGAAGACATCCGATATGAACCAAATAAACATAAATTTAAAAAAGCACTAAAAAAACATCTACTGCATACACTTAAGTAACGTTTGCTTATTTTGAAAGCAAGCGTTATCACACTCATATATATAATAAGATTAATAAGTTAGCATTTAAGTATAAAATAGGATTAAAAACGATGTTATTATTATGTTATATATATTAAGCATAAAAGAGACTTACCTGTAGGCAAACTGTTTAAACAGTTTTGCAGGGACATGTTTTAGAATAAGTTTTTTATATCTTTGGTGAATAAAAAAAAAAAAAGCATCCTTGTCACTCATTTGACAATCAATTGTGCATGTGTGTGTGAATCCCTATATTCCTATACTGGTTTACTATTAGTGGTAGTGCTGCCTCTGGCGGCAGAACATTGCAGATATATTCCTTATTGTTATCGTCTGAAAACATGATGCGCTGCTGATCCAACTGTCACACGAGTTGTACTGAGAAATTGCATGCACATGTGGTCGGATTGTTACATCAGTACGACACACCCAATTATGACTTCGACATGTTGTACTGACAAATTGTGGTGAAATCATATAATCTGTAGATCCCGCTACTGTTAATACTTTTACATATTTTCTGTTGCTACTATTCGTCTAATGGTGGCACTCCACTTGGCGGTATTTGCCCAAATGTTCGTGTTGCATCTTTCTTCTTCCTACGGCGAATGAAAGAGAGGCAACGATGCAACGCGAACACGCAACCCCAAGTGTAGCCCACCATAAAAAAACAAATGCTGGGTGTGGCAACAGTTCTTTTAATTATTATAATTTTTCTAGTAGTGTCGCTGTGTCGCATTTGTTGGTGCCTACTCTTATTTATGGGTGCCTTGATGACTGTCGTGATCAAGCACTTCGCGATGGCTTCACTTCTTTTGGTTGTTGGGAGTGTGGCGAATCATAGCAGTTATGATACTTATGATATCGCGACTTTAACTCGTGGTCGGACCGTGTGTGTTATAATAGGCTCTTAATAAAAACTACTCCATTATCAATCATAGCTTTATTCGTTCTGACGTCTCACATTTTCAGGGTCACAGACAATCAACAATTACTGCGTTCCGTTTATGCTTAATATTACAACATCTTTCCTTTCAACAATTCAACATACAACAATTTAATTACAGATGTAATCTTTAAGATAACTTGGTGTTTTTATTGGCCTTCGCAACTCCATAGACCTTGCACCCTCATCAACAATAGCCTGATCATTTACCATCTGTTCTTCACCTCTTTGAGCGATCTCAGGGTTATCCTTTATGCTGTCTTGGTCCTCAAACACTGGAGGTTCAAAGTCGATGGAGCTCTCACAGGGGGCTAACACTAGGTGCCAGCGATTGCGCCTAAAAACACCTTTCTCAGTAGTCACAATATATGACCTGGGCTCTGAACATTTATTATTAATTGTACCATACAATTTTAAATCTATTACCCACACTCTATCATTTATATTTAATTCGGGTAAACTTGATGCTCTATGTCGTTTATTGTAGTAAAGCGCATCTTTATGCCTTTTGTTATTTCTTCCCTCTCTATAATTCTCAGTGACTTGAATTGTTTTGTTTAGTTTGCTAGGTATTATAGGTAAATTGTCTCTAAGTTTTTTATTAAACATTAATTCAGCTGGACTGTAACCTGACTCTAATGGGGTGTTCCTGTATATTAGTAAACCCAGATATACATCTTCATTTTTACTTAACAAAGACTTGGCTATTTTGACCCCTGATTCAGCCAGACCATTGCTTTGGGCAAAATATGGGCTACTAGTTATGGCCTGAAACTCATTTTCCTTAGCGTATGCTTTAAACTTTGATTTAAACTGACTACCACAATCAGTCCTAACTACCTCAGGAAACCCATATCTTGCAAAAGTTTCCTTACATTTTGTAATCACACTGTCTTCTGTCAGATCTTTTAATTTGAATATTTCTAGAAAGCTAGAATAATAATCTATCATAACCAGATACCATAGATTATTGAATTTAAATAAATCCATTCCAACTTTCTGCCATGCTCTATCCGGAACCTCATCCACCAGCATCTCTTCTTTGTGATTTACTCTAAATTCTATACACTTTGGGCATTTCGTAACAATTTCTTCTATGCTTTTGGATAACCCTAACCACCACACTGATTGCTTAGCCCTCTCCCTGCACTTGGATATTCCTAAGTGTCCTTTGTGTATCCTAGCTAAGACATCAGATTGCAATACTTCAGGCACCACAATTCTTGTGTTATACAAAAGTATGTTGTCTTCTACTGTAAAATTATGCCTATATTGGTAATACAGTTTTAGATTATCTTCTAATTTATTTTTATTTGGCCAGCCTTGGATTGTATATTCTTTTAATTTCAAATGGGTATCATTTTTCTGCTGCTCGGTTTTTATTTTGCTGAATATATCATGAGAAAAAGATTCATTAGCACATAAGTTCAAAATTTGATTTGAAATACTATCTGCACTATGATCTTCTGGTAAAGGATTCCTAGACAGGGCATCCGCTACCAATAAATCTTTACCTGGGGTGTACTGAACTCTATATACAAAACGCATCAATTTCAGTCTGAACCTAAGCAGTCGTGGGGTTAAGTCATCCAAAGGCTTTGTCTGTAAAATCTGTAAGAGCGGCTTATGATCTGTCTCTAGCACAATATTTATTCCGGTAACATAGTCCTTAAATTTATCTACTGCCCAACACAAGGCTAACGCCTCTTTTTCAATTTGTGCATAGTGTTTTTCTGCATCCGTGAGTGTTCTACTTGCATACACAACTACTGATCTCTGGCCCGTGCTATCTTCTTGCATTAATGCAGCACCCAGCCCATAAGAGCTACTATCTGCTGATACAACTATTTGTTTAGCCGGATCAAAATGTGCCAAAACGGGTGCCTTCACAAGTTGTTTTTTTATTTCTCTGAATGCTAATTCCTGAGCACTTCCCCAAATGAACATATTTTGTTCTTTCAATAAAGAATGAAGAGGATCTAATATATGGGATTTGTTTGGTATGAAGCGGCCTACAAAATTAACCGTACCTAGAAACTGTAATAGTTGAGATTTATTAGTCGGTGTATAAAATTCACTTATGGCTTTTATCCTCTCCGGGTCTGGCATAATGCCCTGTGCATTTACAATATGACCCAGGTATGAAATTTCCTTTGCACCAAAAATGCATTTGGATTTATTTATAGTAATTCCCTCTTTTGCTAATCTACTAAGAACTTCTCTCAATGTTTTGTCATGATTTTCTAAATTATCCTCATAAATTAATATATCATCCATGTGAATTGCAATGTTTAAATCCTTGAAGAGGTTGTTAAATTTCATGGAGAAGTACTCAGGTGCACAATTTAACCCAAAAGGGAGCCTATTATAAAAATATCTGCCAAATGGAGTTATTACTGTAGTGAGTTTTTTTGAATCCTCATCAAGCTGAATTTGGTGAAATCCTGACGTAGCATCTATTTTTGAAAAATATTTTGCTCCTTTTAATTTTGCTAAAGTGTTTTCTACTTTAGGTATTGGGTAAATGTGCCTCTTTATGTTTTGATTGACTTTAGTGTAATCACCACATATCCTGACTTTATTATTTTTGTATACCACTACAATCGGTGAGACAAAATCTGTGGGTTCTTCTATGGGGCTGATAATACCTAAACTTTCTAATTTATCTAGCACTTCCTTTACTTTCGGCAGTAAAGGTATTGATACATTACGGGCCGATGTTTGACAATAATATTGAGGATTGTCAATTAATGTAATGTGGAAATTATCTTTGAAAACCCCTAAATCATCAAATATTTTAGGAAATTCTTGTTCCACTCGCACAGTAGTTTCCCTAATGTCCTTGTAATGACTCTCATTGGCAGAAATAGCACAAATTGATAGTATATTCATGTCTTCGATTGCTGGCCGTCCCAGAATAGCACACTTTAATCCCTTAATTACATAAACTTTACCCAAATAAACTTTATTTTTATAGACTAACCTTAGGTGAGAGGTTCCAATTACATTTAAAAGTTTACCGTCTGGTCCTTTTACTCTATCTTCACAGGTCACTAGCTGCAGCCCATTGAGATGATCGTCCGGTATAGCTGTCACATCTGCGCCTGTGTCAATTAGGAAATTAGTGTTATTTATATGAGTTCCATTGTTGTACACTCCCACTTCTATGGTATATTTGTCCTTGACTTCACCCACCTTGAACAGTGCACTGTTAGAGCGACACAAATGAGCGAAATGTCCTATTCGGCCGCATTTAAAACATTTGGCCTTAAGAGCGATGCACTGGTTCTTTGGATGTCTTTCTCGTCCACAAAACCAACAGTTCTGTTTACCGTGGCTGTCTTCCTTTATACGGTTAACATCTAGATCTCCGGATGGTTGGAGCAATTTGCTCTCCTCCTTTTGCACTTCTGCCTGCTTGCAAATTGTTATTGCATCCTTCAGTTGCAGGTCACTCATTAGTTGTAGTCTTTCGCTTGTTCTTTTGTCTAATATGCCTATCACTATTCTATCTCTGATGAGTTCTTCATGCAGCTCCTTGTAGTCGCATGCAGCCGCCAACTTATATAGCTCTGTTACATATTGTTCCATAGTTTCTCCGTCTCTCTGGTTTCTTGAATTGAACTTGAACCTTTCAAATACAACATTCTTCTTTGGTATGAAATACTGAGTGAACCTTTCTAGTATTTCATCATACGTCAAGCCTTTTTGGAATTGTAGTATAATGTCTTCGGCCCGGTCACCCATACAGTACAACAGGCAATCTATCTTTTCCTTTTCTTCTCGGCGGCCATTTCCAGATAAAACCATATATCTTACAAATCTATTTTTCCATTTATCCCACTCCGAGGGCACAAACGAGAACTTTTCTGGTGCTGGAACGCTGGGTGCAGGAATACTAGGAACGGGATCCGGCGCCATTTTTCCCGCGTAGTTTCACCCGACTTTATTTCTTTCTTCTGTCTAGAATGGATGCGCCTGCCACTTACAAATGTATGGTTCATTTGTCACTTTCTGTTTATTTCTTCTGTGTCTTCTCTATTTGAATATTTACCGCTGCCACCATGTTATAATAGGCTCTTAATAAAAACTACTCCATTATCAATCATAGCTTTATTCGTTCTGACGTCTCACATTTTCAGGGTCACAGACAATCAACAATTACTGCGTTCCGTTTATGCTTAATATTACAACAGTGTGGTGCCGCTTTACGAGATTATTTACCCTGCCAAGGTTATGATATATTTGTGTGAGGGTATAGGTAGTTTCACGAGAGTTGAGGCCACGCACACAACAACACTGTCATGTAATGACAGCGAAGTTTTGAAATTACTGTTCTAATATTGTACCCTCTTTGATTGTACCGATACGATAGTAAGTTCAACAGTGAATTGCAAGAAATACCAAAAAGTTCCAATAAACTAATTTTTCTACTCGTCGACTTTAATCTTTGAATTAAGATTTCGTACACGAAACTAAGATCACATACTTTTTAATCCTGGAGCTCCACGATAAGATAACCACCAGCAGTCATCTTATGAATCCAGGAGCTGTATAAGATAACTGTCAAGACATCAACGCGCAAAGATACTAAGCTGCTGCGCTTCATTACAGCAGGGCGATCTTCAATAGATACCAAGTTTGTTTACTAAATTATTATTTCCCTTGACTCGTAGAAAAAGTATTGTATACAATAGTTATATAATTAGCTTTTTAAGTCTCGTACCTAAATTAGGCCACTCAGCAAGCTTCGTGGCCTAAACGTGGTAGGGTCGTTTCGCCGGTTAGCGACCACTTAGCCGAGTTGCTCACTTTAGATTAGTAAATGTATACCTATTCAATGTACACACATAATAGATGGTATTCGTATAGGTTCTGAGTATAGTCAAGTTTTGAAACCTACAATAAAATATAGCACTTTCATCCATAGATTAGGAAAAAATATGGAAAAGGTTTCAAAATAGCGAATTCGCTGGATAGCGACCGCTTTAATCGGTTTGCGACCACCTGTTAGCTAGTTGGCGACCACTCTTGCAAACTGTGTTTAAGTAGTTAATAAAACGATGCATCATCATCATCATCATATCAGTCGAAAGACGTCCATTGCTGGACATAGGCATCCCCCAAAGAGTGCCATAATGACCGGTTCTGCGCCACCCGCATCCATCGGATTCCTGCGATCGTTACCAGGCCATCAGTCAACTTGTGGGGGGCCTACCCACGCCGCGCCTTCCGGTACGTGGTCGCCACTCGAGAACCTTTCCGCCTCAACGGCCATTGGTTCTACGTGCAATGTGCCCCGCCCACTGCCAATTAACTTTAGCGGCTTAGGGCTATATCGATTACCTTGGTTATGCTGCGGATAGCCTCATTTCTGATGCGATCACGCAGAGAAACTCCGAGCATAGCCCTCTCTCCATTGCCCTTTGGGTGACTTTGAGCCTTCTTATGATGCTTCTTATGATTTCTGAAGCGACCACGTTTCGGTGCCACACGTGATCACTGGCAACACGCACTGGTCAAAGACTCTCGTCTTCAGACACTGCGGAATATTAGACGAAAAGATGTGCCATAGCGTACGTAGCTTCCCGAACGCTGCCCAGCCGAGTCGGATTCGACGATTGACCTCTTTCTCAAAGTTGGACCTACCTGACCTGACTGCCCTTATACTACTACAAATTGTTACTCTTCTAAATCTACTTTACATTGCTTGTCAATGCAAAATAGAATCGAAAACGGCGCGCCATCTCGCTCACACCATAGTGCTATTATTCAATCCAATTCAATTCAAGACATTTATTTCGACCAACTGGGATCATAGATAAAGTTAGTTACAGTTTCTTAGCCTAAAGTTAGTAAGTACTATAACCTCATACATATAAAATAAGGACAGTACTTATTAGGGCTTGACTGTCAGTACGTGGATCATATGGCAGTGATTCACATACTCACAGTCAAACCTCTCCGCAAAAATTATATATATTGCTATTACAGTCACACATGTCGTTCATAGTAGGTATCTAAATGCCACCATTTTACAAGCTTTTATGTAACTTTAAGATTAAATTCTACTTACCTACACTAGCTTCTGCCCACGACTCCGTCCGTGTGTCTCGTTTATATCGTAGCTCCATACAAAATTTCAACCCCTATTTCAGCCTCTTAGGGGATTATTTCGGGGATAAAAACTATCCTACGTCTTTTCCCGGGACTCAAACTATCTCCATACCAAATTTCATCAAAATCGGTCCATCGGTTTAAGCGTGAAGAGGTAACAGACAGACAGACACACTTTCGCATTTGTAATATAACCATATCATATAATCATATGAATTATTCATTTTATAATTATATATTATTATTATATTACATATACCTACTATAGACATAGCATGGATTGGCGCGGCTTAAATACCTACCGACACAATTGGCTTGCCAAGCTAAATATCGCGGGTGCCGCAAGAATCCATAAGGAAAGAAAAAGAAAAACGATGTGGTCGCTATCCGACTTCTTTGGTAATAATTTTTTTGGGTACGCGACCACCCCATTTTATTTAAATCTATTTTTATAATATGCCGAATTTCAACGAAATTATTACAATAGCTAAATCATTTAAGCAATCAAGTAACTAATTTCAGCATAATAATAAAATTAAGTGACGTAACTAAAGTTTTCGCGCCAACTGTCGCGTTATTTTTTTTACAGATTCACTGCACGTCAACACTTTTCGGAAGCAATGTGTGAAATGTGTGAATTGAGGTTACTTTTTCTTGCTTTTGATTAAGCTTTGGGTTTTAAAGTGTATTTATTCTTATTCTGACACTATTCAAGAATAGTTAATAACTAATTAGTTTTCTGTTGGGTTTGTAGAAATGTTAATATCTTTAATTGAAGCAGCCTAGTCCGTCAAGTGGTCGCCAACCGAAGGTGGTCGCGTTACCGGCGAAACGACCCTACTCGACTTAAACAGCATACATTATTTATAACGATTGCATAAACTACTATTGTTAAGTATTAATATATAGAACAATTCATCGACTTCAAACAAAACAGAAAATAAAATATCTTAACCGATTTTATTGAAATAAATGAATTATAAGAATAAATAAAGGTCAGATATGCATACGTATATGAACATAATATTAATCGTAGAAACCAAAGACACGGTATTTGTTAGCCTGCGATCGGCCGATCTCCCGGGACCAGTCTGAAAACCAGCGCTGGGCCTAGCCCAGCACATGCTGAGACTGGGGCCTATTGTCACATGTTAGTTTGTAAGTTTTAATTTTTTTTTTCTTGATAATTTTCGTGTGACAATAAATACTTTTTCTTACTTTCTTTCAAAGAGAATAAGTCATTAATTGTCTTGTTTTTATCAATGTAGATGAATTGCCTTTACTTATATATTCATTAATTTCTTATTTCGTTATCAAATCTCTTCAAAGATGACTGAAGTAACTGGCACTTATTTCATTCATTCACCTTCATTCATCTTGCAATCAGTACTTCATGCAGTTGTGTGTGTAATCATTCACCTCAACTCCCGTGAAACTACCTATAGACTGAAGACTGTCTCTCTGCACCTGCAGTTTTGCGGTGCACATAGGTAACATGTCTAACAACATACTAAAAGTTCGTGCTAGTTTCTGAAAAATATTAATTTCGATAAAATTTATCTTGTAGGGAAAACTCACTTTGCGTTATTGGTTTTTTGAGCACAATTTTCTCAATTATGCCCTTCTCTTAAAATAAAAAAACTAAAATGTAAAGCTGAAATACTAGATATCATTTGTGTTGTAGGCATATTACATTCGTATATCTTTTCTAGTTTTGCCGCAAAGTCGGAAAGTTCTTAGATTTTTTTTTGATTTTTTTAAACTTTTGCTAATAGTACTTAAACTAGAGTATACATTGAAATATAATGTAAAAAAAAAACAGTCATTTATTTAAACAGAATGAGTTTTACATAGTTACCAGAGGTCCCCACACTAGGCTACGCCTGTATCGTGGAGAACCAGTTAATTTTTAAGCATCAGAAATAAGTTACCACAGAATTAATTACATTTGGAGGAGTAAGAAAAAATATTTTACATTGAAAAGTTTATACTTAGAGACTAACTTAGATATTAAAGATAGCTTCAGTGTCGGCATAATTTAACGAATGAAGAAATTTAAAAATAAGTGATTTAGCTTCATTTTTTGTGCTGCCTGTTAGGTTACAATATTTCAGTAAAGTGTTATATATTGCTGAATGTATAAATGAACTATTGACAACTTATCATCCCACACGTGTATGTGCGTTGTATGGTTTGATTAAGAGGGTGCTCGTTTTTTCGTCAGGAATAAGCGAGAATGACGGATTTTTGACGTTGTAATTCTAAGAAACGGAAAGCTTTTTCTAGATCCTGATTACTTATTTGCATAAGTAAACTCCTCGTAATGGTCCTAGCAGCCTCCAATTTAAGAAGAACTGAATACTTTAACCGAAAATACCCGATTACCGACAGTAGTTTTCTGAAGAGAGCGCAGAGTCGTAGGTTTGAGCCCCTAATACTCCATGATGTTATATGAGAACCTACTTGTTTTTAGGGTTCCGTAGCCAAATGGCAAAAAACTGAACCCTTATAGATTCGTCATGTCTGTCTGTCTGTCTGTCCGTCCGTATTATGTCGCAGCCACTTTTTTCCGAAACTATAAGAGCTTTACTGTTGAAACTTGGTAAGTAACTAAGTAGATGTATTCTGTGAACCGCATTAAGATTTCCACACAAAAATCGAAAAAAAAACATTAAGCTTTGGGGGTCGCCATACTCAGAACTGAAATTCAAAAAAAAATTTTTCATCAAAGCCGTACGTGTGGGGTATTTATGGATAGGTCTTCAAAAATGATATTGCGGTTTCTAATATCATTTTTTTCTTAACTGAATAGTTTGCGCGAGAGACACTTCTAAAGTGGTAAAATGTGTGCCCCCCCCCCCCCCCCCCCCCGTAACTTCTAAAATAAGAGAATGATAAAACTAAAAAAAATATATGATGTACATTACCATGCAAACTTCCACCGAAAATTGGTTTGAACGAGATCTAGTAAGTAGTTTTTTTTTAATACGTCATAAATCGTAAACCGCAATTTATTTTACGGAACCCTTCATGTGCGAGTCCAACTCGCACTTGGCCGCTTATTTTCTATTTTCACTAGCGTAATATGTTGCCATTGCGCCTACCGGCCTTGAATTTTCCTTATTCTGGACATATATATATATATGTAAACTGTTCTCAATTACACCCATAGATATATAAAGTAAAGATAGGCCCAACCCGCACGAGTAATTCGTCCAATGCGGTGGCCCTAAACTAGCAATGGAGGGCCACCGTGCCTTAGTCTGTAGCAGGACGCCGTACCGATCAGCTGTCAGAGTGTGTCAGAGCCGACTGCCTCAAAATGCCCATTTGCGCCTTAAAAGGGTGCAAAAATTATGATACAAAAGTAAAATCAATACATGGGATATCTTATCATCGGTAAGTATCGTCAGCTTCTTTTTTATCGCTTGGTAACACATTTTCAAAAGAATTATTTCGTTACCTAGCGCCATTACGTTTTGTTAGTTCGCAACGGCTAGTGAATCAAAAGTAACCTTGTAAGGGCGTCATTTTTATACTGGTGTAGGAGCCATTGACTATGGACATTGTTTGATAATATATAGCTATACATTTGATTGTTATTATTTCTTAAACGTATCTTCTACTAATGTAGGTAAGTAGATGCATAAGAATAATGTACAAAAGAAAGTCGTTTGAAATGTATTTATTTGAACACTTACTTTAAATATTTTCAACTTTAACGAGTCGATTCGTCGTTCATTGTTTGACTAAGAGACACATAATGTCATGTTATTTGGGTCTTATTCTATCATTTGCCACATTGTAAAATGGTGTGCAACTACTAATAAATATTTGTGTTGTAATTATTTTGAGCCTTTGTGGCCTAAGTCACTAAATTGCGCCCGAGATATCTTCCGTGTGGTTTTCTATCATTTGGAGAAAGTAGTGTTTATGTGTATTATTACATAGGTACCACTATCTCTATGTGATGATTATAGCTCTAGTATAAGTTTTATCGATACATATACGTTTTCGAACGCGTTTGCGTTTTGTTTCAAATTGTATGGCAACGCGTAGTTCCTAATAGTTACCACAAGAGGCGCTGTTCGCGTTGCCATACAAATTGAACCTAAACGCAAACGCGTTCGAAAATGTATTGCATCGATAAAACTTATACTAGAGCCTGCTCGTACATCAACCACTGCCAGCCACTTCATTCATATTGAGAAAGTCCCCCTTACAAGGTTACTCCGGCCACCCGAACGTGTGGTACGCAGTCCGTACAACAGATCGCGCCACTAATTTTTAATAAGGACAGATGTCAAGCGAATTGTTCGGACGGGCGTATCTTTACTTTATAAATCTATGGTCTCTATTTAGTAATATCACAATAAATAGTTTACGTGAAAATTATAAAATCTTCAAAACTAAGGAAGATTTGACTGGGGTTCACATAACATTTTTTGCTCCTAATGACCTAAGGAATGCGTGGTTAAAATATTTCGGGTTATTAACGCCCACGGTGTATAGATTACCTACTCTTTCCTGGTCTTTCGCTTCTCCTCCAAATAGGGGTAGACTCACAATTTATTATTACTTCAAAAGAAAGAAGGCAAAAAAATATGCCTAGTGACGAAAATCCCATTCAAATATCTCAAAAAATTATGAGGCTTCGCTTGTTAGAGTGAGAATACGATCGGGGACTGTGACGTGACGTCAAGATCCTCGAGCATCATAGGAAAAAACAATCGTTTCATATGAAGGTGCGTTTTGCGGAAAAGGGACAGAACATACCCCCTCTTAAAACCACCTTAAAACCAAAGCTTAAAACTTTGGACACTTACAACTTGGTGATCACCTATATAACCTCTTGCGTTGTTTTTTTTCTCCATTTGACTACATTTTAAATCCTTTTTCGAGAAAATACAACATTATGATTATTTTATTTACCCCTATTTTCGATCTATCCGACATCCGTATTTTCTTTTAATCCCGTGAGCCACGAACTTCGCAATTCGAAAATATTCGTGTATCTCTATCTCTATCGCACTAACATAAATTACGCCTTAATACGGCATTAGCGCATATAAGTTCTCATATCAGGATCGAATATTTTTTTATGCTTTAGCTTTTGGCATGTGTCTCGTAAAGGTTTATCGTAGACGGGATTTAAATTATTAATAAGGTGAAAGGCAAAGCCATTCCGCCATTTTGACGTTTCTTATAGCTGACAGTTGTAACAGCGTTTGATTTCAATAAAAATAAATGAAAAAATAAATGAAGTCGTATATTTCGGAATAGTAGATTGTACAACAAGCGCATAAAACGAGCCATTTAACCTGAGACGTTTATATCCACCCGAGCCACCGGGGAGGGTGGATAGTTAAGTCGAGGGGTTAAATGGCTAATTTATGCCCGAGTTATACACACTGCTTTCACTTCGATTGCGAGAAAATAACAAATCATTGCAAAATAAAATAAAATAATTCCCGTCACTTCACTTTTTAAAGTTTTTATGTTTAATTTTCGACACGTGATATTAGGACTTAGGTTTTTCATACTGCCAAGTAATATAATGGGTTCATAACGTTTTAAAATAATAATTGACTCCTATTTTATCTGGTTTTATCAATTTAGTAATATATAAACACGTAAATAAAAACACGAATGTGAAATTTATTAAAGCAAATCAAATCAAATGACAAGTTTATTCTACGAAGTTTTATTGTGTGTGTGGCTGTTAGACCCGATTATCTTAGTATTTAAAACAATTTTACTTTGTGCACTAGAGCATAAAAGTGGCATTTTGTGCAGCATACATCCAGCACAAAGGCGAACTTTGCGAGCATGAGAAGTGAAAAATTCATTAACTGTCGCAGTCGGATAAAAACTATCCTATGTGACAGCTAGAATAATAATGTACCTATAAAAAATGTTTCATATTTGTCCGTTCATGGGATGCTGAGAACATTCGTAACAGCACAAGACCACAAAGCTTAGTTTCAATTTCAAACTGGCTGATTATATTTTTAATTTAGAGATTTATTATAAATGGAGAGGAGATACCTATAAAGTCGTGTTAGTTACGTTACACAATTTATAACTCCAGAACGGCCAAACCGATTTTATGATGTTTGATTTGTTGGGTTTGTCTTCACTCCGAAATATCCGAATAGCATAATAACTAAATAATACATAGAACATTAAAAAAAATATTTTTTCCTATTTCATAATTTTTTATGGCGGTACTAAGTACCAGCTAGCTAGTAGGGAGTTAGGGAGTCAGTTAGTTAATAATAAGTCGAGGCAGTTCAGTCTGCAGTTGATCTATTCTTTTACTTATGAAACGCGGTTAACCTTTTTTCGCGTTTCTACATCGTTCCCGTTGTCGACTTCAGGACTAATCTCTCCATCCTTGTGATTTAATTTCGTCAGTGTAAAATTAACATTATGATCAATTTTAAACGAATCTCCTTTCAGAGAACCTGGGTTTGGTGGTAGTTCTAATTCGATGCTCTCTTTCTTTGCAAAACCATATTCTGGTTTCTTATTATCTGCTTTGTCATCGTTTTCACTATCTTGTCTCGGCTCGGTTGGATCATTCTCATCACTATTATCTGGTGGTGCAGTTTGTTTACGGTCAACATCAATCGGTTCAGTTGGCTCGTCGTCATCGTCATCAGTCGGTGCTACCGTTGTTTCATCGTCATTATCTGATGGTGTAGTTGGTTCATCATAATCTGCTGGCTCATTTGTATTCTCTGGTTCATTGTCTTCGGTATATGAAGGTGGCTCGGTTGGTTCATCATCATCTGGCAATTGGCTAGTTCCATCATCGTCTGGTGGTGTGGATATGCTGTCGTCATCCGTATATTGTGACGGTTCAGTTGGTTCATCGTCATTTTCAATAAGTTCCTGTCAAATATTTTATTTTTGTTAAGTTTGTACAACCTTTTATTGGCGATTTATCTTAGGGTAGTTTTGGAGATGATATGGCCCCAGTCTGTGCCGATCATTATATCAGCTTATTGGTGCCATGATAATTATAGCGTTGCCATCTAATTCAGATATGCCGCCACCAGAGGAGCGAAATCGACCGACTGCCGAGGAAGGTCAAAATATACAGAGTGACCTTGGGGTTTCCGGCCGCCGTGCATCCGGCACTAATACAGACGAGTCTAAATCACGCAGTGAATTGCAAGCAGTCTTGCCAATTTCGCTCGTCCTGGCGGCTTACGAGTAGGAAGGGACGCCTAATACAATTTAAAACTAGTTTCAAAGTAAATAATCTTGTTTGTTTTCGAACCCGTATATTCTGTTTTTTTTAGAGAAAACAAATACATATATACCTCTCATTCTAATTATAGCTGCGTATTTTTTTTATACGTTGGTGGCAGGGTGTCTGCTTACCATCATGCCTGCCATGGCAAGCAGACACTGTACCCTACGGACGCTTGCGATTCCAGAAGAATCACCAGCGTTCCTATCCCTTTATTTATTTGAGGATTATTTGTGTTGATAGCTAGATGAATACGGGTCCCTCACTCTCAACACAACACATTCACGGGAGCTCTGGCGTCCTTACTGACCACTAGGAACACAACACCACATACCTACAGTCCAAGTAGTAGCGTTATTATGGTTGTGGTCTTCGGTAAGATACTTCCCCAGTGCCTGCTCTAAATATTAGCGAGATGACACATACCTCTGTGCTCTGCCTCTCTTAACGAAGGTATGAATAAATAAAAAAAATATATTTTAAATTCAATGATTTGTAAAAACCTAATGTAAAATGACCACATTCACCCAATGGTATAATAATATATTGTAAATTGGAAGAGATCCCTTAACTTAACGGGATAAATTCGCCTTTGTAGGTACATTAATTAAGTTTTTTTGTTACTGTCTTCCATCTGTTTTAAGTACAGTCGACGCCAAAAATATGTTTACACTTTTGCACCTTATTCCATTGCAATAAGGCGAAAACTGTAAACATATTTTTGGCGGCGACTGTACAACCAAGTATACCATATTCAATATATTATTAATAAGTCGAGGCAATTCAGTCTACAGTTGATCTTATTTTTTAACTTATTGAACCGCGGTTAACCTTTTTTTGCGTTTCTACGTCCTCCCCGTTGTCAACTTCAGAACGAATCTCTCCATCCTTGTGATTTAATTTCGTCAGTGTAAAATTTACATTATGATCGATTTTAAACGAATCTCCTTTCAAAGATCCCGGATTTGGGGGTAGTTCTAATTCGATGCTCTCTTTCTTGGCAAAACCGTATTCTGGTTTTTGGTTTCTCGTATTATCTGATTTGTCATCGTTTTCAGTACCCTGTCTCGGCTCATTATAATTCTCAGCACTATTATCTGGTGGTGCCGGTACATCGTCATCGCCAAACGGTGTAGTTGGTTCATCATAATCTGCTGGTGTAGATACATCGTTATGGTTATCGTTTTCTGATGGTGCAGTTGGCTCATTTGCATTCTCATGTTCATTGCCTTCGGTATATGGAGGTGGCTCAGTTGTTTCGTCACTAGTTTCATTATCATCTGGCGGTGTGGATGTGCTGTCGTCGTCCTTATATTGTGACGGTTCAGTTGGTCCATCGTCATTGTCGGTATTCTGTGTCATTTCAGTTTCATCATCATCATCATCAGTATTTTGAGGCGGCCCAGTTGGATTGTAATCATCATGTTGCATTGGCGTTGTTATGTCATCTTCAAAGTCGTGAACGGTGTTCGTCTCCTCATTCTCGCCGTCTTTGGTAGGCAGCAGTGGAACTTAAATATAATAGACAAATACGGTGTAGATAGGTGCTAATTTGTTAAGAATGCTAAATGCCCACGATTTCGGCATTAGTCTAAACTTCGGCAAGAGCGGTTTATGTGGACAATTAAGCACTTTATTACTAATTTTGTATGAAATTTATTGGTATTTTTGATAATCAAAGTTCGTTTTATACTTATAATTTCTTAATTCTGAAGAATCTCAACAATTGTATTAGAAAAATAAAGTGTCTTAACTGACGTACTTCATTGGTACAAACTTTTCTACGAAATGCTCGATTAATGTTAATCCGTCGCGAACATTTGGGTTTGAAATAATACTTACCACATCTAATTAAAGAGCTCAAGGTTCGTATGTGGTGAATCAGTGTGGTGCTCATAATTGTAATAACGTGGTGTTCCAGGAGGTGATCGAAGTTAGCGACCACCCGGTTGGCAGGCCCCTCTAATATCAACGTTTCTGGTCTGGAACGGGAGTTTTAGTTTATTATCGTTAGTGAAAAACTCAGACCAAGAAAAAAAAATAGACGGAGCATGACGAGCAACCTTGTGAAGCCGGTTTTCAACCAAGCCAATTAAGTTTAGCACACGCTCACGCACACATTAACACATTTAATAGCACAAATCTCGAAATAGGTGATCTTGGCAGCATTGCGACACGTGCTGACGAGTTTTGTGCAATTTTATTTGCATATGGTGTGCGTGAGCATGTGCTAAACTTACTATTTGGCTTGGTTGAAAACCGGCTTCAGTACGTCGTTCGTCATGCTCTATCTTTTTTCTTGGTCTGAGGTGAAAATAAGAGATTAATAAAATAACTGCTACACAGCCAAAGTTACATAAGATTTCAGTTGAAGTATCATTTGCGTAAATAATAATCATCATCCTCCTAGCGTTATTCCCGTTTGTGCCCCTAAAGGAGCCGGGGGTCCGCTTTGACACCTAATCCCAAGATTTGGCATAGGCACTAGTTTACGAAAGTGACTGCCATCTGACCTCCAACCCAGAGGGAAAACGAGACCTTATTGGGATTAGACCGGTTTCCTTACGATGTTTTCCTTCACCGAAAAGCTAACGGTAAATATTCCGTACATAAGTTCCGAAAAACTCATTGGTACGAGCCGGGATTTGAACCCACGACCGCCGCTTAGCAGCCGCATGCCTAAACCACTAGGCTACCGTAGCTTCCATTTGCGTAAATAATAATAATGAAGAAATATTAGGTAACAATCTTACACACATTGAACTTGCTCAATAGTAAACTCAATAAGGCTTGTGTTATGGGCACTAGACGACGATATATTTAATAAAATAAATACTTAAATACATACAGAAAACATCGAAGACTCAGAAACAAATATTCATGCTTATCACACATTTTTTTATAAAACTGTCATCTTCTACCTTAGAAGGTAGAGTTGCTTTTTCAATGGAATTTTTTCAATGAAATTTCAAATGGAATACTTTGATGCAAATCGGCCAACTGAAAAAACCTGAAGTGTAACTTTAACTTACTTGCCGTATCTCATGAAGGAGATCTGCAGGTCCGCCGTGGAAGGCTCGTAACTCACGACTTGGAGGGCCATGTGTGCGAAGATGTCGTCTGCGTTCAGCACAAATGTCCCAGAGAGCGGCGGAATTCCAGTCTTTACGTACGTATCGTATCTGTATTCCGCCTGAAAGTCGGACAGTTTTAGTCATGCACCGACAATATTGGTTATCTAACGGAGAACCAACAAAAATCTAACGGAAATCCAGCACTTCCAGCATTATTAGGTCATTTCGGCGGGTACCGATCATTTAATTTATCGTGATGGTTTACAAACACTGATATTTTCAACTTTTTTTGTATATTCCTGTTATATATTTTTATATTATTGGTAAATTTTTATACAAATCGAACTAGCCCCATAGTAAACCCAATGAGGCTTGTGTTATGGATAATAGACGAAGATATCTTTAATGGATATACCTAAATACTTAAATACATAGAAAACATCCAAGACTCAGACACAAATATTCGTGCTCATCAGTCTCATCACACAAATATTTGTCCTTACCGGGATTCGAACCCAGGACCTTCAGCTTCGTAGGCAGGGTCACTACCCAGTCTACCCACTAGGCTAACCGGTCGTCAACAACTTAAAATAATCGACTTTCAAAACAAATTTTTAACCGACTTCAAATCAGTAGCCAAATAGCTTCAAGTTTGCCTATAAAATTTGAAGAGTTCCCTCGATTTCCCCAGGATCCCATCATCAGAACTGGATTTTGGTGACAACGGGACCAATTTGGAAGTATATGCTTTCAAACAAAGAAAGAATTTTTCAAATCGGTTCATAAATTACGGAGTTATCGCGTAACATACACACATAAAAAAAAACCTCCTTTTTTGAAGTCTGTTAAAAATGCATACGGCTCACGGTGTGTTAAGTCTGTTGATGTTATTATCTTTAAGTATTAGAAGCAACCTTGTCCTTCAGGTGGTCGCTAATCGAAGCTGGTCGCGCAACCAGCGTAATGACCCCAGTTCTACAATCTGTCAATCCTACCCACATGTATAACATTCAAATGCAGTCATGCGCACCAACATATGTTTACCTTTAACCCGCTGAACCCGATATCGGCATCCAAATAGCGCAGCCCGCCATCTGGCACGTAGTCCTGACGCCTGCCCGTGCTAACGGATCGTCGGAACATGGAGTCTACACCGCGCACGGTGCCGTCGTACAGTTTTATTACCTGAGGAACAAATTTGGTCAAGTGCAAGTTGGGTCGAACACGCTCGTACCGCAGCAGAGTAAGCACCATGCCAGGCGCGGCTCACTCGCGATTTGTGTTTATCGCTACAAGTACATGCCGGTCGCCCCTTCGAAGGGCTCTATTCAGTTGCTGCCACGTGTTGGTACAGGACGCTCGCACGGGTCGCAGCGCGTTGCATGCGATAGAACGGTATGGCCACATTTAGGCACGTTTGGCGTACCTAAACAGGGAATTTGTTAACAGAGAACCTTCTGTACGTAGTAATATTACTTATTCTGTGACCATGCATATAGAGTTGTTTAAGCAGGGGTCTGGGGATACTTTCCCAGCAGCTGCAGTAAAAAGACCTATCGTTAAAGCTAACAGACAAACCTCATTTATCAGTCAAGGTAAGTGGTCTACCTATAAAAAACACCGATTAAACTTTTCGCCGACAAGACAAAAAACCCGGTCAAGTGCGTGTCGGTCGGGCCACGCGCAATGTAGGGTTCCGTAGTTGGGGAATTTCAAAAAAAATGCAGATTAAGGTTAACTAAAGTGATGTTTAAGTCACGTCTAACCTGTCGGTTTTGTTACTAAACGTAGGCGACTGACATTGACTGTCGGTTTTGTTACTATCCTTAACTGTCCGTTTAAGGGAGCAAAAATAATGAATATCCCCAGTTGCTTGTCTGTCTTTGTTACATCGACACGCGCGCGCCAACTTATTTAACAGTCAAGGTAAGTGGTCTACCTATAAAAAAACACCGATTAAGCTTTTCGCCGCCAAGACAAAAAAAAACCGGCCAAGTGCGAGTCGGTTGGGCCACGCGCAGTGTAGGGTTCCGTAGTTGCCTGTGCGCGCCTTACCTCTAACGTTGCGTATGCGTCGCCCAAATTTGTACGAAAGTTGGCCTTTCCAAGTACTGTTTTTAAGTTGGGCGACTATTACTCATTAACTAGTTATGTCTACTTAGCTGTTTTCTTTTTAAATTCATTATATGTACTACTGCCATGTTTTTTAGGGTTCCGTACTCAAAGAGTAAAACGGGAACCTATTACTAAGACTCCGCTGTCCGTCCGTCCGTCCGTCTGTCTGTCACCAGGCGATACCATACTCACTGATACCGAGATAGTTCCAGCTGAAATTTTCACAGATTATGTATTTCTGTTGCCGCTATAACAACAAATACTATAAACACAGAATAAAATAGTTTTTTGATAATGGTACGGAACCCTTCGTGCGCAAGTTGACTCGCACTTGGCCGGTTTTTTTCCATATACCCCGTAGTAAACATTCCAGCCAGCAGGGGGGGGGGGGGACGGGGGGGACGACGACACTTGACTCCAACAAAAATTCGGGCTTTAAAACTCTATATCTATATATCACACAAACGGATCTCTGAATAGAAAAATGGTGTTAAAGAACCCTTAATATTTTTGAACAAGCTATCTAACGATACCCCACACCAAGGAATGAGCAAGAAAAAAAAAATATTCCCACAAAAAAAAATCAGATTCAGATTCATTTATTCACAATAAAAGATTACTTTATAAATTACATGTCAATTTACAAGAATCCCTATTGTGATCGTCAAGAACATTCAATAAAAATTGAAGAATAATAACAATTTAAATATAACTAACTATTATGTATGTCCACTTATGATTTTCAAAATTTTATTCTACCATGTTGTTGGCGTAGTGATTTGTATACCCATACCAAATTACAGCTTTTTGGTAGTAAGGGTCACTGAGCGAAGCCGCAGACGGACGGACGGACGGACGGACATGGCGAAACTATAAGAATTCCTTGTTGACTACGGAACCCTTAAACCCAAAAGAGACACTGTCACGCCAAAATTATTGTTACAAGAAGCAAATACAAACCTTAAAATACGAGAGACTGAAGGTTGTTTTGAAAGCGGATGTCTTAACACCTATAGGGGTTCTTGGCGCTGTGGCCACGACAACACTCGGTGACACGACACCTTTAAGGATGACTCACGCTAGAACGGGCCGTGTCCGGCCCGGGCCGTTTTCTAAGAAAAACGTCGGCGTTTTTGTGCGGCTCAGCCATACCGAAGCCCGGCCGAGCCTCGGAAGCGGCTCAGTGTCGGCACGGCCCGGCCGTGGCCCGGCCGGGCTTGCGTATAGCTCGGCCGCGCAAAAACGCCGTCGTTTTTCTTAGAAAACGCCCCGGGCCGGACACGGCCCGTTCTAGCCTGAGTCATCCTTTAGGTGTTCTTATTGGCGCTCAAAGCGCCCTTAGGCAGCTAGAGTCGTTTAATGTGTTAAATTCCGTCTCGACTTTAAATAAACATATCGAAATTACGAAGGTCAAAGAACAGGCACGCCGACGCAGCACTCGTTAGATTACAATAGAAGCATAGGTACAATTCTCATCCTAAAACTGGGTACTGACCAACGTTGCGAGGTGCAATGAACATGTTACACAGCGAGCATTCATGCAGTCAGTCTACGTACTGACTGCATGAATGCTTACGGGGAAAATTACATTACACCTCGTAACGTTGGTCAGTACCCAGCTTTTTACAGATAGCTCTTATTCTTGTCCTTCGCCCGGTGTGAAGGTTTGAAAATTGCACGTACCATCCCATTGACAGCGGTCAACACGAAGTCTGGCATTATGAGCGTGGGACCCAGTTTTCTCACACGTTCGTTCAGTATTACCAAAACTTGATCGGCGTAGTGGTTTAGTATCTTCGTCTTTTCGTTTTCATACTCCCTGTCAAAACATTTTAGATCCGTTTTTAATTCTACTAATAGGTTTTTGATGCTCGCGTTCGTTGGTGGTATGCAAATTAATTGCAGTTATTATTTTCTATACATATATCATAAAGGAATATCGTCAGTTTAGGGTTTATTTCTCCGAGAAAAGTTGAAAAACCCCCGACATTTTCATTTCAAAGTTCAATATCTCAAAAACGGCTGAACTGGTTTTGATGAAACGTAGCTAAAAACCATCTCTATTACGTCACCTTTTGGATAAAAAAAACTGCATTCAAATCGGTCTATTCGTTTAGGCAGTACGGTGCCACCACAGATGTATGAATATAAGGAGATCGGACATGGCGGCCAAGTAATTGACAAGACAAAGCACGCACACATCTAAAACACACACTCTTGTATACCTACACGCTTTTTTGACAATAAACGCGCATCATATCAGGCATTTTGGGGAAAAACGTAATATTCTCTGCGATCAGCACGCGTGCACAGTATGGCACAGTGTATGCCCATTGAGCATACAGCTGCGACACGGCCGCCGGCGGCTTGTCCTCTCTCTAGTATTCTATGCTCTGAGGGTGCCACAGACAGACAGACAGACACGTCAAACTTATAACACCCCTCTTTTTGCTTCGGGGGTTAAAAATGCAAATGCCGAATTTTTATAAAACTTTCTTTGGAATTGAAATCTTCTATATGCTTTTTGAATGGAAAACGTTGATGCAATTCGGCCAACTGAAATAATGTCAGGTATACAGTGTGTAAATCGAATACGGGCGAATCTATTAACGGTGATTAGTATAGGACATAAGATATGTAATTAGATAACTTTTACTTAGAATTCCAATTAAATTTTTATCCATACATAATAATTCGGCCCGCAATGTAATGCAAACACACTCGCGTTAAACGCTCGTTGACAGTTAGTTACTTTCAAAAGCTCATATTGCGTATGTAATGTCATACATGTTTACAGTACATTGCTGCTGATAAAAATTTCAAAAATTAATTATGTGGTCACATCTAAGTAAACTTAAAAAAACATCTTAATTAATGATTACAATAATGAGTTCTATGTCTGGTTTAATTTATCGCCCGTATTATAGTTACACAATGTATATGTCTCAAATTGACTTGGAATGGAATGGAATGGAAGCTATTACGGTAGCCTAGTGGTTCAGGCATGCGGCTGTCAAGCGGCGGTCGTGGGTTCGAATCCCGGCTCGTACCAATGAGTTTTTCGGAACATATGTACGGAACATTTAATGTTAGCGTTTCGGTGAAGGAAACATCGTGAGGAAACCGGTCAAATCCCAATAAGGTCTAGTTTTCCCTCTGGGTTGGAAGGTCAGATGGCAGTCGCTTTCGTAAAACTAGTGCCTATGTCAAATCTTGGGATTAGGTGTCAAAGCGGACCCCGAACTCCAGGGCACAACCGGGAACAACGCTAGGATGATGATATGTCTCAAATTGACTTCCAATAGCCACGTACTTAAAAGTATACGTACACGTACTTAAGCATTTATGACAGTAAAATTTATTAACTGGAGCCATATCGAATAAGGGCTAGAAAACGATGATGACCTACTGCATTTTCATGTCCCGCTGTGCCTCCTCAAAACCGTAAAGCATGAGAAAGTCATTAAAGTAGTCTTTTAGCCAGAGATCCAGGTCGTTCTGCATTCTTTGCAGGTAATCCTCTAGAAAAGTAATTTTAAATTAATTAACAAGTAGGTAAATAAGTAAAATAACCCTCCTTACGAATAATTCATGTATTAGTCAATTATATTTGAAGTTATACCTATATTGAGAGCAATGACGCGTAGTTGCAGTGTCCAATAGGTGAACCTGATGGCTCGCATTATTTGAGCTCCCGAATAGAGAACATTGCTGCAATGTTCTGCCGCCAGAGGCAGCACTACCACTAGTAGTAAACCAGTATAGGAATATAGGGATTCACACACACATGCACAATTGATTGTCAAATGAGTGACAAGGATGCTTGCATAGACAATACCGCAAGTGGGAACGATATACAATGTCAACGCTGCTAGTGTCGCCACCTACGAAGAGTTTTGCGTAATGTTCCCTATTGCCGGCCTGGATTACGGCCTTTATTTTACCGAATAAAATATTTTTTTACATTAATTTGCTTTTTTTAATTTTATTATAACGTAAAGTGTTACAAAAAAGCATAATATTAATAATTAGAATTAATAACGACAGTCATTACCTCCGCGAAACCCTATGGCCGCCGCTCTTAGAGCGCGGGACCACTGTGTATTGTTGTGAAACTGCCCTGTGTAACCGGAACTGAGCCAACTTGGACTGGGGCGGAATTAGGAAAGTGCGTACGCTGTTTATACCTATAATGAAATGCGGTTTCATTTTTTTCGCTTTCCCTACTATTCCCACCCCAGGCCAAGTTGGCTCAGTAGGTACGGGTTACACAGGGTGGTTCCACATCACATCGGGAGCTCAAATACTCGTATCGCGAGCCATCCGGTTGCCTCATGGATACTGCAATCATTGCTAACTACTATATTTCTATACATATTATAAAGAGGTCTGTGAGGTTGCAAAATTCTATTTAGGGGCACGTAGGGTAGGGGGTAATCTTTGCAACTGCTCATTCGATTTCAATTATTCTTTGGACGTTCAGGATGGACACAGACTATATTTTTCACTCTAGGTTTTTTGTAATATGCGGGCGAAGCCATCAAAAAACGAAATCCTTTTTTCATATCAGGAACATTGAGTTCAGAAAGATCAAACCGCTCGCTCCTGCAATAGTTAACCTTAAAGGAACTAAGTCCCAAAATCGATGTCGTAGGTATTATTTTTGGAAAACTTACGGAGCATAGAATAATCTACGGGAATGGATTTTGCTGCTGTGTCACTGGCAAACTGTAAACCAAATATTTTGACATATTATATAAAATAAAAACAACATTCACAAATATTAAACAAAATTGGTTTACCCTTGTTTATGTTTACCCGACAAATTTTTCAGAAATAGCAACTTTTCAGGCAAGCCAAACCTAACTTAATGGGTTCTACCTTTTAGCTATAACTAAAAAATCGATGAATTGAAAATTCAGCGAAACAATGAATTCCGTGAAACGTTTGTCGGTAAAATAAGGGACTCCTCAACATGTTGATATAAAACATTGGAATGGAAAAAGTAATCTATGCATATAAATGCCTATGTCCTGACTGACTTATTTACTCACTCACTCATCAACGCACAGCCGAAACTACAGGGGCTAGAGAGTTGATTTTTGCACAGTAGGTTGCTTTTATAACGTAAGCTAGGGATAAGAAGGGAATTTTGAAAATTCCCTTCTTATCCCTAAATAGGGGTGCAAAGTTTGTATGGAGAACCTTTTGTTTTTGAACTAGAGACTTTTAAAACTTTGTAGAAAGATTAGTTATTAAAATACAAATAAAGTACTTTCAGCGTCTTGGAAAATTTCACCCCTAAAGGGTTAAAATAGGGGTGCAAAGTTTGTATGGGGAAAACTTTTTTGTTTGAGCTAGAGACTTAAAACTTTGTAAAAAAATTACTTATTAAAATACAAATAAGGTGTTTTCAGCGTTTTGAAAAATTCTGGGGGGATAAAAAGGGGTGCAAACTTTGTATGGGGGAAACTTTATTTTTTTAGCAAGAGACTTAAAACTTTGTAGAAATATTACTTATTAGAGTACAAACAAAGTACTTTCAGCGTTTTGGAAAATTTCACCCCAAAGAGGGTTAAAAAGGGTTGCAAAGTTTATATGGGGGAAACTCTATTATGAGATAGAAGCTTAAAAGTTTGTAGAAAGATTACTTTTTGAAATACAAAAAAAAGTATATTCAGGGTTTTAGTAAATTCCACCCCTAGCAACATTTGTATGGAGGAAACATTTTTTTAACCGACTTACAATTTAGTAGAATGCTTACTAATTAAAATTAAATACTTTCAGCATTTTAGAAACTTCGACCCTTAGTGATTTATAAGGGGGTG
Source organism: Epinotia brunnichana (assembly GCA_963854355.1). NCBI lineage: Eukaryota > Metazoa > Arthropoda > Insecta > Lepidoptera > Tortricidae > Epinotia > Epinotia brunnichana. Next base: position 22,457,841 of record OY977946.1, on the reverse strand, counting down.
CAACGTTTGCATTGAGAAAATATATTTTTTAGATAGGGACTTAAAACTTTGTTGAAAGATTACTTATTACAATTACAAATAAAGTACTTTTAGCGTTTTGGAAAATTCGAGCCCTAAGGGCGATAAAAAGGGGTGAGTTTATATGGAGGAAACTTTTTTTGAGCTAGAGACTTTAAATAGTATAGAAAGATTATTTATTAGAATACAAATACACGTGAATTACTTTCAGTGGTTTGGAAAATTCCATCCCTAAGAGGGGGAAAAAGAGGTGCACTGTTTGTGTAAGGTAAACTTTTTTTAGGTAGAAACTTAAATTTTGTAGAAATCTTACTTACTAGCTGTTGCCCGCGACTTCGTCCGCGAAGCTTCTATCTCAAAAAGGAGTTTCTCTCATACAGACTTTGCAACCCTTCTTAACCTCCTAAGGGGTGAAATTTTTCAAAACGCTGAAAGTACTTTATTTGTATTATAATAATGTGCTCCTTTATGGGCACAACCGGGAATAATAACGCTAGGAGGATGATGAATAAGTAATCTTTCTACAAACTTTTAAGTCTCTTGCTCAAAAAATAAAGTTTCCCCCATACAAAATTTGCACCCCTTTCTATAACCCCCTTTAGGGGCAGAATTTTCCTAAACGTTGAAAGTACTTTATTTGTATTCTAATAAGTAATCTTTATACAAAGTTTTAAGTCTCTAACTCAAAAAATAAAATTTCCCCCATACAAACTTTGCACCCCTATTTAACCCCTTTAGGGGTATGATTTTCGAAAATTCCTTCTTATCCGTTGCCTACGTTGTAAAAGGTAGTTCTGGTGTCAATTTCAACTGTCTGGGCCCAGTAGTTTCGGCTGTGAGTTGATGAGTGAGTGAGTGAGTCAGTCAGGACATAGGCATTTATATTTTTGTTCCCATAAATATAATTATTATACTTTTTGCTATCAATCCGTACAGTTTTTTTTTCTGTAGGTATCTATTTCTTCAAATGACTTCTTTAATATAAAGATAAATTTAGCTAATCTTTCCGCTTGTCTTCCAAATAGGGGAGTAGACTCAAAATTTATTATTACTTCAAAAGAAAGAAGAAACGAAAAACCCGTTCAAATATCTCAAAAAATTACGAAGCTACAACCGTTTTAATATCACTTGTTAGAGTGAGAAAACGATCGGGACCGTAACGTCACGATCCTCGAGCGTCATAGTACTCATAGTATAAAACCGGCCAAGTGCGAGTTGGACTCGCGCACGAAGGGTTCCGTACCATTATCTATAAAAACGGCAAAAAAATCACGTTTGTTGTATGGGAGCCCCCTTTAAAAATTTGTTGTTATAGCGGCAACAGAAATACATAATCTGTGAAAATTTCAACTCTCTAGCTATCACGGTTTTTGAGATATAGCCTGGTGACAGACAGACGGACGGACGGACGGACAGCGAAGTCTTAGTAATAGGGTCCCGTTTTACTCTTTGAGTACGGAACCCTAATAACCATATTATCTATGTGTATATGAATCTGACCAAAGAAGGACAGGATTTGTTGTTTAAATTTCGATGTTAGACTTCAGTTTATCCCATATAACTTTTGTTGTTTGCTGTAATTTCTTTTTAAAATTGTTGTAAATTGATTACCGTAATCATAATCTCCATGGGCGGTATATTAGATATAATGTGTTCGATGTGAAGCCTGTCGTCGAGCATCCGGTATCGTCCCTCCACTTCATATTTAACATCCTTTAGAAGGAACCTGCACAGATGTAATTTTTTTGTATAACGTAGCTCATTGTAACTCCCCACTCACATGTTGATAAGAACAAAATGTAGGTATAAAGACAGTTTTAATATAGGTACTCCACACTCCATACGAACACCTATACATTCAGATTTGTGTAAGGTCCGGCACGACACAACGACGCATGACGAACACCGGACAAAAACACTTAAGAGTTGTTTTTTTTGTATCTTTTAGGCCTGAATTACACTGGCCGGCGGTAGCGGTCAATAATAATTTGGACAGCTATTGTCAAACTTACTATTACCCGCCACCGCAGGCCGCATCAGTGTGATTCTGGCCTTATCCTTGCAATCATTACTCATATACTATATCTGAATGTCTGTCAATTTAGACCAGCTTGAGGCTGATGCTGTTCGTCAACATCTGTGCTACAGGTATAAATTTCCTTGAAAGCTAGAGGTTATTTGGACTAAATCGTCATGTGGGCACGAAAACTTGAGTCAAAATAAGTTGTAGGTACCTGAGGCCCTAGCACACTAGGTCACTTTTTACGGCGAAAATATACTGAAACGTCACGTGAAACGTGACACAAAACCTAGTGTGCTAGGGCCTCTGCCCGGCTAGCACACTAGCAAAATGACGACTTTTATGCACATGTTTTATGTCCACAACCGACGTATAAAATTTTACCGTCATGAGCTAACATGCTATACCATCATTTACGTAAAATGTGACCATTTATACGAGTATGTCTTGCACATAAAACTATTTGCCTTACGTCAAATGCTAACATGCTCTTGATTTTGGCACATAAAACTTGACGATATGAGCCGTTGACGGACGAAATTTTATGTAGGTCACTCGAGACCCCGGATAAATTTTAACACTATGAAAACAATATAATTTTCGCAGGATTTCTCCGATTTCTGTCACGACACATACGGTTTCAGTTTCAAAACTCCTATCGTCTCCTGAAACAATGATCTAGCATTTTTAATTTTAGCTAGATCATGATTACTAACTATAAATTAGTATAAATAACGCAATGATTATGATTTTTTGCTTGTGTTGTAATAAAGTATATTACACAAATTTAAAAATATTATTGATTTTATTATAAACTAACATGTGTTTTGGTACTCGCTAAATTACTTAAAACCACTACCTAAAACTTTTTGTGGGGTGGGAGTAACGTAAATAAAAACAAAAAACTATTATAACACAACTTAATACAGGAGAACAACTGTTTAGTAAACTGTGCAGTGCTTATCATTATTCTTTAATTAGGTAGTATTATAATAGGCTTCTAACCATAGACTACTATTGAACGAATGAAATGAATGTAATAATTTTGCTACGTATATTTTACGCTATGGCATAAATATATGCTGCGTGATTACAATGTTAGCTAAGTAACGTAAAAATGGGCACAATCGTAAAGTTATACGTCCGAACGTAAATATATGTCCGATTAGTGTGCTAGCTGGGCTGGTGTGCAAAAAGGTTCCTATGTATAAAATAGCATTTACATAGGTACTTTTCGACTTTGTAAGTCTGTACTTTTCGAGTCTTCGGTATTGAGTTAAGACAATACCCATTTCATGGAAGCCACGGGTCAGTAAAGTGCACGTCAGTGAGTATTTAGGTACTGTGGACTTACTCTACTTCCCCATTGTTCGGCCTGTAGTACAGTCTGGAAGGGTCCTCCTTGGAAGTAAGAGCGCGTTCGTACTGGCCCACCAGATGTAGGTCGTTGAGAGACAGTCGCAGCGTCAGCGTGAGATCTTTCACGTTATTTTGGATGTAGTTCACGACGAACCGGGTGTCGTTTCGTAGTTTTAAACGGTAAAAGAAACTGTGGGCATATAAATGAAGTTGTTAGGTAGGTACCAAAAGATAACTGCGACAGTGCCACAGGATGGTCACGAGTTCCGGTAAGTATGTGTGCGCGCCTTGTCGGTGCACACTGCACACGTGAAGGGCACAGTCGCTGTAGACTGTAGATGTTCAAGTCGTTTGACTTTTCGAGTCGCTAGACGGCGACGTAACATTTTAGTTAAAACATCAAATCTGCTTAAAGCAGCATAATAATTAGAAAGAAAGAAAGAAAGAAAGATACATTTATTCACTAACACACAGGACACATATATTAAGCAAAAATAAATAAAAAGAACAGTAAAAAAACATGTAACAAGTGTGTCTCTGCGGCCGTGAACCGGACACTGGCTCAGCATTATGCTGAGGTGTCAGTCAGACACCTACAGCGCTGATTTTCAGCCAGCACCGTTGGTGACTCACGGAAACGTCATACAATTATAATTACACAACTATACATATAATTAATTGTGCAAGGCGAGAGAGAAATAAACATAAATACATAGTGAGATAATACATACAGCACTACGTATGCAGCTTTAATAAAATAATAACTACGTTACACATTAAAGTAAATTTTACTATTAAACTAAAAACAAAAACTAAATAAAAATGTGCAATTGGCATATTTTTGCTGTCTAAAGTGCAGGATTAGGATTAGGATTTTTGGAGCGTCAACAAATAGCCTTTAAGCTTACGCTTAAAGGTGTATCTGCTAAGCGCCCCTTGGATAGGGGGAGGGATATCATTCCAGCACTTAGACGCCGCGAACTTTACTAATAACTTTACTTAATTACGTACATATACGATTAGCGTCTGTGTAACTTGATAATATATTTATTTTCAATCTTTAACTAACCACAATAGTACCTACACTTGTTTAGATAGACTATTTATATTAATAACTAACGAAACTAACTCAAGAAAAGGATCATATTCTTGATTCATCTTATGAAAAGGAATTTTTCCTCGCAAATGTGTAGAAAAACGTCGTATCAAACGCGCTGGCAAAACGCTTTGGTAATTACATTCTCGGCTCTCTTATCACGCTCACCTGCGACTCGTGTAAACAATTCCTCTTGTGTGATGACGATCAACGTAGCCCACTCATATCATAATGTACTTATTGGAGTTCTTCTAAATATCGTAGGATAATCTCCACTTATAATAAATCTCTAAATTAAAAAAAGAATCAGCCAGTTTGAAACTAAGCTTTGCGCGGTTCGAATGTTCTCAGCATCCCATGAACGGAAAAATATGAAACATTTTATATAGGTACATTATTATTCTAGCTGCAACTTAGGATAGTTTTTATCCGACTGCGACAGTTAATTAATTTTCCGAAATATACGACTTCATTTAATTTTTCATTTATTTTTATTGAAATCAAACGCTGCTCCAACTGTCAGCTATAAGAACCGTCAAATTTTCGTCAAAATGGCGGAATTGCTTTGCCTTTCACTTATTAATAATTTAAATCCCGTCTACGATAGACCTTTACGAGACAAATGCTAAAATATAAACCATAAAAAAATATTCGATTCTGATATGAGAACTTATATGCGCAAATGTCGTTTTATGTCGTAATTTCAATAAATGAAATCAACAAATTTGAACAATATAATTAACACGAATTTGTTTTTTTTGAATGACAATGGCACGCACTCGGCGCATTCAGCCAAAGTACCTGCGGCGCTACCACGAAAACCGATACTCAATGTTCATATATTTGCATCCCTGTCACTCGAGTATGGTTAGTGCGATAGAGATAGAGATACCCGAATATTTTCGAATTCCGAAGTTCGTGGTTATAGCTCAGGAATCGAAAATATGGTAAATAATCATAATGTATTTTCTCGAAAAAGAATTTAAAATAAATATAGTCAAATGGAGAAAAAAACAAAGCAAGAGGTTATATAGGTAATGATTAAGTTATAAGAGTCCAAAGTTTTAAGAGGGGGTATGTTCTGTCCCTTTTCCGCAAAACGCACCTTCATATGAAACGATTGTTTTTTACTATGACGCTCGAGTATATTGACGTCACAGTCCCTCATCGTTTTCTCACTCTAACAAGCGACATTAAAACGGATGTAGCTTCATAATTTTTTGAGATATTTGAATGGGAGTTTCATTATCTTCTATCTATTTATCTATCTATCTATACATATAATAAAGCTGAAGAGGGTCGAAAGTCTGTACATGGAAGATATTCGAAAAAAAATTGGCTAGGGATACTTAAAATCGATAACAGAACACGTTCCAACAGTTTTTAGAATTTTTGTCTGTTTGTCTGTTTATCTGTTTGTCGGTTTATCTGTTTGTCTGTTTATGTGACCGCGCATCACGTGAAAACGGCTGAACCGATTAAGATGACATTTGGTATAGAGATAGTTTGAGTCCTGGGGAAGGACTTAGGGTAGTTTTTATCCTGGAAATCAACCTCTAAGGGGATGAAATGGGGGGTGGAAATTTGTTTAGAGCTACTTAAACCGCTGCACCGATTTGGATGAAATTTGGTATATAATTAGTTTGAGTCCCGGGAAAGGTCAAAGGATAGTTTTTATCCCGAAAATCTTCCCTTTAGGGGGTAAAATGGAGGGGTAAAAATTTGGATGGAATCCATTTTTATAAAATTTGGTTTAGAGGTAGTTTAAGTTCTGGGGAAGGACATTGGATGGTTTTTATTCTGGAAATCTTCTCCTAAGGGGGTGAAATCGGGGGTGAAATTTTGGATGGACTCCGTTTAGACCAAATTTGGTATAAATATAGTCCCGGAGAATGACAATGGATAGTTTGAATCCCGAAAATCATCTCCCAAGGGGATGAAATAGGGATGAAAATGTGGATAAATCCCATTTAGTTAAAATTTGGTATAGAGATAGAAGGAGTCCCAGGAATGCATAGTTTTTATCCTGAAAAATCATCTCCTAAGGGGGTGAAATGAGGGGTGAAAATTTGGATAGAACCGATTTAGATAAAATTTGGTATGGAGATAGTTAAGAGTCCTGGGGAAGGACTTAACATAATTTTTAGTCCAGAAATCATCTCCTAGGGGGGTGAAATGAGGTATGAAAATTTGGATGGAACCCATTTACGGTATAGCGAGTTGTAGTCTTGGGGAAGGACATAGGATAGTTTACTCCCGAAAATCATCCCCTAAGGGGGTGAAAATTTGTTTGTGACCCATTTTGATGAAATTTGGTTGAACGATAGTTTGAGTCCCGGAGTATGACAACGGATAGTTTTAATCCCGAAAATCATCCCCTCAGGAATGAAATAGGGGGTGAAAATTTGGATAAAACCCATTTAATAGATGAAATTTGGTAAAGCGATAGAAGGAGTCCTAGGGAAGGACAATGCATAGTTATAATCCCGAAAAATCATTTCCTGAGGTGGTGAAATGAGGGTTGAAGATTTCGATAGAACCCATTTAGGTGAAATTTGGTATAGAGAAAGGTCTCAGTCCAAGGAAAGAACATAGAATAATTTTTATTCCGGAACACATGAAAGGAGGAAATAAGGGGAACACATAAGGGGGTGAGAAATGGTGAATGAAAATTTGGATTGAACCCATTTACGGTATACGAGTAGCGATAGTTAAGGAAGGACATAGGATGGTTTTATCCCGAAAAGTTTATGACACATTATTATAGGTTGAAAGATAGTTTGAGTCCTGGAAAAGGACATATTATTATGATAGTTTCTATTCCGGAAATCATCCCCTTAGGGGGTGAATTGGGGGTGAACATTTGGATGTAGCCCATTTAGATGAAAATTGGTATAGAGATAGTTTGAGTCCTTGAGCATTCTCCAAGGAGGTGAAATAGGGGCTGTAAAATTGGATGGAACCCATTTACGGTATAGCGGTAGTTGGGAGTCCTGGGGAATAGGAACATTACATAGGTTAATATATGTATGTGACGTTCCAAGGGTAAAGGTACCTTATGGCGGTAGTTTCGAAGATGTTTTCTAAAACGGGGTAAAAAAGACGTTTTATTATGGCTATTTTGAAAACTATTAGATGTAACATTTTGTTGACGTATCTATATTTTTAATATAAAATATTTAAATTACAAGTCAGTTAATTTAGTCCTATGGTTTAGTAGAAAAGGTCCTTACGGCCGTGTGATATGAAAAATGCAAAGTAATACTAAAAAGGCTACATGCATCTATTATAGTTAGGCGGGTCATAGACACTATGTTTGCGGCGGAGTAAATCATGTAACTCAGCCATAATGACCTTTTCCTTCATACAATCCATACTAATATTACAAATGCGAAAGTAACTCTGTCTGTCTGTTACCTTTTCATGCTTAAACTGCTGAACCGATTGAGATGAAATTTGGTGTAGAGATACTTTGAATTCCGGGGCCTTCCCAAAGAATCCTTACTAACGATAGTTTTTATCTGGAAATTCATCACCTAAGGGGGTGAAAAGGGGGGAGAAAGTTACGATATAAACGACTTCCGCGCGGACGAAGTCGCGGGCAAAAGCTAGTAATTAATAAATGAAAATCAACCTAATATTTTTTTTGTAAATTGTAGTAGATAGTTAGGTAGCTACAATCTAGATAACGTAAATGGGGTTCATCAAAGCCACTGCTCAGCCACGAGGAATTTCAATGGCGGGTAATAAAAGTCAGGAGCATTAGACATAACATTCCGCTGCCGAATTACTTCTTAGTGCAATTAGGTGTCGTTGACATACAAAAGGTTTCGGTTAAGAAAGAGTCCTTGCCTTGGCCAAGCTAAGAATAGCTTGTTAATAGTTCTTTACTAATATAAAGTTAAAAATCGCCATTTGTTGAATAAATAAAAACTAGTGGCTCTGTGAGTTGACAGAAATAGTAGATTAACCAAGGGCTGAAAGGCACCCATTGCTGACGAGATATTTTGGCGCTCGAATGAAGTGAGAGCGCCAATAGTTCGAGTCAGAAATGGGTGATTTTCACCCGAGTTAAACACTCTACTTTTCATATCGAATACGAGGAAAGTAAAAAAAAAAACAGAAGGAAAATTTAACAATATGTTTATTCAAAGTATAGGTATAATTACTTGAAATCAATGGAAAAGTACAGCAATTTGCGAATGTAAATGTAGTATTTTTGTCTGTCATACTTTTTATAAATTACGTAGGTACTTGTCAAAAACTATTTTTTACGATTTCTATAGAAATTTAGTTACATTTACAATATAATATGATTATTTTATTACCTTTGTTGCCAAATAAACACCATCAGGAGCTTCATTTAAGAAGGTTTTTATCTCATTTGCAGTAAAAATCTTGGACTTTTTGCTTTTAAGGCCATCCAACTGCCTTTTTAGAAACTAGGTATGTCCGCTTACTGTATTTCTTTAAATTCACGTCATGTTTGGTGCTTAAAGTCGTTTTAAGCATTGAATACATATATACTCCACAGCGTTGATAGTTTTAATTTCTTCGATAAATCACTGAAATAAGTTGGCATCACAATTTCCGAGAAAGATTTAACTCTCTTTGCGGACCGCCATTTTATAAAATCGGTATGTGATTTCATATATCTTTCTTTTGAAATTTGCGGTAAAAGGCCTTCCACTTTAGATTGAGCTTCTGTTCTGATCAAATCAGGCGTACGGACGGTACTAGAAATGTCCAATGACGTGAAATATCTAGGTGTCACACTGGATAAGGAACTGAACTGGAAGAAGCATACAGATCTCACCATTACAAAGGCCCTGAGGGTATTTGGAATGTGTAGATCAGCGTATGGCAAAACATGGGGACTGAACCCCAAGGTACTGAAGTGGATCTATACCATGATGGTGAGACCCATAATACTGTACGGTAGCCTGGTATGGTGGCCAAGGACTTTAATGAGCACATGCAGAGAGGCCCTGAGAAAGGTGCAGAGAACGGCATGCATGGCTATAACAGGGGCGTTTCGTACCACGCCTACAGCGGCGCTAGAAGTCCTACTGGACCTACCGCCACTTCACATGGTGATTAAGTCAGAGGCGCGCAAATCGCTCTACAGATTAAGAACTCTTGGACTGTGGAGCGATAGCAAGCCGAAAACTAAGCACACAAACATGGAGACTGATGGTTTCTTAGACAGAATAACAAACATGGGAAGCGACAAAATGCTACCCAAGTATGTATTCCACAGGAACTACACAACAAAAGTTCCAACCAGGGCTGAGTGGGCCGAAGGTCTAGAACCACCAAAGTCTGGTATCGAAGACAGTATATGGTACACGGACGGATCAAAAATGGGATCCGGTACGGGAGCAGGCATTTATGCAAATGACTACAGTAGTAGTGTAAGCATGGGTAGTTTGGCAACTGTCTTCCAAGCGGAGACATACGCCATAATTGCTTGTGTACAGGAGAATATAGACAGGCGAACCAAAGGGCGGACTATCTATATACTCAGTGACAGTCAAGCGGCCCTTAAAGCGCTTACGGCGCCGAAAGTGGACTCTAGACTAATTTATAATGGCGTCCAAGCACTAAACAGACTTGGAAGGCACAATAAGGTGCAACTAGTTTGGATACCAGGGCACAAGGGCTTCATCGGCAACGAAAGAGCAGATGAGCTTGCAAGAGGGGGCTCTACAAATCACTTTGTAGGTCCAGAACCATTTGTGGGACTCTCGCAGGGGACCATAATATCGGCCTTTAAAGCCTACGCCAAAACCAAACACCAACACGAGTGGAGGAATGAGGCTGGCTTAAGGCACTCTAAGCTCTTCATAGAAGGAGTGGACTCGGGCTGGACCAGAAAACTCTGGAAATCCAGTAGGAAGCAACTCAGAATCATATCTGGGGTGTTCACTGGTCACTTCGGGGTCAAGGATCTCTTGGCCAAGATGGGACTATCTGATAGTTTAGACTGTAGAATGTGTGGCGAGGAGGATGAGACTATGGAACACTTATTGTGTGAATGTCATGCCCTTGCCAGACAAAGAATGAACTACTTTGGTAACGGTTACCCGCAACCAAAGGAATTCAAGGTGCTCCCGGCGAACTGCATCATCCGCTTTGTGGAAATGATGGAGCAAGCCTGGGAGCAGGTATAAAGGAGAGAGCAAATGCACAAAAGATCCCACTGGGTCGAAGTGCATCCGAAAGGGCCCTCACCTAGATAAGATAAGATAAGATAAGATCAAATCAGGCGTTAAGTCGGTTTCAAAATCACTGGATGAACTCATTTTAATCGCGAAAATGTATTTAAATTAAATTCGTTTTACAATACAAAAGTTCGCACTAGTTTGGCTTCCCCGCCCTTTAACTTTTTTCAAGGACCATAATGCACGTAAACTTTTGTTACGCGCGTTTTCGGTGTCTTAAATAACATATTTTTTCTTCTTCTAAAAACGTCGCCTTAAAGCCGTAACAGACTACCCCGCACCGCGACCTTCATGCGCCGCACCCATAAATGAGATATCTCTTTTTCGCTCTCATTTTCATACTATTTATGTTTATTAGTAGTATTTAATTGAAGGTTGGCTGTATGCGTTTCTGCCTTAGCTCACATGCACAACTTTAAGATAAAAAAAGGTTTGTGGGTGTATTCTATTTGTCACCACCTCATAGAGACTAGTGAATATTTTAGCTAAAATAAAAGTAATGAATTTACAACATAAACTTAAGTATTTTATATTTAATAAAATAAATTCAATGAACTAGTAAGAATTAAATTATTTCCCTTCGTCAGTGGCGGGGTAAGTACCTATTGATATTTATTTGAATAAGTTCCCGCATAAGGCGGGGACTAATTGGAATACACTACTTTTCTGCTCTAGAGCAGAAATGTATCACTTTCAGCACACTTCTTAGAACAACAACGACCCACTTTCAGAGCATGAGATATGAAAACTAATTAACAAACCTGCTCACAAAATTTCACGAGAATCGGTTGAGAAATGCGACCAGGAGACCGATTTTTGACTTTCGAGCGCTCGAAAATTAAATAAAAGTAAATACGATTTTAGTGTAAAAATTGCAGGCACTGACTTTATACCGATATAATTGAATACGAGTGGTCAATACCACTCGCTTTTAAATTTTCTATCGCTATTTCAAAAGGGCATTTCGTAATTTTTGTCAGCTTTCGAGTGAAAAATTCGAAGTCAAAAATCGGTCCCCTGTAGAGGAGAACAGCCGGACAGCGTGACAGACACCGGACACCGGACATACGAACGATTTTCGGCCCAAGCTGAGGCATATAACTTCGTTCGCTCCGCTCGCTCGTTCGATAAAACTAAATAAGATAGGTCGTAACCGTAACGCCATCAAGCAGCGGTATCTCAACTTCAAATCAAATCAAATCAAATCATTTATTGCACTCATGTTAGTATACAGTTCTTAAATTATATGTTACAGTTCTACATGAACCCTGTAAGGGCACAGCAATGAAATAAACAATAATTCAAATAATAACCGTCACATAATTTTCACATTTATTATGCGAACATAAGAAATATAAAAAAATGAAGTGACAAAATATTAAAAATATTAAACAATACTATTAGAAGTTTCACCTCATAAATGTATAAATTAAAAAACAAACAAACTTCACTAATTCTCTTACATCAAAACAGCAACATCTCATACATCCATGCTATACAAATTACGATAGTCGGCCAAAAATGTGGTGTACCACCCTAAGGTCGAGGTTCGTTTTAACGTCATGCATGAAACAACAAGGTCAATTTCCACTTGCAATAATATTATGACAGTAACCTTAGCGACAGTTAGATTTCAAAGAAACTTTTGTCAAAACTGGTAAACCATTTTCTTGGCCGACCGTACCATATAAATGCGAAAGTAACTCTATCTGTCAGTCTGTCTATCTGTAGGTATGTATGGTACCATTGGTAACTTTTCACGCATAAACCGCTGAACCGATTAAGATGGGAAGGTCATAGAAGGATAGTTACCCACCCCCCTTATCATCCCTTAAATAGGTTGTTCAGTCCTCGCCTAATGCTAGGAACTGAACGTGCCACACGATCTCGTGGGTCCAATTTATGCCAGTAATGCTGGCCACAATATAGGGAGTTAACTTACCGGTTCCCATCGACGTGATATCGTGTCAATTCTGTCTAGTTTCAGTCAAGGCTCAGTCAAAGTCAAGTCTTCCAAGCTGGTCTCCGGGGCCGATGGTAGCGCCGTGTCGTTTGACGGGCTGCCGGGCCGTCAATACGCGGTCCACCACAGCACAAATCACCAAATGTCACTGTTTTCACCAAAGCGACTCGGGCCCTCAGGCCACCAAACGAGTCTCCAAGTACGTTCACCAAATTACAAACAAACACACTCGGACCTTGTCCACAAAACGAGCGATACTACAAACAAAAGCGGCACACGTTGTTGGGTCAATCAAATTTTTCACCCACACTTTTTCTGTCTCCTGTGTTACTTTTTACAAACTTTCAAATCAATCTATTTCAAACCTGTGTCTATCAATCCAATTAAAATCTGTGGCATATCGTAACTGCTGGTGTAAACCATCGTTATACACAATTGGGTACCTGGTTTATATCAGTTTCTCTAACAAACATGACAGTTCTGTATTTTGCGTTACCGGACAAAATATTGTGGATCCAAAAGTTGATTGGCCCTGTTTTGACCGAAATCGTGACGTGTCTTTTTTCCGACAGACAATAAGCAAAATGTGACAGCTCAAATGTCCAAACCACAGAGGTAGACACGAGAGGCGTTTACAAAATAAAGGGTCGGGCAAACGCTCGGCCCGAACAGAGGTGAAAAGGGGGGTGGAAGTTTGTATGGGGGAGCGATTTTACCACGCCTGAAATACTTTAATATCAATGTGGGATTGATACTTTTTGATGACTTTGTATGGTGCTGGCTGTTAGATGATGAATAAGGAACGATCGAACGTGGATATAGTTTCGGAAAAAAGTGGCTGTGACATACGGACGGACAGACAGACAGACAGACATGACGAATCTATAAGGGTTCCGTTTTTTGCCATTTGGCTACGGAACCCTAAAAAACAGAACCACAGGATTTGACGGAAAATACCCCGTACTTTCTGGTGACAAGGTTACTGGATTCTTCTTCTTTATCTGCCATGTCCTATCGGGCGTCGGTGACCACCTTTGCAAAGTCTATCCTATTCTGGATTGATAGGTAGTATAGAGTAGACGTCCCCTAGCATAAATTTGCGCATGTAACCTACTCTAGTGAGAGTACCATTGCATTAGTCTCCGCGCCAGTACTGACTTCCAAGATGGCGGCATGATGGAAGATGTCAAAAAAAAATTCTAGGTGGCCAGTCGTAGTAATAATAAGTCAATGTCTTACATAGACATAGTTAACACCAGATTAGCTTAAATATTACAAAACTGAAATAAGGATTTAGACGGAGTGCCTTTTCGCCTAAGTACTTAGTCTTGTTAACTACGTTTTTAAAAAAAAAAACACCTAATCAAGGTAAATAATTAAGTAAGTTCGAGACTGAGAGAGTGTTATTGAATTTAAGAAAGCACTGCGTAATTATTCTAATTATTTACTTAACATAGCACATTACTCTATAAATGAATATTTAAATAATACAATTGAATATACCTAATGTATGTAATGATGATGATGTTAGTTTTTTAAGAAACATTTTTTACGCCGCTAGGTAGAACATAAGCTGAACTTTATGAATGCATGTAAAACGAACACCTAAGTACCATACCTATGGTTCACAATTAATAAAGTATTCTGATACTTGAAATATTTGACCACTGCACAAAGGTAGCCCATTTTGTTCTCATATAAAATATAAACTTGATCCTTTTCAATAATGTTTTCAGAGGAAGATACCAAGTATTAATGACCGCGCAGATATTCTTTAGATTTCTTTTCCAGTTATGTTTGTAACTGAATTTGTATACAGATGTTATCTGAAACTCGAGGCCATTTCCTTTGCAACAACATTCTCGTAAAATCAGGAATTTGCGGCCTTCAGGTTTTCACTTTTAAAGATATTGTTTCTACATTTCTTCATCTTTTCTTTCCCAGGTAGCTTCAAGTTCGTGGCGTCTAAGTGCTGGAATGATATCCCTCCCCTATCCAAGGGGCGCTTAGTAGATACACCTTTAAGCGTATGCTTAAAAAAGGGTTATTTGTTGACGCTCCAGAAATCGATATCATAATCCAGTTTTTTTCAAGCAGCGGCTTCGGACTTTTAAGATTTGGGTTTATTATTTCTGAAGGCGTAAACTACAATAATTTTGCAAAGCCAATCTTTAGCGATTTCGGTGAATGTCCCCTACTGTACATATGATCTGACGTACCTAATCATGATAGGGTCCCATTTTGGTCCAGCAATTAAACTTGCTGACCGTATTTATCTACAGTATTAATCCATACTAATATTATAAATGCGGAACTGTGTCTGTCTGTCTGTTACCTCTTCACGCTTAAACCACTGAACCGATTTAAATGAAATGTAGTAAAGAGATATATGTAGTTTGAACCCCGGGGAAGGACATAGGATAGTTTTGATGCCGGAAATCATCCCCTAAGGGGGTGAAATGGGGGTGAAAATTTGTATGGAACAACGATATAAACGAGTTCCACGCGGACGGAGCCGCGGGCAGAAGCTAGTTATAATATACCACTGCTATAAATTTATTTCATGTACCCGTGACCAGTTTATCATGTAACAAAGAAATGTACATGCATATTTTTAGTGCGAACCTACCGCGAACGGCATTCGAAATTTTCCCTCTCTGTCGCACTTACGTACGAACTCGTAAGTATGACAGAGAGGGGAAACTTCGAATGCCTTTCGCGGTAGGCCCTCAGGATGGCGTGTCCGCTTTACTGAGTGAGTGCTATCATTTACTTTTCATGTGCAATGAATTTGACCCGTAGGTATAGGTATAGTCGAGCTCTAAAATATATGCAGGAACAAAGTCATCAAAAATATGTAAACACGACTTCATTGTCAATAAAAAAATGTTGGTCAGATATTTATGAACCTTTGGGAATGTACATATACAAAAAGTACATAAGAAAGTGGGGGTGAAAGTTTTGTATGGAGCTACGATTTATGCGGACGGAGTCGCGGGCAGTAGCTAGTTCACGAAAGAACATTGGACTTACAGCATAGATCCTGGCATCCTCATCATGCAGTAGCTGCCCAGGTTGAGGCCAGCGGGAATAATGTTGGTCCTGCCGCGGAACCTCTGTATAGTGCGCTCCGCTATGCCTCGCGTGAGCATCATCGCCTGAACGATTACAGAACAAATTACTCTATGAAGGCTGCATCCACAGATGTATGAATATAAGGAGATCGGACATGGCGGCCGATTTGTATAGAGTGAGCCTGTCGCAAGTACATTAACCCACACAACGCCCAAGTAATTGACAAGACAAAGCACGCACACATCTAAAACACACACGCTTATTTGACAATAAACGCGCATCATATCAGGCATTTTGGGAAAAAACGTAATATTCTCTGCGATCAGCACGCGTGCACAGTATGGCAGTGTATGCCCATTGAGCATACAGCTGCGACACGGCCGCCGGCGGCTTGTCCTCTCTCTAGTATTCTATGCTCTGAGGCTGCATCAATAGGGGGTGTAGACTAAAAAATTTTTATACGATTTTTTTACGATGCCATTCGAACCAGTTTTTGGAGCGGAATAAATGTTTGTATCGGAGCAACTACAATTAAAGAACATAACTGCCCAAAAATTTAAGACGAATATTGACCTAGCTGGCAGCTGCCCAAAACAAATTTACAAATTTACTTAAAATTTGTATGGAAAATAAAGTAAATTGCTATTGCGGTCGCGTAATACTAATACTGTATTTAGGTCCATAGTTTTATTACAAAAGCGTAAGGATTCTATTTGTAGCTTTAAATTTACTCTTGGGCAATAAAAAAATTTAAAAAAATCTACGTAATCTTTAAGATTTTAATTTAAGTATCCTATCCTATACTATTAAACGAGCAATATTTGTATATATATATATTTGCAATCACGTTTTTGGAAACGGCTCTAACGATTTCGATGATATTTAGAATGCGGGGGTTAACGGGGGCGAGAAATCGATCTAGATGGGTCTCATGTCCGGGAAAAATAGTTTTCTCCATATTTTCTCCACTTTCACCCGAGCAGAGCTCGGTCGCCCGGGGGCTACTTTATTAAGCACAATAATTTGCTGCTAATTACTATCCAGTCCCTTTTTTTTTTTTTTTTTTTTTTTTTTCCGTTTCCGGTTGTTGAACTGTCAATACGTCACTATAGAAGCTCTGATCAAAATAATTCATAAAAAGTGTTTAACCGTTCGTACGAGCCTCACAAGCCTGGAAAAGGTCCAAGAAATATCGGCAAAGTGAAATACTGTTACTTTTGTAGTAGTGAATAGTGCAAATCATCACGCAAAAATAGGAAGTTTTGAGGTTATCTTGTCAGTTTATAACCCGACCAAGTTACGAAGATCAATTTGCAGTGACCGCAACTTCACTCTATAGAAGCGACAGCCAAACCCATCCAGTGTGACCAGTGAACGAAAAAAATATTTTGCTACAATAAAACGCTCCGTTTCACGAAAAATATGAATACCTCTCTGCAAAAGCTATTTGACAGTCTGAAAGTGGAAATGGAGAAACAAACAGAAATAATACATGATTCTGTGACTAAAACAATGACTGAAAGAATGGATGAAAAACTAGTATTGATTTTAGATGAAAATAAAATGCTGAAATCGAAAGTAGAAACATTGGAAGAAAAGATCACCTTTCTGGAAAGAGAAAATAAAAAGATAAATGTATTATTGTTTGGATTAGAGGAGAAAGAAAAAGATCAAAGTGAACTCATTGAAATTGTGAGAGAAAAAGTCAAAAAAGACCTAAAAATTAACCTAGAAAAATGGGAAATCAACAAAATTCATCGTATTGGTAAACAAACGGCAAGTCATGAAAAAACACGACCTGTTCTGATATCATTTGTTTAATGAATGGAAGAAGACAGATATTAGCAGAAACAAAAAGCTTTTCCAAGAAGTATATGTTACAGAGGACTACCCTAAAGCAATATTTGACAAAAGGAAGGAACTTCAAGGACAGTTAGAAGAAGAAAGAAGAAAAGGAAACCATGCATACATAAAATATGATAAATTAGTAATAAACCAGGCCCAAGGAACAAAGGAAAACAAGAAAAGAATGCAATCTACATCCCCGGAACAAAGTAACCTACCAAAAAAAATACCTTGGAACCCCTCTAAGACCAGCAGGACAAATGCTTTCGATATGATGAGGAACAGGTCGAACTCATGTACGAACTCAGCTACTTCCTTACCGTCTGCAGATAACAAAGAATAGGATAGAACCATCGACAACTGGAAACTATTAAACAATAAGAAAAAAAGTAACAAAACAGAACAACACCCCAATCCGGCCGGACTCCGTGGGGTTAGCGACCATCACCTTCCAAAGCATACAAATCAAAAAACAATAACAAAAACAATCAAAAACTAACTGAAAATAACATGTATGTTGCAACATTTAACGTTAGAACTAAGAACAGAAGAGTCATTAATACAATTAGAACAAGCCGTGGATAAAATTAAATGTCACATCATCGGTTTAAGTGAAGTAAGGCGGCTGGGAGAAGAGATCTTAGACCGAAATGAGTACATCTTCTTTTATAAAGGCGAGACAAAGGGTATGTTCGGAGTTGGATTCCTAGTAAAAAAAGGAGCTCTACAAATATATCCAAGAGTTTATACGTGTTTCAGAGAGAATTGCAATCCTAAACATAAATATACCAGGTTCTAAAAACAAATGGTCAATAGTTCAAGCATATGCACCAACAGATATAGCCAGTCCAGAAGAGAAAGACTCCTTCTACATAGATTTAAGGAAAGCTTTAAAAAATACTCATAAGAATAAAATTGTTATGGGCGACTTTAATAATTACGCCTATGATTACGCCTTGTAACCAACCAAGTTATTGTTCATCAGTGATACAGTAAACGGAATGTAAGTACATATATTGATGTAAACTAACATACCTACTTAAATAGTAAATAGTTAGACCGTACTATAGCTGTAAATAAGCCACTAATGGCTTTAGCACCTAATTATGAAACTCTGCGATAATTATGAATTATTTGGAACTTTAAATAAAAAAAAAAAAAAAATACATTGGGAACGGACGAAATAAATATGAATAACATAATTGGTAAATATACTACAGGAAAAAGAAACGATAATGGTGATAGATTAATAGAATTTGCAACAGAACACAGGTTATACGTATTAAATACATTTTTCAAGAAACGTTTTAATAAAAAATGGACCTGGATGTACAGGGAATAAGAGATGAACGAGATTTTATATTAAGTAATAATCCAAAAATATTTCAAGACGTCGAACCACTAAATAATGTAAATTTTAATTCAGATCACAGGCTAGTACGTGGAAAAATATTAGTATCAAACACTAAAATGTCAAGAAAACATATTACTAAAAATAAAGTAGTAATCCCTAACGCAATCTCAGATGTCCTACAAAATAAATTATCAGATAAACTCGCAGAAGCAAATCATACCACTACGGTACAAGAAAAATACAACATACTGGAAAAAGGATTAACAGATTTAAATAACCAATTCAGACTAATATCAGAAAAGAGAGATAAATTGGGACCAGAAGCGAGGAGCCTAATAACACAAAGACAACAGTTCATGGATAGGAGAAACAAACGAAAGGAAATATCAGCTATTAGTAAGGAAATAAATGAAAGTATCAGAAAATATAGACAAAAAGCAAGGATAGAAAGAATAAAAGCATGCATTGAGAAATCGGGAGGAGTGAAGAAAGCCATGAAGCAACTTAGAGAGGAGAAATCATTGATCCCATTTATCAAAGACAAAAATAAAAAGCAAGCATCCAAGAGATTACATATAATGGATATCGCCACACAGTTTTATAAAAACCTTTACAACAACAATGAAGTGACATTAAAAAGTCAACAAAACGACTGGAAGTCAGCAATAATAGAGGATTTTGAAAAGGACGATGATCAGGTCCCGGAGTTCTTGAAGAGAGAAGTTGAAAATGCTGTTTTATCACAAAAAAATGCAAAATCCTCTGGAGATGACAACATAGATAACGAATTATTAAAAGCAAGTCTTACCAATATCCTGGATCTGCTCACTGACCTTTGAAAAAGGAGTTTATACCAACACAATGGACAAAGACCACAATTACCCTTCTACACAAGAAAGGTGACAAAAGTGACATCAATAATTATAGGCCAATAAGCTTGATGAGTAACATACAAGATATTTTCTAAGTTAATATTAGGACGTATAACAAAAACCCTAGATGAAAACCAATCAAGAAAACAAGCGGGTTTCCGAAAACAATTCTCTACAATAGACCACATCCTGGTAATTAAACAAATAGTAGAGAAATGCCGTGAATATGGACAGCAATATTACGTAGCATTTGTAGATTACAATAAGGCATTTGATTCGCTTAATCATACCGAGATATGGAAATCACTTAAAGAACAAAATGTCCCAGAAAAATACATTAGAATAATAAAAGAAGTATACGCAAACAGCACCGCAAAAATGTAATTAGACAGAATAGGAGAAGAATTCCCAATAAAGAGGGGAGTCCGGCAGGGTGATCCTCTATCACCTAAGATATTTATAGCCGTACTTGAAAGTGTGTTTAGACGTATGAACTGGGAGAACTATGGGCTAAATATTAATGGAAGAAAACTTAACCACTTAAGGTTTGCAGGTGATCTTATACTAATTACAGAGAATCCTACAGAACTGCGATATATGTTAGAAGAACTTTACATTCAAAGCAAACGGGTCGGTCTATCCATGACAATGTCTAAAACAAAGCTGATGACAAATAATAGTAATGAAGAGCAGATCATAATAAACGGAAGTACCATTGATTATGTCAAGGAATATGTATATCTTGGGCAGATAATATCACCCTTAGACCAAATAAGTAAAGAAATTGAAAAAAGAACCTCAAACGCATGGAAGAAGTTTTGGTCACTAAAAGAGGTTATGAAGGCAAAGGAAATACCAACAAGTCAAAAATTTAGGGTTTTTGACTCCTGCATTATACCGGTGATAACTTATGGATGCCAAACTTGGGCAATTACAAAAAAGCACTACCAAAAACTTGCTACATGTCAAAACCACATGGAAAGGAGCGTGCTAAATATAAAACTTAAAGATAGAGTTAAATTATCGGTAATTAAAGCCAAATCAAAGAGCAAAGGCATTGGTAAGATAGTGAAGCAACAAATGTGGCGCTGGACAGGCCACACGATAAGACAAAACTTAGGTAAATGGACAAAAGAAATAGTTGAGTGGTACCCAAGAGGAAATAAAAGAAAAAGAGGAAGACCCATTCTAAGATGGTCAGATGACCTTAAAAAGATTGGTGGAGGAGTGTGGCTGCGGGACGCAAGGGTTCGCGAGGCGTGGAAAGCTTTGGAGGAGGCCTATGTCGGAAGACAAGTTGAGGTTGTCGATGGAAATAGTTAGAAGTAGAAGTAAATAATAAGTAAAGTACGTAATTTAAGTTTTCTTGAAAATTGTAAATTATTTTATTTTATTTATTTATTACTATCCAGTCCCTGGGCGACCGAAAACGATTTTTTCTAGAGATGAGACCCAGCTAGATCGATTTTCGGCCCCGTAAAGCCCTATATTCCAAATTTCATTAACATCGTT
Organism: Epinotia brunnichana; assembly: GCA_963854355.1. Classification (NCBI taxonomy): domain Eukaryota; kingdom Metazoa; phylum Arthropoda; class Insecta; order Lepidoptera; family Tortricidae; genus Epinotia; species Epinotia brunnichana. Next base: position 22,436,503 of record OY977946.1, on the reverse strand, counting down.
AGAGCCATTTTCAACAACGTGATTACAAATATATATACAAATATTAGTTGTTTAATAGTACCTATAGGATTTAGGAACACTAGGTACGTTCTCAATTTTAACATTAACAACAACACCCCTTATTGTGTTCTGCAAGAAACTAGTGCCTCTCCCGAATATGCATCCCAAAATTCTTGGAACTAGGTAGCAAGTGGATTTTGGGCTTAAGTACCTAACGGGTGCGTAACGGGGATATCGCTTAGATCAAGAGAACAGGCACGGCTCGACCACAACTTCGAGCGGCTGCGGCAGCGGCAGCGGTGCTCCTTGGGAGCAAATATTATTAAGAAAATCTTCTTTTTCTTAATAATCTTTGTTGGGAGCGAGAGATCATGGTGCAGCTCCCGCGTATGCTGCAGCGAATCAATATACGATTACATTGATATCTTTCTTTTTTAACTGGCTTCAAAAAAGGAGGAGGTTCTCAATTTTTTTTTTTTTAATCTTTGTTACCTCAGAACTCCGTCATTTACTTATGAACCGATTCGTACATTTTTTATTTTATTTGAAAGTACATGCTTCTAGATACTTCTCTTCTGGTCCCATTGTTATCAAAAAACCAGTTCGATGATAGCAACCATGAGGGTTTGAGGGAACTCAAATATATTAGGCACGCGTGGAGTAACTCGCGTAGTACACCCGGAAATCACAAATTTGGTGAAGTGGAACTGATGATGGAGACCACAGATGACTTATGGAACTTCTCAATGATCTACTTAAAACTATAAAACTACGACACAGATTCTGATACGATTCCGTTGAAATAGCAACGAATGAAGTGCCAAAGTTGATTCTGAGACACTTGAGGAATCGACGGAACTATCGGCCCACATACAACGATTTGTTTTTTTTCTGTAATAATCAACGCATTTTGCTGCTCAGAAAGCAGTTCCTGTGGTAAAATGGAAAGGAAATGTGGGAATGTTTATGTATGCGGCTTGGCGGACTAAATTAAAGTCGGTTAAAACGGTGTTTTTAAAGTAATTTTTTTTGGAAATCGGTTAAGAGAAATAAGTCTTACGTCGAGCATTCTCTTGTTAAAATGCTGTGTGTCCACTGCTCTTACGTATGCTTCCCGTACCTCCTTGTACTTTTCTGTCAACATGATAAAATTCATTGAACGTTGTAAAATTAATTGAACGTTGTAAAATTCATTGAATATTGCGTTTTAGATGTGCTGGGTTCATTCCTCAAAAAAGTTTTCATGCTATCAACAGGGGATCCTAGTTATTTAGCTACAGTTATTGAATACCAACCAGATACGTAGGACTGACTTAAAAACGTCAGGGATTCAATCCTTCGGTTTTCATAGAGACAATATATCGTTTGATCGTGGAGATGGAAACGTGAAATGAAAATAAATATTTTTATGTCATTACAGAGATCGGACAAATTTGCGACATTGCTCGCAATAATGTGGACATGACTCCAAAATTAATCAAAATGTTATTCAATTAATTAATTTCTTACATGACATATAATTTGATTCCTAGTCAATAAATACAAAAGTTTGTTAAAGTATACATTTATAAAAGAAAATAATCAGTATTTTTTCCAAATTTTCTGGAGTAATTCTATTTCTTTTTATATAAAATAATTTACATGCATAGTTCTTAGTGCATTTAACCATCAACTTAGTAATGTAGAAAGGTTACCTTGATTATCGTTGCATTGAAATGTACGAATAAGAGCGATTACCATTTCCCAACATTCATCGAATTTTGATGAATCGATTTGTTTCAAGATAAACTTCCAACACCTTTCCTTAAAGTTTAAATAACAGCGTTTTTAAACTGGCGATATTCAGTACCCATCAGTAAAAAACATGCCATTATTTAATTTTGCTGCCGTTTAGGTACGGTACGTAAGTAATTTAGGTGCGGCAATTACGACTGTAATTTGGCAACTAAGGAATTAGAATTCGAAGGGGGGACCCTTTGTTTTTTTTTTTTTTAATATACAAAAAAGCCGTGGCTACTAATTTTTTTTAATGCTGGAAGTGATAGCAGATGACTCAAACTACCTGACGTTTTAATTTGGCAAACGATGGACCAAACACCCTGTATATTAAGAAAAAGTAAATCCACGGAGGTTTTATATCTATTGAACTAAAAATGATATTTACCATGTAGTAGTTGTTGGGTATTTCTAGTGAAAATAATCGTGTCAGTTTAAAATCGTAACTTCATTTCATTATTATATAAAAATATTTACGAATATGATAAGCACTTCAAATAACATTTTCCTAATAGTTATAAGCACGTAAACTATTATTATCTCCGGAAATTAAATTTTTATTTCAAGAAATAATTAATTGATTAACATTTTGATTAATTTTGGAGTCATGTCCACATTCTTGCGAGCAATGTCGCAAATTTGTCCGATCTCTGTCATTACTTACTCTTTCATTATCTTTTAAAAAGGTTGGGAAAACCGCTTCAATCTTAATTACATAAGAGGTTAACTTTATTTTACAGTAACAATAAAATTGCTAAGGGAAGCAAACAAGAAACGATGCATAAATTAATATTTGGCAAAGATAAACGAAGATCAACATTTTTTATATAGACTTACGATCTAGCTCATCCATCTGTTGAAAGAAGCCTTTTTCCTGCAATGATATCCAACATTTGCCATCTTTTTCATTGTCTGCAAAAAAGTGTGTTTTTAATTTCCAGAAACTGAATCGACAAAAAATATTATATTATCGAATCTGCTCACAAAATTTCACGAGTATCGGTTGAGAAAATGGCACCTATTTACCAGACATCCGGAAAGAGTTTTTGTCCAAACTGAAACGGACAACTTCGTTCGCTTCGTTCACTCATTCAATAAAGGGTACCTACCTAATATAAGTTTATGAAACATGTGAAATAATGGAAAAATAAAGTTACAGTAATTACCTATTCAGCTTTTATTTGGCTTTAGAAACAAAATTATGAACACCAGCAGCTCAGTGAAGAAAATTAAATGGACACTAGCTCCACATAATTATAGATATTGGCCTGCTTCGTTTTTAATTCTCTGTTTATACTCACTTCTGACTTCAAACCTCTATCTCTTTTGTTTTTCTGTTTTCTTTTTTATAATTGTTTAACTGTCTTATTGTTGTCTTTCCCGCTCACGGGACAATGATGTCCCGGACCTTTGGGAGGCGTGCGTGGGGCTTAGGTACCTACAAAGTACCAACTGAGCCAACACGTAGAGGCCCTTTTGACAATTTAATGAAATGCAAGGAGCACACCGAGCGGATGCTGTCCCTGCCCGTGTCATGGGACGCACACAGAGACAGCACCTGCCGGGGTTTATAGGGACTATTGCTGGTTGATGGAATCTAAAGAAAACGGGTTATTGAGTTAAAATGATGGACTAGTGGCTGGGATATTATTAGGTAGGTAATAGGTACGTTACGTACGGTAGACTCAAACCTGGAGTTCCCACATTACTGCGATAGGAAGTAATATAATATATGCTCTGCTGCTCGTGCAGTCAGAAGAATAAGGCAGCTTACCAATCTAGCAACGGCACGGTTAATTATGTACTTGTGGTCTTATTTTATGGGGATCAGCGGAAGATAATATACTGTCCTTATTTTACAAAAAAGGGCTAGTGCCTTTTATAATCTGGGGTCGCGTGAGTCATTAAGAGAATTCTTCTAGGAAACAGATATTCTATTTGCCGTAGTCGGACAAAAAAGTAGGTACTCACGACACAAATAATTGTGTGATACTGTATTACATACCTCCAGATGCGATTAAGTTTGTTTTTGGACCTGAATAGTAAAAACATACATTAGTTTTAAAATAGGTAAAGTCAGGGGTAATAATATACCTACGTACATAAATAAGGGCATTTAAATATCTGTACACGCCTTTATGACATTGACAATAGAGTCTTGTACAGATATTTATGTCCTTATTTATGTACGTATATTATTTATTACCCCATTATAGGGCGGAAAACAATTTATTTTTAACTTAAAAATTTAAATATAAAATTTAACAGCATTACAGCATATGCCAAGGCGCTGGTAAACTTAAACAATTTAACATACATAATTACACAAAAATAAACAATTTATAGTACCTAACAAATTATATTTAAAAATCGATCTCTCAGAATCTTTTAAAAATAGGGAGAAGTTTACTCCACTTGTAGGCAAACAAATCGCAATCCGGTGCATACAGAACTACTTACCTACTTTGTTAAGTAGCGCCTGCGCACTGACAACAACAATATGAGTACAGTCGCCATCACATACATAGGTACACTATAGGTGTTTAAAAATATCGGCACATGCACCCTAATGCATTGAAAATAAAGGTGTGTTCCTATGTTTGTGAGCTGCTTGTTTGCTCCTATGTATGTGATGGCGACTGTACCAAGGGAAAGTGCATTGAAACGTTGAGATAAGTACTTCAATATGCTCAAAGGCAACATTATTGTATTTTTCTAAAGAAGTGTAAGTGCATTATTTAGTTTATAGAAAAAAACTCAAAACAAAACACCAATTTTTCTCAAAAAAATGTTTGATGCCATTGGCATCAATTGATGCCAATTGATCCTATTACCATCAAGGACCAAAAACTTCCTCGACGCAGACCTAGTTTAGGGTACAAGCAATTTGGTGTGGAAAATCATGGTAATTTTCCCTGGAGGGCCCATAATTTTTTTCTATCCTGTATATACCTAATGTTTTCTAGGACCAAATACTATGTGCAAGTCCAGCCGTCAGTCTAGCTAGCATGATTGCGAATATGTCGGTCGGGTATATAAAACATTCGCCCCTCTCGTGCTTACATACTTTTACGACGGCGGGGTTAGAACGGTTTCGTTACCATGGTGATAACACATCTAGGTATTTTCGCCGTGTTGTTACAATGGGGAATGGATGAAAATTTTAGAATTGCCTGATTTTTTTTTGGTGTTAGGAATAAGCTTCCTTAGCACCAGAAAAAAATTGCAGATTTTTTAGGTGCGTCAATTAATTTTGAAAAATATAAACAGTTTCCTCACTTACGTTTTGGAGTTAGGACGGCGAATGAGACACTTTCTTTGATCCGTTTCATATTTCAAAAAATATTTTGAATATCTGACCCTGGCAATGACAATTATAGCTGCTGCAGCTGTCAATATCATGGCCAGTGTCAGTTTACCACGGATTTTGAAGATATTTTTTGAAATATGAGAAGAATCAAGGAAAATGTTTCATTCGCCGTCCTAACTCCAAAACGTAAGTGAGGAAACTGTTTATATTTTTCAAAAATAATTGACGCACCTGAAAAGTCTGCAATTTTTTCCTGGTGTTAAGGAAGGTTATTCCTAACACCAAAAAAAAAAATCAGGCAATTCTAAAATTTTCATCCATTCCCCATTCATCAGTAGCCCCGGTGTCCCCGAGCTCAAACCCAGCGACCGGTATGTACTAGTACACCGATATGTAAAAGTAAGTCAATAGAAGACTTGACATATTCGAGAAACGTGGATGTAGCACGATTATCTGGAAAAGCCTATGCTACTTACTCAAAACAAATGAGTGATGAAATGAATATCGGAATGAATATCGAAATTACCGTCCAGGACCTTCGGAAAGAGCTATATAACGGGATCAAGTTCGCGGTACAAAGGAGTTCTTGGAGTGGAGTTTCGGAGAGAGAACGACACGGCTATTACAGGACGGCCCGTGAGCTGTCTCGTGGCGACATAGACTATCCGTCTCTTTCTAAGCGTTCTAATTAAGAGGAAGTGGAAATGGAAGATGATGAACAGTGGAAACAAGTAGTGAAAAAGTGAAATGCTAGTGCAAAGTAATACCTAGTGAAGTATTAGCTGTGGCGCGGACTCAGTGAACTTCTGAGTGTTAGTTGAGTCAGTGATAGTACGCGTTCACTCAGTGGACTTTATCCTGTATAAGTCACGAAATAAATTTACTGTTGTGTTATGAAATGAAATGAAATATTATTTATGTTAAAAAGGTGTTTTAACTGGGTTACTAATGAAATACTAGTAGTTTACCTATGCTAAGTACTGATACATAAAAAAAAAAAAAAAATTTGAACTGTTTATTTTCAGATCTGTGATTAAATTATATATATCAGTTACATTTAGTACAATCTTTAATATTTAATATTATTTACTAAACTTTTTTATCTTAATAACTAGTTATATTTATCTATGTTACTACTGGGGGCCATAATGAACATTTTCTTAATTATATTTTTAGTTTTTGTAGGTTTACTTTCTATATTTTCTACAATAGTTTTGGGAAAGCTGTTTAATACAAAGGTTGTTTAATATAATGAGAGGCCTTAAAATACGAGTGTGGTTTTATAGGATCACACGAGTGTTTTAAGGCCTAATTATGTACAGTTGCATACACTACTTTATCTAAACACATATCATAGGTACTCTAAGATGGGTTCAGAAGCCGTAGGAAAATGACCTGCATTGCTACAAGTGCTACCTGTAAGTTATCTTTGAAAAAAAAAGTGATTTTTAAAAAAAAAATTGAAAAAAAAGTAAAACAAAGTTAGAAAAAGTAAAAAAAAAGTGAAAAAAGTAAAAAACAGCAAAAAAAAAGACAAAAAAAGTGAAAAAAAAGTGAAAAAAAGTAAAAAAAAAGTAAATAAAAAGGTAAAAAAGGAATAAAAGTGACAAAAATTTAAAAAAAAAGTAAAAAATAGTTAGAAAAAGTAAAAAAAAGTACAAAAAATAAAAAAAAGCAAAAAAAATGAAAAAAAAGTGAAAAAAAGTAAAAAAAAAGTAAAATAAAGGTAAAAATGGAAAAAAAGTGACAAAAAGAAAAAAAAAAGTGCAAAAAATAAAAAAAAATAATAAAAAAAGTGCAAAAACGTTAAAAAAAGTAAAAAAAAGTTAAAAAGCGGAAAAAAAATTTCGAAAAGTAAAAAAAAAAGTGAAAAAGGTAAAAACCAAAACTGAAAAAAAGTAAAAAAAAAGTTACAAAAGTCAAAAAAGTTAAAAAGAAAAAAAAATTAAAAAAGTTAAATGAAAAAACACAATAAATAATTTTTCATCACACGTGCTCGTAAAGGGTGTATTATAGGTATTAGGTGTATATAGAGCAGCTACAGCCGATTGACCTCCCACGGGAGTTGTGGATTTTTATAACTCCCTAGGGAATTATGAGCTTGTGTGTGATCTGATTGGTTTAATATTAAATTAAAGCAAATCTAGGTGCCCGTGCGCTACAAGAATTCTGCTCTGTGATTGGTTGAATTGAAAATCTAGTAGGCCATGCGCTGCAAGAATCTTGTGTGTGATCTGATTGATTAAAGCAAATCTAGGTGGCCGCGCGCTACAAGAATTCTAGTCTGTGATTGGTTGAAATAAAAATCTAGTAGGTAGGCCATGCGCTGCAAGAATACTGTTCTGTGATTGGTTGCAATATTGAAGCTGCGCGCTCCACTCGCACTGATCTGGAAGTGAAGTTGTCAATTTCGTAAATTTTTGATTGGTGCGCTTGTATGAACCATAGATTCTCACGTCTGTCTCACGGTGTTTGCAGTGCCTTATAAAGCCTTTTTTGACGTTTATACGTCAAAATAGTAGCGAGTTTGAGGAGACCTATCGTAGTTCTGTTTAGGCGCCTGCAGGTGGCAGTCCAAAGCGGAAGCGGAAACAGGCCTGCCTAAGTATGACATTCAGGAAAATTCCATTTTACGTAGTTTGATTATAACTGAGACTACATTTCCACGTTAGTATATTCGTTATACAATTGATTCTGCTAAAAAAACTTACTACTTGTAGATACTTTATTATTAAAAGAGAACATTAACTTTACGGTTAGAGCATGTTACATGAAATGGAACGTAAACTTTCCGTCTAGTCATGCTTCCGTCATTCACGTCACGTCATTGTCAGACTGTCACCGTTACTCTAAAAATGGTTTCATAATTGCCTTTAATTATTATTTATCGTTTATTATCGTGTGCTACGGGTGCGCTGATCACTTGCACCTGCTGTTTTCTCATTTGGACCTTGATTTGCTTATTGACGATTGTAAGTCAATAATATTGTGCCAAACTAGTAATAGGATACCAAACTGATGTACCTACTGCTTGAATAACTGTTTCATGTTCGTAATTGACTGATTCCTCGAATAAAATATATTATAACTCATAAATTGTCTTTATTATTTTAAATTTATTCGTTAAGCAGGAATTGGCATATTATACATCAATATGTATGCATGTAGGTACAGGTAAAGTGTATATTTGTGTGTGAGAATTTCCGTTCACGCACACATGCGTACACTTTACGCACACATATGAACTTTCTAGAGCTAACTCTTGGGCTGTTGAAGTCGGATAAAAACTAGATGACGCGCGGCATGCAAAACCTTGACTGACGTCTCTATCTCTATATTATTCATAGTACTCTTTGGTCTGTCTGTCACCAGGCTGTATCTCACCGATACGGTGATAGTTCCAGTTGAAATTCTCACAGATGATGTATTTATGTTGCCGCTATAACAACAAATACTAACAACAAAAAAAATAAAAAAATATTGATAATGGTACGGAACCCTTCGTGCGCGAGTCCGACTCGCACTTGGCCGGTTTTTAAGTTGCATAAACGTTTATTATAATCATTCATAATAATAATTTTTCATAATTTTATATTTAATAATCTCAATTGCCATAATTATATATTATGTATGGTTGTATGTATTGTATGTTGACATTTATGATTTGTACTTAATTTAATTTGATTTTTATTCTTTTTTTAATTATTAACGATCATAATATAAAGTTGTGTGAGTTGACTTAGCACAATTTATATTGTATTTTTATATTATGAAATAAATAAATCTAATCTATGCCATAAACTAGATTTACCTAATTATGACTGCCATAATTAACGTTTAAGATAAAGAAAAAAATTCAAATGTTCGATTCTGGCGCTTCGTCGGCGGCTGCCGCGGCACTCGCTTCGAACGCTCGGCTCACGGGCTGTACGGTCACAGTTCTAATAACACTCCTCCTCGCTTCGCTCGTCCTCGTACCTAACTTAGTACCTAACATACTTTAAAATCTGTTTATTTCTGTTTGTACAGCCGAGATTTATGTGTTTTAATTATTATGAATTTTGAATTTTATGACAAATGATATTATTGCATTTGATATTATGAGAAATTTTGATTATGTCATTTGTCTATAATGGCATGTAATATTCATGGCTTATAATGTTATGTCAACTAAAATTATTGCAGTTACCGTTATGTATGGAATGTGAAAATTATTGCAAGTATAAAAGGAAAACGTAGGTATCCCCATGAACGAATGCTACTTAACTATACTTATGTCCAACATATACCCGATCATGCTAGCTAGACTGGTTTCTACATGTCAATCGTCTCTCTCCGTCCTAATAATTATGCAATTGACATAAGATTGAATTTCACCTGGCCTGTGGGGAAAGGTTTTTTTTCAATAGACAATAGACATGTAGATATAATGTACCTAATGTCATAATTATACTACAGTATAGTGAAAAGACATATAGTAACAGACTTACCATCGTCGTCATCCCGCCTGTAAGCGACTTTACTTTCAGTTAATTGTGTGACATACAGAATACAGAATAAAATACAGAATTTTGGCTTATTGTTATTCATCGCTTGTTTGACCATAACGTTTCATTGGTGAAATCGGAAATCGTATATTGCTTATTTTATTCCCTATCAAATATTTGGTCGTAAAGATTTCAGAGTTAATTCAATTTATTATTGTGTGCAATCGAATAAGAAATTTTATTCTCATTTCCAGGATATTTTTAGTTATGCCAGTATAAAGTACTTTTTTGAAAGATGATCAAATTTTTTCATTTGCTTTCAGTAATAGTATTTTGTACAATAAATCTAATCGAGTGTTCTTTACCTGATGAACTAAAAAATTACTACGATAGCAGTAAGTTTTATTGGCAAATATCCAATTCTGTTGGTAGATGACGAAATTGTAATTAAAATCCAATCTCTTTCGCAGGCGCACAACTACAGTTTAAACAAGCATGGCAGAAATACCGGCATGCATTCGAAACCGAAATTGCATCGGTAACTCTTTATGTACCTAACTCAGAATGTAGGAAAAGTCATGTGTTAAATATGGTATCGTAAAAACTTAAGGGGGTGCATTGGAAATTATCACGTACTTTGAAACGCCGTTGTGACTAGATTAAGAAACAATAAGGTCTGATTCTCACAAATAATGATCCTTGACTATATAATTGTTTACGTCATACCTGGCCATAAAGTAGGAATTACCGCACGCTATGCGTGCGGAAAACCCCACTTCCTGGCCAGATAGCGACGTAAAATTTTGTACTCACCACGGGCGGTAATAAAGAAAGCCTCAGAGCGCATATTTATCGCCCTTGCCTTCGGCTCGGGCGTCAAATACCTGCGATCTGAGACATTCTTTGTTTAACCGCCCTAGGTAAGTAATGTACTATTATTTGATTTTATTCATACATGGATTGCTTAACATTTCCTTGATAGAAAAAATATTCAAAGTTGGGTCTTTATTTTCCTTTTTTTACTCAGTCTACTCAAACAATACATTATTTTTCAACACATTTGCTCGTAACGTGCCTCTTATTGTGCCGCTTTTAGGCTCATAATCCTGGGTATTAAACACGCGTGTTTTATAACATTACGACACTCGTGTAGTTATGTTTATATCCCGATTAAGACACGTTGGCTCCTTGCAGCAAGGTGTATGTATGGACTCGGCGCATTCCTAAATTGATTTTTAGTATTTGTTGTTATAACGGCAACAGAAATACATAATCTGTGAAATTTTCAACTCTCTAGCTATCACGGTTCTTGAGATACAGTCTGGTGACAGACAGACGGACGGACGGACGGACGAACGGACGGACGGACAGCGAAGTCTTAGTAATAGGGTCCCGTTTTACTCTTTGAGTACTGAACCCTAAAAATGTGGACTCGTGGTGAATAGAAAAGTGATAAATAAAATTGACGCCACTGTACATTCTTGGAGATGTACAAATGTATGTGAGTAAAAACCTGTTGTCATCAATAACTAAAGGAAACAACTTAGGAGCCTGTAACATTTTAATTTTATGAAAAGGATTTTTTCCTCGCAAATGTGTTGAAAACGTCGTACATCCTCGGCTCTATTATCACGCTCACCTGCGGTTCGCGTGACAATTCCGCCTCTGATGTAATGATCAACATAGCTCACTTGTATCACAATGTACTATTACGACACTATCAATTTATTACTATAGTATTTTATCTTATCTAAAATCTCACTTAATGAAATATGAATAAAACTTCACTAAGTTAGGTATTTATCGAAACTTGTCCAAAAAGCCATTCCCGAAGAGTGCCATCTCTTTTTCTCGTGCGCGGAAGGCATAAGCGTGTCTCTGTCAAGGGGGTGTGGTTTTCACGGATCGACTCGAATCAAGGCATCCCCTTAAGAAAAGGCTCGCGATAATAGTTGTGCTTTTTTGAATACGAACATTCAAAAATAATTCAAATAAAACAAATGCCTAGGTATTCGAACAGTTTACAACTTGAGTTTTTACTAGCTTTCTGCCTTTTCGAAATTAATATATACACGGTGCCCCGGGAGGACTCCAAATAATCTTAAACGCGTGTTTCTAAGGCCCTAAGGCCTGGGCCGCACTGGAGGGGCGATTGGCAACGTAACTGCGATTTCATTACAATTTGGGCGACTTGATGTATGAACATCGTCATCGCGTCGCTAAACGCTTTGCCAGTGCGGCCCCAGCCTGCCTAAGGAGTATCATGACAATTTTTTTATTGACCTTGATGTATGAAAAAAAAGTGAACAGAACTCTGCTTACCCCTTATGGCCTCAGGAATCCTCCCGGACATATATAGGGCCGATAATGTCATTTATGAGATAATCTATCATATCATCATTATATCAGCCGCAAGTCCGCTGCTGGACATAGGCCTGCCCCAAAGAGAGAGATAATAAAGTCGCCATATTTCATTAATTGGCATCACTTCATTTAATAGGCAAGTATTTTGAGTTCATTAAGAAAACAATTGGGTGTCTATAAAGTCGGTTTACGGACGATAATTTTACGTGATAACGTCGTAAAGCCGAACGCTCGTCTCAGGCGGAACGGGACAATGAGTCATACTTTTTTGTGCTGCCGGTGTTCATCGATTTATAAGACGTTATCACGTCAATAAAGATAAAGGACTACTTATACATATATCATAAGTAGTCAATTTATAATTTTTTCCTAATGAACTCAAAATGCTTGCCTATTAAATAGCACAGCAATATTGCTGAAAAACACCTTCCTTAACCAAAAGAATGTATGTAAGTGCCGTGAGTTTCCTATGAAGATAAAAACATATTAACTTAAGACAGTGATTTTGAATGTGGGTTAACTTGTAGAACCCTATCAATGTGCGTGTATACGACACGCACTTTGCCGGTTTTGTCCTGTTTGATCGAATCCTCTATTTAGGGCAGACTGTATTTCAGAACCTGCGAGAAGGCTTCGGTACCAGTGCAGTGAACATCTACGAGCCGGATAAACACAAGGCTCATCTTCTCGCACGCGGTTTTTATCTCACAGACGGCGTGGTCTTGGTGTCAGTACTAAGTATATTCCCCCGCGGCTATGAAGTCAATCCTGAGACAAGCCTCTAGGGTTGAATATGTAATTTTTTCCTATGGTTGACATTGTCATTATTCAGAAACTTCATAGTTGCGCAATGTGTCAGGATTGACTTCATAGCTGCGGGGGACTGTAGTTTATTAAAAACCTTATACAGGGTGCTCCCGGGAATTTCCGTTAACTTTGGCATAGTGCAGAGTATTATTTATTTATCGTATGGCAAATCATTGTATTAGAACCGTGAGATCTTCGAAAAGACGGTACGGTTGCCAGGTTGTTGCACTTTTAGCACCGCCCAGGGGTCACGTGTAGGGTACATTCACAGAAACAAATTAGCATAATTATCTTTTGAAAAAATAGTTTATATAATTTTTTTTTCGATTTTTGTAAAAAATCATTTAATCTAGCATTAACGGATATTGTCTTATTGTACAAGGGCCTTGAAACACATGAAATAAAAAAAAATATGTAAAAAAATATGTAATATCGACCGAACTCACTTTGTAAACCTTCTTGTACCTAGTGTATATGAGCCTTACAAATTTTAAAGGCTCTTAAATGTGACGTCATATGTCACAGTTACGAGCCATTTACACTGGTTAAATCTGCAAAACTGATTAAATTAAACATTGAATATCTTGATAACAGTAGGAGTTAAGATACTACTGTCCTGGAGAAATTAACTTTATTTGATCTAAACTATGCCCCATTGCAATTACCGGAAATTCCCGGGAACACGTTGTATTTACTTGTAACTGTACTATTATCAAACGCTGGAAAATGTGGAAAAGAGAACTTTTCCGATCTCTGTCTTACCAATCATTGCCTGTTTACAAAGGTAAGTCCAGGCCCCGTAGCGTGGATGGCGCGATACGTGATAGGATAAGCGCGTCGTCTCATTCTATCGAACGGTGTCAGCCAGGGACGGATGCTCTATCCTATCACTTATCCATCCATGCTACGGGGCCTGGGCACATCAGATGCGTGTTTATTTTTTCATTTTTATTTTTCATTTAGAAAAGTATGTGTGGATGTAACAATGTAATCGAATCCTGCAAGTCAATGCTCACGCACTTTTATTGGACGTATCGATTTGAAACTTTGCAAGTATAAAATAGATGAGAATACAATAATTTGGTACTTATATAAAATGGATCTGATCATGGAGCTAGGAGGTAGAACTGTTCACTAGCTAATAGTAAACCTTCGAATGGTGAATGTTCATTGCCAGCAATATCTCTACTCTGACACCTTTCGTTTTTAGCAATGTACAGTAAAGTGTAAAATATGGCCATACAACTTACTCATAAATATGTCCCATCGCTCTTATATCAGCGGATTAAGGTTTCGGTACATTGATGAGAGGATTAAATCGATACCTACATATTTTTTCATTTGACTGTACGACCTACTTTTTTGTATAAAAATTTACAAATTTACCTGACTAACCAAACGCAATTTTGTAAAATAAACCGCGCCTCTGTCTCTTTGTCACTCCTAAGAAAGATAGTGGAATAAAATGTCATACATTTTGGCCCGGTATCCTCTATCTAATTATATGTAGTCCCTGGGCGACCGAGCTCCGCTCGGATGAAAATGGAAAAAATACGGAGAAAACGAATTTTCCCAGACATGAGACCTATCTAAATCGATTTGTCGCCTCCTTAACCACCTACATTCCAAATTTCATCAAAATCGTTAGAGCCGTTTCCGAGAACGTGATTGAAAATATATATACATATATACAAATATTGCTCGTTTAATAGTATAGGATGGGATACCGTTCATCGTTGTTAGGACTAGTATTTCCGCGCACACTCTCCAACAGCTTAATCCATATAGTCTCAACTATCTTCTCAAAAACAATAGCCTAGTTAACCTACGCAACCAGTCGCACGCCACCAACAAATTGTATCCACCGGGACACCATGGAGGCGCAACCAGCTGCATACAATTTGTTGGTGACTGCGACTGGTTGCGCCGCCATGGTGTCCCGGTGAGACATTGTCCTAAGAGTTCTACGTCATACCATTCATTCCATTTCAGTATGATTTCAGTATGCGAATCGCACGTTGGAGTTTAATGGAATGAATGTCAAACTTTAATGGAAGAGGTTGCATTTGTTTTGTTTCGTTTGATATTGGCTGAAGAAGTGAATCTTTTCAAAATAAACAAGTAATAATATCGATTTTATAATATGTAGGTATACGAAAGAACGTATTGTCCGGTTTTACCTGATCGACTGTTATCTAAAAATACAATTGATAAAACCATTTGCTCTCTCGGATATTTAACAAACTGCGGGAATGGAAAGCAGAGGTCACGCAACACAACATACTGGTAGCACGGCTATCACAACACGGCGCGCGAGCTCTCTCGATTTTTCTCGCACTATCCGTCTCCCTCTTATTAGAAAACGTAGAAAGAGAGGTATAGTGCGAGAAAAATCGAGAATGGTCGCGGGCCGTCTTGTCGCGCACTCTGGGGGACCAAGCCCCTGGAAGCGAGCTTGCGATGCCAAACCGATTCCAATTGAATGGTATTCGAATTTAGCGTCTGATGCGTCAGTGCGAAAGTGTAAAACTGTCAAAACTTTCAGGTACTTCCATGAAATGGTTCTAAGAGAATTGCCGGCTCTGCTGCGGCCAGTGTTAAACATGGACCTACCCTCTAACTTTGTCAAGTTCGACTCGAGGCTCGGGCGTATGTTCATCGACACGACATATTACGTGGCGAGAAACTCCTCTTCAATCATATACGCTCGTCCGGATGACCAGAGAGCCCTATCACCATTTAGCTTGCAACAGGTCGATACTTTAGGAAAAGTTGTGTAAGTATATAAACAAAGCACGTGGAAGGAAATAGGAGACGTGGAAGATCGCTGACCCGTTAGACCGACGCAAAGGAATTTGTGAAAACCAAGCGGCCTGGAGAGCAATTGCGCAAAGCGATGGTCTCTTGTAGTCACGACCCTTATCCGTCAGGGTGTGAAAAAGAAAAGGAATGCAAAGAAACCCGTTACTTACAATCTATTCAACCTTTTATATTATGGGTGGATAACTGGATACGAGTAGCAATAGAACCTTTATGCCACAATCCTTGCATCTTATTTGAGATCTTTAAACCATGCGGTGGCCTTGGCTCTATCAATTCATAGATTTATGTGGTAAATTAAAGGTATTCTTCCACGTTAATAAATACCCGTTGACTTTGGTAATATGTCAGCTTATTGATTTGCAGGATCATTGTTGAGGATTGCCTGCTGTCCGGGATTTCGATATCAACCCTGAGTGGGGACTCGGTGTCTCTGGGACACAATCCGGTCATGCTCACTGACTGCAAATTGACGGTTGAGGTGGGTATACAATTACAACAAAAATACTCTTATATAACAAACAAAAAATGCACAATAATATAATACATCAGCCTATGTAAGTAGGTATACGTCCCACTACACACAGGCATCCCTATCATGAATGAAGGAGCGGGCAGTTGTCCCCACGCTGGCCCAGTGCGGGTTGGGGACTACAACAATACAATAATAGTACAATTTATACAACAATATAATAAATATTATTTGTTATGCAAGACTACAAAGTTATGTATCTCGTATGTGATCAAGAATAATTTTATTTCACGGGCTACCGGCTTGGTGGATTTTTTTGGTGTCGTTGGATTTCTTTAAATCGTGGTAGTGATATAGGAAAGTGATATTTGAAAAGCTGTTGGGTTTCTTGAAAAATCTGTAAATTTTTCTTGATGTAGAATTTCTCACGTGATATGGAGTTCAAGCTCTCTCGAAATGCGTTAACGGTTTTACCCCAATTCGAAGATCGACTATATAAGCATTACTATTTCAGATATCAACACCTAATTCTGAAGCGCCGCCAGTGATAGCGCCATATTTTCCGCCAGGGCCGAGTGAGTGTTATGAACCTCCGCTACTATAAAAAAGTTAAATTTATATTTAGTAAAACCTCTAGTCGTCAGACAGAGTCAAATTAGACCAGCTTCACAGTACTGGCTTCCCACGAGGCAGCTTGACTTGACCCATGAGATCTTGGGTATGAGATTTTTTTACGGATGGCTGCTAACATATTCATTATTTTTGATCGTCTTTTGGGTGTTCAGTGGTAGTGAACGGAAGAAATTCAAACTCTTTTTTGGAATATCTATTTTTGGGTGTTTCAGCAATTCATTTAATTTCAGTCATAAAATACCCGTCTGAAGAATACCAATCCTACTTCACAGAAATGCGCTTTTAGTGCAAAACTGTATTATTTTGCGAAGCAAGTTAAGCAACGAATAAAGTGATATTTAATTAATTCTCATGGCAACAACCCTATTAATAAAAAAAAGATAAATATAGTATATTGAAAATGTTGTTATTGACAGGAGAGACTATCGAGATGATACTAGCAAGGCCCATTCGCGAGGAGTTGCAGACAAAGTTGCAAGGAGCCATGTACAGCTACATAAACACAAGTGTCTTGTTCGGACCCCTTGTTCAAGTCAATGTCAGGTAACCATGCAGGACCCAATTATGGAACGTATTTTTAACCGACTTCAAAAAAGAGGAGGTTATATGTTCCACTGAATGTATTTTATTTATATGTTTTATGTATGTATTATTTTTATTCGAAAGAGTTTACTCCTGAGGTGGTCCCATTGTTACCAAATCAGGATCTGATGATGGGATCCCAGGGAAATTGAGGGCAACCCTCAAATTTTATAGGCACGCGTATAGTGATTTCGGTATTTACTATTTATAACTCGTGTAGGTATTTACCCTCGGAAATCGTAATTTTGGTGTAGTGGAACTGATGATGAAGACAACCAGATGACTTATGGAACTCCTCAAAAATGTAAAGTACATCAAAGATTCGGACATGATTCCGTTGAAGAAGCAACTAATGAAGTATCAATTCTGAGATCCTCGAGGAATCGACGGAACTCCTCAAATATTATCAGCCCACATATAGCGACTTGGGTTTTTTCTGTAATAATCAACGCATTTGCTCTCGGAAATTTGCTCTTGGCGAGAAGTACTGAATTAAAGTAGGTTTAAAATTTGTTTTTAAAGTAAATTATTGACGCATTTTAATTCATTAAAAATGTGAATCGTCTTCCTACGTGTGCTTCTTGCTTTAACGTACTTAAACTCGTGTATAGTTTGTTTTACCTAAAATGACGAATTGATGAACTGACTTCTATTGTTGCTAAATATGAGAGGAAAAAATTACAAAGAGCCGTCATAAAATTGACCGAAGTGTGGCACGTATGCGTAATTGTTATAAACCGTTACCCTAGATTAGATAAGATTAGATTTTTTATTTCATAATATACAATTTCAATATAAATTAAAGTAAGCTTCATCTATATGACTTGATATGAAAATGTTAATAGATAATTTACACTATTAAGTTAAATTATATTGAAATAGGTAATGTCTAATGTCTAATTATAAATTTCGATTAGGCTACCTAAAATCTCAAAAAGTGAGATTAAGATGATGTAATATGTAATTAAAAACCAGCCAAGTGCGAGTTGGACTCGCGCACGAAGGGTTCCGTACCATTATCTATAAAAACGGCAAAAAAATAAATCACGTTTGTTGTATGGGAGCCCCCCTTAAAAAAATGTTTTATTTTGTTATTAGTATTTGTTGTTATAGCGGCAACAGAAATACATAATCTGTGAAAAGTTCAACTCTCTAGCTATCACGGTTCTTGAGATACAGCCTGGTGACAGATTATCTATAAAAACGGCAAAAAAATCACGTTTTTTGTATGGGAGCCCCCCTTAATTTCTTTTTTTTGTTTTTAATATTTGTTGTTATAGGGGCAACAGAAATACATAATCTGTGAAAATTTCAACTCTCTAGCTATCACGGTTCTTGAGATACAGCCTCGTGACAGACAGACGGACGGACAGCGAAGTGTCAGTAATAGGGCCCCGTTTTACTCTTTGAGTACGGAACCCTAAAAAAGAAAAGAAATATACAGTTCAAATTAAAAAAAAATCTAAGGCAAAACAACAAGATATAACATAGACACATAGTATGAGAGAATGACAACATAAGGAAAACAACAATACATATAATATTTAATCTATATGAATTGATATCATGATCGTCAAATCGAATATTTATTACAATTAAATACCTACTTGAAGATATTAAACAAAAGATGTCGGTAATGGTTGGTTTTAAGTAGTATTCGTCATTTTAAGAAAACAAACTATATACGACCGAGAAGCACTGGTATTCAGACACCGTTATTTGTGAAGAAAACCTGTGGGTCATGCGGCAGGTACTTTGTCGCTGGGGGCTGGCACAGCGGTTGCTCAAACTGAAAATGATGATGTTATAAGCTAAAATACTATACGTAAATCCCCGTTTAAACCCACGTATTAAATGTAGCACTTTAGACACGCCTCATAAGAGTTAAAATGCGATGTTAAAGCTACGTTTAATTTGGGCTCTCCCTTGTTAACTTTGTACTTTAGCCCTAAATACTTCATTTGACCTACTGTTTCATTAGACCTAATGCATTTTTTTCTTAAATATTACATTTTATAGGATTATTGAAAAAGCATCTCCCCGGACCCGGGGAAGGCCCAGGGGGTATGTGGGACTCGCCCTTATATTATAAATTTATAAGGTAATACCCACTAAACCACTCTGCGGGGTCGACCCTCACTGCCGTTAAGGGGGGCATCATGGGATCGCCCCCCGATTATTGAAAAACCTAACCTAACCTAATGACTTTTTTATTTGATGATATTCAAAGAAAACTGGAAAAGTTCACTGTTTCGAAGAAAAATGCATTAGGTCTAGTGAAACAGGGCAAAAGTCAGTAGGTCAAGTAACAGGACCACTTTAGGCGCCATATTTAATGTTAACCGGTCCGTTAAAATATTGCTGAAGTAACATACATTTATTAATAGAATTTTAGGCAAGTTAATGCAGGTCACCCTTATCGTAATATTATAGTTACCATTCTGAACTTCGAAAATAATGCTAATTATTATCATTATCTTTTA
The DNA here is from genome assembly GCA_963854355.1 of Epinotia brunnichana. Lineage (NCBI taxonomy): Eukaryota > Metazoa > Arthropoda > Insecta > Lepidoptera > Tortricidae > Epinotia > Epinotia brunnichana. Next base: position 22,416,769 of record OY977946.1, on the reverse strand, counting down.
GAAATAATCAACAGAAACTTTTCAAGAGCTACTCGCAGTTTATGACAGGCTACGTTGCGAATATGAATGAGAAGACGACAAAAGCAAAGATGGCACAGGACACCCTACCGAATTATGAAGCTACCATGGACTCAGAAGTACGGATCAAAATCAAATGGTTTATACTAGTTTATGCTAATATCATAAAGAGGTAAATTCTGTGACTTGGTTTAGTTGGTATGTTGGAGTAATCTCCAAAACTAGCCATTTAAATATAAACTGGTTATTTATTAATTGGGTTACCCATCGAAAATTGCTCACTACTTTTAGTGCGGGCAACTTCGTCAATGGTCGCCGATTTTCGAAATTACGTTTAAATAATATATAATTGTACTTTCAAAACAAAGTTTTAACCGACTTCAAATCAGTAGCCAAATTGTTCAAGTTTGCCTATAAAATTATAAAAAGTTCCCTCGATTTCTCCAGGATCCCATCATCAGAACTGGATTTTGGTGACATCGGGACCAATCTGGAAGTATATGCTTACAAACAAAGAAAAAAAATTCAAATCGAATAATACAGACGAATTGAAAACCTCCTCCTTTTTGGAAGTCGGTTAAAAATAGCGTCTGGCCATACAAAAGAGTAGTAGACTAGCTAAGAACATATACTCATACGCTTCTATGAATCGATGAATGTAGCCATCGGCCTCGAATTGGTAAACCCATTCAGCGCCAATCACGACACACATGCGTCAGAGCGCTACGAGTGCTTTTCGCTACATACGGAGTTTAAGCTGCTACGAACTACGACGTAGCGCTACGAGCGGAACGCTACGCTCGTATAGCCACAAACTATTTAGAGATACTACTCGTAGCCCAACGCCGTAGTCCGCTCATCCCAACTCAAGACCGAGGGATTTTTAAAACTGCTGTTACGCGCTACGGCGTAGTACTCGTAGCATTGCTTGGCTCCGAATCAGTTAGGGTGCATTGCAAAATCTGTAATAGTAAGCAGTGTTCGTTAAATTTTGAATGTATGGAAACTTTGATGAGTTTCTTTGGAATGACAGCTGCTGAAGCCAATATTTAACGATATAACGTTAATCGGTCTGCAATCGGAAGAAGGTGCAACCCGCCCTTAAGACTTTCACTGCCAGGCGTAGGCACCCGCTAATCGGGTTGCTGGCATTAAAAGTGTTAATGTCCATATATAGCGAAAAGCACCCGTAGCCCTATGACGATAACGTACGTGTGTTGTGATTGACACTGAATAAGTTTATGAGCTCACGTGTCGTACGCGCTGAGAGGATTAAAGGGCCCAGTAACTAGCTAACACATTACAATATTTCCTTTCTGTTTGATAACTTATAGACGGACAAGAGTAGGTCGAAGTGCCACGTGACCCTCAGAGACATTATTGTGTACGGGTTGGACACGGCGTACGTGACGCGCGCCGGTGGACCGTATAACGACGGCTCAACGCAAACCGCTGCTGAGGCCATCATATTCAGCTCCATGCAGGTAAAGCAACGCACACATTAAGCAATGAGCATATAACATATATTTGTTAGAGTGAGATAGGTCCGGTATGTACACACTGTTACGCAATTTTCATAATTATATGCCTGAAACATCTTGACAGATGATTTAAACAGCGTCAATTCAATCCGGAATCGGCACTTGCGTCCACATTTTTGGCACACGAATTGAGGGACCGTGTCACCAGGCAGGTGTTATCGTGGATTTTGCGGCCTTTTGCGATAGGTAGTGCTTCTCTACTCGTCGCGGTTACCAGCAAACTCGTTGCGCCAAGGCTAATGTGTCAGAACGGGTGGTTACCGTTGTCATGTTTAATACATCGAATCGAATGAACCTCGAATTCGACTGCAGATGTTTATGATCCTGGTTTGTCACGATGACGGTACTTTGTGGCTATAATATATAATTCTAATTAAAACATAGTATGAAGTATAACAATAACTTAACATTTTAATATATCATACTAGTATTTGCCCGCGACTTCGTCCGCGTGAACCCCCGTATCAACTGCCATCCCCAATTGTATCCCTTTAGAGGATGATTACAAGGATAAAAAGTATTCTATGTTTCAATCCAGGTTATTTAAACTATTTCCATGCCAAATTTCATTATCCAAACATCTAAACTTTCGCATAAATGTATAATTTTAGTAAGATAAAATGGTTAATAACCAGGCATCGGAGTATTTTTAGCACGGTAAGACTAAAGTGAGATATGGAGTCGTTGTAAGCATTCAAATTAAAGTTTTACTCATACTCATCCTCATTAATTTAATTCATAAAATAAATAATAACTATAAAATGAAAATGAAAAAAAAAATGAAAAAAGTTTATTGGACAAAAAAAAAGATACACAATATGCTAATCACGACCCTGCGTCCTGAGCTAGGAAACCCTGTGTTACAGGACTCAGTTTCGTATCAAAGTTTTTATACAAGTATAGTTAGTTATAATACACCACCATCTTTATTGAAAAATATGTCCAGTTACTTTTTTTGTTCTAAATGAGATTTTAATGTCACGCAATAGTTCATAACAAGCGCAACATTTTGACATCAAAATCTTATTTTGAAAAAAAAATGTGACTAGACATGTTCTTTCTGTGGACCCTTTATATTATTTGTTATTCGTCAATGAACATGGTGGTGTATTTTTTATAGTTATTGTTTATTTTATGAATTCAATTAATGAGGATGAGTATGAGTAAATATTTAATTTGAATGCTTACAACGATTCCATAGCTCACTTTAGTCTTTCCGTGCTAGAAATACTCCGATGCCTGTTAATGAGGTATTTAATTTCTGAGTTAGTAATAATTCTAGATATATATGTATTTATTATATAATACGACGGAATATAGCTGGACATTAACGTAATAGCACTATTAAACCATTTTTTTATTATAGATACGTGGGACACTTACCCATTCAAATATAAATGGAAATTCAACGAAAAAATTTGGTGCAGAATTAACAGACGTCACGGTGATCGTTGTCATTGTTATAGAGGAAGAAGAAACCAAGTTGCAACAAATTAATTTCACAGGCTGGAGGTAAAAATCTTTCAATGAATTCTAATTTATATTCAGCGTCAATAAGCAATGTTAATGTACACTAACAATACGTACTTAATACGAGTATCCACATGTTTTTCGAGATATGTCGATTATTTAATTATCAAGAACAGTTATATATCGAATATCTAATTGGTTTTTACTCTAAGTATACATTTTTCATGCTTTGTTTTGATATTGATTCAAGGTCATTGGAATATTCAATTATCCCACTGGAGATGTCTGATGAAGACATACGTAACCATCAATCGCTTGTATATGGTCATATACTCAACGAATTACCATTACGAGTTCTGAATCACGTGTCAAGTATGTTAGGACATGGGCCTATCGATAGAAATCAGTTAGATGGCGGTGGTGGTGGCGACAATGGTGGTGAAGATAATGGTGGTGGTGACGGTAATGGTGGTGGTGACGATAGTGGTGGTGGTGACGATAATGGTGGTGGTGGCGATAATGGTGGTGGTGGCGATAATGGTGGTGGTGACGATAATGGTGGTGGTGACGATAATGGTGGTGGTGACGATAATGGTAGTGGTGACGACGATGGTGGCGGTAAAGGTGATGGAAGCGGTGAAGAAGAGAATGGAAAAAGTCATAATAAAAATAAAGAATTCTTTAGCGATGATATTCTTGATGATAACTTTTTCTCTGACGATAACTTCTTTTCTGGCGAGGTTCTTGATAAAAACTTTTTCAATGACAGCGAAGAAATAATTGATAAAAACTTTTTTAATAGCAGTGAAGAAATTCTTGAAAAGAACTTTTTTAATGAGAGCAAAGAAATAATTGATAAAAACTTTTTAAGTAAGAGTGAAGAAGTTCCAGATAAAGACTTCTCTAATGATGGTAAAGACAATACTCCTAATAAAGGGAATGATAAAGATGTTGTTAACTCCGAAGACGAAGATAACGAAAAAAATACAACTGGTGGCTATGAAACAAAAGACACACAAGACGCATATGATGATGTTGAAACTAATACGGCTGGTGCTGTCACAGTAGCAGGTGGTGATGATAAAGATTTAAATATGGAAGAAAATTTCTTTTCCGACGATTTCATGGAGAAAGATTTCTTTTCTGACGGTGAATTTGAAGAAGACGGTAAGAAGGAAGATAATCATTTAAATGACAAGGATCAAATTGATGATGTACCAGATGACAGCGATGGTAACGAACAACAAGTGGAAGAGGATGAGAATAATATCGACGACAATAAGGAGGAAGTCGTGGAAGGTAATAATGGAAAAGAGGATCCGATCAATAATGGCCCTGATGACAATGTTGATGATAGAGGACAATCAGATGTGAATGAAAGAAATATCGCCAATAATGAAAAAAAATCAACGGGTGGTGCAGCTAACAGCCACTTTTCTGAAGACAAAAAGCCTTTTTTTTCTGATGATAACAAGCCTTTCTTTTCTGATGATAACAAACCATTCTTTTCTGATGATTTTCTAGAGAAAGATTTCTTTTCTGACGGTGAATTTGGAGACGACTTAGGGAGCAAAGCACAGGGCGATGCCAAGGATCAGAACGACAACGCTGACGATGTTAATGATATGCCTGATATCAACATCGGTAACGGAGGAAAAGTGGACGAGGATGACAGAAATATCGACGGCGATGAGGAGGAAACTGTGGAAGGTAATGATGCAAATGACAAGGATCCTATTGACAATTCTGATGACGGTCATGATGTGTCAGATGTCAACGCTGGTAACGGAGGACAAGTGGATGGAGATGAGAGAAATATAGACGGCGATGAGGAAAGTAATAATGAAAATGATAAGGATCAGATTGACAATGTTTATGACGGTAATGCTGAGCCAAATATTAACGCTGATGTTGGAGGACAATTAGATGTGCATACGAAAAATAAAAAAAATGTGGATGGTGCGGGTAACAGCTACTTTTCTGATGATAACCAGTCTTTCTTTTCAGATGATGTTTTGGATAAAGATTTTTTTTCAGATAATGAAAATAATCAAAAGGTACAGCTGAAGGATAAAGCTGGCGGCAACATACAAAAAGACGGCAATAGCGGACAAAATGTCGACGGGAATGATAAGCACAATGTAGACAAAGGTAAAAAAAAAATGTTTGTATTTGCATCACGGGAGGATATGAGCGGGGCCGAGTTCCTAGATGAAAATATGTTCTCTGACATGGAACTTGAAAGACGAGACGGGTCACGAAGGCACGTGACACAAAATAATCGCACAGCTAATAAGCGGGATCCGATAAATCGAGATGGTGATCGTATTGGTGTTGGAGGTAAACGAGAAGAGCTGGCAATGACTAACGAAAAAAAAAATACTATAAAATCTAATAGCAAAGAAAATGTAACTGCAAGCGGAGATGATTCACGGGAAGGTAAAAAAGTTGTCTTGCCATTAAACGTTCACAATACTCGTCGGAATCCAAACGCGCATACATCTGAAAATGAGATTCGTCGATAGAATCATCCAGTCATCCAGTTTTTTCAATAAACGCTTATGTTTGGTCTCCTATTTCACATTATATTTTGACTATATTACGTTGTTAATAATCATAACATAACAAATACCTATTATCGCATGATCATGAACACTTAAGAGTGAACTAACCACCTCACCTTAGAGCCTTTTTGATGGTACAATATCGGTAACACAGGTATCTATTTGATTTCCTTATAATTACGAGTAGGTAGGGCCGGCCGGTAATACTAATAACTGACTGGTCTAACTAGATGGGAATATTTAAGTTATTGTTAGAATTTTCTAACGTACTCGGTGCATTTTAGGGTCCCGTACTCAAAGAGTAAAACGGAACCCTATTACTAAGACTCCGCTGTCCGTCTGTCTGTCTGTCTGTCTGTCCGTCTGTCACCAGGCTGTATCTCACTAACCGTGATAGTTAGGCAGTTGAAATTTTCACAGATGATGTATTTCTGTTGCAGCTATAACAAATATTAAAAACAGAAAAAAAAAATATTTTTATAAATAATTGTACGGAATCCTTTGTGCGCGAGTCCGACTCTCACTTGGCCGGTTTTTTATACCAGACAAACTATGATTACTGTACTTATTCTGTAGTTGAGTTATAATCCAGCCGATAAAATATAAAAAAAGGAACGTTGAATGAAATAAGCTTGTAAGACTCGAAAACAAAATCTATAATCAAAGACCGTCATTTTATTCTTATGCAAAGCTGATTACATGTATGTATACTAAAGTATTATGTGTTATAACACCATACAACAGCATTCTAAAATGGTAATAGAAAAATGTATTTTGATGACAAACAGCATTGGAAAAAATATCATAAATATAAAACGCGTAGAAAATGATAATAACAGTACCAGTTAGATAACAGATTATCACAGTACCGTAGAAAGGGATACTTTTAAATCGGTTAAACCCCTTTAAGAAATACTAAAACCTGTTTTTTGTACTCGACGATTAAAATATGTGTATTAAGATTTCATAGAGAATACTGCAACGTCACTCTTTTCATAGTTGTAGTCCATGTAACTGTCGAAACAATCGAAATAACTACTTTTCGATACGCTCCAGACAACTAAAATAAATTCGACCAATCACGTGGCTGCTTTACTGAACTGTAATGAATTGGACCAATAGAATCGCTTTGATGTCGTACGCTCGTTGATGTCTTTTAAGATATCAACAAGCGTACGAGCGATGAGCTGCACTTCGTTTCAACAGTATCGAGTTTGTTTAATTAGTTCAGTTGACTCGTAGAAAATTAATTTTAATGAACTCGTACAAAAAGTATTGTTCACAATAGTGTTATAATCAAGCTTTTTAATCTCGTACCTTACTTAGGCCACTCAGCAAGCTTCGTGGCCTAAACACGGTACTCGACTAAAAAGCTCTCTATTATAACACGATTGAACTGAAAAATACTATTTAAAGGCAATCAAAATTGGTCACATTTCATTGTAGCGTTGGTCTAAAAAGGTCTACAGAGACTTTAGTTGAGATACTACTTTTTCCAATTAATTTGCTGCGTTGCTTGCGAGGACAGCGAACGTAATATACAATAGTCGAACGTACGTCACCATATACAGTAATGCACAGTTGTGTTCAGAAATACATAATGTTTTTGTAAACGTTATCGTCGTCGCTTGTTTCTGTGGGTTCTGTGGCCCTGGGTGCTGCATCCCAATGTCGCATCGGCAGCCGTTCGTACCTGCGTAAAGCGAAACTTGAGAATTCGAGGGTCTAGAAGGACCCCAGTTAATATGTTAGCATAAAGGTCCTAAAGCTAATAATATTTAATCTCTGGTAACTAAAATACGTTTTGTCCCCTTATCACAAACGTCTAAATAAGTGAAATAGAAATAGAAAATTTTATTGTATAAAACCGTGTGAGTACAAAGGTAGAAGCATGATATTGTGGGTTCCAACAGTTTTACCCTTTTCGGGCATACAATTTTGTAAATCTTAACCTAGTTACAATTTTATTTATAAAAATTACTACATTATAATATTACACATAACTATAATATAGTGAGAGATGAAGAATGTTAACAAAAGAATATTAACGGCATATTAGCTAAAATAGATATGAGGGACGTTTATAAATGTCTATGAATAATCAATAGCATTGACATCAAAAATGTAATAAAGATAAACTTACTTCCCATTCACGGTACGATGAGTCCGTATCTCCATTTCGGGATGGTATGAATCTTCCGTGGGTTTCCTCCTGTGGGAGGCTGCGAGTGTCTTGTAGAAGAACTTTTTGTTTGGTTTAGTTGGACGCCACTTCAAGTCCGTTGATTTAGGCTTAAATATCCTCATGAAACTTGAAAGCCAGAGGTTCCTTGTTGACTCCTTCACTGTTGTTGTTGTTGACATCTCTGCCTTTGCAGATGATGAACCTGGTTTTAGAGATGTCGAATCTAATTTTGCAGATGTTGAATCTGGCTTTAGAGATGTTGAATCTAATTTTGCAGATGTTGAATCTGGTTTTAGAGTTGTCGAATCTAATTTTGGAGATGTTGAAATTGATTTTGTAGATGTGGGATCTCGTTTTCGAGCGTGTGATATACGAATTAAGGGCATCACCTAAAAAGTTAAAACACATGCAGTTATTTTGTCGAGGTTGAAAAATGTTTAAAGCTGGATTTGACAAAACTGGAATAAAACGTCAACATTGTAATCTAGGAATAAACTTTTTTTAAATGAGAACATAATATAAGGGGTCAATCGCATTGTTCAGGTTGAAAATCGCTCGTTATATCCATCCTAATATGTTTAAAACTTACTGGAGCTTTCTATTTAAAACTCCATTCTTGTTTGGTATCATTGTTACTTGGGTCACACAGAGTGATTAAAACAAAAATCGTCTTCCCTGTGGTCAATAGTTAGCTTTATAAGAGTTTATGCGGATTAAGAGTCCGACCGAAAATTACGTTTTGGGCTTGTCCATATGGGGGGGAGGGCCTGACCATCGGATGACGGTAGTCATTTTATTAGGTGGGAAGGGGTCCATTCATTACGAGGCTAGGATGTAGCCCTTAACTTTGCAATGACCACAGGAAAGACGAGAATCTAAATCTGTGTATAACCATAAATTATATTTCCTCTATCTACGGTATGACCCACTTATGGATTCATGTTCTCAGTTTGTTACAAATACAATTTTTCTGTTTTGTTAAAATTCGTTCAGTTTTCTACACCTGCAACGGACTGGATAAATATAATATTCAAATAAAAACTCTTACGCTTAAATTCTCCGTGACTTCACTTGTTTTTGACTTCTCACTCGCTTCTGTCATACTGTACGTGTCCTCTTCTTCGGGTGGAATCATTTTCCTTGCTTTTGTCACTTTGTAGTACATCTTCACCATCCCGGTAGCAGGAGTGCTTAGTGGGCCTCTTTGACTGGTTTTTCGTGAGGGTTCGTACAGCCATAAAGTTGGAGGTGTGTATTCGTATGTTTCTTGTTTAAAATCAATATTGCTCCCAGTCTGTTTCTGATACTCTGGAATCACATCACAATTTATATTATTTTATCTTATTCATTCTATTTTTCCGTATTCATATTAGGATTGTATTTTAAAAGAGTCTGATTTCAGGCTTTAATTTCGATTGCTGGTGTTGCAGAGTAGAATTTTAATGGTCTTGCCATGTTTTATAATTATGAAGAACGTGAATCTACTTATTTACAAAAATACTGATTCAGTATCAGTCGATTGAGTTTTTGTTTTAATACATATATGCTATCATTTAGTTACTGTGCAACTTTGAATGATAGCAATAATATGATAATGAACTACTAGAAAGAATCCTAGTTTTCAATACAGTACCAACTATTAAGGCATGCCGAAAGCGAGCACGAGGTAGGTGAAGTACGATAATATTGTAGTTATGCTGAAAGTCTATTTGTCTGAACAAATTGAATTGGAATTGAATTGATATTACGTGATCGCCTCTCAGTGTATCAAGGCTAACGTGTCAGATGAAAGTGATGTAATACAAAACCGATTCCAATTTAGATTCATGCGAATATACTCCATGGAAACTTGTTACTTACTTCTAAGTGGTCCTAATTTGGTTCTACTCGTATTTCAGCAAAAGTTTGCAAGCAGATGTGCCCATACCGTGTATTTAACCAATAGGTACATAGACTTAACCAAACGCTGTAAGTAGGTACTTAATGTAATCACCGTATAACTTTAGTGCGTGCATATTGCGCACTATTTTCGCGTAGGTAGTACAAGTACTCAATTGGGAAAGCCTAGAAGCAATTTTATGGTTAATGTTTACTTTACTTAATCAAATTACTTATTGATCATAAATACTATTATTCAAATTCTATTATTAATAAACTCAAAATAAATATTTACTGTTAATTTTTAAAATAAGACTTGATTTTCTCGTAGAGGAGCATTTTCACTGGTTTTTAATTTCAGGATATAATTCAATTGTTCATATAGTAGGAAATATAATACGAATATAGGTACGAGTGGCACGACATTCACCCTACTTTTCATCCATTAAATGGATTAAATGGATTTTATATCAAATTTTGTAAATTAATTATAAAATATTTCACAAATGGGTTGGCTAAAACATTAATAAAACAATCAAAAACGACTTTATTTCAAACATGCACTCAATAGTTTAACCAACAAGTTTTATACTAAACCGAAGCATGAAGCCTGTAGAAAATACAAACTCTGGGTTGTATATTTTTTCCTATTTTTTTGTTTTTTTTCCTTGGGGAAATGCATTTACGCATCGCACCTGGCTGGGGAACCAGGACGCCCGGACTACCGCCTAAAACCCCCACGGTGCTCTGCGCTCTGCGTTATGGCGGAGCCACGGGACGCTCCCGCACACTTCGACGACTCCACCAGCAGCTGTCCATCGCGGGAGGGGTGGAGATGGATACTCATCCCCCTTGGGTTCGCTGGTATAAACTGGTAAGTCGATACTTGTAACTAGTAGGTACACTCATCTGTTTCATAAACATAATATTCGTTTGTATTGTTCTGGTTAGTATCAAACTATTGAGTGCAATGTTAAAACAATAGTTATTTGTGCAACAAGAGAGCAAAGTTCTTTTTTGCTGCGAGTGCTGATTTTGAGTCCCGAGTGATTCAAAGTTAGAATGTTGAGCGCAGCGAGGGACTCAAAAGCACGAGACGCAAATAATTTGCTCTCGAGTAACACATACAACTTTTCACCTCAGCAGTGAGAACATAGTCACGTTAAAAAATACATCGATAGGCTTTTATGTACCTATTCGTCTCGTGGATATTCAGGAAGAAAACTAGATACGGGGTTCGTTAATGTTTATTTAAACTCCTCAGCATAGCTAGTTACTAGAACCACGCGAGAGTGCGGGCGAGACAAGGCGCGACGACAGACTAAAAAGCACATTTTAGTAATCTATACGAGTCTCGCATGACACTAACACAACACTAAAAACTAACCGTACCTTTTATTGTTAAAATACTGTCACTCATGTTCCCACATTTCACTCATATTATCGAGTTATTTTTTGAAATATTCAATCTAATAGGTATATGTTACGCTTACGCGCGTCGCGCGTGCGCTCCAAAAACTAAGCGTATTGTTGTTAAATACTGTCTTCTTCAATGAATTCACTTGATATATATTTCTTAGTTAGATAGATAATTAATTAATCATATTCGTGTTTATATTCAAAACTAATATCAATAGCGCAAGCATGAAGAATAATATTACGAATAAAATGTAAACAATTTAACAGCGCGCCGGCTTTTTTAAAGGGGCGGGGCGCTGCGTGTGCGTTCGGAAACTGCATCTGTAGTATACGTTCTTAAAAATGAAGATTGTTCAAAATAGAATCATTGATTGTTCAGCGTATGAAAATTCACGTTTTTACCTATTTAAGCAAAACTTTTTTTTCTCTACAATTTATAACATTCCTTTGTACAATTTTTTTTGGTAATTTAAACTTATAAGTGTGTTAAGTATGTTTTCGAACGTGTAACTTGGTTCGCGCTGTTTTGGGGGTCTACTTTTAAATTCGAATATCGAACTATGAGTCGACCTATTTCTGTCGTATTCTTTTTTCGTAATGAAAATGAAAGGGACAGTGCTCTTAATGTTGAAATATTATGAATTTGTAATAGACCCCACACCATGAAATTTCAGTGCTCGATATCAAAATTAAAAAGCTACTTTGACTCACGGAGTGAGCAAAAATCGTATTTTGCTCACTGATTTCACGCAGCAATAGTTATTTGTTCAACAAGAGAGCAAAGTAGATTTTTGCTGCGAGTGTTGATGTTGAGTCCCGAGCAAGCGAAAGATTCTATATTTCTTTAATTTTAGAAAGAAAATTAGAATCTTGAGCGTAGTGAGGGACTCAAAGGCACGAGATGCAAATATCTTTGCTCTCGTGCGATACATACAACTTTTCACCTCAGCAGTGAGAACATCGTCACGTTAAAAAATATATCGTTAGGCTTTTACGGAAGGAGAGGAGGGTTATTTCTGAATTTGTAATAGACTCCACACTATGATGTGTCACCAGTGCTCGATATCAAAATTAAAAAGCTACTTTGACTCACGGAGTGAGCAAAATCGCATTTTGCTCACTGTTTTCACGCAGCAAAATATGCTTGTTCGAGCTGTTGAGGAGAAAAATTTTTTTTTTTTTAAAATTCCGGCCACGTTTTTTTTGCAATTTTTTTTTATTTACTAATTTCGATATTACATATGTGTAGGTGTACCTAGTCGGTCCTTAAGTTCTGTCACAAGGTTTTTGATAGATAAAACTCAGCAATAAACTTTTTCCTATTCGTATTATACATGATTAAAAAGCTTATTTTATACGAATCAAATTGCAATACAATAAACTTTGAACAATTATCGCAATATGACAAAAAAGCCTTGTTAGTTGAAACAATCGTGAACCCAAAACACGCCGCATCTGACAGAAATACCACTTACAACAAATTTAATAAAAAAACCGTGTTCCAGATGACCAACAAGGTTTTTTTTATTTATTCTGAAACCTCGATTTTAGTTCCATGCTTAGCAACTAGCATTTGATTTTCTGTTAGCTTTCAATTCCAACTGCTCCCATCGAGAACTTTACGTACTTTTTACGTTTTCAGAAAAACGCGTAAATTTGATCTTGTGGGCAACAAGTAAGTACACTACGTAAAATGTGAATATGAAAATGAGTTTTATCCAAACTTACTTATATTATGCTTCAAAATGGAGGAGGGAGGGTTCAGGGAGGGGTTCTGACTAAAATCTCACGTAAGTTTGTAAGGTTTTAAGAATTATGGAAAAAAGATACAGTGAATCACGTCAATTCACGTCCGTGTTTTTGATTGCCTAAAAAAGTGCAAAATCTCTGAAGAAACTAGCCTTTGTGTAATATGGCTTTAAGCATTAAAATCCAATAATCGTTCTAATTTATCAGTATTTAATGAGCTTTCAAACCATATATAGCATTAAATAAAAATATTCTTGGTATTAATTACTATGCGGCAAAACATTTCTGACAGAACTTAAGGACCGACTAGGTAGTAAAGTATTATTTTTAGCACGATTATATTTCGCATGCATCCCAATCAGAATTCAATGAATTTCATTACGCATATAGTTGTAAGGAAATACAGGGTCAAGATATACCAGACAATGGTCAGATGAGACAGGGTGTGGCGCAAAGCTGGGCTGTTATTCACACCGAACCTGAGAGTCTTACTCACGTGTAAGCCTATGCAGACTGCGTTTTTGGAGCGCGCCGTCGACGCGCGTTTGTGTCGATTTACACGTGATTGACACAAACAAGCGTCGACGGTGCGCTTAAAAAACGCAGTCTGCATAGCTAAGGCTCTAATTAATTATGCATTGATATTTATTACGAAACCTGGCAGCAAGATACACTATGAGCACAGTGTAAAGAGTAACAGTAGACCGACGCCTTTGACGTTTGCGGATTTGACAACGTCATGTCCCAAGCTACATGAATGCAGCTGGGGCTCGCCCTATACGCCCCTCGCCCCTCACACCCGCACGCTTACCATGTCTAGACGGCTTCATCGACTGACTGTATTGGTTTATAGACTGTGCTATAGGTGAGGTGAGACGCGGTGAGACACGTAGTGAATTACAAAGCCGGACCTCCTGAAAGAAGGATGAATGTGCATCTTACCGTCCCCTATTGCCATTATGCCTGCCACGTTGCCGCTTCGGCGAGCCAAGACTTCTGGCACATACATTCTGGGCCGCACTTTAAAGTCCACGCCGGGTCCTGAAAGATATCATACGCATTGGGATAGTATCTGGATGCGGTTGGGAAATACTGCTACCTGGTTTAAGTGAAACATACATAATATAGTCGGGATCGTGACTTTAAAAAGAAAAAATAATGTGACATGACATGACAAAGTGACATGGCCTAAATTCGAATGAAGAAAAATCCCCTTAGTTCGAATTTAACCCATATTGCTTTGACATAAAGCGCCCATGCCATATACTACAGCGTCGAGCACTCGGACGTTTACTTTAATTAACGGACCTCCTCACAAAATTTCACGGGAAACGGTTGAGAAATGCTACCTGTAGAAGAGAACAGACGGACAGACGGACAGAGTGACAGAGCGGACACTGGACATACGAGTAGGTACGAACGATTTTCGGCCCAAGCTGAAGCATAGAACTTCGTTCGCTTCGCTCCCTCATTCGATAAGATGGCAGCCCAAATGGGGAAGTAGGTACCAAAACCTTACAAATAACACAAGAAACTTGATTTGTAGGACTATGTTCTTGTGGCACTTGTACTACGTGTTAAACTGAAGAAAAAGTACGAAGCCTAAGAAGGTGAATCGGTAAAGAACGTATAAATAATGTGAGAAATCGTATTAAACGTGTTGGTATTAAGCGCGTTCTGTAGGTAGTTCTTTACTGTTTTTGGTGCCTAAAGAGAACATACATCATCTGGGTGAGCGTGATCCATCGGAGAACTTGTCTTAACTTTTCATCAGGTCACTAAGTTCAAACATAAACCCATATATAGTAAAATTATAAATAAATAAACTAACTGGCCAAGGTCTTGTATTCAGCCAAGCCGTAGTCGTAGCCGAAAGCAACGCCGGCGCTCAACCCAAGCCCAAGAGCGTATAGGATCATTAACACCACCCAGAAGCCCAGGACAAACGTCAGCGACCTGCAGGGACAATATTAAATCTGATTCATCATCATCATCATATCAGCCTGAAGACGTTCACTGCTGGACATAGTCCTCCCCAAAAGAGCGCCACAAGAAGCGGTTCTACACCCAGCAAACTCCCGCGGTCTCTGCCAGGTCATCGGTCCACCTTGTATTCTTAAAAATTTAAATTAAATTTCGTTACATACTTAATATTAGCTTTTTGTACGTATACAAACGCGCGACTGTATCGCGACACTATAGCCATATCAGAGGCCCTAGCATGATAGGTTTTATAGCCTCAGATAATCATCTGCATCGACAATGTATAGCGACTGCAGTGTTGTATAAAGTCACCCGGTACATCCGCTCATAACCCTTTTCCAGGCCGGCAGTTGAAAAATCACAATCGAATGTCAGTCTTATACATTGACATTTAAATATATGTTTGACAGGCTGCATGTGGTCAATATAACGCCTCTGCCTGGAAAAGGGTTAAGGGCGTGTTTCTAGACAAGCAGCGGCGCGGGACCCGCGCCCGCGCAAACATAAACATACTGGCGTTGCCTAGAAGGGTTTATGTATAGGCGTAAGCGTTTCCACACTCGCCTGACAGCACACGTCGCGCACCGCCACACGGGACGCCTGTCCGTAGACACAACCTTATGGCTATAGTTAACTGTAGCAAATTGTAAAGTAAACAGTATTCATGTATCAGTACAACCGCAGAGTTTTTTAATCAATGTTTCCGGAGCATTTTAATAACCCCAGCCAGCCGCAGTATTGAAATTGTTCGAGCCTCTCTGATACACGCTCGTTTTTTTTTATTTCATCGTAGCTTAAATCTAACGGTCTAACATGCCTGGGCATGTTTTTCCAACTTAAACAGTCGTCTAAACTTACTTACTTACTCCGTTGGCTCAGCGACCCAAAATGAATCTCGACCTCCGACACGAAGAGTGCACCACCATTTTTCTCGGTTCTGCGCTAACTCTATATATTATTGCCAATAATATAATAAAAACGTACAGTTTGTGAAATGAAAGTTTATACGTCGGGGGAAATTTCCGAAATTAGTACTAAAAAAGCGAACTTCTTTCGCTTATTAATACGATATCCTTCGCAAACGTACCCTAAAAATATATTATTATCAAGCCTGTATCAAAAAAAACATTTATCTATCTAGACACGCGGCAGCGTGTCAAGCCAAGTTCAAGCAAAGGAACTGCATGGCTAGCCAGCGCCGACCACTTACCACCACTTGGTGCCACTTTTGACCCTTCTATAACTCAAAACCTCTTTAACGTAAACACATAAAACTACGTGTGTTTAATTATATCCATAAGGACATCTAGAAACCCAAATTTCAAGAAGCTAGCTCAAACGGTTATAAAGATAAGAAGGTCAAAAAGTCGTATATTTTAGCACTGACATATAGTACCTAAACCTAACCTACTTCCAGATGACCTAGAAGGATTAAATTTGGAATTTAGCTCGGTAATTGTGTGTAATCGTAGGAAAAAATCTAAAAATAAAAATAAAGTAAAAAAATAGAAGGGTCCCTAAAGTTAGATTTGACTTGGCCAGTTTTTATCAGAATTAAAAAATGTATATGTTGAATAACTTTATAAAATGACTGATGTAATGAAAGCTGGCCAAGTCAAATCTAACCTACTTTAAGATCTCACATTTTTAAATAACAGCAATTGTTATAGGTATCCAATAAAGCAAAGACATAGAGTTTAATACTTGTTCATAATGTTATTTTGTTCCTCTAAATACATATTTGGATTTTGCATACAACTTGGCACTCATTTAGATCTCCATTCTTTTTGCGGCGAAGCCCACAGCCAAGCATAATTTTTGTATTGAACTTGGCTCTCCTTTTTTACATAGATGTTTTTGGTGGGATCCAAATATCATAAACCCTCCATGATGCGTTCAGTTCAAGAACCGCACATTATGACCACCATAAAAATAGACTGTTTTGTTAGACCAAATTTCTTATCTGTGAAAATGTTATTATTGCTAAATAATAACATCGATTTCGATAATATTATTTCATTCAAATTTCTAACATATCTGAAATCAAAGAAATTTGATTTGACCTCTATTCTAATATCAGTCGAGATGACGTTTAGTTCGAAATGAATTGTCAATTTGCATACAAATTTGACAAATGTCGCTTGTAAGTAAGATTTCGAACGATATGATAGTTTAATCCGACTCTAGTTTGTCTCTGAATTAAGAAAAAAACTATGACAGCTGCCAGAATACAACGCCGCGATGCCAGTCATAATATGCGGATATGTGGATAGATAAAGTAGTGTATCTAACTGTACATAATTAGGCATGAAGACACTCGTGTGATGTTATTATGAAACTCGCCTTCGGCTCGTTTCATAAACCCACACTCGTGTTTAATGCCATTCGTTATGTACAGCCACATAAACTACCTACTATTTTGGTAGAAGCTTTTATTGCCAACTGTACTTTTCTGTATACCGTCATTAACTGTACCTAGTTGAGACATTGAGACGATACTACGTCGGTTAAGTACTGAATTCCCATGGCCACCTTTTGCCTCCATCATCAGGTCAACTCGGATGGTACTATAATATTGAATTGTCATCCAAACTACACTTATACCCAAAATTTCAGCTCTCTCGGTTAAGGTGGTTCGATTGCCATACAAAACGTTATTTGACATTCGCATGCTAACGGCATGATATTTTAAGAAACTTATGTAACAAACTTTCATAAATTGCCTTCCCATTTGCGCCAAATTCCCCCTTTCCTAGAATAAACTTGTATAAACTAGATTAATTTGAGAAATTGGTTTGGGATGTGATATTTTGGGAAAACTATTTTTCTCAAATTAATCTAGTTTATACAAGTTTGTTCTAGGAAAGGGAAAAAATTTGGCGCAAATGGGAAGCCAATTGATGAAAGTTTGTTACATAAGTTTCTTAAAATATCACGCCGTTAGCCTGCGAATGTCAAATAACGCTTTGTATGGCAATCGAACCACCTTAAGGTTAATTGGTTCAAAAATCAGTTACAAGATTTGGCCCACACTAACAAACTAACAAACAACAACAAGTCAACAGTGAACAGGTCAAGTTAAATAAAAGCTTGTCAAAACAACAAGATCCATATCATTGTTCCGGGAAATGTTTTCTCGAACTCAATTTGTTCGAACGGAAGAGGTGAACGATACAATACACCGCCTTCGACTATTTAATTAAATTAACCTTTCAGAGTAATTTGTTCGGTTAAGGAAATGAATTCTAGAGAACGAAGCTCGTAGTTCGACGTCAAAGATATATTGAAAAAATTGATTGACCCAAAAAATTTATTTTCTTGTCGTTATTTTGTCCCGGTAAGTAACAGTGACAGAGTTCCTTAGAAAATAAACTATAAATCGGACTTCTAATATGCCCACCAACCCACTATACTCGTACATAATGGGTTTACCAATATAACAAAAACACGTGTTTATTGGATTTAAACCCCATAAAATCATAGTTTAAAGAGTGACCCAGAAGACGTAACCATGGCAACGAGCAAAGACAAGTTAATTTGCCCATTTACACTTTTTTTTTTTTTTTTTTTTTTTTATTTAGAAACAAACGGTCTTAAAATATACAAATTAATTAGCTGGAAGCTATACATCAACAATATCACTAAACCTAAAGTTTCCTTATTGTTATTAAAATAAACATAACTATTTAAATCACTAAGTATAACCGATATCATTACATACAATATATATATTCATTTACACCTTTTGGACCTTATTGCACTGTATAATAAGATTAATAAGCCTAGGTATAAATGTACACGTCTTTGATGTCCACTGTACGTACCTACTTATCTGGGGTGGAACGATTTTATTCTTTGGACACTTTCTTCTTCGTCTTTTTAAATGTCTATATCAAAATAAAAATAACAGCTTGGCTTTCGTTGTACGAGTATTAGCTTTAGTAGGTACGGTCAACCAATTTGAGTCCTAGGCCACCGTAGAATCCTGTCATTTTAACTACTACATAGCGACGCAATAACTATAAAGTGTCTGGTAGACTGTCGCCAACATGCCCCTCCGACCGAGCGACCTTAGTCCGCACCGACCGTGTAGACAGTTGTTTGCAGCAAAATTTCA
The DNA here is from genome assembly GCA_963854355.1 of Epinotia brunnichana. NCBI lineage: Eukaryota > Metazoa > Arthropoda > Insecta > Lepidoptera > Tortricidae > Epinotia > Epinotia brunnichana. Next base: position 22,397,845 of record OY977946.1, on the reverse strand, counting down.
TACTACAGCCGGTCGGTGCCGACCAAGGTCGCTCGGTCGGAGGGGCGTGTTGGCGACCCTCTAGCAGACGTTTTATGTGGGTAATAATACAGTTATATTAATACCATCGCTGGTGCTTTTTTAACTTCCGAACTTGACTAGATATTGGACATAATTTTACATACTAATATAGTACGACAATTAGCCTTAAATCCGAGATACGCGAAAATTACTATAAAATGTAAAAATGCTGTAAATTTTGTCCATATTGTGAACGTCCGTATTACAAAGTGGGCCGTTAACACGCATAACATCTGAAAGTATTTGGGCTCCGACATTCAGAAAATTTAATACAAATGTGTTTAGGTCCCCTGTCGCGGGTAAAGGAGGCTTAACATTCTCTTCGCTGAAATGGCATTTTCTGGCAATTTTGCTTACATATACGGGGTCATTTGATGGCAAATTGTGTAATTTGGAATTGGAAATGTGGTGAAGTGTTTCTATTTGTATCTTTAGAAGACAATGTATTGGATATTCAAGTTTCATATTTTTATTGGGCCTTTATTTGATACTAGCTGTAAGTAAAATATATAATTTGTCCATCCTTAAGGTCGATTCGGTATAATAATGAAAGCTTTTTTTTTTAATTCGGATGAGTAGTTCCAGAGATTAGACGCTAAATATTACAAAGGAAACCCGCACGCCTAGTATGGAATAAAATTATGACAAAAAAAACATTTTAGGTACAAGCTTTTATTGCCGACTGTACTTTTCTGTATACCGTCATCAACTACTCATTGAGACGATTATAACAAGCCTAAACTCAACGGGTCTACGTCGGTTAAGTACTGAATTCCCATGGCCACCTTCTGTATCCATTATCAGATCAGCTCGATGGTACCATAATATTGAATTGTCATCCTAACTATACCTTTACCCAAGATTTCTGCTCAATCGGTTTAAGATATCTGGTTCAAAATTGAGTTGCAAGATTCCACCCGAACTAATATAGTTACAACTTACATATGTACATAGTAGTTAGGTACATACATTTCAAGTTAATAGAAAGCTTGTAAAAACGTGGGAAGTTTGATTAAAATGATTAAGTATTCACTTACCTTTGTATACAACTCAGGGACCACTTAATAAAACCAAAAAAGCAGCACATTTCAGGAAAGCAGCCTGTCTTCAGCAACCGCGCGGTCGTCTACAGTTCCGAGTTTCAAAATATCCTAAAAGAATAAGCAAAATAACAACAAAACAAATACCAAATAACAGTTTTACGTACTAGTATACTCGTAAAGTACAGTTAGCTGCAAAATTATCTGCTCTCGCTACTATTTCTACAGAAGCGGTAAATTTTATCATCGAGATCTATACAGGTATACCATCCCAATTATTCTATACATTCATCCATCATAAAGGAGAGAATAAGCCGACCCTAGCATGCCGCTCGATTTAATCTAGCGCCCATTTCAACAATTTAAATGAAATTAATGTCACCTGATTATGACAATAATTGACAGAAATGTTTACCCGTACACTTCTGGGTTGGTAAGTAATTACTGTGCACGTGACTCTCTTTAGGTACTTGTCGAGTCAGCAATGAAATGAAAATGAAAAATTTATTCAGTAACACAATAAGTTTTACAATGCAGGTTGGTGCCTCTTTTTATTAAGTAAAGAGATACCTGTGTCAAGAGACATCCCCGCCTTCCATTATTTTGTTTCTATAATACACAAGGCAATGTACGTTGAATTGTCACTATCAGGTGACAATTGTCTTATTTGAAATTTGTCACTTGCTACATTACCTACATTTCGAAGTCGCTACGCTATTTAACGTCGTTTTATCGTCGGAGCTTCCAGAAATGACCGACGGATAAGTGACGATTGCCTGCAATAGAAACGTTTGGTGAAACATGGACTTCTTGTTGGCGGTATTTATTTAATTCCTCTCAGTGTTACTGTTACCAGTTACTCAAGTCGCTGGTGCAGGGTTGTCAGATCCTACAACATTAACCTTTTCGACGCCAACGACGCATACCTATATCCGCACCGCAGGTTCAACGCCAACGACTGATATATGCGCCATGGAGCCCAGCGCGATAGCAACCTTCTTGCATTTACATTAAGGCTTAACTCCGCACTATTTAAATATCTTGTGGTTGACAACTTTTCTCTTTGACAGAGCGTCGAAAAGGTTAATTATTATTATACATTTGTGAGTTTCATCCATGAGAGGAAGGCCTATGCCCAGCAGTGGCAAGTATATACCTACTCGTAGTGAGTTTGGATGTTTAGATGTTTGGACGTTTGTTTGTTACTTAATCAGTTAACCACACAAAAACATCTACAAATATTAAGATGAAAATTGGCATAGAGATTGTTTATGACTTAAAATAAAATATAAGATACATATAACTACCGCAAAAAGAAACCCCCAAATGTATGAAATTTTGGTTTGGACCGATTTTTGACTTTCGAGCGCTCGAAAATTAAATAAAAGTGAATACGATTGCAGTTTCAAAATTGCCGGCACTTACTATCTACCGATAGATTTCAATACGAGTGGTCAATACCACTCTTCTTCTTTATCCTCGCCTTATCCCATTTCAGTTGGGGTCGGCTCTCCTAATCATGTTTCGCCAGGACATTCTGTCCTGGGTCGTCTGTGGGTCTATTTGGGCTGCACGTAAGTCCTTGTCAATGACTGATTGCCATGTGAGTCGGGGTCTGCCACGGCCTCTTGAACCAGCTTCCAAGTTAAGCACACTTCGTGTCATACGGTCATGTGGTCTTCTCATGACGTGCCCGTACCACCTCAACCTACATTCGAGCAGTTTTTCCGGGATTGGTCTCACTCTGAATGTGCCGCGAATGTGATCGTTGCGTACTTTGTCAAGGAGCGTCACTCCTCCTGACCACCTGAGCATTTTCATCTCGGCTACATGCATCTGATATTCCTGCTGCTTTTTCAGTGGCCAGCATTCCGAGCCATACGTTAAGGCTGGTCTGACGGCAGCTTTGTAGACTTTTCCCTTAACCGGTATGGGCATTCTTCGGTCGCACAACACTCCTGACAATTCCCTCCACTTCATCCATCCGGTATTTATTCGATTTGTGAGGTCGTTTTCTATAGCTCCGTCACTCGACAATATAGAGCCCAGATATTTGAAGGACTCTACCTTTTTAAGAGGAGTGCCCTGCAGGAGTATTGTGTTGCGTGTTGTATTAGAAAAGCTACATTGCATGTATTCCGTCTTCTGTCTGCTGATGCGTAGTCCCGCGCTTTCCAAGGCCTCTCGCCACTGTTCCAGCATAGTCTCTAGTTGTTCCGAGTTGTCGCTGATGAGAGCTATATCGTCTGCGTATAGAATGTTCCAGGGGGGCTTCTGCTGAAGGTGGGCTGTGACATGGTTCATGACCAGGTTAAAAAGGAGAGGGCTGAGAGCCGAGCCTTGGTGCACCCCAACTCCCACATGGAACTGGTCATTGATCCCTGCGGAACTCCTTACTTTCGTTTTGACCTCCCTGTACATGTCTACTACGATTTGGACATATATTTCTGGAACGTTCTGGGCTCTTAGCGCCTGCCATATGAGATTTCTAGGGACACGGTCGAAAGCCTTCTCCAGATCTATGAAAACCATATGTAGGTCGCTTCTCCGCTCTCTATGCTTCTCCATTAGGATTCTTATGGAGTGTCTAGCGTCCGTGGTGGACTTTCCTGCGACAAAGCCGCATTGGTTTTCAGTGACTCTAGTGATTTGCTGAAGCCGTCTGCTGATTATTCTTTCCCAAATTTTAAGGGTATGCGGGATCAGTTTAATGGCCCTGTAGTTTCCGCATAGTCTTATGTCGCCCTTGTTTTTATAGAAAGGTACCAGGAAGCTGTTACGCCATTCGTCGGGTATCCCGTCTGTGAGAATCCTGTTGAAAAGGTGTGCAAGAAAGGTTTCACCCCATGGTCCCAGTTTTTTCCAGAGCTCGGCCGGTATTTCATCTGGTCCCGTGGCTTTGTTATTCGCCATACGTTGTACCGCAGCTTTAACTTCTTCTGGGGTGACGGCAGGCACGGGGCCCTCTGTTAGTGGGATTGCTGAGAGCTCTTTACTCGGGAACGTTTCATTGAGCAGGTGGGAATAGCACTCTTTCCATCTAATTCTAATGTCTGCGTTAGCTGTTAATAGTGCACCTTGCTAATTTTTAATGTACTTTATTGTTTTGGTGTCCTTGGTGTTGTTATGTCGCTGCTTTGCTACCTTGAAGAGTTCTCTGTCGTTGTTAGCATTTGTCAACTTTGCATAGAAGTTTTCCTCTGATTTAGCCCTAGCTTGCGCTGCGGTCCGCTTTGCTTCTTTTGTTGCGGTTCGGTATGCTTCACGGTCAGTCTCCGAATTGCTTTGCTGCCAGGTCTTGAAAAGGTTTTTCTTCTTTTCAATCTTCTGCTGCACATTTTCGTCCCACCAGCTGGTGTTCTTGTTACCACAGATGGCGCCCTTGGATACTCCTAAGAATTTTACGGCGGACCTATTGCATTGGCTTTGGAATTTTTTCCAGATGGTATTTGCGGAGCCTTGTAGTTCGTTTTCCATTGGGTGCTGTGTGATTTCTGTACATAGTTTTTGCCCTCCCTCAGTCGCAAGCTTATGCCAACGTATCTTTGGTGGTTTTTTCTCTTTCCGGACTTTTATTGGTCTAGGGGTAATGTAGTCTGCGACCAGAAGTCGGTGCTGTGATGTTAGAGGCTCCCCTGGTATTACTTTGCAGTTGCGAAAAGTTTTCAGCAGCGGTCTATCCGCCATGATGTAGTCTATTTGAGTACTGTTACCTCCACTCTTATATGTTATGAGGTGTTCCTGTGGTTTTGAGAAGTAGGTGTTAATAATAGCAAGGTCATATGTCGTGGCGAATCGCAGAATATCTTTACCCTGAGGATTAACCGTGCCGAACCCGTGGCTTCCATGTGCTCTCGTGTGGGCGGGTGGCGATATTTCTCCGACATGTCCATTAAAATCGCCCAGAATGTATTTCGTTTCAGGAGAGGTACCACTCGTTTTAAAAATTTCTATCGCTATTTCAAAATAGCATTTCATCATTTTTGACAGTTTTCGAATGAAAGAGTCGAGAGTTCGAAAGTCAAATATCGGACTTCAGGTGGATGAAGTCCCGGACATATGCTAAAGTGAGTGAGTGTCTAAAAATAATATGAATGAATCCACGTTTCAAAGAGGTTTAATCTGGTGAATAATTAAAATCTAAAATACATTTCTAAACGCCTGTTAAGATCACAGAATTAATTCCATGTCCATGAATTATATACTTTTGGAAATTGGGTAATTCTCAAATAGTTAACGACACTTTTCACAACCATGTGCAAAAGTTAAGAAATTCCCAGCAGTTAAATATTGTAATACTTATTTGTATAATAGCTGTCGTAGTCTTTTGGACCTTATATGAAAAAGAGCAATAAATTAAGTATTAGTAGCGTTAACTTTTGCACATAATTGTGACAAGCCAGTCACAATATTTGAGAAATACGCAATTAGGTAGCTTAATACAGATATAGACGGCGTTTTACAAAGATATAATCTCTAAACATACTAAAATTATCGTTATGCAGTCGAGTGGTATATACATTGTGAATAAACCATTCATTCATTCGAAAACATGTGCATGGACAAAGTGATCAAAAATATGTGAACACGATTTTATTCTTAAGGACGGGAGGAAGGTGTTGTTGTTTTCCCAGATATTTTTGTACCTTTGGGAACGTACATATATGTATGAACTCGACTGGACCAAAAAGTATGTACAGTCAAGGTCACCAATATGTGTATACCCAAAGTTGCAAAAATATGTATACAACAACCTTACTTCCGTAGTAATAAGGTCTGTATACATATTTCTGTAACTTTGTGGTGTATAAATATTGATGACCTTGACTGTACCTATAGTTTTTTTAAGGCTTTATAATAAACTTTCAATATTTGGTCCGAAAACCTGAAAAGTATAAACATCCTGAATGTTTAGTAGGTACTTTTCGGGTAACCCTAGACGGGCTCTTTCAATAGGACGAAAATTTAAATGAATCATTCATGACATGAGTCGCCCATTGTGGTCGGAGGCGAGCTCATTCTGTATGCACTCGGTTTGGTGACAAATGGTCGAAACATAAAACTGCGGCCTTTGTTAATTGTTGAAGAGCCGAGCCGTGTCACCTTGCGGTCCATTCTAAATGTACGTTCCGCATTTTAATTTTATTTTAATGTGTTTTGCGAGCTTCACCCGCGTTGTGATGTAATAACGTGCAACAAGGCCCCACGACAAATAAACAATTCTGCTGAAATTGGTTCCATGGCAGTTTTCAGTCTTCTGATCTACTTATCCGATGCCAAAAAACCTTTTACCAGTATATATAATGGTCTTTTCGTATGGACACAGGCTATGTGTTATCCCGCGGCCGGGCATGGGTACTCTGTAATACGCGGGAGGACCAACGCGGGCAGATAGTTAAAATAAATAGCTACAATTTTCATATAGGTACTACCCGCACGAGAGACATGCGTCACTGAGCCTCATACGCTACCGCTTAATTTCTGTTCGCTCGATAACCTAGAATAGTGCTACTGCTTTTCCATTCCTCCTTCTACTTCGGACTTGACTTTATCCGTGCTTGTGCTAGTTCTAAGTGCTTTCAATAAACATTTTGTGAACAAAGGATTGGGTTGTTTATATTTCAACACCGCTCCGAATTCCTTCGGCAACAACCCGTCACATCTACCCATCTACCCTGTATGTGAAAAGTGTGCGAGTCAAAGGCAGTGGTAACTGTTGTACCTTTATAAGGCTTGTTCACGAAATAAAGTAGCCACCAAAAGTTGGGCCTTCATAATTATATAAAAAGCTTTTGCTATGCCAATGCATGATATTTTGACACATGTATTGTCAAGTTGAAGATAAATTTTATAATATATGTCATTGACTAGATAAAATCAAGATGCCGAGGATAAATGAAAAAACTCGTAAATTAATTATAATATCCTACTGTACAGAAAAGGGTATTGCGATGCGACAACTCGCAAAACGGTATCAATTATCTAAAAATGGTGTACGAAAAGTAATAAAAATGTTTAGGGAATTTAATACTCTAGGTGATCTTATGATCTACCAGGTTGCGGTCGCAGAAAAGGCTGCGTGAAGCCAAAATTGGACACGGACATAGTAGCGTCTTTCCGTCGAAATCCATCGGCCTCTATTCGCGATGTAGCCAAAAAGTTAAAAACTTCGGTCGGGAACGTACAAAACGCCAAAAAGAGAAATAATTTAAAGACCAGGAAGAAACAGAAAATGCCGAAAAGGACTGCTGCCCAGCTTGAAAGAGCGAAATCTCGAGCTAAAGGTTTGGACAAGTTTTTAATTCAAAATAACGACCGATGCATTTTAATGGATGACGAAACATATGTAAAAAAGACATGAAAACGTTACCGGGGCGCCAGTTATACTCGTGTGCAGCTGGCGAGGACGTTCCAGAAGAACATAAGAGCGTGGCTTTTGAAAAATTCGCCCAAAAAATCCTTGTATGGCAAGCTATTTGCTCATGCGGGCTTAAAAGTACGAGCTTTTTCACTATCAGTACAATAAACGGAGATGTCTACCCACAGGAGTGTATTAAAAAGCGAATTTTGCCCTTATATCGGAAACATACACGTCCTCCAATATTTTGGCCTGATTTAGCTTCTGCTCATTACGCTCAAGCCACCTTAGATTTGCTTGATAACAAGAATAGTAGTTATGTCGCGAAAAACATTAACCCACCAAATTGCCCAGAACTTCGCCCGATTGAAAGGTATTGGGCAAATATCAAACGATACCTGCTCAAGAAGGGGGCAGTGGCCGACAATGAAGCTGATTTCAAAAAAATATGGAACGCAGCCTCTCGTCAGTTCACAAAAAAATCAATAAACACGCTGATGGCAGGCATTCGAAAGAAAGTCAGACAGTTTGCCAACTCTTAGGGTTTTTACAAAAAATTGCATTGTACATTCTTTTTACAATGTTTAGTGATATAATTGACTGTTTTTTGTTTGAAGTGCTGTGAGAAAAACAAGATTTATTTACATTTTCTTATGGCTACTTTATTTCGTGAACAAGCCTTATGTACCACGGTAAGAAGCGAAACTGAAAATAAAGGAAATTAAGGGTGCATATTCATCTGAGGTGGTGAGGTAGAAAAATATCCAGCAATAGCATTGCTATTAGCCTCGCTCATGCATCTCTTCCTAGTGGTGGAATATTCCTCGCATATCGCTCCGCTATCTCGCACTGGGGACCGATTCGAGCGCTCGACTTTTTCACTCGAAAACGGTCAAAAATTATGATAAAATCATAAATGTATATTCTCTTTTTTTAAAGGCCAGTTTTAGCTAGATACAAATCTGCCAAACCACAATGCGGTTTGTTGGCAGACAAAGCTCCTAATTTATTCTACAATTTACTAAATTATTAGTAGAAATGCTCTTTTGAATAGTGACAGAAAATGTAAAAACCGGCCAAGTGCGAGTCGGACTCGCGCACGAAGGGTTCCGTACCATTATCTATAAAAAAAACTATTTTATTCTGTGTTTTTAGTATTTGTTGTTATAGCGGCAATAGCAATACATCATCTGTGAAAATTTCAGCTGGAACTATCCCGGTATCAGTGAGATACAGCCAGGTGACAGACAGACGGACGGACAGCGGAGTCTTAGTAATAGGGTCCCGTTTTACTCTTTGAGTACGGAACCCTGGTGGCGGGCAGTCATGACGAAACTATAAGGGTTCCGTTTTTACCATTTTGGCTACGGAATATGCTGGCGGTATTTCCTCACTGAACTGCAATGCTGATGCGTTGCACGAGAAAACTGCCAGCTCTTCGATTACCGGTTATGATGATACTAATGCTGAAATTATTGTCGATTCTGTAAATTCCTACAATTCAGGAGCTAAAACCTGAATTTAAATTCAAAATTGAAACGCAGAATCTTAAAAACCACTATCTTGAAATAACTTACAAACTTGAGGAAAGCCTCGTTTTCAACCATGGTTTTCTAATATGTCGCTAAACCGAATGAATATGTTTTGGTACTCATTACTTCATTAGACGCATAATTTCATGTTTTTTAATTTCCTCGTGAGTAACTTTTTGCTAGGATGCACCGTATAGAAGCTACGAGTGAGAAACCAAAAAAAATCGAGGATTTGTGGCTGCCAAAAGTTGTCCCAAGATATCTCGTGTAATCATTTTTAGGGTTCCGTACTCAAAGAGTAAAACGGGACCCTATTACTAAGACATCGCTGTCCGTCCGTCCGTCCGTCTGTCTGTCACCAGGCTGTATCTCAAGAACCGTGATAGCTAGAGAGTTGAAATTTTCACAGATTATGTATTTCTGTTGCCGCTATAACAACAAATACTAAAAACAAAATAACATATTTTTTTAAGGGGGGCTCCCATACTACAAATGTGGTTTTTTTGCCTTTTTATAGATAATGGTACGGAACCCTTCGTGCGCTAGTCCAACTCGCACTTGGCTGGTTTTTGATATTTGCTTGGTTGTATCAATGTAAACAATATAAAAAAAAAACTACACCACCTTTTGCAACAAAGAAATACTCTACGGACTGACTTAAAAGTCAAAAATTGACCCCCAGATTGGTAGTCGGCCAAGAATGTGGTCTACCAGTTTTGACAAAAGTTTCTGTGAGATCTGATTGTCGCTAAGGTTACTGTCATAATATTTATTGCAAGTGGAAATCGACCTTGTTGTTTCACGACGTTCAAATGAACCTCGACCGTGGTAGACTACATTTTTGGCTGACTGTACCGATTTTAAGTCTGAAATTAAATTACGTGTCAGAACTACCGCGCTCCATATATTGAAATAAAATTGGAACGAAAACGCATGTGTTGAATTGACCCCATGTCGGAATTAAACATTACAGTTTTCGTGTTGAATTTGGAAGACAAATTGCGGAGTAAACGTGGAGGTCATTTATGGTGGAACTGTTTATTGCACAGATGTTGACTTTGTGAAACGAGGATGATGCACATATTTCTGTCAACGAATATATGCAGGCAGGATCTTTGATTGAAAAATGATTTTATATAGTACAGGCAAATGAATCAGAGTAAAATATAATGAGCACCTGCATTGTCGAAACCATAACTAAAAGCGAGAACAGCCATTTTTTGACCGCTTTAAGCCTCTCACTTGACTGAGACTGGCGCGGCCTGCGGTGGCGTCAAAATATTCAATAATTGTATAATTTACTACTGGCCGCCACCGCAAGCCGCAGTCTTTGAGAGGCTTTACACTGATGTTAATGTGTCCTATGTCAAACATCAGCATGCATATACTTAACTGTATATAAGTAGTTACACTACTGAATATACCAAAAAATCATCGTAAATTATGGATCCAAACTAGAAAAGGTTGTATTAAGGTGTTTTATGGCGTGTTCTAATTTCTATGTAGGTAAATCCCTAAAACAATAGTGTTGATTCTGGTGTGCAATTGGGAATGTATGAAAATTTTAGAAGTGCCTGATTATTTTTTTGGTGATAGGAGTAACATTCCTTAGCCCCAGAAAAAAGTTGCAGACTTTACAGTTGCGTCAATTGTTTTTGAAAAATATAAATAGTTTCCTCACTTACGTTTTGGGTTTAGGACGGCGAATGAGACAATTTCCTTGATACGTTTCAAATTACAAATAATATTTTAAATATCTGACCCTGGCAATGACAAATATAGCTGCTGCAGCTGTCAATGTGCCAGTGTCAGTTTACCACGGATTTTTAAGATATTTTTTTGTAATAATTACGAGACCGATCAAGGAAAGTGTCTCATTCGCCGTCCTTATTAACCTGTTTATATTTTTCAAAAATAGTTGACGCAGCTTAAAAGTCTGCAACTTTTTTATGGTGCTAAGGAAGGTTATTCCTATCACCAAAAAAATTATCAGGCATTTCTAAAATTTTCATCCATTCCCCATTATCAACTTTTCTAGTTTCACCTCACCCCTCGTTCCTGTCTAACTTGGCTCTGACATAAATCATAGCAATCGAAAGCCAAAGTTACCCTGGTTCCCCTGAGGCTTTTAGCAAAGTTGCGAATACAAGCTCTAAGCAGAAGTTCAGCGGAACGAGCACTAATTCAATAAAAGTACTGCCGCGGCTCTTAGCGTTTTCTTAATCAGGTTTCTGCTCGAGTGCAAACAAACACTGCTGGAGATGCCGTCCGCTAATTGAGTTTAAGTAGTTTCTACTAATGTCTCTAGTTATTTATACGGCAGAAGTCATCATTGTACTATCTATACGATTTTCTAAGCGTAAGTCTGCCGTGGATTTACATGTTTAACCCCCGACGCAAAAAGAGTCGTGCCTGTGTGTCTGACTGTGTCATCGTAGTTCCTGAACGAATGGACCGATTTGTATGCGGTTTCCTTAATCCGAAATCTGAAGTGATCGAAATGGTGCTTAGCTACGTTTTAACAAAATCGGTTCCGCCGTTTTTGAGATATTGAACTTTGAAATGAAAATATCGGGGATTTTTCAACTTTTCTAAGTTGTTAAATATAACCTTTTTCAGGCTGATGTATTATACCGACCACACACCGCCTGTCATATTATGTATCTTACACTTGTATGAATTAGACTGACATCAGGTTGTCATTTGTCAACTGCCGGCCTGAAAAAGGGTTATGCCCACTCGCCATCAAATTTAAATATCTGAATAATCAAAAAGCAATCTCTAATGCCTTGACAATAAAGTCTCTTCTTTTTTGCCCGTCTCTGTTCCCTTTATCTACTGGCCCCGTAGTATGGATGGCCTTATCACGCGATAAGTGACAAGATAAAAGCGTCGTCTCGTTCTATCGAACGGTGTCAGCTAGGGACGGATGCTCTATCTTGTCACTTATCGCGTGATAAGGACATCCATGCTACGGGGCCTGGCTTTGATAATAACGCCATGTTCAGATAGTTGTGAGCACCTTGTTTGATCCTAAGCAGACTTCGGAACAATACTCAAGCGGTTGACGATGTTTGAGTTGATCACTGTTAAGAGCCCGTTCACGTGCTCACTAGCACCACTGTTAAGAGCCCGTTCACGTGCTCACTAGCACCACTGGTAAGAGCCCGTTCACGTGCTCACTAGCACCACTGGTAAATAATCGAGACGTTCCTCCTCCATTAAAATTTTTGTAAAAATGAGTTTTTTAGTAACCATTTTATACATTATGACGTAAAAAAAACGTAAAATTTAGCGTCAACAAAAATATATCATAATCTGCAAGATATGAGAAGTAACATACATAGTTTTCGTAGAAATTCATTTTAACAAAAGAAAGTACAGAAAAAAAAATCTAAAGTGAACCCTATTATTTCACTTGAAATAACAGAGTTTACTTTAGATTTTTTTTTCTGTACTTTCTTTTGTTAAAGTAAACTTACTGCTCCATGTTTTATCAGAAAATGATGAAATTTTACAATCTTCTTCATAAAATAATGAACAATATAGTATATTACTGCAGAGGCCGGGAAAAGTCATTTCGTGGATGAGTATGGTTTTGAAGGACGAGGCATAGCCGAGTCCTTCAATAGATACGAATCCACGAAATGACATTCCTGCCGAGGCCTGTATACTGCTTTTCTCCAAATATGCGAGGAAATAAAACAAAATCTTAAAAGGTTATATTTATTAAGTCAGTTATACAATATTATGTTTACCTTTATTGCTAGGAAAATCTCATCTGGAGCTTCATTTAAGAATATTGTGATATCCTCATTGGTAAGAATCTTCGATTTCTTGCTTTTGAAACCGGATGATTTCCGTTTCAAAAATGACAATAAGTTCGCGTAGTTCTTAATGTTTATATTATATTTTAGTTGTATAGTACTTTTCAGCATTGAGTACATTGCCCACAGAGTAGAAGGTTTTTTATCTTTTGCAAGTTCGTTAAAATACGCCAAAATAACATTTTCCGACAACGAACTGGTATTTTTCTTCTTTCGCCAGGAATTGAAATTTGCGAACGTTCTTAAATATTTTTCTTCGGATTTAGGCGGAAGCAAGTTAGCTCTCGCCAACTTTGCCTCTGCTGCTAATTCTGGTGGTGTACCCATTGGGATATCTTCGTCACTATTTGTAGAACTCATTTTATTTTCGTAAAAATAACACGGCAGAAAATCTTTGACAAAATGAATTCCAGTTTCCCGCCTATTTTTTTTTAAGGATATTAAAGTTTAAAGTATTGGGTCCGAATTGTATATTTGATTCCACATAAAACATAGCAATGAAAATAAATAAAAGAAAACTTATAGTATTAGTAAATATAAATATAGGCATTATTACATTTAGTTAAATCGACAATCCCTAAACGCATTAGACATTTAAAAAAACTATACATTTGTTACAAAATATTTATCAGTCCGAGAAAATAATTAAGTCTAAAAAAACTGTCTTATGATTTGGACACAATTATTATTCTATCTATGTCGGTTTTTGTACGTGACTATTGGACAATTGGCTGTATGGTGAATTTGTAGTCTTGCATGAAATTAAAAGTAAGTAACCTGCACAATAATATTTACTTCCCGGGCATGTCCGGGAAGTATTTCCATTTTTTTTAATTTATTATCTCATCAATGCATATAACGATAAACTACGAGGTGTGTTTTTACTCCATTAATGGAAACATTTCCGAGTAAGTTGGAGAAAACTTCATTTTCTTACTTTCTTAAAATTCGTCTCGTTTTCTGAAATATTCCGAAAAACATGATATCCGCGCTTTCGAACACGCACTTCCATCTCGCTCACGCTTATGCTCAGTGAGAGGGAGAGAAGACCATGAAAGTGCGGGGCCTTAAATTTAACGATAGATATTTTTAAAAATTAGGCCACTACATAGTTACTGTATTTTGTATTTAAGTAGGTAACTTGTGATTACATCATAATAGTTTTTACGTCATACCTGGCCATAAAGTAGGAATTACCGCACGCTATGCGTGCGGAAAACCCCACTTCCTGGCCAGATAGAGACGTAAAATTTTGTACTCACCACGGGCGGTAATAAAGAAAGCCTCAGAGCGCATATTTATCGCCCTTGCCTTTGGCTCGGGCGTCAAATACCTGCTATCTGAGACATTCTTTGTTTAACCGCCCTAGGTAAGTAATGTACTATTACGTAACTGGATTCGTCAATCTATGCGTCCAAAGATAAAACGGCAGTTTTTCTTTTGAGTTCATATATCGACGAATCCAGCAACGTAAAAACTAGTTTGCCACGAGGCACGTGAACGGGCTCTTAAACTACTGGATTATCTACAATATCTGCAATATCATATCATGTCAATATTGTACAGGGTTCACTAATGTTTCTTAACCTAACTTTGGGCAACCTGATTCATTTCGCATCTTTTCATTTTCCAACCTCTTAATATTTCTGAAACTGTTAAATATTACAGGATTTTTATAAACTAACCTAACCTAACCTATAGGGTTCTACACGATGGCCCTTAAATAAATCCTAAAATATTTAGGTAGAGTTTCAGAGTTTGGGAAATGAAAAGTTGCGAAATGAATCAGTTTGCCTAACGTTAAATAGTTGCGAAAAGAAGGTGTTCCATTTTATACAGAGGATATAAGATACAAGATATTTATTCATAAAAGTCAATGTTTTACAAAACATTGTTTTTAGGAAAAATTCAGTTAAGAGTAGGTAGTTATATAGAATTGTGAAGATGTAGCTTTAGTACGTTTGTATACAAAAAATGTGTTACCCGTAGGTATATAACTAGGTAGAATGGACTTTCGGGATAGAGAAACGCAATATTTTATCCTGTAACTTGGCTTGCGGTCTGTGTTACACACGAGTGGGCAGCTAACAGTTTTTTAACGTTCTGAGAATGTGAGTCTGAGAATAATGTTCTAGTGCACCTAACTGTTTAACCCTCTTCCAGGCCGGCAGTTGGAAAATGACAATCGGATGCCAGTCTTATTCATTGACATTAAGATATATGTTTGACAAGCAATATGTGGTCGATATAACGCCTCTGCCTGGAAAAGGGTTAATGTTCGCAGATAGTTCGCATTTTTCTAGTCATTCGGAATAAAGGTCCATTACTTTATCAAATCACGTACAATACTTAGTGATTTAAAGCACAAATTGAAGAGATTTCGTTTTCGCACAAAGAGTACTTAGCTCGCATTCAATATGTTCCCACATTTTATATACGCGTATTTATTAATCAACTCGAATTTCTATTATGTAGGTACTTGCGTATACTGATTATTAATATTATAGTCGTTATTTTCTCCGCGACCCCCCACCCTCTGCCTTTTTTAACTTTTATTTTTTTATAAAGAAACTACACGGTTGAAAAACACTTTTCTATAGAAACTGTTGAAATATGTCACGACACATTAAGCTCTTTACGTTATATTGTGGGCAGAAGCCTAATAAAATATGTCATATCTTGTTATGCGAAGGGATTTTAAATAATTATATAAGTAAAGGTAGTACCGTCGTAGGTACCTTAACAGTGAATTATTATTAACGTATAATGATCGAACAAGATGCAAATTATAGTGGAAGAAGTAAATGGATGCAGTTTCTATGCTAGTCTGATTTTAAGGGGATTAGATTTACCACGCCCCCTGCAAGATACATGCTTATGTCTTGCGCGCACGAGAAAATGAGATCGAACACTCTTCTTGTAATGGCTTTTTCGTACGAAATTCGATAAATAGGTACACAACTTTGTGAAGTTTTATTTATATTTCATTAAGTGAGATTATGGATTAGGTAAAATATGAAATACCATAATTTTATTGTGTCGTTTAACACTTTCACTGCCAGAAACCCGTCTAGAGAAACGCCTACGCCGTAGTCGCTTTCCGCTACATACGGGGAAAATCACGGGATCAGCTACGAGCTTAGCTCGTAGCGATTCTCGGCGGTGAATGTGTTAATAATGTATAAGACGGATAGTCTATCTCACCACACCGCGACATACTATTATACTATTTATTCTGTGCCGCGACTATGTAACACTATTATACTATTCTGTGCCGCGACACAGCATGTGATAACACTGATAACCGTGCAAAACTTCTTAGATTAAGGGCGTGAATTGAAAACTACCGCATTCATTGAAATGCCGTTCAGCATCGTTATCACAGGACGGCCCGCGAGCCGTGTCGTGGCGACATGGACTATCAGTCTCTTTCTAAGCGTTCTAATTAGAAAGAGACGGATAGCCTATCTCGCCGCGAAACATTCCGCGGGTCTTCCTGTGATAACGAAAGCTGTAGTAGCTGAACGGCATTTCAATGAATGCGGTAGTTTTCAATTCACGCCCTTAATCTAAGAAGTTTTCCACCGATGAATTGAGGCAACATGAGGCTAGAGTATTCACAAGATCAGGGACGTAGTTTAGTGAAAATGATCCAACCCACAAGACATCACCATTGAAATGTATGACTATTGTTTTAGATAGAAGGTTCCAAATTTCAAATTTTACATCTAGGGTTTGGATACTTTTTCTTAAACTACGTCCTATATAATTTCGTTTCTCGGTGGAAAGGAAACAACTTGAAGAATGTCTCAAGGAAGAACTGAATGTAAGAGAAAACCTGCAAATACCACCCAAGCGGTGGCACAACAAAATCCAATTCCCGAATTTACTTAACATAACGAAATAAGTTGAAATACCGTATACATTGTATACCGAATAAATTTGATGTAATATTTATATAATATTATAAATAAATAAGTATGAGTAAATACCTTTTATCCCAGGAATTGAACTCTAAGGGAATGAAAATTAGAATGTTTCTTATAAATGATGACAAAATTAGGAGCCGAAATGTATAATACATTTAACAGTTACTTACGGCAATTCAATCGTTTCATTCCATTCAATGTGTGAAAATCACTTTAATTAATAGAGTAATGTAAATAGATGTTTACAGGATACAATCGACGTCTAAATATTTATATTTATGATGATAGAAATTATTTCTGACGTTGACAGACATAGACTAAGAAGAAAGCAAAAAGGGATTAAACCTTTTCATTAAGTTATTCTTATTCTTATTTATTCCTATTTAGCCCTGATGTGGTGTCGCTACAAACAGCTTACATATGGCAATAATACGCGTGCGTCATGAATAGTCGGGACAGTGTGTATTGGCATCGTGCAAGAACGAGTGAGATATACAATTATCTACTTGTAGATTGTGAGACTATGTTTTCAGGTAATCGGAAGAGCATGTCTGGTTGATAATTAAATATGAATCATTACCTATCCGTCAAAATCCAATTCTAAATATTCGACATCCATATATTTATCATATTCTGGCTCCGATGTATCTTCACTTTCGTCAGTTGATGAGTCACTTTCAGGACCACCAACCTCGATTATAAATCTTTCGGTTTGTGATTCAATAATAGGAGCGTGTGTCCTATATCCGTATTCTATTTTTTACGTGATCGCAGCATTTACTCCAATTTTCTATAGTCACTTCCTAAATAATAACAAATTGTAAAGTAAGTTTTATTTTTAACTATTCAATAAAATTCTAAACATTGATAAATCTAAATACCTGAAAACTATATTCAACGAGCTTTAGGAAGGCATCATTCGTGATGGAAACATTTATAGTTGCCACTTTTGCTTTCATGATGCCCCAAATCATCTCAATGGGATTTAAATCACAGTGATAGGGCGGTAACCTTATCACTTTGTGACCATGATTTGAGAGAATCGTATCTATTTCGTATACTTACTGGCTCGGGTTTATGACGTCTCAACATTGTAACCAATGTATCTTTAGTTGCATTTTGTGGAAATGAGATATTATTTAAGCGCAGCCACTCAGCAATGATGTGTTTTCTATCGCCAGATGTTGGAATTTTATTAATTTGGAAAGAATGGTACCGGGCATTATCCATTATAACTTATAACACACGTGGGTTCACTGAGATTGGGAATTATTCTCTTTAAAACTTGTTCCTGTTCATGGAGTCATGATAATCGGCTTTTTTTTCCTTATCATTATATATTAGGAGTGCATTGGGAACAAATCCCGATGGTCCACCGGCATGAACAATTATATATCGTTTGCCGGTTGAAACGGATTTCATTCAACACACCGGGTGCATTTTCGCTTTGCTAACATTTTGCGTGGTTAAGAGAAGTATGGATGTAAGTCTCATCTAAATAAACTAGAGGTATATTTTTGTCCCTTGCTTCTTTTATTTCGTCTAAATTTAAAACTTTCCCGCCAAACCGCAATATCCGAACGCTCCTTCAATATGGGCCGTTGGTTTCTGCACTTTTTATAATTGAAACCCATACTGTGCAATAGCAATCGCAAGTACTCCCCACTACCGGTAAAGCCAATATCTTTTTTTCAATTCGGTAAGCAGAGTTTTGAGAGTTCAGTAGAGTGACCAGATGTCAGGAATTTTCATGACATGTCAGGAATTTTAGATGTCAGGCATGCGGCCGGAAAAGGGAAATGTCAGGAATTTTCGGCAAATAAATGAAACAATAAATGTTTGTGAGTTGGTACTTGCTTTCGCACAGCATAGAGTGAATGAATTTTGTGCCTTATGGCACATTTGTCAAAGTCGTCTATTTGTATTATTTTTTTTGGTAGTTTTTTTGATATCGGTGACCATGACGGTAACGGCTCATTCTTTTTGTATATATTTTGGATTGTAGCACTACATTCGTGTAATAAGTAGGTAATAAACATATTTAGTACCAAGCTAACCAGTTCATTACAACCGCACTATGAATATCAGTACCCGTCATGTCAACAACTAATTTCCAAAACATTGTTTATTGGAATGCTGATGAATCCTTTGTCCTATTCTGCCGCACCCATTTGAATGTATCTAAAATGTTTTTTTTTCATCGGGGTGAACTTTTTTGGGCAATTTGATTACAAAATCGATTATTATTCTGAAATATGCAGATTTTTTTTCGTTTTGTTTACATCGGTGACATTCAATGACTTCCAACGTCTTTTGTCAAAAAAAAACATTGTCATTAAAATAAATTAGTTCCACTGAAAATCCGCAACATAGCGAGGGCTAAATAGGAACTTGTCAGGCTATACAAGAATATGCAAGATTCCGCTATAATAAACCCGTAACATACTGGTATCACATTTTTACGCCCGTTTCCCGAATGTTTTTTTTATCCCCCAACGGTTTTTTTATCCGAAAGCTGAAGTGATAGACGTCTATTACGTTTCAACAAAATCGGTTCAGAGGTTTTTGAGATATTGAACTTTGAAATGAAAAATGTTGGGGGTTTTTCAACTTTTATAAGTTGTTGTTATTTAACCATGGCACTCGAAAGCGATATTTATCGATTGTTTACGCTTTGGGGTAGGTACCCCGATTATACAACTGTATCAGGTAATTGGAGGCAAAAACCTGACGTGTGTTGTGGACCTAAGGCGGTAGGTATGGCAAGTGTGGATGATTCGTACGCTGGCCATATCACCAATACCATACGTACATAGGTACTGGATCATCTATATTTTTATAGATGTTCCAGCTTCATCATGCTTATAGCATAGCATAGCCTCCTTATGACAGGCGGTGGAGATAGTAGACCTATTTTTAACCCCCGCCGCAAAAAGAGGGGTGTTGTAAGTTTGACGTGTCTGTCTGTCTGTTAGTTATACTGGGCGTTTTCCGCAAGTCGACATACATTGTGCCTATTTTGCGTGAACGTGTCTGTCTGTCTGTCTGTGGCACCGTAGCGCCTAAACGAATGGACCGATTTGAATGCAGCTTTTTTTATCCGAAAGCTGACGTAATCGAGATGGTTCTTAGCTACGTTTCATCATAATCGGTTCAGCCTTTTTTGAGATATTGAACTTTGAAATGGAAATGTCGGGGGTTTATCAACTTTTCTACGTTGTTAGTTATTGTCCGAGCCGACATGGTTGTTCGTGGTTTCATACAAAGCTGCCAAGCTAACGGTTTCAAGTGTGCTTCTGTATGAGACTGCACCAACACTTTACAAGTCATTGGAACAGGTACATTTACGTTTGAACGAGATTTGTTAGGACAGGAAATCCCTTCGCAGGATTTAACGAGCAACTACCGAACGTGTAGCTCCGTAGTTTTAATTAAAACGTCAATACCGTATTGTCAATATTGACTGTTTTTGCGACACACCTACCTATCGCACTGAAACGTGAACTCGTGAGGTCGTGACATACTCACATCGTAATTAAACCACGAAAGTACGTTTACATTTATCGGTTATCTACATTTAGCTCTGTGAGGGTGTACGTTTATCGAACGAGCGAGCGGAGCGAACGAACTTCTATGCTTCAGCTTGGGCCAAAAATCATACGTATGTCCGGTGTCCGGTGTCTGTCACGCTTTCCGTTGTCCGCCTGTCACGCTGTCCGACTATTCTCCTCTACAGGTCACATTTCTCAACCAATATTCGTGAAATGTTGTCAGCAGGTTCGCCTTAATTTGGCAAATTAAAAAAAATCGTGAGTTCAAGCCTCGTTTGCGCCATGTAGAGAGAGAATAATATGTGCAAAAAAAAATTCAAAAAGCACATCAAAAAATGTGTATACTGTGATATACATAATCAAATACAGGGTTAATTAGGTAACTATATTGTTTTTTTTGTCAAGTTAGTTTACTGAAAACAAAAAAAAAAGACAGGCTTGTGAGTTCTTCAGCTCACAGAACTACTAGTATGAGAGGTTAATGTTCAGAACGACAGAGTAATCCGATTAAAAAAAATCTTCACCAATAAATATATAGATGTCAGATTGATTTGTGGCCATTTCTAAGCTGAAAACTGCGACGCCCGTCTACCAGCTCGACAGGTTGACGTTATTAGGAAGGTCGCGGGTCACGCGTCATGAGGTAAAACTAGCCTAAGCTAGTTAGCCTATCCTAAGATAAAGCCGAAACACACAGACGGCGGTGGCGGCGCGGTGCGGTGCGGCGCGGAGACGGTACCGGTTGTAATGTTCGAGCTAATATGAAAGGATCCGCATAGAGCGGCGCGGTGCTGCGCGGCATGGCGCGGTATTTTGTGCGGGCCCTTTCATATTAGCTCGAACATTACAACCGGTACAGCCTCCGCGCCACCGCTGTCAGTGCGTTTCCAGCTATAGGGACGGGTGGCGTACTTGAAGTGAGACTTTATCCTCAGCAGTGGGCGATTACGGGCTGAAAATGATGATGATGATGAACCTACTTATATAGAATGAATCTTCAGCCTCGCCAGCCATTGCCTAGGTTATATTATGTAATACGCGGGTGGAGCTGCGCTTAACTCAATAAGTAAATAAACTTTTTGTATGCTTTGTAAAAACAACGACATCTTACAACTTTCTACAATTAACATTTACGTATGAGTACCTATTGTGTTTGAGTAATTTGAGTGCCTTCTGTAGTCGAAATCGTTAATTAAGTAGTTATCACTGAAATGTTCGGGCATCGGTGTTAAACAACAAAGTAAAACTGCTGGAAAAAAAATCATGAAGTAACATATATATATCGCTGATAAATTGATAATTTAATAAAATTGGTTGTAAATATCTAAAAACTTGAGAACTGCAAAATACCTACATAATGTCACATGAAGATATTTTCGTTGATTAATTTTATTAACAAAATTATTTGTAGTGTTGTAGTAAAATAGTCTCTGTACCTACTAATAAAATATTACTCACTAAAGTTTAAGTTCTAAACTTACATGTAATATGCCGCAAGCGATAATCAAGCTTCGTAATAAAGTTGTAGCTTGCAAAACATACTCAATGCATATGTGGCCGACAGTTCGCTGAAAACAACTTCGCGGATTGTGGTGAACTTATTAAGTATAAACAATGCATGTCTGCAGCAAGCAACAACTTTATTTATGTACGAATGTACAGCAATCACGTGCGCTAGGATATTAAGATGCCAGTGTACAGGTAAAAATGTTAATTGACAAGTTTACTGAAATGTAGACGGGCACACAAGCTCAGTCCAACGCGCGTCGTTCTGCTGGGTGCTCGTCCGCCCGCCCTGCGCTCGGATTGTCGAATTTCGAATACTTCGTAACCGCGAACATGTGATTCCAAATTCAAAACTTTGAAAAGTAAAAAGACTTCCATAAGGAACACTATAAAGGAGTCACTATAAAGTGACTTAAGATTAAAGTGTTTTTCAAGTGGGTAATTAAGGTCTGACTCGGATATTGTTCTTAAGGTAAGTAATTTGAATTTCTTGGAGATAATTAAGCTAAGTTGGGTGTTTTAAAGTATAATGCCGAACAGCTGCAGCTGGTGGGTGCAGGAAAATTTCATACAACAAACATTAATTAACATGCAATCTAGAAATTGCTCAGTAAAAAAGGAGTCACGGCGTTTCAAATCATAGCTCGTTAACTTTATTCTGCTTAAGAAACAAATGATGTTGTTAATACCGGTGTATCACTATTTGTATTTAAAAACAACAAAATATTATCATCACAAATAAACATTTTATGTCAAGGTCATTCTGCGACCACATATTTGTGTCGCACTATTTTCATATTCAATGTTTATATTTATTCTGTTTGTTCGTGCGTCTCGCTTTTACACGTTTGGTTACGCGTCAGTGCAACCGAAAGCGTCCATACCAATACATGAGTACCTTCTAACATGTGTTAGAATTTAAATCCTGTACTTTTATACGTGCTACTGAGTACTGAAGCCTCTCGCATTCACGAGGGCGGACGACTATTAGAGTGGGTTGCAAGCTTCAAAAAATATCAGCTTAGGAGAAAAAAAAAAACTATAGCCGCAGCTTATGCCGCTTCCGTATTCCGGTGCGGAGTCAGTGCGGTATCGGTATCAGTAAGCTGTCAGTGTTAAATGTCAGTAAAGCCAGTATAGATTCTTTACTGTATGCCTACTTTTAAACGCTTCGTGATTGACGTGGGATGGGTAAGTATTCAATACTACTGCACAAATGTAATACTGACAGTATACTAACAAGAAATAAAATTTGAGCGATGTTAGGATATCTTATCTTACCTAGGTGAGGGCCCTTTCGGATGCACTTCGACCCATTGGCATCTTTTGTGCATTTGCCCTCATGATGTTAGGATATAATCATAATTATATAATAGACATATAAAAAATAGGCCATTTCTCAAAACTCTTTCTCAAAGATATTTCGTAGAGCCAAGTAAGGCATTCTCATTCATCTTTATTTGCTGGCTAAATAAAATTCTGCAACATGGGAATGAAATCGGCTACCGCTGGAAGGGGCCTTAGGAGTGTTAATCTACAGACGTGAGCGTTTCAAATGCCGCCTGGAAGCTCGCGTGTCGCGCCGCCGCACGCGTCGCCTGTCCATAAACAAGCCCCAATACCGAGTGCCGCCCCGCTATTCTGTAACTTGTTTTAATCTCACCTCACCGTCCGTCACCCACAAATATATCTTGACGCCGCGATTCGTAGTAACTAAGGGTAATCAGCGGTCTAGTTTCGTTAGGCGTGACGGGTGATATGAGGCGCATTAGCGCGGTCCAAACAACAGCCCTGTAGTTAGCTAATTACCACGGCGTCGGATGTCAGTATAATTATACCGTGGGGAAGAGGTCGTCAGTAGCAACGTATTTTGTGACAGGGCTCGTCTAAAATCATAAATATTGAACAACAGGATTCGCAATTAGGCCAGGCAAACTGAGTAGAAAATGCAGAAATTATGGTGGCATGTTCAGGAAACAAACAAAAAATATACGAGAACTAGCTTTAGCCCGCGACTTCGTCTGCGTGGATCTCGTTAATCGCCAATTGCTATTATAGTATTTCAGGCGTATGTTTAAACATCGCTCCCCCATACAAACTTGCCCCCACCTTTTCACCCCTTTAACATACATCGGAGCAAACAAGCACGTCACAAACATCGGAACACACCTCTATTTACAAGGCATTAGGGTGCATGTGCCGATATTTTTGAACACCTATAGTGTACCTATGTATGTGATGGCGACTGTACATTGTGATACAAGTGAGGTATGTTGATTATTACATCAGAGGCGGAATTGTCACGCGAACCGCAGGTGAGCGTGATAGTAGAGCCGAGGGTGTAATTATCAAAGCTCACGCGTGTCATACGACGTTTTTCAACACATTTGCGAGGAAAAAATCCTTTTCATAAAATGAAAATGTTACAGGCTCCTAAGTTGTTTCCTTTAGTTATTGATGACAACAGGTTTTTACTCACATACATTTGTACATCTCCAAGAATGTAACGTACAGTGGCGTCAATTCTATTTATCACTTTTCTATTCACCACGAGTCAACATTTTTAATAATAACCAAACACGCATCATCAATGTTTACAAATATAAATTTTTGAAATTACTTGTAATGGCGCGCAACAATTTTTTTTTTGCGTGAAGTTCGCGCAGTGCGCCCGCAGTGAGGCTTAGATGAAATCTCTAAACAGCCAATACAAAATAAAATAAATATTTCCTTATTCAATATAAATTCATGTAAAATGTTATTAAAAGTAAATAGTTTTACAAAATGAAACGTTTCTATATCCAAGAAGAAATAATCAATTAATTCACAAGAAGGATTTAATTTGTTTAGTCGAGTAAAAATCCATTTGCCGAGAATTAAAAACAAACCTGTATAACCCGGTCAATTTAAGAAGGCGTCGAGTCCATACATACACCTTGGTGCAAGGTGCCAACGTGTCTTAATCGGGATATAAACATAACTACACGAGTGTCGTAATGTTATAAAACACGCGTGTTTAATACCCAGGATTATGAACCTAAAAGCGGCACAATAAGAGGCACGTTACGAGCAAATGTGTTGAAAAATCCGTTAAATAGTTCTACTCGCGTTAGTTTGGGCTAAAAAGACGCAAAACTTTCCATTCCATTCCATCCCAATTTAATGGTATTAGAGAATAAATTATATTGACTGATTGATTGATGAACTTATTTATTTATACATATCGCCAACTTATACATATCGATACAGACTTATTTAGGGGTTGAATTTCAAAAAAATCCTTCTTTAGGAAGCACACTACTTATATCGTCACTTGAAGAATAAGAGTATGTGTTCCACGTGCCATAATTTTCCTAACACTTGTATCTTTAGCGGTTTAGACTGTGCGCTGTCTGTCAGTGTCAGTATACAGCGTGTATTTTTAATATTACCTCAAATTGTAACCAGAGGTAGGTGTTAGGGCTATGAACCGATATTGCAAGATTTTTTTCTTAACTACCAACTTTTTTTCCATATAAAATAATTCAGCACGCAATGTATCACTACATTGTCTTACTGATGTGACGTCACAACTGTCACAAGTAACCCGCTTCTTCCATGTGTCAAATGAGTGTAAGCATTACATTGCTGCTCGGTAATTTAAAAAAAAATAATTACGCTTTGGTAGTTAGGACTAACTTACAATTTTCTTACAATATCGGTTCATAGCACTAAAACCTATGTATGGTTACAATTTGAGGTAATATTAAACATACAGGCTGTATAAATAACGGTCCAATTTTATATATGGAATGACGTCGGCGCACTAAACAAAATATGAAGACTCGTCAATTTACTTTGCTGTACATTGCTGGCAATTTAAATTTTGTTAGAAAACTAATAAAGTCTGAATTTTAGTTTATTAATTAAATTTTAGTCATGTTTAAGTTACCAGAGTCTATATTTTGTAGCAGTAAGGCATTAGAGCTGCAGTAGGTATTAATATATCAATTCAATAAACATACCGACAAAAAATGAGATAGAGTTTTATAATACACGCCCGCATTGATGAGATTGCAAAGAGATTTGCTTTTATAATTTGACATCAAAGGTTCCAAAATTCATAATCGTCCTACGCATTTCTACCTGACGTGTAGATTTTAAAAGGTCTCAAAAACCCTTTGCTGCATCGTTTTTATGCTTTTTCGTTTTGTCACTGTACGGGTTCCACGTTTCACGTATTATTCTGAATAAAGTATGACGTTACGAGTCGTTTGAATCCATGCGTATGTTAATTTTGCAAAACGTAAAATAACAAAAGCATTTTTTCATGATTACATCATTCTGTATAGATATGTACATATTTTACTCTTAAGATGCCATAGGATTCTATGGATTTAATACTGCTACACATTTTGCCTATTGGGTTCAGTTTTCAGATTATTTATTTCCTTTTAAAATACAATAAATTTATAATTACAAGTAAGTTTATTTTTATTTATGATGTTGTTGTCTTGTTTTTATAATTACAATAAATTTATAATTATGGTTCGAAGCAAACGAACGTTGTCCGTTACAGCTTGGGTCAAAATTCTTTCGTATGTCCAGATGTCCGGCCGTCCGGCTGTACCTACTCCTCTACAGCGGGCGTAGCATGGTTGACATTTTATCACTTATCACTGTGGATAAGAAATCCGTCACGTTCTGACAAGTATGCGACTGCGAGAGTGACGGATTTCTTATGCCTCCACTACACGCGGACGTCATCTCCGGATGCATCCGCGCGGACGTCTAGAGGGGGTAATTTGGTCATCTGTGGTAGGTATTTGACGTCCACAGACGCATCTGCCACCGATCCGTTTGTTGTCGGTTTTTGTGGCACGGATCAAATGATTAGGAGGAATTAAACTGAACGATCAACAGACGTGTGGTCGGTTGGTGCCTGGTGGAGAGTCGTCTGCGGATGCATTTGTATAAGCATTTGTACGTGTAGTGGAGGCATTATCCACAACGATAAATGATAAAATGGCAGACATGCTACGCCCGCATGTACGATCGCATTTCTCAACTAATTCTCGTGAGCAAAATCAACAATTAAATAGATTTCTCAACAAAAAAAAGAACTCAGGCTTCGAGTTTTACAGCTCATAGCACTCACCCCCACCTCACACGCTCACTAGTTAATTTATTTAATCGTATGGCGATCCGTAGAATAGGCGAATATCGATGTGATATTTTAACGAACATTAGTACCTCATCAAATTCCCCGATATTTCGAGGTTGAACAATAACTGTATTAAAAGTGTTATCACTCCACGTCTCACGTGCAGGGTTGTGGTAGGTAAATCCTGCGGACGCGAGCAACATTGACTGGTTAATTATTGTCAGCTTACTTGCGTTATTTACTTACATAACATTATGAGTTGCTGACGTAACAAACTATCTTTTTCGTACATTTTGGCTGGTGGTACGGTCAACCACTTTGATTCCTAGGCCATCATAGAACCTTGCCATTGTAAATGCTATGTCAATACGAGTTACTAGGATTATTGCGCAGGGTTCTACGGTGGCCTAGGAATCAAATTGGTTGACTATACCTACTCTATGTGTATCCCTTATATTTTTGTTTATGCGACTGTTTGTGTTCTAAATAAATAAAACCCTTCAATTACTTAGGTACCTAAGTCATTTCTATTAATGGGGTTAAATAAGACACGTTTCACATTCTAATTTTATATCATTATGTTGCTCACACTCTTTCTGACACATTCGCTCGACCCGGTAGAAGCAAGCGCGCGAATTCAGAATGCGAATTGTAAACATCAGATTGACCCCCCGAGGTTTGGTCGCGGTTCACTGGGAATCTCATCATGGCGATCATGGACATATGATATCGAGGTCGAGGATTGTTATGATAACGACACGAGTACAATAAATATGCGGTCGGTACGGGGAACCATTTCAGAATTCAGTAGGTAAAGCACTAGAGGTAATTTTTTTTTAATAAAAAAACATTCGCCTTAAAACAAAACCTGCCATTAGATCTCAGAGTGCGTGTCATTTCGACAAACAACCGCGCAGCTTTACTATTACCGGTTAAAGAGTTCCACTTTCTGACTCCATCATCAGATCACCTTGGTGGTACTAAATAATTGTATTGTTACCTAAAATAAATATACTTTCAAAGTTTTAAATCGATACGACGAATTGGTACGACAAATGGAAAGAAAATCAATTAAAAAAAGTTATAGTTTTCATTGTAGTCCATCGCAATACTATTTCTCTTTCTTTATAATAACGAATTTATCTGTTTTGTGGTCAAATAGTAGATTGTTAACCAAGGGTAAAAAGCGACCCATTTTAGACGAGATATAATAATAATAAATATTAGGGGACAATCATACACAATGTCGATCTAGTCCCATAGTAAGATCAATAAGGCTTGTGTTATGGGTACCTATTTACTAGACGACGATAGTATATATATAATATATATAATGTTGGGCATTTTAGGTTAGGTTGTAGTGGGGGTATGACGGTTGACAGTATAAAAGTATGGCGGGAGGTATAAAAGTAAGGAGGCTGGCCCTTTTTGACTGCCATCCGTCGTACGAGGTAGACATAAGATTGTGTGCTCTCTGTGTTTATCGCTGTAACCTGGTCTTTCATTTTATTGATTCATTTTCTGATTATTGTCTTGTAATTTCTATTTTGTTAAATTGTTAATAAATTTCCTTTTAAAAGTCAAATCCGTTTCTGATTCCTAATAATAAATATACTTAGGTACCTAGCCCCACGCACGCCTCCCAAAGGTCCGGGACAACATTGTCCCGTGAGCGGGAAAAAAAAATACTTAAAAACATAGAAAATATCCAAGACTCGAAATAAATATTCATGCTCATCACTAGAGGGCGGAGTACCGGTGGCAAATTTCACACAAAAGGTATGGAGTCGTTTTTATAATTATTATTTTAGGCTTGAAGAATAAAATTATTCATTTACCTAATGCACTTAGTATGGTACCTACTCGTAAATTGGAAGTTCTTAGTCTAGTATTTAGTACCTAATGATAATGTTTTGATAAGAAAACATTATTATGTATTATAGATATTAACAACATATTACATTATATTTGTATGCTCGTAAGATAATTTCTATAAGTTCCTAAAAATTATTATGCAAAATTAATCATTTATTCGTTATTTATTTAATCATAAGAATACTTAGGCGACTCCATAAATTTTGTGTGAAATTTGCCACCGGTACTCCGCCCTCTACTCATCACACAAATAACATACCCTACATTAAGTACATAATACATAGATTAATGATAATTAGCCTGAAATTAATAAATATTTGCCCTTACCGGGATTCGAACCCAGGACCTTCAGCTTCGTAGGCAGCGTCACTACCCACTAGACTACCCGGTCGTGGGGTATATACCTACTTGTTCCTGTCGGATGTTTCCTCAACCTCAGCATACATCTAAACAGTTTCGACGGAGCTCCGCATAGCGGAGTTCCTATTTCCGCGTCCTTTGGCCCTTCGGGCCACGGCAAAACAAACAAAACCTAAACCTATCTACCTACTTTAGCCCATTTACTTTATTAAATTGCAAATCGACGTTTTGAGACAAATGAGTTTTAACGGATAACTTGTATAATCTACGAAGTAACCAAAAGGGCAAACTAACCACAGTCAGATGCAAACTGACCAAGTCCACCAAAACCACCCGTATTATTGGTCCAAAGATTTATAATGCGATCCCAGACCGACTCAAAAATTGGAATGTAATTAAGTAATTTCTATTAAGAATTAAAATCATTCCTTATTCATCGTGCTTTTTATAACATTACTGAATTTTGTGACATTAAATAATATGTAATTAATGCATCATTTGTTATATCTTAATAATTTGTTTTTTTTGTTAACTTACGAGTCTGATTAATAAGATCTTAAGAATTGAATGTTGCTGTGAATTTTAATTACATTAGAGATTTTAAATTAATCTTATTGTAAATTTATATTTAAAATTTTATAATTTATTTTAATAAGCAAATGCTTTTGTAGTATTAGTATTTTTCTTGACGTATAATGTAAATCTATCCATTACAAATAAATGAGGAGAAGATAAGAGGAAGTATATTAAATGAGAAAATAAGTTATAGGAAAAAATTGTGTACAGAAACGGATACTAGACGAATTTACGAATGAGGCTAAACTACTAGCAGAAGTAGCAGAAAATTGGAGTGGGGAAAAATGCGAATAGAAATTTTGCTACGCGGAATTAACGAGTTTGAGTCAACTGATGTTTTTTAAGACGCGTTCATCGTGTAGCCCTTTTTCGTCACCATCGTCATATCAGCCGAAAGACGTCCACTGCTGGACATAGGCCTCCCCCAAAGAGTGCCACAATGACCAGTCCTGCGCCACCCGCATCCAGCGAACTCCCGCGACATGTACCGGGTTTTTTTTTACAGGGCCGTAACCATCCGTGATATATGACAGAAGGGAACACACCCACATTTATATCTCCGATATTCTAATTTTGAGAGTCAGGAACATGAAAGTAATAGACCGGGAGATACTGACACAATTTTTTAAAGTATTTGTACCAGGTATGGCGACCCTTCAGGTGTTTAATTACGTAATGAAGAAAAGGAAAATGATGGTCATAGCGCTGGTACCGGCGGCCCAAACGCGAGGGTGTTAATCGAACGTGTCGTTTAAATTACGAAAGTCAAACGATTTGTTACACAAAAATTCTTGTATTTTCCGATAGGCGATGAAAAAGAAGTAGGCGGTAGCGTAATGCCATACTTCTCCGGTGTGACTTAGAGCCCGCCATACCAACGAGAACACATTAATTTAAAATAAACCAATTCTTTCAACCATTTGTACCCAGGCTAATTTTTGCACTTTCGTCGAGTAGCCATTCACGAAAATCACCATGCCATACTTTTCCGACGGTTCCAAATGGCCACCAAATCGTTTGACTTTCGTAATTTAAACGACACGTTCGATTAACGCCCTCGCGATTGGGCCGCCAGTACCAGCTCTATGATCATCATTTTCCTTTTCTTCATTACGTAATTAGACACCTGGAGGGTCGCCATACCTGGTACAAATACTTAAAAAAATTGTGTCAGTATCTCCCGGTCCATATTATCGTGGGTGTGGTTAACCTTTATATTCTTTATAACGTTTATAACGTTCTCTCTAATAAATACGAATTTTGCATTGTACTTGCATCTTTGTTTTAGCAAAATTATTATATCCTTTATTCAACTTTATACAAAAGACTACAGGTCAGTTTTCCGTGAAGCCAAGAATCCATTGTGTGTTTCAATACAATACATCTAAACTTGTAAATATAAACATTCTTCCATTCATGAAGTTTGAGAGAAGCCGGGGATGTTAACATTGTTGGCACAGTTTTAGTACTTACTGTAGTTTTGTAAAGAGTGAGGTGAACTGTGTAGGAACTTTTTAAGATACTTGGTAGGTAGGACCCAGTTTGCGATAAATGTCATGCCGACATTATGTAGGTCACATATTTACATGATCCCTAAGAGTGAATATCCACCAGAGACGTGTGAAGCTGTGTTTTTATCGAACGAGTGAGCAAAGCGAACGAATGCTTCAGCTTGGGCAGAAAATGTCCTGCCGGCGTCCAGTGTCCGGTATATGTCCCGATGTTCTCCTCTACAGGTCGCATTTCTTAACCGAATCTCGTGAAATTTTGTGAGCAGGTACGTTAATGATATCATAGAGAAAATAAACTTATACTTTATTTATGATGATATAGAACTTTTACGTCGAACATTTCGAAATAAAAAAAATAATGAAAATAAATGATTTTCAATACAAAGTTTTAACCGCTTTAAATTTAGTACTCCGCCAAGCCACATGGAAATTTTCACATTTTTTTTTCCAATTTACCACATGAACTGATTTCCGAGAGCCAATGCGTTGATTTTTAGACCAATAAACCAAATCGCTGTGTATGTGGGCCGATAATATTTGAGGACTTCCGTCAATTCCTCAAGGATCTCAAAATTACCTTTGGCACTTAATTGTTTGCTATTTCAACGGAATCATATCAGAATCTGTGACGTAGGTACTTATATAGTTTGAAGTACATCATTGAGAAGTTCCACGAGCCATCTGTGGTCTTCATCATCACTTCCACTTCACCAAATTTATGGTTTTCGGGTGTAAATACACGAGTAATAATAGAAAATATCGAAATTACTACACGTGTGCCTAATATATTTGAGGAGATCCCTCAATTCCTCATGGTTTCCATTATCCAACTGGGGCTTTGGAAACAATTGGACCAATCTGGAAGCATATACTTTGAATTAAAAAAATAATTGTACGAATCGGTTCATAAATGACGGAGTTCTGAGGTAACAAACATTATTAAAAATAAATCAAAAATTCTCAATGATGTGCTTCAAACTATATAAGTACGTCACATATTCTGGGGACCGATTTTTGACTTTCGAGCGCTCGAAATCAAAAGCGAGCGGTAGAAAATAATCGCATGCGAAAATTTGTCACGATTATTTTCGCATGAACCCAATAATAGGTATTTTTGAAATTCATCACTCGAAAGCTAGTGGTTTGGCTATTTATACTTTTGCGCTTCGTTGTACGCAGAAATTCGATAAGTACTGGTTATTTAAAATTGTATTCTACACATGGAATAAAAATAAAATATCATTAGAAGGTCTATTTATAGCTACAATATTAATGTTTAAGTGTTTTTTTTTGTGTTTTATGCGTTACATAACAGAAAAAACTAAGATCGTAGTAAATAATACCTAGTAAACGAAACGTTTCGTTTCCCGCCTGTTATAAAAGTAAAGCCGCGTCCGCTGCGCCATGTTTTCGTGGTTTTTAAACGTCAAACATGTTTTGCCAATCAAAATAATACCCTATTTGTTTGCCGAAACTGACGGAAACATGTTAGATGTTTAAAAACATGGAAAACATTGGTGCAGCGGACCCGGCTTAATACAAATTACAAATGATCCAATTTGTCACAACAACCTTCTTTAGTTAGAATGAGACAGCAGTTCATACTTTTCATTCTAAGTATAGCGAGTTGTTGTGAATCATTGCCAGGCCTTTACATATTACTATATCTCTGTCTCTTTTTAACCTGTGCAAAGAGAGAGAGAGAGAGAGACAGACAAGTTAAATTATTTAATTTTAAAACAAACCCGCCAAAAGACTAAGTTCACAAAATTCGGCAGAAAAATAATATAAAATATATTAATCTTTATTTATCTCTTTCTAAGTTCATTGTCAGTCCAAAATTAAATACAAGTGAAGTGTCCAAATTGTCGGCACTTATTTTCTACCGATAGAATTGAATACGAGTGGTCAATACCACTCGTTTTTGAATTTTCTATCGCTCGGATTTCATAAATAGTATTTCATCGTTTCTGACAGTTTTCGAGTGAAAGAGTCGAGCGCTCGAAAGTCAAAAATCGGTCCCCTGATATGATTCCGTTGAAATAGCAAACAATGAAGTGCCAAAGGTAATTCTGAGATCCTTGAGGAATCGACGGAAGTCCTCAAATATTATCGGCCCACATACAGCGATTTGGTTTATTGGTCTAAAAATCAACGCATCTGCTCTTGGAAATCAGTTCATGTGGTAAATTAGAAAAAAAAATGTGGAAATGTTCATGTGGCTTGGCGGAGTACTGAATTGAAGTCGGTTAAAACTTTGTTTTGAAAGTAAATTATTCTAAGACGATATAAAGTTCTACGCGGACGAAGTCGCGGGCAACAGCTAGTATAAATATATATTTAAAATACTGGACTGGTAAGTTTTAGAGCTTTAAAGTCGGGCATGTCACCCAACCCCAACGTGACATAGGACTGTTTAACACTCACTTCAGTGCCAGAAACCCGCTGATGTTCTGGATGAAGTTTTTATCCCAGAAATCATCCCCTACGGGGTGAAATTTTGTATGAAGCTACGATATAAACAAGTATCACGCGGACGATGTCGCGGGCAGAAGCTATTTGTCATACATAAATATGCTCTAACATAACAACTGTCTGCCTGTGTACTTATCTGCTCTATTTGTATTTGTTCCAAGTGCTTTGACCAGACTAAATAAATGCTGCATGGAGAAATATATTCATTTGTATGAATAAACCATCAACACAGTAAAGTAAAATCTCAGCCACATCTAGGGCGAAACTCTTGAATTTATGTTGTGGGAGACAAAATAACTAGAACTCATATTATAAATAATGTAGTTAGTACCTACGCCTTTACTTTGGTGTCTGTACCGAAGCTCGAAGTCTCATTTATTTATCTTATTAATTACATGAGCAAACCAAACTAACGCTTATGCTGGGACCTATAGACCTACTGTATTCAACAAACTATCCGAGTACATAACGGATGCGTAGAGTCTATATAGCTTAAAAAAAGACTCTCACAGACTAGCGCGGCCTGGCCGCAGCGGTCAACAGTAAACTTGTCATTGGCTGTAAAATTTACTATTGACGGCCACCGCAGGCCGCGCCAGTGTGTGTGTGTAGTGCGCGGCTTTTAAGTGTCACCTAAAACGTTAGCTTGTCGATCGCCCCGCCCGTTCTACAGTATGAATTTCTGGCTAATACCGAAGTGTAATTATTTCTGTTTAATCACCATGATATGTACCTATTTATTGATTTTGTTTAAATTTGACAAATGAATTGGCTATGAGATTTTTTTTTTTCAATAATCTTATTTTAATAATATATTTCGAAAAATGTAATTTCAATTATGAATGAATATATGTAGTGTATAATTCCTCTTGACGTTTCAATTGGTTTTACAAATAAATGAGTATGAGTCTTATCTTATCTTATCTAGGTGAGGGCCCTTTCGGATGCACTTCGACCCAGTGAGATCTTTTGTGCATTTGTCCCTTCCTTTATACCAGAGGGTAGGGCACAGCGGAATGTCATCTCGCTCGTATGTGGAGCAGCCCAACTGGGGAAGTACCTCCACCTTACAGAAGACCGCAGCCATAATAGCACCACTGCTTTGTAGTGTTGCTATATTATTGCATGCTATGAAGTATGTGGGTTGTGTTCCTGGTGGTGAGTAAGGTCGCAAGAGCTCCCTAGGGTGCGCTGTGTTGGGAGTGAGGGACCTGCATGTCTCTATCTGCCAACACTGCGAATCCTCAAGTGAATAAAGGGTCGGCAACGCGCTTGTGATTCTCCTGGAGTCACAATTGTCCATAAGCGACGGTACCAGCTTAACATCAGGCAGGCCGTAAGCTTGTTTGCCACCGTCGTAGTATAAAAAAATAAATATATATATATATATATAATTCCACAAAGCGGATGATGCAGTTCACCGGGAGCACCTTGAATTCCTTTGGTTGCGGGTAACCGTTACCAAAGTAGTTCATACTTTGTCTGGCAAGGGCATGACATTCACACAATAAATGTTCCATAGTACCATCATCCTCGCCACACATTCTACAGTCTAAACTATCCGATAGTCCCATCTTGGCTCAGAGATCCTTGACCCCGAAGTGACCTGTGAACAGCCCAGATATACCGAATGGACCCTGCGGAAGACCAGCGCTGGCTGCAAAGCTAGCAACATGCTGAGCAGGGTCCATTTCGTGACAAAATGTGTAGGTATTATATTATTTCTTTTGTATGTGTAAATTGTGTGTCACGAATAAATATTTGAATTTGAATTTGATATAATTCTGAGTTGCTTCCTACTGGATTTCCAGATGAGTAGGTATGAGTAGGTACCAGTGGCGGCGTGTGAAAAATTTCGATGGGCAAAACGGAACAAAAAAGTTATGCAATAGTATAGAGTATAACTATAGGCTTGCCTAAAAATAAATCTTAGGCAAGCCGGTGGTAATCGGCTTGTATGAGCGCTCCGCCACTGGTAGGTACGTAATACAGATACCAAATAACTAACTAGCCTTAACTATAACTACCTCGATTTACGGTGGGTCGTGATTTTGCAGCACTTTGGTAGATTAAACAGTGATATTATATATGTTTGTCATGCATGAGATTGTTGTCACATCGGCTGTGAATTCTGGCGACCGGTTAGCCTAATGGGTAGTGACGCTGCCAAAGAAGCTTAAGGTCCTGGGTTCGAATCCCGGTAAGGGCACATATTTGTGTGATGAGCATGAATATTTGTTTCTACGTCTTGGATGTTTTTTATGTATTTAAGTATTATATCTGTTGTACTTCGTCTAGTACACCCATAACACAAGCCTTATTGAATTTACTAGGGGGTTCGTTCGATTTGTGTAAGAATATTTATACCCCAATATTTATTTATTTATTTACTGAATGTGTCCAATCGATATGAAAACCACGTCATCACAAGGTTATATCACTGATAAATTTCGCAATGTATCGAAGACTCATCACTTCCATTTAATAAATAGGCTAGTTTTTTACGAAGCGATTCGAACCAGATTTTTAGAGAGAAACAAATGTTTGTGTGGGAACAACTACAATTAAAGGACATAAATAGGTATACAAAAAAAAGTAAAAGACGGAGCTTGCTGGCGTCGCCGAAAAAGTTCATGCTTGCATAGATATGACGTCACAGTTTTCTGTTTCGTTATATGGAAAATCAAGTAAATTTTTATTTTTTATTTAATAAATAATTGTATGACTCTATGGATCCTATTGTTAGCTTTAAATTTACTCTTCAGCGATTAAAAAAAAGATAGGTAATATGTTTTCTAAACTTTCATAACCCTATATTTTTATTGTTGATACAATTGTAGGTACCTATGTATTATGTAATTTATACTTTATTGCAATAATTTGATGGTAACTATCCATATAGTGACACTGCGAGCTGCGATATCAATTTTAACATGAGGAAACTCTATTATAATAACTTACTTTTTGGTCTAAATTCTTTGAAGGTAGGTATGACCAGCAGCGCGACCAGTAGGTCGATCACGTAACGCATTGTACGAACGTCGGGTAGGTCTAAAGGTAACTTTTTATATGGAAAATTGACAGTTAAATTGTACCGACGCGCGTTCGGAACGTTACGTGATTAGTTGATTACCCCTCAGATTATGTTTGTTTAATATTACCTCAAATTGTAACCATACATAGCTTTTAGTACTATGAACGGATATTGTAAGAAAATTGTAAGTTAGTCTTAACTACCAAAGCGTATTTAATTTTTGAAAATTTATCGAGCAGCAATTTTTTTTTTTTATTTTTTTTAATAAGATGGCTTTTATTCCTTGCTGTGTTAGCAAGGTGGATTTGCCAATATCAGTTTAGCGGTGTTGACTGTTGTTGACATATTTACACACGAGGAGAATGTTCGGTGAAAATTTGACGGTCTTTGGGGGAAGGATCCGGAAACCTAAAACAAATAAAATTATGGACATCACAGACAATCACATGACATTTACACACGTTATGAAAAAAAGGGCGGGAAAGTGAATGACAGAGTGTTATTCATGCCAACATGACGGATATGGAGGAAAAAAAAAGTATATATATATATATGAAACTGTCGACTAGAATAGAAGTAGAAAATACATGCACAGTGAATAGCAGGATGTTAAAGTCTTATGTTGTGAGTTCGGATGTATTTCAAAAGAATGGCAGTTATGGAAGAGTCCATAGAACAGATAAGCGAATAGAAATTTGTAGGACGTGGGATGTTTTTTGGCAATACGTCGTAGAGAGAGTAACTGAACCTGGGACAATTGAAGAAAATGTGATCCAACGAACCTTCATCGAGACCAC
Organism: Epinotia brunnichana; assembly: GCA_963854355.1. Taxonomy (NCBI): domain Eukaryota; kingdom Metazoa; phylum Arthropoda; class Insecta; order Lepidoptera; family Tortricidae; genus Epinotia; species Epinotia brunnichana. Next base: position 22,360,271 of record OY977946.1, on the reverse strand, counting down.
ATTCACATAGAGAGTTATCCCGCACCCTGATTTTGGCAAGGAACACCGGAGTGCAGTTATGACCTAGTCGGAGGCGGCAGATGGTTGATGTGACCCACTTGGGGGCACTCCGAAAATTAAAAAACCAAGGTTTGACGCGGATCCGGGGTTGAATGCGACCATAATAGCGGCCTGTGCGTGATCTGGAATCATCCTATTGGCTTTGCCAAGAGTCAGACAAGCTGGTTTGTGAACAGGTCAGTAGGTCTGCAGTGTAGACTTTATTATGGTGTTGAGTCCCTGTGTCAATTGCCTGTTTGGCCCAAGTGTCTGCGCTTTCATTTCCGGAGATGCCACAATGGCTTGGGATCCAGCCGAGAACAATGTTGAGTCCCCGTGTCTCACATTTTAAAAGTTTTTCTTTAATTTTTAGGATTAGAGGGGACTTATTTTGGACTTTAAATTGGTTGGTCACTAAAGCTTGCAAGCAGCTCTTGCTGTCAGTGAATATAATTGCTTTTAATATGCTATGGGATTCTAAATATGTGACTGCTTCCAGGATTGCGACAGTCTCTCCGGTGAATATGGAAGATTGTGCAGGACATTTAATAGACAGCACAATGTTATATTTTGGGATCCAAACTGCTGATCCAACACACCTTGACGGATCCATCTTGGAGGAGTCTGTAAATACAGGTAAATATTCTGGCCATTTTTCCAGGAGTTTATTGAATTGAGTATTGGCTCCTGGGTCGTCTTTAAATATGCCAAAATCCAGAATTACCTTCGGGGAGTAGAGTATTGCTTCAAAACTACATTCAAATAGGGGGTTACGTTGCGATTTGTATAAAATGGTGTTTACATTATTTAATTTAGAATAACTTACTATTATTTTTGGAAACTCTTTATGGTCCCAATATTTATTTTCAGCGACCTCCAGAGCAAGGGACTGCAGCCGGGGAAGCAACAGGTGTTACACTCATTTGACACATGGAAGAAGCGGGTTACTTGTGACAGTTGTGACGTAAGACATTGCGTGCTGAATTATTTTATAAGGAAAAAAAAGTTGGTAGTTAAGAAAAAAAATCTTACAATATCGGTTCATACTCGTAGCCAACACACCTACCTCTGGTTACAATGTGAGGTAATATTAAAAATACACGCTGTATTATGACGACGCCACTCTAAAATTCTAAAACAATCATTTCACTTTTTCATTCCCAAGCTATGGATTTCTAACTGATAACGGTGATGTCATCGATACAGTTTATTTTGGTACCTACAGTTCGACCTTCAGTCGATATAATGAGGGAAATGTATTGATTGATTTATTATTTCCTGCCGTACTTTATATGTGCGGCGCTTTCATAAATTTAAAGGTAAACTGTAGCTATAAAACTCACACGTGGGGCTTGATTATCTTTACTTATACTGAGTTTACTTTTTTTATTACAGTATATTTGGGAGAATACTGTGTACTAAATTCAGGTGATAAACCTTCGAGCTTAATAATAAAGATATAATACGTAGCGGCTTAAATCATGTGAAACTATAGGGAACTTGCATCTTTTTATTTTATTACGAAAATCAAAAGTATAATCCAGCATTAAAACACCTGTAGCATTAAAACTTTCTTATGATTTATTTTTCTGATGTTATACGCATTTGAAATCTGCACGCGCTGGCACCCTCCGAAAACGCTCTATATTAATGCTATGCTATGACGTCACAACTTAATATATTCTCGGCGCGTTTACTATGGAGTAAGTCATTAATTTGCAATTATCTCAACAAAATTTGCATTTAAGTCTATACTTGTCATACAAAATATATTTTCATTTCTAATTCAATATTCTGTGTAACTGTTATGCTGTTTTATCGAAAAAATAATATTTTTTTTTCGTAATTTTAACATGAGATAAAACTAATAAGTACAATCGTTTTTTCTTTTTTTTCTATTGTGTGATATTTCAACGTACCTATATCCGCATCGATTGAGTGCCATTTATTCGAAATTGAAGTCCCATGCAAGTTCCCCATTATGTATACTCTTCATTCGTTGGTCCGTCGTCGCGTGGGCTCCCATTGTCTCATTGGCGTTAAATATTTTAATATAAATAAAACAACAATATTGTTTTTACGTAGGTACCTACTGAATAATAAATTGTTCTAAAAAGAATAAGGTGCGTAAGTATTATTTATCATTGGTAGGCATTACTGTGTAAGTCTGGTCTAATTTTAACTTTAAGTTTCAAATTCTCAACTTAAAGGCTCAACAATTAAAGTCCGTGATTATAAATAACAGTAAAAAAAAGTTAAAGACTTACTTATTCGTTCAAAACTTAAAATGAGTAGGTACCTACTAGATACATTTTTTAGCCCGCGTCGGAAAGAGGGGTGTTATAAGTTTGACGTGTTTGTGTGTCTGTCTGTCTGTGGCATCGTAACTCCTAAACGAATGGACCGATTTCAATGCGGTTTTTTATCCGAAAGCTGACGTGATCGAGATGGTTCTTAGCTACGTTTCAACAAAATCGGTTCAGCCGTTTTTGAGATATTGAACTTTGAAATGAAAATATCGGGGGTTTTCAACTTTTCTAAGTTGTAGTTATCTAGTTATTATTTTGTACATAATGTAATAAATTAAATAGTAAAGAAGTCATCATCGTCCTAGCGTTATGCCCAGTTGTGCCCTAAAGGAGCCCGCCCGGGGTCCGCTTTAATTGGCATCTATTCCCAAGATTTGGCGTAGTCATTTAGTTTTACGAAAGCGACTGCCATCTGACCTTTCAAACCAGAGGGAAAACTAGTCCTTAAATTATGTAAATAAATATGTTATTTTTAAAATTTTAATCTTTGCAAACTTAACAACTTAAACATACTACATACAGGGTGGAAAGTTAAAACGGGGCAGTAAGGGCAGCTACTAGATCCCTTGCCGCCACGCAAAAATGGCATTAGGATTTCATTCCTAACTTTTTAAGTGATGACAATCTACATTCGCAGGTTTTTGAAAAAAAGTACAGTCCGCGAGAAAAGCATCAATTTTGACGAATTTTTTTTTAATGCTATTCGATCACATTCCTATTAAGGATCAAAATACTCTTTGGGACCGACTAAGGTTTGACTACTAGCACGCCCAGAAATCAAAGAAAACTTTTTCCATACAGTTAGTATGGGAATACCAAAGTGCAAGTAGTCCTTAGTTAGACGACCATCAAATTGTATGGAGACTTAATGTAATAACTTCATTCAGATTAGAAATGAGAAAATTCATTCCATTGTTAAAAAAAAACTGGTTTTATTCAATGACGGCCAGCTTTATTCTGTAAAAAGTTTGTAAAAAGAATACTAACATCCGTATTCAGAAATTTTGTTCGAAATTTAAAATTTACTAAGGTAAGAGTTTTACAGCACGAGCCTGTCAGCTCGTGATACTGTCCACATAGTAACGTTTATGAATACGGGTGTAAATACGTTAGTTTTTTGTTTAACAAAGGAATGAATTCTCTCATTTCTAATCTAAATTAAGTTATGTCCTTCTCCATACAATTTGATGTCTTCTAACTAAAGGACTACTTGCACTTTGGGATTCCCATACTAACTGTATGGAAAAAGTTTTCTTTGATTTCTGGGCGTTCTAGTAGTCAAACCTTAGTCGGTCCCAAAGAGTATTTTGATCCTTAATAGACAGATCACTGTAGGTACATTTATTTAGGAACTGTTGTCTAGTCATTCTAAAAACGATTATAACCTCTTTGCCAGAAAATATAGCTTCCGCAACAGTTTTGATAAACACCGGATTACCTGTACCTAGCACAATTTATAATGGGTCTAGGATAGGTACTATACATATTAAAAGTGATTTAAGTATAAAATTCTGTCCTGACGAGATCGTCATATCGACAAATTAGACACATTAACTGGTTAGTTAACTAATCGATGTGACAGCCACAAGATGACAAGGTTATATTAGAAAGAAAGAAAGAAAGAAAGAAAAATGTTTATTGTCACACAAACAGATTACATACGAAAAATACATTATGAGAAAAAAAATACAAGATTATTTGTGTGACAAAAGGAACGAACTCAGCATGTGCTGTGACAGTCATTGCTGTACAGCGCTGGTTTTCAGTTCGTCCCCTTTTCACTCACACCACACTGACTGCTAGTGCAGGTCGAGGTAGAACAAAAAATAAAGAAAAACACAAAGTAATTACAATATAATACACTAAAAAAACAAAACGGTAAAATAAAAAAGAGAGAAAGTAAAGAAGAACACTCACATTGGCTTAGACCTACTTATAGGGAGAATAACTTAACTTACTACAAAGTTTAGTTCCTAACCTGTTGGAACAGACACTACATTACAGTTAGTTATTGAATATTACAGCTAGTTCCAAATCCACGACTGCCATAAATTGAGGCACAACGATTCTCATAAATATCCATCAATCAGATCCACTATAGTACACGTTTGTTAATTATCATTCGTTGAAGTCGAATTTCATGTCCATGGGAAGCTAAAAATGTTCTTAAACTTCTGCGTCATATATTTTCTGTGTAACAGTCGATCGGTATCCATTACCAATACATCAGCCTACACGTCAACCTGTCAACTTGATCTGATTTAATAATTCAGGCCCTTTATTTCCTGTGTTCAATGTCACGGCTTTTATTAGAATAGCTAACAACACGTTACTAAAGGTAAATGTCGTAATGGTTAAGGTATCTAGCTTTAAGGCCTCTCACAGACAGGTCCATAGTAAACTTGTCATTAGCTTCAAATTTACTATGGAGCGCCACCGCAGGCCGCGCCAGTGTGATGCAGGCTTAATGCGTTATATTTGACACCTATTGTTTTGACATAAAATTGGATGTGAAGTATTTGGCCAGTGGCAGGCACTGAACGTTAACCTTACATAAAGTTCAATATCGCTAATCTTCCTTTTCGATTTCCTGAGAAAAAGGAGCAGAAATGTAACAAAATGGACCGTTTCTTAACGAGTTATTTTGCGTGAAACTCAGCGATACAGTGTGCCGCCAATATGTCTAAACAACAACAGAGGCTCTAGTATAAGTTTTATCAATACAATACGTTTTCGAACGCGTTTGCGTTTAGTTTCAATTTGTATGGCAACACGAATAGCGCCCCTGGTGGTAACTATTAGGAACTACGCGTTGCCATACAAATTGAAACGAAACTCAAACGCGTTCGAAAACGTATATGTACCGATAAAACTTATACTAGAGCTACAGTACTTAACTTTCTCGCTCGATGTTTCAAAGTATGTAAATTACACTCGACCGAGTTTGGGTGAGAAGTATGTAATCATGTTTAATCGTGTGGATATTTTGGTTATAGGTTAACATACTTTAACAGATTCATTTTTCAGAAGCACAAAAACTTAAATGTTTTTAGGGTTCCGTACCCAAAGGGTAAAACCAGGCCCTATTACTATGACTCCGCTGTCCTTCCATCTGTCTGTCTGTCTGTCTGTCTGTCACCTGGCTGTATCTCATGAACCGTGATAGTTAGACAGTTGTATTTCTGTTACCGCTATTACAACAAATACTAAAGAACAGAATACAATAAATATTTAAGGGGGCTCCCATACAACAGTCGTGTTTTTTTTGCCGTTTTTATAGGTAATGGTGCGGAACCCTTCGTGCGCGAGTCCGAATCGCACTTGGCCGGTGTGTATTTAAATTTAATTGGTTGTTTACATTAACTCAATTAACCAAGTTAAATGTTGTAATTGTAACGGGGATGCTGGCGGCATTTCCTCGCTGAATAGCAATGCTTATGCGTTGCGCGAGAAAGCCACCGAAACCATCAACCATTACTTTGTTTAGTTTCGGGTGTATTTACCTGATTCAAGTGGTCGTTTAGTTAAATATGTGTATTATGATTGAATAGAAATGATGATCGACCGTTTAAGCAGTACTAGCCAGTCTCTCAACAACGCACTTGAGTTCATAGTTACTTCCTAAATACGCTTCAAACTCAAGCCTCCGAGCGATTAACCTATGCATAACATTGCTGGCCATAAATCAATATGCCAAAGTCGATTTTTCTGCCCGCGAGAACTTGGACCCACTCTCATATGTCAGAGACATGCCACGGCTCACTAACCTTGGTGCGTTGACATCGATTGCCTGCCCCCAGAGGGTGAACTTCGAACCCCTATAATAACTTGTACTGCTCGGTTTTTCCGTAAATGGCCCTAGAAAGTTTGTAGGGCTTGAAATAGCCAAGTTATCGACTTCGCGGGTTTGACATGAAACCTTATATCGTCATGAATTAGGCGAGTGAATTTGTGTTTATTTTTTAAAGTGCTTTTAAATGTCACTGTATAATATTAAGTTCACATTATTTTGACGTAAACTTGGAGGTACCTACTGACACCAGCGCTCGTGTTATTAAGATGAAAAGGTGCTACTTAGTCTCGTGTTACTAGGTATTACTAAATTAGGGCTTATTGTTGTCAGACAAATGTTGTATGTAATGAATTCCAACAGTCGCTTACAAAATTTACATTTATGTTAATTCATGATGAACAATATTAGACATTTTAACACAACTAAAAACTATAAGGAATGCCACGAATATCAAGCTCTAATCCAATGTGTCTAGTGGAAAGTGTATGTAATAGTTTATGTGACTGTACATAATGAAGGGCATTAAACACGAGTGTGGGTTTAAGAAACGAGCCGAAGGCGAATTTCATAATAACATAACACGAGTGTTTTAATGCCCAATTATGTACAGTTACATTACACTTCTTTATCTATCTACATATCATGAGCCTCCATGATGCATTCAGGAGCCGCATATTATGACCAGCATCGCGGCGTTGTTTTCTTGCAGCTGTCATAGTTTTTTCTTAATTCAGAGACAAACTAGAGTCGGATCCAACTATCATATCGTTCGATATCTTACTTACGCGCGACATTTGTCAAATTTGTATGCAAATTGACAATTCATTTCGAACTAAACGTGATCTCGACTGATATTAGGTCCTTACCTATGAAATTGGCGGTGTGTATGGAGAATTTTATGAAAACTGTGATTTTCATACATTGAATTCTGCGGATTATTCAGCAATGTCAAATTCAAAGCAAACTAAATGTTGGTAGGAATATAGAAAACTTTTAAGCTACTTTACACATATCTTCATTCCTTAAAAATAGTTCGCATCATAAAACTATACGTAATTGAAACACTTTAACCGGCAGCACATGAAAAGGGCGGGTTTCAAGCTTTAATTTGAAACACTAAATAAAAAATTAAAATCAATTTTTTGTATTTAAAACCTTTGTTACATAGTCTAATAATGAAATTAAAAAATAATTTGGAAGTTGCAATAGAAATGAATAAATTACGTACAAAATAATATCTGTACCTAATATTAGAATAGAGGTCAAATCCAATTCCTTTCGAAAAAAATATGTTCGAAATTTGAATGAAACAATAATATCGAAATCAATGTTATTATTTAGCAATAATAACATTTTCACAGATAATAAATTTGTTCTAACAAAACAGTCTATTTATATGGTGGTCATAATGTGCGGTTCTTGAACGCATCATGGAGGGTTTATGATATTTGGATAAATAAAGATAATAAAATTCACCGATTACGGGACAAACAATGGCAGAATTAAAATAAAACAAAACACAGTGTAGATATTATTAAATATACGTACGCTCATGCAACAAACAGAATGACATAAATCCAGCTAACTTTTAAAGAAAAATAAAACCCAAGTTTGTGCATAAGTTAAACGAATTGTTACGGTAATCTACTCGTATCTCCAATGTTGCTTATTTTTAAGACGGTGTAGGTCGTATGCCCGTCTGCTTACATTATTGAATGTTCACGAGTGACTCGGGCGCACGGGCGTCCGTGAACGATTCCGAGCCATGAAATATGTATGGCTCCGACCTCGGCAATGGACTGCTAACTGTTTTCTAGGGTTGCTACCTGACATACTAATTTATTCTTCGAAATATTGTGTTATTTTATTGAAGGTGCAGTGTCCCTATACTCCCAATGTTTTCTCTTATTTTGATTTCATACACCCTCTGTACTTAGCTAGGTACTCTGTTAATTATTCTTCCCCTCACTGCCTCGGAAAGCCGTCTTTTATCCTTTAAAACCAGTGAGCAAACACGCATTTTATCCACTAGTGGGTAAAGTAATTTGACCTTGGAGCGTATCTCATGTATCTCATGAACCGTGATAGTTAGACAGTTGAAATTTTCACAGATGATGTATTTCTGTTGCCGCTATAACAACAAATACTAAAAAACAGAATAAAATAAATATTCAAGGGGGCTCCCATACAAAAAAAAAACAGAATTGCTTGTTGCCTTCATCAGGCGCTGGGTCTCTAAATGTATGGAAAAAACTAAAATCCAACTTGCACTTGACCAAAATTAAAAAAAAAATGTTATTTAAATAAATAAATAATAAAATAAATATTTGCGGACAATCTTACACAAATCAACCTAGTCCCAAACTAAGCAAAGCTTGTACTATGGGAACTAGACGACGATATAGATACTTATATAGAGAAATACATACTTAAGTACATAGAAAACATCCATGCTCATCACACAAATAAATGCCCTTACCGGGATTCGAACCCAGGCCCTCTTGCTTCGTAGGCAGGGTCACTACCAACTAGGCTAAAGCGGTCGTTAATATTTGTTATATTCTTTTATACAAGGGTGCACATTTATTATTTAAATTAAATACAGTTGTTTTGCATGTTGCACTTTCCTCGTTACAGTAAGGTGAAAAGTTTTGTGTTACACAAGGGTGCAAATGTATTTTACTTCTCGTGTGTTGAAACACTCGCTACGCTCAGAATTCTATTTTAGAACCACTCGCTTCGCTCGTGGTTCAACTATAGATTACTTTCGCTTGCTCGTGTTTCAATTCCACACTCGCGAGTAAAATATGTACTTTGCACCCTTGTATAACAAATAACTATAGGTACTTACTTTTTAAACATAGTTTGGTTTCGAACTCAATAGATATTAATGTAAGAAGTTGGAAAACTAGTCATCATTTCCTTGCCCTTATCCCATTTACTTGGGGTCGGCGCAGCATGTCTTTTTCTTCCATACTTCTCTGTCAGCCGTCGTATCATCATTCACTTCTTTTCTCTTCATATCGTCTCTCACACAGTCCATCCACCTTTTCCTTGGCCTACCTCGTCTTTTACATCCATCCACATTCATACCTAATACTCTTTTGGTCACATGACTTTCATCCCTCCGCATTACGTGCCCATACCACGCAAGGCGATTGGCCCTCAATTTATCCGCGATAGGTGCTACTTTTAGGCTTCCCCTTACATACACATTTCTTATTCGGTCCATCCTCGTCACACCACACATCCATCTTAACATCCTCATCTCCGTTACATGCAATCTCTTTTCATCCGTCACCTTTAAGGCCCAACATTCCGATCCATACATGACGACAGGTCTCACAATGGTCTTATAGATTTTGCCCTTTAACCTAGGAGGCATTCTGCCATCGCATATTGTTCCGGAGACCTGTCGCCATTTCATCCACCCAGCGCTAATTCGGTTTTTGACATCACGGTCGATATCACCATCACACTGTACAAGCGAACCGAGGTACTTAAAATCGGAGCAGACTGGGAGCATAACGCCGTCTAGCTTTATGCCTGTAAAACTGGAGAGACCGCCGAAATCACAAAACATATGCTCTGTTTTGGACCTGCTGATCCTCAGGCCAACATTCTCCAGTTTTTGTCGCCACTTCTCCAATCTGCTCTGTACCTCGGATGCGTCTTCACCGACAAGAACAATATCATCCGCGAAGAGCATACACCAGGGTGCTTCTTCCTGTATGTCCGACGACAGAGCGTCCATAATCAGTACAAAGAGGTATGGACTTAAAGCTGATCCCTGGTGCAAGCCTACCGTTACACTGAACCTGTCTGTGGTGCCAGCCGCTGACCGGACGCGTGTACAACATCTGTCATACATAGACCGAATTAGCTCCACATACTTCCCAGGCACACTTTGCTCTTTCAAGGCCCACCACAAAACCTCACGAGGTACTCGATCGTATGCCTTTTCGAGGTCAACAAACACCATATGCAGGTTTTTCTGTGCATTTCTGTATTTTTTTTTTGTTGGAAAACTAGTAGTGGGTAAAAAAACAAATCAATTAAAATAATGTGTAAATTAAACTAGTGGGTATAATTAGTGACATTGCCTACGAAGCTGAAGGTCCTGGGTTCGAATCCTGGTAAGGGCAATGTGGTGAGCATAAATATTTGTTTGTTTGCGAGTCTTGGATGTTTAAGTATTTCTATCTATTAATTATATCATCGTCTAGTACCCATAACACAATCTTTGTTGAGCTTATTTTGGGGCTAGTTCGATTTGTGTAAGATTGTCCCCTAATATTTATATTTATTAACTCAATGTCAATAAGTACAATCAATCGGCGTAGATCGGGTGAACAAGTAAAAATCTGACCAAATCTTAAACCTAAACTGCTCTAAATTAATTGATCATCATCATATCAGCCGAAAGACGTCCACTGCTGGACATAAGCCTCCCACAAAGGGTGCCAAAGTGATCGGTCCTGCGCCACCCGCATCCAGCGGACTCCCGAAATTAAAAATGTATTCAAGTTAACGAAAATTGGCAGCCCTGACAGGGACAACTTCCCCATTGTACAGTTTATCGACTGTCAATTGGCGAGGCATCGCAAGAAACCGCCGACGACTTTCCGACCGAACGAAAACGCGTGTTCACCGCCATTCTAGACCATGACTTGCGATTTTTTTATAAATGCTTTTTATTTTCCATATTTCTTTTAGCTGGTGCCTAAGTAGAGACTTCTCGTTTAATAGTCGAGCCTGTCACAAAAGCCTTATTAGAAGGGGTTTTAAGCTCCCCTATTTTCCGTTCGATTCAAGCCTATCCTACTAGACACTAGATAATCTCGCAATTTATAAGGCCTTAATGAGAATTCCTTGTTACTTATTGCACACCTTGAACACGAGAAAATGTAGAACAATTGATTACCTGTTTATCTACTCCTGGCTCTATTCCGAAACATACCACATAAAAGTTTTGTAATTAGTATGGAACGGTACTGGTTCTTCAAACTTACAGTGACGGGTGATCGACCGCGGTCGGGGCCCCGCGATTTTTTAATAAGGCCTCTCACAGACTGGAGTGGCCTGGCCACGGCGGTCAATAGTAAACTTGTCATTGCCTGTCAAATTTACTATTGACCGCGACCGTAGGCCGCGCCAGTGTGATTCAGGCCTAAGAAAGAGACAAACGTCATCCAAGAAACAATTGGCATCACTAGTTACATCATGGACCTATATTACTCAGGACAAGCTATGGTAATAATAATACTAAGACCGAGCGAGATTGTGACAGAGAGGGATATATCATTTGTTGTCCATAGTTCCACTTTTTATGGTTCCGTACTCAAAGAGTAAAACGGGACCCTATTACTAAGACTCCGTCGTCCGTCCGTCCGTCCGTCCGTCCGTCCGTCCGTCTGTCTGTCACCAGGCTGTATCTCACTGATACCGTGATAGTTCCAGCTGAAATTTTCACAGATGATGTATTTCTGTTTCCGCTATTAACAACAAATACTAAAAACACAGAATATAATAGTTTTTTATATATAATGGTACGGAACCCTTCGTGCGCGAGTCCGACTCGCACTTCATCATCATCATCATCATATCAGCCGAAAGACGTCCACTGCTGGACGTAGGCCTCCCCCAAAGAGGGCCACAATGGCCGACTCGCACTTGGCCGGTTTTTTTATTTGCCGGTACTGGGTTAGTATGAGGTTGCGGCCGGCCAATAAACCATTACCCCACAAATGAGGTAGGTTGTATGTATATGGTAAGCCATCAGCAATTTTAAGACCAGTTCTTAATTTAGCTGCATAGGAGCCTTTCCGTCCCTTTACGGTTTGTGCTAGTGCTGCACTCTGGTGGCAGAACATGGAGTTACATAGTTTCCTATTGCCAGGGGCGGTTCACTCTGTGATTCCGTCGCGCCGCTACAAGTACATGCCGGCGGCCGCCAAATTGGCGGCCCATTAGTAGCTGCCGCGCGTTGGTACGAGACGCTCGCACAGGTCGCAGCGCGTTGCATGCGATAGAAAGGGATGGCCACATTTAGGCACGTTTGGCGTACCTAAACAGGGAATTTATAACAGAGAACCTTCTGTACGTAGTACTATTACTTATTCTGTGCTATTGCGCTATGTCCGCTGTTGTACTTTACTTTACATGCGTGCTCAATAGAACAATTATTGTCTTTTGTTTAGCGATAATTTGTCAACTATCTATTCATGAGACAGTTTATGTAGGTAGAGGGAAGTAGGTAGTTATGTAATTATGTGTATTTAGTAATAGTGCCTGATGTAATTGGACATGACTTCTTTAATCGTTTACGTGACTTGACGCGACAACGCTACGTTCCAAATATAGTGGACAGGGAAATATTCAGGATGGTTTTGATTGACTCCAATAAAACTTGTTATTGAATAATAACTTAGTAATTATTGATGTTGAATACTAAAATGGCTTAGCGGTGAACTCGTAATTAGCTCTTGAGTTAATTAAACTGTACCCTTATAAATGCATACCACATCATTAAGGAGTAAGCTATAAGAAAGTAACTTCTAATTACTGTCTCATATCATACAGTTTCAAATCGATGTGAATTCGATTATGTATTACCTATTGATACTGCATGCATCAGAGGGTTTAATGTAAATATGATTATTATAATATGCCTGTATTATGTGCAAAGATCTGTTTATATTTTGTCATAGTACCTACTCATGACATGATACATCTTATCTTATCTTATCTAGGTGAGGGCCCTTTCGGATGCACTTCGACCCAGTGGGATCTTTTGTGCATTTGCCATCTCCTTTATACCTGCTCCCAGGCTTGCTCCATCATTTCCACAAAACGGATGATGCAGTTCACCGGGAGCACCTTGAATTCCTTTGGTTGCGGGTCATGTCATACAGTACGTTATTATGAATATGTTAGGAATAAAGTAAGGTTCTACTAGTGGACACTGCACACACACACATATTCCATGTCACATTCCAACGTGTGTTCCACAGGTTTCCACTTTTATTAGTGATTAGTGCGAGTTCATACATGTGCTGCAAGTGCGAGTAGCATTTGTATGGACTCGCACTAATCACTAATCAAAGTGGAAACCAGCCTTAACCAGCCAGAATTAACGCTCAAAACCCATTAATATCAAAAAATGCAAAACGTATGTGTCTAATCGATCCAGTGGCCACGTCATTGTGGTCAAGCAGTGTTTTGTTTTGAATTTATCGCTTGAGGGATCGTTCTAGTTTTCACTACTACTATAAGTATATGGTAGCAAGGTCGTGGTCACGCTTCTGCTTCAAAATAACGTGTGTAGCGAGTATTTTTACCTTTACTTAAAAACCGTTTTTTTCAGTCCGATTTAAGGTGAGAATAAGTGAATTAGAATGAGCTAACACGCTACTGCAGCATTAAGAGCACAAACGACGCTGCGCTAAAACCATTACTGGAATGAGGTACCTACATGAATATGTATTTTGAAATTAGAATATATTTGTTTATCTTGTTACCCATTCTATACATATTCGTCGAGCTATTGAACACAGGCTCTTTATTTTATTATTCACAAAAATGTAACGGGCCAGCATACTCGCATACATATTTCGGGACCGCTTTGCAAAACATTCATTTATGCAGACAAAATATGGCAAATATGTATAATGTTAGATAAAGGTTTAGGAAAAAAATGATTTCTACCGTTATCGATCCGTTGGGGGGCATTTTCAAAAACCCAATTAGAGTAAGTATTAAAAAAAATTACTCAGTGTTAGTTTTGTGACGTTAATTAAGTATTCAGTTTGTATGAAAATTAACTTCTTCTTTTCAATTTATTAATGAGTGCCTGAACTCAGCTCGGGTGAAAATAGAGAAAATAGGTACGGAGAAAACGAATTTCCCAAATTTCATCGAAATCGTTAGAGCCGTTTTCAAGAACGTGTTAGCAAATATCTTATTATATTATATTTATATACAAATATTGCTCGTTGAATAGTGGTACGGAACCCTTCGTGCGCGAGTCCGACTCGCACGCAACCGGTTTTTTTTTAATGCGCTTGGACGATGTTTCTGCCATAACCTTACCTACTGAGACGAATAACTTCTGGGACATAAATTAAAATCTGGGACACTATTTTTCTTGTATGAGCATCGATAGTATCAACGACTCTTAGTAAGAGAAACAAAAAAAAATTAACTATGAAAAAAAAAGTTTTGTAAGTACAGTTTTTTTGCAAAACTCCCAGCTAATAATATCACTTGTTTGCCGAAAATATATTTTATAATTATTAAGGTAAACGTCCCTGCCCGTCACTGGTCTAATACATGATATACCTACATATTTTTCTAACACGTACGACTTATTGTAAGGGATTGACAAAATAAAAACATCGACAGTCCTGTTATTGATAAGTACTACTTGAACGTCATACAAAGACAAATATATTTAGGGTAATAGAGTGTGTTAGAAAATAGATAATAATTATAACAACTATCAATTTATTTATTGTTTCAGAAATTTTCAGAAAAAAATTTGGAATACTTTCGTAACTTTTTTCTTTGTGGCACTGAATTATTAATCCAATAAGTCACTCCATAACACACACACACACACACACACACACCGAAATTGTCTTTCTAAACGCAGAATGTCACAACATGTAGTTTTTCCCATACCCATTTTTGGTCCCAAAACAAATTCAATTTGTACAAAATCGGTGCACGCGGCGCCTAGGTAGGTAGCCTATATATAAGTCTGTTGTTGTATACGTCTTGTCGTTAAAATAGTATGTACTTATCGATAACAGGATTGTCGATATTTTTATTGTGGCAAGCACTAAACTAGAATGCTAAAAAAATATCTAGGTATCATAGCACTTTCAAATTTCAAAACAATAGAGGCATTAAGGTTTCGAGCATTGGGTCATTCACCTTATAAGTTGTATGTATTTTGCATCTATCTCAAAAAGCGGTAAGCGGTAGGTTTCAACCACACTCACTACCTATAGGTAGTGAGTGTGGTAAAAAATAGTGAGTGTGGTTGAAACCTACCGCTTCGGACTCAATAAAATTAGGAACGTTCAAAATAACAACAGTGTGTATAGTGTGTCAACTGAACTAATTAAACAAACTCGATACTGTTGAAACGAAGTGCAGCCTATCGCTCGTACGCTCGTTGATATCTTAAAAGACATGAACGAGTATACGACATCAACGAGTAAACTCAATAATCAAAGCGATTCTATTGGTCCAGTTCATTACAGTTCGGTAAAGCAGCCACGTGATTGGTCGAATTTATTTTAGTTCTATTTTCAAAAAAAATTCGGTTGTCTAGAGCGTATCGAAACAGTTATTTCGGTTGTTTCGGAAGTAACAGACTATTCAACGATGAAAAGAGTGACGTTGCAGTATTCTCTATGAAATATTAATACACATATTTTAATCGTCGAGTACAAAAACATGGTTACATAATCATTGCTATACCTTATATGTATCTGAGACCTTATCATGGAAGTAGGTAAGGACTTGCGTTCGGACAACAGATACTAGTAGGTACGTATTTTTCCACTTATTTAACTTTTCTCGTGCCTCGGGGCTGTTTCCTGTTAAGAATTTATCGGTCCCTCACGCCCTGTAACTCATCTCTGCGATCCTATTTATTTGATTTTTATCTTATTTCTTATAAAATATTCTACATGTATACAATATCGGTAATTGGATTCAAGATTGATGTCGGCAGGATTTGTATTTCAAATAATAATCAACTTAAACCATTCACTAGTTTTTGCAGATTGTATTTCGGAGAGATCATAAAAAATAAATTTCAGCCTACTACATATACAGTGCGGAGCCCGCGTCATAAATGCGCAGTTAAAATAATGGTGTATTTCGCAAGCACCATTATTTTTATGGAATCAGTGATTAAGACATATTTAGGCGCCCAGACGCCCATTTATTGGCCGTCCGGTGAAGTTATGAATAAACTATTTTTGTCAACATGACCTGGTTACAGTTAAGAATATTATTGATAGCGAATAAGCACATACGCAGTATTGTTAATTGATTATTTGTTTATAAATTGGTTTTTTTGGGAAGCTACGGTAGCCTAGTGCTGCGGCTGTCAAACGGCGTTGTGTCGTGGGTGGAGGAAAAACATCGTGAAGAAACCTGCATTAATTTAAGTATTTTATTTAATACATTTATAAAAAGATAAATATATTTCGTTAAACACTTAAAACAACTGTATGTGATTTGAGGTCACGCTTACACTGTACCCCAGCATTGGGACGTATATAGACTGTTAAAAAAAAACAGACATGAAAAATAAAAATGCAAAATACTTATGCATATGTCCCAATTTTCATAACGTAACTTTCTTTCAATTACCAATGTTGCTTTAAACCTTTTCAAATTAGAAATTTGTGTAGGTAAATACCTACCGATATGGAAATTTTGAAAGTAACATAATTTGTAATCAAACAATCTCTCCATATACCCTAGAGCACTGGCATAAGTCATAAGTATTTTATTTATAATATTATTAATATTACATGTCATCGATTGTTTAGATTAAATTACATTTATGGCATTGACATCAATAATATATAAATATAATTAAATTGGCAAACGCTTTGAGAAAGTCGCACTTGTCATGAAAAGTTGGGATGTCTGCCGTGGGCGAACATTCATCGCCCGATAGCATCGCGGCTGATCAAGACGACAACGACTCCCACAAGAATACCTGCCACGTGAAACTTACTTGGTTAACTTTAATGGCAATGTTTCTTCAAACCGGAATACACAATTAAAACTTTGCGCCAACATTTCAATCTTTTTCACAGCCTGGTTTAAACGGCTTCCCATCAACCATGGTCTCCATTTATTAGCATGTAATAAAAAATCATCACCTCCTTGAAAATAAATAATATGAAATGAAATGAACTGAAATCTTATTTAGGTATTTGCTTTAAATGCGGTATTTATTTTTTAAGAAATTGTGCAGAAATTATGCAAAACATTATGCAGAAATATACACACAATAACTGACTTAAATTAATTAAACAACAAATAGAAAAATTAAAAACTAATAAAAAAAACTGGCCAAGTGCGAGTCGGACTCGCGCACGAAGGGTTCCATACCATTATCAATCAAAATATTTATTTTATTCTGTTTTTTGTATTTGTTGTTATAGCGGCAACATAAATGTATTTATGTTGCCGCTGTATTTATTTTCACAGATGATGTATACATCATCTGTGAAAATTTCAACTGGAACTATCACGGTATCAGGGAGATACAGCCTGGTGACAGACAGACGGACGGACGGACGGACGGACGGACGGACGGACAGCGGAGTCTTAGTAATAGGGTCCCGTTTTACTTTTATTTAAAAAACCGTTCTTAGATGAATCCGTTTGGGAGCTACTTCCGCAGTACACACACGCATACATATACACACTTTCAACTTATGATATTCCTCGCTTGCGACGGGGGTTCATCATCATCCTGCTAGCGATTTACCGGTTGTGCCCCAAAGGTCCCCGGGGTCCGCTTTAACACCTAATCCCAAGATTTGGCGTGATTAGTTTTACGAAAGCGACTGCCATCTGACTTTCCAACCCAGAAGGAAAACTAGACCTTATTCGGATTAGGCAGGTTTCCTCACGATGTTTTCCTTCACCTGTGTTCTCATAAAAAATAAGCATTTATTTGTACTCATTCCATCATCCATCATCAGTCATCAGTCATCAGTCATCCATCATCCGTTCTCCGTCATCCATCATCCATCATCAGTCATCCGTCCATCCGTCATCCTTCATCCGTCATCCGTCATCTGTCATCCGTCATCCGTCATCCATCATCCATCATCATCCATCAGATCATCATCCTAAATGCTCATTATAGTCATTATAAAAAACAAATGTTTCTTATGGGATTTTAAGGTACTTACAAACACAGTTACTTAAACACGCCCCAAGGTCAAATTACGAGTATTTTCCTCACTAGTGAATAAAATGCGATTTTACTCACTGATTTTAAAGGATAAAAGACGGCTTTCCGAGGCATTGAGGAGAATTTTTTTTTGTTTCGAAACCCTATGCCCGTCTGCTGTGCAAAGGCCTCCCCTCTCGACTTCCACTCGTCCCGGCTTTGAGCAATCTCTGGCCAATCGGTACAAAATGCGTCCAGGTCGTCCTGCCACGTCGTCGCCGGCCGCCGCCCATCCTGTGGCACCCACCCCATGGCTATTTTGGCCCACCTTTGTGGATGCAGGCGGCAGACGTGGCCAGTCCATTCCCATTTCAGCTTGGTGGTCTTAACTCCAAGTCTCAAATGTCGGCAATGCGGGGTTTTGAGCGCAGCGTAGAGTTTCGGACACGGTCGATCCATTTCACTCCCAGTAGGTATGCTACGCTCCATGGCCCGTTGACAACCCTTCAATCTGGTATTTTGTGCCTCAGTGAGTGAAAAGCCACTGTTAAACATCAAATGATATTTCGTACATGAGTTTTTTGAAAAACCCAGTGGTACGAGCCGGATTTCGAACCCACGACCTCCCGAAACGAGTCACGTGCCTTACCACTCGGTAACGGTGGCTTCGTGCGACGAGGGTTAAAAATGATAAATTCTTGAAGAGAAATATCGCAGTATCTTCAGAATGGGCACATTTGTCGTATGATCCCGGCTTACGCGCGCGTGCACTCGAGAAGGGCAGCTAAAAGGACAACTTTCTGTCGTGCGGAGAAATACCACGGATTTTTAGTGCTATGTGATGTACTTACACGTTTTTCTTTGATAATATTTCTTGGTATACTTTGCAGAAAGAGAGCTGTGCTCGCTAAAAGGTTTGAAACTAAAGTTTTTATCATGTTAGATGCTGACGCATCGTTATAATGGTATATCTAAGAATTGCACTTTGCAAAATGTGCCTGCTGGAAGTTTCAAATGTGATTCTAGTAAAATTGTAAACTACATTACTTAAATTAAAACAATATTTTATTTAAGTCAGTGTATGCTAAATATGTCTGCATTCAGTAAGGCCGGCTGTACGTTGTACGCTTGTTTGTCACAGTTTTTGTACATATAAAAAATCCTATCCAATATATAAATTATACCTCATTTGTTTTTTAATACGTAATTAATTACCTACATTACACTTTCAAATAACCACATAGTTGATAACGTACAGGTACAAGTCGCATTGTACTTAGTTAAAAAAAAGCTCTAAAAATAAGTCTAATAACACTGTAAAGCCAGACCTACCAAACTTACTTCAAGTAGATTGAACGAACATTATCTACAAGGAGGAAAGAGTAAATGTGACTTGCCAAGGTCGCTTTTTCCGGCTAATTTACACCGAACTCACGTAGCTAACTGCTAATGATAACTTTCGGGTCGAAGATCATAAACAACGACTTAGGCCCTCGTACAGAATGAGAAATAGGGGCCAAAGCGTGAACGGGCCTTGTTATATTGTATATTATTTAGATTTGTTTACAAAAAAGGGCCTCTGGAAATATTTCGGCCCAGTTAACTATGTGGTCAACTTTTTCGTCTTGTCAGAAGTTGTTAATTTTTAACATAGTACAGTCCCTTTATAATAATATCCTTTAAGTTAAGGTGGACTATTTATAAGCATTACATTCAATTAATTTCACAACATACCTAATGTAATCTTATAAAGAATTATCATCCAGTGATCCGATTGAATTGACTTGAAATTTTGTAAGCTAAGCGCAAGTACGTAAGTCCTATTCCGTACCATTAAACAACATCGTTATATTTAATTGTTTATCTGTAAATGGGTTCTCGAAAACGCATTGCAATAACTACACCCTTGTATTATATTTTCGGGCGAATGCATCTAGCTAGGTCTAATATCTGGGAAAACTTTTTATCTCGGGAAAAAATGCGAATAATGCCGAGCAAGGTTTAAGTACTTAAGTAATAGGTATGTAATGAGTAATGACATTGCCTTATAGGGAAATAAAAATCATAACGAAACTCAGGCTTTAGAAGCCCATGATTAGCCCATTCCCATAATAAGTAGGTACTGTTAGCCAAAAAGTTTACATTTTAATTTTATATCTATGTAGGTCCTATGCTTAAAGTTTTACTCAATGAATACTGCTGAAAATACAACGCTGCTTCGGTATACGTGTATGACCACCAGATTTTCCCATGAAAAATTCACCAACTCAATCCAGAATCGCATTGTATAGGTACTTACTACAAACGGAACAACACATTTTTCAAGTTGCGTCCTTGGGGGCTGCCGATGCCGCGCCCGGCAAGTCTGAGGCGTTGCAATACTTTGTACACTGATTTACATTCAACGATTTAATGGATTAATCCAAGATTGCGCACATTACTATGGTATTAGCCTTGTATTAGCACAAGACATATTTATAGACGGTTTATCGTTTAATCACTTAGCAGTGTACGACGTACGTGACTAAGCTTTGACATAAAGCCAATAGGGTTTAAAGATCGGGACTTAAAATTCTATAACGCTCTTGTAGCGCCGTTCAGTCTGAAAAATCTGAATATTGCCTTGGTTTATCCCGCACGTCTCCAAAGCAAATTAAATTTGATCAAACTGAAGATAGTCATATTCCAGTGACATCAGAATACGAGTACAATATAAAATTTGTAAACAACTCTCGATGGCAGACAGTGGAGTGACTCCTTCATGGCAGTCCCTATTGTAGTGAGAGAGATGTTGACACTGCGTACCATGCCGGAGTATCTTCAGATTCCATAAAATAGTCAAAGGTTTCGAAAGATGGGTTGAGAGTGGGGTTAGTTTAACCTAACCCACGCCGGTCGTGCGATTTTTTGTGGTGCCTCAAATATTAAACTAGTACGGAAGGTAGCTTACTTAACTTGATATATTAACCTTTACTTATATTATAATACAACATACCAGTATTGTTACTCGTAGTTACCTAATTTGTATACCTAGTTTAAGTAAGCTGAATAAATAAATGAATGAATATATATATGAATATGAATGAATTACCGACCTCTTTGTTATGTAATTAACAAGGGTAGGGGAAAGGGTAACAAGTGATGATTATGTAATGCTCAAGACGTAGTGTGAGTAGATGTAGTGTGATTAGAAAGTGTTGACGTTTAATATTCTTTGCGAGAGACAGTCATTGTCATTACTTACCAATGTACTCTTGCCTGATCTAACTATTTAGTCCTATTAATATTATAAATTGCGAAAGATTGGATGTTTGTTACTAAATCACGCAAAAATAGCTGACTGGATTCAGATGTATTTTAGTATACAAATAGAGTATAGCCTGTATTAACATAAATAATACTTTTCACACCTCTCATTCAGAAAAGTAAGTTTTGGTCCCCGACGAGAGGGAGCAAAATGCTACTTTTCTGTTCAAGCTACTTTTTTTAATTAAATTTATTCATTGGCTTGTCGCATTTACGCAATGTGCCAATAGAATCTTGATGAAATAATCGATTGTAATTTCATCGTAATCGACAAACGTATATATATCATCATCATCATCATATCAGCCGAATGACGTCCACTGCTGGACATAGGCCTCCCCCAAAGAGTGCCAAAATGACCGGTCCTGCGCCACCCGCATCCAGCGGACTCCCGCGACCTTTACCAGGTCATCAGTCCACCTTGTGGGGGGCCTACCCACGCCGCGCCTTCCGGTACGTGGTCGCCACTCGAGAACCTTTCCGCCCCAACGACCATCGGTTCTACGTGCGTATATATATATATATTTTTTGTTTCGTTTATTTACGTATATATATATATATATTTTTTTTTGTTTCGTTTATTTCAATTGTTTTTTTTTTCGGTTTTTTGTTGTTTTTTTTTAATTTTTTCTTCGTTTTTTGTTTTTTAGTTTTTTTTGTTTTTTCTTTCGTTTTTTGTTTTTTTTTTAGGTTTTTTCGTTATTTTCTTTTTTTGTTTCGTTTGTTTTTTGTGCTTTTTTTTGTTGTTCTTTGTTGTTGTTTTTTTTTGTTTTTTTTTTCAAATGTTTTCCTCATAGTTGGTGTGAAAAGTTACATGTGTCACTCAGGAGCAAAATTATTTTCGTCTTGGGCGTTAACACTTGAATCCCTCACTACGCTCAGGATTCTATTGTAGGATCCCTCGCTACGTTCAGGATTCAATACACCGCCCTCGCCGTAAATATACTATTTTGCTCCCTTGTAACACCAATAACTATTTTATCCCAGTACATCCAACAAAAGGAAGTCAACGCGAAAGAAGTCGCTGGCAAATGCTAGTAATTCATAATTATGAAGTGCTCTTCTTTACACCTCTAGATCGCTAATTGGATCAAATTGAATACAACTTGGGACCCCTTTTAATAATATATTAAATATTTCAGATAAGTATTAACAAAAGAGTCCAATAGGTGAGCGAGACTCACAGGGAGCGATGAACGCGAAAAACGATTCCACTTAAAAACATAATGAATGCGCAGTATCGTGGAATAAACGGCTTTGGAACGCAAGCTTCTTTGTGGATGCTTTAATGAAATTTACAATATAGATTTTTGCCAATAAAGGAAAAGCTTCGTCGATGAAACATCGATCTGTTTGTTTTTCAACTACCTAGCTCATTTATACTTGCGAGTTTTGTGTATGTATAGAGACACAAGTTGCAAGTACCTAACTATACATACTCATTTGACTTTTAATTTACGTTTAGCGGTAAAATATGGAAAAGGTATTCCGTACCTAAAGTTACATTTTATCTATTTAAAACCCCAAGCACGGCAGTGGCTAATATGTTTTAATTGACGACCGCTTTAGCCTAGTTGGTAGTGACCCTGCCTACGAAGCAAGAGGTCCTGGGTTCGAATCCCGGTACGGGCATTTATTTGTGTGATGAGCACGAATATTTGTTCCTGAGTCATGGATGTTTTTCTATGTATTTAAGTATTTATTTCTCTATATAAGTATGTATACCGTCGTCTAGTACCCATAGTACAAGCTTTGCTTAGTTTGGGACTAGGTTGATTTGTGTAATGTCCGCAAATATTTATTTATTATATTATTTTATTATTTTTATTTTTTATTTTATAGCCTATTACGATTATATTGTGTAGAAATAAATCAAAGAAAAGAAGCCTTAGCAGCAGTGGCACATGTTTACTTGCAAACGTGCGATGCATAAATAAAAACAAATATGGCGGGCGTCGCAATACAAAAAAACACGAGCATTGTGCAACGAAAATGTGGAATTAGGTCCGCATTTCGCGCCTTTCGTGTTTGCCAGCGAGTGACAGCGTTATTGGCTTATCGAAAACGTTTTCCATGTGTCACGCTACTCGCAGACCCTCGTAGTGAATAATCGTACCGCCAGTGTCATGTATACTTGTATATGTGTTCGATCAAACTTCAAGCCAGTTTTTTGCTTACGGGTGTATCGCGGGCGAGATGGCTAAGAAATAAAAGCTTTTCCTCCTGTTGATGAACCGCTTTACCTGACGCTTATACAACTTTTGCTTTTAAGTATTTCCATATGTCCGCTTATAGTCCGTCCAAATGTCCAGAATTCCGTAGTTCTCCAAATCTGGTAGTTTTATGGTGGTTTCATAATAAACTTTTAAATTCAGAAATGCGTCTGCCTTGTCCTTGTACTATAGACAAGCCATTTAATATTAGGTACTATTGACATGTTATATGTTTTACTACAGTAATTACCTGTTTTTTTTCCGCGAAACCATGCAATCAGCCTTTATTTGTAATCTCTTTCTCTTCAAGGAGACCTAATTCCGTCGTCTCGATAAAAACTGTCGTAACTGTGCTTGTATTGTACCAAAAGCACGCCTTTTATAATCAGTGCGCTCAGAAATGGTCCAATCTCGGAGGTTGGCCGACGTCCAGACGTGACGACAGACCGCAATAGCCTGTCAGTGCTCTAATTTGTATAATTTACTTTCACTCGATTCTCTTCGGGGATACCCCGTGGCCCAAGCACATGAGATCACGGGATCTTGTTACGCCAGTCCGTAGAGGTTCAAAGTACGTTGCAAAAGATGGCGTAGAAGATTTTTTTTTAATATTGTTCACATCGATATAACCGAGCAAATATCAAAAATGGTTACACCAGATTTCTTGGGACAACTTTTGGCAGCCACAAATCCTCGAAATTTTGGGATTTTTTTTGGTTCCTCACTCGTAGATTATATTTATACGGTGCATCCTAGCGAAAAGTTACTCACTAGGAAATTAAAGAACATAGAATTATGCGTCTAATGAGTATATGTATGGAGTGCACCTCTAAAATATTTTTTTTTGTGATTTCATTTTAGAATTATGTAGCGGCTAATAAAATACACCTATCCTCTAAATTTTATTCAAAGACACTTTATAGTTTTCGAGTAAAATGCCTGTGACATAAGGACATACGGATTGACGGGCATTCATGACGAAACTATAAGGGTTCCGTTTTTGCCATTTTGGCTACGGAAACCTAAAAAGGCCCTCAAGGCATTGTACCGAGTATGCTGGCGGTATTTCCTCACTGAACTGCAATGCTGATGCGTTGCACGAGAAAACTGCCAGCTCTTCGATTACCAGTTATGATGATACTAATGCTGAAATTACTGTCGATTCTGTAAATTCCTACAATTGAGGAGCTAAAACCTATAGTTAAATTCAAAATTGAAACGCAGAAGCTTAAAAACCATTATCTTGAAATAACTTACAAACTTGAGGAAAGCCTTGTTTTCAACCATGGTTTTCTACTATATCGCTAAACCGAATTAATATGTTTTGATACCCATTAGACGCATAATTTCATGTTCTTTAATTTCCTAGTGAGTTACTTTTCGCTAGGATGCACCGTATAGAAGCTACGAGTGAGAAACCAAAAAAATTCGAGAATTTGTGGCTGCCAAATGTTGTCCCAAGATATCTCGTGTAATCATTTTTGATATTTGCTCGGTTGTATCGATGTAAACAATATTAAAAAAAAAACTTCTACACCACCTTTTGCATCAAAGAAATACTCTACGGACTGACCTATGTCGTTATAACGTACAAATGCAGGTCAATATCTATCACACAGTCCTAAACTACACTTCTATACATACTACTTACTTAAATATGTAGTTATTTGTAGGAACGCTTTTTCCTGGTTTAGTTTATTAGGGTTAAGGTAGTAGTTCGGATAAAAACAACAGTGGCAACGAGCGTATTATCCGCAAACAAACTGTCCTCAGTTTGGCGGAACATAAATAATAAATAAATATTACGGGACAATCTTACACAAATCAACCTAGGCCCACGGTAAGCTCAGTAAGGCTTGTGTTGTGGGTACTAGGCGATGATATATATAATAGATACATACATATAGATACTTATATACATAACATCCATAACTCAGGAACAAATATTCGTGATAAATACACAAATAAATGCCCTGACCGGGATTCGAACCCGGGACCTCCAGCTTCGTAGGCAGAGTCACTACCCGCTGGGCTACGGAGGCCGTTAAAACGAACATATTTTGTAAAACTAAGTTACGTTTTTGTGAGAAAAATAAAATAAAATAAATTATATGTTGCCATAATAATTTAGGACTGAAATGACATAAAAGGTTACCTCTAGAAAATTTAATTAGCTCTCCGTACACAAAACCGTGTGCAAAAAGTTAATCCCAAAGAAAAGTGGATTAAAATACACGTATAGTGGAATGTTAAATCATCAGGTATGTCCATCCACGAATTGCTTTTGAGTAACGAATTTTCGCTTCGCAAATTGCGAGTTGCCACAATGGATTAGCGAAAATTGTTTCGGATGGAGTTTAAACATATGAAACCACCAAGTGAATTGCATGTGCAAATTTTAAAGGCATAGTTAATTTTATGAGCACACAATTAATTAGAACGACATCGCTATGTCGATATTCCAAATAATTTACTTTAAAAACAAAGTTTAAACCGACTTCAATTCAGTACTTCGCCAAGCCACATGGTACATGAAAATTTTCACATTTCCTTTCCAATTTACCACATGCACTGCTTGTAACATAGCAGTGACTGCTTTCGGCGTTCCAGTTTTATATTGGTTCGATTGGGCATCACTAAAGTGATAAGAATAACTAATGTTATCACAGTAAGATACAAGTGTTATATCTTTTCTGAATCTGCAGCATAACATGCCTAATTTATTGACGTTATTTGTTTGTTTCGTTTCTAATAGAAACAAACATGGCAGATGATCAAAGTTGAACTTCGTGTTTTTGTGACAGCTTTAAGGATGATTCACGCTAGACCGGGCCGGTTCCGGCCCGGGCCGTAAACTTACCGAGCCGTCGCCGAGCTTATTTTGTTACACCTTTCACCACCGGGCCGTTTCCGGGCCGTTTCCGGGCCGACGCCGAGCCGACACCGGGCCGGGACATTGTGCAAACGTTATGTCACCGAGCTCGCACCGGGCCGGGGCCGGGCCGACACCGAGGCTCGGTCGCCGTGCCACGTCCGGGCCGATTCCGAGCGTTGGGTGTCAATCACAGCGGGCAGCGACCGGGCCGTTTCCGTCGTTCTAATGTCAAAGAAAGTCTGTCATTGTCACTGAGTCATTGTCATTGTAATTTATTCCAGCACTGCAACATACTTGCATAAGTTCTCTCATTTATACGATAAAATACGATAAACAAAGCTAAATAAAATGTCGAAGAAGAAGATACTATGTTCTTCAAAACAATTTGGCGTGCATCGACTTTGGCGTTCCCGTGAAGCAAGAGGAGAGTTCAAAATGTTGTGTAAAGATCTTTGGACCTATGATGACAAATTTTATGATTATTTTCACGTGACACAAGATTCTATCCATGAAAAAGTTAAACACTGTTTGGAAAAGAAAATTACTAGGTTCCAGAAACCGATATCCTCCGAACATCGACTAGCTCTTTGTTTAAGGTAAGCAAAATGCAAATTCAATAAAATCTAAGTAGGTATGCGCTATGAGAGTGTGGGTGAGTTGTGTATTACCTGCATTTTTCTCCAGCCCCGCTATTCTGTAACATGTTTTAAGCTCAACTTCCTCAACGTACACCCACAAATATATCTTGACGCCGTGATTCGTAGAAACTACGCGTTATCAGAGGTCTGAATGAAGGGTTGAGAACATGCTTGTTATAGGTACTAGTGAAGTCGCAAGTATCCATACGCTACGGTGTCTGTGTTTGTGTACAATCAGGTGGGCAGATCCTATATTTTATGCTGTGCAGCAATAATAATAATAATAAATATTACGGGACAATCTTACACGAATCAACCTAGGCCCACGGTAAGCTCAGTAAGGCTTGTGTTGTGGCTACTAGGCGATGATATAAATAATAGATACATACATATAGATACTTATATACATATATAACATCCATAACTCAGGAACAAATATTCGTGATAAATACACAAATAAATGCCCTGACCGGGATTCGAACCCGGGACCTCCAGCTTCGTAGGCAGAGTCACTACCCACTGGGCTACGGAGGCCGTTAAATGCAATGCAAGGCAATGCGTCTATATTTTGTGTAAACATAAATGTGTGCGTTATTGTTACTTGAATGTCTAAATAATATGTATTTATAAGTGTTTGGTAACTGTAGGTAACAACAGTCAATCGCTCGGAGTTGACGCTTGAGGAGAAAAACAAATTAAATAAATAATGCTACCCAATCATATTTATAGGTAATGCTAATAATTATAAATTAAAATCCATTTGTAAATTATAAATTAAGGTAAAATTTATTTGCAGATTCCTGACTACAGGGGATTCATTCAAAACACTCTGGCTCAATTTTCGAATTGGTCATTCTACCGTTTGTAAAATTGTTAACGAAACTTGTCGAGCAATATTTTGTTTAATGAAAGAGGTGGTTGGTGGCCACAGCCAAATGAAGAGACATGGGGGAAAATTGCAGATGAATTTGAAAGGCTGTGGCGTTTCCCAAATTGCATTGGAGCATTAGATAGCAAGCATTTTTGTATCGAAGCACCAGTAAATAGTGGTTCTGTATACTTTAATCACAAAAAAATCATTTTCCATAGTTTAATTGACCTTGGTTGACGCACATTACAAATTTATCTACGTGGATGTTGGATCTTAAGGCCGGAATAGCGATATGGCAGCTTTTTTGCGAATAGCTCTAAAGAGCTATTCCTAAAGGACAGAAATTAAATAATAATACTTAAAATACCTGGTCGATCTTTGCCGAATTCAATAATTACGGGTACCACCCCGTTTGTCATGGTTGGCGACGAAGCTTTTCCTTTGAAAACATATTTGATGCGACCGTCAGGCCAATGGTAGAGATCCAGAAACAAATTATAATTTCAAATTATCTCTTGCCTGACGGTTAGTGGTAAATGCTAGGAGGATGATGGTGATTCCATGGTATTTTTGGGGCCTTGATTGAACGTAGAACCGATGGCCGTTGGTGCGGAAAGTTTCTCGAGTGGTGACCAAGTACCTCAAGAAGGTGGACTGATGACCTGGTAGGCAAATGCGCTCGCCTGGCGCAGGACCGGTAACTGTGGCATTTTTGGGGTAGGTAGGTAGGTATAGGCATCCCCAGCAACGTACTTTTTTCGGCTGATATGATGATGATGACGACATTTATGACCTTATGACATCCAATAGGGCAATTTAATTTGAACAGAAGTTTTTGAGATTTTGATGTCAGTATATGGTGTCAAATCTCCATCTAAGTACCTTGGCTGAAATTGATCCTAAGGCTCCTGTATGTCCGTCCGTCCATCTGTTACAGGGCTGTATCATTTGAACTCTTGGCACCTGTTTCTTCTGAAGTACGGAACCCTCCGTATGCGTATCATTTTCGTTTATGTGAATGTGTTTCCACACATTCACGTCATTCATTTGTGTGTTCGGGGGTACGTATCCTTAGGTATTCTTTTATCGTGTTTACCAATTTTTTTTTTTTTTTTTTTCATGTGGTTTTTGAGCTACCCTACCTACTAACGAAACTTGGTGGACCCTGAAACACGAAAGACGTTTACAATACCCACAACCAACGCCAGCCTAAGATTGACTTCTACAAATAGGTATATATAATATCTACTTCCATTAAGCTCGGGTTTTATAAAGCCCGTTAGACCTTATTTCGATCAGTAAAGTCAAAAAATGTACCGAATTACTGAAATTTGATATGGTTTAAGTATTTTTATCTGTAGAAATATAATAAAGAGGAAAAGTCTGTGAGATTGTATTAGCTTTGTAAGGTTGTAAGTTTGTATGTAGGGAGCTAAGGAGTATTATGCGGCACCATTTATCCGAGGAGGATGTTATTATTTTGTCTTTTTCTGGTTCTGTACTCTGTACCTAGGATCCTTCAACTACTCAGGCTCCGTCCGTCTGTTCTGTTACTGGGTTGTATCGTTTGATGATATGCCGAGAGAGATAGCTTTGGAAGTATTCTTTTATACTAAGTGGGTGGAAAACAGGCATACGGTCTGCCTGATGTGATTCCAGAATAATGAAAAGCGTGTGGCCGACCCTTTATTGATTTGAGGATTCGTTGTGGTGATAGCTAGAGATGATCACGGGTCCCTCGCTCTCATCACGACACATCTTCGGGAGTTCTTGCGACCTTACTCACCACCAGGAACACAACACCACATACCTAACCGACAGAGCAAGTAGTGGCGTTATTATGACTACGGTCTTCTGTAAGGTGGAAGCACTACTCCAGTTGGGCTGCTCCTGCTTCAAATGTGCTAGTTATAATTATATATATTGTAGGTATTTGTGTATTGTATACATATAGCTGGTTGATTCACTTACTGTTTATTCTTGCAGCATAGTGTATTATTATAGCTTATCGCGTAGTCGAGGTACCTACTTAAGAAAGTAGTTGAACCGTAAAACACGAAAGATGATTTCAAGACCCACAACCCACGCCAGCTTAAGATTGGCTGCTAAAATAGGTACGTACTAATCTATAATATCTACATATATTAAGCCCCTGTTTTATAAAGCCCGTTTAACCTAATTTTCGTAGACATGGAAAAGCTTATTCATACATCACATTTTATACACGCAGTGTATTAATAAAACTTTAAAAACCGGCCAAGTGCGAGTTGGACTCGCGCATGAAGGGTTCCGTACCATTATCTATAAAAACGGCAAAAAATCACGTTTGTTGAAATATTTTATTTTATTTTTAGTATTTGTTGTTATAGCGGCAACAGAAATACATAATCTGTGAAAATTTCAACTCTCTAGCTATCACGGTTCTTGAGATACAGCCTGGTGACAGACAGACGGACAGCGAAGTCTTAGTAATAGGGCCCCGTTTTACTATTTAAGTACGGAACCCTAAAAACAACAAGGCATAACAACGTGTGATGCTAAAAAAGGGGTTAGACTCAGCATAATGTTGCAGTGAGTACTGGGTAACTGATGATGTACTGAGAATTTTTCAATTTTTCAGTGCGTGACATGGCTATGGCAGCCCTATGGCCCGCGGAGCGGGGCTCCTATTTCTGGTCTGTTTGCCCTTCGGGCATCTGAAGATACCTCACCAACCTAACCTACCTAACTGGTTTTGCCAGAACGGCTTTCGTTATTTTCAGTTTAATAAAATAAATATTTGTATCTGTTAGGTACCTATTTATTTTTCTATTTTTGCATCAAATCCCAGCACTACTAACGGTGGTATGGTTCAGTCCCACCCTACCCCCAGGGGTATGGCTAGGGGTATGGTGGGTCGACATGAAAATATGGAACTTCTGGGATAGACCCCCCTGAACGCACGGTACGAGTTTGATATAAATGCAGATAAGTGTATAATTTACTAGGGGAAATACATATATACTTATCTGCATTTAAGGTGTCTTTTTTTTGCCAGTGATGAATGGCGTTTAAAAAATCTGCTCATTCTAGGAAGATGGAAATTTATCCGCACATTCCTTACATCTGACTAATCTTAGGCACGAGTAAATCAAGGCGATATCAGTACGAAAACTGTAATTTACCTAATAATAAGAACGCGTTTTTGTAAATGAGCTAAGCATTAAAAAAAACTAATAGTCGTGTGTTACACATACCATGTCAAATCTGTCAGATATTGTGATTTTCCAAGATTTGCAAAAATAAAAATAAAATTATACTTTGTCCTGTTTTATTTATTATTGTATTTAGTATAACCAGTTAGACAACCAGAAGCTACTTCTGGATATTCAGTTTGATAACGGAACAACAAATTAAGTTCTAAGGCTGAGCGCAAACGTTCGGGTTCCACGTACGGTTTCCTACCATGCAGAAATCATACGCGGATACCGAACGTTTGTGCCCAGCCTAAATCCTAACTTATATTATACATGCGAAAGCTACAGCTCTGGCAATATATCTGTCTGTGTGTTACGTTTTCACGCTTAAATCTCTGAACCGATTGAATCCTTTTGAAGGACATATGTTATTTTTATAGGGGGAGAAAACGGGGCGAATGTTAGTATGGAGCTTTATAACGTTATAAACGAGTTTCACGCGGACGAAGTTAAACGGAAACTAGTCACTCATAATTAAATAATATCATGGATCAGTCCTAATCTGACTGGTTTTTGTTAAATACAATGTAAATATATCTATTTTAATTACCTATTAGAACAATCAGACGTTAATACAAAAATATCTAACAATGTACAATAGCCCTTAAAATTCGGTCAGTGTATCGTTGTAATAAACCTTTACATGTGCTAAACTATTTTTTATGAGGTCAACATCACATAATGTAAACCGACTAAATGCAAGGTTAGATGGACTACCATATTTCACATATTCATATATGACAGCTAACAGCCTTTGTATTTTTGATGTATATGTCCGTGCCGGGCCCGAGCCGAGACCGGGCTACGGGCATTGGAGCGTTGTTATAGTTAACCGGGCCGTTTCCGGGCCGTTTCCGGGCCGGGCTGGGACCGAGCTGCTTCCGAGCCTCGGTTGGCGGTAGAACGGCCGTCAAACGGTGGTGTTACAGTTGAGCGACCGGGCCGTGCCGACACCGAGCCGCTTCCGAGCCTCGGCCGTGGCCCGGCCGGGCTTGGGTATGACGTCAGCCGCGCAAAAACGCCGCGTTTTCTTAGAAAACGGCCCGGGCCGGAGACGGCCCGTTTTAGCGTGAATCATCCTTAAATCAAAATTAATCAAGTTTTTTTCAGTATTTTACTATAGTTACTGACAAAATAACACTTTGCACTTCTGAATTAAGTATTTATGATTTGATACATACAAAAATTGTTATTAAGAGCTTTCCAAGTCGATGCTGGTACTAAAAATGTAAAAACAAAGAGGAAAATTCTAAAAAATCTTTATTTTGGTAATAACTCGAAAACCGTGCAACTTTTACGAGAGTCATGTTAGGCTGTTTAGGTTCCTCTTGAGCTGACCTACCTCCGGTGTCACTGTGACCTGGTAAATCTGGGACACCCTGTATAATACCAAAGTTCCATGGTGGTCCAACAATTTTTCAATTTGCAAATTGAAGCCAATTTTTTTTATGAAGTCGTTTAACTTGTGAATGAAGTGTCTACCTATTCACTTAAACGCGAAACAACTGTTACTTCGGAGAAGTGAAGCCAGGGATTCACGAGGGAAAAAATAACCCGCGACACGACACGTGTGCCATCGACGTCGAGTGAAGTGAAGTGGCGCAACGTCGCCGGGTTTTGCTCGAAATGTCGCGCAACACGTGCAACGAAATCTTTGGTCGGACTAGATATTTCATTTCACGCAAAGTAGCTCCGGCGTCGCTTGGCTTGATTTGGTAACCCTATCAATTCGGTAACCTTATGATAAAGTAACCTTACTGATAGGGTAACCCTATCTATAATAAAACAAATACTAAACTTCAGATACAGCAGTTGCAACAATACAAATGCAAGAAAGTTGTAGCGGAATGGCTTAAAACGCTCACTTATGAGGAAACGGAACTTTTATTGTTCCGAATAACATAAAAGTACTTAAGCAAATTGTAAGTATAAGAATATAGTATTTTATGCAACTGTTGTATAAGAAGGGTCTTAAAAGGCGAGTGGCGTGGGTTGCGATGCGAGCCTTGGCGAGCATCGCAATTAAAGACGCCACGAGCGTTTTTAGACTAGTTATACACCGTTGCATACAATACTTTTTCTACGACAAATTTTAAATAAATAGCAGACTACAGAATAGTTAAACTTTTCAGGCAGCAAGTTTTCTATTCGCACTTTTGCTACTCACGCAATTTCTTCAAGAGTGCAGTTATTAATTTCTTCGACCATTTTAAAAGGAACGTACTCTTTTGTCTTCACAAACACGAATAAAATCTTAATAGTTTAGGACTAATAGTTTATCATTTTTCGTCTTTTCATTTTGAACTGCGGCGCTACCACGAACTTCGAATCTCGAACTTCGTATATCTCCGTCTCAGTCGCTCGAGTACCATAAACCATCAGTGCAATAGAGATGGAGATATACGAAGTTTTAGATTCGAAGTTCGTGGTAGCGCCGCTGTATTTTGGTGGGAAATCGGAAATGTGACAGCTCTTGCTTATGGTTTGTTTTGTTTTTAATTTGTTTGCACTTGCCATCCGAACCAAACCAAATCCGGACCCGGACCGAATTCGAACTGTTTATTTTTATAAATAATACCAAGAATTCATAAAACATGTAATTTAACACACAATAGATGATGATTTATTATTATTGTAGTAAATAATTTATAATATACAAATGTTAAATCGTAAATAAATACTTTTATTTCGAAATATTTGTTTATGAAGTTGGCACCAATGCAATATAGCGGCCGATTTAAAAAAAAGTTAAACAGTGCTTTTATGAAAAATGTATGAACCAAAAAAGTACGCTAAACAGTTCGTTTTTGGGCCATAGAGTTTTTCGACGTCTTATTAGTGGTGTCATTGTATTTGAGCTACAGCCTATATAAATGACAGATAACGGTACAGGAGTAGAAAAAGTTATTAAATAAGTAAGGACCCACACGCACACGCACACGCACACGCACACGCACACGCACACGCACACGCACACGCACACGCACACGCACACACACACACACAGGCATTGTTTTTTCTCAAATAAATTTTCATTTCATTTTCATTTCATGTTTCATTTCATTTCATATTTGTTATGGTAAGCATATCGGATGTGGTAACCATAAGGAGACCATAAGTTAACCCTATTGAAATAGGATTTTGTTTAGGGTTAACTTATGGTTACTGATGGTCTTTGTTCCGGATGTGTGCAATAGCGTTCCCGGGGCTCTGTCTACAAGCAAGCAGTGGAACACCCCAGGGGTTTTAGTCCGTTAGAGTCGGACATACCCACTTGGTTTCTCCCGAGCCGAGTGGGATCCATACAGGATTTTTACTTATGGTCTATTTGTACACAGTTTTGGACGATAAATGAATCTTATCTTATCTTATCTTACTTTATGGTTACCACATCTGATATGCTTACCATAACAAAAGGGTTACCCTATCAGTAAGGTTACCTTATCTTAAGGTTACCATTATGGATAGGGTTTTAAAAAAAATGCAGGGAATCGACTGAATGCCTTTATTGGGCAGCCAGAAAATATCGCAAAAATCACGCGTGGCTGTGCATAGGGGAGTGTTGGTGCCCACACTTATGTATGGTAGCGAAAATTGGGTGTGGCAGAAAAGACATCAAAGTCGAGTGAATGCAGTAGAAATGAGAGCGTTGAGAAGTATGTGTGAAGTGAAATTGAGTGATAGAGTCAGAAATAGTGTGATAAGAGATAAGTGTGGAATGGATGGAGATATAGTCACGAACATTGAGAAGGGTTAAGGTGGTTTGGGCATGTAGAGAGGATGGATGAAAGAAGATTAACGAAGAGAGTGTATATACTCGTAAAAAGAGTGGAAGGGCAAGTTGGAAGGGGAAGATCTAGGCGAACTTTCTCCGATCAAAGTGGAGAAATCTTACAAAAAGGCCAGGTCAAAAGTACCCTAAACCGACGAGCATGTATGAGAAATGTTATGAAAGTGAGTGAAGCGAAAGTGGTTTGTCAGGATCGTAGCAAATGGAGATCCGTGATCTCTGCCTACCCCTCTGAGAAAAAGGCGTGATTATATGTATGTCTTTATGTTTAAAGAAAACTTCTAAAATAAGCCTTAAGAAAACCCTGATTAGGGTAACCGGTCCCGGCAAGACGGGTCCCGTGACATTTATCACCACCAGCACCAGCTCCAACACAACACCGCATACCTATAAACCTAAGAGCATAGAATACTAGAGAGAGGACAAGCCGCCGGCGGCCGCGTCGCAGTTGTTAGCTCAATGGGCATACTCTGCCGCTAGTTCACCGTCCGTTGTTACCGAGTGTGCACGCGTGCTTATCGCAGAGAATATTACGTTTCTTCCCAAAATGCCTGATATGATACGCGTGTATTGTCCAATAAGAGCGTAGGTATACAAGCGGCGCGTTTAGATGTGTGCGTGCTTTGTCTTGCCAATTACTTGTGCTTTGTGTGGGTTAATGAACTTACGACAGGCGTACTCAATACAAATCGGCCGGCATGCCCGATCTCCTTATGTTCATACAGTATCTGTGCTATAAATCGTGGTGATATTATAGCTGCAGTTTTCTGTTAGATGGAGGTATGCGAAATGAGAATCCGCTGTGAAGGTACACCGATAAGTCCTCAGAGCCCTTAGAATAATAACGCCTAGAAACGCAGTTCACGCGCAACGGTGAGGCCACCAAAACTCAGCCATAAATGGCGTAGTACGCCGATTGGTGGAACAAAATTGGTGCGTTTGTGTGCGTATTGGCGCGTGTGAATACGAGTTGATCACAACTACATGAATCCATTTTATGCCTCACGCTTGGCGCGTCAGCCGTATGAAACTATCATTCTACGCTTTATTATTCTAAGTCAGAGCCCTGATGATTCACCATTTCCAGTATGTTACCCGCTGTTGCTCGACGTTGCTAACAATCGGTCGGCAGCATAATTCGATTGCCTCCGCCAGTGATTTTACGTCGAAGAGACTCGTCGGCTGTTTTAGTGTGTTAGCGCCTCCCGAGGGAGCCAATTTATTGAGTCGTCTTGTCGATAATGTTGGATGGAGCTATATTAAAAGAAAGATTATGTAGTAAGGACTTAATCTGAATTTAAAGTTTCGATTAATGGTAACTGATTTGTAATTTGAATTTGATTTGTAACTCCGAAGATCTATTTCATGTGATATAATATAGAAGATAACGTATGTGTGATGAATCATCTAGATATCCGGAAGTTGGTCTGAATTTTGACAAATCTTTATATGAGAAGCATGAATAGGTGTTTGTTTCTGAGTCTTGGCTTTTTTCTATGTATGTATTTAAGTATTTATCTATCTATCTATCTATACATATAATAAAGCTGTAGAGGGTCGAAAGTCTGTACATTGAAGATATTGGCAAAAAAATCAGTTGAGGGGTCTTAGAATCGATAACAGAACACACTTCAACAGTTTTTAGAATTTTTGTCTGTTTGTCTGTTTGTCTGTTTGTCGGTTTGTCTGTCTGTTTATATGTAACGGCATCACGTGAAAACGAGCGAATGGATTAATGTGAGACTTTTACTAAAACGTTAAATGGATCTTCAGCCAGGCTATAGGCTATAAAAATCATAAAGATTAGGGTTCAAAGGGGGTATAAAATGGGGTTAATCTTTGTATGGGAACTCCTTGAATCCATGAGCTAAAGACTTGAAAGTTGGCAAGCATATACTTGACTGGAAAGTAAAAATAACCCCATTCAACATTTGTGAAATGTAGGGATAAAACGTGAAAAATATGGGATGAAAAATGGGTGGTGAGGCGATTACAGATTAATAATGATGCGACGGCAGGGAATTCGAATATTCATCATGTTCTAACAACTGATACGTAGTCCAGTGGTTTCGCCTATAGACTACGAAATCGGTGTTCTCAAGTTCAAACCCAGCGACCGGCATGCAGTTTTTGTATTTAAGTAATAATAGTTTTTATTTTTTTTAGTGATAGATAGTGATAGATTTTCAAAAACGCAGTGAATCATGAAGGTTCTAGAAAAAATTAGCGACAGCTGACAAAATTGGACGTTTCAGGAATCGCAAATATTTTTTTAGTATGTAAATTAGTAATCATTTTAGTAGTTTTAGTCAACATTTACAGATAAAGTTGCATGCATGAATGAACATTTATTTAATTCAAAATTACTAAGTGGTGAAGTATGAGTTTTTTTTCTGACGTAACTTTTTTTGGCGGCAAAACTCTTGATTCTCGGCAAATTGCATTACAGAACGCTTAAAGCTCGAGAACATGTTTACAAGGCACGAGACACTGTGGCAAAATATCAGGGAAAAATTCAGGTCAAAAAAACTTAAAAACCAAGGTGACCAAATTGTACCTACTTCATCTGACTTGAGGTGTGTGAATTTGAAAAGCGAAAAGTCAAGGAGAACGCTTTGAAAATGCCGCGTAGCAAGGTGGATATTTGGGGATTATTTAGTTTCATATACATATAATTGCCAAGTCTTAAGAATACAAGAACACACAAATGTTTGGTATGTATCGCTTACTTTTGTAATTATGTATATGGATTTAACGTTGTATGGTATCTCTTATTTGGGAATACTGTAGAACCTACCTACAGTATTTTTAAGTTAGAGTAAGTTAATGGAACATCACACACACTAAATATTTAACCAAAGGTTTGCAATATAATGCCGATAATCGTTGGAATGATACCAACAACGATTTTCGATTTCCTCAGAAAAGTACTTTATATTTTTTTATGACCAAATTGTGCAATTTAAATTTAAAACAGGTGTTTTAGTGAATGATATATTACGATTTATGATATTTATAAATTTAAATATTAGTCGGAGATAAGAATATTGCCTTCAGCGCCCCCTATTACTTTAATTATGACTTCGGTTGTAATGTGCGTAATGTCAGGTAACGAGGACATATTTTTCTGGGCAAACTCGGGATCTCATTAGTTCCGCCGTGCGCTAACAGAGGGCTATAACGGGTATTATTTGAATAAGAGACAGAACAATAGACGGTTGGGATGACTCTCATGGAAGAGAAAAGTCGGAGAGAAAGTGGAAGCTCTCCGTGATGGAGAAATAATCGCGAACATGGTTTGGGGTGACGGAAACCGAGAACCGAAATTGCCAGTCCCCAGTTACAGAATAACCCCAAATCACTGTTTGTTGGCTGATAATAATTGAGGAGCTCCGTCAATTCCTCAAGGATCTCAGAATCACCTTTGGCACTACATTAGTTGGTACTTAAACGAAATCATATCAGAATATATGTGACGTAATTTACATCATTAAGGAGATCCATAAGTTATCTGTGGTATTCATCAACAGTTCCATTACAGGCCAATCTGGAAGTATACACTTTAAAATGAAAAAAAAAATGTACGAATCGGTTCATAAATGACGGAGTTCTGAGGTAACAAACATTTAAAAAAACTTATAACCTGTTTGAGAACCTCCTCCTTATTTTGAAGTCGATTAAAAAGTTAAAATAGTTTCTAGGTACAATAATTTTCATTAACAATTTTACCTACGCAGGCAAAAAGAATATTACAATTAAAATGAAATTGAGAACCATTCGTCCAAAATGAAGGACTTTAAGTGAAATTTTACTATACTGGATGTGGAGTATGTTTTTTAAAAAGTTACAGCAGGATCTTAAGCGGACCTTGAAGTTCGTCTTCGGTCTCATATCAAATGACTGGGATGGAGGTGATGAAGAGGTTCTGCTTCTGAGTCTTTTTGGCCTTCCAAAGAAGTTCGGCCTTCAGGCTTCTGCCAGAGCTCACTGGTGTTCTGTGGTTCCTTAATTTATCCCTTGCTGCCGCAGAAGTAATGCAGTCTTTTGAAATTTTAAGAAGGTTCCCAACTCTGGGTTTCCTTACGTGCGAGATTTATGGAAGAATATTGCATCGATCTTACTTCCTCTTTTGGTCATCGGCCGGGGCTCAAGGCTCTGTTGAAAATAAAAGCCTTTCGCCTAGCTTCATATTGTTAGAAGGAGGAAAGTAGCTCTAGACTTGGAAGGAGGAAAGTAGCTCTAGGCTTCTATATTCTGCCGGGGCTCCGATTTCGTGCTCGCAGCAATTGCTTTTACCACTAAGAACATAATGTATGTATATTTCGAAAAAAGAAAAATTCAGTAAGTGTGGTTAGGTTGTAGTCACTTTCGTAATACATTACTCAAAATGATGCAAACGGAACCAAATTGAATGGTTTATAAGAATAGTAATACATGACTCTTATTTAAAATAACAATATTCACACAAGTATTGAAAACCAATATAGTAATTTCACTTTCTACTCATAATATAATTGCAAACGTTTGTAAGTTTGGATGATTGTTACCTACACAGACACCTGAAAACGGCAGAACATCTTTAGGTGACTCTTGCCCCACAGATAAATGATTATATTTTGCATTAAGACATTGAATACCATTTTAGGAATTATTACCTAACGGAAGTTGGTCAAATAGGAAATTCAATTCAATTCAATTCAATTCAAATGGAAGTTAATACTAAAGTTCACGCGGACGAAGTCGCGGGCAAAAGCTAGTAGGTTATAAATATATAGTTTTATAGTACCTACCCATAACACAAGCGTTATTGAGCTTACTATGGAACTAGGTCGATTTGGGTAAGATTGTCCCCTAATATTTATTTATTTATTCCTTTTTCATTTATGTTAAATTTTATGCCGTAATGACTACTAGATTATGATGTATATGATGACAACTTTAAAAAGTTCAGTATAGGTAGGTAGGTTCAGTTGCTGGATCACTTGTTGCTCTATATATTCTTATTCTGTCTGCTTGTGTAATTTTCTATCCCACCAAAAACATAAATGTAAAAAAGGAGAGCCAAGTTCAATACAAACATTATGTATGCTTGGCTGTGGGCTTCGCCGCAAAAGAATGGAGATCTAAATGAGTGCCAAGTACTATGCAAAATCCAAATGTTTATTTATAGGAACAAAATAACATTATGAACAAGTATTAAATGTCTTTACGTCATACCTGGCCATAAAGTAGGAATGACCGCACGCTATGCGGAAAACCCCACTTCCTGGCCAGATAGAGACGTAAAATGTTGTACTCACCACGGGCGGTAATAAAGAAAGCTTCAGAGCGCATATTTATCGCCCTTGCCTTCGGCTCGGGCGTCAAATACCTGCGATCTGAGAAATTCTTTGTTTAACCGCCCTAGGTAAGTAATGTACTATTACCTACTTTATTGGATACCTATAACAATTGCTGTTATTTAAAAATGTGAGATCTTAAAGTAGGCTTGATTTGACTTGGCCAGTTTTCATTACATCAGTCATTTTATAAAGTTATTCAACATATATATATTAATTCTGATAAAAACTGGCCAAGTCAAATCTAACCTACTTTAATATATCACATTTTTAAATAACAGCAATTGTTATAGGTATCCAATAAAGCAAAGACATAGAGTTTAATACTTGTTCATAATGTTATTTTGTTCCTATAAATACATATTTGGATTTTGCACAGAACTTGGCACTCATTTAAATATCCATTCTTTTTGCGGCGAAAGCCCACAGTCAAGCATAATTTTTGTATTGATCTTGGCTCTCCTTTTTTACATTTATGTTTTTGGTGGGATAGAAAATTACACAAGCAGACAGAATAAGAATAGATAGCAACAAGTGATCTAGCAACTGAACCTACCTACCTATACTGAACTTTTTAAAGTTGTCATCATATACATCATAATCTAGTAGTCATTAAAGTCAAAGTAATGATTACTTTTTGTAAAGAAAACTAGGCAGGTATTGAGATTTACTTCTGTTCTGTGTATAATTATGTGGTGCCGCGCGCCGCCGACGACACACCGTTGGCCAGTTGTTTAGCGCGTAATACAAGTTTTTTGTATCGTATACACCACTTATTTTTTGACTTAACTTTATTTTTATAGTTCTGTTATATAGCAAATAGAGTAATACGTATATTGGGATAGATTCAAATACCTGCTTGTAACGGTTCCAACGCTACAATATTTTTTTTTTATGCAACGACGGTGGCAAACAAGCTTCCGGCCTGCCTGATGTTAACCAGGTACCGTCACCTATGGACACTTGTGACTCCAGAAGAATCACAAGCGCGTTGCCAACCCTTTATTCACTTGAGAATTCGCTGTGTTGGCATGTCTCTATAGACATGCAGGTCCCTCACTCCCAACACAGCGCATCCTAGGGAGCCCTGGCGACCTTAATCACCACCAGGAACACAACGCCACATACTTCATAGCATGCATACATATAGCAACACTACAAAGCAGCGGTGCTATAATGGCTGCGGTTTTCTGTAAGGTGGAGGTAATTCCCCAGTTGGGCTGCTCCAGCCTCCACATACGAGCGAGATGACATTCCTCTGTGCTACCTGTCTCTTTTATTTTTGTATGAGGACCCCCCCTATTTTTTAACTTTTTTTAATTTTAGATTTTTTTCAACGCTTACACACAATTACCGAGCTGGATTCCAAATTTCATCCTTCTAGGTCATCTGGAAGTAGGTTAGGTTTAGGTACTATATGTCTTGGCGCTGGCTAGCCAGTTCTTTTGCTTGAACTTGGCTTGACACGCTGCCGCGTGTCTAGATGAGTAAGCACACACTTTGTTTGAGTATTTTCATATTCAGAGTTATCTGTTTAACGGCCT
This sequence comes from Epinotia brunnichana, assembly GCA_963854355.1. Taxonomy (NCBI): domain Eukaryota; kingdom Metazoa; phylum Arthropoda; class Insecta; order Lepidoptera; family Tortricidae; genus Epinotia; species Epinotia brunnichana. The sequence continues at coordinate 22,318,380 of OY977946.1, read as the reverse complement.
CCGTAGCCCAGTGGGTAGTGACTCTCCCTACGAAGCTGGAGGTCCCGGGTTCGAATCCCGGTCAGGGCATTTATTCGTGTGTTTATCACGAATATTTGTTCCTGAGTTATGGATGTTATATATGTATATAAGTATCTATATATATTTATCTATTATATATATCATCGCCTAGTACCCACAACACAAGCCTTATTGAGCTTACCGTGGGCCTAGGTTGATTTGTGTAAGATTGTCCCGTAGTATTTATTTTATTATTTATTTATTTATTTATCTGTGAGACCAATACGTGTTATAACAGTTGTTTCTCCTGTAATAATAAATAATTAAACTCTGGACATAGCATATTTATTGTATTAAGAATAAAGTTGTATCGAAAATGCAATACCTTTTAACCATCACCTGAGCTGGTTAAAAGTAAAACGACTCAGTAAAAAAAAATTGCTAAGTAGTTCTACTTTATGCAATTGACAGCAATGCATAATAAGCGTTGGCCGAATAAGCATCAACAAATGTAACCGAAAGTTGTAGCCTATCTTATTGAGTGAGTAGTGTCAGTATATTTACGTTGAGAGAGTGGCACATGCTGTATCAAACTACAAACTTGTATCACGCATGTATATGTTCTTTTTTTCTTAGACATACGATCTGTTTTAGCTTGATCTATGCTACACTAGCGTGGTGTATATGTTCGTAGAAATAGCACGAGGTGCGTATCGACACCGGTTGGCAGCTGAACGTGATAAAATTAGACTTTAATAGCGTTTTTCACAAAATCTGTCGTGCATTGTCGATGTCGCGGCTCGGTCAATGTTATATTAAATTGAGAAGCTAGATTCAGGGTCGGACATTGAGGATCATAAAAATTGGCAGCAAAATAGTTTTGATTACAGGACGCAGTGTTATAGTTTCTTGCGTGTTTTCTTACTCATATATACTTCAAATATTCGGTTTTCTATGCAACCGTAAATTTTTGATCATATACCTTCATTTAACCAGCCTTGCCTTTTACCTTCATTTAAAATTGCTTAAATACTTTTTCTAATTAATAACAAGGAGCAATCTTGTTAGTGTAGTTGCTATCGCATGCGGCCGTTTGACCAAGAAACTCCAGACCGCCATCAGTTCCCTTGGGGACTGGTTTCGTCGCTGGAGAGTCGAGGTCAACCCGGACAAAAGTCAAGCCATAATTTTCACCCGGCGTCTTGACTATCCCAAGATAATTTCCAAACACATCTTCATAACCCTCTTTAACACCCCAATACCCTGGGTCCCCTCCGTCAAATACCTGGGAGTCCACCTAGACCATCGCCACAAACATATTAAGACCATCAGGAACAGAGCCGCCTTTGTAGCGGCAAAGATAATTAAGTAGCGGCTAGGCTCAAAGTCGTTATAATAAAATCATCAAAGATGTCTGTCAGGAACAAGCTCACCCTGTACAAAGCCTGTATTAGACCCATATTTGCCTATTCATCTTCCGTCTTCGCTCACGCCTCCAAACCCCAACTTAAAACCATTCAGGTTATACAGAACAAGTTTTTACGTAGAGCTGCCAATGCCCCTTGGTTCATTAGAAATACAGACCTCCACAAATACCACCTTGTCCCCTCCGCACGGTACCATATGATGATGCGATCTAAGCATCTATATGAACGGGCCGCTAACCATACCAATCCCCTCATTAAGAGTTTTGGAAATTACAATCCCTCCAAAACTGCCCCACTACTGAAACGAAGACCCAAAAACGCCCTCTTAGACAGTGACGACGACATTACTCGGATCATTGATGAAGACCAACAGCTACAGAAGGATCTCAATATTTTTTTCCACACGAGTAGATACTTTTTCTCGGTTTCGTTAAACATAAATCTTTACTTAGCACTTCAAAATAGCGAGTCTATTTTACGAAATTTTGTGACTCCAGTCGCTCGCTCTTGACTTGACTTCATGAGATACAAAAATAAACAAGATTTACTATAAGTACAGCCCCCTCTTATGCGTCCTTTTTATAGAAATTAAAAATATATAATTAAAATGTTCATTGTCCATACACGGGGATTAGCTTTGTTTACAACTATTACAAACTAGCTTTTGCCCGCGACTTCGTCCGCGCGGAACTCGTTTATATCGAAACTTTCTCCCCCCTTTTCACCCCCTTAGGTTATGAATTTCCAGATAAAAACTATCTTTAGTAAGGACTCTTTGGGAAGGCCCCGGAATTCAATTCAAAGTATCTCTATACCAAATTTCATCTCAATCGGTTCAGCGGTTTAAGCATGAAAAGGTAACAGACAGAGTTACTTTCGCATTTGTAATATTAGTATGGATTGTATGAAGGAAAGGGTCATTATGGCTGAGTTGCATGATTTTATAGATAAGCTTACTCCGAACGCCTTTTTTTACATAATAGACTCCGCCGCAAACTTGGTTTCTATGACCCGCCTCACCATATATGTGCATTTAGGCTTTTTTCAGTATTATTTTGCATATTTTCATATCACACGGCCGTAAGGACCTTTTCTGATAAACCGTAGGACTAAATTAACTGACTTGTAATTTAAATATTTTATATTAAAAATAAAGATACGTCAACAAAATGTTACATCTAATAGTTTTCAAAATAGCCATTATAAAACTTCTTTTTTACCCCGTTTTAGAAAACATCTTCGAAACTACCGCCATAAGGTACCTTTACCCTTGGATCGTCACATACAAATATTTACCTATGTAATGTTCCTATTTCCCAGGACTCCCAACTACCGCTATACCGTAAATGGGTTCCATCCAATATTTCACCCCCTATATCACCTCCTTAGAGGATGATTTTCGGGATAAAAACTATCCGTTGTCATTCTCCAGGACTCAAACTATCTCTAAATAAATCTAAATCCAAATAGGCTAAATCCAAATTTTCACCCCCATTTCACCCCCTTAGGGGATGATTTCCGGAATAGAAACTATCATATGTCCTTTTCCAGGACTCAAACTATCTTTCAACCAAATTTTATCAAAATGTGTCACAAACAAATTTCCACCCCCAATTACACCCCTTAGGGGATGAGTTTCGGGATAAAACTAATCTATGCCCTTCCTTAACTATCGTCATACCGTAAATGGGTTCAAATTTTCATCCACCATTTCTTACTCCCTTACGGGATGATTTCCTCCTTTCATGTGTTCCGGAATAAAAATTATTCTATGTTCTTTCCTTGGACTGAGACCTCTCTCTATACCAAATATCATCTAAATGGCTTCTATCGAAATCTTCAACCCTCATTTCACCACCTCAGGAAATGATTTTTCGGGATAAAAACTATCCTTCCCTAGGACTCCTATTTCTTTACCAAACTTCATCTAAATAGGTTTTATCCAAATTTTCACTTCCTATTTCATCCCGGAGGGGATGATTTTCGGGATTATAACTATCCGTTGTCATACTCCGGGACTCAAACTATCGTTCAACCAAATTTCATCAAAATGGGTCACAAACAAATTTTCACCCCAATTACACCCCCTTAGGGGATGATTTTCGGGAGTAAACTATTCTATGTCCTTCCCTAAGACTCCAACTCGCTATACCGTAAATGGGTTCCATCCAAATTTTCATACCCCATTTCACCCCCTTAGGAGATGATTTCTGGACTAAAAATTGTTTTAAGTCCTTCCCCAGGACTCTTAACTATCTCCATACCAAATTTCTTCTAAATCGGTTCTATCCAAATTTTCACCCCTCATTTCACCCCCTCAGTAGATGATTTTTCAGGATAAAAACTATGCATTGTCCTTCCCTGGGATTCCTTCTATCTCTATACCTAATTTTAACTAAATTGGATTTATCCACATTTTCATCCCTATTTCATCCCCTTGGGGGATGATTTTCGGGATTCAAACTATCCATTGTCATTCTCCGGGACTCAAATTATATCTATACCCAATTTTGTCTAAGCGGAGTCCATCCAAAATTTCACCCCCCATTTCACCCCCTAAGGGGAAGATTTCCAGAATTAAAACTATCCAATGTCCTTCCCCAGAACTTAAACTACCTCTAAACCAAATTTTATCAAAATGGGTTACATCCAAATTTTCACCCCTGCATTTTACCCCCTAAAGAGAAGATTTTCGGGATTAAACCTATCCTTTGACCTTCCCCAGGACTCAAACTAATTATATACCAAATTTCATCCTAATCGGTGCAGCGGTTTAAGTAGCTCCATACAAATTTCCACCCCCCATTTCATCCCCTTAGGCCTTAGGGGTTGATTTCCAGGATTAAAACCACCCTAAGTCCTTCCCCAGGACTTAAACTATCTCTATACCAAATTTCATCTTAATCGGTTCAGCCGTTTTCACGTGATGCGCGGTCACATAAACAGACAAACAGATAAACAGACAAACAGATAAACAGACAAACAGACAAAAATTCTAAAAACTGTTGGGACGTGTTCTGTTATCGATTTTAAGTATCCCAAGCCAAATTTTTTTCGAATATCTTCCATGTACAGACTTTCGACCCTCTTCAGCTTTATTATATGTACCTATAGATTTCATATTGATAAAATTAGTAGTTCCTGAGATATTTAACTTTGTGACAGACAGACAGACGGACGGAGTCGCACCATAAAGGGTTCCGTTTTTACCTTTTTGGTCCGGAACCCTAAAAACTCTTTTCAGACAACCTCAATCAGTCTTCAATTATCGCGTTAGTATAACAAACTTCCTAATCGACCGTTTTGGTATATGCCATCAACGAATCAAACCCATTAGTCACTGACCGTGTGGTAGTCATTATTGCTATCAAATCAATACTTTACGTATTATAAACCAGACAATTTGATTTCACAGAACATTATAGGGCGATAATACAAAAGATTAAACATATTATTAAGAACCTGTAGTTATTTCGTTTCTGTGAAGGTGCGAGAGAATACGAGTATGTCATAACTAGCTGTTGCCCGCGACTTCGTCCGCGTAGAACTTGTTATCGTCTTGGAAAAGTTGTTGCAAACAAACTTCTACCATCTTAAGGGATTATTGCCGAGATAAAACTATCCTATATAAAGGTCTCAAATTATTTCTAAGTACGCTTAATTTCATCAAAATCCGTTTAGGGATTAAGCGTAAAAGTTAACAGTGCGATGAGTTTGTTAGTTTAATTTGCTATTCAATTTAAATTTAAATGTTCGTTTTTACAAATATAAATATTTTAAGTACTATGTATCATATCAACAGACGTTTCTGCTTAAATTGTTTTTTTTTCATAATGTAGAAAGGAAAATCTAGTTTTTTGATGTCTACTAACAATAAGCTACAATACTTTGCCTAAATCCGTTCAATAGTTTTACTCACGTTAGTCCAGGCTGCCTGCTGTATAAGTAGTTTATTTATTTATGTAGAGGAACTTGAGATTTAGGTCTCATTACTAATCACGGTACCGATTTTTTTTTCTTAAAAAACGAAGACTTATTTTGTAATTGGAAATATATCTATATGTACAAATATACGAGCAATGTTTTCAATAATTCAGCAGTTCTAATAACCTAGCCTGCTTTTTTGTAGCAGTTCCGTTCAGTGATGGTCGCAGTACTAACCTACATTATTTCTAGTAGTTGGATTCTGTATACATACTGACTAATTAAAAGCTTACTTTTAGTCGGAATCTATTTTACTAACGGCTAATCAAAAAAAAAGTTTTTTTCTGAAATATTGCTCTTCAATCAATTATTTAGCTGGTCTACAATTTATAAAGCGGACTAATATTGGTTACATAGTTGATCGTTTGGGACATTCTTTGCAAATCAAGCCTGATTTCATCTATAGGTACTAATATTATAAACGGGAAAAGTATGTGAGATTTGTAAGTTTGTGTATAATGGGTAATCTCCGGAACCGTTGGACCGATTTCAAAATTCATTTCACCTGCGTATAGAATGAAATTTCTGGAACAACATAGGCTATGTTTTATCCCGCGGGTTTGCCTGCGTTCTTTGCAATACGTGGGTGAAGCCGTGCGGCCAGCTAGTGTACCTACGTATTATGCTCGTAAATTAAATCTTGTATGCTGATCAAATAATTTGACGAAAAACATATTTTTGTTAGCCAATTATAATAACAGCGAACCATCCTTAACAAACCGTTTTATTTCAACACAGTTAAAATTTTCTCACTAAGGCAAGTTTTCTTCTAAAGTTAAAGCCCCCATTTTTAAGCTCTCTAGACTTCAGTTAGTAATTTGCCAGGCCACATACTCGTAGATTTCCACGTCACCACATGAACTACGGTCCGCACTTGACTTGTTTTCCATACACACATTTATACCTTTTTAGGGTTCCGTATTTGAAGCGTTCATAGCCCGGCAGCGCATGCGTATCGGAAACGATAACGCAGGTCAAGCAAAGACGGCAGGGGTCAGTCTTTGGATGGGTGACCGCCTGTTTGAGTGGTTACTATATAAATGAGCGCTTCCGTGCTTTGGAAGGTACGCTAAGCAGTTGATCCCGGTTGCTGTCTATGTAGTCGTTAAGCCGAGTTAGAGGCCTTCGGGCGGCTTAAGAACCTCTGACAGTCGAGTTGCCCACTCACTTGACAAAGCGGGGAGAATTGTGTCACTCGCGTCCGCAGGAGCTACCTACCACAACCCAGCACGTGTCCCCTGGGTGGTATTAAAGAGTGACAAACTCAAAAGGCCAAAAATAATATATGCCATACGATTAAATAAAAAAAATAGGGTTCCGTACTCAAAAAGTAAAACGGGACCCTATTACTAAGACTCTGCTGTCCGTCCGTCCGTCCGTCCGTCCGTCTGTCTGTCACCAGGCTGTATCTCACTGATACCGTGATAATTCCTGCTGAAATTTTCACAGATGATGTATTTCTGTTGCCGCTATAACAACAAATACTAAAAACACAGAATAAAATATTTTTTTATAGATAATGGTACGGAAACCTTCGCGCGCGAGTCCGACTCGTTTTTGTTATTTATACCTACGTAAAGGCTGAATTTTGTAAAACCCTTACTTATTGCTTGCCTACCTTGAATAAGTAACCTACCTTACACATTTCAAGACTCTTGGTTCAGTAGTTTCAGCTTAGTGTTGATGAGCAAACTCAAAATGATTTCGTGGTATCATCCTCTGATTTTATCATGCTAAGGGTTGATTTACTCAAGATGCTTGATTAATAAAGTTTACTTAGATGTCATTATAACTTTGTAGTCAAAATTGTGGACTGCTTCCAAGTCCTAAAGTAACTAAACTTTCATTAAAACTTTCACCCCCTATTTCACCCCTTTAAATTACGAATTTCTAAAAATGCTTCAAGGTAACCTGTTTTTATTTGTGACCATAAAGCCAAAGCTCAAATTTCATAGATCTACCTTCAAAAATAACGAATATTTCATATAAACTTTAACTCTCCATTTCACCCCTTTAAAGCACGAGTACCCGATAATGCTTCAAGGAAACCTATTTTAATTTCTGACCGAAAAGCCAAATCTCGAATTTCATAGATCTACCTTCAAAAACTACGAATTTGCATACAACGTTTTATCCCCAATTTCACCCCCTTAGGGATTGAATTTCAAAAAATCCTTCCTTAGTGCGCCTTTACGTCACTTGAAGAATATGTGTTCCAAATTTCATGCTTGTATCTTTAGCGGTTTAGGCTGTGCGTTGTCTGTCACTCTATAAGTAACGGTCCAATTTTATATATGTAATAGAAGATTATTGGAAATCAACAAAAACACGGTGTACGTCCAAGTCCATGGAGAATTCATTTATAACCTTTTTTTTTCGTGGTAAAAATAAAAACCCTATGCAGAGATGACTGGGTTATATGGTATTTCTATCCAGTAAAAACTCCATGGCGGCCACCATCTGCGCTCTCATGCCGAGGGCTCCAGGATCTCATATTGAACGCACTGGCGCCCCCCTCGCGTATCGCCACATCTGGCCCGTCTTAAGGCGAAATAGATCTTCGTCACCTTCCTTGGGGTTTCAGGCGAGTTTATTTAATCGTATGGCATACATTATTTGGCCTTTGAGTTTGTCACTTTTTAGTACCACCCAGGGGACACGTGCAGGGTTGTGGGTAGGTAGCTCCTGCGGACGCAAGTGACAGTTGTCTCCCCTTTGTCAAGTGAGTGTATGGGCAACTCGACCGTTAGAGGTTCTTAAGCCGCCCGAAGGCCTCTAACTCGGGTTAACGACTACTGTCATAGACAGCAACCGGGATCAACTGCTTAGCGTGCCTTCCAAAGCACGGAAGCGCTCATTTATAGTAACCACTCAAACAGGCGGTCACCCATCTAAAGACTGACCGCTGCCATCTTTGCTTAACCTGCGTTATCGTTTCCGACTCGCAGGCGCCGCTGGGCTATGAACGCTTCACGTGAACGTTTCAGGCGAGTGGTTATCCGTCAAAATTTGCAATCCATTTTTCAGTCACTTGTCGTTATTCGATTGAGCTGAAAAAAAATAGTTTGGATAACAATTCAATATTATGGTACCATCGAGCTGATCTGATGGAGACAGAAGGTGGCCATGGGAATTCAGTATACCGACGTAACCCTGTTGAGTTTGGGCTCGTTATAATCATCTCAATGAGTAGTTGATGATGGTATACAGAAAAGTACAGTCAACAATAAAAACTTGTACCAAAAATGAAATTTTTGACAGAAAGGTATTTTTCGTTACTCTATAATATTCCGAGTGGTTTTAATTGAAAACATATATTTTTTTTTAGATTTATTTTCTTCAAAATAAGTAGATGTGTATTTTTTTACCCTTTTCAAATCCTATAAGTAACTTTTTATTTTAAAAACACAAAAAAAATTAAATAAAAATTAGATAATCACAAAAATATATTTTAAAAACAAAAATGCAAAAACTATTATATATAACTCATTACATGATGTTACCTCAAATCTACATTGACTGCTGTGCCATGATCTCGTGGTAACAAGATACATTAGGTACTTGGAGGTCATAACTTTAGATTAAAATTTCTCCGAATTAAAAAAAAAATAAAACAGTTGAGACACAAGGGGTTACTGCAGATGATCTAAGGAAGCGTCCTTTAGGGTATTTGCCCCTGTTACAGAGCCCACCCCTTATATGTTATGTTTACTGATATTCTGTGAGCGATAGAGCTATCATAAAGGCCCCTGATTTAACGTCGCCATGAACCCAGAATAAATTATTTCCCAAAATAAAACTGCTATTATAAAGCACTCCAACTGTTTGCAGTCTATTATTGAAGATTACTGAGCCCCGGGCAGCTTCAATTCTAATTAATTGGATATGCGAAGAAAAGAAGACGTTTCAAACGCGATCTTATTGTTAAAAAGGCTGGCGTCTGCTACCGTATCTTCAATCAGATCGTATAAATACATATAAATACTATTTAAATCAAACGCCCTAAGCCTGCAAGCGACACACTGGCGCGGCCTACGGTGGCGGCCAATAGTAAATTTGACAATAGGGGTGTAGACTCAAAATTTATTATTACTTCAAAAGAAAGAAAGCAAAAAATATGCCTATTGACGAAAATCCCATTCGAATATCTCAAAAAATTACGAAGCTACAACCGTTTTTATGTTACTTGTTAGAGAGAGAGAACGCCCCGGGATCGTGACGTCACGATCGTCTAGCGTCATAGTAAATGACAATCGTTTCATATGAAAGTGCGTTTTGCGGAAAAGGGACAGAACATACCCCCTCTTAAAATTTTGGACGCTTATAACTTTGTGATTATTTAACCACTTGCGTTGCTTTTTTCTCCTTTTGACTACTTATACATTTTTAATCCTTATTCGAGAAAATGCAACATTATTGATTATTTTATTTAGTGTCTACATCCCTATTGTCATGTTTACTATATATTGACCGCCTCCGCAGGCCGCACCAGTGTGTTTCAGGCTTTATACGTTTTCACAAATTTCATCAGAAAAGGTTTCTTTATCAATCGAGTAGGTGTCGTAGTCATCGCGCGGTGACTATTTATCATCAACACGCTCGTTTGCCAAATTGCCACCGATGAAGTGGTATAAAAAAACCGGCTTAGAGCGAGTCGGACTCGTACTCCGTACTTCGTACCACTATCTATAAAAACGGTAAAAAAATCACGTTTGTTGTATGGGAGCCCCCTGTAGCCTAGTTGGTAGTGACCCTGCCTACGAAGCCGGAGGTCCCGGGTTCGAATCCCGGTAAGGGCATTTATTTGTGTGATGAGCACAAATATTTGTTCAAGAGTCATGGATGTAATCTATGTAAGTATGTATTTAAGTATTATTTATATATATAAGTATGTTTATCGTCGTCTAGTAGCTATAGTACAAGCTTTGCTCAGTTTGGGACTAGGTTGATTTGTGTAAGATTTGTAAAATAAATAATTTACTTTAAAAACAAAGTTTAAATCGACTTCAATTAATTACTTCGCCATGCCACATGGTACATGAAAATTTCCACATTTCCTTTCCAATTTACCAGATGAACTAATTTCCGAGAGAAAATGCGTTGATTATTACAGAAAAAACCTAAGTCGCTATATGTGGGCTGATAATATTTGAGGAGTTCCGTCGATTTCTCAAGGATCTCAGAATTAACACTTAATTAGTTGCTACTTCAACGGAATCATGTCAGAATCTTTGACGTACTTTAGGTACACCTTTCAGGAGTTCCATAAGTCATCTGTGGTCTTCATCCTCAGTCCCACTTCACAAAAAGTACGATTTCCGAGGGTAAATACACGAGATATAATAGAGAATACCGAAATCATCTCGCGTGCCTATAAAATTTGAGGGTTGCCCTCAATTTCCATGGGATTCCATCATCAGATCCTGACATGGTGACAATGGGACCACCTCAGAAATATACTCTTTCGAATAAAAAAAGAATTTTGGAAATCGGTCCACAATTGAAGAAGAAATCGGCGAACCTTTGAGGAGTTCCATAAGTCATCTGTGGTCTTCATGCGATTTCCGAGGGTAAATACGCGAGTTATCTGGGGGCACGGTAGTGCCCCCGCCAAGTCAAGCAAAACAAAGAGGCATGGCCGTACCAATTTTTTCTCGAAGCCATGCAGGCCATTTTCAACATCCTGTAATTTTGTGCTGGCTAAAGCTAGAACCCTGAATTTTCAGGAACATGTAGGGCATAATATGGCTAACATATAATATTAATATTATTCAATTTTAACTTTTAGTTTAAGAACTATTGTCCGTCAAAGTTCGTTAGTTTTGTCACTGACATACTCACTGATAATGATCATTGATCAAGCTAATTCTATGGTACTTTTAGCAGTTTTGAAGTTTATAAATATCGTTAGCAGCGTAACTGCGTTATACAAAAAAGTACTTTTAGCAGACCCATAAGCTTCAAATTTCAAAAGTAATTAGTTTTTAGCCTAATAACTCATAAAAAACCTAAAAATATTGCAATTTCAGTCACGTTTCAGAGATATACTAACTGCATAAGTAAGTTTGTAATCCTATACAAAAACATGCGATTACAAAGTTACTTTTACAGTTCTTTCCTGCAAAACTATACAAATGTTATTTGCGGTTTGGGTACATTCCCATACAAAGTATACAAAAAGAAATGAGATCCCATAAAAACATTCCAGGTATAAAATAGGCCAAGTCTCGAAACTCGTTCACAGTAAAAAGTGGTGACATATTTCGTAGAGTCAAGTCAGGCATTCTTATTTGCTTGCTAAATAAAATTTTGTGACTGTACATACATATTATATCATAGCGCTCAAAAATATCTGAAGCAGATAATGGTATTGTGTTTAGATATTTAAGTTAAAATTATGACGCAAGAAGTTTATTTAGCTTTATAATTGTTATGGTGTAATAACAAGTTAATCCAGTCTAAACCATAGTTATATTTATTACTGTAGACAAAATCATAGCTAAGCACTTTCAAAATCCTTTGGAATATCTACGCAAATAATGGTGACCAAATTGTTTCCTTTTGGTTCAATATTCTCGTATCGCATTGGGATTTCAATTTGATTCGCGGGTACGTTCTGACGCTTGAAACCGAGCGCGCAATATACATTGAAACCTTAAACCTTATTGAAACGTGAAACCCATGGGAAGTGACGAACGAAAACAAGCTTCTGTATTGCTTTAGTCCATAAAAAAATGTAATAGAGCTAAAATTTCTGCCTATGGGCCTATATAGCAATAATAGCAGCATATTTTACACAGAAAAGGAATTTACATTGAAGTGCCTCAGGGAATTTTATTACTTTGCTCGGCCGTAACTTGTGAATTCGCGGCGTTTATTAGACAGTTACTGAATTTCAATAGGAATATTCGCTTTCTCTGTTCCATTTGCTTGCCGAATTATCTTTTCGTTCGTTTGTGTTTTACACTCAAACACGAGCACACAGCTCGTTTACTAATGAGCGCCTCAAACGGAGCGGAATTCCAAATAATCTTAACCTGGATTTTATACCGAGCTAGGGCTTAAAGAATTCTGAATTTTCCCGAAACTCGGACTGCTAAATGAGCGTAAGTATATACACACTGTTATAAAATGCTTTATCTGTGTGTTGTTTTTACGGAAATAGGGTCATTTCGCCGGTTACGCGACCACCTTCGGTTAGCGACCACTTGAAGAACATGGTTTTTTCAATTCAAGATAACATCAATTCTACAGAGCCTTTTGAAACAGTCAGTCGTATGTCTTATTGTTTGTAGTTATGGAATAGGAATTTACAAAAAAAACGAGAAAATATGCTTTCAGTTCTCCAAGTCAGCTAAGTGGTCGCTAACCGGCACATGAAATTAGGTGGTCGCCAACCGGCGAAATGACCGTAGGTTAAGCAAATTTATTTCACAGTTACCTTTTCCATTTCAGTCTATTGATACAAAACAACATAACACCGGTCTGATTGTAATGGTAGGTTATGGAAAGCATTGTCATATGGATTAGGTACCTTACTATAATTTTATTTTAAACGTGGTTCACAAAAGTTTTCTTTTAACTATGTGTTGTTATTGCGTTTTTAATCATAATAATTGTCAGTTATTAATAAACATAACCGATCAACACTGGGTTAAATAGGTTTGTTTTGAAAGCATAGTCAGTCATATTTATTCATAATATGTGTCTCTACAGTACCTACTATTGTCATAAAATTTGAGGATTGTTTAGTTTAATTCATCTACAGTCGGCATCAAATGAATAATAAAAATCAAAGTAACCAAATATATTGTAGTACACTATTACTAGTGGCTCTGCAAGCTGTAATACAAAATATATTTTTTTCGTTTTCGGAAAACTGAATCGATAGGTACTAAAAAAGTCTATATAATTATTGAAACTGCTCACAAAATTTCACGAGAATCGGTTGAGAAATGCGACCCGTAGAGGAGAACAGCCGGACGGACAGACGCCAGAATTTTTACCCAAGCTGAAACGGAGAATTTCAACTATTTTGGTTCAGTGATCCGTAAAGGGTCTTGGCCTCCGAAACGAGAGCATGCCCTTCCCGATCTTGTGCCACTTCCTGCCAGCTTTGAGCTTGAAGACGACGCAGATCCGCCTGCACGCAGACCAGTTCGCCAGCCGAAGTACCTACGATCTCTTGACTGCCCTATCCTCTGCCATTTGCAGTAAATCACCAAACCAGCGAAGTCTGTGGTATTTCGTTTCGCCAATGATGTTTGTACCGACTCCTCGATCTTGAGATTTTTCCGGATCCATGTTCCATCATCTCTCTCGACAGGTCTCAAGATCTCGCGGAAAACTTTCCTCTCCCTTGCAGGGAGCTGGATTTTCTCTTATTGTGCGTCCAGGCCTCACAGCCGTGCATAAGGATGGGTCTTATGACTGTTTTATACTCCCGCAGAGTTGTGTTTCTACTAAGAATCCTGGATACTAAGACTTTGTGGAGGGCTGCACTGCATCACAAGGTCTTTTGGATGCGTTACCTATACATTAATGTCCTCCTACCTGGTGTTACTGTCGGTTATGGTGCACCCAAGGTACCGAAGCTTGTCAACCCTCTTATAAACGGTACCTCCAACATGAAGACTCGCGTCAGGCACGTGTATTTCTATACACGAACGGGTAAGGATGTGTTACGATATATTTAGCCATTTGGTTGCTATTAATCTATCTAGAGTGAATTCGTAAGCATCACCGAAATATTCCTTACCACCATGGGTTTAATCTTGAAACCAAATTAAAATGAACGAGCTTATGACAGGTGACGCGTGCGGCGGCGCGGGCCCCGTGTCAGAAGTCGTACACAAACTACCTATAACATGGCGTTTGCTTAGGAGTGTTTAAGGTCAAAAAATTGTAAAAAAATCACAACGTAATATTAGCTCTACTACTCGACTTACAGCTTAAAATAGGGTAAATTCGGCGATACGGCAGATCCGGTGAAACGTACCCGTAGTACCTGCCACCGAAACCACGTTGGCCTCAGCCATGCTACTAAACATTTGGTGTTCCTTAAAATATCAACCTTGTTTCGTTACGCACTAGGTCGATATTAATGTATACATATTATTTTTTGAACGTTCTTGTAAAGGCCAGCGCTTCCAAACATTTAACGCACAACTGCCCACCTACGGAAAAATTGTACGATACTAAATATACATGTAGGTACGATATTTTTACTTTATTTTGAAACCATATATTAAGTGCAATAACAATATGATCGATTATTGTTAGTTTGATGCTTATTATATTTTTGTTTTTTTAATACATTTCCCATGTTATTGAATTAAATAGTCTGGAGTTTTTTTGCAATTAGTTTTATGGATACATTTTGAGTTGTTTTATTTATGTTCTTTACAAGGAAATAAATAACCACAAAATACAGAAAAACCTATGTTTTATACAAGCGCATCAATCAAATGTTGACGAAATTGACAACTTCACTTCTAGATCAGTGCGAGTGGAGGGCGGAGCTTCAATATTTCAACCATTCACAGAGCATGGAGCATGTGGTTCTTGCAGGGCACGGCCTGCTCGATTTTTTTCCAACCAATCACAGAGCAGAATTCTTGCCGTCCAGATTTGCTTAACCAATCAGATCACACACAAGCTCATTACTTCCCTTGGGACCATTATTTCCTGCGGGAACAATTTAAGCCATTGTCCTTCTGTATACAGGCAAGGAATAACACCATTTATTATAAGTGATATTTTCGTTATTACGTTAGAATTTCAGTGTTATTTGGGAGTATACAATTTGTGGGAAATATTATAGGTACTTCTGACCGGCTACAGAAGTTTATTTTGCACCTTGTGGGAAATATTTTTCTTCTGACCTTATTGGAGAGTGATGAAAAGTTCTACTGAGTGAAAGGCAGATATTCATATCGGGCTGAAGGAAGATATTTCCCACGAGATATCCCATAGAACCTATGTATGGTGTTTTTATACTTTACCCGCATAAAAAACGATGCAGATACTTCTAACATCCTAACATCCATTTGCACGCCATGCCCAATGAAGGGTTAAATGTCTACAACTCACAAAGGCAAATTAATTAAAAATAATATCATACCTAATTATTGTGAATAGAAATATAACTTACGTTTATCTGAACTAAAGTTTTATTTCCAAGTTTAACATCCCGCTAAGATTTTTGAAGAAACAATACTAGCGCAATTAGTTTGAAAAATAATCTCAATCAACAGTTAAACAACTAAAGTTTGAGCACCACGCAGCGCCCAAATCCCATACATCTCTTCCCTAATTCGGTGAAGCGGCGCGCCGATTCGGTATTATGTGCACATCACGTTTCTTAGTTCGGTAAATGGTACAAACCACGGAAACCGACCCAAAAAACTTTAAAAATATTTTTAGTATATCTATAAGTATGTTATTAATTTCTAGGTACATTTAAATGATGACAAATGTATCTAAATTACAATTGTACTTATGTACATAGCCCTATAAAACTCGCAGACCTTATTAAAAAAATAAACGTACATCGAGGTCTTAAGCGTTCGGTGAAACGTATTTTTAGCTTAAGTGCAGGCGTGAGCGTTTTTTAGTCGCCTGAAAACCGCGTCTGGCGCTTGAAATTGCGGCTCGTTCGTTTGTATTGATTCTCTGCTAAATTATAAGCCTCTACTAAATTATACGGGTCATCTATTTTAACGCTTTGGACTACTTTTTAAATATTCCTAATGTCATCTAGTCTAGACTAATAATAAATAGGTACCTAATATATACTCATAATAAAGGGGTAATGTCTGTGAAATGTAAGTTTGTAGCTTTGTAAGTTGTGTGTAGGGGGTAGTAATAAATAATAAATAAAATAAATCATATATTCACAGGCGAAACGTTACCCAAAATACAAATACAAGTTAGACAATATACTTAATTAAATAAAATTAAAATATTAAACTAAAACATCAAAAATTATCATCGTCATTTCCGATTCTCGTCACGATGCACAGATAGCCAATATCGGAAAATAGGGCTCTCCAGGTCGTTGTAGATGACCTTGAGGATCTCGTTCTGAGAGCGCCCCAGCCGCAACAGAAAGCGGCAACTCTCGCCCTCATTACGGCGAAGAAATCTGGCACCCGCGCAATCAAAACACCTCATCAGATTTTCAAAAATGGTTTCAGCTGTATACAGGCTGGGACTTGTAACAGGAGCAAATATTCAAAAGGACGCGTCCTTAGAGCATCTGCAATAACCCCGTGTCCAATTTTTTTAATAATTCAGAGTGATCTAAAGTTATGACCTCTAAGTAATGTATCTTGTCACCATGAGATCCATATCATAGCAGTCAATGCAAATCTTGAGTTAACATCTTGAATGAGTCATAATTATTGCATTTTTGTTTGCAAAAGCTTTTCTTTTGATTTTTTAATTTTAATGTAATGATTTTTAGTGGTTTTAAAATAAAAAGTTACTTATATCACTCGTTAAAAAATATACGTACTTAAACTTATTTTAAAGCAAAAAAAAAACAAATTAATTTTTCAATTAAAATACTTGGAAATAATTGCTCACAAGCTTAATAATATACCGTTACATTTTTTGCTCGTGTTGCAGAGCCCAACCTGTGTAGAATGGACCCTCGTGTCACAGTTTAACAACATAATTGTAATACTGTGCTCGGGTTGGTCATACCTAAACTAGTATATTTAATTCCGGCTCCGCCAAGACACTCTGTGAGACGCGGGCGGAACCACGGGGGCAGTTATTAACCCTTTTCCAGGCAGAGGCGTTATATCGACCACATATAGACTGTCAAACGTGTATCTAAATGTCAATGAATAAGACTGACATTTGATTGTCATTTTACAGTTGCCGGCCTGGAAAAGGGTTAACTAATACTAATATTATAGAGAGGAAAACTTTGTGAAATTCTAGCTTTGTGAGTTTATAAGTTTGTGTGTTTGTCAGTTTAGGGAGTTTAGGGTTATCCACGAAACTATTAATCCGACTATAAAAACTCTTTCACTAGTATGTAGAACGGACCTTCGAGATGGTCAAAAGCTATATTTTAACCCGCGGGTCCGTCTGGTTTCTCTGTAATACGCGCTTAGTTACCAAATAAAACGCTTTGAGTGCTCTATTTGGCTGCAAATTAGTAGGTCATTAGTGCATAATTTTGAGTGCATATTTAGGTCAATGTTTGTTTCGGGATCGCGGAGTGTATCCCCGTATAAATAAGCACAATCTACTTCGCTGTTGGACGCTAAATAATTAAGTTATACGCGGAACCCGTAGCGATTCCGGGCGTGTTTTGAAACGTTGCAAGGCTAAAGACATCGCATATTGCAAAGAATGTAGGCAAACCCGCGAGATAAAATATAGGCTATAACGATCCAGAGAGCCCATTCTTTACACAGGTGATAGAATGTAGGAAATCGGTCCAATGGTTCCGGAGATAACCCATTACAACCAAACTTACAAAGCCACAATCTCACAGACAATTGATCTTTATAATATTATTATATATATAAAATGATTATGAAGTGACAAACTCACAGAAATGGCACTAGCCTCATAGTTAAGCTCAACATGACTTGTGTTATTGGTACTAAGAATAGTTTATAGTACCTACATATAAGTTTACTAAGCAAAAGCGTATGCTAACGAAATTCTTTTGTGGCGAATACGTAATTTATCAATACTTAATTTATTTTATTTTTAATATTTAGCTATTTTGACAGTGGTTCCAATTTCTTTCAAAGCCTGACCTCCCCTAAATTGGAATTCTTTTTCGTGACCTCCATCGTCACTCTGTTCTTAATTGAAACTTACACCTACTCCCTTAGGAAGCTTCGCGATCTGGGGGTCGAAACCAACAAATTTAAAATCAGTTAAACTGACAAACATATTTGTTATCTTATCAGTTATACGCAAGATCAAAATTTAGTTTTTGGCAGCTACATCCATGCATTTGGCTCACCGCCCCAATGTTCGTATACATTTAAGCATTATTCACCCAAGACACCATTCAATTCAAGCCTTTTTGTTTTCGGTGGCAGCGACTGCCAAGCGGCAGTGAGGCGCCGTCAACGTGAAAACGATGCGAAGGAATGATTAGGGAATAAGTTGTTCTTTTCTTTACGTTAGAAATTCTTAACTTTCTCGCAGTATGCCTTTCACATCATAACCTGATCAAAGGGAAATTTATAACTCCGTTTGATTTACTTCCCTATTTTTATTTTATTTTCGGTTTTAGTTCCAGTGAGTTCAAAATTACTGGGCTTATTATTTTTTACTGTAAGAGAGGTTTGAATTCACTTTGCTAATAAGCAGTATACCTACTCATTTCAGATGATTTCGTAGTGCCTAATTTACACAAAACACCGATATTGTAATCATTCCACTATTTTATAATTCTGCTGGTTGAGTGGCTGGTTTCAGTGCTTGGTGATCTTATTACGCTCCGCCAAGATGAAGGTTCTCATGAAAATGTGATTGATCTCAGCGAAAACCTTTTGTACTTAATGCAGCAATTATTTGAACGAGCGAGCGAAGCCAACAAAGTTCTCAGTTTCAGCTCTTGCGCAAATTCTTTCGTAGGTATGTCTGTACGGCTGTCCGGCTGTCCGTCTGTTCTCCTCTACAGGTCGCAATTCTCGTGAAATTTTGTGAGCAGGTTCAATAATTATGTAGCCTTTATTTTCAATTCAGTTTTTCGAAATTATATTCACAGAACCACTAAGTAAGTTACATCCTTACCCAAATAGTTGAACGAGGGAGCGAATCGAACTACTAAGTTCTACGTTTCAACTTGGGTTTTTTTTTTTAAAGACATAGGTACATAGTGTTTTACTGCTCACATTTACACTAGTGGCTCAGTGTTCATTGGTATACATATACCAATTACCAGTAGTTCCCTACATAGGTAATTTACTTATTGATACACACATTTACAGAGCAAATTCTCCTACCCATTCAGGGCCCATGGCGACACATATGCGTCAGAGCGCTACGAGCGCTTTTCGCTACATACGAGGTTTAACCTGCTACGGACTACGGCGTAGCGCTACGAGATTAGCGTGGCCGTGAATGTGTTAAACGCAAGTTACGTAAGCATTTCTTTTCAACTATTTAAGATTGATGATCCTCATGATACCTATCTTTGTACGGGTACATACTAGTATAATTGTATGTACGTTTATATTGTATGCATTATGTATGTGTGTCGTATATTCATGTAATTAATTGATTTGTGTTTCCATTCGAGTCTCAGTATTTAGGATCCTGCACCACTAAAATTTCTGTTTAGTCCAATGGTTGACTGGTAGAGAATGCCTGAAGGCATTAAGTTCGGCAATTGTACCTACTTTTATTTTTATATTTGTGCAATAAAGTTTAAATAAATTCATTAATTGCCAGTACGGATGGACAAATACTTGGGTACGCACTTGCCGATATAGGTAGGTAGGTACCTATTAATATATTAACAATCCTGTTAAAATTCCTGAAAATCTTTCACCAGTATATTTCTATATATACTGGCAGACCTTTCGAGATATAGGCTATATATATAATACCGCGGCTTCGCTTGCCTCCTATGTAATATGTGGACGGAGCCGCACGGGCAGCTAGTATACCTGAAAAGTTTTCGGAGTCTTCGGATCCACCATAATATAATAAACCTATAACTTGTAGATGTATTAGAATAAAATAAATTATCTAATTATCAGTAACTCCATGTCCAAACCTTTATTTAAATAGTACCTATCCCAATATTTGCTAAAAATATGGAGGTGTAAAGAAATGTGAACCATATTTTTAATAATATAGCAAAACATAACTTCTAGCGTCTTTCTATAGCTCTCAGATTTATTCGAACGTCGTATTTCAGTGCGAAAATACGATGTTCGACTCGTGACCTTTGCATTCACATTCTGATTGTTTTTCTGCAAATAGAAAGACAACTGTCAATACAATCCAAACGCAAATATACGTTTTATTTTCGTAAGTAGCTACTTACCTACGTTCGCAGAGTCGTGAAACAAACATGAACGGAATTGTCTTCCAGATTTTCTGGAATAAAGAAGTGTCGTTCTCATCGTTCCCGAATACTAATAGTTATTTGTGCAACAAGAGAGCACAATTCTTTTTTGCTGCGAGTGCTGATTTTGAGTCCCGAGGAAGCGAAAGATCCTAAAATTTAATCACGACCGTAGCGAGTGATTCAAAGTTAGAATCTTGAGCGCAGCGAGGGACTCAAAAGCACGAGACGCAAATACTTTGATCTCGAGTAACACATACAACTTTTTACCTCAGCAGTGAGAACATAGTCACGTTAAAAATACATCGATAGGCTTTTACGTACCTATTCGTCTCGTGGATATTCAGGAAAAAAACTTGATTCGGGGTTCGTTACTGCTTGTTTTAACTCCTCAGTGGGGTTAGTTAGTTACTAGAAGCACGCTACTTTACTCGCAACGGTCGTGATTCAATTTAAGAAGAATCTTTCGCTTCCTTGGGACTCAAAATCAGCACTCGCAGCAAAAACTAACTTTGCTCTCTTGTTGCACAAATAACTATTGAAGGGTGAAATTTTAATTGTCATAAAATCTCATTCTCGCACAGTGTGTGGGAATTTTGGCCTGAAATCCATTCCCGCACGGGCTTGCTCCGCCCGGCACCCCCATGCCGGCATAGACGACTTCTTATGTTGAACGTTGAACCATATAAAGAGGCGCACTTTCAGAGCAAGTGCATTGTAATAGTACATTACTGCAGACGCCGGGAAAGAAATACTTTTTTCACAGCCAGGCATGAACAGTCAGCAGCAGAAGTAGCTAAGTGGGCCGAGTGTTTAAAATGACCTATACACGCTGTCTGTCTTAAGAATAAAGTAGTGTGCAGGTCATTTTGAACACCCAGCCCGCTTAGCTACTTCTGTTGCTGACTGTACAATAGTGCTTTTCTCAAACATGCTATGAAATAAATGGTTCACTAATGTTTCCCAACCTAACGTTTGGCAACCTGATTCATTTCGCATCTTTTCATTTCCCAACCTCTTAATATTTCTGAAACTGTTAAATATTTCAGGATTTATAACCTAACCTATAGGCTTCTACACGATGGCCCTACAATAAAACCTGAAATATTTACAGTTTCAGAGTTTGGGAAATTAAAAGTTGCAAAATGAATCAGTTTGCCAAACGTTAGTTGCGAAAAGAAGGTGTTCCCAAATTAATAAATAAAAATTTCTCAAATCAAACAAATTTTCATGGCTGAATGCCGTGATGCTGTGCCACAAATAGTGGAATGAAAATTGAAAAAAAAAATACTTCTCGGCCTAGGCCTTCAATTTCGTATAAAATTCATTTACAGTTCTCTCGAGTTGATTCCCCCGAAACGTGATACTTTGAAGCCTGATAGAACCCTCGTAATGACGACATTTCATTGCATGTTTGAGAAAAAGATATTTTTGCAGTAGAAATTGTATGACAATTAAAAGTTAAAGCCAGATTTATAGAAGGGTAGTTTTCGGTAACTAGAAGTATTCTGTGCCGGTAGTTATGGTAAGGGTTCTCGTCTTACAGCCACGTGGTTCTGATTCATATTGCAATTTTATCTTCAATCTGGGGGCACGGCAGTGCTTTGCCAAGTCGAGCAAAACAAAGAGGCACAGCCGTATCATCCTTTTCTCGAACCCATTCAGGCTATTTTCAACATCCTGCCATTTTGTGCTGGCTAAAGCTAGAACCCTGAATTTTCAGTTCCTTAGTTTTGTCACTGTTATACTCACTGACTTATGATGATCAACATAATTCTACGGTACTTCTACCAGACCCACAAGCTCCAAATTTTAAACATAATTAGTATTTAATCTATCAATTCATAAAAAACTTAAATATATTGCAATGTCAGTCACGTTTCAGACTTTCAGAGATATACAAACTGCATAAGTAAGTTTGTAATCCTATACAAATACATGCGATTGCAAAGTTACTTTTGTAGTTCCTGCAAAGTGCACTGTACTATGTATTTGCATGAGGTTAGTATTAGATGTGCAATGCACTCGAAAACTATACAGACCTTATTTGCGGTTGGTAAAATAACATTTCCATACAATCTATGCAAAATATTATTCCCAGCTGCATTCATAATTGGTATGTACCTAACCATTATGTAACATAAAAAAACATTCCATGTAAAAAATAAGCTAAGTCTCAAAACTCTCCCACCGTAAAAAGTTGTGAGATATTTCGTAGAGCTAAATCAGATATTCTTATTAATTTTTATTTGCTTGCTAAATAAAATCTTGTGACTTGGCAATCACACTTAATAAGAATGCCTGGCTTGGCTCTACGAACTATCTCACAACTTTTTACGGTGGAAGAGTTTCGAGACTTGGCTTATTTTTTACATGGAATGTTTTTTATGGGATTATGTTTACTGTTTGCATTTATGAAGTCATTTCACATATTTATCTGCCTATGTTCACAAAGCGGAAAATACGGCAGTTTACAAATACAACCAAACCTACTTCTTACAGAACCCACGGAGCGCAAGTCCGACTCGTACTTGACCGGTTTTTGTTTTGGTTTTTGTTTTATTTTATGTATCTGGAATAGGATTGAGTAATAACATGAAAATGTGATACAAAAAACAGTGCATTAAATCCATCTAGTAGGCGAGCTTTTTCCAAATAAATGTCACGTTGTTAAGAACTTAGTAAAAATTAATTCGTTCCACTACGTCACGTATTTTACCCGTGTATATTACGTGGCTAATTTTCGTGACGTAGTGGAACGAATTAAATTGTACTAATCAAAGTTCTTAACAACGTGACGTTAATTTGGAAAATGCTCAGGCACATAACCTAATTAATGTGTACAGTACCTTTTTAACCCCTGACGGAAAAAGAGGGGTTGTCAGTTAGATAGGGAGCACTAGCTTGGGGTACCTACCTAGGAGCAAATTAAGAAGAATTTAAGTTAGTTTAAGAATTTATTTGAAAGTGAAGTGAGATACTATGGGGCGGTTCGTTCGCCTAGGTCGGGCTATGGCTTAGATGCCAGGTCTGTTTGAGGGGTGGTCGGTCCTTCCGGGTACCCTCACTCCCCTCGCGGTACGCAGCTGGATGGCAGGAGACGATGGTGGTCCGAGGTGGTGGGTGGACACGCTGGTTGCGGTAGTAAGTGCCGGGAGAGCGTCACACGCCAGGGGCCTCCAACTTGTGTACTCCCTGGGGGAGCATCTGCCTCGGGCTTGAAAGGTGAACGTAGTTCGCAATCCTGAGAACCACACTTAAAAAATTAGCTAAGTCCGCTTAATAGTGGCGTCTTTATTTAATCAAGGCGGCACGGCTTGTCTGTGTCGCGTCTAGATGCAAAGTGCACGAGCGAACGCACTCAAAATGGCGACCACGGCGCATACTGCAAAGCAAACAGATCTAGAATCTTCCGAACTCCCGCGCATGGACAATTAGATTATTAGTACCTTAAAGTAAAATTGTAAGAATCGGGGATTTGGAATTCTTAGGAAGTGCTCCTAAGAATAAGTAAAGAACAATAAATAGGCATGTTTTTAAAAATGTTTTAACAATCCAAAGATTTTTTTAAATATTTTTTATGGCACATCAAAATTATGCTCGTATCAAACTACGATTTTTTTTAAAGTTTTGTATGCCTCCATTTGGTTTTAGAAGCCATAAATACACATAAAAACTATCTGAAATAAAATACAGTGTTTACAAACTAACGCATATTCGGGCACTATTAAATCGTATCTACCAAATTCTGGGTATTTTTCTAAAATTCTAAAAATTAAAAAAAAATAAAAAATATCAAGTTTCGTCTAAGACATATATGGCTAGAAATGTTCATAAATACCTCGTTTATCACCTCCTTAAACCTTTGCACCTAGCTAGCCACCAAACACCCTGTAGATATACTCGTAGGTATAGATTAATTTTCTCAAACCAAGAAAAAGAGCATTTTCACTTCTCATGCTCGCAAAGTTCGACTTTGTGCTGGATGTATGCTGCACAAAATGCCACTTTTATGCTCTAGCCACACATACAATAAAACTTCGTAGAATAAACTTGTCATTTGATTTGATTTGCATTAATAAATTTTACATCCGTATTTTCCATTACTAAATTAATAAAACCAGATATAATAGGAGTCAATTATTATTTTAAAACGTATTGAACCATTAAATTACTTGGCAGTATGAAGTGCCTAAGTCTAATATCACGTGTCGAAAATTAACCTTTTGAACGCCAAGAACCTATAAAGTGGTCGTGTGTCGTCGTGCCCACCACGCCAAGAACCCATATAGCGGTTATGACGTCGGCTGTCAAACCAACCTTCAGTCTTTCATATAAGCTTCATAATCACTCTGTTATGGAAAGAAGGTTGGCGTGTCAGTGCCACTTTAGTACATGAATCATAGCGTTGAAAAGGTTAAACATAAAAACTTTAAAAAGTTAAGTGACAGGAATGAGCTCTGATTTTATTTTATTTTGCAATTATTTGTTATTTTCTCGCAATCGAAGTGAAAATCAGTGTGTTTAACTCGGGCATAAATTAGCCATTTAACCCCTCGACTTAACACGTTACGTTACGATATAAACGTCTCAGGTTAAATGGCTCGTTTTATGCGCTTGTTGTACAATCTACTATTTTCTTTGTCTGAGTTCGTTTCATGCTAGTTTCGCCGCTAGACCGATTTTGTGGCCTAGTATTTGCGGAATTAATTATTGCCAATATTTCAAAGTGAGGCAAATACTCCCTTAAATTTTAAAGTTGAATAAAATTTTACAGGGTGTATGGCAGATCGTTTGCCAAAAGAATAGGGTGGGGTAGGTAGGTCGGGCGGGGTCACTTGCTACACATTTTGGGCCAATTAACACTTTGCCCACGGTGTATTTTTATTATTGTTATTTTAGTTTTACTCGGCCTTATTATTATTTTAATCTCTAATGTATTACGCATACACACGTTAACCTATAGAAATCTTATTTAAATTTAGATAGGAAATAAATAAAAGTTTATGAGCCGAAAATGAAAATCATCAAACTCAACTTTATGGCACGGTTAAAAACAAAGTTGAAACTCCTCAGATCTGACAATATCTTGAAAAATCTCCAGTTCATGACTATTCTAACGGTATACCATATGTGTAGCTGTAGAATCACTAACAATTTTCCGGCAAAAAATGGTTTCTGTCTAAAATGGTGGCTTTATTCGGTTTGTAGGTCCAGCCAGTTACATGGGCTGAATGCATCCAACAATAATAATAATAAAAAACCGGTCAAGTGCGAGTCAGAATCATGCACCGAGGGTTCCGGACCACCCAGTACAATAGAAACAAGTCCACTATAAACTGACACTCACAAAGTATGTATTCACATACTTAGTTCGTGTCAGTTTATACTGGTCATTACATTTTTAGTGATGTAATTAAAAATGTTCGGTTTTCGCAATTTTTCCTCTATCTGTGCTAAAGACGTTGCTTCGTACAAAATTTCAAGATTCTGTGTTCACGGGAAGTACCCTGTAGGTCCCCTTAAGAATTTCGAAAATTTGCATAAACGGCTGTATCTTTTGATTGCTTTGGCTTAGAAGTTAGATTTTTTCACAGCTTCAAGGAACAGTAGACCTGAATATTTGATATAAATTTCAGCTAGATACATTGACGCGTTCCTGACAAAAAGGGTCTTGACAGACGGAAGGACGGACGAACGGGCGGACGGACGGACGGACGGACGGACAACAAAGCGATCCTATAAGGGTTCCGCTTTTTCCTTTCGAGGTGCGGAACCCTGTCTAAGGCCTGAGTGGACGCTCGGAGCAGAGCGTTCGGCGGGGCGTGCAGCGGGGCGGGCGAGCGTGCATTCGCTTGCAGCGTCTACTCAGGACACCAGTATGAGTTTCATTTGTTTAACATGCACGCCGCACGCCCCGCTCCCTCGCACGCCCGACTCGAGCGTTCACTCAGGCCTTACACTAACAAAGTAGGCACGAGAACTAATTGGTCCAAAATGTGTTGCAAGTGACCCTAGTCTTTTGGCGGACGATCTTCCATACAACCTGTATTACGAATTATTAATTTAGATAATGTCGTTTGCTCTACACACTTAAGAAAAGTAAGACACTCGACAGAAAAGTTTCAAATGATGGATGATAATTTAACTCGCTTAGTGACTTTTATCTTTTGGAAACAAAAATTGCTTTTAAGGCTTGTACATTTATCAATTTAAATTTGCATTTTCTAGGCGTGCTCTATCTTGGAACCGTCTGAGAATATACAGACCAAATTAGTTAGCTTCGTCATTCTCAAGTTTCTCCTCACATCAGATAGTTTATAAGCAGTCATCGGAATTCTCGTAGCGTTTTTGAGCTGCCATGGGGACTTCTCGTTTATCGACTTCCGATTATACATATGTAAATCGATAAATACAGCAAACAATATGTAAAATAGTTAGAAGTAAACAACATGCAGTCTTATCGCGAATGAGCGATCTCTTCGAGATAACCTTTGGATACCATCTTTTACGAAATTATAAATAGACATTAAAATAATAATATTTTATTATCTCCACTTATAATAAATCTCTAAATTAAAAAAAGAATCAGCCAGTTTGAAACTAAGCTTTCTGTAGTACGAATGTTCTCAGCATCCCATTGACGGAAAAATATGAAACATTTTATATAGGTACATTATTATTCCAGCTGCAACTTAGGATAGTTTTTATCCGACTGCGACAATTAATTTATTTTCCGTAATATACGACTTCATTTAATTTTCATTTATTATTCTTAAACTATATCGCCGCCACATCTGTCAGCTAAAAGAAACGTCAAAATCACAGTAATAAATAAGAAATACTACGGACAAAATGGCGGAATTGCTTTGCCTTTCTTTCGCATATTAATAATTTTAATCCCGTCTACGATATACATTGACGAGACACATAGGTTCCAAAAGCAAATATAAAATTAATCGATTTTGATATGCGAACTTATATGCGCAAATGTCGAATTAACGCGTAATTTGTACAAATGTAACAACAAATTCGAACAATATAAACTTGGTTTTTTTGAATGGCACGCGCGCGCGCTCTTTGCGTATTCAGCCAAACCACGAAAACCGAAACTCGAAGTTTGTATATCTGAGGGCCTACCGCGAACGGCATTCGAAGTTTTCCCTCTCTGTCGCACTTATGTACGAACTTGTAAGTATGACAGAGAGGGGAAACTTCGAATGCCTTTCGCGGTAGGCCCTCTGCATTCCTGTCATTTGTTAGTGCGATAGAGATAGAGATACCCGAATATTTTCGAATTTCGAAGTTCGTGGTTTAATAGTACATTATTGCCGTGGCCAGGAAGGAGACAATTGCAGGCTGAGTATTTTGTTTAAACGGACGAGCTTGCGAGTCCGTTTAATTATAATACGAAGCCTGCAATTGCCATTCCGGCTGAGGCTAATATAGTGCTTTTCTCAAAAATGGGGAAATAAAAAAAACTAAATTTAAATCAAGCGTTATTATTAAATACAAATTGAAGATACTGCAAATGACATAAAATTAAACGTCATATTTTTTTTAAACAGAATCGCAAGTGTATTTTTCCACCGAAAAACGCAATCTTTTAATGACACATACAAAAATGTCGCGTTTGCAACAGAAAAATACGACTTGATTTGGCTGAATACGACCTGTGCCGTCTTTTATATGCCAGTTTCTACTTTTTAAAAAGTTTGGTACTCGACAAATAAAGGAATTCATATGTAACATTCCAGGCGGCCTGCAATGTTTTTTATTTTTTAATTTTGATCTGGCCTTCAACTATACACTTTACCTTCCAATATGTAGCGAGTTACGTTCACTTTGCGGGCCATTTTTAAGAAAAAGAAAATACGGATGTCGGATAATTCTAAATTAATATTTTATGTGTGAATATGGTTAATATTATTTGTTTTAGTATATTTGACTAGCTTTAAGTTTAATATTGTACGTCCGAAATGGGCAAGCTGTTGGACTTTATTTTACCCAAAACAACTAAATGTACACAGTTCTGACAATAAAGAAATCTTATTTTATCTTATCTTATCGAAAATAGGGATGTAGACACTAAACAAAATAATCATAATGTTGTATTATCTCGAAAAAAAAACAACGCAAGAGGCTATATAGGTAATCACTAAGTTATAAGTGTATAAAGTTTTAAGAGGGGGTTTGTTGCGTCTCTTTTCCGCAAAACGCACCTTTATAATGCAACGATTGTTTTTTACTATGACGCTCGAGGATCGTGACGTCACGGTCCCTGATTGTTTTCTCACTCTAACAAGCGACATTAAAACGGTTGTAGCTTCGTAATTTTTTTAGATATTTGAATGAGTTTTTCGTTTCTTCTTTCTTTTGAAGTGAGTCTACAGCTACACCTCTATTTGGAAGACAAGCGGAAATAATCCATACTATCCATACTAATAATCCATACTTCCATACTAATATTATAAATGCGAAAGTGTGTCTGTCTGTTACCTCTTCACGCCCAAACCGCTGAACCGATTTAGATGAAATGAGCCCCGGGGAAGGACAAAGGGTAGTTTTTATATCTGAGGGGCTGAAATTGGGGGTGGAAATTTGTATGGAGCTACTTAAACCGCTGCACCGATTTAGATGAAATTTGGTATATAAATAGTTTGAGTCCCGGGGAAGGACATATAATAGGTTTTATCCCGGAAATCATCCCCTAAGGGAGTTAAAGGGGGGGGGGGGGGGGGGGGGGGGGTTAAATTTGGATGTAATCTATTTTGATGAAATTTGGTGTAGATATAGGTTAAGTCCTGGGAAAGGACATGGGATAGTTTTTACCCCAGAAATACCCTAACGGGGTGAAATTAGGGGTGAAAATTCGGATGGAACCCATTTTAATACAATTTGGTATAGAGATAGCTTGAGTCCTGGGGAAGGACATAGGATAGTTGTAATTCCGGAAATCACTCCCTAAGGGGGTGAAATGGGGGGTAAAATTTGGATGAATCCCGTTTAGATGAAATTTGGTATAAAGGTCGTTTGAGTCCCGAAGAATGACATTAGATAGTTTTTATCCCGAAAATCATTCCCTAAGGGTATGAAATAGGGGGTGAAAGTTTGGATAAAATCCATGTACCTAGATGAAATTTGGTATAGAGATAATTTGAGACCCTTCAAAGGATATAGAATAGTTTTTGCCTCGGAAATCATCCCTTAAGATGGTAGAAGTTTGTTTGCATTATATTTTCTAAGTATTAAGTTCTACGCGGACGAAGTCGCGGGCAACAGCTAGTTTCTTATAATTATAATTTGTGAACTGATTAAATGTAAAATTGGTAGCTATTAATTTTTAATTGCTTTCATTGCAAATCTCTATTTAACATTTTCAGCCACTCAAAAGTTATCTAAAAGATATCGCTCCTTAGCGATAAGACCGCCTGTTGTTTACAAGTACTTTTAATCTTCTTTGATATGTAGTGATGTGCTCTATAATGTATCGACAATATATGTATATCGGAAGTTGATAAACGAGAAGTCCCTATGACAGCTCAAAAATGCTACGAGAATTCCGATGACTGTTTATAAGCAATGTGAGTAAAGTTGTAAAATTCTGTAAGTATATATGTAGGGAGTGTTATAAAATATAAATGATAACACCAATAATATGTCACTCCTGAAATATAACTTATGTAGGTATCTCACATTAAATTTAAATATGAATCTACTCGTCTGTATTTAAAAAATGCCCCCTATTTTACCACACCCTGGCTTTTAGGCCGCGGGGGGAGTTACGGTGGCTGCTAGTAAATAATCAATAAAAACAATTAAAGGTATTTAATATTAGTAACAGACTTCATCAAGTCGCGTATCCACTAAAAGTAATAGTGAATCCGTGTTAAACCGAACGGCCTTTCAACCTTGAAAGCCATTGCCGCGTGTAAATGGTTTGACGAAACGCTTTCAGACTGAAAAGTCAGATCTTATACGTATTCACAGACGTGATCTGATTCTCAATACAGCTTGGGAAAAGGCTCTTGTAACTCGACACACTGTGAAAGAATATTTGAGATTCTATATCCTACTTACGCGTGAATAAATTGTATAACGACCCCGTTTTCGTGAATGCAGTTGATATAGCGTTGTGAAGGAGTTGATATTGCTTTGTAAGTTTGTAATTAGAGGTAATCTCCAGAACTGCTCATTCAATTTCAGAAATTATTTCACCAGTGTATTTAATGTACATTCGGGGTGGCTCTATTGTATCTCGTGGCTTTGATTGATTTCTTTATAATACGGTGAGAAGCTGCGCGGGACATTAGTGTACGGTCAACCAATTTGATTCCTAGGCCATCATAGAACCTTGCCGTTGTAAATGCTATGTCAATACGGGTTACTAAGATCATTGCGTCGCTATGTAACAGTTAAAATGACAGGGTTCTACGGTGGCCTAGGAATCAAATTGGTTGACGTATCTACTAAATAATAAATGAAAATATTTCTGTATGACGTACAACGTATGAAGTATATATCGATATTAACATGATCATCGCGTGATAAAAGTGGAATTTGTCTCTTTGTCCATCCATGATAGCTGACGTCTGTTCTGTGCTGACGTATAATATTTAATCTAAGATGGTTGTAGGTACATACGTACAGGAAAGGAAACTAAAAACATACCTTATTAAGCTGTCACTGTGAGAAGAACGAAGATTTTGACATCTGTAGGTATTCGCAAACGAAAATTGAACCTTTTGCAAATACCTACATATTATGTTAAAATCAATAGGAGAGAACATTAAAACTGTTAGGTAATCGTGTTGAATAAGATGTGCAATTTTGTCAAGCTTATAGCTAATTTGAGGAGAATCTCAAAGTTTACTAAAAATATAGGCTTAACGAGTCGAGTATTAATTAATTAAGCAACCTCCCCCACCTCCTCCTCTTTTCCCTTTGGCATCCACGAAGTGCAAGTCCGGCGAGGCGACAAATCTATTTGGACGCAAAGCCTTTGCTGCGAACGTTGCATTTATGTATGATTCGACGTCGCTTTGTCGAGTTAAATGATGTACTGCTAACTAGTTGCTGCTGTTGTTGTCATTTCGGAAAATAAAAACAAAACTGTTTTGTCGTTGTGAGTCTTGAAAATGATATTTGATACAATTGTTAAAGTATAAATAAGACAGCAAGTGATTTAAGACATCAAAGTGGGGCAAGTGAAGAGAACGCCAAATAATTGAAACCAATTATTTCATTGAGGTCCCGGTCTTTATTGAGTGATACTTCTAAAATAACCGCTTGTTCACTATTTAATTCGGTTATTAATAATTATTCTAGTAGTGTTTCCCTAATTAAAGTTACAACGGACTACAGATGAAGGAGCTTGGAATAAAAATAGACATTACTCCCACTAAGTTGTATAAAGGTTACTTTTTATGGAAAAAAGCTTCGTAAAAAAGACAAAGGTCCATTGAGATACCGGAGTACCTAAACGGAGAGAACCTTTAATAAAGGGCACGGTGTTTTGTTGCACAAATGGAGTCTGCCACTTCCAGTGCCTGCGGTTTTAAATCGACTAATTATTTGTGGACAGACACATTTCATTTCATTTTAATGATCTTTATGTAACTGCATTTATATGTTATAAGTTATAAGTACTACTATTTTTAGCGAGGCTGTCATCTCAGGACTCCTTTTACTTCTTAAGAGTAATTGTATTGTGCTTATAGTCAGGTGTATGCACTAAACCTTGTGAATTTATAGTACTGGTATATTTAGGTAAGCCATAGATTAGGTTCTTTTTTGGAAGTTGCCATGCAGTAGGGTCAAAGACGAGACTCCTTGTTTTTGTTTACAATCATTAAAAATGATGTACAGAATGCGGCCCGAGGAAAATCTATCATGGACGACGGACCTCACTAAATACGGTGTAGTGTATTTGGATAATCCATTGGTTAGATTAAGTTTGGCTGCCACATACGGAATGGTAATATTTTTCAAGTTATATCTACACATGTGACTATAATATCTATTTCTTGGGCACATTCTACAGATTAAACGATTAGTACATTTGCTAGTAGCAACTATGCACTATATACATTTCAGGGCTGTAAAGTGACTTACTTTTTAGTGAAACTGTTAACTCACTGAAATTATAATAGTTTTTTAGTTAAATCCAATTATCGATACGTACCTACACAATTACATGTACATGACCAAATTATTTGACTAGGTATGTTGTGTACAATTGTACATAAATCTGTTATTTAGGGCAGTGAAACTTGTAAAAAATATGAAAGATCTAGGAATTAGTTTGTTTTACATCACATTTTGTTAGAGCCCTTTCAAACTTCACCACTGCAGCAGTGTAGCAAAATTTAAATTTTAAAGACATTTTCTGACGTCTGCTATGTTTGAACCCGCTACAGTACACATTAAAATTGCATATTCAGACGAATAACGTTATGCCCGGAGCGCTAAATTAAGCTAAGCAAAGACTTTATGCATAGTTTGTTTCGTAGTTTAAACTAATTTAAGAACAGGTGTTTACATCATGTATTTTACAAGTATGTATTTTTATCAACTTGATCGTTAACATAAAAGTCTGAATTTATGGTGGTGTAAAAAAAAATTCAAGTCGAAAATCGATTTTGATTAAGTGAATTGTTTTATAAAATTCATAGTTATATTTAAATGGGAAAGTAATTCGATCTGTCAGTTTGTTAAAATTTCATGGTGAACCGAAATTAAACATTCAAGTAATCAAGGTAAGGAGGTAGTTGAGTTTCTGAGAAGAGATAAAAAGTATCTTACCTATATCAGGCAGGATACTTTTTTATTAGATAATACCAATAGTTGACACTTTCTTTTCATTCAGGGTGCCAATTATTGAAATGGTTGTTCAATCATTGGGATGATATACCTTATGGGTTATTAAGTATACAGGGGTCCCACGCCTATGCCAGATGGAGGGAAAGTACCTTGAATATTGTAGATGGAACATTTTGCTGAAAGAACACATTATTTTAATTTAAATAAAAAACTATTTAAACTGCATTCATAGATTTTGAAATAATTACATATGCATATACTAATGAATCAGTACTCATTTCCCTATTATAATTTAAGTGCATGATAAAATGATAAAGAGACCGTCGGAAATCACAATTTTGGTGAAGTGGAACTGATGATGAAGACCACAGATGACTTATGGAACTCGTCAAAAATGTAAAGTACGTCAAAGATTCTGACATAATTCCGTTGAAGTAGCAACTAATGAAGTGTTAATTCTGAAATCCTTGAAGAATCGACGGAACTCCTCAAATATTATCAGCCCACTCATGCGGTCAATTGGAAATTTAATGTGAAAATTTACATGTACCTATGTGGCTTGGCGAAGTACTGAATTGAAGTCGGTTTAAACTTTGTTTTTAAAGTAAATTATCGTGTATTTTACACCTCGCAACAGCTAGGTTACATTTTGCTCGAATAAATTTGCGGGTAAAAGCTAGTCTTAAGTCATATGTGGCTATCTCCCTCAAAGGGCTTGTGAGTGCCCGCGCCGCTGTGAGCGGGGGCGTGCAGCGTCGACATAAAACAAATGCAATTTATATGGACGCCCCACGCCCCGTTCGTAGCGGAGCGTGCACTGGCCGTACACTCATTGTTGCAAATGCTCTCCCGAAACGCTACAGTATCCCGTATCCTATTGTTAACCAACTTCGGTTAACAATGCAGGCGACCTTTGGTAACCTGACTGCTCGTTTGTACTATTTGCTTGCCAGTCGGTGTATCTGCAGTTAGATTACATTTCGTATTACAAAGAACGCAAGAAAACCCGCGGGATAAAATAACACCAATTAACTATCCAGAAAGTCAATTCTATACGCAGGTGAAAGAATTTTAGAAATTTGGTAAGTGGTTTTGGGGATTACCCATTACATACAAACTTACTAAGCTATACAATCTCACTGACTTTTCCTCTTTATAATATAAGTAATTAAGCATATTATCTGTATTTATAAAAAGCAAATAAACAAATATTTACAACAAATATAAATATAAAAAAAAAAGAATGGATGGTTGTATGTAGAGAGTAGAGAGGGGTTAAGGGGTGATGTTGGGTAGAGCTGCCCCGTCGTTGAGGCCGAAAAAATGCTTTACTGATCTGAATTTGTGCCGGGTCCCGCGAATGCACATGCTTGTGGCTCGGATTATTTATATTATATATAGTAATTAATAGACTAGTAGTGCAGGCGGAGAAACAGTATAAAATATAGTCCATCCCGAAGGTCATCATCATATATTTAAGAGCCAGGCTCTTGTCGGTGGAGCAATTTTCATTCTTCTCTATTCTCAGCTTTCTTCTTGACATCTTGATACGACACGCTGATCCCGAAGGTACCGGTAGACTGGGGTTACTTTAGGAAAAAATGGGGCTACTTTGATCATTTAGAATGTAGTATAAAAGCAAAACTATTTGAAAATAAGAAGATTTAATCGAGTATACAGCAAGATAGATAACTAATATATTCACTGCCACAGTTCACCCACAAGTAAAAACAATGATTTCGGAGAAAAACCTTTTTGATCAAAGTCGCCCCACGAATCAAAGTAACCCCAGTTGACGGTAGTTAATATACATTTAAAAGTAGATCAAAGATTATCCATTACATCAGAGCTTTCAAACTTTTTTCATGACGTCCTCCTCAGTGCGGGAATACATTTCGTAACCCACCCTCAGCTGTTCCTGTTTTATTTTTTTTCAATTTATTTGAAGATTGAAATGCGGCGGCTCGTGGCATGCTTCACTCGTTTCTGTACATTTGTTTCGGTGGCTTCCCGCTCACCGCTGCCGCCGCCGCTAGTCGCGTGAAGTTGTGGCCGCGCCGTTACGCCTTGGCCACGGCTTTGGTCTTAAGCGACCTGCGACCAGCGTTTTATCTGTTCATTGCGCGGTCGAGACGCGCAACGCACTGTGGTTAGTTCGGATCACGCGCAATGAACAGATAAAACGCTTGTCGCAGGTCGCTTAAGACCAAAGTCGTGTCGTGGCCAAGGCGTTACGGTGACATGTCGTGGCTTAGAGCATTACAATCGATCCCTGTTTGCGCGTCTGGTGAAATTAATCTCAATCAATGGACCCGATTTCCTTTGATGTCTGTTGACACCGTGTTGGCTTACTGCTGGCTTAATACATAAACATACAAATACACTAAAATATATGTTGCATATTGGTGCAACATATATTTTAGTGTATGCATTAGATTGTTGGGACTCGGTCGAAGCAAATATATTCGTTAACCTAAACCAATATTACATACATACATATAATCTCGCCTCTTTCCCAGAGGGGTAGGCAGAGATCACGGATCTCCATTTGCTACGATCGATCCTGACAAACTACTTTCGCTTCACTCACTTTCATAACATTTCTCATAGATGCTCGTCGATTTAGGGTACTTTTGTCCAGGCTTTTTTGTAAGATTACTCCAATTTGATCGGAGAAAGTTCGCCTAGGTCTCCCCTTTTACCAATATTATCATGCGAAAAATCATGAGCTTTATCAAGTCACAAACGTTTGGCTATCTTTACACAAAATTATATCTTTAACCTTATAATTGAACCCATTAGGTGGCTATTTAATTAAAAACACAAAATTAACATCGTAAGATCAAAGTTACACTTGAAATAATATTTATCAAAGGTTTACTGAAATAAACGTGACTAACAAAATTACTTTTTCAATTTTATCAGTTTTTGAGGTCGGCTTTCGCATGCCAAAATAGACAGGAAGACAATTTGAAACGGCACGAGCGTAGCACTCGCTACGAGCTACGTCGTGGCCTCTATAAATTACATTCACGGCCACGCTAATCTCGTAGCGCTACGCCGTAGCAGGTTACCTCGCATGTAACGAAAAGCGCTCGTAGCGCTCCGACGCATATGTGTCGTCCTGGGCACTGAATGGGTTAATATAAATAGTAAGGTGCTGTTAGGCACAGGGAAAATGGAGTAGAAATGGAAAAGAACACAACATTTAATTCAATAGAAGTATAATAATATTAATAATAGGTACCAAGAAACTGTTATGCAGTTTGGCGCAATTTTGACTGTAAACTTATACTGTGTAATCCTTGTATTAGTTCAACAAAAATAAAAAAAGTTCTCCTAGCGTTTTCCCGGTTGTATCCTAGAGGAGCTCGGGGTCCGCTTTGGCATCTAATCTCAAGATTTGGCGTAGGCAATAGTTTTACTAAAGCGGCTGCCATCTGACCTTCCAACCCAAAGAGAGAACTAGACCTTGTTGGGATTAGAGCTTAAATTACACATTGCACGTAGAACCGATGGCCGTTGGGGCGGAAAGGTTCTCGAGTGGCAACCAAGTACCGGAAGGCGCAACGTGGGTAGGGACCTGGTAAAGGTCGCGGGAGTCCGCTGGATGCGGGTGGCGCAGGACCGGTCTTTGTGGCACTCTTTAGGGGAGGCCTATATCCAGCAGTGGACGTCTTTCGGTTGATATGATGACTGTTAGATTAAATATTAAATAATATTTCAAACATAAGTTTTCTTTTAACCCAGTGCATGGTACGAGCCGGGTTAAGATTTAGAACCGACACCCTCCAGATTGGAAGTCACGTCAATAATAACAGGTGATATTATACAAAACCTTTTTATCCCGCCGATTGATTCAACTGTTCATCCCGATTATGGATTCGAGAGTACAAGAATCACGAACGCAATACAAACCACCCCGAGACCGCGACCGCGTTACTTAACAAAAAAAAACACGGTGCCATTCGCACCCGTTTTCAGAGAGGATCAAATGTTTGTAAAGGACTAATTACAATTAGAGCACTTAAAATATAATAAAGAGGGTCAAAGGTGGACCCGCGCTGGCATACAAATTGGCATAGTACTATGACGTCACAGCATTATCTTTGTATTCGTACTAACCATTGTATAGCAAATTACGTAAATTTCTGTTTTGGTTGTGAAATACTGCATTTGCACATGTAGTTCTTATACAATTATTTTTTTATTCAAATGGGAAGGATTCTATTGGTGTCTTTAAATTGTCTCTTGGTCCATAAAAAATACATATTTTAAGGAACCTTTCAATTGTCATATATTTTATAATGTTAATTATATTTTGTAATTTACAGTTTATTGTATATACCTAATAATTTGATGGTTTACTAACAATTTGGCAACCTCAACGTTATAAATTTTAACATGAGGAAATTACCTAATTATCTTAAAACCAATTCAGACCACATTTTCACAGCCAAATCTACACCATAAACAAATTCAAAGTAATATTAATTGTTCCAGCAAAATAAACTGTTGCTGCATCACGCGAGTAAAAGGCTTGGTGAGTTATGAGTTAAGCAAATGTTTACTAAGTTATTGTTCCCTTGGCAATTACTACACCTCCATTTGTTGTATGGCGAGTAGACATTTCTGTAGTAGACATTTAAGTGTTTTTGTAAGAATTTACAGGAATTGTTTATTATTTACCACTGAAATTGACATTAACCCGGATACGCTGGGAGTGCTCGATTTGCCAATGTTTGTTGTACTTTATTCTAAGTTAATATAGTTTTGTTTTGAAAACGCAATGGCGGCGTTATGACGCCCGGTAGTAATATCTGGGTTAACTGTGTAACAGGCCTGAAGGATTTGCCACACTGGATGCGTTCTGCGGCCTGCGGTCAGGTCTCCATTTTTGTGACAAATCTCTGAATCACCTTGGCACGGCCTGCGGTGGCGGTCTATAGTAAATTTGTCATTAACTGTCAAAACTGTCAAATGTTTGAACGCCCGCTCACCGCCCCGCTGCTCGTTGGGGACGATCCTTGTATCGTTTTGGGTGCCTTCTATGTAAAATTGATGTACATGAAAATATACTTAATTTGTGCTGAATTTAGAATACGTATGAGAAGTTTAAATTGATTGCGTAATAACCAATTGTAGGATATTATTATGAAACCGCGATCAGAATGGGATTGGAGGTGACAGTTTTGCTATAACTACGACTTAGAAAAGTTGAAAAACCCCCGACATTATCATCGACAAGTTCAGTATCTCAAAAACGGTGAACCGATTTTGTTGAAACGTACCTAGCTATCTACCACCTCGATCACGTCAGCTTTCGGACAAAAAAACCGCAATTGAACTCCATTCGTTAAGGAGCTACGATGCCACAGACAGACACACAGACAGACAGACACATTGACACGTCATACTTATAACACCCCTCTTTTGGGTCGGGGGTAAATAAAAATACGTCAAAGTTTATGTGAGCTGACAGCTGTGCCATTCCCAAAATCATCGTGGTTGAATAATGTTTACCTACTCGTATGCCCACTATAACAGTAATTTAAAAATTACTACCTAGCAAATTAAATTGAAACCTTGCTTTACGATAAACCTATAACATTTTTGACATGCCAATTTCCTTGACACCATTAATAAAATCAATAAAAACACGCAACAGTGTTGCATACGAGAAAAAAGCCGCATTTAATCATACATATCATAATGAACACGGGTAATAAACAACAACAACGTTGTTTTAAAGGCTGAAAATATTAAAAGCCGTACGTAATTGCGGCTGCAAGCAACTATGCATAACAACATATTTAAAGCAGGAGCATGATTATGAGACATAAACATCGACAACTTTACTACGTATTTCGAATTGATGGCAAGATAAGTGTTTTTAGAGGTTTTTTTTAAGCAGCCTTTGTAGTGTCCCACTACTGGGCAAAGGCTCCACCTCTTGATTTCCACTCGTCCCGATTCTGAGAAATCTCTGGCCAAACGTTGTGAAATACGTCCAGGGGACCGATTTTTGACTTTCGAGCGCTCGAAAATTAAATAAAAGTAAATACTATTCTAGTGTCAAAATTGCTGGCACTTACTATCTACCGATCGAATTAAATACGAGTGGTGGATACCACTCGTTTTTAAACTTTCTATGTCTATTTCAAAATAGAATTCCATCATTTATGACCGTTTTCGAGTGAAAGAGTCGAGCGCTCGAAAGTCAAAAATAGGTCCCCTGGTCGTCCCGCCATCTCCTTCTCGGCCTGCCACGCCGTCGCCTCCCATCACGCGGCATCCACTGCGCAACTATTTTAGCCCACCTCTGCGGATGCATGCGGAAAACGTGGCCAGCCCATTCCCATTTCAGCTTGGCGGTCTTGGCTCCAACGTCATCAATGCAAGTTTTTGAGCGCAGCGTAGAGTTTCGGACCCGATCGATCCGTTTGACTCCCAGCATGCTACGCTCCATAGCTCGTTGGCAAACCTTCAATCTGGTCTTTTGTGCCTCAGTGCACGAGTGACCATGTTTGGGCACCGTAGGTTAGGACAGGCAGATACACATATCGACGAGTCAAGTGACATACGAACTATTTATGTATGACATTTTTGAATAATTGTGTACCCAATAAGCCTGAGCCGTCAAACAAAAATGTACTTAGTGTCCGTGAAGATTTAACTTAGTTTTAATTTAATTTAGTTAATGTTAATTATTATCTTGTATATACTTTAGAAAATAAGTCAGTTGAATCAAAGGTTGTATTGATTCAGGTATTTTTATTTAGTTGTAATACTGATTTTGTAGTTACCGTGCCGAGTTAATATGACTCTATGAGAGTTTATTTCGCGCAAATTTAACTGTAAAGCTCGGAATATTTCATTCAAAACTCGTAGGTACGACTTTTATTTTAGTTACTTTTTTGATAGGTTTTCGTAACAGCTTAATATTTATAACTGAAGATTTTTGGTCGAAAATAACAGGTATAAAACATAAATCAAAACTTAGGCTTTAAATTGTTTTAGTTACGTAAATAGATGGTTACAGTACAACAATATGTTTATAGTGACTAGCAAGGAGAGTGGTAAATAATGTTTTCACTTCTCATGCTCTAAAAGTTCGTCTTTATGTCGTGCGTAGGCGACATAAAGTCGCTTTTTATGCTCTAGAGCATAAAGTAAAATCTTCGTCGAAGACCAAGGCAATCGCTGCAACAGCCACACGAACATCTTTAACTTCATACAACAACCTCTTTATTTTATTTCGTTTCGTTCGTATTCTAAGACCAAGGCAAAGATACCAACAGCCAAAGTACACAATAAAACTTCATGAAATAAACTTATAATTTGTATTTCGTCTCATTTACTATATTTACGTGTTGCTGTTTAATTTCCTCGCAATCGAAGTGAAAAGTAGAGTGTACAACTCGTCCATAAAACCCATTTTACACTCGACTTTATATCTATCCTCGCTCGCAAGCTCGCTCGGATGGATAAACGTCTCGAGTAAAATGGTGCGTTTTATGCACTTGTTGTACAATCTACTATTTCATCACACTTGCTCTTAAAGGGATAATACACCCTTTACGAGCAGTTATAGCCGATTTATCTCCCGCGGGTGTTATGAATTTTTATAACTCCCGAGGGCGTTATGAGCTTGTGTGTGATCTGATTGGTTAAAGCAAATCTAGGTGGACGCACGCTACAAGAATTCTGCTCTGTGATTGGTTGAATAAAAATCTAGTAGGCCATGCGCTGCAAGAATACTGCTCTGTGATTGGTCGAAATATTGAAGCTGTGCGCTCCACTCGTAGTCGCACTGATCTGGAAGTGAAGTTGTCAATTTCGTAAATTTTTGATTGAAACCTAGATTTTTGTGTCTTTAGCATATATTGATGCTGGCATTTGGGTCATTGTCAGATTTAGGTTCGCGTCTCTTCGGTAGACATTGCCAAAGTTAAGGGCTATAAAGCCAAATTTTTGGTTGTACTCGGAATCCGCATCAACGGCTTTGCCCCTTCTATTATTCTATGTGATAAAAACATATTATATGTAAACGTAAGCCCTTAAACTATTGACCACCGGAAAGATGATTTTTGTTTTTGTGATTGACAATGACCCATATGCTGAGTCGTTTCCATTTTGGTGCATTTGAGTTGTATTTAAACACACGTGTTACTTCTTTGTGACACCAAATAAATATATTTCTTTATTTCTTTCTTTCAAAAGCCCTCCGCCTTCGACGTCGGGCTTCTAATAGATTCTTGTTTGCAATATTCCACTTACGCCTCTCGTTAAACAATGTACTATTAGCGATTCGGTTTCAGGTTTCGGTATTTTCATGCTATTATTCGACGAGTAAAGTAACATTAAGCAACTAATCATTGCCTTCCTGATGCGCCGCGTGTGGCGTGTGTGACAGCTCCAACAGCATCGTGCGCCTGGTGCTGGAGTCTCCTGCCTGCGCTTTGTGGAAACACTGGGACTCGGTGTACATGGAAGGAAGAGGCTCTGTATATAATATATTTAAAAAAAAAATGAAAAAATGAAAAATGATTTATTCGAAATCTTAAAAACCTTACAGATATGCAGGCTGGTGCCTCTTTTTAGGCAATCAAGATGCCTGTGGCAAGAGACACCGCTCTTCCTTAGATATATATTATGATATTAGATTTAACTAACTTAGGATAAGCAAATACAAAATACAAATACAAAAATACAAAATAGTTTATTTGACTTTTTAACACGGTATAAAAACAAACAAGGTTGGAACCTTCCATTAA
The DNA here is from genome assembly GCA_963854355.1 of Epinotia brunnichana. NCBI lineage: Eukaryota > Metazoa > Arthropoda > Insecta > Lepidoptera > Tortricidae > Epinotia > Epinotia brunnichana. The sequence goes on along the minus strand of OY977946.1, from coordinate 22,276,312 downwards.
GCATGTCGTATGCTTGTATCGGAAATGTATACTAACACTATGGACATGGTCTGAAATAAATAATTTGAATTGAATTAACACTTTCACTGCCAAGAACCCGTCTAGCGGGCGCCTACGCCGTAGTCGCTTTCCGCTACATGGGGGAAGATTGCTATCATTGGACCGGCGCTTTGATTGGACCATTTAAATATTTTAAACTCTACGTAGCATGCGTAGAGTTTAAAATATTTAGATGGTCCAATGATAGCAACCTTCCCCTACGAGGAAAACTACGGGATCGGCTACAAGCGTAGCGATTCTTGGCAGTGAATGTGTAAGTTGAAGTGCTCCTAAGAATTAATAACACCCTTTTATTTTTTCACGCTGTATTTCTTCTTTTTAGGGTTCCGCACCTCGAAAGGAAAAATCGGAACCCTTATAGGATCACTTTGTTGTCCGTCCGTCCGTCTGTCAAGACCCTTTTTCTCAGGAACGCGTGGAGGTATCAAGCTGAAATTTATATAAAATACTCAAGTCTGCCTTGAAGCTGTGAAAAAATCAAACTTCTAAGCCAACGCAATCAAAAGATACAGGCGTTTATGCCGCAAGTTTCCGCAAATTTTCGAAACTCGCAAGGGAATCAAAACCTACAGGGTACTTCCCGTAAACTCAGAATCTTGAAATTTGGTACGAAGCAACACACATAAAGGAAAAGTTGCAAAACCATTTTTTTTTTGTTACATCACTGAAAATGTAATGTCCGGTATAAACTGACACGCACCTAAGTATGTGAATACATACTAAGTAAGTGCCAGCTTATAGTGGACTTTTTCTATTGTACGGGGTGGTCCGGAACCCTCGGTGCGCGAGTCTGACGCGCACTTGACCGGTTTTTTTTTATTGACAATGTATGTCTTGTTGGCTACTGGTTAGGACAGCATGTTCTAGTATTTATTGTTATTCAGTAAAAAAACCGCACTTCGGTCTGGTTATTCTCCAATAAAAAAAATAAAACAAATATGGCAAGAAAATATCAAAACTTAAATTTACGTCAACATCAACACCATAATAGTCTTTTAAAATAACTGTTACAAGCTCTACAATAATACCAAAGAGAATATAAATAAGAGACGGGACTTCGAACAAGGTTTTGGATGACAGTGACATTGTCATTTGATTTTGACATGACAACTCATTCGAACTTTAGCTAGTTTGAAATACCACAATACCAATAAAAATAAGCGCTAGTACGGAAGTAGACTTACCAACCTAACGAACGAGGACGATAGTAGGGTTGTAGTACTTAACGTTATCGATATCGATAATATTAGAACCCAACGTTATCGATATCGATAAATTATGATTAGGGACGTCGTTGGGCCCACTGCATGAACAGAAAATTGCTTCACAAAATCTAAAACTAATCCGATTTAGGTATGAAATAATAAAAGGAGAACACATATTTACAGTTTATTTCACACTTATTTCCAAATCACAGCATATTTACAAAAATTCACCAATCTGTACACATATCTTTGCGGGTCGCAATGACTTCTTCTCGAACTAAGAAACCTCGCGCTTGTAGGTTTTATACAAGTACCAACCGTTGTTTATCATAAGTAAATCAATATTGGCACTTGATATTTCGTTATTAATACTTACGTGTTTTATTATAAGATAATTATTAATTTTATTTCGTCAAAAGCATTGTTTGTTTGACACACACATGTTTTCTCGTGAAGTTATATTATAATATCCATGGTAACCGGCCAAAGTCACTATGACAAAATGATAGACAGAGAAAGAACGGAAGTAGGAGATGGAGGAGAGCATGAGTCCGACATAGCAATAGCACAGATAGAAAACTTGTCACTTGTCAGAACTTGTCAGATTTGATCTGAATTTGAGCAGTTGGACGTCATTCATATTTTTGTTCCTAGTTGCGCTACACTGTACAATACAACCATTGCAGTAAGGGTAGTTCCAGACGATTGAGATTTCAGTAAGCTGTTTGTGAATTTTTGTGTGACATCCACACGTGCCAACTAAATTCATGCAGCAACCGCAAAGCGCGCTATGAGACTGTGACGCGTCTGGTCGTAATGAATTATGTTATTACAGCCTGTAAATTATATACGGGCGTATATTTTAACAAGTCATAGTTTCTAACCGTACAAATGATATGAGAAAGCCATTTTGTTAAATAGCTTAATTAATAAAGAGTTTAATTTTTTTAAGTACGACCGACCAGCAATGTATTAGGTACGTCCAACTGATTTGACTTAACTAAAAGTTTAGACTTTTATTGGTATTGCAAACAAATGACGTGACGGGTAGTGAGTACATTGCGTGCTCAATGGGGAATGGATGAAATTTTTGAATTGCCTGATTATTTTTTGGTGATAGGAATAACCTAATCAGTTCGCTCGCTCGCGCCGTGAGAACCGGTCGAGTGCACAAAGCAACATCCCGTATTTTAATTATCCTGCGTTGAGTGCAATATATTTATTTCCAACCCGAATCTGCGATACTATGGCAAAGTGTACTAAATGTACGAAACTAGTGACGAAAAAATCCCCGGGAATCCAGTGCAGTAGGTGTAACAAATGGCATCATGCCGTTTGTTGTTCCCTTACAAACGAACAACTGAACACCCTGTCGGGTACGGAAGCAGCGGACTGGAAGTGCAAGACTTGCATCTCCCAAAGTAAACATAAGCGAATTTCTATTATTCTTCCCGAGCCCGATGAAGAGGACGCGATGGATCGCGAAACCTCGCCATCACCCGCCGCGCTGGAGACGGGGCCGCGCGCATCGGACAAAACAATACAAGATATCTACCGCCAACTTACAGAAATGCGTCGAGAAATAAAGGACGATATAAAGCGCAGCTTGTTATTTTGTTGTGATAAAATAGATGAATACCAACAGATGATAATCAAGTACGAAGAACAGATGAAAGGACTGGAAAATAAATACAAAGATGTAAATAATAAATATACCAACTTAAAACTCAGGAATGACCTCTTGGAACAGAAGATAAATAATCTAGACCAACTTCAAATGATAAACAAAATTGAATTATGTGGGATATCAAAGGATCCCGACGAAAACCTATCTGATATCGTTACCAAAATAAGCGTCAAGTTACATCAGGACCCTAATGACGTTATAAAAATGCATCGGAAGGAAAGCTACGCCCCGGCTGCCAAAATTAGGAACGCTGCAGTCGTGATGGTGACACTTCGCGATGGATGCAGAGACACCTGGCTAGATGCCGCGAAGACCACCACGATAACCAGTACCGATGTAGGGAAACCGGACGGATCGAAGATATTTCTTAGAGAGGCCCTCACCCCGGCCACAGCGTCGCTTCTATGGAAGGCAAAGGCTGAACTAAAAACTACAAACCTATATAAATATGTATGGTGCAAGCGAGGTGCAGTCTTGGCTCGGAAAGAGGACAACGAGAAGATCAAAGTCATTCGTTCAGAAGAGGACGTGTTGCAATTTAACACTTTATATGACAAGTTGTACCAAACTGGAATACAGGGCCCTCTATTGACTTGGTTCAAAAACTATCATAACAACCGAAAAACATTTGTTAAAATAGACAACGTAATGAGTACAGGTTCAGGCATAGAAACCACTATGGGCACAGCCCAAGGCTCAATAATTGGGCCGAGTGAATACCTTATATACGTAAATGAAATGTGTTCTATGATCAGAGAGGGTTCTGTATACCAGTTTGCGGACGATACCTGCCTGATAGTCGCGGACACAGACATTGTAAGGGCAGAACAGCAAATGCAGGCAAACTTCGACCTGCTGTGCCGCTGGTCGCACGATATGGGGCTTGTCATTAATGCTCAAAAAACCAAAGCTATGCACATACATACTAGACACAATAAGGCAGCTCACATCCCGTGCCTCATAGCGCACAGCGTCGACTGCTTGCATAATAATTACGATGTTAAATGTATTAAGTGTAATTGTACACAGATTGAAATAGTCATGCAACATACTTATGTGGGTTTAATAATTGACCAGAGATTTAACTGGGGTCCGCATATAAAGCATGTATGCGATAAACTAAGAGCACTACTCAGTAAAATACACATTTTAAAATATAAACTACCTTATCGCACACTTAAGCTATTGTATAACTCCATGGCAGATTCAGTGGTTACATACGGACTAAGCAGTTATGGTAGAACTTACAAAACTTACCTGAACGATATTTATAAACTACAAATTAGATTACTTAAAAACATTATACCCAAAAACACAAGGAAAAAAATATCCCCAAACTATGAGCGTTTGTTTAATTATTGTGAAGTAATGTCAGTGTTCAATAAAGTTAAACTATGTATTTTAAGGGAAGAGTATGCGTACAAAGATCATTTAGTATTATATGTAAGAAAAAGCAACCTTAGACAAAATTTACCAAAACAAGCTATGTTCAAATTACCTAATTTTGTCAATGTGCATGGGAAAAGAAACGTCAGATATCTTCTTCCTTATATAATAAACCAACTACCAAAAGAACTACAGCATAAATACGTAAATAGCTTACAATCGATACCTAGTATCAAAAGGTATCTGACGTTATCTGAACCCAATACGAGTGTATTGTAATAATTATGAGTCTATAACGGTGATGTATTCAAGTAAATTAATGTACCATAGCGAACTATTCATCAGCATATAAACCCTAGACGTTTCCGCTGGTGAAAAAATGTATACCAAAATGTACTACTCAGATTATATTGGTCAATAAATTAAAAAAAAAAAAAAAAAAAAAAAAACCTTCCTTAGCACCAGAAAAAAGTTGCAGACTTTTCAGCTGCGTCAATTATTTTTGAAAAATATAAACAGTCTCCTCACTTACGTTTTGGGTTTAGGACGGTGAATGAGACACTTTCCTTGATTTAAAAATAGGGTATATAATATATACCTAGTTGCCAGGTTATTCTCGATTGGTAAAATACATAATATAAGATCTTGCGGTTAGAAATCCCTTATCCCTTGAGATTTCAAAATAGCGGGAAAGAACGGAAACTCAATATCCGACGAATTTTGATCCGATTGCCGTTAAGACGGATGGATAATGCTCTTTCCAAGAATAACTACGGATATTGCAATATTTAGTTTTAATTACCGTTCTATATATGTTTTGTTTGTGTCAAGTTTTATCCTATCCAATAGTATACCTATCTATTGATAAAACGTTTGCGTAAGCGAAGCTATATATAATTTGTTTTCAATTTTTTTCTTGTTACTCTAGGGTGGTAGCGAAAGTTGGGTGTGGCAGAAAAGACATCAAAGTCAAGTGAATGCAGTAGAAATGAGAGCGTTGAGAAGTATGTGTGGAGTGAAATTGAGTGATAGAGACTGTTTATGACTCTGACGTGACGTGACGACGATATGACGTGATAAGAGATAAGTGTGGAATGGATGGAGATATAGTCACAAACATTGAGAAGGGTATGTTAAGGTGGTTTGGGCATGTATAGAGGATGGATGAAAGACGATTAACGAAGAGAGTGTATATAAAAAGAGTGGAAGGGCAAGTTGGAAGGGGACGACTTAGGCGAACTTTCTCCGATCAAATTGGAGAAATCTTACAAAAAGGCCTGGTCAAAAGTACCCTAAACCGACGAGCATGTATGAGAAATGTTATGAAAGTGAGTGAAGCGAAAGTGGTTTGTCAGGATCGTAGCAAATGGAGATCCGTGATCTCTGCCTACCCCTCTGGGAAAGAGGCGTGATTATATGTATGTATGTATGTACTCTAGGGATTAATCCTGATTTTTGTATTAATAGGGGTGTAGAAAAAAATGGTGGTTATCCGTTTAATTGGTATAACATCACGACTAGAAATAAGATTTTTTTTCTGACGTTTCATTATTAAATTATTATGCACCTACATGATACGTTAAAAAATTGGGGTTAAAATGAATCCTACTTATTTCTAGTCGCAATGAGATGCTAATTAAGAATTTAAATTTAAACGGATCACCTATATTATTTTAGCAGAGAAATAACTCTGGAACAATTAAAGAAAGAAATAACTCTGAAACAATGAAAGCGAGAAATAACCGTGGAACAATTAAAGCGTAATATTCGAGTCGCTGTAGGCAAGGCACTGCCAGAAAAAGCATATAAATCCTTTTAAAACCCTAACAAAAAGCTCACATATATGCATTTTTTAACCGACTTCAAAAAAAGAGGAGGTTATATGTTTCACTGTATGTATGTTTTTTTTTTTTTTTTATGTATGTTCGCCGATTTCTCCGTCAATTGTGGACCGATTTCCAAATTTTTTTTTTAATTAGAAAGAGTATACTTCCGAGGTGGTCCCATTGTCACCAAATCAGGATCTAATGATGGGATCCAAGGGAAATTGAGGGCAATCCTCAAATTTTATAGGCACGCATGTAGTGATTTCAGTATTTTCTATTATAATTCGTGTATTTACCTTCAGAACATGCAATTTTGGTGAAGTGGAACTGATACTGAAGACCACAGATGACTTATGGAACTCCTCAAAGATGTCAAGTTCGTCAAAGTTTCTGACATGATTCCGTTGAAGTCGCAACTCATGAAGTGGTAATTCTCATATCCTTTAGGAATCGACGGAACTCCTCAAATATTAACAGCCCACAGATAGCGACTTGGGTTTTTTCGGTAATAGAAATCAGTGCATATGGTAAATTGGAAAGGAAATGTGGAAATGTTCATGTACCTATGTGGCTTGGCGAAGTACTGAATTGAAGTTGGTTTAAACTTTGTTTTTAAAGTAATTATTTCAAATATGTATCATTAATGTAATATAAAACGCATACGTTACGTCACAAAACTGACGGATTAGACGTGGATTAGACGTTACTTATATATAACTTTAAGCTTAACTTGAGAACTTTGGCTGGGATTGGATTTATATATAGTGAACGTACCTACACGTGATTTATACTTAATGTAGGTATGTTTGTGGAGATTTAAATTAAGTTAATAAGTTCAGGCCGAGGCCGCTGCTAACTGACTCATAAAGTATTCAGCCTATCTTTTCAAGACCCACTCCAAAGGGTTTTAGAAGCGTAGCGGTGAAAAGCTCTACCGAAGTACTGCGAAGGGTATCGAGTGTTATTTGAATGACTGCATTTGTTTGATTCAAAGTTGTGAGGGTAAGTAAGTTTACATTTGTATTTTTAAAAGGGGTATTACTCGACCGCATATAGTTAGGGAATGGAGTTGATCGTTCTCAGTGACAGTTTTGCGATATAGTTACGTCAAAATGCGTATGAATTGACAGCTATGCAATTCCTAAACGTTTCACGGTCAAATATTCCGCATGAGCACATAATAGTACATTTCGATGCTAGTGCGAAAAGTATGTCATTACGCCACGAGCACCGAGATAGACTCGGGACGAGTGAAGAATGGCATTTCCGCACGTGTATCAAATGACATTTTCTTAATACAGTTGCGAAAAAATAATAAAAACAACAATTAAGGAAGAACAGTATTAATATAATTTATTTTTGAACAACTTCACTATTTTTCAACTGTATTACAGTGATTTTACAGAATTAATAATATAAAAGTTTCAAATTCCTTAAGTACTTGTTGTTTTTCTTATTTATTCGCAACTGTATTAAAAAGAGTCGTTCGATACACGTGGAAAATTGAAAAGCACTAGTTCGCGAAAGCCAACTTTCCGCACGCTAAACAGCTACGTAAAGTAGCAATTTTTGAGCAACTGTATAAAAAAAAATCTAGGTCATTTCTATCTGATATTGCAATAACAGGCTGCTAATCCATCGCCCATAACACATTTCAACACTATTCCCATAGTCGACTCTTAGGCCGGTCGCTCATTGCCCTCATTGGACACGAATTCCTGTCGTCGTACACGTACAATGCGGGTCGTACGAATAGAGTGCGCACACTGAATACGTTTACCTGCGTGAAACATGTCAGTGATTTGTTGACCTAGGGTTTTTGGTGCAAAATTTACAAATTTTTGATGATTCTCTTCTAACTATACACGGTGGAATTTAATCGGTGATCAGGAATCCAAAAATCTTAATTATCAATCTACACAGAAACCAATACGTGAGATCTCGTGCAATATAGCTCACAATCTAATTAATCACACTTAATTAACATCGGTAAAATGTACACTGACTGAATAAATGGACACCCTACTTTTATTGAAGGGAAGTTACTCGTAAGTGTACATACGTCAAGTGCTTGCTGGCTTTGGCGGGAAACTAGACAGATCAGACGTCAATAAATGAAACGTCATTAAACTTTTCAGACTAAACCATTAGTAGGGTGACAATAAATTTTAATTAAAATTTAATTTCAACTTAAAAATTAGTAATGATAAAAAAAAAAACTTGGTTCCACTTAAGTACTACATAAACGTGACCGCCATCGATTACTGAATTAGAAAAATGGGTTCCTGTTCACCGATTAAATTCCACCGTGTATAGAGTCTCTTTTGACGTCGCGCGAGAGTAATTTCGTGAATTTCATCATATTATGGAAGACTTATATAATGCCACCATTCTGTTTCAACACTATGATGAAGGAATAAACTTTTGATTATAATCTCGATGCTGTTCGACCAACTCTGACCAAATACAGTAACTTTCGTGATACAATCAAGTTGACAACACAAATAACGCACGAACATATTTAAAATCCCTACAAGTCCTGATTCATGCTTCGTGCGTGTTCGGTTCGGACAAGTATATTTCGTACGAAGACGTATCTAATGGGCGACCGGGACTTATGACTCGCACGGGACGATAAACAGTTGTGCTATGTGAGTGGATTGCAAAAAAAATTTGTTAAGAGCTGTAATCTAATCTACACTTTAACTTTTTTCCATTGTGTAACGGCAATTATCCATACATTTTACATGGGTAACTTTCGTTGCACAATGGAAAAAAGTTAAAGCATAGATTAGATTAAGGCCCTTAATTATGTACAATTTTTTTGCAATCCACCCATGTAACTCGGGGACTACACCTCACAGGTCAATATTATTCTCACACATGAGCATTTTAATCATCCCGCAGATTTCAGCGACCGTAAAGTAGGAAAACAATCAAAAAACTTCCAAGTTTCTTCATACATTTCATTATCCCCGAGGAAATTACGATTCATAATTGAAACTCCTTTTACAAGAAGACGGAGAAAAACTCGTAACTTAATTATAATCCAATTCATAGTAATGAAATCACAACAGCCGGAAACCACCTCCTACCTCATAACGATGCCAACTTGACTTAAGAAAAAAAAAGAAAAGCCATAACCGTATAATTTTGGTAAATTAAAATGTAATGAAGTTCTGAACTGCCTGTATGACTTTTCCGACCTAATCCGGTTTCATTAAATTAGTTTGAGAATTTAAATTGAATATTCATATTTAAGATGGTATCTTGAATATTTTGCAGACGTCTTCGTGAATTACTTACCAGACATGATGATTTTTGATTGATGATTTTATCAAATGCAAATTCATTTAAGTAATTATCTCAATATAGGTTGGGAAAATTATCCGCTACAGTGCGCTGTACCAAGTGCGTCAACTCCTAGACCGCACTATGGATATTTGTTTATTTATTTAAAAGTACGAGTAGATATCTAACGCCAAAGCGTTACAGATCTTAAACTAGTAAATTGACAACTAAAAACAAATAATGTCCGAATACAATTTAAGGTGTGTACTTAGGCGTTTATCTTATCAGGTGTTGATGACCTCTGGCTTGCAGTTTTCGTTTGTCTAACATTGATATTGATAATTTGGAGAATTTAACTGTGCTATTCCGATCTGCGCTCTGAGACAACTCTACACACAGCCGAGAATAATAAGAATATAGGTTAATGGACCAAGTCACATAAGCGCATGTTATAACTTGAAGGAGCTAGGATCGATCTACAGCTGAAAGGCAAATCGAGATCTGGAACAGGTTTGTTTGGTTAGCATATGTGATAGGTATCGATATAGCCAACTGAATTTCCTATCGCTACAAATCTAGACACTCCTCTCGCCAGTGTGACCGGCCAAAGTTGACGAAAATACCGTGTGATAGTACTGGTATGTGTGTTAATAACCCATTGAGCGCCAATCACGACACAAATGCTACAGAGCGCTACGGACGCTTTTCGCTACGTATGAAGATTACGGAGTTTAACACTTTCACTGTCAGGAATCCGCATAGTGGGTGCCTACGCCGTCAGCACTTTCCGCTCATTAGCGGAAAAACTACGAGATCGGCTAGGCGCGTAGCGCGTAACAATTCGTGGCAGTGAATGTGTTAAACTGCTACGGACTACAGCGTAGCACTACGGACGTAGCGTGGCCGTGAATGAGCTCACCAGTTGTTGTTCAGCTAGTTAGTGTTGTTACACTAACTAGAATCCTATACCAACTGTACCTACTCCTTTTAAACTGCTCTTGAGTGTAGATTCACTTGTTACAAACTATAAACCCAAGAATATTTCATAAGCTGTTGTGATATTTTTCTATCGCCTGTTTAAACCAGCGGTTGAATTTGCACAAAGTTATTTCACGATAAACGCGACTAGACGCGGACGGGGATGCGACCCTCCATTTACTGTTCCACAAATAAAATATTTTATAGCTATTTTACAACAAAATCGATCACTATCAGAGTTACCTGCTCGAACTATGAACAATGTCAGGTTTTGGGAGCTTGGTGGGGCGGCAGAGCGCAATTTTATGGCGGTTTAACTTACCGTCAAGAGCGATCTTGGAAATAATGGTAACATCCTGTTTGATAAATAACTAATGACGTTGTCAGTGGCTCGAAGGAATCTAGGACTTTGAATCATTCTAAAATTGCTGTTGTTACAACAACAATACAGGTAACAATTTTTACAATACGAATTCGAACGACTTTTACAATATAGTCTCACATGAAATACAAAAACTTCCCTCGTTACAAAAAAGGACTGTAAGCTTTTTGCTGCAATAGTACCTATTTTTTTTAGCAGAAAAGTAGCTATAGACTTTATTGCTGATTGTTTTAATGTTAGCATTGTTAATTTAGAACTTTGAACGTAACCTATGTTACGAGTACAATGGAACAAAGTAGGTAATGTGGATAATACAAAAAATACAAAAATACAAAATAGTTTATTTGACTTTTTAACACGGTATAAAAACAAACAAGGTTGGAACCTTCCATTAAACTAACAAACAGGACCTATCTAAGCATGCTCTTATCTTCATCATCATCCTCCTAGCGTTATTCCCTGTTGTGCCCCTAAAGGAGCCGGGGTCCCAAGATATGGCATAAAGCAAGCTCTTAAGTGAATATTTATTCAGTTAACTACCCCTATTTTACCACATATTCAGCTCCGATCATCAATTGTCCCCAGCTGGAGGCTTCAATACTGCAGTGGGAGCCGGCACGCAACTCGCTGCATGTCACTGGCAATCTAACGGCCCGTAGACACGAGGCGACATATTCCCGATTTTTTAATCCTAGAACTGGCTTATTGAGCTCTAGAACTCGCAAGGTTATCTTTAAAAAAAATATATTTAATGTCGAAAAACTGATACGACATAATTAAGTTTATTATACAATTGCCCCAGCTGAAACGGAGAACTTCGTTCGCTTCGCTCGCTCGTTCAATGAAAATACTTTTTGAAGTTCGTAAATTCCTTTCCAATAACAGCTTTTAACCGTCCTACGATAATTCTAATTGTCCTATAATAATTAACAATCTTCGTCCTTAAACGTAGATTAGAAAGATCAAAAGGTGTTTCTTTTCTTCGTAAAGAGCTCTAACGTTATATAGAGACTGTGTCAACACTACACAATATAGAACGTAACATATTACAAAAAAATTGTCTTTTCTCAAACATGCTCGGAAATGTATGCGTTAATGTCACGAAATGAAGACATGAAGTTCCTTGTTTATGGCTCCCTACATTACTTCTTGGCCTAGGCCAAGAAGTAATGTATGAAAACCCTAACTAAAAACATTATTGGCCGCTACTCTAACTTTTTAAATTTGCTTACTGATATTACAAAGAACAGACAAAGGAAAAAATACATACTGCCAACCACCAATACTTTTTTTTAATTGTTTTAGTTTTTTGTAAAAAAAAAATGGTTAGTGTTTTTAATTTTTTTTTGTTATTTTTCGTTTATTTTTTAGTGTTGTTTATCGTTTTTAATGATTTAAAAAAAATCTTTTCTTTTCTTGATGTTTGTCTATTTTTTAATGTTAAAATGTTTGTAGGGTCTTTTATGTTATTTTTAAGTTTTTTTTTATCTATTTTTCCTTTTTGTATTACTTTTTTTAATGTTTTTTGTTTCTTTTGTCGTTTTTTTTAATTTTTTCAAGTTTTCCTTTTTGTTTTACTTTTTTTAATGTTTTTTTTTCCTTTTTTTTTGGTTTTTTTTTAAATGTTTTTTTTTTTTTTTTTTTCGTTTTTTTTTTGTTTTTTTGTTTTTTTTTGTTTTTTAATGTTTTTGTTTGTTTTTTTTTTCTTTTTTTTTATTTTTTTTTAATGTTTTTTGTTTGTTTTTCTTTTTTTTTTTTGTAAATTTTTTTGTTTTTTTCCTATTTTTTTTTGTTTTTCGATCCTCGCCCTGCGACTGAATAGCTGTTTGCCAAGACTTGTTGCGTAAGATAAGACTTGAAGCACAGTGGGAGTAATTTACTTCCAAACAAAGTAACTATGATGAGTATAACTATCATTGCTGCGAAATTTTGACCCTGTTGTTATAAATAACAAGTCTTATTTATTTTAACACTATACTCGCTGTTCTACTTAGGAAGCACATGTTGTAGGTAGGATTTGACTGATTTATTGGAGCATCCTGTGTATTGGAAAGAACGCAGGAAAATCCGCAATGGACCGAATTATTGAGATCGGAAGAGCGGTTCCGGAGATTCCCTAAAACATACTAACTTACAATCTCACGTAAAACTACTTGACTTATCGATGCGCATAAATATTTGACCGACCCTAATGTACTTTGTCGACAACGTTATTTGGAAGCCTCGCTATTATTGTGATGGATCACGTGAAGGAAACCCTAGCCAGTCAGCAAACAATTTTATTCCACGATGGCCTCTTGTTAGAAAATAATAAGCTCGCGAACAATTGTAATAACGGACGAAAAATGACCAATTCTTTAACAATTCTCGGGAATTGCGTCATTCTGGCCTTTGTCAATAATATAGAGGCTACACTACACGTGTTTTCTTTCTTCGCCAGGATACTGTAGGTATAAACAGCTGCGCCCGACCCTGATTGTTTCATAAATACCCAATAATAACCAGGGTTCGAACACAGGGGAATTTTAATGGATATCCAAGTTCCGTATTAATATTCCATCGCCATTATCTTTGAAATTTAATATCGAAAGCGGAAGGTGTTTAAATTCCGCTTGGTCATCCGACCCTGTAGTATCATTTATCGACGATTTACCAGTTTTGTGTACAGATAAAATGGAGGTACAATCAATTCCCCATTTCATACGGTGGCTATTTACGATGGAGTCGATATTGTCCGAAGGTCAATGGAAATTGACAAATAAGCAAAACAAGGTAACGTTTAAGTACTAGTTACGGTTGCTAGCAAGAAGTCGATCGATAGTTTTATTTTCCGCCCTAAGAAGGATTCGATGAAGCGCGAGAAGCGTGGCTACTATGAACAGTTGAGGACAGTTTATGTACAGTCACCGGCACAAATATGTGATGGAACAAAGGCCGCAAAAATATCTGATGACAACTCTATTCCTAGAGTCGTAAGATCGTGTCAGATATTTTTGCGGCCTTTGTTCCATCATATATTTATGCTGGTGACTGTACAGGCGTAGGCGTGAGCGTTTTCAGTCACCCAACAGCCCGCGTCTCGCTCCTTAAACAAAGCCTAAATATATTTAAATACCTAAGCCTAATCTAAATCTTAGACGTGTCTCCTAAATCACCACTATCACTACAACATACGTAGTATAAAACAAAGTCTGTATATCCCTATGTATGCTTAGATCTTTAAAACTATCTTTAACTCCAAATACGCAACGGTGTATTTTGATGCGGTGTTTTTAGGGTTCCGGACCAAAAAGGTAAAAACGGAACACTTATGCTTGTGACTCTGTCCGTCTGTCTGTCTGTCTGACTGTCACAAAGTTAAATATCTCAAAAACTACTTATGCTATCAATTTCAAATTGGGAGTAGTTGTAAATAAAGCTACTCAACGTGTATGGAAAATGAAAAATTTAAAGATATATTTTTAATTTCTATAAAAAAGGACGTATAAGAGGGGGGCAAATATTAAAAGTCTAGTTAGTAGACCAAATGGGGTATCATATGAAAGGGCTTGAATTGCACATTCTAAACCTGTTTTTTTTTCTATCGTGGTAAAATTTTGATTAACAAAGGAAAATGTAGAAAAAAATACCATTCCCCCCCCTTATCTACGAAGTTTACCGAGCGAAAAATTTGAAAATAATATATATTATTAATATTCACGTTAATATTACCGGAAAAGTATAACAAGTATTCATAGCTTTTTATTCTTCAAAAATCAGTTAAGATTTAAGTTTGTAATTTAACATTTTTTTGTTGAATTTTTTTCCTTCTAATTTCTATGGAAGTATTCTGAAAGTACCTTCCAGCAAATATTTTTTTTTTATCGAAATTGGTTCACTTAAAAAATAATTATCTCTGAAAAACCAACATATTTTTTTTCCTTAATAAAGCGTGGTTAAAGTTTGTACGGAACCCTCGGTGCGCGAGACAGACTCGTACTTGACTGGTTTTTTTAATAGATAGAGTTAAGAGGAAGGTTACTAATACATGCACATTTAGGGCAAGTTATGGTTTGGAGTGTAAATAAATCGTCATTAATTATCAAAGAAATCATGTTTTAACGACGAATCACTGTGTATGGTTTAACCCGTATCACCATTTCTGTAAAAGCTGTGTCGTTAAATCTCTTGTGTCTGCGAGAGAAATGTGGAGTGTTGACATGGTGACCGATTCAATTTTCAATATGACGTAAAAGCAAATGTGATTCCAGAGCAGCTCGATCAAATTTGGATATTAGACAGTGATGCATTTATCCCATGTGCATTGAATAACTGATACGTTTAATCAATATAATACCATCCATACTAATAACTGTGAACGTAACTCTGTCTCCCTGTCTGCCGCTTTTTCATGATTGGGATGAAATATGGATTTAAAAAAAGCCAAAAAGAAAAGACAGTCTAAGTCCCGTAATATGGTGTCAACTGGGATGTAGGCGATTAAAGCCTGAATCACACTGGCACGGAACAAACACAATTACTGTCAAGTTTGCTATTGATCGCCACCGCAAGCCGTGCCAGTCTGTAAGAGGCTTAACTAGTTCTACGCGAACGAAGTCGCGGGCAAAATATAGTATTACCATATATTATTGAAGCTCTCTCCAACACAAAAATATTGACAACAACGAATGGTTTGCTAGACGTGTAGGTATGCAAATTGAAAATATACCTATAGTTATAATAATGCTTACGTACCTACTAACGGAATTGTTTGAAAATAATCATTTTGAATGCCTGATATTTTGGTTTATTTTGTGTAATTAGTTCAACTTTTGTACATATGTAAATATATAAGCAATATCATAATTCTGGATTTGTGATGTGATGTCCATCATGTTTATCTAGTATTCATTTTAAAGCATGCTTCACGGAGCTATAATCTTATGATTGCAATACTTATGTAGGTAGGTAATACATTCATTGCCACACAATTTTTCAACTCTGTGATCAGGTAAAAGCATAATTTATTCATTACTCCCTACACAAAACTTCGGTTAATTTGACAGGAGCACAAATTAGGGCCCGACCTAATGAGTGAGTAGAGATTAGTAATGAGAAAGGGAGAGTTGCGAAGTGAGTAACCATTATGTAAACGGTTCCTTACATGGAGGCGATTATTGCATTCGAGAGGTGAGAATATTATATTAAACTAGAAGCTCGCGCGGCTTTGCCCGCGTATTGCAAAGAACGGTCGCAAACCCACGAGATAAAATAAAATAGCCTATAACCATCCAGAAAGTCCATACTTTACGCAGATGAAATCATTTTTGAAATCGGATAAGCGGTACTGGAGATTATCCATTAGGTAGGTACATATAAACTTATGAACGTACTTTATAATATTTTTTCTACTCCTGTACCGTTATCTGTCATTTATATAGGCTGTAGCTCAAATACAATGACACCACTAATAAGTCATCGCAAAACTCTATGCTCTATGGCCCAAAAACGCACTGTTTAGCGTACTTTTTTGGTTCATACATTTTTCATAAAAGCACTGTTTAATTTTTTTTAAATCGGCCGCTAATGCCGCTATATTGCAGTGGTGCCAACTTCATAAACAAATATTTCGAAATAAAAGTATTTATTTACGATTTAACATTTGTATATTATAAATTATTTACTACAATAATAATAAATCATCATCTATTGTTTGTTAAATTACATGTTTTATAAATTCTCGGTATTATTTATAAAAATAAACTGTTCGAATTCGGTCCGGGTCCGGATTCGGTTTGGTTCGGATGGCAAGTGCAAACAAATTAAAAAAAAAACAAACCATAAGCAAGAGCTGTCACATTTCCGATTTCCCACCAAAATACAGTTCAAAATGAAAAGACGAAAGATGATAAACTATTAATCCTAAACTATTAAGATTTTATTCGTGTTTGTGAAGACAAAAGTGTGCGTTCCTTTTAACATGGTCGAAGAAATTAATAACTGCACTCCTGAAGAAATTGCGTGAGTAGCAAAAGTACGAATAGAAAACTTGCTGCCTGAAAAGTTTAACTATTCTGTAGTCTGCTATTTATTCAAAATTTGTCGTAGAAAAAGTATTGTATGCAACGGTGTATAACTGGTCTAAAAACGCTCGTGGCGTCTTTAATTGCGATGCTCGCCAAGGCTCGCATCGCAACCCACGCCACTCGCCTTTTAAGACCCTTCTTATACAACAGTTGCATAAAATATTATTATAGAAAATGTGACACTTGTAAGCGATTATCCATTAACTTAGGGATACTAAATATGCGTACGCGTATTTTTATACCACGACCATGGCAAATATTCAAAATTATATACGACAGTAGACGAGAGTCACAAACCCGTTGCCGACCCTTTTTTATGATATTTTTTACTGGTTTCCCATCTAATATCAATAATTATCACGCGAGCTCACATAACTAATGAATCAGGTCTTTTGACACGTTTGAGAGGATACAATCGTCACATTAAAATACATATATTTGGTTCCAGACGCTCAGAAGATGCCATGGAGCGCAGCAGCGGCCGTAAGGTGACGGGTAGTGGGGCGGGGTAATGAACGCGACGGACGCGCGGGGGGAGGAGGCGGTGGCACTCGCGCTCAGCGTGGCGGTCACCGTCATCTCCGCCATCGGCCTGCTGCTCAACGGATACATACTCTTCGTCATTGTTATCACTAAACAGGTAGGTACCTACACGTCTCCTTAAAGAGGTGTAAATATACCTTATCCCCCCGTACATAACTAGCACACGCAAATTCGGGAAACGCTACGTAGGTTAGGTTTGTTAGATATCTTCATAAGGGCAAACCGCCCAGAAATAGGAACCCCGCTGCGCGGGGCTCCGTCTACTTTGGTCTTTCAAACTACAAAGAAAATGGCGAAATGGATGACGGGTAATGTGACTTTAGTTATGTACAGGGAAGAAGGGGTATATATCGCTTATGATTAAACATAATTATCTACGGTTGTACGATCACGTGGTCATGGGATACATAGGAAAGTGACCGTAAGGTGGCGGACAGGGCGGCGGGGTACTCGTAATGAACACAACGGATGTCCGGCGTTCACGTTCAGTATGGCGGTCACCGTCAATTCCACCATCGGCCTGCTGCTCAATGGATACAATACATACTGTTCTTCATTCATTGTTATCATTAAACAGATCATTAAAGGGTTACAATTGGGTGAATCAACTTCTTCTTTCACCGCGGTTACTTCTCCTTCACTGTCACTTTCTCTGTCACTTACTCATATTATTGCAAAAAAAACATATTTATTGAAGTCAATTTTTTTTTATTGGATTACAATATTTATAAATATATAACCACCACACCACAACCAAATCTGGAGTTATCTTGTTCAACCCCTTTTTATGGACCTTGATTAAGACCACCAGAAAAGAAGGCCAAGGGTTACGAAGGAAAGAATCACTAAAGCTTTCTAACTCTGCGTATATTACGTACTTAAATTAAAGACGTCTTAAGACGACGAATTAAGTGCATCGAGCTCATCACTACGATGCACTTAACTACCGTCTATTATTCCTTATTTTCTAAAATAATAGATTTAAATAAATAATAAATATTTGGGGACAATTTTACGCAAATCAACCAAGATTTGAAAAGTAAAACAATAATTCAAGATGAAAAACATTTGATCGTATGATCCGCAAAAACGAGCAGAATACGGATGCCAACAGAATAAGGCCGTTAGCGGGGTGCGCGGGATGCGCGTCTCCCGCTCCTTCTGCCTCACCTCCGCAAATACTTAAACATCGTCTACTAAGAGCGCCTTAAAGTAGGTTTTACAATAGTGGTTGAGGCCTCCTAGTAGGTTTTCATGTACCTGTGTCAGGAGGTCTCGCGCAGCGCTCGCAGCAAGTGGAGCGAGCATCGATACAGAGATACACAGTGATGTCTCTTATTAGAAGATCCTAGAATATTGCGTAACTAATGCTTTCTAAGATCTCGATTCCCTCTAAATCTTGACTAGATTCCGTAAAGGCAGTAAAAATATAGTGACCTTTTTATGCTAACGAGCAATCAATTTAGAATGCGGCTTAAGCTTAACGCACATCAGATTAAATTATGCACGCTTGACAAAGCATAATAAATTGCTGCCTTCGCGAAAGCACCCAAGTTAGAGCCAAACCATTATAAGAAGCGTTAAAAGTACCTACCTCACTGCACCCATCTAATTAAACCTGTGAACTCAAAGAAAATCCCGTGCCTCGGGATAAATATTTCCACCGGGGACCGGTGGCGTGCCGCGCAGTAGCGGCACGTGGCACGTACGAGTATTTCGTATACAGGTACATACCTATATATATATTACGTCAAGTAAATATTTGATAAAATTGTACAGTGATATGCCGCGAAGGATTTGGAAGAAGATGAAAGGTACATGACCGACCTAAATTTATAACGTGATAGTAAACCATCAAATCATTAGGTACAATGAAGTGTAAACAAACGACTTATGATAAAAATTATAAAAGATATGAGATTTGAAAGCTCCAAAAAATATGTATTTTTTATCAGCCAAGAGCAAACTTAAAAATATGATAGAATCCTTACACTTTAATAAAAACCGGCCAAGTGCGAGTCGGACTCGCGCACGAATGGTTCCGTACCATTATCAATAAAAATATTTATTTTATTTTGTTTTTAGTATTTGTTGTTATAGCGGCAACAGAAATACATAATCTGTAAAAAAATCAACTCTCTAGCTATCACGGTTCTTGAGATACAGCCTGGTGACAGACAGACGGACGGACGGACGGACAGCGAAGTCTTAGTAATAGGGTCCCGTTTTACTCTTTGAGTACGGAACCCTAAAAAAATAATTGTACAACATCTATAATACTTAAACGCAATGTTTCACGACCAAAACAGCGATAACGATTAAACTAACAACGGTTAGTACGAAGATAATGCTATGACGTCATAATACTATGTCAATGTGTATGAGCCGTTCGGGCTGTCACCAGCTTTTTTAGGGTTCCGTACTCAAAGAGTAAAACGGGACCCTATTACTAAGACATCGCTGTCCGTCCGTCCGTCCGTCCGTCCGTCCGTCCGTCCGTCCGTTTGTCTGTCTGTCACCAGGCCGTATCTCAAGAACCGTGATAGCTAGAGAGTTAAAATTTTTACAGCTTATGTATTTCTGTTGCCGCTATAACAACACATACTTAAAACAAAATTAAATATTTTTTCAAGGGGGGCTCCCATACAACAAACGTGATTTTTTTGCCGTTTTTATAGATAATGTTTTAAGGGCCTCCGTCGCCCAGTGGGTAGTGACTCTGCCTACGAAGCTGGAGGTCCCGGGTTTGAATCCCGGTCAGGACATTTATTTGTGTGTTTATACGAATATTTGTTCCTGAGTTATGGATGTTATATATGTATATAAGTATATATATGTATTTATCTATTATATCGTCGGGTGACAAGCAAAACTCACTAAGTAACAAATACCTACTTAAATCAAAGATCGTATCTTGATATCAAATACGTAGCGAGATACGATGTTTTGAAGAGCAGTGACAGTTTTGGTAGTGACTTTTGCTTGTCACCCGACAATACATATCATCGCCTAGTACCCACAACACAAGCCTTACTGAGCTTACTGTGGGCCTAGGTTGATTTGTGTAAGATTGTCCCCCATAATATTTTATTTATTTATTAAATGGTACGGAACCCTTCGTGCGCGAGTCCAACTCACACTTGGCCGGTTTTGTTTTTTTGCATGCACTAATTGTAGTTACTCCAGAGGGATAATCACGTGACGTTCCGAACGCGCGTTAGGACAATTTAACTGTACACTACAATGAACCACTCAGAAAATTGGTCCGAATGGTGTTTTATTTTGTCAAGTAGCCAATTATGGCCTGTATGTTTACACTTGGGCAGTTGGAGTTGGGCAGGACGTATTGCCAGGCAGGGAGAGGGTAGGTGGACCAAAACGTTAACGGATTAGTGGCCAGTCACACGAAAAATAAGCGTCGGTCGTCCACCAGCTCGATGGGTCGACGACGTAAAAAAGACTGCGGGTCATTTCTGGATGAGACTAGGACGGGACCGGGATAAGTGGCGTACTCGAAGAGAGGGTTATGCTCAGCAGTGGGCGAATGGCGATTACAGTTTGATAATGATGATGATAGTGTTGTGGATAGCGCTCATTTCGAGGCTTTAAGACTCCCGAGGCTTAAAGACTCGATGCTGTTTAAGAACCGTGTTGGTTTATTTTACGCATATGAATGCTAAATATTGATTTTCGTCACTTGAGTCTTTAAGCCTCGGGAGTCTTTAGGGTTCGAGTCTTCAAGCCTCAAAATCAGCGTTATCCACAACACTGGATGATGATGATGATAATACTTACATTGCATAGTGTTGAGTGCGAGTTCATACATTCAGTGCTTTTTCTATTTTGTTGCGAGTAGTGAATCCCAAGGTTAATAAATACTTAAAGTATTCTTTTACATGTATTTTGTTTAAACGTTGCATGAGATAGAGTAGAAGTGCCATTGTAAACAGTTACAGAATAAATGTTTTGATTTTAAGTATTTCGCGTCAACGTATCTGTGGGACCCGTCTTAAACGCTCGTGTCGAGGCTATATGTAGAACATACATATAATTAGGTAAGTACCTACTGCATTCATGAAATGACTGTAAACAGTTGAAGTGGGTATAATAAGACATTACTACAAAGGCCGGGAAGGAAGGGTTTGCCTGCCGAGTGCGATATAGACATACCGGATAGATATACGAGGCAGGTAAGATATCCCTAGTTCCGGCAGGAGGAATGTACGAGTATAGTGCTTTTCTGAAAAAAATGCTCGGGCAATTTAAAATTATACGAAAAACAAAAGAAATACTAAAATTCAGTAAAAAAACTGCTAGTTACCAAACACGCCGGAAATTTCCTATGCAAATCCCATTTTGAGACAATTGAATTTTCATCATACTCTTATTAATGTTTTGTTAGAATGATGCTGGGGCCCGCCTGTAGGTTTTGAGGAATCTCGACGGACCTGGTGTCTACTAAACCGGATCAGGACAGGGATCGGAAATTGTGCATCTCTTAGGTGCAAATTGGGATTTGGGGATGGTGCGAGTCAGCGGAGTGCCGGTGTGGGTGCCCAGATCAGACGGTACATCATATCATCTTTGAGTGTCCTATCACCAAATTTAGGGGGAATTCGGCTGATTTCAAGACTCTCTCGACGGATGCAGTTGCCTACCTTAAATCTAATATCATAAACATTTAAGTAGATACATTTTATGCCATACGATAAATAAATTAAATTAGAATTATTGCCAATAATATGCATACCTACCTTAAGAGCCATTACAATCTCGTACATTCTGATGTCCAGGATGTCGTCGATATACTTAGTGTCAGGTTAGTCTAGCTCTAGGATCCTCCGGCGCACTAACCGCTCGGCCACGACTTTGGTCTTAAGCGACCTGCGACCAGCGTTTTATCTGTTCATTGCGCGGTCGAGACGCGCAACGCACTGTGGTTAGTTGGGTTCACGCTCAATGAACAGATAAAACGCTGGTCGCAGGTCGCTTCAGACCAAAGTCGTGGCAATGTCGTATAACCTCGGGTCCGCGAGTTGATGTGTATAGCTGTAGGTAAACAGATTTGATGGAATTTAATTATGAAAAATGGTATACCAAAGATCTCGTAGCACTACGTTCGTAGCCGATAACGTGGGAAAAACGGTAGGTAGCGCCTACGAGTAGAGCGCCTTCCTTATGGGTTTTAGCACTGAAAGCTTGGCTCGATAGAAAACGGAATCGTTAATACGACAAATCGGCATGGGCATCTGATCATAAAGTACTTCACTTAGGGTGGGTTTCACCAATTTAGGTATCTCACACACTGGCGCGGCATGCGGTGGCGGTTATTAGTAAGTTTGTCAGCTACTGTCCAACTTTACTATTGACTGCCACCGCAGGCCGCGCCACGCGCCAGTGTGATTCGGGCCTGACGATTACGGACCGATCAACTTTAAATATGTCGTCGGCAGCTGTCATTCCATAGAAATTTGACAAACTTTCCATACATTCAGATTTTAACGAACACCGCTAACGATCACAGATGGTTTGGTGCAACCTACGCTTATGTTGTAGGTAAATATACACAAACATGCCCTTCTCCTTTTGTTATTAAATAAACATATTTGTTCATTGTTTTATAAGACTAGAAAAACAGTATAAAGTTGGATCGTAAAGTTCAAATACGTTTGGGAGCGGTGTTTCGATTTTCGTTCTAAAACGAATTTCGTGTCATCACTATACATTGTGTTTTAAAAGGATAAGTTACTTCGTACGATGTGGCAAAAAATACATCACTTGCAGTAGAGTGCTTTGTAACTACCCCTGTAGTGGGTGAAACGGTGTATTTCAATGATATTTTACAAAATGTAACAATACAGAATTACAATATCAGAATTAAGATGTTTTACAAAAATATGAATCTGAGTAGGTACAAACGCATGGTATTATTATGGAAGCCACGCTCGACTGACTCGCACTAATATGAAGGATGGTGATTTTGAAATCTCAAAATATGGTTTCAAGAAAAAGTCCACTCAGCATAGTAAAATAGTTTTCACCTCACTAGCTCGGAAAGGCCTTTTGTATGTTTGTTAACTATTGAGAAAATCGCTTTTTATCCACATGTGAAGAAAGTAGACGTATAACGTTAAAAGTACTATGACGTAGAACGTTAAATGTTTATTTTTGTTTTTGTAGGTATATTTTGACATATTTTGGTTTAACTCTTATTTTTAACTTTTTTAACTTTTTTAAAATTTATATTTGTTTTTATTTTTTTTTTACTTTTTTGTAACTTTTTTTTTTAACGTTTTTTACTTTTTTTAAACTTTATTTTACTTTTTTTTGTTTTTTTTTACTTTTTTTTTACCCTTTTTCCTATTTTCCTTGCTGTAGTGAGGTGAAAAGATTTGTGTTATGTTATACACGGGTGAAAAGTTATTTTACGTCTCGTGTGTTGAAACACTCGCTACGCTCAAGATTCTATTTTTGAACCACTCGCTTCGCTCGTGGTCAATCATAGGATCCTTTCGCTACATCGTGTTTCAAATGAACACTCGCAGGTAAAATACAACTTTCCCCCCTTGTATAACAAATAACTATTTCCGATCCTAATCAAGAATAATTTTGATGAAAAAACTAAACTAGTAGTACTTTATTTAGTACAATAATTATACTAATTAATACATTGTATCTGAGACCATTACCATTTGGCCATTGTTTTGTGACCATTTCGTGGCAGATGTGTATGTGCGTATGTGTCTACACAGTCTACATGTTTTATGTATTTTATTGGCGCGAATAAATGTTTTCTACCTTATTTCTTTTCAATACAAGGTGGGATTGGTTACCTATTGCCAGATCCGCTCGAATTTTCGACACATTTGAACCAAATAAGACATGGTGTGTGGCACATTTGAATGTTCATATTTCAAATTGTTATTCTACATTGATTTTACGAGTGGGAAACCTTTACGGAAAATACTAACTCCACTAAAGAGAAAATTTGATTCGTAAAACTTAGATATGCAGACAAGCTACTGGAAGTCTAGGTATAGTTAAAGCAATAACGCGTAGTTGCAACGTCCAACGACCAAATGACGAAAAATTGTCGGAGTATGAAAAAAAAATTGTTGCGAGACAGCCGATTGAAATAGCATTTCATTATATAAATAGCGTAGTGAGCGTACACACTTTCAGGGAACCGCTGTTTCAATCAGCTGCCTCGCAACAGTACTTTTTTTCTTTTCATTTCAATCGCTTTGTTTCATTTTCCTATTCCCGTTCCAATCTAAGTTGTTTCAGTTCAGGTTGCACTGGGTGATTTCACAACACTCCGGGAGCTCAAATACTGCGAGCCACCTGGTTGCCTCTTGGATACTGCAACTACGGGTCATTGCTCTGAATAGTAGGTCTATGTGATGTGAGAAATCCTAACCAGGGCGGACGTCTCACGTCTGTTTCAGTTCTATTCAGTGAACTTTGCTTTCAGGACCAGTTTGAAACTTATCAGTGAGATACAGCCTGGTGACAGACAGATGGACGGACGGACGGACGGACGGACGGACGGACAGCGGAGTCTTAGTAATAGGGTCCCGTCTTACTCTTTGAGTACGGAACCCTAAAAACAAAGTTTTAACCGACTTCAAATCAGTACCCAAATTGCTTCAAATTTGCCTATAAAAATTGAAGAATTTCATGACGAAAACAGCAATTTACTTGATTTTCCATACATCGATTAGTACAAATAGGAAACGCTGACATCATACTTCTGTGTCAATTAGTATGAAGCGTTTTGGCTGCCACCAGCAACGTCCATCTTTGACTCAATTTTGTGTTCATTTATGACTTTTAATAATGTTCATAAAAATATGATTAAAGTTGGGAACTACGTAATATAAATTTCCCTCCATTAAATGAAGCCAATTAATAAAATTCCATGTAGGGAAGGTATAAATTATTACGACTTTGTAGTGGTTAGGAAACTCGTAACTTGGCAGCCTTCAGGAAAGTTTCCAAGTAAGGCCGTAAAAGTTCTATTTAAAGCGTAGTGTTTACTTGTAATATTTCTAGAACGGATAAGGTGTTCAATAAATACAAACGACACTTAAATACTAATCAATAATAGTTTGAAAATTACTGATCAGTAACTAGCAATTCTCAGAAGAGCGAGTGAAGTTATCAGCAAAATCAATCTTAATGTTAAAAAATAGAACCTATACTTATTATTTTATTTAGGTACGTTAAAGTTAGAATTCATGCAAATGGGTCACTTGTTAGTAGCACAACTTCACCCGACACGCGTTGTTTGACAATAAAGTTCATTAGGGAACCGTAATGAAGTTTAATACCAGCGTACCACACGGCCAGCTAGCTTGTCGACCATCGTCATAAGTACGTCTAATTGGCCTGTACAATACGTTTTGATGGCCCCCAGATGTTCAACATGTCTGGCATAAAATGCTCACAGAGTCTCTAATGTCGATTTATTGTTACCGACAGTATTTTTGTCTCACGAACGCGGGTGAACCATGATTGTGGGCTGTCGTATTTGAAGCTAAATGGGTTATAGGTATTTTGTGTGCAGCGCTGGGCGCTATACAACTTGTTTATGACTATTCCCGTTAATTGCAAGGGGGCATAGTTTAGATCAAATAATAATAAGCATAAAAAATAAAATCATATGTAGATTGTACACATAATATAGATACCAAAACATAATTATAAAGAGTGTATATTCGCCAACAAACTGTTATGCAGTTTGGCGAAGATTTAGATTAAGTTTATCGTAATTTTTGTTGAGTAAGAAATACATTAAAAAAATATATATATTTCTCCAAGACAGTAGTATCTTAACTCTTACTGTTATCAAGATATTTAATGTTTAATTTTATCAGTTTTGCAGATTTAACCAGTGTTCTTCAGTTAACCAGTGTTCTTCAGTTAACCAGTCTTAACTGTGACGGACGTCATAACAGCTTATTCAATTTTGTAAGGTGCATATACACTACAAGAAGGTTTACAAAGTGAGTTCGTTCGATATTACATATTTTTTACATGCATATTTTTTTATTTCATGTGTTTCAAGACCCTTGCTCCAATAAGACAATAACCGTTAATGCTTCATTAAATTAATTAGTACAAAAAAAAAAGTTTTTTTTTCAAGAAATAATTATGCTTATTTAATTGTTTCTGTGAATGTACTCTGCAATATGCCGAAGTTAACGGAAATTCCCGGGAACACCGTGTACAACCCGTGCGAGTTAACTGTGCAACTCGCGCTGTGACGTTTGCACGCAGCGGAGTGCACAGTTGATTCGCACGTTATGGAGTTTAAACTGCTACGGACTACGGCGTAGACGGCGTAGGGCTACGAGCGTAGCGTGGCGGGGAATGAATGAGAAATTGAGAACGAATGCTAAACACGCTAAATAATAGGGTAGGTAGCGGTTATGAGAGCTATCTGTTACAGTGCAATAGAAGGCGTTCGTTAGCAATTTTCTCGCTTGATGAGTACCTACTGGAATCACAATCAGTGTAGTGGTGTGCCGACTGTGGTAATACCCTAGATTTGTACAGTTTGTACAGGCGTAGGCGCTCGACCAATAACGAATGGCCATTTCGATACCTCCCTAAGCATACTGAGGCAACTACAAAATTAAGATTGTACAGAAGAGCCGTACAAGGGTAAAATGTACTATTTATACACGCATTTTAAAATCTCATAAACTTTTTGATTTTTTATTTATTTAATTGTATGGCTAAATTAAATAATTATTTGGCCTTTGAGTTTGTCAGCCTTTGATTTTTTATAACGAATGTACTTAGCTGAACCCTTCACGTGTACCTATTTTATGTTTTTGTAAACTGAGGCACTTGCCTCAGTAATACGTAGGAGGTATCGATTTAAGCAGTGTTGCCAATATAGACTTAACAAATTGTAGGCCCCAGGTAATATTACTGAGCCGGGAACTAAACCAAACCGTTTCGACCGTCACCTGACGGAGCGTCAGAATAACCGTGTGTTCGCTCATAATCAAATTACGAAATGAATAGCACTGTCATGCAAATAAATGCTGCCATTATAATTCAACGGTGCTTCATTTCATACAAATCACGTCGTCGAAACTAATAAATGAATAGAATTTTAATGTCATGTTACATATGAATTATATATGTAGGTATATCATACTCTGACTGAAACAAAATACGCGTAAAGTATTTGAACCGGCTTCCAATTTTCGGAAAGGCTTTTAGGGGTGGGGTATTCAACTGTGAATCATTGATATCCATCATAATGTAAGGTTAAAGGACCAGTATGTTTATGTAGGTATGGTAGTATTTCTACACGGTGCCAAGGTGCCTTAGGGCCTCAGAAACATGTTGTTAATACTATTTGGAATTCTCCCGAGCACCGATTGTATGATGAGGAATAATAGGAGATAAATAAATAACACCCACTTTAAATTTATAGATAAAATGATTAATTATATAAAACATAGTGGTAAGAAAGATAAGATAAACATTAAATTGGACTTATTCCGTGAACATTTATCTGGGACCTGGTACGTAACTACATCATGCGTTCTTCGTATTGCAGATGCACAAAATAGGGGCCTAATCACATATAAAACAATGAGCAGTGATTGCTGTCATCTAATTAGACCCAGGCTTTGCACCGTTTTCTCGGAAATGGGATTGAGACTTAATTCAAATTCAAATTCAATTTCTTTATTTCGGACATACAAAGTATCCATAGAGTGTTAGTAAACATACAAATTACTTAATCTAGTGTTAGTATTGATAATTAGATTATTATTATTAAACAAATGTCAGACTTAAACTAAATTCCATTTAAATAATTTCTTAGCATCCGCACAAAATCATAATTTTACACAATATATTTATATTAAAAATTGCACTAAGCTTTTTAATTTGGTCGGACCAATGTTTTAGTATCGGACAATCAAACCTGTCAACAATTTCTTTTGGGACTGTGCCTCACACGACTTAGTAATGAGACTATATTTTTTCTTATTACTGTCTGTAAACTATCCGTGCGAGCTGCCACAAACATGCCCGATGCAGAGCACCTGCTTGGCAGTCCCATCAGCATTCTAAAAGCATTTTTGTATTGTACACGCAGGACGTTGTAGGCTCGGTTCGTGTACCGGATCCACAGGCTGCTCGTGTACAAAGATTGACGGTATAATTTAAATAATGTGATTTTTACATCACTTGAGCAACGAGCAAACCTGCGTGCAATCATGTTACTCCGAACCGCCAACGCGCTGCGCTCCCTTTCGATGGCCGAATCATCCATTAAGTCACTCGAGAGGATGTGCCCCATTTATTTGACCTTATCCACGACTTTTAATGGGCTAGAGTTCAACAATATAGGTGGGACATAGTATGGCTTGATTTTTTATTAAAACAAACGTGGAACAGTCACAGTCAATGTGACCTTGGTGATCCGCTTACACCGATTAAGTGTACTCGTATTATACGAACATACATACAGTCACTTGCGAATATAATCTTCATTATTATTGCAATGCAAACTTTGTGATTTTTAAAGGCAGTATACGTAACGCCTACGAAGTTTTTTTTTTAATTATACAGGGTATGGCATGTAATAGGAGCAAAAATCAAAACGTAGATTATTAAGCTTGTGAAAAATTAGTTCCACGTGTTTATATTTGAAAAAAAAAAAGTTTTTTTTTTTAATTTTTTTTCTTCAAAATATATTTACTTGTATTGTTTTACTCTTCTGGAATGCTATCGGTAACTTTTTATTTTAAAAAAAACTAAACAAAAAGGAAATAAAAATGAAAAAATTACAAAAATATCTTTTGAAAACAAAAATGTAAAAACTATTCTGACTCATTACATGATGTTACCTCTAAATCTGCATTGACTGCTGTGCTATTATCTCGTGGTGCCAAGATACATTACTTGGAGGTCATAACTTTAGATCAAAATTACTCCGAATCCAAAAAAAAAAATTAATGGGACACAA
Source organism: Epinotia brunnichana (assembly GCA_963854355.1). Taxonomy (NCBI): domain Eukaryota; kingdom Metazoa; phylum Arthropoda; class Insecta; order Lepidoptera; family Tortricidae; genus Epinotia; species Epinotia brunnichana. Next base: position 22,246,888 of record OY977946.1, on the reverse strand, counting down.
GGGGTTACTGCAAGTGCTCTAAGGAAGCGGCCTTTTGAATATTTGCTCCTATTACAGGCCACATCCTGTATATTTAAATATTTTTAGATCTTGTCTTGTCTGTATGTCTCTCTTTCTGTCTGTCTGTCTGTTACCTCTTCATGCTTAAACCGCTGAACCGATTTAAATTTTTGTTATGGAGATAGTCTGAATCTAGGGAAAGGACTTAGGATAGTTTTTATCCCGGAAATCATCCCCTAAGGAGGGAAATGATAGTTTGTATGGAGCTACGATATAAATGAGTTCCACGCGGACGGTGTCGGGCAGAAGCTAGTACTTAGATAATAAAAACAAAATTGGGTCCTCATTGAATTTTTATATCCCAGCGAATTCAAACAGTACATATTTTAACGACGTAATTAAGTTAAAAGACGGTGTTTGAGGAGCAAATATGAGTGAAATTTTACAAATATTTTTTTTTTTTTAATTTATTGACCAATATAATCTGAGTAGTACATTTTGGTATACATTTTTTCACCAGCGGAAACCTCTGGGGTTTATATGCTGATGAATAGTTCGCTATGGTACATTAATTTACTTGAATACATCACCGTTATAGACTCATAATTATTACAATACACTCGTATTGGGTTCAGATAACGTCAGATACCTTTTGATACTAGGTATCGATTGTAAGCCATTTACGTATTTATGCTGTAGTTCTGTTGGTAGTTGGTTTATTATATAAGGAAGAAGATATCTGACGTTTCTTTTCCCATGCACATTGACAAAATTAGGTAATTTGAACATAGCTTGCTTTGGTAAATTTTGTCTAAGGTTGCTTTTTCTTACATATAATGCTAAATGCTCTTTGTACGCATACTCTTCCCTTAAAATATATAGTTTAACTTTATTGAACACTGACATTACTTCACAATAATTAAACAAACGCTCATAGTTTGGGGATATTTTTTTCCTTGTGTTTTTGGGTACAATGTTTTTAAGTAATCTAATTTGTAGTTTATAACTATCGTTCAGGTAAGTTTTGTAAGTTCTACCATAACTGCTTAGTCCGTCCGTATTTAAAGATATCTGTTTTTTTTTTAAAAAAAAACCACTCCTGCATGGTGATTTGGTGATACACAACTTTGTTTCGTGCACAGAACACGTAAACATGTCTCTTATTGTAGAAAAACATCTTTAACTTAAAAATATCTCAAGAAGTACAAGCAATGGCATTTTGTAATATAAAACAAGGAACCATAATGCAATCAGATTGAACTCGACGGTTTTAACATAAAAGCCAATTTGAATGCGATGTAAACATTGCTTTGAAATATTTCCCACATTTCAGTCGCTGATTAACATAATATTTTCGTTGAATTTGATGAGTAATTTAAGTTTAGATTATAATATTTATAATGCTATACAGCTTCAGGGAGTTTCCGATTAGCTCTTCGGTTTTCAAAGTAAAATCTCAGGGGACACGCTGAAAGCATTTCCAAACGATTCACTGGCTAAATTTTATGGCTACTTTCTATTCAATGCCTGCCTTCGGAAGATATTGACTATTTAGACCAATTATGTAATATAAAATAAACGTAGATATGTTATAAGCGGTCCAAAAGTGGCACACTAAATTTTGGTCAAGTCACACAGCTTGCCATAGTTTTGCGTCGTCAATGGAAACGAATGCTGTCAGAATTTGGTGGCCATTTTTAAACACGGAATTTCGTATAGACAACATATCTACCTATTTTAATATTACATCATTGATTTAGACAAATAAATTTTATTCGGATTTGTCCTTGATGTGAGAAGGAAAGTTATTGGATTTTGAATAATTTATGAATACTTTTTGTAAGAGTAACTACGTAACAAGTATGAAATGGAAATTAGATTTATAAGCAAAAACAACAACAAACAATAGAGGAAAAGATGTGGACAAGGGATTTTTAGATAATTATATATGTATTATTAATTGCTTAGCATAAGTAAGTAATATTTAAATAAGCTAAAAATTAATCCAGGATATTCTGTTTCCAATTAGAGTGTTTACATAATTTTGAAGAAGAAGTAAATACGAGTATTTCCATTGCTGTCTGTATGTTTATTGCGTTTCCCTTTGAGATTACGTCGGAAAAATCCTTACTTATAATAGAACCCGATATTATTTGCACAGGGTTTTTCTATGCGGCTTCAATAACATTGTACGAAACTCTGTCCCTCGGATATTGACCGCTGAGGCTCTACTCGAGCTTAAAGCTCGCCGGACCAGAGCTTAGTCTCTCTGCTTTATTTATTCATACAATTGTCCGTGTAGCTTCACATAAATCCCGTGGATTATAAGTTGTTAATTCGTGATATCGTTCGTTTTTGTAGATGTGAATAATATTACTTTTACAAGCTTTCTATTAACTTGCAGTGTGTATATCGCTGCCCCAATATTATAGGGTTCTATGTTACATTGTCGGGGTACTTCAATTTACACCTAGTGTTACTCTGACAAAATTCAAATTTCAAGTTGATAAAAGTGCAACATAGAAGCCTATAATATTGGGGCAGCGATATGTATGTATGTAACGGACTTAAATTTTTGAGTAATTTCTCATTATACTGGACACTTCAAAGCTTATTATGAAAATCAAAATTAGTTGACACCTAAATGGCTAAACAATTAAAACTGTACTATGTTTGTTCGGTTGGAATCTTGCAACACAATCTTGATGCAGATTTTTAACCGATTGAGCTGAAATTTTGGGTAAAGGTATAGTTTGGATGACAATTCAATATTATGGTACCATCGAGCTGATCTGATGATGGAGACCGAAGGCGGCCATGGGAATTCAGCACTTAACCGACGAACCCCGTTGAGTTTTGGACTCGTTAGAATCGTCTCAATGAGTAGTTGATGACGGTATACAGAAAAGTACAGTCGGCAATAAAAGCTTGTACCAACAAATTTATTTTTGACAGAAACTTATTTGATTTAGCTAGGTGTAATTGGTAGTTTCCGTATGTTAAAATGTATGACATATTGTCGCTGTATGGATGGTAATCCATGAATTTATCACAAATAAGTGTAAATTAAACTACAAAATAAATTATAAGTAATCAAAATCGTAAAAGGTATGGAACAAATATTAAATATGTGTTCAACAAATAGTTCGAATTTGACTTCAAAGTTCCGAAAAATAAGCATTTTATTTTATGGTCCAAAACTTCGTAATAACTGTTTTATAATCTGTAAATTAAAGGTTACCAATAGGTTTAAGAAATAAATTGTATAACAACGATGTACCTACTTAAACGCAATATCTTAACAGAACAGCGATTTACTTATTTCTCCATACAATGGTTAGTGCGGGGCTGCAACGTTGTGACGTCACATTTAGTCGGCGTTTAGTTTGTAACGTTTCAGAGGTCGCCAGCAATGTCTGACTTTGACTTAATTTTTTGTCTTTTGTTGTACGTACTCTAATTGTAGTCTGATCCTAATGTAGTGTGAAAAAAGAAAATACCTACTGAGTTAGACAATTATGACGTAGTAAAGCACCAAAAAGCCATGAATTTTATTCGGAACAAGACACTTTAAGTCTTATAAATAATTGCTGGCTAATGCCTTTCTAGGCCATGAGTATTCTGCATGTAAGTACCTAACGAGACATAGTTAGGATATCATTTATTACTAGAATTAAGCCACCACTTGAGTTCTGCAGTGAATTTATGGTATTAGATGCTTGGCTTTAGATTTATAATGTTTTGTTGTTTTGTATGTTGTTATTTTATTAATTAGTGTACCTAAATGTAATGTTGTAATGGTTTTAAATAGGTACTAAAATTATATTGTTACTGATTATGTTGTATGCTTGTGTGTTGTGATATGGGCAATGCCTGAAATAAAGTATATATTATTATTATCATTTTACATTTTGTGTCGTGACATTTTCTTCTTGTCATATTTATGCCACAAACAGAGAGAGATATCTGTACTCGTATATTCGGAGAGCATCAATGAAATCGTTCTTTGTTAGGACTAAACATTTGATCTCAATAAATACCTAAATAGTTCGTAGAAAACTGTTATGCTCCGTATAATCCCAAGCGAGAGCGCCGAGGCGCGGCTTCGCAGTTTACCGCTCGGCTGAGTGATGTTTGTGGTTTAACTGACCCTTATATTATTACGGCATAAGGTTTAAATTCCAGATTTTCAGTTTTATCGCTGCTAAGATTTCTCAAACGTTTGCGATTCTACTAACCTTTACAACCTGCAGAACAAGGTTTAAACTTCAGTGATTTTGTAAATTTCCTTTGAAATCAAGTGTCGACACTTGATGCGGGATTGCGGGAGATTTGTGCAGGTAGGATAGAGATACTGCTCTTGCTAGATGGCCGTGATAGCGTGTGCGCCGAATCACCTACGTGAATCCACTTGGAGTTGAGTGGGGCGCTTCAGCGACATTCAAGGGGTTATTATATCCTCAATTTTTTCGCTAAGGACGTAGCAACAAGTTAAAAATTCTAAATCTATTCTAAGAACAATAGTCGTACCTAAGCGGTAAGTATTTTGTATTTGCGCTACCGACGTGGATTCCTATGACGCATAGGATTGATTAGATACAAAGTAACGGCTCGACAATGACTGACCGAAGGCGGCTGCGACTGCTGTGCGCCATACGTAAGAGCGAGAGATCAGCACGGTTATCACAAGACGGCACGCGAGCTGAGCTGTCTCTTTCTAAGTGTCCTAAGTGACACAGATCGCACGCCGTCTTGTATTAACTGTGCTCAGCGCGGCTTCTCGCTCTCACGTACGGCACACCTCTGCCGAGCCGAGCCCCAAACATTACCATACTCGCCAAACAAACAACGCCACACGCTGCTGTACAGTCGCCATCACATACATCGGAGCAAACAAGCACGTCACAAACATCGGAACACACCTCTATTTTCAAGGCATTAGGGTGCATGTGCCGATATTTTTGAACACATATAGTGTACCTATGTATGTGATGGCGACTGTACGTGTCGTCCGTCTATAAACGAGGCATTAAGCTCCATCTGAGGCATACTTTTCGACTTCCAATTACATTTGAATCTATTTCGCGCGCTGGCTATTATGCGCGCAAAGCTAACATGTTAAAATGAGCTCAGATAGAGCTCCGTAAATAGGTAAGAGACAACGGACTGCATAATATTTGTTAAATAAACTCAAGTGTAATAGGCACTAGATGAGTGTCAGTTAGAGAGCCATAGTCTTATAGTGCAGGCGCGCACGGCGCACCATAAACCTTAAGCCTGGACCGAAATAATGAGTAGTTTGATAGGGAAGAGAAACTTACTTATGCACATGAACAGCTGTGGGTGGTTCAATAGATGCAACACTGTTGGAAACTTTAGGCGCATAGCTTATATAACGTAATTCAGCTCTCTAGACAGCGTAGACGGGTAGCGTTTTCACACACCGCTCTTTAATTTCAACATTAAACATGTTGAAAAAACCCACGACGGATATAATATCGTCGTCGCTACTTTGAAAAAATCTCGTATCTGATTTTTTTTATTTTTTTGTTTATTTACGCATTAAACTTATAAAATTACATCTCGTATGCTGCACAAACTCCAACGTCGATAAATTGACGATATAATAAGTAATCGTTAGTTCAAAAATATCGTATCTAAACAAATTATCGTCACTACTTTGATAAAACTCGTATCTGTTTTATTTTTCATTTTTTCGTTTAATAACTCATTAAACTAATATAACTACAACACACGTGCACAAACTTCAACGTCGATAAATCGACGGTACCTGTAATAATTGTATTGTGTATATTTCGATTACATTCTCGTAGGTCAAGTTTTATACATAATGCTTTTATTTACTTGTTACCCATAAAGATTAAGTTTTTTTTTAACATGTTTATTAAATCATCTTTAAAATTTACATAAAGTAAAAAAAAACAGAGAACTTCATGTGCCTGCCGATTTTGTAAAAGTAATAACAAAAAAACCGGCCAAGTGCGAGTTGGACTCGCGCACGAAGGGTTCCGTACCATTATCTATAAAATAATATTTTATTCTGTTTTTAGTATTTGTTGTTATAGCGGCAACAGAAATACATCATCTGTGAGAGTTTGAGCTGGAACTATCACGGTATCAGTGAGATACAGCCTGGTGACAGACAGACGGACGGACGGACAGCGGAGTCTTAGTAATATGGTCCCGTTTTACTCTTTGAGTACGGAACCCTAAAAAGAGGCATCTTTGACTAAAAAATACAATGTAAAATATGTACACTGGTATTTTTTCAAAAACCATGCGACACTTAAGTACTAAGTATACATCTTTAGACCTGGAAAGAAAGCAGGTGACCCATATGTGGTAGATTTGAGGGCTTTAAAATATACACCTCACAGTCCGATTGAGTTTTAATTTCGCTCTGATGACATCTGGACTATTCTACCTCAAAGCTTCAATGATAGTTTCGAACATCAAGTGATTCCTCAGCTATATTCTGGACCCGTCCCTATTAAAAAACGAAAATTTGATGATTTGCAATCCCTAAAGCCGATTTTTCCAAAAGACTTCACTTCATTTTAAGATAGTTTATTGCATGCACAGTTGAGAAAAAAATATTCGAGCCGATCTTTTTTTTATTACGGAGACACGTTATTATTTAAGTTTGTCTATACGAGACTCTACTTACGAGAGTCTACTTAGTTAATTTAATAAACATAAAACATACATTTCGTTACATTTTGTACCATAAAATGTAAAGCAAAATTATCGTAACTCAACAACTTTCAGTCAATACTAGAACAAAAATCTAGTATCTTACAAATAACTATAAATTTAATAAAAAGTGTTTGCGTGAGTTATTCGAATATTTGTAAAATTAATGACTGGCTATCAAAGTATCTCATGAAACTAACAAGAACTTATTTGATCAATCTCAATAATTTACAGGATGTTTATTGTTCCTCCTAGAAACTTGATGATTTTCAGATACGAGATTTTTTCAAAGTAGCGACGATATCTACACCATTCGCATGAAAGTTTCTCAGAACCTACAGGTTCTCTACGGATCTCTGAAAATTGTGTGCCTCAGACGAGTTTCACAGAGTGTTGTCCTTAAAGAGCGTAGCTTCAAATATTCGTCAGACTAATTAAACTTTCTACAGACCTATTTGCTTTAATTAAACAAGTTTCACGATACCAAGCTGGAGGAACTCATCTTGAGCAAAGTTAATTCCAGGTGAAGTATCCATCAAAGTTACACAAATGAACAGACCGGTAACCTATCGATGTTTCGAAAAACACTTGTCCGATTTTCACTTCCGAAAACGGTTCACCGAATTCTTATAACCCATATACTTTGTTTACCATAGTTTTGAAATTCCGCTGGTTTGTTTTCCAACATTAACGTTTTCCCGAGACTCAATTACCAGAAGAACGATTGCGAATATTATTATTTGACAACCGGTTTGTTAACCAACTGTTCATAATTATTGGCGGCGCCCCCCGCAGTAAAGGAAAAAACAATCGTAACAATTGTATTTATGGTAGGTTAGGTTATGGTTATCTTGTGTCCCTTAGAGCGGAAATAGGCACCCCGCGAAGCGGGGTGACGTCGACACGCTGGCGGTTAGTTTAGGTTAGGTTAAAATAATTTCCGTGCGTTAGGAAACGGAATTTGACATACTTTTGGTGTAGCGGGATAATAATATTTCGGACTTAATACTTTTCGGCACCTAAAACTAGTTATGTCTGTGAAGTTAGCATATCAAGTTTTAGCAGATCACGAAATTATTGAAGTTCTATTCGCATGCACCATAGTTCTATAGTTCCTGATACATTTTAGCAATAGTTCTGGGGTTTTTACCGAAAAAAATAATCCTATGTAATTCAAACAATTGATATGCTAACTTCACGTAGCATATCATTTTCCTCCAAATGGATTCAAAATTAATATTCTGCCTTTTCATAGAGTACTCTACAGTTCCTGATACTTTTCACACATAGTTCTAGCATAAAAAATTAAAAAAATCTTTAGTTTTATTCAATGATATGCTAAGTTCACACGTGATATGCTGATAGTTTATGAGGAGTTCTAGGCTTGTTTTTGGCCTTAAATGATAGATCTAGTCACAAAGAGCCTAGAACTCTGGAGTTCTAGGCTCTAGTGTCACACTTAATGCCTAAAGAAAATTTAACAAAAATGCAATTTTTGACATTATAGTGCTATACGATGACAAATATATAACAAAGGATTCTGGCTTGTTTGCTAAGCAATTAATAAGATTTACCTATATTTAATACATATAGGTGTTCAGATTATAGCCCTAGCACTTTATTATAAAGACCGTAAATATTTTTCATATGCAACGATTTCAAGCAGATGATATGCTAACTTCACAATGTTCACACGTGATCTGCTGATAGTTTATGAGGAGTTCTAGGCTTGTCTTTGATCTTCGTTGATAGATCTAGTCATGTAGAGCACAGAACTCCAGAGTTCTAGGTTTTATTGTCACATCTAATGCCTACATAAATTTTAACAAAAATGCAAATTTTGACATGCTACTGCCGTACAAACATTTTTCAAATGCTAACTTCACACGTGATCTGCTAATAGTTTATGAGAAGTTCGAGGCTTGTTTTTAGCCTAAAACGATAGCTCTAGTCATGTAGAGCACAGAACTTAGGAGTTCTAGGTTTTAGTAACACATCTAATGCCTACAGAAATTTTAACAAAAATGCTAATTTTGGCCTTGCTACTGGCTGTACAAACATTTTTCAAATGCTAAATTCACACGTGATCTGCTGATAGTTAATGAAAAGTTCTAGGCTTGTTTTTGGCCTTAAATGATGGCTCTAGTAATGTAGAGTACAGAACTGTAAAGTTCTAGGTTCTAGTCACACATCGAATGCCTACAGAAATGTTAACGAAAATGCAAATTTAAACGTTATGTGCTATACGATGACAAAAAAAATCAAATCATTCGGGATTGTTTGCATGGCGATAAAACAGGTTTACCTGTTAGGAATAGAAAAATGTTCAAACTTTAGCTGTATCCCTTAGATTTAAAGAAAGAAAATATTTTTCATATGCAAAGAATTCAAGCAGATGATATGCTAACTTCACAGTGTTCACACGTGATCTGCTGATAGTTAATGAGGAGTTCTAGGCGTGTCTTTGATCTTCGTTGATAGCTTTAGTCATGTAGAGCACAGAACTCTAGAGTTCTAGGTTTTAGTGTCACATCAAATGCCTACAGAAATTTTAATAAAAATGCAAATTTTTACATGCTACTGCCGTACAAACATTTTTCAAGTGCTTATTTCACACGTGATCTGCTGATAGTTTATGAGAAGTTCTAGGCTTGTTTTTAGCCTAAAACGATAGTTCTAGTCAAGTAGAGCACAGAACTTTGGAGTTCTAGGTTTCAGTTTCACATCTAATGCCTACAGAAATTTTAATAAAAATGCAAATTTTTACATGCTACTGCCGTACAAACATTTTTCAAGTGCTTATTTCACACGTGATCTGCTGATAGTTTATGAGGAGTTCTAGGCGTGTCTTTGATCTTCGTTGATAGCTCTAGTCATGTAGAGCACAGAACTCCAGAGTTCTAGGTTTTAGTGTCACATCAAATGCCTACGAAAATTTTAATAAAAATGCAAATTATTAGATGCTACTGCCGTACAAACATTTTTCAAATGCTAACTTCACACGTGATCTGCTGATAGTTTATGAGAAGTTCTAGGCTTGTTTTTGGCCTTAATTGATGGCTCTAGTAATGTAAAGTACAGAACTGTAAAGTTCTAGGTTCTAGTCACACATCGAATGCCTACAGAAATGTTAACGAAAATGCAAATTTAAACGTTATGTGCTATACGATGACAAAAAAAATCAAATCATTCGGGATTGTTTGCATGGCAATAAAACAGATTTACCTGCTAGGAGTAGAAAAATGTTCAAACTTTAGCTGTATCCCTTAGATTTAAAGAAAGAAAATATTTTTCATATGCAAAGAATTCAAGCAGATGATATGCTAACTTCACAGTGTTCAAACGTGATCTGCTGATAGTATATTAGGAGTTCTAGGCTTGTGTTTGGTCTTTATTGATAGCTCTAGTCATGTAGAGCACAGAACTTTGGAGTTCTAGGTTTTAGTGTCACATCTAATGCCTACAGAAATTTTAACAAAAATGCAAATTTTGACACGCTACTGCTGTACAAACATTTTTCAAATGCTAAGTTCACACGTGATCTGCTGATAGTTTATGAGGAGTTCTAGGCTTGCTTTTAGCCTAAAACAATAGTTCTAGTCACAAAGAGTCTAGAACTCTGGAGTTCTAGGCTCTAGTGTTACACCTAATGCCTAAAGAAAATTTAACAAAAATGCAATTTTTGAGATTATAGTGCTATACGATGACAAATATATAAAAAAAGGATTCTGGCTTGTTTGCTAAGCAATTAAAAAGGTTTACCTATATTTAATACATAAAGGTGTTCAGATTATAGCCCTAGCACTTTATTATAAAAACCGTAAATATTTTTCATATGCAACGATTTCAAGCGGATGATATGCTAACTTCACAATGTTCACACGTGATCTGCTGATAGTTTATGAGAAGTTCTAGGCTTGTTTTTAGCCTAAACCGATGGCTCTAGTAATGTAGAGCACAGAACTTTAAAGTTCTAGGTTCTAATAACACATCGAATGCCTACAGAAATGTTAACGAAAATACAAATTTAAACGTTATGTGCTATACGATGACAAAAAAAATCAAATCATTCGGGATTGTTTGCATGGAAATAAAACAGATTTACCTGCTAGGAGTAGAAAAATGTTCAAACTTAGGCTGTATTCCTTAAATTTAAAGAAAGAAAATATTTTTCATATGCAAAGAATTCAAGCAGATGATATGCTAACTTCACAGTGTTCACACGTGATCTGCTGATAGTTTATGAGGAATTCTAGGCGTGTCTTTGATCTTCGTTGATAGCTCTAGTCATGAAGAGCACAGAACTCCAGAGTTCTAGGTTTTATTGTCACATCAAATGCCTACAGAAATTTTAATAAAAATGCAAATTTTTACATGCTACTGCCGTACAAACATTTTTCAAATGCTAACTTCACACGTGATCTGCTGATAGTTTATGAGAAGTTCTAGGCTTATTTTTACCCTAAAACGTAGGCTCTAGTAATGTAGAGCACATAACTGTAAAGTTCTAGGTTCTAGTAACACATCGAATGCCTACAGAAATGTTAACGAAAATGCAAATTTAAACGTTATGTGCTATAAGATGACAAAAAAAATCAAATCATTCGGGATTGTTTGCATGGCAATAAAACAGATTTACCTGTTAGGAATAGAAAAATGTTCAAACTTAGGCATTATTCCTTAGATTTAAAGAAAGAAAATATTTTTCATATGCAAAGAATTCAAGCAGATGATATGCTAACTTCACAGTGTTCACACGTGATCTGCTGATAGTTTATGAGGAGTTCTAGGCGTGTCTTTGATCTTCGTTGATAGCTCTAGTCATGTAGAGCACAGAACTCCAGAGTTCTAGGTTTTAGTGTCACATCAAAAGCCTACAGAAATTTTAATAAAAATGCAAATTTTTACATGCTACTGCCGTACAAACATTTTTCAAGTGCTTATTTCACACGTGATCTGCTGATAGTTTATGAGAAGTTCTAGGCTTGTTTTTAGCCTAAAACGATAGTTCTAGTCAAGTAGAGCACAGAACTTTGGAGTTCTAGGTTTCAGTGTCACATCTAATGCCTACAGAAATTTTAACAAAAATGCTAATTTTGCCTTGCTACTGGCTGTACAAACATTTTTCAAATGCTAAATTCACACGTGATCTGCTGATAGTTAATGAAAAGTTCTAGGCTTGTTTTTGGCCTTAAATGATGGCTCTAGTAATGTAGAGTACAGAACTGTAAAGTTCTAGGTTCAAGTCACACATCGAATGCCAACAGAAATGTTAACGAAAATGCAAATTTAAACATTATGTGCTATAATATGACAAAAAAAATCAAATCATTCGGGATTGTTTGCATGGCGATAAAACAGATTTACCTGTTAGGAATAGAAAAATGTTCAAACTTAGGCTGTATTCCTTAGATTTAAAGAAAGAAAATATTTTTCATATGCAAAGAATTCAAGCAGATGATATGCTAACTTCACAGTGTTCACACGTGATCTGCTGATAGTTTATGAGGAGTTCTAGGCGTGTCTTTGATCTTCGTTGATAGATCTAGTCATGTAGAGCACAGAACTCCAGAGTTCTAGGTTTTAGTGTCACATCTAATGCCTACAGAAATTTTAACAAAAATGCTAATTTTGCCTTGCTACTGGCTGTACAAACATTTTTCAAATGCTAAATTCACACGTGATCTGCTGATAGTAAATTAAAAGTTCTAGGCTTGTTTTTGGCCTTAAATGATGGCTCTAGTAATGTAGAGTACAGAACTGTAAAGTTGTAGGTTCTAGTCACACATAGAATGCCTACAGAAATGTTAACGGAAATGCAAATTTAAACGTTATGTGCTATACGATGACAAAAAAAAACAAATCATTCGGGATTGTTTGCATGGCGATAAAACAGATTTACCTGTTAGGAATAGAAAAATGTTCAAACTTAGGCATTATTCCTTAGATTTAAAGAAAGAAAATATTTTTCATATGCAAAGAATTCAAGCAGATGATATGATAACTTCACAGTGTTCACACGTGATCTGCTGATAGTTTATGAGGAGTTCTAGGCGTGTCTTTGATCTTCGTTGATAGCTCTAGTCATGTAGAGCACAGAACTCCAGAGTTCTAGGTTTTAGTGTCACATCAAAAGCCTACAGAAATTTTAATAAAAATGCAAATTTTTACATGCTACTGCCGTACAAACATTTTTCAAGTGCTTATTTCACACGTGATCTGCTGATAGTTTATGAGAAGTTCTAGGCTTGTTTTTAGCCTAAAACGATAGTTCTAGTCAAGTAGAGCACAGAACTTTGGAGTTCTAGGTTTCAGTGTCACATCTAATGCCTACAGAAATTTTAACAAAAATGCTAATTTTGCCTTGCTACTGGCTGTACAAACATTTTTCAAATGCTAAATTCACACGTGATCTGCTGATAGTTAATGAAAAGTTCTAGGCTTGTTTTTGGCCTTAAATGATGGCTCTAGTAATGTAGAGTACAGAACTGTAAAGTTCTAGGTTCAAGTCACACATCGAATGCCAACAGAAATGTTAACGAAAATGCAAATTTAAACATTATGTGCTATACGATGACAAAAAAAAATCAAATCATTCGGGATTGTTTGCATGGCGATAAAACAGATTTACCTGTTAGGAATAGAAAAATGTTCAAACTTAGGCATTATTCCTTAGATTTAAAGAAAGAAAATATTTTTCATATGCAAAGAATTCAAGCAGATGATATGCTAACTTCACAGTGTTCACACGTGATCTGCTGATAGTTTATGAGGAGTTCTAGGCGTGTCTTTGATCTTCGTTGATAGCTCTAGTCATGTAGAGCACAGAACTCCAGAGTTCTAGGTTTTAGTGTCACATCAAAAGCCTACAGAAATTTTAATAAAAATGCAAATTTTTACATGCTACTGCCGTACAAACATTTTTCAAGTGCTTATTTCACACGTGATCTGCTGATAGTTTATGAGAAGTTCTAGGCTTGTTTTTAGCCTAAAACGATAGTTCTAGTCAAGTAGAGCACAGAACTTTGGAGTTCTAGGTTTCAGTGTCACATCTAATGCCTACAGAAATTTTAACAAAAATGCTAATTTTGCCTTGCTACTGGCTGTACAAACATTTTTCAAATGCTAAATTCACACGTGATCTGCTGATAGTTAATGAAAAGTTCTAGGCTTGTTTTTGGCCTTAAATGATGGCTCTAGTAATGTAGAGTACAGAACTGTAAAGTTCTAGGTTCAAGTCACACATCGAATGCCAACAGAAATGTTAACGAAAATGCAAATTTAAACATTATGTGCTATAATATGACAAAAAAAATCAAATCATTCGGGATTGTTTGCATGGCGATAAAACAGATTTACCTGTTAGGAATAGAAAAATGTTCAAACTTAGGCTGTATTCCTTAGATTTAAAGAAAGAAAATATTTTTCATATGCAAAGAATTCAAGCAGATGATATGCTAACTTCACAGTGTTCACACGTGATCTGCTGATAGTTTATGAGGAGTTCTAGGCGTGTCTTTGATCTTCGTTGATAGATCTAGTCATGTAGAGCACAGAACTCCAGAGTTCTAGGTTTTAGTGTCACATCTAATGCCTACAGAAATTTTAACAAAAATGCTAATTTTGCCTTGCTACTGGCTGTACAAACATTTTTCAAATGCTAAATTCACACGTGATCTGCTGATAGTAAATGAAAAGTTCTAGGCTTGTTTTTGGCCTTAAATGATGGCTCTAGTAATGTAGAGTACAGAACTGTAAAGTTGTAGGTTCTAGTCACACATAGAATGCCTACAGAAATGTTAACGGAAATGCAAATTTAAACGTTATGTGCTATACGATGACAAAAAAAAACAAATCATTCGGGATTGTTTGCATGGCGATAAAACAGATTTACCTGTTAGGAATAGAAAAATGTTCAAACTTAGGCATTATTCCTTAGATTTAAAGAAAGAAAATATTTTTCATATGCAAAGAATTCAAGCAGATGATATGATAACTTCACAGTGTTCACACGTGATCTGCTGATAGTTTATGAGGAGTTCTAGGCGTGTCTTTGATCTTCGTTGATAGCTCTAGTCATGTAGAGCACAGAACTCCAGAGTTCTAGGTTTTAGTGTCACATCAAAAGCCTACAGAAATTTTAATAAAAATGCAAATTTTTACATGCTACTGCCGTACAAACATTTTTCAAGTGCTTATTTCACACGTGATCTGCTGATAGTTTATGAGAAGTTCTAGGCTTGTTTTTAGCCTAAAACGATAGTTCTAGTCAAGTAGAGCACAGAACTTTGGAGTTCTAGGTTTCAGTGTCACATCTAATGCCTACAGAAATTTTAACAAAAATGCTAATTTTGCCTTGCTACTGGCTGTACAAACATTTTTCAAATGCTAAATTCACACGTGATCTGCTGATAGTTAATGAAAAGTTCTAGGCTTGTTTTTGGCCTTAAATGATGGCTCTAGTAATGTAGAGTACAGAACTGTAAAGTTCTAGGTTCAAGTCACACATCGAATGCCAACAGAAATGTTAACGAAAATGCAAATTTAAACATTATGTGCTATACGATGACAAAAAAAATCAAATCATTCGGGATTGTTTGCATGGCGATAAAACAGATTTACCTGTTAGGAATAGAAAAATGTTCAAACTTAGGCTGTATTCCTTAGATTTAAAGAAAGAAAATATTTTTCATATGCAAAGAATTCAAGCAGATGATATGCTAACTTCACAGTGTTCACACGTGATCTGCTGATAGTTTATGAGGAGTTCTAGGCGTGTCTTTGATCTTCGTTGATAGCTCTAGTCATGTAGAGCACAGAACTCCAGAGTTCTAGGTTTTAGTGTCACATCAAATGCCTACAGAAATTTTAATAAAAATGCAAATTTTTACATGCTACTGCCGTACAAACATTTTTCAAGTGCTTATTTCACACGTGATCTGCTGATAGTTTATGAGAAGTTCTAGGCTTGTTTTTAGCCTTAAACGATAGTTCTAGTCAAGTAGAGCACAGAACATTGGAGTTCTAGGTTTCAGTTTCACATCTAATGCCTACAGAAATTTTAACAAAAATGCTAATTTTGCCTTGCTACTGGCTGTACAAACATTTTTCAAATGCTAAATTCACACGTGATCTGCTGATAGTTAATGAAAAGTTTTAGGCTTGTTTTTGGCCTTTAATTATGGCTCTGGTAATGTAGAGTAAAGAACTGTAAAGTTCTAGGTTCTAGTAACACATCGAATGCCTACAGAAATGTTAACGAAAATGCAAATTTAAACGTTATGTGCTATACGATGACAAAAAAAATCAAATCATTCGGGATTGTTTGCATGGCAATAAAACAGACTTACCTGCTAGGAGTAGAAAAATGTTCAAACTTAAGCTGTATCCCTTAGATTTAAAGAAAGAAAATATTTTTCATATGCAAAGAATTCAAGCAGATGATATGCTAACTTCACAGTGTTCAAACGTGATCTGCTGATAGTATATTAGAAGTTCTAGGCTTGTGTTTGGTCTTTATTGATAGCTCTAGTCATGTAGAGCACAGAACTTTGGAGTTCTAGGTTTTAGTGTCACATCTAATGCCTACAGAAATTTTAACAAAAATGCAAATTTTGACACGCTACTGCTGTACAAACATTTTTCAAATGCTAAGTTCACACGTGATCTGCTGATAGTTTATGAGGAGTTCTAGGCTTGTTTTTGGCCTAAAACGATAGATCTAGTCACATAGAGTCTAGAACTCTGGAGTTCTAGGCTCTATTGTTACACCTAATGCCTAAAGAAAATTTAACAAAAATGTAATTTTTGACATTATAGTGCTATACGATGACAAATATATAATAAAGGATTCTGGCTTGTTTGCTAAGCAATTAAAAAGGTTTACCTATATTTAATACATAAAGGTGTTCAGATTATAGCCCTAGCACTTTATTATAAAAACCGTAAATATTTTTCATATGCAACGATTTCAAGCAGATGATATGCTAACTTCACAATGTTCACACGTGATCTGCTGATAGTGTATGAGGAGTTCTAGGCGTGTCTTTGATCTTCGTTGATAGCTCTAGTCATGTAGAGCACAGAACTCTAGAGTTCTAGGTTTTAGTGTCACATCAAATGCCTACAGAAATTTTAATAAAAATGCAAGTTTTTACATGCTACTGCCGTACAAACATTTTTCAAATGCTAACTTCACACGTGATCTGCTGATAGTTTATGAGAAGTTCTAGGCTTGTTTTTAGCCTAAAACAATAGCTCTAGTCATGTAGAGCACATATTTTTGGAGTTCTTAGTTTAAATTTCACATCCAAGGCCTAAATAAATTTTAACGAAAATGCAAAATAAATTTTAACAAAAATAAAACCAGTCAAATGCAAGTTAAACTTGCACTTGACAGATTAATGTACCTGATGAATGACTTGAACCTAGAACTTTACAGTTCTGTACTCTACATTACTAGAGCCATCATTTAAGGCCAAAAACAAGCCTAGAACTTTTCATTAACTATCAGCAGATCACGTGTGAATTTAGCATTTGAAAAATGTTTGTACAGCCAGTAGCAAAGCAAAATTAGCATTTTTGTTAAAATTTCTGTAGGCATTAGATGTGACACTAAAACCTAGAACTCCAAAGTTCTGTGCTCTACATGACTAGTGCTATCGTTTTAGTTTAAAAACAAGCCTAGAACTTCTCATAAACTATCAGCAGATCACGTGTGAAGTTAGCATTTGCAAAATGTTTGTACGGCAGTAGCATCTAATAATTTGCATTTTTATTAAAATGTTCGTAGGCATTTGATGTGACACTCAAACCTAGAACTCTGGAGTTCTGTGCTCTACATGACTAAAGCTATCAACGAAGATCAAAGACACGCCTAGAACTCCTCATTAACTATCAGCAGATCACGAGTGAACACTGTGAAGTTAGCATATCATCTGCTTGAATTCTTTGCATATGAAAAATATTTTCTTTCTTTAAATCTAAGGGATACAGCATAAGTTTGAACATTTTTCTATTCCTAACAGGTAAATCTGTTTTAACGCCATGCAAACAATCCCGAATGATTTGATTTTTTTTGTCATCGTATAGCACATAACGTTTAAATTTGGATTTTCGTTAACATTTCTGTAGGCATTCGATATGTAACTAGAACTTAGAACTTTACAGTTCTGTACTCTTCATTACTAGAGCCATCATTAAAGACCAAAAACAAGCCTAGAACTTTTAATTAACTATCAGCAGATCACGTGTGAATTTAGCATTTGAAAAATGTTTGTACAGCCAGTAGCAAGGCAAAATTAGCATTTTTGTTAAAATTTCTGTAGGCATTAGATGTGACACTAAAACCTAGAACTCCAAAGTTCTGTGCTCTACATGACTAGTGCTATCGTTTTAGACTGAAAACAAGCCTAGAACTTCTCATAAACTATCAGCAGATCACGTGTGAAGTTAGCACTTGAAAAATGTTTGTACGGCAGTAGCATGTAAAAATTTGCATTTTATTAAAATTTCTGTAGGCATTTGATGTGACACTAAAACCTAGAACTCCAAAGTTCTGTGCTCTACATGACTAGAGCTATCGTTTTAGGCTAAAAACAAGCCTAGAACTTCTCAAAAACTATCAGCAGATCACGTGTGAAGTTAGCATTTGCAAAATGTTTGTACGGCAGTAGCATCTAATAATTTGCATTTTTATTAAAATGTTCGTAGGCATTTGATGTGACACTAAAACCTAGAACTCTGGAGTTCTGTGCTCTACATGACTAAAGCTATCAACGAAGATCAAAGACACGCCTAGAACTCCTCATTAACTATCAGCAGATCACGAGTGAACACTGTGAAGTTAGCATATCATCTGCTTGAATTCTTTGCATATGAAAAATATTTTCTTTCTTTAAATCTAAGGGATACAGCATAAGTTTGAACATTTTTCTATTCCTAACAGGTAAATCTGTTTTAACGCCATGCAAACAATCCCGAATGATTTGATTTTTTTTGTCATCGTATAGCACATAACGTTTAAATTTGGATTTTCGTTAACATTTCTGTAGGCATTCGATATGTAACTAGAACTTAGAACTTTACAGTTCTGTACTCTACATTACTAGAGCCATCATTAAAGACCAAAAACAAGCCTAGAACTTTTAATTAACTATCAGCAGATCACGTGTGAATTTAGCATTTGAAAAATGTTTGTACAGCCAGTAGCAAGGCAAAATTAGCATTTTTGTTAAAATTTCTGTAGGCATTAGATGTGACACTAAAACCTAGAACTCCAAAGTTCTGTGCTCTACATGACTAGTGCTATCGTTTTAGACTAAAAACAAGCCTAGAACTTCTCATAAACTATCAGCAGATCACGTGTGAAGTTAGCACTTGAAAAATGTTTGTACGGCAGTAGCATGTAAAAATTTGCATTTTATTAAAATGTCTGTAGGCATTTGATGTGACACTAAAACCTAGAACTCTGGAGTTCTGTGTTCTACATGACTAGAGCTATCAAAGAAGATCAAAGACACGCCTAGAACTCCTCATAAACTATCAGCAGATCACGTGTGAACACTGTGAAGATAGCATATCATCTGCTTGAATTCTTTGCATATGAAAAATATTTTCTTTCTTTAAATCTAAGGAATACAGCCTAAGTTCGACCATTTTTTTATTCCTAACAGGTAAATCTGTTTTATCGCCATGCAAACAATCCCGAATGATTTGATATTTTTTGTCATCGTATAGCACATAACGTTTAAATTTGCATTTTCGTTAACATTTCTGTAGGCATTTGATGTGTGACTAGAACCTAGAACTTTACAGTTCTGTACTCTACATTACTGGAGCCATCATTTAAGGCCAAAAACAAGCCTAGAACTTTTCATTAACTATCAGCAGATCACGTGTGAATTTAGCTTTTGAAAAATGTTTGTACAGCCAGTAGCAAGGCAAAATTAGAATTTATGTTAAAATTTCTGTAGGCATTAGATGTGACACTAAAACCTAGAACTCCAAAGTTCTGTGCTCTACATGACTAGAGCTATCGTTTAAGGCTAAAAACAAGCCTAGAACTTCTCATAAACTATCAGCAGATCACGTGTGAAGTTAGCATTTGAAAAATGTTTGTACGGCAGTAGCATCTAATAATTTGCATTTTTATTAAAAATTTTGTAGGCATTTGATGTGACACTAAAACCTAGAACTCTGGAGTTCTGTGCTCTACATGACTAGAGCTATCAAAGAAGATCAAAGACACTCCTAGAACTCCTCATAAACTATCAGCAGATTACGTGTGAACACTGTGAAGTTAGCATATCATCTGCTTGAATTCTTTGCATATGAAAAATATTTTCTTTCTTTAAATCTAAGGGATACAGCATAAGTTTGAACATTTTTCTATTCTTAACAGGTAAATCTGTTTTATCGCCATGCAAACAATCCCGAATGATTTGATTTTTTTTGTCATCGTATAGCACATAACGTTTAAATTTGGATTTTCGTTAACATTTCTGTAGGCATTTGATGTGTAACTAGAACCTAGAACTTTACAGTTCTGTACTCTACATTACTAGAGCCATCATTAAAGGCCAAAAACAAGCCTAGAACTTTTCATTAACTATCAGCAGATCACGTGTGAATTTAGCATTTGAAAAATGTTTGTACGGCAGTAGCATGTCAAAATTTGCATTTTTGTTAAAATTTATGTAGGCATTAGATGTGACAATAAAACCTAGAACTCTGGAGTTCTGTGCTCTACATGACTAGAGCTATCAACGAAGATCAAAGACAAGCCTAGAACTCCTCATAAACTATCAGCAGATCACGTGTGAACATTGTGAAGTTAGCATATCATCTGCTTGAAATCGTTGCATATGAAAATATTTACGGTCTTTATAATAAAGTGCTAGGGCTATAATCTGAACACCTATATGTATTAAATATAGGCAAATCTTTTTAATTGCTTAGCAAACAAGCCAGAATCCTTTGTTATTTATTTGTCATCGTATAGCACTATAATGTCAAAAATTGCATTTTTGTTAAATTTTCTTTAGGCCTTAGGTGTAAGACTAGAGCCTAGAACTCCAGAGTTCTAGGCTCTTTGTGACTGGATCTATCATTTAAGGCCAAAAACAAGCCTAGAACTCCTCATAAACTATCAGCATATCACGTGTGAACTTAGCATATCATTGAATAAAACTAAAGATTTTTTTAATTTTTTATGCTAGAACTATGTGTGAAAAGTATCAGGAACTGTAGAGTACTCTATGAAAAGGCAGAATATTAATTTTGAGTCCTTTTGGAGGAAAATGATATGCTACGTGAAGTTAGCATATCAATTGTTTGAATTACATAGGATTATTTTTTTCGGTAAAAACCCCAGAACTATTGCTAAAATGTATCAGGAACTATAGAACTATGGTGCATGCGAATAGAACTTCAATAATTTGGTGATCTGCTAAAACTTGATATGCTAACTTCACAGACATAAACTAGTTGACAAATGTGATACTTCGGAATTTTAATAAGTGTCTAGTCGAATCATGAGCGAATCAAAATTGCAACGAACTGAGAATTGGGAAAATAATAATTTGGGAAATGTAATTTCGGGCAAACAAAATTTTGGCCAACTAAAATAAAGCGAAACGTTTTCGGGATTTATATAATCGGAATAACCATTTTCGAGTTTATGATAGGTAACCGAAGAGACCGTGTTAAAAGTATTATAAACTAGTTTTTGACTTTGTACTTCCACTTCCGATTTCATCCTTTTGGGTTATGCTTTTAGGGATAAAAAGGATTTTGATATAGTTACCACTCTTAAACCCATTCAATGATAATTAATCCTTTCAGCCGTTTAATGCGTAAATATAATATCAGTATGCGAGAAAAATGAGTTATGTTGATACCCATTGTCGAATTACACAGCCAATTATAAAAAAATGTTACATAAAAGTTAAAAGTGTTTTATAATAATAATATGCATTGTTCCGATTTTAATGCACATCAAGATTTTGAACATGGTATCACAATTATGGCAAGTTTTGGTATATGATTTAGTTTTTAGTTTAAATAAGTTTAATGTGTGGAAATCAAAATATACCCATTGATTTCTTATCGATTCGTTAAAAGGTTAAAATATTAGTAGTTATGTACATACTACCTTTGTTTGATTGTTAAGGTGGTTCGATTGCCATACAAAACGTTATTTGACATTCGTAGGTTAACGGCGTGATATTTTAAGAAACTTATGTAACAAACTTTCATACATTGGCTTCCCATTTGCGCCAAATTCCCCCATTCCTAGAATAAACTTGTATAAACTAGATTAATTTGAGGAATTGGTTTGGGACGTGATATTTTGGAAAAACTATTTTTCTCAAATTAATCTAGTTTACACAAGTTTATTCTAGGAAAGGGGGAATTTGGCGCAAATGGGAAGCCAATTAATGAAAGTTTGTTACATAAGTTTCTTAAAATATCACGCCGTTAGGCTGCGAATGTCAAATAACGCTTTGTATGGCAATCGAACCACCTTAACTTCGTCACTATGAGTCAACCGCTTAAGGGTCGGCCGTGTCGATATAAAGTTTTGCTATTAACACAAACTGAAAGGTTTTCCTTACACAACTGAAAATTCGGCTCTTGAACGATGTACTATTGTTTTAAATCAAGCCTGCGGGTGTTTGAGCGAGACAAACAAAGATTGGCTGTGTCAGGGCAAAAGGGTGGTTCAGCAAATTCGGCTGCCTGCAAATATTGTGATAACAAGCCTGCAGGCTTAGCGCAGCCGTTAGCCGTTAGTGTGTTAATGAGAACCAGCAAATTCGGGAGAAAAAGACGGTGTTTTATCAATTTATCATATATAGAAACCTCCCGTGAGAATCAGACATATTAAAATATAATAAAAACGAGTCACTCACGTATTTAAAGTCGCGGTTCTTAATCATGAGCACACGCGTTGACGGTGCGTAGCGCAAAACGCGCTGGCAACGCGTTTTCATTATATTGTAATGTGTTTTTCAAACCACATGCTCGACAATGCCGAATTATAGGTCATGTAAACCCTACCGAAAGCAAGACATTAAATCCCTTGGTATTAGCCGGGTTATAATGTTGTACTGAATTTCATTGTAACCCGCTGGTTAATAATATGATTTCACTTTTCATAATTCTTATTACTATATGCATAAAGTTTAATTTTGCTAAACACAATTTGTCCTAGGCCATGGCCTACTAGATTTGACAAAATAAATGAAGTTTGCCTCCGTGTGAACCCCGGTCCGGAGGAGCGCGGTGCTCGAAATTCGAATTTCGAATCTAGGACCACGGCTTGTGCTTTCGAATTTGGAACGCCGCGCGCCTTCATTTGTTCACGCGTGACGAACAAATCGAGTTCTTGTAGGTGCCTATAGAAGATTTAATTTCAAAAATAATATTGAAAATGTCGAGTGATGAAAGTGTTTTGACTCCTGAGTTTATCAAATTAGATGCCATAGGCATAATAAACTCCAACTCAACCTCAATAAACGTACCAAATAAAAACATTACCTTATCTTTCCATAATTGGACTAACGTGTCTAATGTTACTATGTACTTTTAATTTGCTAAATAAACATTATTTATCTACTGAGCCTGTTTTTTTGTCTCGCATAAGGTGTGAAAAGTAGAGTATACACCTCGGGGATAAGACTGTTTTAGTCTTGGGCGGTTGAACCCCTCACTGCACTCAGGACTCAGTCTTAATTCCCTTAGCTTCGCTCAGGAATTAACTTATAACTCCCTCGCTACGCTCAGGAGTTAAATTATGAGTCCTTCGTTACGTTCGGGATTCAATTCGCTCCCGTGACATAAAACAGTGCTTTATCCCCTTGGTGTATAATCTACTATTATCTTTAAATTACAATCTATCAAATACATTTCCTCAAACTCGAATATGTAGACCGATTTGGAAAAATCTTTTTTTGTTTGAAAGGATATCCTTTCCAGGTGGTCCCATGGTCATCAGGTCAGGATCTGATGATGGGATCCTGGAGGAATCGAGGGAACTCTTCATATTTTATACGCACACTAGAAGCTATTTGTGTTTTTTTTATGAGAGTGTAAAGTCACCAGCAATCCCAATCGGCAATCGGGTATTTATATGAAAAGCAAAGCGCTATCAGTCACACTATTATTTGTAGCGTCGTTAGAACTGTTAGCCGTTACCAGATACGCGTTTTGCGGTGTTCGATATTATAGTTCACTACTTATTTACAGACTTCGATCAGCGGATTATTTAAGATTAATTGTGGACTTTTCTAATAAAAATCGAATGAGATTTAGTTACACAATGTGTTTCATTAGGCAAGTATATCAATTAAATCACCATTTAAAATTTCCAACCGTCTTTTCAAGAAATTAATTGCAGAAGGCATCTAGCTTCGCAATTAAGAACTAATGTTTCAAGGATGGCTGCACTGTCTGCAAGTCGAAAAGTTGTAAAAGATGTATGTCCCCAGACTCGAGGCAGCCATTACTGTAGTTCAGACGTTTTATTAGTTCCACAGAAGTTAAATCACGACAAATGGTCCATTCGGATTGTCGACATTCTACACCAGTGAAACATTTGTACTTTTCAGTCGTATTTAATTTATCGATACAATTACTTACTGTTAATCGAATGAACTAACATAATTATAAACTTTCTCTCTCTTGCACTTGGTATCCGATAATGTCGTGATTTGGCACAGTTAGGTATGGAAGTTCGGTGACAGTGCAATTTAATGCACCATCAAGATGGTCTGATGGTGGAGACGGAAGGTTACACACATCCTAAACCCGCCTTGTAAGGGCTCATTGGAATCGTTTTACAGTTCTGGTTGGGTACCAACTGCGCCAAAAAGTACAGTCGGCAATATGAGGTCACCTCAAACACACTTACATCTCAGCCTCTTATCATAAAGAAATACAGCCAGAATATTTGTGTAGTAAATACTTATTTTATTGGGTTGTAAATACATATTTTAATGTTTACTTTATTTGTTAGATATTGTACGATATACATTTGCATTGTAAGTAGTTGATAATAGGCAAGGTGCAATATTTTCATTTTTGCTTTCATTTGAAACAATTGCATGTAGAATAGACTACGAGTGTATAAAAAAATAAAATACTATAATTTATAGTCTAAAAATTCTGTTACAAACTGACAATTTAAACTTTTGCGCCTAAACGGATCTACAGTTCCTGTGACGTCACTCGTGTTTGTCACTCGCCATAATTTACGACCATGTGGACATTAACTTTTGGAAGGTTTCTAGGGTCTGCTTTAATAAAGCCTACACCCATTTATATTCGAAAACTTTTTTTTAGGGTTCCGTACCAAAAAGGTAAAAAAGGAACCCTTATGGTGTGACTCTGTCCGTCTGTCACAACATTAAATATCTCAGGAACTACTTAAGCTATCAATTTGAAATTTGGAACAACTGTTAAAAGGGTTAAGACACGTGTATAGAAAATGAAAAAATAAACATTTTATTTTCTGGTTAAATGACGAATATGAGGGGGGTTCAAAAATCAAAGTCTAGTAAATAAATCAAGTGGGGTACCATATGAAAGGGCTTGAGTTGCACTTTCTAAAACCGCTTTTTTTCTACACTTTTTCTACAGTGGTTAAATTTTAATTTATTAAGGAAAATGTAGAAGAACTTATCACCCCCCTTATCTCCGAAGTTTACGAAGCGAAATTTCTGAAATAATTACATACGATTAAAAGTAACATAAATAAGACAGGAAAAATAAAACGATGTCTATCTAGCTTATTTTTTTTATTTATCAAAAATAATTTCTTAATTAAATTTTTAATTTACTTACTTTTGTATGAAATTTTATATCTTCAAATTCCTATCAGATTATCGTTAAATTCCCTTCTTTCAAATAAAAAAATAATAATCGAAATCAGTACGCGTGATAAAAAGCTATCGCTGATAAACAAACAGGTTGTTAGTTGTTAGTACCAAAATGCAGAAGGCGCTTTGCAACGGTAACTTCTACTATGAGCTGTTTAAGATTGTTCAAAAATGAATGGGGTCCTGACATGACTGGTATGGTATATGAACGTTTGTACGGAACCCTCGGTACGCGAGTCAGACTCGTACGTGACCGGTTTTTTTTTAATGAAACAATCTTTCCCTTTACAATTATAACCTTTCATTAGTTGTCATTACAGGAGTGACGTCACCAGTCGCTGATCGGTGAATAAAAACACGTTCCATTTCACATTACTTCAAATCGTGATTATTGTTTGAAATTAGTATACTTAAACTGAAGTAAAAACGTTTCAGTTGCAATTATTTTATGTTTTATCAACATATTGAGCACAAAATAATGGTAAATATTAAAGCTGCATCTTCCCTATTAAAGAAGCCTGAATACAAATATGTTAATTCATAATGTTGTAGTCCATGGTCCTCTTAACGTAAGGACAGCCGAAAATGTAAATCCTATATTTTTTTCACTAAACAATTACTCGCTGTTTTAGCGTATGAATTCAGGATCAAAGTGAATAGTGAATAAGTAGGTACACGAATGAACAAACATCAGCTTAATTGGCAAACAGATAATTCAAAGCTAACAGAACTCCTGTGTTATTTCTGGAAATGAACAACGCTGAACAAACCTTGCAGTTTAGTTTTCATTCACTTACCTACGTTGTACATGTTAATTTTGTATTTATTTACAGACTAGCTGACCAACGCGGCTTCGCGCGCGTAATGCACAGGAAGCATGCAAACCCGCGGGATAATACATACCTACCTATATCGATCCAGAAAGGCACACAAGTGAAATAATTATTGAAATTGCTCGAGTGGTTCCGGAGATTACCCTTAACATACAAACTTAACTCTTTATAATATTAGTATTAATAGATTCACGAAATCAGGTGGTTGTTTTTTTTAATGGCTGAAAATTAGGAAAACGTGAAAAATCGTCACATTCAGGAAAAATATTTAATGCAACTTCATCTTTTTTACCAAGTCATTATTATCTTATGTTCAAATTAAAGAAAGTCAAAAAATCATAAAAAAGGTTTTATTTATTCGTATGGCATGGGTACGGTTCTTTACAAACTCATATTTAGACCGTCGTGGGTTAGAACTGTATGTTGCTGCGAGGCTATCAGAATAATAAAGGTTGGCCTAACCTAACTATATAAAAAAGTGGGTCGGTCGGCAACAATGGTTTTGTTCACTTAAAGTGAAAAAAATAGTATTTTTCACAATCGTGTTATAATAGAGAGCTTTTTAGTCGAGTACCGTGTTTAGGCCACGAAGCTTGCTGAGTGACCTAAGTAAGATACAAGATTAAAAAGCTAGATTATAACACTATTGTGAACAATACTTTTTGTAAGAGTTCATTAAAATTAATACGAGTCAACTGAACTAATTAAACAAACTCGATATACTGTTGAAACGAAGTGCAGCCTATCGCTCGTACGCTCGTTGATATCTTAAAAGACATTAACGAGCGTACGACATCAACGAGTAAACTCAATAATCAAAGCGATTCTATTGGTCCAATTCATTACAGTTCGGTAAAGCAGCCACGTGATTGGTCGAATTTATTTTAGTTTTATTTTCAAATTTTTTTCGGTTGTCTGGAGCGTATCGAAACAGTTATTTCGATTGTTTCGACAGTAACATGAACTACAACTATGAAAAGAGTGACGTTGCAGTATTCTCTATGAAATCTTAATACACAGATTTTAATCGACGAGTACAAAAAACCTATTAATCAAATTAGAATTATTTTACACAACTCGGATGAGTTGTTAAATAAAATACAAAGTTGTGTCGACAAGGCGCATTCGATAGTATAAGCACCCGGACACCCTCTGAGTGTGGCTGTGGACTAGAGGGGTTCATGGCAGTTCACACTCAGAGAGAGACTCTCAAGTACTGTCTTACAATGGTTGTTTATTCATCAACTCACACGGTATATATACGAGTAGCTACAATAGATTAACCCATTCAGTGCCCATGACGACACATATGCGTCAGAGCGCTACGAGAGCTTTTCGCTACATACGGGGTTCAACCTGCTACGGACTACGGCGTAGCCCTACGAGATTAGCGTGGCCGTGAATGTGTTCAACCATTCACGGCCACGCTACGCTCGTAAAGGAGCACCTACATTTTTATATTTTTATTTTAATCATGAATATAGTTCGCAATGGTCGTCGATAAAACAATGGTTGTTGTACGGACCAGACAGGGCGTGTCACTTTAAATCCAGAATTAACACTGTACGACCGTGGCGTTTGTGCTTCGACAACATAAGCTATGCGATTCTCAACTCACCAGTTGTCTCTAATAAAAATATCTGTTTAAATAGGCTTGTTGCGTGGTGTTAAAATTGATAACGTCGTGTTGCTAAATGGATAGTTAACCATCAAATGATTGTAATAAAGTATAAATTACAAAATATAATTCAAATCATAAAAAGATATGAACCTTGAAAGTTTAGAAAAAAAAGTTTTTTTATTTATTGTCCAAGAGTAAATTTAAAGATTCCAATAGAATCCTTACGCTTTTATAGAAACAAATTTGTACGACAACTATGGACCTAAACGCAGTATTTCGCGACCAAAACGGCAATTTACTTCATTTTCCATGCAACGGTTAGTACAAATTGCACGGTGTGACGTCATACTTTAAAGCCAATCAGTATGAAGCGTTTCAGCTGCTGTCAGCGAGGTCCGTCTTTAACTCGATTTTTTGGGTATTAATGTCCTTTGAATGTAGTTGCTTCCATACAAACATTTGTTCATCTACAAAAACTGGTTCGAATGGCATCGTAAACAAATTTAAGGTCACAAGCCCATTGCTGTGACAGAATAAATAATAGTACTACGTACAGAAGGTTCTCTGTTAACAAATCCCCTATTTAGGTATGCCGAACGAGCCTAAACGTGGCCATCCCTTTCTATCACATACACCGCAATGGAATTTAACGCGTGCGTGCCGTAGCAGCTCTAGCATACCCCTTTTTTTCTTTTTTTTTTGTTAATAGGGGAAAATGCTTTTCGCATACCACCAGGGTGCGGAGACGGACCCTGGTGGTGATGCCTATGGTTTACCCACTAAAAACCCCTCTATCTGCCGCCTCTGCGCTAGAAAGCGAGGCCACGGGAACGCCTTGGGCACACTTCCGCAACAGCTCTAACATACCCCCTGGGGCCGATAGGCATGTACTTGTAGCGGCGCGACCAAATCACGGAGTGAGCCGCCAACTCGAAATTGAAATTGGTAATAACACAGGCCAGACTTAAGGTGAATATAATGTAATATATAATATATCAGAGATGTGCGAAAAAGAAAAACACAGCTTTTGGTCAATATTCTCCCTTATAGTTACTTGAGGTGAAGTTGCAAAGGTTATCTAAAGAGAAATCACTCATCTATATCCTATACTATTAAGCGAGCAATATTTGTATATATATATATATTTGCAATCACGTTCTCGGAAACGGCTCTAACGATTTCGATGAAATTTGGAATGTAGGTGGTTAAGGAGGCGAGTAATCGATTTAGATAGGTCTCATGTCCGGGAAAATTCGTTTTCTCCGTATTTTTTCCATTTTCATCCGAGCGAACTCGGTCGCCCAGGGACTCTATATTAATAAAAGAAAGTTGTGTTAGTTCCTTTGCTTATAACTCGAGAAAGGCTGGAATGATTTTGATGATTGTTGATTTGTTGGATTTGTCTTCGCCCCAAATAGCAGAATAACTATAAAAAAATGGAAAAAATTAAGTTTTTTTTTTCATGAATTTTGTACGGCGGAACGAAGTTCGCGGGGTCAGCTAGTAAATATATAAAAGAAGAAACTGACTGACTGACTGGCTGATTAACAACGCACAGCTCAAACCACTGGTTCTAAAGATTCCAAATTTGGCACGTGGGTTCCTTATAAGGTCTAAGGATGCATTAAGATAGGATTTTTCAAAATTCATCCTCTAAGGGGGTGAAATGGGGGTCCAAAGTTTGTATGGGGAAACAAGATTAGTCCGACTATTTTATTCGAAACTTCACACGAGTATTCCTAACGATAAATGAGTAAATACGTGTTTCGGGATTTTTGAGAATTCAACCCCTAAAAGGTAAATGTGGTGACAAAATCTGAAAATCAACATGGGGATTGTTTCTATAGTTTTTCGGGTCGCTGATTACGAAACAAACAACGATTTTAAAATCCAACGTGGCGGACGTGAAA
Source organism: Epinotia brunnichana (assembly GCA_963854355.1). Lineage (NCBI taxonomy): Eukaryota > Metazoa > Arthropoda > Insecta > Lepidoptera > Tortricidae > Epinotia > Epinotia brunnichana. Next base: position 22,216,929 of record OY977946.1, on the reverse strand, counting down.
TACCGAGTGCGATGGGGTTGAAATGTCTAAATATCAATATTAGTGTCGTTTTTATGGTTTTTTATGTTGTGGACATGAAAATTCTTGAAAATATTTAGTGTGTAGGTATATGTAGAGTCGATATGCATGTAAATTTTGTATATAAGAGGAAACTTTTTTTAACAAGAGACTTTAAACTTTGTAGAAAGATTACTTATTAGAATACAAATAAAGTACTTTCAGCGTTTTGGAAAATTCCACCATTACACCATTTTTATTTTAGCTAGAGACTTAAACGTTGCTTAACTTTACTTAAAACTTAAAACTTTCAGCGTTTTGAAAAAAATCCACCCCTAAGGGGGTTAAAAAGGGTTGCAAAGTTTCTATGAGGAAAACTCTTTTTTGAGATAGAAGCTTAAAAGTTAATGATGACTTATGGAACCACAGATGACTTATGGCACTCCTCAAAGATGTAAATAAAGTACGGCAAAGATTCTGACATGATTCCGTTGAAGTGGCAACTCTTGAAGTGTTAAGTCTGAGATCCTTTAGGAATCGACGGAACTCCTCAAATATTATCAGCCTACAGATAGCGAATTGGGTATTTTCTGTAATAATCAACGCATTTGCTCTCGGAAAGAAGTGCATGTGGTAAATTGGAAAGGAAATGTTCAAATGTGTACCTATGTGGCTTGGCGAAGTACTGAATGGAAGTCGGTTTAAACTTGGTTTTAATGTAATTATTTAAATTCATTTCTTTAAGTCCTTAAACAAACATTTAGACGATAAAATTAGGGTTTGCAATCCGGATATCCGGATATCCGAAATATCCGGATATCCGCCAAATTTCAGATCCGGATCTTACAGGCTCTTGGATCCGGATCTTTCGGATATTACGGATCCTTAAAATACAACAATGAAAACCGAAAATACGGCCACAAAATGATGTTTTTACCGAGTCCACGCTGAAAACCAAATGGTAGATAACTCAATCTCTGTTTTTATTCGCCACTTCATCATCCCAGACCAGATTATTTTTGTTTTTAATTTATTAGTCACAAAAACTAATTAAACCTACATACTACAAACTAGTAAAAATGCCGCAGTTTCATGGCGAAAGTTGGCGTTGATTTAAATGCACTAATTCACCGTAGGCAAAGACACAAAGTAATTATTATAAATCCAATGTTACCTATATAGCTACCTACTAAAGACTTACGCAGGTATCATAAACGTTCAAAAAGCCTATTTTAACTATTTAAAATGGCGTTAAAATTCGTTTGTCCTTATCTGTCACTTTGACATTTGTGTTCGTAAGAAGTGGACAAAGCACATTTTATTTAGCAGCCATTTTAAGTTTTATGAATAAAGGGATTAGTTTAGTTAAATAAACCTATAGAAATAATTAAGAAGTATAGTTGACCCAGGAAGTAAAAAGTAAATGCAGCAACAATACCTACGTTTAATACTTGTAATATTTTTTTAAATTTTTAGAATGATGATCTTGACCTATAATATGATCATGTAATATAATAAGCATGGTACGCTATATTAATGCCCGTTCACCGTTTTTGCCATATCCAGACATAGTCTTGCCTAAAGGAATGCCCCCTGCTAGACAAACACCTTTTCCCTCGTCCGGATCACATTGTCCATTTCTCCTCCTAGGTTTGATACCTAGTTACAACCCTATTGAATTAACTACGGTACATAGAGCTCATTGAAATATATGTACGATACGGAGTTAACTTGACCTGCTGTGGTCAATCACGTAACGCGTTGTACGCACGTAAGGTAGATCTACATGTCACATTTTATGTGGGAAAATGACAGTTCGATAGCTAACGCGCGTTTGGAACGTTACGTTGATTACCCCTGGTTGTTATTCAAGTGACAGCTTTCAGTGACGTAACTCTCACTTTGCCGGTTAGTTTGTAGTTGTAAATAAAAAGTTGAATAAAAAAAAGAAGTTTATACTCTTTATGACCTCGGTAATGCGTACCTATTTAAAATCTTTCAGGTATACGGTGGACGGTGGTGTAGCCGTTTTTTTCTTGATTTAAACTTACAATTCCTACTTTATACCAAAAAAAACCTTGTGGATCCGTATTATCCGAAAGATCCGGATATCCGGATCTGTTGAATTGAAATATCCGAAATATCCGGATCCAAAATATTGGCGGATCTTGCAAACCCTAGATAAAATGTTCTACGCGGACGAAGTCGCGGGCAACAGCTAGTTAGCGATAAGAACGCCTACAACGGTAGACCGTTGTATAAAGTAAGAACCTTGTGTTGTTTTTATAATTTTGCTGAACAATAATAGTACATTATTGCCGTGGCCGGGAAGGAGGCAATTGCCATTCCGGCTGAGGCTAATATAGTGCTTTTCTCAAAAATGGGGGAATAAAAAATACTAAATTTAAATCAAGCGTTATTATTAAATACAAATTGAGGATACTGCAAATTACATAAAATTAAACGTCATATATTTTTTTAAACAGAATCGCAAGTGTATTTTTCCACCGAAAACGCAATATTTTAATGACACATACAAAAATGTCGCGTTTGCAACAGAAAAATACGACTTCATTTGGCTGAATACGACCTGTGCCGTCTTTTATATGCCAGTTTCTACTTTTTAAAAAGTTTGGTACTCGACAAATAAAGTAATTCATATGTAACATTCCAGGCGGCCTGCAATGTTTTTTATTTTTAATTTTGATCTGGCCTTCAACTATACACTTTACCTTCCAATATGTAGCGAGTTATGTTCACTTTGCGGGCCATTTTTGAGAAAAGACTATTTGTATTGTTTAGAATTTTTCAACTGTTGTGGATTCCAAACAAGGATGGCATCATCTTAGTAGTTTTAATTTAAGTTAGCACTCAGTATTGACACTTTACTCCACAGCACCTGGAAGGCCGACTGGTATTATAATAAAGGTGTACACTAAATAAAATAATCAATAATGTTGCATTTTCTCGAAAATGGATTAAAAATGTAGTCAAATGGAGAAAAAAGCAACGCAAGACGTTAAATAATAACAAAGTTATAAGCTTCCTAAGTTTTAAGAGGGGGTATGTTCTGTCCCTTTTCCGCAAAACGCACTTTCATATGAAACTATTGTCATTTACTATGACGCTAGACGATCGTTACGTCACGATCCCGAAGCGTTTTCTCTCTCTAACAAGCAACATTAAAACGGTTGTAGCTTCGTAATTTTTTGAGATATTCGAATGGGATTTTCGTCACTAGGCATATTTTTTTGCCTTCTTTCTTTTAAAGTAGTAATACATTTTGAGTCTACACCCGTATTGGAAATAATACGTAGTTAGATTTATTTTTCGCCCCCTGCACCGAAAATCTTCCTAATCGAAATCATAGAAGTTATTTTCGAGAACCCGTTTATAAACAAATAGATAAATGAATACTTATGCAAATACTGTACGATAATTGCTGCACAGAATAAAAGGTTAGATACTGAGATGCAGTCAAAACAGGTACATCCAGTGCCGTATAGTTAGTAGCAGCCAAAGTAGCCAAATATATCGTATTACATCCTTATTACAACAGTAATAAAGACGTGTACGAAGTATATGGCTACTTTGGCTGTTACTAAAGTAGCCAAATATATCGTACTAGCTGTTGCCCGCGACTTCATCCGCGTATAACATGTCATCGTCTAAATGTTTGTTGAAGAAATGAATTAAAAAAAAAACATTGAAATTAATTTCCTACCTAGACTTTTAGAAAACAATCTAAAACCGAAGTTACAAATCTCTTACTTTCAAAATCTCTTGCTCTCTATACAAACTAAGAACCCTCTATGAACCCTCATAGTAAACAGTCTGAAACCGTATTTACAAATTTCTTACTTTAAAAATGTCTTGCTCTCTATACAAAGTTTGAACCCCCTTTTAACCTTCTTAGGCGATGAATTAAAAAAACGCTGAAATAAGTTTTGTAGTCTAAACAGGCTAAGATCGCAGTTACAAATATCATACTTTAAAAATTTCTTGCTCTCCATACAAACTTTGAACGCTTTTCAGGGAAAAATTAAAAATAAAACACTCGGTTCTTTTATTGTAATAGGTAAGTATTTTTTCTACAAGCTATTTATCTAGTCTCTAGCTAAAAAAAAGTGTTTCCCATACGAACCTTGCACCCCTTTTTAACCCCTTAAGGGGTGAAATTTTCCAAAACGCTGGCAGTAGGTATTTTTTTGTATTTTAATAAGTAGGTACTTAATCTTTCTACAGAGTTTTAAGTTTCTACCTAAAAAAAAATTTTCCTACACAAACATTGCACCTCTTTATCCCCCTCTTAGCGGGTGGAAATTTTCAAACCACTGAAAGTAATTTACCTATATATTTGTATTCTAATAAATAATCTTTCTACAGGGGGTCGTTGTTGTTCTACGTCCGTAGGAATAACCCTAGAAACCCTACACGTGACCTCCGGGTGGTGTTAAAAGAACAACAAACTCGGCAGCTGCATTGTTCCTTCTGAACCTCGCAGCGCACACTGGAACTCATCAGCGACATCAATACGAATACATGTATGTACCAGTGTGTAACCGCCATACGATAAATAAATCTTTCTACACAATTTCAAGTCTCTAGCTCAAAAAAAAAATTCCTCCATACAAATTTTCACCTGTTTTAATCACCCTTAGGGGTAGAATTTTCCAAAACTCTGAAAGTTCTTTATTTGTATTGTAATAAGTAATCTTTCAGCAAAGTTTTGTCGCTTGCGATCTTTTTAAAAAGGTTTGAGATTCTAGCTCAAAAAAAATCCCCTTTACCAACATTGTACCCCTTTTTCATACCCTTAGGGGTGGAATTTTCCAAAACGCTGTTTTTTTATTTATATTGTAATAAGTAATCTTTCTACAAACTTTTAAGCTTCTATCTCAAAAAGAAGTTTCGCTCATACAAACTTTGCAACCCTTTTTAACCCCCTAAGAGGCTGAATTTTTCAAAACGCTGGCAGTACTTTATTTGTATTCTAATAAGTAAGCTTTCTACAACGTATTGAGTCTCTTGCTAAAATGATAAAGTTTCCCCCATACAAACTTTGCACCCCTATTTGACCCCTTTTGGGGTAGAATTTCCAAAAATATCTTCTTATCCGTTGCCTACGTTGTAAAAGGTAGTTCTGGTGTAAATTTCAACTCTCTAGCCCCAGTAGTTTCGGCTGTGCGTTGATGAGTGAGTGTGTGAGTCAGTCAGGGCATTTATATGTAGGTATAGATAGATAGAAGATGACGAAAATCCCATTCAAATATCTCAAAACCGTTTTAATGTCGCTTGTTAGAGTGAGAAAACGATCGGGGACGTCAAGATCCTCGAGCGTATAGTAAAAAAACAATCGTTTCATTTGAAGGTGCGTTTTGTGAAAAAGGGACAGAACATAAAACTTTGGAACTTAGTGATTACCTATAACATATACCTAACCTCTTGCGTTGATTTTTTCTCTATTATCCTTTTTTCGAGAAAATACATTATGATTATTTTATTTAGTGTCTACCTACAGCCGGGCCCGCTGCTCCAATGTTTTCCATGTTTTTAAACATCTAACATGTTTTCAGTCAGGTTGGGCAAACAAATAGGGTTTTGTTTTGATTGGCAAAACATGTTTGACGTTTAAAAACCACGAAAACATGGCGCAGCGGACGCGGCTTACGGGGTGTAGTTTCGATTCCTGAGCTATAACCACGAACTTCGGAATTCGAAAATATTCGGGTATCTCTATCTCTATCGCACTAACAATACTCGAGTGACAGGGATGCAGTTATACGAACTTCGAGTTTCGGTTTTCGTGGTAGCGCCGTAGGCACTTTGGCAGAATGCGCAAAGAACGCGTGCCATTGCCATTCAAAAAAAACAAATTCGTGTTAATTATATTGTTCAAATTTGTTAATATTTTTTTTTAAATTACGCCATAATGCGACATTTGCGCATATAAGTTCTCATATCACAATCGAATATTTTTTTATGGTTTAATTTTTGGCATGTGTATCGTAAAGGTCTATCGTAGACTGGATTTAAATTATTAATAAGTGAAAGGCAAAGCAATTCCGCCATTTTGACGAAAATTTGACGTTTCTTATAGCTGACAGTTGGAGCAACGTTTAATTTCAATAAAAATAAATGAAAAAGTAAATGAAGTTGTATATTTCGGAAAATTAATTAATTGTCGCAGTCGGATAAAAACTATCCTAAGTTGCAGCTAGAATAATAATGTACCTATATAAAATGTTTCATATTTTTCCATTCATGGGATGCTGAGAACATTCGTACCACACAAAGCTTAGTTTCAAACTGGCTGATTCTTTTTTTAATTTAGAGATTTATTATAAGTGGAGATTACATCCTTATTTTAACAGTAATAAAGACGTGTACTAAGTATATGGCTACTTTGGCTGTTACTAAAGTAGCCAAATATATCGTATTACATCCTTATTTTAACAGTAATAAAGACGTGTACAAAGTATATGGCTACTTTGGCTGTTACTAAAGTAGCCAAATATATCGAAACACATCCTTATTTTAACAGTAATAAAGACGTGTACTTACCAAAGTATTTGGCTACTTTGGCTGTTACTAACTATGTGATGCTACAGAGGTAGGGAATTTATTCGTCTTTTTCGTATTTCAAAGCTAACTTTGTTGTATCGTGATGAAGTCTAATCGCATTTATTAGTGCTTTCGTTTGTTTGGTGCTTGATTTGTGTAGATTTTATAATTTTATGTCTGATCAAGATCGTAAGTAATAAAAAAGTTACTACTTACAATCAGTCAGCTCAGCCCAAATAGATAGTAAAATATTTTACTACTGCATTTACGAAACCATATTAATATTCTAGGCAATCGTAAACATGCAATAAAACAAGTTAGTTGGAAGTTCGCCTTTAATACCGACGTACACTGATACCTTTATTGTCATCACAAAACAAATAATATCAACAAAACATTTGCACAATCACAAGACAAGTGGCATCGGTATTATATTTACGTAAGTAATATGTGTTTGGGGGATCTAAGGGTCCGTCGGAAACTTACATTTCGCATTCAATATTATATCAACTGTCAGTCGCACCAAGCTATCGCGTTAAAAAGTTTGCGTTATGTAAGTGTCGAATTGATCTGCTAGTCACTTCTACTATGATCGTATTCAGTTGAAGTTTCGAGATTTGTTTTCATATTAGTTTTAGGACCACATTTATTATCATCCACTCGTTTCGTAGTCGGTATGGTAACCAACTTATTGATAAAATTACCCCGGTAGTCATTGTAACTATTTAAATCACTTTTATCTGATGCTTGAGAATTTTGAGAATCTGGCACTTGTGGAATGTGTTTGCCAAGATACATAATTATTCTATGCCATTGTTCTTGAGCTCCATCAGAAATCCTCCACAAAATTGATTTTGTTTGTGTATTACCTCGCGTTTTGTATTTGTAAGCTTTGGACTCCATGCGCTTCCTGGGTTTAAAATGTACTTGTTTCTTTTTCGTTTTACTAGGGGTAGTTAAATGTTCCGAGTCATTTATTTTAGATTGTTTGTCTAAATCTCTGCTGTTATCGTCGACAGATGTGAGAAACAATTCTTTAATAGTGTCAACTTTGGTCCGTTGTGGAAGTTCTATCGTTGGAGCTTTTTCTGTAGATAGCTTGATATCACTTGGAGGACCACTAGTATTCATAGACACTTCTAATTTTGCGTTTGAGGCCCCAGTTTTCAGGTAATTTTGAGAAATTCTGATTTTAGTACTGGAAAATGGAATAGTACTGAATGACTCATGTATCGCACTAACCTTGCCGTCGCTTCGTTTCTTTCGGATAGGTAATCCATGAGATTCATCGTAGTCGCTATATACTCGTCCTGCTTTCGGCATATCACCGATTTTTGGCCTGAAATTAATTTAATCAATTCAACCCTTGGGTTTTCAGCTCTCCGGCCGAGTAGGGCCTAGATTCCCATTGACCCACATGCAGATCGGTAATAGGTGTAGTCCCAGCGGTCCAGCAGTCAGACCACTGAGACGGTGTTTATTGCCCCTGTAGAGGGATCTTCAACCTGACATACAAGTGAGTCAGTGGGATTCTACAGTACCTAAAATGGGCCCCCCACGGGACAATCCGTCTGACCCATATATGGATCAATGGGAGAGGAAGGACCTTCGAACTGTTAAATTACTTTAGAAGAAGTCATTCGAAGTCAGACCGCAAAAACTAGCACCTTGCACTACCAGGCTATATTTGATAAAACTTAAATCCAAAAATTTAGAAACCTTGTTCCTTACCTCGCATTATTGGTTCGTCGTATGGGGCTCTGGGGCATTTGTTTCATATCCCAGTTAACAATCGGCTTAGTGCTCTCAAGCGGTCGAACAAGAAGAGGCTTCACAGTCGGTGCGGTTGGCATCGAGGGCAGGTAGCTGACTTCATATTCAAAAAAGTTCTCAGTGGTCGGTTTGGGTCCGCCTATAAATTGAAAATTATAATAATATACATATTTTATACATCCTGTTATAAATTTTAAGGTTGAAAATATACAAAGGCCCAGCCAAATAACTTAAATGTTTGCCATTGTCAGCGATTTAGAAAGATGGGAATGTTTTATGTTTTCATGTACGGCCCGAGTGTCCGATTGAGTTGGACGTGCAACGGGGTGAAGAATGCAGTATTCATGTTTAACAGGTGCAAAACACTTGCCGCCCTGCCACACGCTTCACTTCAAGTAGCTTAGCTGTGCTTCAAGTACCACCTAGCTGTCAAGAAAGCAATGTGTAATGTAAAACAACCGGTCAAGTACGAGTCGACTCGCGCACCGAGGGTTCCGTACAAACTTTCATACACCATATCCGTCATGTCAGGACCCCATTCATTCTTGAACAATCTTAAACAGCTCATAGTAGAAGTTACCGTTGCAAAGCGCCTTCTGCATTTTGGTACTAACAACTAACAACCTAGTATGGTCAGAGCAGTCGGTATACGTAACGGGCCCTGCAGTATACAACCGCCTCCCAGACAGCATAAGAGATGCAGCATCTCTTCATTCTTTTAAAAGTAAGCTTGAAAAATGGTTACTCATACAAAACTTTTATAGTTTTAGTGAGTTCATGAAACTACCAATGACTATTTAATGGGATCCCCTTCATTGGCATAATTTTTTTTTGACTAATATAGTTTCGCATAATTGATTTGGCATAATTTATATTGGCATAATAATACTGTCGCATAATAATACTTTGGCCTACTACTTTTTTGGCATACTACGCTAATAGCATAATTCCAGTTGACCTAATCTTTATTGGCCGAATACACATTACGCATACTATTGTTTGGGCTAATAATTATTTGGTATATCTCTCATTATCTCATAATCCATAATTTCAGTTTTATAAATGAATAAAGCTCAGTTTAATTATTGTCATATTATTAGTTTTACCGCTATTTTATAAAAAAAAATAACCTCGAAGACTCCCTTTTCTCTGAGATCAATCAATGAGAGTGATCGTAGCGTAAGTACTAGGGAACAGGGGCTTAGTGGCAAAACCGACTCGGATCGCAGATAGGTTAGAAGATGGAAGCGGGAGCCTTGCTCCCGCTTTCGTCTTCGAGGTTTTTTTTTTATAAAAGAGCGGAAAAACCTTTTATTGAAACTTACTACTAATGAAAATTAGGCAATTTACTACTAAGAAAACCATAGGCTAAAATCTAAATTTCAGGGATTTTGAACGGGTAGATAGGTATCACTTTATTACTATACTAGCTGTTGCCCGCGACTTCGTCCGCGTAGAACTTTTTATCGTCTTAGAAAATGATTTCTCTCAATACAAAATTTGAACCCTCTTTTAGGGGATAATTAAAAAAAAAGTTGATGTTCATTTTCTAGTTTGTGAACAAACAGTCTAAAACCAAAGTTAAAAATCTCATACTTTAAAAATGCCTTGAAATACTCAAACTTTGAACCAATTTTAACACTCTTAGGGGATGAATTTGGAAAAACTCTGAAATCAGTTTTGTAGTCTTTTAACGTACAGAATAAGACCGAAGTTAAAAATCTCTAACTCACACTTTAAAATTTTATTGCTCGCCATTTAAAATTTGAACCCCCTTTTAAACCCCCTTAGAGGTTGAATTTTTCTAATCGCTGAAAGAACTCTTTTCGTAAACTTTTAAGTCTCTAGCTCAAAAAAGGTGTTGCCCATACAAAGCTTTCTTAACCCCCTTAGGGGTGGAATTTTCTAAAACTCTGAAAGTACTTTATTATTAATTTTAATAAGTAACATTTTGAATAGTTTTAAGTCTAGTAAAAAAAAAAGTTTTTCCCACACAACACTGGCTACCCTTCTTAAGGATCTTAAGGATCCCCTTAGGGATGGAGTTTTCTAAAACGCTGAAAGTTCTTTTTTAGTATTCTAATAAGTAATCTTTTTGCAAAGTTTTAAGTCTAACTCAAAAAAAAGTGTTGCCCATGCAAAGCTTGCTCTCCTTTTTAACCCTATTAGGGGTGGAATTTTCTAAAACGATTTGTGTTCTTTTTTTGTATTTTAATAAGTAATCTTTCTACAAAGTTTCAAGTCTCTAACTCAAAAACATAAACTTTCCCTGATAAAAACTTTGCACCCCTTATTATCCCCCTTAGGGATAGATTTTTTCAAAACGCTGAAAGTCTTTTTTTTGTATTTTTATAAGTAATCTTTCTACAAAGTTTTAAGTGTCTAGCTCAGAAAAAGTGTTCCCCATACAAACCTTGCACCCTTTTTTAACCCCCTTAGGGAATGATTTTTGTAAAACGCCGAATGTAGTATTTTTCATGTTCTAATAAGTAATTTTTCGTCAAAATTTTAAGTCTCTATTAAAAAAAAATATGTTTTTCCCATACAAACTTTGCACCCTATTTTACCCCCTTAGGGGTGAAATTTTCCAAAACGCTGAAAGTACTTTCTTTGTATTTAAATAATCTTTCTACAAAGTTTTAGGACTCTAGCTAAAAAAAATATTTTCCCACATACAAACTTTGCGCCCCTATTTTAGCCCCCTATTTTTAGGGGTAGAATTTTCTAAAACGCTGAAAGTACTTAATTTGTATTCTGATGACTACAAAGTTTTAAGTCTCTATTTAAAAAAAATATTGTTTCACCCATACAAAATTTGCACCCCTATTTTACCCCCTTAGAGGTAGATTTTTTTAAAACACTGAATCTAGGTACTTTATTTGTATTCTAATGAATAATTTCTCTACAAAGTTTTAAGTCTCTATTTAAAAAAAAGTAGTTTTTCCCATACAAACTTTGCACTCTATTTTACCCCTTTAGGGGTAGAATTTTCTAAAACCCTGAAAGTTCTTTATTTGTATTCTAATGACTGATCTTTCTACAAAGTTTTAAGTCTCTATTTAAAAAAAAAAATGTTTCCCCCATACAAACCTTGCACCCCTATTTTACCCCCGTAGGGGTGGAATTTTCCAAAACGCTGAAAGTGTTTCATTTGTATTCTAATAACTAATTTTTCTACAAAGTTTAATTCTATAGCTCAAAAAAAAGGTTCTCCCATACAAACTTTGCACCCCCATTTTACCCCCTTAGGGGTAGAATTTTCAAAAATCCCTTTTTATCCCTAGCCCACGTTATAAAAGCAACATACTGTGCAAAAATCAACTCTCTAAGATTAGTAGTTTCGGCTGTGCGTTGATGAGTGAGTGAGTGAGTGAGTGAGTGAATAAGTCAGTCAGGACATAGGCATTTATTATGTATAAATAGATAGAAGATAATGAAACTCCCATTCAAATATCTCAAAAAATTATGAAGCTACATCCGTTTTAATGTCGCTTGTGAGAGTGAGAAAACGATGAGGGACTGTGACGTCAATATACTCGAGCGTCATAGTAAAAAACAATCGTTTCATATGAAGGTGCGTTTTGCGGAAAAGGGACAGAACATACCCCCTCTTAAAACTTAATCATTACCTATATAACCTCTTGCTTTGTTTTTTTCTCCATTTGACTATATTTATTTTAAATTCTTTTTCGAGAAAATACATTATGATTATTTACCATATTTTCGATTCCTGAGCTATAACCACGAACTTCGGAATTCGAAAATATTCGGGTATCTCTATCTCTATCGCACTAACCATACTCGAGTGACAGGGATGCAAATATATGAACATTGAGCATCGGTTTTCGTGGTAGCGCCGCAGGTAATTTGGCTGAATGCGCCGAGCGCGTGCCATTGTCATTCAAAAAAAACAAATTCGTGTTAATTATATTGTTCAAATTTGTTGATTTCATTTATTGAAATTACGACATAAAACGACATTTGCGCATATAAGTTCTCATATCAGAATCGAATATTTTTTTATGGTTTATATTTTAGCATTTGTCTCGTAAAGGTATCTATCGTAGACGGGATTTAAATTATTAATAAGTGAAAGGCAAAGCAATTCCGCCATTTTGACGAAAATTTGACGGTTCTTATAGCTGACAGTTGGAGCAGCGTTTGATTTCAATAAAAATAAATGAAAAATTAAATGAAGTCGTATATTTCGGAAAATTAATTAACTGTCGCAGTCGGATAAAAACTATCCTAAGTTGCAGCTAGAATAATAATGTACCTATATAAAATGTTTCATATTTTTCCGTTCATGGGATGCTGAGAACATTCGAACCGCGCAAAGCTTAGTTTCAAACTGGCTGATTCTTTTTTTAATTTAGAGATTTATTATAAGTGGAGATGAGCCATTTGTACATAACTTTTTTTTGTTATGCATTTTGATATGATGCCAATTGATTATTATGCCTATTTGTGCTTATGCTATTTGACATTAGTCTTCATGAAGATTATGCTTTCAGTATTTATGCTTTTTAATGTTATGCGTATATAATTATGCGTAATGAGAATTATGCACATCACTATTTCGGCGAAAAGCAATTATGCGTAACATTAATAGTACAAATGACTTTATGCCTTCCAATAGAGAACCCTATTTAATTAATATAAGGACATTATACATTGTATAAATTATGTGTTTAGGTATTCATATGAAATACCTTGTACCATTTCAAATTGTAACTGTTTAAAAAAAAAAAAACACTTGACTTGTACTTATATGTTACCAATAAATTTTATCTTATCTTATCTATCTGTATGTTCGTTTATCAGCGATAGCTTTTTATCACGCGTACCGATTTCGGTTATTTATTTTTTATTTGAAAGAAGGGACTTTTACGATAATCTGATAGAACTAAGTAAGTTACAAATTTAATTCGAAATTATTTTTGATAAGTGCATTTTAAGCCCTTTCATATGATACCCCATTTTATCTATTTCCTAGACTTTGATTTTTTTAACCCCCCTCATATTCGTCATTTAAACAGAAAATAAACATGTAAATTTATTTTTTTCATTTTCCATACACGTGTCTTAACCCTTTTAACAGTTGTTCCAAATTTCAAATTGATAGCTTAAGTAATTCCTGAGATATTTAACGTTGTGACAGACGGACGGACGGACAGACGGGCAGAGTCGATAAGGGTTCCTTTTTGGTACGGAACCCTAAAAAGCAAGCGAAACACCTACAGAGGCAAACCTCACACAGGCCAGCAAGACAGCTGTCCTCGGAACACCGCGTCTCTGAAGCAGTAAGGCAGATTCGTCTCCAAAATGCCGTCGGTTGCTTTCCATAAACTTTCTAGCAGTTAGAAATTTGGAATAGAGCCTGGAAATCGTAATTACCTGCCACAGGCAAACCAGAGAGCCCCGTTCCGTCCGTCCCTGAAGCGGTTGGGTAGCCTCGTCTCCGAAATCTCTTTGGTTGCTATCCATAAACTTCTTGGCACTCAGATCAAAGCCTGAGAACCGTACGTACCTGACACGACACTGCTAGACAGCTGCCTACGGAACACGACGTTTCTCAACCGGTTGGCGAGGTCGTTACGGAGACGTCCTTGGTTGCTTTCCATAAACTATGTAGCACTTAGACCAAAGCCTGGGAACCATACGCACCCGCAATAGGCCAGCCAGAGAGTTGCCCTCGGAATACAGCGTCCCTGAAGCGATTGGGCGGCTTCGTTTCCGATACGTCCTTGGCGTTGCTCTCCATAAACTTCCTAGCACTCAGACCGGAACCCGGAAAACCAGGGTGATACGCCAACTGGTTGAAATATTTGTCGTACTTGTCTGATGTTGTACTCTGCAATATCAGCAAAACAAACATAATATTTATCTAATATTAAACACATCATAATATTTTTCAACTCATGTCCGTTTTCAAGTTTTCATACAATTTGGTACCTGGCGTGACTGGCGTCCCAGTTTTTATCACGCGAGACGCTACGTTTTAAGGCCTGTACCCACTAGAGCGTCCCGAACACCACTAAAACGGACCATCACCGTTGTATACCTGTATGATGCCAGTATGCACGCGTATCATATCCGTAGGTATCGCGCGGTAGGCGTATGTCCGCACGTACGGATCAGTAGTGTTCGTGTAGCGTGATCGCCTTGATGTGTTGTCAACATGGCTATCAGAAACCTATCTTTTAGACAATTACCTTGGAATGGGGTTACTTTAGAAAAAAATCTACTTTGATGGGCTACTTTGATCATTTAGAATTTAGTATAAAATCTAAACTATTTGAAATTAAGAAGATTTAATCGAGTATCCAGCAAGATAGATAACTAATATATTCACTGCCACAGTTCACCCACAAGTAAAAACAATGATTTGGGAGAAAAACCTATTTGATCAAAGTCGCCCCGCGAATCAAAGTAACCCCATTCCACATTAGCAATCCTGGACGAGGAATTAGAGCAGGAAAATCATAAAAAGGCTCGACGCTACTGGATTCATGACTCTCTAAGAAAGCGTAAAACGGAGGGAGAATTTTGGACATTATTTAGGCATTTAATTAATGAAAAAAACGAAAATAAAATCCTTGGACATGGCTATCCGCAACCAAAGGAATTCAAGGTGCTCCCGCTGAGCTGCATCATCCGTTGTGTGGAAATCATGAGCTTGGCAGTAGGTATAAAGGAGGGAGCAAATGCACAAAAGATCCCATTGGGTCAAAGTGTATCCGAAAAGGCCCTCATCTAGATAAATAAAATAAGATAAGATCCCAAGTCCCAACTCTCCGGAGAAGTAGGCATAGACGAGGGTGTAGCATTTTCTGCTGGATTATTTACCAACGTCGACGAAGGAGATGGAGTAAATGCTGGGTTAAATGTTCTTGAAAATGTGTATTGAGGTGAAGCGCCCAACCTAGGCGGAGCTGTAGTTCCCTATCGGAAACTGCGCATTTTCGCCATCCATATTCTACGTATAGGTTCAGTCGGTATATATCTCAACACTACTGAGAGACTGAATCAACGCTGTTGCATTCATCGACTGCCAAGGAACAACTGACCTGTCTGGACCTCACAGTCAGTGGAGCATACGCGGTTAGAACCCATAGCAAACGCGGGACCATACGCGGCATCAACGCGGCGCGCCGCACAACGGTTTACCACCGTCGCGTGTCAAGCACGGAAAATGCTAAATATTCCTGGCGAGATTAGCCGGACGGTCCGTGCATGGCACGTAACGGTGTTGGCCGTTGCTGGAACGGTCTAATGGGCGTCATCTCATAGTTATTCATACAAAAAATATTTTTTTGCATGTATACGGTTACGGTCATGGATACGGTCTAGTGGGCACAGACCTTACTTAAAATAGCAGCCCGTGCGGCTTCGCCCGAGCAATGCAAAGAAAGCAGGTAAACCCGCGGTATAATATCCATTCAGCCCATGTCCAGTCAGAAAGTCCAATCTCTACACAAGTGAAACAATTTTTTGAATCGGTGCAAGGAAGAGGACCCATGACCCATTAGGTACTATCGAACCAACAGAATCGTGACCCACCATGGAACCTTGTCACAATTACCTGACGTAGTAACGTCATATGATCGTGCGTATGTTCGTTAACTGTAACAAGGTTCTATGGTGGGTCATGATACAGTTGGTTCGATAGTACATACAAACTTACAATCTCACAGACTATTCCTCCTTATAATATTAGAATACTCGTAGATGACCCTTTACGCTTTAAATACCTGATCACTCCTTCTGGCATCGTGTATTTGAGCATTTTCTTGTATGGCTTTTATTCGTCCTTCCGGGCTATCGGGAATCTTTGCTGTTGCCTGTGAACGGAAATCGACTTAGGTTAACGGCATAGTTCTAGATCTTTTCAACGGCTATACAGGATGGTGGTTGAAATTAACTGTGATTATATATACATCCAGAATTATCTTTAGTCCACGACCCGTTGCATCTCATAGCATACCTTCTAGTTTGTGTTTTGCTCATACCGCAGATAGCAGTGGATTGATTTCTCGTGGAATGAACGACCAATAGTCGCCTAAACCGAGAGACTTTAGTTTTGTGTTTGTATTAGAAATCTTGTCTACAGTAACAGTTCTAAATTATTTTTGAAATATGTAAAAAAAATTGTAGGCGGTAGGTCGTCTGAGGAAGATAGAAAGCAACCAATTTAATAAATCAATAGGGCCTTATTTTCTTACCAGTTCGATTTTTTTGGCTTCATGATGTCTTGCAGCTGCCTGTATAGCCTTCAAGCGTTCCAACGAACCACCTGGCAGGTTATCAGCTACCTAATGGATAAAAATATAGGTACATTATGTCATTATTTTAGAAGGTGTTACTTTATTTCTTCGGTTGAGTATAATATTATGCTCATATAATATTCTCCAAAATACTACATAAATCCAGAGACAAATTACTTTACATTTACAATTAGGTACCCAAGTTTGCCATTTGTGGTACATAATTTCTGTGTAATAATAGTAATAATAGTAGGTACTTATAGTCTCTCTGATAACGGATTGTCAAACTGATAATGGAATCCTGGAGAAATCGAGAGAACTCTTCAAATTTTATAGGCAAACTTAAAGCAATTTGGCTACTGATTTGAAGTCGGTTAATAATTTGTTTTTAAAGTAAATTATCCCATACAAAAAGTGACATTTACGAGTCAAGATCTAACTGACGCGCGTACAATGCGTTACGTGATCGACCTGCAGAAGTTGTTTCGTTAACGCAATAATCCACTTAGAGCCTGTACGATAAATGTAGTAAGCCTAATACTTACTGCCAACAGATTGTCAACCAAGTTCGGAGTCGCCTTCGGGCTGGTTGTATAAGGTGGCTCAGGCGGCTCGAACCGTCGACCAGCCTGCCCCTGTGTGGATGTGAGCCGCATGAGGCCGCCTTCATACTTGTTCTGGTCGTCAGACTCAAACACGGAGTTGTCTGAGCGCCGACGCCCTGCAGCTAGAGGCTGGAGGCCCTCTGGAGCATCTGTTCTCACTAGGAAGAGAGATGTTTTTTTAATGAGGCTAGTTGAAGATTGTTCTGGTTTGTCAAATGTACTTTTCTAATGTGCTGGTACTGCCCAGTCTTTCTTAATATATCGGCCTATTTGCGAAAAATATAGTTTGATTTTGATAGGTAGTCAATTTATTTTGTAGTGTTTGTGAAGTGTGCCCAGTTGTTAGCGCGAGTTCTAGCTCCTCTATCGTCGAATATAATGACAGGCGCTTGTGTTGAATCTCGTTGCGACGTTTATTTCCGTGAAAGATATGGGTACAATAATTGTATTATTATTTATTAAGGACTAACGCCTTCTTTTCTAAATTCTCGACATTACAGAAATAAAATGGTTACGTACCTTTACTTAATTACTGCTGTGGCGCAAAAACCCATAGTTGATCTTGACCTCCAACACTAAAGACCGCCAGGTCACGCCTGGCTTCCCTATCCATTTCCGTTTCTGCCCAGTCGATGGTCTGGAGTTTGTTCAGGTCTTTAGACTTAGTCACTCCACCGGTAGGACGACCAGTATACAGTTAAGTTAAAAAAAACAATGTCAACTTACGGCCAGAATGGTCCTTAAGTTCTATGTTTGCGTTCGCGTCTCCACCGGCCGACCGCCGCCAGTCGAAGTCATCGGAGATTTCGTCATCGTACACACCTCGCTTGATGTACACGGAAATGTTTGTCTCTGGAAATAAAATTATTTTTAAAAGAAACATTTACAAGGAATTCTCATAATTCAAACGGTTCCTAAGAAATATGAAGCTAATTACACATTCTTCAATCCTCTCTTAACGGTTGCTAGGATACTACGTCAAATACGCATTCCATTATGATAAATTACTACCGTATTACAAAGTAGCTACACGGTTTATACCTACTAGATAATATTGTGTATTAAAAGATAAACCGGCTTTGCTCTTTTCTATGACCTTATAAGCAAAAATGTCCCTTATTTTTACACTAAGTAACATTTTAGTTCGTTCGTTCTCTCTCTTCACGCTCCAATCTCCAGGTAGGAAGGTAGAATTATTATATTTATTCACAAGATATAACAAAAACCGGCCAATTGCAAGTCGGACTCGCGCACGAAGGGTTTTTAGTATTTGTTGTTATAGCGGCAACAGAAATAACTGTATATCTGTGAAAATTTCAGCTGGAACTATCACGGTATCAGTGAGATACAGCCTGGTGACAGACAGACGGATGGACGGACGGACGAACAGCGGAGTCTTATCAATTGGGTCCCGTTTTACTCTTTGAGTACGGAACCCTAAAAATGGTGAAAGTCTGTTTAAGGCGTCAATAGGGAACATTACTGCAATGTTCTGCCGCCAGAGTGCAGCACTATCACAATTAGTAAACAGTCTTTTTGACAACTTTGACAAGTCCTTCAAAGCTAAGCTTCAAAATAGGGAAGAGAATATTTCAATAAATAAAATACATGTGCTGCGTAATTGGATGCAAGAATGAAGGGCATCATTCATTTCCGAAAGAAACGATGATACCTACGGAAACTATAAGAAGCGGCAATATGTCGTAAAGCAAAAAAAAAACCCTCATCCACCTTTAAATGGCTACCTATTAGGATGCCATTTTAATATCACAGTACAGGTATTTTACACACGAATGATAATAAAACTATTGTAGTTTAACGCGTTTTCATCAATTATTCATTATTGTTTGTTAGGTTAATAAATATGACATTGTACGTCATGGCGGTTTGTTTACGGTTTGTGTCAGTGTCGCCCCCTACGCAGAGCTTTGCGTCATGTTCCCTATTGGTATCGCATTGTGACTAGAAATAAGTAGATCAAACATTTCTACCTCAAAAACTAATTTTGATGAACCCCATAAAATGTTGATCTACTTAATCTTTAGTTAAAATGCGATACTAACTAAAGACATAACTTTCGTTACACTCTGCTTATTAATTTGAAAATTTACCTTTAAGATCAATGTATTCGGCTAACGAGTAGTTATACCCCATGGCGACGCCGGCCAGCGAGGCTGTGAGGAGCAAACAGCAGACAGACGAACTGATGAGGCACGCCATGATGAAAACCACGAGCCTGTCGAGTCATTTTGTATTTATATTTAAATACTGTTTTTTCCAAGTCTAACGCGATATTTATTTACCTTTATTTCTGACGTTTCGACACGGGTTGCACCGGTCATGGTCGCAGATAACACAGTCGCAGATGAGTTATCTGCGACCATGACCGGTGCAACTAGTGTCGAAACGTCAGAAATAAAGGTATCTACCTAAATAAATATCGCGTTATACCCTCAAAAAACAGTATTTAAATATGTGTACAAATCGCGAGAGTTTAAAATGTTACATATTGTATTTAGTTAACCCAACCTTTTGTATATATAAAGTCTGGCAACCTTTTGGATGGTAACAGTAATATCATTGTCAAATGTGTCAAACGTCTTAAATTAGTACGACGTCCTAATTTTGATAACTGATATGGTACCTAAGGTATGGTAACTAAGACAGTAACTGTTATAAGAAAGTAACAATGTTTTTGCTTTTTAAGAGCACTAAAGAGTGCGTTACTGCTAAATATTATTCACACTGAAGAATTTTATAAAAAGTTAAATTATTATGTCGCGTCGAAATTTCAATTTTGGAGAGTGGTTTTGATTATTCTTCTTAAAATATAAAGTAGAACGAAGTTAAAGAGTTTTATTTCATATAACTTTACTTACTTCTGCTTGATCATTGTGCATAGTTGCATTGTGTGAATAGGGAACATTACTGCAATGTTCTGCCGCCAGAGTGCAGCACTATCACAATTAGTAAACAGTTTTTTTGACAACTTTGACAAGTCCTTCTAAGCTCTGGATCAAATAGGGAAGATAATATTTCAATAAATAAAATGCATCAGTGCTGCGTAATTGGATGCAAGAATGAAGGGCATCATTCATTTCCGAAGGAAAAGATGATACGAAAACTATGGGAAGCGGCAATACGTCGTAAAGCAAAAGAAAGCCCTCATCCACCTTTAAATGGCTATATTAGGATGCCATTTTAATATCACAGTACAGGTATTTTACACACGAAGGATAATAAAACGATTGTAGTTTAACGCGTTTTCATCAATTATTTGTTATTGTTTGTTAGGTAAATAAATATGACATTGTACGTCATGGCGGTTTGTTTACGGGTTGTGTTAGTGTCGCCCCCTACACAGAGCTTTGCGTAATGTTCCCTATTGAAAAAAAATTATACCTAATTGTTCAAGTATCATTATTATTTTATCGCGTTATAAACGGTGTTGCAGCACGCTGTTTTTTTTTTAATTTGCCGCACTTTTCTAGGCTCATCTTTCCCTGGCCAGACTCTAATCAATTCAATTGAGTATACATGTAGCCAGAGAGTCCTTCTTCTACTCTAGTTTGATGTCGATTGGAATGCGAAATGAGGTTTTGACCGACGACTAAGTAAATAACGCTTGAAGTATTAGTAAACTTGTAGAATATGTGCTAACTCAACCCATATGAAGTTTCAATGGACAGTCACCAGCATCAATAGTTGCCACAACATAGCGAGCATACATATCTACACGGCTACCACAAGACGGCAATCGAGCTCTCTCGATTTTTCTCGCACTATCCGTCTCTCTCTTATTAGAAAACTTAAATAGAGAGGTAGAGGGGAGGAGGAGGAGAGGCGAGCAAAATCGAGAGAGCTCGCGCGCCGTTTTGTGGTAGCCGTGCTGACACGAGTCTATTTCTTGGGGCGTTAGGACGTGTCAGCTATTTTTGCCCTCTCTGTTGTGGCAGTGTCGTACAAACCGAGCAAGCCATGTGTACCTACAGCAACACCACACAGGTAACAACTGCCGGTTAATAACTAGCGGCGGTCTATCGTTAGTACACTTTTGCGCGTGACGGTAGGGGAGAGCGGGGACAAACGTAACAGCGGGTCCATAGTAACAAACGCTCTGTAGGCTTACGCTTTAGACAAAACATTGCGTCGCCCCCCTCAAGCGATAGCCGGCCGCGCCCCCCTCACTTGCATCCAGTTGCCGCGGGCGCAGCGCGCTGTTTGGTTGTGCTACAGGACGGAACGTGTTTTTACGAACCAAAAGTAAGTATTTTGATGTTTTTTCATTTACTGTTTACGTCGTATTAGAAATGTGATAGTAACGTCATTGTTTGCATAGTAGTTTTTCATTAAATTGATTTCATAGTGTTATAATTCGTTTTCGTCTAGTATATTCCATTTTGAGGTTAGCGTTCTTTAATTATCAAAAACATGGTTGGGTACAAACGTAACATAACCACTGCGGGGACAAGAGTAACATGTTACTTGTGTCCCGGACCTGCTAGTTTTGGCCCCGTTATGATTAAATTACATATGTTTTTCATGCGTGTTTGTTTATCTCAACAGAATGCCTCGACAACGCATAAGAACAACCACGCGAGGAACCACTGACATGGAGGTGTATATATAGAAAAGCAGCTGGCGAGCATTTAAAAGATGGTGCAAAAATTTTTTTTACACTATTATTTATTAATTTATTTCTGTTTATTTGTCACAGAAGATTAATTTTGTTTATACTTCACAGAAGATTATTTTTGTTTATTCTTCACAGAAGATTATTGATGTTCATTCTTAACAGAAGATTATTTTTGATAGGTACTATTACATAGTTTTGTAATAACTAATTGTTGATCTCAACTAATAATTTTATAATAAGTACTCACAAAGAGGCATAAGTTTTATTTTTTTTATTTTCTGAAGATAATAATTGTCTTGTTTATTCTTCACAGAAGATTATTGTTGTTTAATCTGAACTGAAGATTATTTTTGGTAGGTACTCAACTAATACTTTTATAATAAGTACTGACAAAGAGGGATTCGTTTTTTTTTCAGAAGATAATTATTGTCACTATTACATAGTTTTTTAATAAATAATTGTTGATTTAATAATGAAGTTGATTTTATTGCATAAACCTTTATCCTGTTACTTTTGACCCACACTGCGTTACTTGTGACCTCATATCGTGGTCAAAAGTAACAAATGAGTTTTTTTTTTAAAGTGTTTGTAAATCACACAAAACACGCAATAATAAAATAAATTAAGACATCAATTCGAAGAATATGAATGAAAATTTTATATGGTATCATTAACTACCCGAAAATCATGACACCTAACTAAAAACCAGGGTCAAAGTGCAAAGTGTTACGTTTGTCCCCGCTCTCCCCTATCTATGTCATCAATAAATGAAGATTGACGAGGGAGACTAAGCAATTAGAGAAAAACTATACATTTCATTGGCTTGGTTAGCTACTTTGGCTACATTCACCTAAGCAGTCGAAGAAACTTTTCAGATACACCCGACTCCTAACCCATTCAAGACCAGTCATACATGAGTCATGCCCCTGCAAGCCAATATCGCTACAAAGCGGGAAATGCTGCTAAACGCTATGGAATATCACACAGTGACACTTGGCCTCGAATGGCTTCAAACATTGTCTTATATTTCGCGGATCATTAGTAAAAATTGCAGGATATAAAAGTAAACGTAAGAAAACGTGATTAACCTGTGCGATGCATCGAAGCACCAGGCCATCCATGTAAATAGGCAGCACATCTTGAGAGCATGTCATGGACACCACTAGACCTGCATTAAACATAGTAAAGATTGATGAGATGTATGTTCTTGACACGAAGGAAATATTCCACGTAGCATTTCCAATCTTTCTCTAAAAGTTGAACTTACTATAAACAAGTAAAGTGACCGAACTAAAAACAAAAATTTCTTTATAACATCAAGTCAATTCTTAAGTCGTAGAAACCTGTAAAAAGTGAAGATAACTTGAAATGTCTAGATGTTAAAAACAGCACATGTTCAATATTATATTATGCAAAGTAGTAAGGTACTATATTTATTCTATCTTTGTCATTTATTAAAACGTTGAAGGTTTTTTGATAAGCGATCATTGTTATTTCCATAAAAACTATGGGAACGGATGCATTTCCTAGAACAATCTCCAAGCTTTTATATTTTATCACGTTGCATCTCAACTCAACTGAGCATTATCACACACGGGTCGTAGCCCAATACCCGCGCGCGTAGCGTGCGTCGCTCATGCGAGCGAAGTGAGAAAACCCTCTCACCATAACGGAGTGGTAGTCGGTAGACCGAATATTTTAGGAATATTAGTGTGAATTTAGCAACGAATCTTCAAACCTGCTCATTACAAGCACGCACAGAGTAATTTCATCAAAGGGCCTTTGTCCAAACTTCGCGCATAGCATTCGCTTTGAGAAGAATAACTCGCGATTTAAAAGGTTGCAGGAAACGAGCAGTCATCCCGTCTACCTTCGGCTTGCGATGCCCATACCACGGGGGTATCAAGATGACCGATAATTTAATTATTTTATTGAAGTACTTTCCTTAAGATCTCTACATGTCATCATCAGTCAACAGAGCGATGACACTGTTATGACAATCTGTCATAAACTGCTAACTATCTTACTTAAACTCTTTGACTAAAGTTTGGGCGAGAGATTGAAAGAGGATTGAAGGATATATAAAACAATATTTTCACGCCATCACCAAACATCGGGGTTTTCGGAGCGGGAACGTTTGACATTAGCCAAAGAGTAGGTATTTACTTAAAAACAGATCGTACCCTAGTAGGTTTCTACCGAATGAATAATTCATTGAAAAATAAATAAAGATTAATCAATGTCATCACCTATGATGGCGTTAAGAGACTAAACTTTAACAAAGATCACAGTAGCGGCGCGTGAAAAATTTCGATGGGCAACCCGGAACAAAACAAGTTATGAAAGAGTTTATAGTATACAACTAAAGGGTTTCCTAAAAATAAATTGTAGGCAAGCCGGTGGGAATCGGCTTGCATGGGCGCTCCGTCACTGAAAGACCACCACAAAGAGTAAATTAAGTACAACCAAACACAGCAACTCGTCAACTCGAAAAGGTACGCGACAAAAGCCGGACATTCCGGCAAGTTGACAAGGAGCCCTAGAATTGCGCAAGTTGCCGCGTTAGGAGCACCCGGCGGCTTGTTGACACACATCAGAACCGCAAACTTTTACTAATAGTGCCGACCCACTTTGCTAACAGGTACATTGCAATATTGTATGCCATTACTTGTATTTTAATACACTACATGGATCAGTTAGCATTTGTAGCCAATATTTAACACACTCAACGTCATCTACACAAAACATTTCCTTGTCTAGATAGTTCTTCTGATTAATTTGTGTGTGAAGTCTGGGAATGAGGGGATTCCGTACTGTGTATTTTATACACGCCTAAGCGTAAGCGAAGCTTGAGAGTAATAACCTCGCAGGGCACCGGCTAAATTCCTGGCCTAATAGGCCAGGAATGTTATACACTGGCCTGCAAAAGAAGGTATAACACTCATAAACGTGACGATAGCTAAAACTGTTATACCTTCTTTTGCAGGCCAGTGTATTACAATCCAACCCATTTTTAGCCACTTTCCGTTATCCAATTGACCAGAAGTCTGGCATAGTTTAGTGACTTCGCAATATTATGAGACCACTGAGCTGATCTGATGAGAGACAGTAGCTGGCCATAGCAACTCCTAAACTACAAAAGATAACCTGTCGTGTTTGGGGTTAAGTAGAACCGAGTAGGAAGTCTCAATGAGTAATTGATGACTGTGCAGAATAATTTAGTAAAAATTTAAAACCTACATATTATTTAAAATTATACTTATTATTAATCATAATTGTTTTCAACCAGGAGCCTCTTTCGTTTTGTAAATATTATACCAATGATAGCGAACAACGTTTCTACTTGGGTACAGCTTGAGAGAAAAAGTAATAAGAAAATGTTGGAAAGTGGTTAGACTAGGTAACTTTTGTGAAGGAGCGACAAAGCGCAAAACCTATCTAAGTAAATCTTGAACCCATTTGAGTAATAAACAAACCAAGGTAGCTTTAGACGGTATTTTAACCTTGTTTACTGTTTACTACTAAATTAAAATTACTTTTTGATTATACTTAGCGATACCTACATACTTGAGAATGGGCGGAGTACATTTTATTACTTTAAAGGCTTTCAAGTGAGTGGCAAAGCTATTTGGTGAATAAAAAATAAGAATCCCAGCCATCCAGAAAAGGTATCTTTAGACCATTCACAGAACGTGTATATAGCAATAAATATTTCAATTCTTTTTCTCACACTCAACTTCGGTTGTTAAACCGTAAAGGTTAAACCTGAAAGGCCATCCTTAAAGCTGTGACATTGTGAGCTCAGCTGCAATAATCATAAGGTTGAAATTGAGATGGCATGTTGTAGGTAAAAAGCGACAAAGCTGCCGAGTACGGGCATTATGAAAAATTCAGGAAAGCGTCCTTGTGCTGTCATGTTCTAATGTCGGTCTTTGGATAACTACTAACCAAATGTGGCCACAATGTCGGGTACATCGCAGTTTGGTACAATTACAAGCGTTATTAAAGAAAGATACAATATAAATTTATAATTTCGTTTAACTAATCATATTTATAATTTGTATATAGCTGCCTATTATGTAATTAATTTCAATCAGTTGTACCACCTGAACCCAATTAACCCGGCACAGCTTCTTGAACAAATCAATTTAAAGTTTTGCTCCATAATAACTTTTGAAGATCGAACAATTTATTGAATTTATATACTTACTTGATAGGCCAAACTCATACTTGCCTATTACTGGCCATAACTGCTTCAAAAAATAATGAAGAAAGCAAGGAATTTTTGCAATAAGTTTAAAATAACCATATACCAAAGTATTCGTAATCATATCAACCATGGCTACTATTTGAATGACAATTCCTCGAATTAACCATAAAGTAGTTACAATTTCCCTTAATTCTGTTACCTTTAAATATTTAGTATGGTACCTAACATGCACACTCCACTCAGAATAGTGTCATCGTAGGTGCCTACAGATAAATATTTAAGTAAGTAGATACTCGTATTGCTTATAGTGTCACTTCATCTCATATATATCAGTGAGGGCCAATATGATTTCCCGTAAGTTCGCGCGGTGTACGAGGGAGGTTAAAATAACTCTGTTCAAAGCATATTGTACTTCCCTGTACACGTGCGGCTTATGGAGGTATTACACGCAACGGGTCCACGGAGCCCACCGGGTCCAATATAATAACGCGTTCCGGGTGCTGGTGGGGCTGCCCCGCTTCTGTAGCGCATCAGGGATGTTCGCAGAAGCGCGTGTAGACTGCTTTTATGCGACCATGCGCAAGCGCTGCACATCCCTGGTGCGCCGGCCGCGGGCCAGCCCCAACCCCATCATGCGGTCGATAGCGGACAGGCTAGATTGTCCATACATGAGGCACTGTTGCGAAATGCATGTTTCCAACAGTGCCTATTTTGTGTAGAAATTTAATTTATTTTTATGCTATGCTTAAGTTGATATGTAATTTCCTGTATGAGTCCTGTGTTACTTGAAGTAAATGTTTTCATTCATTCATTCATTCATATCAAAAAGCACGAAAAGTACAATGTCGATATTTACTTAAACTATTATTATGTAAATATTGTATTATCTGCCATCTCCTCTCCTTTGTACCATAACCACGTTAAGGTCGCATACGCTACGATTTTCCCTCGACATGCTCGTTGTTAATAAATTAGGTAGCCGAGCTACCTTTTATTAAGGTCAAAGGAAATAATGTCATTAAGCATGTTTTCTTAAGTGACGCTAATGGAAACTTGCAAGGGAGTATTTTATAATTTATTTTACAATGCACTTGCTCTGAAAGTGCGCCTTTTTAAGTTTCAACATTTCCACGGGAAGTCGACTATGCCGGCACGGCGGTGCCGGGCGGGCCGCGCCCGTGCGGGAATGGATAACAGGCCAATATTGCCACACACGTGCGAGAATGAGATTTCATGACAATTAAAATTTCACCTTTTAGGTATATTTTTTTATTTCCTCGCATAATGCATTGTAAAATGTTGTATGATACACGTGCGGATAGGTAATTCCCAACGAGTGGCGATGACCAGAAACACGACCGTCAGGGAGTGTTTTTGATCGACACGAGTACCTACTTTACCTACTTTCCGCACTTGTATCATAAATAACTAATTTATTACGTTAAATACCTACCTTATAATGCAACATTAAATTACATCCAGTTTATAAAACGTGTAACAGTAGGTATTCGATTAAAAAAAAACTGGGTATCACAGATTAGACTAAAACATTAAGGTTCAATAAACTCTTCCTAATAGTCCAGTGTCTAATAGTCACCTCCTGAAGTTCCTACATCGTTATTCGGAACAACCTGTATATGTACAGGGTGACTGGTAATTCGACCTATTCCTTGAAAGGGGTTATACTAGAGCTAATTTGCAACAATTTATGTAAAGTCAACCAGGGGTCAAAACACGATTTTTTTTTAATTTTTCGAGTTTTTAGTTTGTTTGAAAAAAAATCGCCTTGCAGCTTTAAAGTGCTGATTGTGACAAAAATGTTTTTTACCATCCAAATGGAAGTACTATTGTCACAATCACCAGCTTAAGGCTGCAAGGAGATTTTTTTTTCATACAAACTAAAAACTCGAATATCTCGGAAACCAGCGAGTTTCGACCCCTGGTTGATTAGACATAAATTGTTGCAAATTAGCTCTAATATAACCCCTTTCAAGGAATAGGTCGAATTACCAGTCACCCTGTATACTTAAATATTCATTTTTAGGTAGTGTAGTATCAAAATAATACGCTTGGAACGCGTTAACTTTTTACAAGCTTTCTATTAACTTGCGATATATGTACAGTCACGGACACACAGTGTTTTATAGAAGCCGAAAAAGTGACATCCCCGTTTTATTACAAATTGCTGTAGCTTAGATCATAACAAATGCAAGACTAAAACTCCCGCGTTTCTAATATGCGTAGTTTTTGAGAAATACATTTTTGAAAATCTTGTTTCTGACACCCGGATATTACGAATAACATTTATATATTGTAAATTATTAAATAAACTTTTATTTTATTGAAAATGTTGGATAATCCCTTCAAATATTTACATTTAGAGGCAATTACGATCTCTCTAGGTACATTTGTTACAAAGATATTAATGATTTTATAGATTTTGGTTTTTATTTTTTTTCTTCTATGTTCCACCGTAGTAGGACGCGATTAACGCCAAAATTGTCCAGTGGCCCGAATAGCCCAATGATTGTCTCGAACAGAGAAAAAATATACTCAGAAAGTTATAAATTAACATTCCAGATGGATTGGTATACATGTCTGAAATACCTACTGTCATGCGTATTTAAATCATGACTTTACACTAAACTTCGGAAGTAGGACAAAAAATTTATCACTCGTTTGTAAAACAGAGCACTACCTTCCTAAGTAGCGGCACGTGATTTTATGTTTGTAGTCTGTAAAAAAGTATTTATACTGCCGCGCAGCCTACACGTTTGGCGTGCTTATAAAAGGGTACTTAAGGACTTTTCCTTCTAGGTGAGAAAGTCGACACTTGTTGCAAGCCGGAAGCAGCGGAGCGCACGCCTACATCAATATCCGCTGGCGCGGCATTGTCTCGGAAAACTTTAATTTAGTTACCATGACGTCCATGACTCGAACCTTATTTCCTATAATATTTATTTTTATTGATTCTAATGGAGAACATAATGTTTTCTTTGTATATAGCATATAGGTTACCAGGTACATTATTGTTAGTGTGAAACCTCCTTCACGTTTCCTTTGACTTTTGTTTCATTTTATTTTCGATATTATCTCCAAATTACAGCGACTCTATAATAGAGAGTTAACAAGTGATCTAAGGAAATTTTTCGAAAAACCCAACTGCTTTTTACAAGCTTTATATTGACTTGCACTGTTCGTATGTATGTAAATATGCAAGTATGTAAGTTGTCCGTCAAAATTTGCAATTCATTTTTCAGCCACTTCCCGTTATCCAATCGAGCTAAAATTTTGCAAGCATATGCAGTGTAGCACAACTATAGGAACAAAAATATGAATGACGTCCAACTGCTCAAATTCAGATCAAATCTGACAAGTTCTGACAAGTGACAAGTTTTCTATCTGTGCTATTGCTATGGCAGACTCATGCTATCTCCTAATTCCGTTCTTTCTCTGTCTGTCATTTTGTCATGGTGACTTTGGCCGGACTTTGGCATTTTGACAAACAATGCTTTTGACGAAATCAAATTAATAATGATCTTAAAATAAAACACGTAAGTATTAATAACGAAATATCAAGCGCCAATATTGATTTACTTATGAACTTATGATAAACAACGGTTGGTACCTTGATAAAACCTACAAGCGCGAGGTTTCTTAGTTCGAGAAGAATTCATTGCGACCCGCAAAGATATGTGTACAGCATTGGTATTTTTTTGTAAATATACTGTGATTTGGAAATAAGTGTGAAATAAACTGTATGAAATATTTGTTCTCCTTTTATTATTTCAGTCCCTGGGCGACCGAGCTCCGCTCGGATTAAAACGGAGAAAATACGGAGAAATCGAATTTTCCCGGACATGAGACCTATCTAGATCAATTCCTCGCCCACGTAGACCACCGCATACCAAATTTCATTGAAATCGTTAGAGTCGTTTCCGAGAACGTGATTGCAAATATATATATATACAAATTTTGCTCGTTTAATAGTATAGGATACCTATTTTCTGTTCATGCAGTGGGCCCAACGACGTCCCTAATCATAATTTATCGATATCGATAACGTTGGGTTCTAATATTATCGATATCGATAACATTAAGTACTACAACCCTACTATCGTCCTCGTTCGTTAGGTTGGTAAGTCTACTTCCGTACTAGCGTTTATTTTTATTGGTATTGTGGTATTTCAAACTAGCTGTTCGAATGAGTTGTCATGTCAAAATCAAATGACAATTTGACTGTCATCCAAAACCTTGTTCGAAGTCCCGTCTCTTATTTATATTCTCTTTGAGCATATGTATATCGCATGACAATGCAATATTATGATGACTTGGAGCTGATCTGATGCTGGAGCTGGAAGGTGGCGTTTTATTGCGGAATTCCTATGAACTCCGCAATAAAATGACACATCCCCATCGAGTTTGGGCTCGTTAGAATCGTCTCAATGAGTAGTTGATGATGGTATACAGGAAAGTACCTACAGTCGGCAATAAAAGCTTGTACCAAAAATGAAATTTTTGATAGAAAATTATTTGCAAATATTATAGCCTATATCACTCCCACGGTTATGAGGAATCCACAGCTGGTTATCTGTGTTGGAATCCAATGACACCTCGTATGTCGAAATCTGTCGAACGGTTTAGGCTGCAGCGCGTGTCAAAGTATATATAAGTCATACATACACACATACATACATACGCTCGAAAAACATAACCCTCCTCTCCTGCGGCAGTTGGGTAGTAAAAAGAATGTTAAATTTGCTGTTTCACGGGCCCTTATATATTTTATGTCGCTAGTCGCTGTGATATTTAGTCAAACGCTATTTAATTTTACTGAAACTGCCATTTATAGCGGCAGCACGATTTTCCTTAAAGAGCCCGTGCTTAATAATTAAATTGTGATTATTTAAACTTATCGTTTAATTTAATTAATAAAAACCGGCCAAGAGCGTGTTGGGCCACGCTCAGTGTAGGGTTCCGTAGTTTTTCGTCCGTCACAGTAAGTGTGTGAAATTATTTTGTAATTTTTTTCAAAAACTATTCAAAACCTATCAAGTTCAAAATAATTTTCCTAGAAAGTTTTTATAAAGTTCTACTTTTGAGATCTTTTTCATATTTTTAAAACTTATGGTTCAAAAGTTAGGGGGGGGGGCACATTTTTTTTTACTTCTGGAGCGATTATCTCCGAAAATATTAACATTATCAAAAAATGATTTTAGCAAACCCCTATTCATTTTTAAATACCTATCCATCAATTTATCACACGTTAGGGTTGAAATGAAAAAAAAAAACACTCCCCACGTTACGTATAGGGGAGGTACCCTACCCTAATAAAAAAAAACACTTTTTATTTTACGAGTACCACTTTGTCGGCGTGATTGATATACATATTAGTACCAAATTTAAGCTTTCTAGTGCTAACGGTTACTGAGATTATCCGCGGACGGACGGACAGACAAAGCGAAACTATAAGGGTTCCTAGTCGACTACGGAACCCTAAAAACTGTTTTAGTGTGGTACGGTACGGGCTCTTAACTTTGGAATTCTTATAAACTTTGGGACTGTTACAACTGTACGTAAAGATGGCTAAATATTCCCAAAAAACGAAATCCCAATATAGGTTTTTCACATCACCGTTTTATTTTCAGCCAGCAACAGCGTCGTCAGTGCTGCTACTCCACCTCGGCGCAGTGGGTGCACTAGCGAGCGGCGCGGCGTTGTGCGCGGGCGGTGGCGCGTGCGCGTGCGGCGTGCTGTTGCACGCGCTGCACCCGCTACAGCTGTGGACGGTGTGCGGTTTGCATGCCGACCGCGCCGCCGCCATTGCTGCACCGCTGCACTATGCGGCCATTGTGTCGGCTAAGAAGGTAACATTATTGCTGATAAACATTGAGGCACGCGCTGCACCCGCTACAGCTCCAGCTAGCTGAAGTGGACCGTGTGTGGAATGCACACCGACCTCGCCGCCACCATCGCCGCGCTGCTGCAATGCCATCCTGTCGGCTAAGAAGGTAACATCACAATCAAACACATCAATTTAAAATTTGGAATAAGTTGTCTTATTTTCGACTCGTTGTTTATTGAAAGTTTGCCTAAATACCATTACATTTCTATAATATTCAAAGTCAAAGTCAAATTATTTAATGCATAATTATTTCCTAACTAGTTGACATTGTTAAAAACTCAGGCTTTGTGTCTCGGGAATATAATTATTTTATATTGAATTCACCCGCATCGCCATAGGATAGACTTGGAACCAATATAAAACGGCGAGAATAACTGATTACTGTCATAACTTAAAACTAGGTCACCGCTTCTGCCTTTGTCCAAAGCGATCCAATTTAAATGGCTTGAGTACCTATTCATAGGTCACGACACGACGTAGGTTCCTATTATCAACGAGCCTTCCAAAAATATAAAAAAAACGGGCCAAGTGCGAGTCTGACTCGCACCCCGGGGGTTCCGTACAAACTTTCATACAATATAGGTACATAGCTTTCTCCACCCATTAATTCTGGAAAAATCCTTACAACGCATAAGTAGTACCTACCTAAGTAGTAAAAGTTACCGTCATTACTAAAGCGCCATTTAAGTGGTGCATTTTGTTACTAATTTCCGCGACCAAGAAACTTAGTATTGAATGTTGGTTTTTCAGCGATAATTCTTGATCACATCGCCGACCTTTTGCCGACCAACCCATTTCAATATTTTAATTTTATTTTGAAAGAAGGTATTTTTAGAACAATCTAAAAGGTATTTGAAGAAAAATAAATACATGTAAATGTGATTAATTTACAAAGTTAATCCAAATAATATTTTTGATGATTTAAATTTTCCATTATTATTTATTTTCTCCATTGGGTCCACCACAGTCATGTCGGGTGGGTGATTCTGGGCCTCAGGACCGGGAATTGCTTACGATATTCACTGCTAAAGATATTCGTAAGGCTTTAAATTCTATGTCGGGAGGCAAATCACACCGGGCCATGACGGTCTCAGCGTCGAGCACCTTAAGCATGCTGGTTCGCACGTTCATCGATTGCTAGCGATGTTTTACACATTTTGTATGAGCCATACTTACCTGCCTGCGGATTTGATGAGGACTGTGGTGGTTCCCATTGTTAAGAGCAAGACTAGAGATACCAGTAGCAAAAATAACTACAGACCTATCTCGCTGCTCAGTGCCCAATTGGATCGGCATTTAAAATTACATGACAATTAGTTTGGTTTCAGAGCGGGGCTTTCTACTGAAAGTGCCATTTTGGGTCTGAAGCGGACTGTCAAGTACTACTCCGACCGAAGATCACCCGTTTTTGCTTGTTTTCTTGACCTTTCCAAGGCTTTTGACCTGGTATGCTACGACTTATTGTGGAAGAAATTGAAAGAGAGCAATGTACCTAAGGATACCAGGAACATCTTCAAATTCTGGTATCACAACTAGGTCAACGTTGTGAAATGGGCAGGGTCTTTTTCGGAACCATATACCTATGTTGGACTGCGGGCTGAGGCAGGGTGGCCTGTCCTCTCCCAAGCTTTTCAACCTATATGTCAATGCGCTGATAGAGGTACTCAGTAGCACCCATGTCGGATGCCATATTGATGGAGTATGCGTCAATAACCTCAGCTACGCAGACGTTATGGTGCTGCTGAACGCCTCTGTTGGTGGGTTGATGAAACTCCTCAACATCTGTGAGGAGTATGCGGCCAAGCACGGCTTAGCTTACAACGCGGTCAAACGTGAATGCATGGTCTTTGGGGTCAGAAACAAATGTCTACCGGTAGTTGCACCTATTTTACTAAACGGCACCCCACTAAAAGTAGTGGAAAAAATCAAATATCTGGGGCATATAGTTACGTCTGACCTTAAGGATGGTGCTGATATTGAACGTGAGCGCAGAGCGTTGGCTGTGATGTGAGGGCAAATATGATTGCCCGCAGGTTCGCAAACGGCTCTATAGAGGTGAAGCGCACGTTATTCAGAGCTTACTGTACATCGCTCTATACAAGCGGCCTGTGGGTAGATTATACTCAGAAACAATAATAATTTATAATAATTATAATAATTTATTGATAACCCACAATGTACATCAGTATTTACTATAGACTAGGAGCTAAATATTAGAGGCAAATAACACGTGCCTGAACTAGGATACCCTGTGTTTCAGGCAAAAAAGAACTAACAATTGAATATGTTATTCACATGCAAAATATTATACAATATCATTCTTATTGACTAGGTAGTACAAAATAATTAGTAAGTTAATAACCTATATATAAAAAAGGTATAAAAAGATAGAAGATAGAACAAAATTATTTTAAAATGATAAATAACTTCTCAGTATCGTCATAGGACATATTATGTAGGGCTTCTCGTAGCGTTGATTTACATTTCATGTAGTTTAGGGGATATAAATCTAGCCGTGCATTAAGTCTTTTGTAAAGAAGTGGACCTAGGAAAAGAAAAAATCTAGAAGAGAAAGCGTGTCGTGTTTGAGTATAATTAGGACAAACAAAATCTTTACGCCTTTTACTGGCATGATCAGTGTTGTAAGGGGTTTCAGCGTGCTGTTTTAAAACTGTGTGCAATATAAAACAATACAGCACTCTGCGCGTGCAATATAACAACGCGTTCAGGGCGTTGATGGGGCTGCCGTCGGGGATGTTCGCAGAGGCGCGTGTAGACTGTTTCTACACCACCATGCGTAAGAGATGCGCATCCCTGGCTCGCCGTGCCTTCGCCGGCGCCAACACCGTCCTGAACATGATCACTAGCCGACTCGATTGCCCTTATATTAGTAATTGCTGCCTTCTGCACATACGTCCTAACTGTTCTAACTGTTAGATTTATTATTGAAATTGAATGCTGACATGTTGACATTTTTTTTTATAGTATATTAGAATTGTGTACCTTCTATTAATTTAATCTATGACATGAGAATGTATACCTACTAACATTAATTGTAAGCATTTAAGTACTAACATAATTGATCCAAGTTGGTCTTTGAATAAATAAATTATTATTAATTATTATTATTAAAGAAAACTAACCAATATAGGAGATACCGTTATATTTTTCCTGTATTATTTATAACAGTGTTTTTCAACCTGTGGGTCGCGACCCCCCTTCAAGTAGAGGGTCGCGCCATGAAAAAGGTTGGAAAGCACTGATTTTTAGGGTTCCGTACCCAAAGCGTAAAACGGGACCCTATTACTAAGACTCCGTCCGTCTGTCACCAGGCTGTATCTCATGAACCGTGATAGTTAGACACTTGTTTTCACAGATGATGTATTTCTGTTGCCGCTATAACAAAAAATAAAAAAAACACAATAAAATAAATATGTGAGGGGGCTCCCACACAATATGTTTCCCCGACGGCAGCCCCATCAACGCCCTGAACGCGTTGTTATATTGCACGCGCAGAGTGCTGTATTGTTTTATATTGCACACAGTTTTAAAACAGCACGCTGAAACCCCTTACAACACTGATCATGCCAGTAAAAGGCGTAAAGATTTTGTTTGTCCTAATTATACTCAAACACGACACGCTTTCTCTTCTAGATTTTTTCTTTTCCTAGGTCCACTTCTTTACAAAAGACTTAATGCACGGCTAGATTTATATCCCCTAAACTACATGAAATGTAAATCAACGCTACGAGAAGCCCTACATAATATGTCATATGACGATACTGAGAAGTTATTTATCATTTTAAAATAATTTTGTTCTATCTTCTATCTTTTTATACCTTTTTAGGGTTCCGTAGCCAAATGGCAAAAAACGGAACCCTTATAGATTCGTCATGTCTGTCTGTCTGTCTGTCCGTCCGTATGTCACAGCCACTTTTTTCCGAAACTATAAGAGCTATATTGTTGAAACTTGGTAAGTAGATGTATTCTGTGAACCGCATTAAGATTTTCACACAAAAATCGAAAAAAACATTAAGTTTTAGGGGTCCCCATGTTCGGTCTTTTTACTACGTTCAGAACTCTACGGTTAATTTAATTAAAATAATATCATGTCATGTGTCAAGTCAGTCAATAAAGTCATGTCGATATAAAACTACGTTTTCTTGCAAACAAAATCAAAATAAATCACCAATAGCGTGAACATGATCCTATCCGAACTGGATTTTAAAGAATTTTAGTGACCTAAAGATATACAAATATAATTTGCGATCGTAAGTTTGAATAATTTGTTCGAAAAATATAAATTCGCATACAACATGAATCCGACAGAGAAACTCGTGGCGCTTCAAAACCACAGCTTGGAAATTATAGAAAAGGCGCATGTTAATTTCAGGAAGTCACCAAAAGAAAGAATTACATTGGGATATGTACAAGGTCGGTTGGAAGCTTTAGATAGTTACTTCCAAGAATTTAAGAGCATAGATGAAAAAATTGTGACAAGCGTTTCAAAGGAAGAGAAAAGCAAACTGTCATATTTTACGGACGATGTATTTGACAGTTTCGAAGAACGTTTCTACATTTACAAAGGCGAGTTAAAGACGGTTTTACAGAAATTTAGCACCGAGGCAAAAAGTAATCAAGGTATACAGGTTGGTCGTGATTCGCAACCAATACAGGGGGGTAATGGTTCAGGTACCAGTGAGATAAGATTGCCTCATGTGACGATTCCCTGCTTCAGCGGAGATTATACGGAATGGCAATCGTTTCATGATTTGTTTACCTCACTGATTCATAAGAATAGTTCACTAGACGACGTGCAAAAGATGCATTACCTCAAAGTTAACCTAAAGGGTGACGCGGAAGTTCTTTTACGACAATTCCCCATTACTGGCGAGAACTATTCACAAGCATGGACCATATTGAAGAAGCGTTATGATAACAAAAGGTACATTGCTAATTGTCTGTTTAAGAAGTTTTTCGCCCAAAAGACAATCGTTCAAGAATCAGCCACCGCCTTGAAACAGCTGCTAGATACATCCGTCGAATGCCTGAACGCACTCAAAAATCTTGGCTTACCAACACCTCAATGGGATGCCATCGTCATTTATATGGTCGTGTCAAAACTGGACCCTGGAACTCATAAGCATTGGGAGGAGTTGATTAGTGGAGATGAGTCTGCAGTTTTCCCAACTTTCGAGAAGCTGAAGTCGTTCTTGGAGACTCGATTCAGAACCTTAGAGATGGTAGAACCGGTCAGCAAGAGTTACAGACCACATCAACCCAAGACGTTCCATGTCACAGCCAACGATACTGAATGCGCATTCTGTCAAAACAAACATTTAATACATCATTGTAAACAATTTGCGAAGCGACCAGTGGATGAGAGATACGAATTCGTTCGGAGCAACAATCTCTGTTACAACTGTCTTATACCAAATCATGCAGTATGGCGATGTAAGCAGAAGACGTCATGCCAGGTGTGCAAGAGGCGACATCATTCATTACTACATCGAAATACAAAGGAACTTGAAGAAACGCAAGAAAACAATAAGGCAGACATGACTAAGGAAGACTCAAAGGTGGTTGCACATGTCAGACCTAGTGGAGATGAAGATGTACGAAACATTTTGTTGGCCACAGCTCAGGTAGAAGTGGCATCAAATTGTGGACAACCACAGGTCTGCAGGGCGTTGATTGACCAGGGATCCGAAGCTTCCTTTGTCACAGCTCGAGTGGTCGAGTTGTTGAAGTTAAAGAAAACGGCAGTTAGCGGAGTGGTCTCTGGGATCAGCAAAGACAACAGCATGTTCATCAAAAGTAAGGTGGAATTACAAATCTCGTCGAGGTATGAACCTGATTTCTCTGTCAAGGTAAATGCATATGTAATAAAGTCATTGACTCGTAGTTTGCCGGCTAGGGAAATCAATTGTAATAGATGGCCTCTACTTGATAATATGAAGTTAGCTGACCCCACCTTTAACACTCCGAGTAGGGTAGATATTCTTCTCGGGGCTGATGTTTTTGGCAAAATAATTGACTCTGGGTTTATGAAAGGGCCGGATAACGTTGTCGCTCAGTATACACACCTAGGTTGGATTTTGTCAGGCGACACTAATACAACTTCTTCCAGCTCACGCAGAATCACCAGTTTTCATGTCACACATCAAGTGGAGAAAGACAACAATGAAACAGAAGGTTATACAAACATGAATACTTGGTCAAGGGAAGAAGAATTATGTAAGGAAGTTTACAAAACTACAACAACAAGTGACGACACTGGAAGATATAGAGATACACACTTACCGCTGAAGCAAAGCGTTGGGGATACAGTGACGTCATATGGAGAAATGAAACAACAAACAATCGGGATATTTAAACAGCTGGAAGAAAATTCAGACAAAAATAAAACGGTAAAGAAAGAACGCACAAAGTTTATTCACGATTACATGGAGTTGGATAATATCAAGATAGCTGAAGTTGAAAAAGAAACAAGAACGATAAACCTGACTCATCATGTTGTTGCAACGAAAGATGGAGAAACTCCCAAGATGCAAAGGGTTGCCACAGCATCACTGAAAAGTGCGAACAGAATCTCCTTTAACAATGCTTCGATGATTGGACTTCAGCCAGGCTTACGTCGTCTTGCGATGCACTGGAGAGTTCACATGATTTGTGTGATTGGACACATTGCTAAGAAGGATCGTCAAGTTTGGATGACACACAAGCACACAGAGTTACAGCAAATGGTTTGGAGAGACGAGCCTTCTGAAAGGGTGGAAAGCTACAAGTTGCTTGCCGTGACTGCTGCTGCACCTTGCCTAGCGGGGCGCACGTTGACGCAATTAGCTGACGATGAAGCCTACACGTGCTTTCGGGCAGTGCCTGCAGTAAAAAACTTCTGCATAGATGATCTGATGACAGGGCGCGGAAATGTGTCAGAAATAATAAAACTTTGTAATGAGATCAACATTCTGTTAAGGGCAGGCGGGTTCGAAATGCAGAAATGGTCAAACAAATATGAAGAGTTGCTGGAGTTTCTTCGAAACTATAATGCAAATGAGGAACCTGAGAACAAAACAGAAATTAAATTGGACAAGGTCATAAAGATATTGGGACTTACATGGGATAGAAAAGAAGATGTTATCAAAATAACAGTCAACTTACCAGAATCGAGGACTCTGATACCGAAAAGACAGAACATATCTGAAGTTGCAAGTCTCTTCGATCCTTTCGGTTGGTTGACTTTGGCTCTTGTTGTCATTACAGCAAAGGTGATGATGATAATACAAAGACTGTGGCTCTGCAGTCTTGGATGGGATGATGAGCTACCGCCGGAAATTGTTGAAGAGTGGAAGAGTTACCGAGAAGAGTTAACCGAACTTCAGGTAATACAGATGCCACGATGGATCGAAATGACTTCGCGAAGCAAGGATGTTCAACTGCTTGGTTTCGCAGGTGCATCTTCGGTGGCCTATGCAAATGTGGTCCATCTTAGAGTTGTGGATGAAGAGGAGGAGGTTCCGAGGTCGCAAGCTATCATCATTGACGCTTTACGAGAGATTTCTGATTTGCTGACTATTTATATAGATAAAATACATGTTTGGAGGGACTCAACCGCAATGTTGTCTTGGTTAAAACCGCGATGGCCGATACACGACAGGAATGGAGCAGTGGATGTTTCACAACACGAAGACAACTTCAAGACGAAACGTGTATATATACAGTCAATAGACAAATCGATAGATCTCGCCTCAGGAGATGTGAAATCAGTAGGCATGGCGAGCAGTAAAATGTGGTGGACTGGATCTAAACGGTTGATCAATAAAGATGAAGGATTCGAGAGAATTAGAATATCTCGGGCAGACCGTGAGTCAAAGAATACATTTAATCACAGATTAAAAGACACTCCCGATCGAGAAAGATTATCATCGAAGTTTATATTGAAGATATACTTAGCACCTTTTTGCAGGTTACTAAGATATATAGAAAAATCAAAGGAACAATGGTTTTTGAAGACAACAAGATTTAAAGATGAAATTGTAAAGCAAAGTATTAAATATTATAGATGTTTGGTATATTTTATGGGAATGCAGGATTTGAAAGAGAACAGAAGATTGAAAAGCGAACAGTTACTGGCGTCGAATGTTACACCTCGTCGCACTAGGGTCAAAATTAAGTAAATCTTATAGGCAAAGGCATAGACTCTGATCTACCGTGAGTTAGTTTACGGTGGGCGGTTAGCTTCATAGTATCAAAAGGCATTATTTTTCTTATTAAGGTCCTTCGAATTGTTATTTATATGTGAAAGTTATGTTTTAATTATGCTTAGTAAACAATACTGAACACGTTATGTTAATTAATCTGTTGCGTTGTAATTATGTTATATCTATGAAGTTACTAAGTGTTGTTTTGACAAAGAGGTGATAATGAGTTATGTTCCTAATGTGTAGTTTACACCATTGATGTAGAAAATAAGTATTTTGGTGGGCGGTATGTTCGGTCTTTTTACTACGTTCAGAACTCTACGGTTAATTTAATTAAAATAATATCATGTCATGTGTCAAGTCAGTCAATAAAGTCATGTCGATATAAAACTACGTTTTCTTGCAAACAAAATCAAAATAAATCACCAATAGCGTGAACACCCCCATACACAGAACTGAAACTCAAAAAAATTTATTTCATCAAACTCATACGTGTATCTTGGGGTATCTATGGATAGGTCTTCAAAAATGATACTAAGGTTTCTTATATATTTTTTTTCTAAACTGAATAGTTTGCGCGAGAGACACTTCCAAAGTGGTAAATGTGTGCCCCCCCCCCCCCCCATGTAACTTCTAAAATGAGAGAATGATAAAACTAAAAAAAATATATGATGTACATTACCATGCAAACTTCCACCGAAAATTGGTTGGAACGAGATCTAGTAAGTAGTTTTTTTTAGTACGTCATAAATCGTAAACCGCAATTTATTTTACGGAACCCTTCATGTGCGAGTCCGACTCGCACTTGGCCGCTTTTTATATATAGGTTATTAAACTTATTAACTTACTAATTATTTTGTACTACCTAGTCAATAAGAATGATATTGTATGATATTTTGCATGTGAATAACATATTCAATTGTTAGTTCTTGTTTGCCTGAAACACAGGGTATCCTAGTTCAGGCACGTGTTATTTGCCTCTAATATTTAGCTCCTAGTCTATAGTAAATACTGATGTACCTTGTGGGTTATCAATAAATTATTATAATTATTATTGTTTCTGAGTATAATCTACCCACAGGCCGCTTGTATAGAGCGATGTACAGTAAGCTCTGAATAACGTGCGCTTCACCTCTATAGAGCCGTTTGCGAACCTGCGGGCAATCATATTTGCCCTCATATCACAGCCAACGCTCTGCGCTCACGTTCAATATCAGCACCATCCTTAAGGTCAGACGTAACTATATGCCCCAGATATTTGATTTTTTCCACTACTTTTAGTGGGGTGCCGTTTAGTAAAATAGGTGCAACTACCGGTAGACATTTGTTTCTGACCCCAAAGAGCATGCATTCACGTTTGACCGCGTTGTAAGCTAAGCCGTGCTTGGCCGCATACTCCTCACAGATGTTGAGGAGTTTCATCAACCCACCAACAGAGGCGTTCAGCAGCACCATAACGTCTGCGTAGCTGAGGTTATTGACGCATACTCCATCAATATGGCATCCGACATGGGTGCTACTGAGTACCTCTATCAGCGTATTGACATATAGGTTGAAAAGCTTGGGAGAGGACAGGCCACCCTGCCTCACCATACAATGTTTTTATAGATAATGGTACAGAGCCCTTCGTGCGCGAGTCCGACTCGCACTTGGCCGGATTTTATTAATGCTAATCTAATGTCACTTTAAAAAAAAACGGTTTCATAATTTGCATTTGAACCCATTTCATTTGATACCCCGCTTGATCTAATTACGATACTGAATTTTTGCCCCCGTCATTTTTCATAGGAAATAAAAAAATATATTTGAATGTTTTATTTTCCATACATGTGCGTTAGGCTCGTTTGCAACTATTACCAATCTCGAAATACTCGAATCGATAGCATATAAGTAGTTCCTGAGAAATGTATCGTTGTGACAGACAGACGGACAGAGTCGCCATAAGGGTTCCTTTATTACCTTTTTGGTACGGAACCCTAAAAGCGCAATATGCCGCTTTCAACTCTGCCAGATCACAGTTGACACCGCATTGATCTGTACTTATTTGTTAATAGGTACACATTTTTGTTCCAGGTGCTTATAAGTGTGGCGGGCGGTTGGGTAGCGATGGCCGCGCTCCTGGCGCCCATGGCCGCGGCGCAGCCTCCCCTGGTGTACAACACCGGCATCGGCAGCTGCGCACCCGACTGCGGCGCCGGCTCCGCCGCGTTAGGCTTCTGCCTGATATACGCTTTACTAACCTTATTATTACCAGTTCTACTAGTCGTCCTCTGCAGCCTCAAAATCCTCCGCATAGCACGGTATCATCGACATAGAATCGCAGCGGCTATCTACGAAGTGACCCTATCCGCGCAGGTGACCGTCACGCACCAACGAAATCCTTTCTCGCCACCACCAGCTCCCCGGCGCCGAGCTTTATCTGCGGTACTCCAACCTCTTGGCTCTTTAGCTATCCTGTATTTTCCTTACTACTGCGTTTTGATATGGCCGGCCGTCACCATTCCACCGCAGTCAGTGGCAGCTATATCGGCGGTACTGCTCGCGGCGGCTCCGCCTGTCAACAGCATTTTATACGGCATTCGGAGTCGACCGCTCCGTGATTCTTTGCGAAACTATCGACGGAAAAGAATGACGAAAAGCGAAGTAACACAAGAGATTCAGGCGAGAACTCCGAGCGCATGCGGCTCTCGGCGACCTTCGTTGTCGGCGGGCTCAGGATGTATACGTCCGCCGACAACCAGAAGACTGTCTGATGCGGCGGCGATGGGATTACGGGGGTCGGAGCGGCCCGCTCAGCGTGCAGCATCTTGCAACATGTTGCAGGATCAAGCAAACGAAGATCTGGCGCGGCCGCGGGCGTCGGCTATACCTATAATCCGCGCGCCACCACACGTGGTGCTTGGCCGGGCTCTAGGGTTGGAGGAGAACGCTGCCCGCGACCGCCGGCGACGCCGGTCGCCACGCATCACGGTCACTCGAGCGATGTCGGACGAGAGCGAGTCGCCAACGCGACGACCGCTTTGTAGGCAGCAGTCGCGCTCCAGTGGGGCGCTCCTGGGAGGCCTGTCCTACTCGCCTGCTGTATCGGAGAACATGAGTCTGGATCAGCCGGCTGACGAACAACTCCTCCTCTCCTGGCCTCAGCACCAGCCTGACGTGGACACACACGACGCTTTATAAATGGGTATTAAATTAGGATAGATAGATGTGCATATAAAGACAATAACTGTGTGTGCGGTTCGAAAATGAGTCAGCTTCGGTGTTTAAAGATATTATTTTTAGTCGCTTTGTACCGGACTCTTCTCGGCCCTCCTGACCAAACTGTGACCAAATATAAAGTTTCCTATGACTATTTATTAGGCGTATCGTAGTCGTAATAATTTCTTCTACAGGGTTCCTCCATATCGTTAGCTTTACTATACTGAAGTATTACTTTAGTGTGTGTTCTAAAGATTTTATTTTTGAAATATTCCATAGGTTTAGAAAGAGTTAAATGAGATTGTTGAATTATTTTTTTGTCTATTTTGTGACGCAGTCTATGGTATTTTTAAGATGAAGATATTACTCAGTGATGTGTAGTTGTGTGTAGGCCCAAGTGCTTGTTCCTGCGCTTGTTTGTATGCCGTCCAGTGGGCTAATTCTCAGAGTCGTTCGTTACGATGTCTTTTTAAGATTTACGAAATATGACACTGACATTTTATAAAAATACTGACAGTATCCCGATCGAGCCGAGAATTGGGCCACAGCATAAGCGACGTAGCTATACCTAAGTTGATTTAGTGTTAGACACTCGCTTTACCTCACGTAAAGGTACTCTGTCACTTCGCATG
The DNA here is from genome assembly GCA_963854355.1 of Epinotia brunnichana. Lineage (NCBI taxonomy): Eukaryota > Metazoa > Arthropoda > Insecta > Lepidoptera > Tortricidae > Epinotia > Epinotia brunnichana. The sequence continues at coordinate 22,172,938 of OY977946.1, read as the reverse complement.
GCTTTAAATATATTCTGTCTCGCAAACTTGTTGGAAACAATGTATTTTAGAGTGTATTGAAATTTGCAATTCACCTGAAAGACTTTATTTTGTAAAATGTTTTCACAGGGAAGATAGTGATAAAATATAAAATCTCAACAGTATTCTTATTTTGCGATAGAAACTGGTATTAAACTGTAAAGTAGAAAGTACATAGAAGGTAAATTATATATGTCGGTGAAAGATTTAAATATCGTTATGTAATGATAAATGTTTGGTAGATATAAAATATCATTTGTTATTCTAGTCAGAAAGCTGTTGTTTTACGATATCTGTGTTAATATAAAATGTAAGTTAAGTCTATAAGTGAAAATTAAACGTATATACTGTCTACATTTTCTTTTCCATGATTTCGTTTCGAATAAATACCTGTCGCGATTACAGAAAATTAAAAGGAAAATTTTGAAATTTGAAAAATCACTTTTACGTTAAGGCGTTCTATTCGAAGAGAATGTGGTTGTAGTCCCATATTTCATGACATGACACTAAGACGGCGATATCTAATAAAACTGTTATTCCAACTGATTTCATTTTGAGCTTGATAGTCCGTATATGTAACATGCGTGCAACCCATAGATTACACATAAATAATGTATTTTTCTATTATATCTGTTCATGGAACTTGTTAGATGTTTTTCTTCCCACTAACTAGTAACATTAAAATTTTACCACTAGCCCAATAGAACAGATATCAACACTAGTGGGAATGGACCATCTATGGATCATACGAGTACAACCAGACAACCTGCGGCTGCTGTCTGCAGGTTGTTGACTTACATCCTGCGGTAACGAAATCTTGCGCCTGGATAGTCGTCTAAATTCATCACCTACAACTTCATTAGTATATAGGAAACGAATGTCTGTGAAATATAATTTTGTAACTATGGAAGTGTGTAATTAGATAGTCATCCCCGAAATTAGATACTTCTTCTTTAACTTAAGCAACAACGTGGAGCAGTCGCCAGCCGTTTCTGTCCTCTGCCATTTTTTTCCGTAAATACTACACATGTGATTTTTAAAATTCTTTCATCTGTGTATAGATGGATCTTCCGCATGGACATAGGTTATATTTTATCTCGCGTTTCCGTCTGGGTTCTCTGTAATGCGTTTGGAGCCGCGCGTGCTTAAAATTAAAAGGACGGCACCTAAGTACAAATAGACCTACCGCGACCAGTAAGTAGATACAGTCCGTGAGCTCCTTATAACATCATTCGGGTTCGGGTGAAATCTTTTATTTTTGTATAAGAACGTGTAAGAGCAAGCGAGGGAGAAATGTAGACCCAAATCCTGTTCTAAATGCTCACAGACTGCACAAACTGAGACCATGGAGTCCATGGACCCGCTACTACTCCCTATTGATGGGACTACGGGAGACCACTTGCTAGATCAATCTTGTATTTTAATGCAGTGATACCACTAGTAACATCGTGGTATGCAGTGGCGCTACCGATGGAAAAAAGTTACGAACTCATGGTCCCGGAAGGGGAATAAAGGCCGATATCAGTGGAGGTTACCTTCACCCAAATAAATAAAGTATAAAGTCACACTACAGCTAGCCTAGCTACATTAAAAACAAAATATTAATACATATTTTCGGACAATCTTACACATATCTAGTTCCAAACTAAGCAAGGCTCGTACTATGGGTAAGTACTAGACGTCGATATAAATTTATTAATTTTCATCTTGTTTCGTACAGTCGCCATCACATACATAGGTACACTATAGGCACAGTATAAAGAACTACAACCAGTAGGCAAGCTTCATTCTTCTACGAATTTACGCACGCGCTTAGCGTAACCGCTCAAGAGTCAGGGTTGTCAAAAATATGTTTGGAGAGATATTCATTTTCAATCATTTCAAAAGTAGGTACCTATTCACTCAGATCTTTAAATAGAAATATATAAGTTTAGAAAAGGCGGCCAATTTTTCGTTTTCATAATCGTTATTGGTTCCGAGGGGCTTTTTAATAAGAATCCAATATTGGATTTTCAAAAAGTGGCCGCCATCTTGAAATTCATGAATAACAGTCCGATTTGGTTCAAAATCGATATCTGAGGGTCCGCGGGGCCTCTTAATATGAATCCGAGCTTGGATAGTAAAAAAGTGGCCGCCATCTTGAAATTCTTGAAAAACAGTCCGATTTGGTTCAAAATCGATATCTGAGGGTCCGCGGGGCCTCTTAATATGAATCGGAGCTTGGATTGTAAAAAAGTGGCCGCCATCTTGAAATTCTTGAAAAACAGTCCGATTTGGTTCAAAATCGATATCTGAGGGTCCGCAGGGCCTCTTAATATGAATCCGAGCTTGGATTGTAAAAAAGTGGCCGCCATCTTGAAATTCTTGAAAAACAGTCCGATTTGGTTCAAAATCGATATCTGAGGGTCCGCGGGGCCTTTTAATATGAATCCAAGCTTGGATTGTAAAAAAGTGGCCGCCATCTTGAAATTCTTGAAAAACATTCCGATTATGTTCAAAATCGATATCTGAGGGTCATCGGGGCCTCTTAATATGAATCCGAGCTTGGATTGTAAAAAAGTGGCCGCCATCTTGAAATTCTTGAAAAACAGTCCGATTATGTTCAAAATCGATATCTGAGGGTCCGCGGGGCCTCTTAATATGAATCCGAGCTTGGATTGTAAAAAAGTGGCCGCCATCTTGAAATTCTTGAAAAACAGTCCGATTATGTTCAAAATGAAGATGGCGGCCACTTTTTTACAATCCAAGCTCGGATTCATATTAAGAGGCCCCGCGGACCCTCAGATATCGATTTTGAACATAATCAGAATGTTTTTCAAGAATTTCAAGATAGCGGCCACTTTTTTACAATCCAAGCTTGGATTCATATTAAAAGGCCCCGCGGACCCTCAGATATCGATTTTGAACCAAATCGGACTGTTTTTCAAGAATTTCAAGATGGCGGCCCATTTTTTACAATCCAAGCTCGGATTCATATTAAGAGGCCCTGCGGACCCTCAGATATCGATTTTGAACCAAATCAGACTGTTTTTCAAGAATTTCAAGATGGCGGCCACTTTTTTACTATCTAAGCTCGGATTCATATTAAGAGGCCCCGCGGACCCTCAGATATCGATTTTGAACCAAATCAGACTGTTTTTCAAGAATTTCAAGATGGCGGCCACTTTTTTACAATCCAAGCTCGGATTCATATTAAGAGGCCCCGCGGACCCTCAGATATCGATTTTGAACCAAATCGAACTGTTTTTCAAGAATTTCAAGATGGCGGCCACTTTTTTACTATCCAAGCTCGGATTCATATTAAGAGGCCCCGCGGACCCTCAGATATCGATTCTGAACCAAATCGGACTGTTTTTCAAGAATTTCAAGATTTTCAAGAATTCAGTGCGGCAATTCAATTTGAACGAAATGAGACTGTATTTAAAGAACTTCGACTTATACTAAAAGACCTCGGGCCCTCAGATATCAATTTGGATCACAATTTAAGTGACATCATAAAAAAAAACACCTAAACCTTACCGATATTTAAAGTCGGTTTTATAAAAAGTCAAACTTGACACCCCTTCAAAATAGTTAGCGCAAACTCAATGAGTTTGCGCTAAACTTCCTCGTCTCCCGCTTCCCCGCGTTCCTCCCCTCTCGTAAACCCGCGTGGCCCTAAGCTTGCAGACTGTATGTAGTTAGACTGTGCTATAGGTGTTCAAAAATATCGGCACATGCACCCTAATGCCTTGAAAATAAAGGTGTGTTCCGATGTTTGTGAGCTGCTTGTTTGCTCCGATGTATGTGATGGCGACTGTACATACATCAATACTTTGCCACTAAAATGTACCAGTAAAACTTAATAGTACATTACTTCTTCTCTCTTTATTACCGCCCGCGGTGAGTACAACATTTCCCTGGCCAGGTAGTGGGATTTTCCGTGCGGTAATTGCTATTTTGTGGCCAGGTTTTCACATTCACGTTTCTATGATGTCTGTATATTTTAAATGAATAATTCGAGGAAAATTGCTCCCATAACTACCCACATCTTACGAGAACGCGGTAGGCAAACGTAGATCATTTAACGAGTAAATTAACTCATCGTAAACCGAGCAGTAAATACAGCCGCAGAGGTATTTACTGACGCCGCCCAAACAAACCGTTCTCGCAATAAGCTTGTAGGTAACTACTTCTAGGGTATAAAAAAAACAAAGCATAACAACGACTAGGTATCAACGGGGGCTTCGTCTCGGAATGCGCAAATAATATTAGTTAAGTAGGTAATTAGGCGATGACCTGGTAAAGGTCGCGGGAGTCCGCTGGATGCGGGTGGCGCAGGACCGGTCATTTTGGCACTCTTTGGGGGAGGCCTATGTCCAGCAGTGGACGTCTTTCGGCTGATATGATGATGATGATGATGAGGTAATTAGTGTAATTACTTTAGATTCGAATCGCGTTGTCCGAGTCGAACGAACGGTCTCTGCTCGACACGATCGTAAGCAATGTGTCTCAGCCAGGTAGGTAGTTAGGGTACTCTACAAAATTTCGTAGGCGCGTTCGAGTACTCTGACCGAAACTATATTTTTTTAATTTTGAAAACCATGTTTGGCTGAAGGAATGTTTGATTGTTTAGGATAAAATACTAAACCTTCCATATTTTCGGTTAGCGGAAAATGGCGTTCAGAATTTCGATGTTTCATAATAATGATGACGACTATCTCAGCCTCAACTCTTTTTATGGACAACAATTTGAATTTATTCGAAACTTGTCAATGCGGCACTATAAGGTAAACGTCCGAGTGCTCGATGCTGTACTATGCGTATACAGGGTGGGCCCTGTAACTGGAGAAAAAAAATAAACGGTAGATTATTAAGCTTGTGAACAATTATTTCGAAGTGGTTTTATGCGAAAAAAAATTTTTTTTTTTTTTTTTAAATCTTTAAAATAAGTTTACTTGTATTTTTTTACTCTTCTGGAGTGCTATGAGTAACTTTTTATTTTAAAAACACAAAAAAAAAAGAAAAAAAAATGAAAAAATCACAAAACTATCTGTTGAACACAAAAATGCAAAAACTATTATTATGACTCATTACATGATGTTACCTCAAAATCTGCATTGACTGCCGTGATATGATCTCGTGGTGCCAAGATACATTACTTGGAGGTCATAACTTTAGATCAAAATTTCTCCGTAACCAAAAATTTTGAAAGTGAATGATACACAAGGGGGTTACTGCAAATGCTCTAAGGAAGCCTCCTTTTGAATATTTGCTCGTGTTACAGGGCCCACCCTGTATGTGTATATGGTATGGGCACTTTATGGCAAAGCAACACGGATTAAATTCGAACTAAGAGGATTTTTCTTCGTTTTGACATAGAGTGCCCATGCCATATACTAGAACAGCGTCGACCACTCGGACGTTTACCTTACTTGAGCAACATTAGTAATGTCGCAATTTTAATAAATTAATAAGACCGTTATTATGAGCTGCTGATTAGTTTCAACTCCAGATTTCAGATTCCAGATTTAAATGCACAAAAGAGATTATAATTGTACCAGCGTAAGTTGGTACGCAGATATAACGCTATAATTTTAATTTATACACAGTATTCAGTATATTTCATTTAAAAAATCTTGCGCTGAAATAATTCGTTTGTAATTTTAGCGGACCGGTATCACGTTCAGGTAGGGTGGGTCTCGGCAGGGCTATATTGAGATATTTCTATATTGCCACTTGGAAATGAAAAGATTCATTTAATTTCGTTTCGCTATTTGTCTTCGCCGCCCTCAGATAACTTCATAACCCATCCCACATATTTCAGTGAAATCTGAACAACATTGAGCATCAAACGAGTAATAAATGGAGATTTGTTGACTCTTGACTTAAATGCCCAAAGACGAATGGGTATATTCATAAACGTTCTACAACCCTATTTTAGCTAAAATGCTGTCCAAATTCGTTTGTCTTTATCTCTCACTTTGAAATTGTGTTCGTAAGGAAGGGACAAAACACATTATATTTATCAGATGTATTTTAAATTTTATGAATAAGGGGCCAAGTTTTCAATGGTACCTTTATTCGGATAAATACAAACGCCTCATTGAAGTGAAATGTCCCGTGGGTTCCTCTTTAATAAGAGCTTTATTAGTGTGAGATTTCATCCGGGTACCATCTGTGGCCTCGGCAACCACACTCAGGGCGCTAATGAGGCGAAATTGAGACGTTTTACCTCGCTCATTGACTGTAGTGATTCCGCTGAAGTTGGTGTGTGTTCTCCGGGGTACCTTCAACGGTCCGCTCTTTGATTACGAGTCACTTAAATGTACTACACATTAATAGGGAACATTACTGCAATGTTCTGCCGCCAGAGTGCAGCACTATCACAATTAGTAAACAGTTTTTTTGACAACTTTGACCAGTCCTTCAAAGCTCTAGATCAAATATTTCAATAAATAAAATGCATCAGTGCTGCGTAATTGGATGCAAGAATGAAGGGCATCATTCATTTCCTAAGGAAACGATGATACTTACGAAAACTATGGGAAGCGGCAATACGTCGTCGTAAAGCAAAAAAAAGCCCTCATCCACCTTTAAATTGCTATATGATGCCATTTTAATATAACAGTACAGGTATTTTATTTACACACGAATGATAATAAAACGATTGTAGTTTAACGCGTTTTCATCAATTATTTGTTATTGTTTGTTAGGTAAATAAATATGACATTGTACGTCATGGCGGTTTGTTTACGGGTTGTGTTAGTGTCGCCCCCTACGCAGAGCTTTGAGTAATGTTCCCTATTGGCTTGCTTGTTTTTTTTTGTTTACCTACAGTTGATGTTAGGCGTACGAAATGTATGACTCAAGTAAATACTTTAGAGCTGCTCTTAAAAGGTATATTTAAACCATTATCAACCACCGACACACCCGAATCGTCGGGAAACCTCAGAGAGGTAAATAAATAAGTTACTTATACGACACTAAGTCACGTCCCATTTAGTAAAAATAATGTATGAAATCGTGAAAGTTTAAGTTTATATCGGGAAGAATGTACGAAGGATGTTATTAACTGAAGCAAAAGAGCTTTGTAGCAAGGTGTGTATGTATGTAGGTATGTTTCGGATCCTTCAAACCGAGCGGAACTGCGTACCTACCGCAGAGAGCCCAAACGAATTATGCTCTCGGTTGGGTTCATTTACATAACTATTGGATTGGCTGACCCCGCTACATGCTCGATAGAAGCACAAACGCTAGTGTGATGTAATTTTCGATAGTAATTACAGTGGGGTGATGCACCTAATTAAAGTGATTTCATTAGGTATAGAGTGGATTCTTTTTCTAGACCGGATATTATCTTAAGTCCCATCCGTCCAACAAAGCAATTATTTAGCCACAATAGCCACCTGCCACTATCGCTTTAAAATTAAAGGGCCATGCATGTTTAATAAATACTCTACCTGAATTGCGACTATATTGTTAGCGACTATAGTGTTGTTCGAGTACTTGTCAACTCTCACATTTACTTGATAGGTTTCTTGATGGTAGATTGAAACACGAAAGACGATTTCTTGATATATACTTGACTTATTTAACTTGATAGGTGTGTGCACACTTAATGTAGATCGAACGAGAAGCGAGGTGAAATGATTTATTGGCTAATTAGGAAATATTATACAAAGCAAATGCTGATGGTGCAAATGAGTGTTATTTATTACGCACGCGCTATGTACTCGTACACTAGTACCTACCTATATTGTTTAATACATTCAAGTACCTATATTGTTTAATACATTCAATATGGTCAACATTGCTACGAAGTATTTTTGAATGAACCTCATTTCCTTAGGCATGAAGCCGCCTTTTGGTTGAAAAATTGTTGAAATGTTTATAAAAAATACAGTCATGTTGATGTGGTTTCTCTAAACGAATATTAGGTTGCTATCGAATGGACTTAGATATTTTATAGCTCCATAACCGTATATATTTATGCGAGGGTTATGGCAAACCGTAAAACCATGGCTGTAATAGGTCAGGTGCATTCCATCATGATAATGGCATATCCTACTTTTATGGCGACGTGTACCTATACGCGTAAGTAGATGTTATCGCGTCAAAGAATAATATTTTTAATAATGGTTTCTAAATGATTACAAATTTTTCACAATGAGGGACCAGCTGGCTGATTACGTAACACATTGTACGTGCGTCACGTAGATCTAAATGGCACATTTGGTATGACATAATGACAGTTCAATTGTCCTGAAGCTCGTTCGGAAAGTGCCCCTCAGAACCACCAGATGGAATAGCGCCAATTTTACGTTCATCATCATCATTGTATCAGCCATACGTCGTCCTCTGCTACATCGGCCTCCCCCAAAGAGTGCCACACTGACCGGTCCTGCGCTACCGGCATCCAGCGAGCGGACTCCCGCTACCTTTACCAGGTCATCAGGTCATTTTAAATTATAGGTAAGTACAAAATAAGAATTTCTATCCTACATAGGACATAGCAGTTCTTTTTAATTCTTCCTTAAGTAATGCTGTATTTCTGGTGGCCAATAAGGTTATTCTGAGGATGCGTAGTGTTGGAGGCAAGGGCAACTTCTCTCGTAACCTTTAAAATATTCAAAGGCAAAGCGAGTGATAACCTGATAACATTTACGTATTTAGTGAAACGGCTGTATGTGTCTACATAGAAGTACACGTGCCAGTACTCGACACTGGCCCAATAATTGACATTTTCAATCAGGTGTCGAATATTGGGACGTTTACGTTAATCCTGTTTGGCTTTAAATTCGTATCGCAAAGGCATTTCCCAGTTTTGCGAGAATTTGTTCAGCCTGCGCAATGAAATTCACGTCGAGACTTATTAAGGCAACCGCAATATCCGGTCCCTAGTACCGTTTTATTCAGTTCTAATCCAACATTACTTAGAAAGTTTTTACGCGAATTTATAAGCGATTGTCCCCTAAAACAAGGACCGGAAAACCCCTTTTCAGGCTTAAGTGTACTGTGTATCTATTTGGTCATCATCATCATCCTCCTAGCGGTATTATTCCCGGTTGTGCCCCTAAAGGAGCCCGGGGTCCGCTTTGACACCTAATCCCAAGATTGGCATAGGCACTAGTTTTACGAAAGCGACTGCCATCTGACCTTCCAACCCAGAGGGAAAACTAGACCTTATTCCTCACGATGTTTTCCTTCACCGAAAAGCTAACGGTAATTCCGTACATAAGTTCCGAAAAACTCATTGGTACGAGCCGGGATTCGAACCCACGACCGCCGCTTGACAGCCGCATGCCTGAACCACTAGGCTACCGTAGCTCTTGTGTATCTATTTGATAACCCTATTAATTTGGTTACCTTGTGATAAGGTAACCTTACTGATGGGGTAACCCTATTGTGATGGTAAGCATACCGGATGTGGTAACCATTTTTTTTTTTTTTTTTTGGTGAGGAAAATGCTTTACGCATTCCTCCCGGGTGTGGGGACGGACCCGGGTGGATATGTGGGACTCCTCGTTGTGGGCTAATGAGGCCCCGAGTCTACCCACTAAAAACCTCTCCGTCTGCCGTCTTTGTGCCTTAGCGGTGGGCTGAAGGAACGCTTGCGCTTTACTTCTTCAGCACCACCAGCGCCGCTCCGATTTTCGGAACACCGCCTCCGGAGGTGGTAACCATAAGGTAACCCTAACAAAACCCTATCAAGATAGGGTTTTTTTAGGGTTTTGTTAGGGTCACCTTATGGTTACCACATCCGATATGCTTACCATAACAATAGGGTTACCCTATCAGTAAGGTTACCTTATCATAAGGTCACCATTATGGCTAGCTAGGGTTTTAAAAAACAACTTCTAAAATAATCCTATGAAAACTCTATGAAGACCGGTTCCGGTCCCTGCCTAAAAAGCCGACCGATCGGGGGCAACACGACAAAAGTCGATGTAGGTATGTATATCCACAGATACTAAAGTAGTCTGGTGACAGAACCATGATGAAAACCATGAGATGTTACACCATACCATTAGACGTAATCAACCTGAAGATGTAAGGGATATTTTGCACAAATAATAATATCAAACTTAATCCGTCATGAAGACAACACAAAACCTGCGACGCTACTTGAAATTCGAACTTCATGTTAGGTAAACGTCCGAGTGCTCGACGCTGTACGAGTATATGGCATGGGCACTCTATGTCAAAGTAACATGGCTTAAATTCGAATGAAGAAAAATGCTCTTAGTTCGAATTCAACCCATATTGCTTTGACATAAAGTGCCCATGTCATATACTAATACAGCGTCGAGCACTGGGACGTTTACCTTACCTCTGTCACTCGTGTATTCTAACCTAGCTGGGGCCTATTTCTCAAAAGCTTGTAGCGTGTAATACAAGCGCAAGCCTCTTACTAATGAGAGAATTTGAAAAGAGGCTTCCGCCTGTATTATACAGCGTGTATTTTTAATATTACCTCAAATTGTAACCAGACGTAGGTTCTTTTTTCTTAACCTACCATTTTTTTTCCATATAAAATAATTCAGCACGCAATGTATCATCACTACTTTGTCTTACTGACGTGACGTCACAGATGTCACAAGTGACCCGCTTCTTCCATGTGTCAAAGGAGTGTACGCAATACATTGCTGCTCCATAAATTTTCAAAAATGAGTTATACTTTGTTAGTTAAGACTAACTTAAATTTTTCTTGCAATAGCGGTTCATAGCCCTTTTACCTACATCTGGTTACAATTTGAGGTAATATTAAAAATACAGGCTGTATATGTAGTTACAAGCTTATGAGAAACGGGCCCCTGGTTCAATTCGAAATACAAACTCTAATGGAAGAAGGTTCCAAATTCAAAATTGCAATAAGTAATCAAGCTGGGACTTAGAGCTAAATGCAATAGAGACGAAGATATCCGAACTAGGAATTTCTATTTGCGTGTTTATAGCTCTGAAACTTGCTGCATAGCTATCGTAATCGGTTCGGAATCATCAATAAAACGATATAATTATCTTACTGGCTTACCCGTCTGACCTGAATTGACTGACGTTTTCACACGTATGCACTCAATCCCCTTGTTCTCCGTACATAACCATGTTACATAACCAGCACTGGGAGAGGACAAATTATTCCTACTTTAAAACCGGGTAATGTAGTAGGAATTTCTTTTCCTTGGACAAAACCAACGTCATGTGCCGGTAATGTAAAAAGAAAGATAATTCCTACTACTGTAACCGGTTTTGGAGTAGGAATATTGATTGCCTTGCACAGAACTAACGTCAAAATTATGCACATTTGTGCTTTATCCGCACGATTTAATGGGTAGTATGGACCTTTTTAGGGTTCCGTACTCAAATAGTAAAACGGAACCCCATTACTAAGACTCCGCTGTCCGTCTGTCTGTCTGTCTGTCTGTCTGTCTGTCTGTCTGTCTGTCTGTCTGTCTGTCTGTCCGTCTGTCACCAGGTTGTATCTCAACAACCGTGATAGTAAGACAATTGGAATTTTCAAAGATGATGTATTTCTGCTGGCGCTATAACAACAAATACTAAAAAACTGAATAAATATTTTTTTTTTCATTTTTTTTTCTTTTACAATTTTACACAAATCGGCTTAGTCCCAACCTAAGAAAAGCTTGTACTATGGGTACTAGACGACGATAAACATACTTATATATATAAATAAATACTTAAATACATAGAAAACATCCATGACTCAGGAACAAATATTTGTGCACATCACACAAATAAATGCCCTTACCGGTATTCGAACCAGGGACCTCCGGCTTCGTAGGTAGGGTCACCACCAACTAGGCTACAGGAGGCTCCCATACAACAAACGTGATTTTTTGCCGTTTTTATAGATAATGTGGTACGTGCGCGAATCCGACTCGCACTTGGCCGGTTTTTTTAAATTTTGAAGTACCTAAGGACAAATAAGGGGTAAACTGTAGGCTACCTAAACTAGAGGGGTCCATCATAAGCATTTTCAGTCTGTATTACCCCCTATGGATAATTATGGTATGGCGGCCAGCAATGAGAAATTGATGGGAAGTTCAGTAGGACGGGCTTACCTATTAATGATCACAAAAGGCTCGATGAAAATTTAGTCCCGTAACGTAACGATATATAGGTACCTATCCAAAATTTTATTCATTTTGATTCTTGGTTCAGGCAGGCCTTTGAAAAATCACTTAATTTTCCAATTGGTATAGATGATAGAACGGATAAACGTTACCTACATATTATTCTAAAAAATCTCACATCTTGAGGACTTGTCCTTGGAATCAAGATTTGAGACCGTCAAATGCAGATTGTGAACATAAAAGTATACACTCGTTTACCAATGGAAGAGGGTGAACAATAAAATAGCATCACAATCTTTTCCGTCAGTAATAAAAACCAAGGTTTGCAACTTTTGCAAGTCGACTGTGACCTACTTTTGCTTCCGATTGACCTGATGCTCTAATGACGGTACGGTTCACATCGTGTTGTCAGCAATAGTAATTTAGTTTCACGACCATCTTCATTTGCATAAATATGATATTTTTAGTACTCCATTATGTACCTATAGCAGGCGAGGCGGGCTATGTGTGGCAAGGAGGATGAGACTATGGAACACCTATAGTGTGAATGTCATGCCCTTGCCAGAAAAATAATGAATTACTTTGGTAACGGCTATCCGCAACCAAAGGAATTCAAGGTGCTCCCGCTGAACTGCATCATCCGTTTTGTGGAAATGATGGAGCGAGCTTGGGAGTAGGCATAAAGGAGAGGGCAAATGCACAAAATATCCCACTGGGTCGAAGTGTATCCGAAAGGGCCCTCATCTAGATAAGATAAGATAATACCTATTGTAGGCAATGTACACATGCATCGAGGCTTGATTGAGTGAGGCTTGGTCTGATGAATGGTCTGCCGCTGACACCCCTCCTGAACTTTTTGACCTGGACCCGGGCAGCCACCCAACTGGATTCAACGAATCACGCCGTGTCTGGTGCATGCTGAGTCGACTGAGAACGGGCATAGGCCACTGTGCCCATCTCCGGAAAAAATGGGGCTGGAGCGAGCAGGGATGCTGCGATTGCGGATGCCCAAAGCAAACTGTGCGACATATCGTCTTGGAGTGTCTGTAAATTTAGATTATAAAAACAGTGTATTTTAATAGCCATACGATAAATAAATAAATAAATAAACATGCATCGATCATGTCTCAAAAACGTGTAGTGAAATCGAATTTTGCACGACTCGGAGTGACTATTATCGTAAAACTCTATGTGAGGCAATGTTACTACAAAAATGCACATATAAACTAAGAAAATAAAACTAATTACTTCCATCAGAAATTAATCTGTCTACTTTGGATCATATCTGTTATCCTAGACGTTGTCCGTTGACGTAAAGTTGGGGGATTTTACGCCAACACGTAAAAAAAAACATCAAAATCATTATCATATTTTGGATATGGAATTCTATGCTACTAGAGTAACTAGAGACGAATGAAAATGATTTGTAAGTGTAATGCCTAAAAGGCCAGGACAAAACGGGTGAGCAGACCAAATGTGTACTCAGTAAACATTAGGCCAAGCTCTCTGACCTCGTAAAGGGAAAATAATGAAAATGTTCCGAGTCCGGCACTAATGCACCAAGCCTCTCCATTAGATGTTAGGCCCCAGTCTTAAGCGAACGAGCGTTTGAGGCCGGCGTTTCGGTATTTGTTTATCTATATTAAATATACATCATCATCATATCAGCCGAAAGACGTCCGCTGCTGGACATATGCCTCACCCAAATAGTACCACAATGACCGTTCCTACGCCACCCGCATCCAGCGGACACCCGCGACCTTAAAAAATACACTTTTAGAAATTGGCCAGACGCCACCACAGTTAACTACTGAAACTCTTCTAAAAAGAGTTTTATTTCAATCAGATGCTCAATTTTCCATCAAGGTTTTCAGGAACAGTTGCAAAAAAAATCCGTGTGCTCAGCGGGAGGGAATCAAGTTCTGTGGAAACCTGCCTATGGTTACCCAACCTTCGCACCCAGATAGCCCATTGCCACGATCAACTAACAAAGTTTGAGCATTAGTTGTTAAAAAAAAAATATCTAAAAAGAAAGCGGACATTCTGTGCTAACATTTTAATACCGCTACGCGAGAATGCATTCGGATGTGTAACGAAACTATATAAAAGTAGACAAAGCGTTTAGTAGGTTTCTGGCACTCAATTCTTTAGACGACGTAACAAGAATTAACATGAATTTATTTAGCTTATCAAACATGTTGTGATAGTGAAAATGAAATGAAATGAAAATGATAATGTTTTATTTTATAGATTGCTAGATTACAATGAAAATAAGGTTGGGTCTTCCTAGTAGGTTAAAAATACCTGTGTCAGGAAGACCCGCTCCTCCATAAAAAAATAATTAAAAAGAACCATCCCCAACATTGAACTATAAACTGTAATAGTACTTTAACACTATAATAATAAATCGTACGATATCGTCTGGTTGCTTTCTGAGTTCTTATGGCACAACACGCTTATAACTTGTATCATGCACGACTTCTCCAAACCTACCGACACACAATTACGTTGGTGAAGTACGGGAGGCCTCTTAAATTTGTGGTTTGACGATAACGCGTTGATTGGGTTTGGTTTCCAATTAACACAAAATCATCATCAGTTTATATATGACCCACTGATGGGCATTTGTTTTACAACATTTCTGAATTTTCAGAGTTGAAACCTCGAAATCAGTTTACGATCAATAATCATCTCTTTAACCGACTTTTAAAAATGAGGCGGTATTCAATTCGTCGGAATCTTTTATGTTTTATGTAGGCCCAGATTAATCGAAGACGCCTTGACAAAAAAAAATGCCTTGAAAAATGTTACAACTCTTAAACGAAATTAAATAATATTTGATTCTAGATCGCAGTCTCGTCGGCACGATTGTTCATTTAATATTTAGTATACTAGACGTCGGTAGCAATCGGAACGATAAACATTGGAGTAGCTCGGAGGGCCGGCCCTTTTCTCGGGAGAAATTATTACCGAATAGAACTAACCGATTGGACGTACAAATATGTTTAGGTTTGGAGAGTTATATGGAAAAATCCTTGTAGGTACTTAATGCAGGCATGATATTCCAAATGAAAGGAAGATACACGTCCCAGTGCTCGACACTTGCCCATTACTTAGCACCTTCAATCGTAATGCATAGCAACAGAGGTGAAAAACAGGGGGTCAATTATTGGGCCGTTTACCTTATGTGACTACAGTATGAAAACCGTCGTAAGTCACTGTCGTCGTTGGGAGCGGTCCGTATAAAACAAATGAAGAATGAATTCGTGTTATAAGCACGCTACACGCACCACTTGCAGCGCAGTTTTAATTTTAAATATCAGTCCGACAAAACCCCAAAAGTAATACCACAATTTTACGATGTTTGAGTAATCTGAAATTTCCCACGGATTTCATTCGTTTCAAGCATTTGAGTACCTCCTGATTTCTTATTCAGTATCCCTGCAAGCTTTAATAATATATTAATGGAGAATGCTGGTGGAATAAAATATCTTCGATTAAAGGGCGATCCCTGAAGATTTATTCGCGCATTACTTATTTTTATCGTCTGATGATTTCAATTATGATACGAGTTTCATCTTCAATGCGTTAAGTTGACAAAAAGTTATTAATTATCCGAAATTTTAGAGCGTCCTGTTTTCTAAAGTGTATTAAACAGATAATACATGAAGCTGACAAAGACAGATGAGAAGTATGGTTCATCGGAAGGCCTGTAAATACGAGTCCTTCCTACGCTCCTCTAAAAAGGCGTCGGGTCAAAAAAAAAACATCAAAGAAAACATTTTGACATGAATATCATATTAAGAGAAGGCAGCCTTCATGTCAAACAAAAGCAATAATTAGCCCAGACAAACCCCATTAAATGAGCTCATTTTCCGTAAAAACAAAGTGTAAATTACGTTTCGCCGTCGAAGTTCCGTAAAAAGGAACATTTACTACTACACACAAGCTTAATTGGAATTTGGTGAGGGCGGGCTTATTTTCATAATGGCTTCGGTTTTGCGTCCGTTGAGACACCTGGGCCGGAGTTCACGCTTTCAACTCGCCTCAAGAGAACCAGTGCGTGCAGCTCTGATCCCGGATTAGGCACAGTTGTTACGAGTCCCGAGGTCAAGTTTTACTAGTTATATGAGCAAGAGAGCAATGGCACAGCGGAATGTAATCTCACTCATATTAATTAGGAATTCACTTTCAAAACAAAGTTTTAAACGACTTCAATTCAGTACTCCGCCAAGCCACATGAACATTTCTACATTTTTTTTTCATTTACCACATACTGATTTCCGAGACCAAATGAATTGATTTTTAGACCGATAAACCAAATCGCTGTATGTGGGCCGATAATATTTGAGGACTTCCGTCGATTCCTCAAGGATCTCAGAATTACCTTTGGCACTTCATTGTTTGCTATTTCAACGGAATCATATCAGAATATGTGACGTTCTTATATAGTTTGAAGTACATCATTGAGAAGTTCCACAAGCCATCTGTGGTCTTCATAATCACTTCCACTTCATCAAATTTATGATGTATTTACACGAGTTATAATAGAAAATACCGAAATTACTACACGCGTGCCTAATATATTTGAGGAGTTCCCTCAATTCCTCATGGTTCCCATCATACAGCTGGAGTTTTGGAAACAATGGGACCAATCTGGAAGCATATACTTTCAATTAAAAAAAGAATTGTAGGAATCTGTTCATAAATTCTGTTCAAAAAAAAAAAAAAACATCCGAATTGAGAACCTCCTCCTTTTTTTGAAATCGGTTAATAACCGTCTCAGTCGCAACCTTGTAGAAACGTAGCGAAAAACCACCTCTATCACGTCAGCTTTCGAACAAAAAAAAAACCGCATTCAAATCGGTCCATTCGTTTAGGACCTACGATGCCACAGACAGACACACGAGACACGACACACACACAGACATGACAAATTTATAACACCCCTCTTTTTTCGTCGGGGGTTAAAACACTACTAATTGCTCTATCTTAGGTAGGTAAAATGGTGTTGTGCTCGGGGTGGTGATTAAGATCGCTAGGGCTCCTGAGGGTGCACTCTGTCTCACAACATGCACGTCTCACATTCTCTCCGAGTAATAACCTACATTTATCTCTAGGGCTCAATACAACGAATCCTGAAACCAATAAAGAGTCGGCAACGCGCTGCTGACTCCTAAGCTATGGAGTTGCAACCGTCCATAGGTTACGGCGTCACCCTATAATCAGGCAGGTCGTATACTTGTTTGCTACTGTTGTGGTATAAAAATAAAAGTTACACAAGGTAAGGACGAGTGATGGGGTGAGTAGAGACGCACAGTGTTTTATGAAAGCCAATTCTGTTCCATTTCTTTTTTATTGAAAAAATAAAAGTTACACAAGGTAATGACGAGTGATGGGGTGAGTAGAGACGCACAGTGTTATATGAAAACCTGTGTTAGGTTTTCATAGTCGTCTGACAGCACGCGTGTCGCCCGCCGCACGCGTCGCCGGTATCTAGCATAAGTTGCTTGCTTCAGGCCTGAATCAAAACGGTGCGGTCTGCGGTGGCGGTCAATAGTAAATTTGAAATGATAAAGCATTTATTTCGGACAATGTTACACATCCATATATTATTATGATGTTAGTAAAAACGTATACTACTTATTATACTTATAATTAGTGTCATTACTAATGTTAGTGGAAAGTAGGTAGTGAGCGAGGGTGGGCTGTCCACTATCCCTAAATTTGATAATAACTGTCAAAACGATTGACCGCCACCGCAGGCCGCATAAGTCTTTGAGAGGCTACATTCATCTGCTGCATTCATCATTATTATTTTAAACTACTTAGATTAGAAATATTATCTCAAACAGTTACCTTTTTAATAAAGTTGGGAGAACTTTGTCCATTTCATTTTAACTCGTTATTCTCTGGTGGAGAAAAACTCGGAAGAGAAAATGAGTAGAAAACTTGTTCTTATTTTAAAACTCCGCAGCAAATGTTTTAGCTGTAATTTAAATATCAAGTTGTCGCGGGAATGGATCAAATCTTAATTAATTAACCTACCAGTTTCCATTCATTATTATGACGAGTGGCTGTGAGCGCACACAGCGCAGGTATGGTTATTACAAAGGTTTTTTTTTTTAATTCCAAAAACAGAATCGACAAAAAAAGTCACATCATTCACGAGAAATGGTTGAGAAATGCTTCCACAGGTCGAAAACAGCCGGACATTCGCTGGATGGTAGACATACATAGGAAAGCATGTTTGCCCAAGCTGAAACGGAGTCTTCGTTCACTCCGTTATTTCGTTCAATTATCTACATGAACAAAAAGTAAGCACATACCTACTATTCGTGTACATTATAGGTACATACAATGGTTTTAGAAGTATCTTAAACTTAAAATAGCAATTCCCTTTTCGAATATACAAGGTAAACATCCGCGCTGAGAGAATCCAATTTTACGGTCCTTGTAGGCTTCGGTTGGTACCTCCTGCCGTATTCCGGTTGCGACTAGATTGGATTTTGCGATAGATTAGTTACAGTTGTGCTAGGTAGTGCAGAAATCAACCTATAGGTAATCATACAGGTCATACAGGTGGATAGACTTAATACATACATAGTAATCTCAATATATTATAAGAACCTAGTACCCAACCTCGACCCTCCGATAAACCTAAGTGAAACACCGATTTATTCAGATCTATAATATTTTTTCGACTTTAACGACGGGGCAGCTCTACCCAACGTCGTTCCAACCCCTCTCTACATAAAACTGTCCGTACTTTTTTAAACTTTTTGTAAATATTTATTTGCTTTGTGAAAATTACGACACTTGGCTACCACACTTTTTTGTATAGAATACGTCGCCAGCGACGACGCCGTGGAGACTGACACTTTCAGTATGTAAAGCGGTGGGGAGATAAACCATCTAGCTCTTATCAGTGAGTGTGAGTGTATTTAGTGCACTGTATTTAACCAGGTCTAAAGGCCGGTTTAGTATAATATTTAGCTAGGGATAGGATATGGCCCGCGTCTAGTATCGTGATATCTTCCAGCTACGTCGAGTGAAATGGCGTAATGTTGCCATATATATCGCACGACACGTGAAACTATAAAATTATAAAATTTCGTGTTGTCAAGCGAAGTCCGCGATTGGGTAGTTCACACTGCCGCTAAATGACTTTACACGAATTTGGCATAAGCATGAATCTTGGAGAAATACTTTTAATATTTTGTTTTTTTTTTTCCTAATTAGGCTGAGGTTAAACAAGTTGGACGAAAAATAAAGGAAAACTCCGGTTACATAGTACCGTATAATGATATATCAACAAACAAAGACAATAATGTAATTGTATCTAACAAAAAACATCTAAGAATGTGTTCTAAATCTCTCGTCCTGATATTTGTAAACATTTTTTGTCGTAGAGCAGTAGGCGAAAATTTTGTATAGCAGAGAATACTGGTTATTTGTCCACATTTTGTTTGACAATTGTCCATTCTGAAAGTAAGTTATATGAATTTTATTTAAATACATACATAGAAATAACCGATGCTATACTTTATTGTATAGAGACTGCTACGTTACCTAATCCTTCATTAAAACACAATTTAAAACACAATATTATAAATGCAGAAGTCACTTTGTCTATTATATTTTCAGATTTAAACCAATTTTGATGAAATTCAAGTACCAATGATCGGGTGGCGATCTTTTATGAAAAAGGACAGGATACTTTTCATTCCATATAATCACCCTCTGTATCCGGAGCAAGGACCGGAAAACCCCTTTTCAGGCTTAACCCTATCAATTTGGTAACTTTATGATAAGGTAACCTTAATGACAGGGTAAAACTACTTCTAAATTAACCCTATGGAAAACCTTAATAAGGGAAATCGGTTCCGATCCCTGATCCAGAGAGATGGAAGTATGGCAGTGTAGGTATCACTAACAAATTATACGCAAGCAGAACCGCCAGAGTTCAGCTAATTAACAGTATAAGTAACAAGTTACCTGTTCAAAATCCTTTTAAATGTTAACATTCAGCTTGTATAAAGTAATATACCCACAAAACACAGAAATACATTGCTATTAGGAACGGTATCACACAGATGAGTACTACGATGCAGCAAACGCATTGACTTAGGCAGCAAAGCGTTGGACAAAGACTGAAAAAAAAACATTCTTTTTAAACTATACTCGTACTATAAATGTTCATAATAAAACTGTTTCCAGTTTTTAACCGATTTGACCGGGTTGGATTCCCGGTCATGTATGGAGGTTTTTAGTTAATCTTTGAATTGCTTTATTAATTCTGATTTCGAGGGTCTAAGTTCTTGAGCGCAATTTTATCAATCTCTCGTCAGTTCATTTCATTATCCCTCACGGACCAATTTAGATTGTTAAAGGCCTAGTAATTATAGCTAAATAAAGAGGCAAATATATGAGGTGTCTAGTAAACAAGTGAAATCAAAAGATTTTATAAAAAACCCGACTGCTTTTTAGAATAATATTAAAGCCTATATCAAATATTACCTCCGACTAATAGGCGGCGTTGGTAGGCCTCCCACAAGGTGGACTGATGACCTGGTAAAGGTCGCGGGAGTCCGCTGGATGCGGGTGGCGCAGGACCGGTCACTTTGGAACTCTTTGGGGAGGCCTATGTCCAGCAGTGGACGTCTTTCGGCTGATATGATGATGATGAGTAGGAATCAAAGTACCTCACATGTTAAAATCTATCAATACGCTTTAGCTGCAGAGCGTGCCAAAGAAATAGACATACACACATAAACTCGAAACACACAACCCCTCACTGCCCCGGGTAAAAAGATTTCAGGGTCTCTCTATTCGAGTTAACGTTTTGATTTGGAATCGGTTTGCAATTTGCCGTGTGCGCCTGTTCTGATTCTGATTCGTCATGCCTTTTGTATGGACTCGCACTCGACACTGATGATGATGATGATGATGATGTAGTCCCGGCCGATTTCGACCACAGCGACTGCGTTCAGGTATGCTGTTGACGACAGTAATCAATGTGTAAACAGGCCTTTCGGCTTTACTCGCTTAAAAGCGAGTGCGTGCTAGAAATACGAAACCCATTTGCAGTTCCGTGAAGTAGGACCAGCCAAGGATCAGCCCCATTAGAATCATATTGATGTTTGTAAATATTTACCGATACTTAGATAAATATAACATAATAAGTAATAATACGTACCACATAATTTGAGCCTCTAGAATCGATAGATAACATATTTATACTGTAGTAAACATTGTTTTGTAGTTAATACATTTGAATTCATTTAGTCGGAAGATTAAATCAAGAAGACACTGACAGTTGCTATTGGTGTGAAAGTCAATGCGCTGTCCTTGAAGAAGTAAGGTTGGATATCATTACTTTTGACGAAATAATTTAGGTAAAGCCCAAAGCACACGTTAGGTACCGGATCGGGGTCCCAGACACGGTTTGAGCAACCTGCCAATACCTGCCAAGAATGCCTGCACCACAGAACAAGTAAATACTAGTATTCCGTGGCCTGCACCTACTGGGCTGTTATTCTTTACGCGCTCATGCGCCTCACCCCACCCGTCACGCCTAACGAAACTAGACCTCTACCTACGCATATTTACTACGAATCGCGGCGTCAAGATATATTTGTGGTTGAGCGTTGAGGTGAGCTTCAAACAAGTTACAGAATAGAGGGGCTGTATACATTAGAAAGAGTACAGTAGGCACAGGTGACGTTGCGTGAGCTTTGAGACGACTATGGCCTGAGGCGGTAAGCGCCATATATGTAGGTATAATAATAATAATAGTATATACACCGTGCCCGTGAATAACCCGAAAGATTTAAGCTCGATACTAGAGCCTAATTAGAGTAATAAATGATATATGAGTTTAGGTAAATTCAGCAAAAAAAAATTTTTTTTGTTTTGTTTTTTCGATGTTTTGAATGTATTTGTACATGAAAAGTAAATGATATTGGTAAACTGGTCACTTAAAATGGGTTTTTACTTTTTTTTTTCGTAAAACCTAGTTTTTAAAAAGTGTTACTCGTCACTTTTTGACATCTATCAATAAGGATATTTAGACCACATTTAGACTAAATCCCATAGTGGCAACATCGCCATCAAAAATGCGTCCTGCACTTTGTAATAGTAAAAACTTGTTTTTTTTTAAATTAACTCTGAAACTAGGCGAATTACAAAAAAGTTTATACGACATTTTTAACCTCAAATATGGTCAGGAATATGCTGTTAAATTCTCTCGCAATACTCACGGGCACGGTGTATATAATAGTGTAGGTATAATAATAGTATATATAACCAGCAATAATCCCTTTACACCCCAGCGGGTGCTGTCTCTGTGTGCGTCCCATGACACGGGCAAGGTCAGCATCCGCTCGGTGTACTCCTTTCATTTCATTAAATTGTCAAAAGGGCCTCTACGTGTTGGCTCAGTTGGTACTTTGTAGGTACCTAGCCCCACACACGCCTCCCAAAGGTCCGGGACATCATTGTCCCGTGAGCGGGAAAGACATACAATAATCATAATAAGATCGATCGAAACGCCAGGCAGTGCTCGTCGACATCACCATCCTCTATGACGAGAACCTCGTGAAGGCCGAGAAGGACAAAGCCAGCAAGTACCTGGCTCACGAGGTAACCGCCAAGTGGGATGTTGATTCGACGATAATCGTTCCGAATGTTCCGATAGTCGTTTCGGCGAACGCTTTAATAGCAAAGAGTCTCGTCCATCACCTCAAGAGACTCTCGCTAGATGGCTGGATCAAGAGTCAGATACAGAAAGCGGTACTTCTGGACACGGAGCGGATAGTCAGGAGGTTCCTCTCTCTGTCGCCCTGACCATCGGCAGTTTAGGCTCCGCCACGCTTCCCACGGCACCCTAGGTTAGGTATTTATAATGATGTTATGTTTTGTATCGTATAGTTTTTAGGGTTCCGTACTCAAAGAGTAAAACGATACCCTATTACTAAGACTCCGCTGTCCGTATGTCTGTCTCCAGGCTGTATCTCATGGACCATGACAGAAAACACAGTTGAAATTTTCATAGGTGATGTATTTCTGTTGCCGCTATAACAACAAATAGGTACTAAAAAACAGAATGAAATAAATATTTATGGATAACGGTACGGAACCCTTCGTGCGCGAGTCCGACTAGCACTTGGCTGGTTTTCTAATTTACTTTTTATATAATTAAAGATTTTTACAAGATCAGACCAAACAGAAAATGATGGTGTATGAATTTCATCGATATTTAATTATCATCTTCAGATTTCGATAAATTCTTTTTTGATTTTTGATTAAATTACAAACTTAGTCCAGAAATCATTTATGATGTTTCAAGAAAAAAATGGTAGATAGGTACCTACCTACTGTTATGCTTTTCTTGTAATATTTATAATAACGTTAAGCTAATATAATTATTTCAAAATGTTCCCTTGGTAAACTTCGGAGATAAGGGGAAGAATGGTAATTTTTTCGACATTATCCTTCATAAATCAAAATTTATCAACTGTAGAAAAAACAACTGTTAGAATGTGCAACTCGAGCCCTTTTATTAACCGACTTCAAAAAAAGGAGGAGGTTCTCAATTCGGATGTATTTTTTTTTTTTATTATTTTTAATGTTTGTTACCTCAGAACTCCGTCATTTATGAACCGATTCGTACAATTATTTTTTTAACTGAAAGTATATGCTTCCAGATTGGTCCCATTGTTTCCCAAACCCCAGTTGGATGATGGGAACCATGAGGAATTGAGGGAACTCCTCAAATATATTAGGCACGCGTGTAGTAATTTCGGTATTTTCTATTATAACTCGTGTATTTACACCCGGAAATCATAAATTTGGTGAAGTGGAAGTGATGATGAAGACCAAGACCACAGATGGCTTGTGGAACTTCTCAATGATGTACTTCAAACTATATAAGTACGTCACAGATTCTGATATTATTCCGTTGAAATAGCAAACAATGAAGTGCCAAAGGTAATTCTGAGCTCCTTGAGGAATCGACGGAAGTCCTCAAATATTATCGGCCCACATACAGCGATTTGGTTTATTGGTCTAAAAATCAACGCTTTTGTTCTCGGAAATCAGTTCATATGGTAAATTGGAAAAAAAATGTGGAAATGTTAATGTGGCTTGGCGGAGTACTGAATTGAAGTCGGTTAAAACTTTGTTTTGAAAGTAAATTATATGATACCCCACTATTTGAACAAGACTTTAAAGTTTGAATATTTACTTCATATTCATATTCATATTCATTTAATCATTGCCTTGTGTGTACAAAAGATCTTATAGCTACATATTGGTATGTCTCAACACAACCCTGTAAGGGCACTGCAATACAGTAAGTAGTTCAAAATTTAAACTATACTTAGACAATTATTTCAGTTGCGATTTCTTAATACTAGTCATTATTATTGCGATTTAAATATTCATTTACTGTGTAATAAGCATTTGCCACTAAATATTTTTTTAAAGTATTAATAAATTTATTGTTATTAGGCTCATTCTTCATATGATCAGGTAGCTTATTATAGATCTTTATTAACATGGGGTAAGGTCCTTTTTGGTGTAACGCTAGCTTTGATGTTGTTTGTAATAATAAGTTATTTTTTGAACGGGATTCATAACGGCAGGGTACGTCTCCAATTTTAGAATAGAAATCTGGGTGTGCTTTAACAAATTTACACGATTCTAGGATATATATGCCAGGTAAGGTTAATATTTTAAGGTCTCTAAAATACGGCTTGCAGCTATCGGTCTGTTTTATGTTTGTTATTATTCGGATACTTCCCCTCCTATTCGTCATTTTCTTAAGAAATTAAATTTCTCAATTATTTTCCATACACTTCTTTACAATTATTCCAAATGCCTAATTGATAGCATGTAGTTTCTGAGATATTCAACGTTGTGACAAATGGACAGAGTCGTGCATAAGGGTTCTATTTTTATTTTTTTGGTACGGTAAACACTAAATGAAATATTGCTTTCATTTAAGTAAAACAGTTTTTTTATATACACAACGGCCTCCGTAGCCCAGTGGGTAGTGACTCTGCCTACGAAGCTGGAGGTCCCGGGTTCGAATCTCGGTCAGAGCATTTATTTGTGTGTTTATCACGAATATTTGTTCCTGAGTTATGGATGTTATATATGTATATAAGTATCTATATGTTACATACATATGTAACATACGTAAGATTGTCCCGTAATATATATTTATTTTATACATGAAACTTGTGTTCCAGTGCCACTTTTAGCATAAATGTGGGTATAAAAGATCGACAAAATGTGATATCGAAGTGATAGGTTGCTAGCCCATCGCCCACAACACACTTCAACCCTGTTCCCTTAGTCGACTCTTACGACACCCACGGGAAGAAAGGGGGTGGCGCTATTCTAGCCCGACACCACACGGGATTAGAATAGCGCCACGTGGTCTTGTGACAAGACTTGTCTGCCCTACCCCTAGAGTGTTTTTGAAAACCGGAGTACTTACGTTACGTTAATCAGTAAAATTTTCCTGTCTTCTAGAGCCTTTAAAGTCAGGCAGGACATGATACGGGAAAAATTTGGTCGTAACGCAAACCTGGCACTCTTCATACGGGAAGTAGGTATACGACTCGTATACCACTGCCAGAGTAAGTTTGGTTTTGACGCAGCAAATGTGCTAAAAGGGAGTTTTAAGGTAACAATTGAAAAAAAAAATCGAATCGATAATTTACTTTTTTGTGGAAATTGGTTAATAGTACATTATGATACAAGTGAGGTATGTTGATCATCACATCAGAGGCGGAATTGTCACGCGAACCGCAGGTGAGCGTGATAATAGAGCCGAGGATGCAATTATCAAAGCTCACGCGTGTCATACGACGTTTTTCAACACATTTGCGAGGAAAAAATCCTTTTCATAAAATGAACATGTTACAGGCTCCTCAGTTGTTTCCTTTAGTTATTGATGACAACAGGTTTTTACTCACATATTTGTACATCTCCAAGAATGTACAGTGGCGTCAAATCTATTTATCACTTTTCTATTCACTACGAGTCAACATTTTTAACAATAACCAAACACGAATCATCAATGTTGTTTACAAATATTTGTGAAATTACCTATAATGGCGCGCAACTATTTTTTTTCGTGAAGTTCGCGCAGTGCGCCCGCAGCGAGGCTTAAGGCCTCCACACACCGGTCGCGTGCGCGGGCCCGCGCAAGTTGTAAAACATTGAAAATAAACTTCAAACACACATCGAACGCGTGCTCGTTTGTTTGAAGTGTAGTTTCAATGTTTTACAACTGTACGCGACCGGTGTGTGGAAGCCTTTAGATGAAATCTCTAAACAGCCAATACAAAATAAAATAAATATTTTCTTATTCAATATAAATTCATGTAAAATGTTATCAAAAGTAAATAGTTTTACTAAATTAAACGTTTCTATATCATATCCAACAAGAAATAATCAATTAATCCACAAGAAGGATTTAATTTGTTTAGTCGAGTAAGAATCCATTTGCCGAGAATTAAAAACAAACCTGTATAACCCGGTCAATTTAAGAATACGCCGAGTCCATACATACACCTTGCTGCAAGGTGCCAACGTGTCTTAATCGGCATATAAACATAACTACACGAGTGTCGTAATGTTATTAAACACGCGTGTTTAATACCCAGGATTATGAGCCCAAAAGCGGCACAATAAGAGGCACGTTACGAGCAAATGTGTTGAAAAGAGGATTTATTTAGCTATTACCCATGAATTGGCTAATACAATCTCTCAGACAGTTTGGCCACTATGGGCTTCCTTTTTTTGAACGAGCAAACGCTGTGAGTGATGTTATTCGTTTCAGCTTGGGCTAAGATTATTTCGTATGTCCGGATGTCCGGCTGTTCTTCTCTACAGGTCGCATTCTCCGATTCTCCGGAAATTTTGTGAACAGGTTCTGCGGGTTCAATAATTATATTGCTTTTTTTTGTTCAATCAGTTTATCGAATTTCAGTTATTTTTATTACAAGCTTTATATTAACTTGCACAGTATGTAAATATACGTGTATGTAAATATGTAAGTATGTAAATATGTAAGTATGTAAATATGTAAGTGTGTAAATATGTAAGTACCTATGTAAGTTGTCCGTCAAAATTTGCTATCCATTTTTCAGTCACTTCCCGTTATCCGTTTGAGCTGAAATTTTGCATGCATAAGTATATCGCATGACAATGCAATATTATGATGACTTGGAGCTGATCTGATGCTGGAGCTGGAAGGTGGCCATAGGAACTCCGCAATAAAACAACACAAGCCCATCGAATTTGGGCTCGTTAGAATCGTCTTAATGAGTAGTTGACGATGATATGCAGAAACATACAGTCGGCAATAAAAGCTTGTACCAAAAATGAAATTTTTGACAGAAACTTATTATTTTAAATACAGTCTCGCTAGTTCTGCAGCTCACAGAGCTACTGCTTGTAGCCTACTAGTTTAAGATTTTTTACTGTAGCTTTAGCTAGTTTAGCACAACACTATTTCAGCAGGACGTCAAAGTTCAGTCGTGGTCAAATATTATGTAGGTATACAATGTTCACCTTATTACAATTTACAACTGTGCCATTTAGTAACTAGTGGCTCTGACCCACAGATGACAACATTTTATACGAGCAGCCTGTGGGTCTCATATTCGCAAAAACAATACAGCGCCATTCGTGTACAATACAACAATGCCTTCAGGGCGCTGATGGGTCTTCCACGCTACTGTAGCGCGTCAGGAATGTTTGCTGAAGCCAGGGTAGACTGTTTCTACACTACCATGCGCAAGCGATGCACATCCCTGACGCGCAGGGTGCGAGACAGCCCCAACGGCATCCTGAGGGCATTTGCAGCTAGGTTTGACTGTCAGTACTTGAACCATTGCCACATGATTCATCTACTGACAGGCAAACCAATTTACTGTATGTAGTGTACTCGTAGTGTCTTTGTTTTGTATGTCCCTTTTTTAGACTTAGGATGATTATTTGTAATTATTTTGTATTTTATTTTGTATTTAAAATGAATATATTGTAGAAATTAATTGTATATGGACTTAGTCTGAATTAAACGATTTGATTGATTGATTGATTGATGTATGAATATAAGGAGATCGGACATGCCGGTCGATTTGTATAGAGTACGCATGTCGCAAGTTCATTAACCCACACAACGCCCAAGTAATTGACAAGACAAAGCTCTAAAACACACGCACTTGTATACCTACGCGCTTATTGGACAATACACGCGCATCATATCAGGCATTTTGGGAAAAAACCGTAATATTCTCTGCGATCAGCACGCGTGCACAGTATGGCAGAGTATGCCCATTGAGCTAACAGCTGCGACACGGCCACCGGCGGCTTGTCCTCTCTCTAGTATTCTATGCTCTGAGCTCTGACCTGTAGAAATCGCTCACGTACCTGTCTTATTTTAAAGTATTTTTTTTATTTCAAAAAACGAAACAACACAAAGAAAAATATAATTATTGTACTTACCTGCTCACAAAATTTGACGAGAATCGGTTGAGAAATGCATCCTGTAGAGGAGAACAGCCGGACAGCGGGACACTGGGCATACGAACGATTTTCGGCCCAAGCGGGAGCATAAAACTTCGTTTGCTTCGCTCGCTCGCTCACTAAGGGCTGGTTCACACGTAACGTTGATGTGATGTTTCTGATGTTACTTATGTAAGGTATTCATACTTCTGATTTTATTATTTATTTATTATATTTATTAACCAAAGATATAAAAAACTTATTCTAAAACATGTCCCTGCAAAACTGTTTGAACAGTTTGCCTGCAGGTAAGTCTCTTTTATGCTTAATATACATATCATAATAATAACATCGTTTTTAATCCTATTTTATACTTAAATGCTAACTTATTAATCTTGTTATAAATATGAGTGTGATATGATAACGCTTGCTTGCAAAATAAGCAAGCAAGCAGTTACTTAAGTGTAGGTATGCAGTAGGTGTTTTTTTAGTGCTTTTTTAAATTTATGTTTATTTGGTTCATTTCGGATGTCTTCGGGTAAAGTATTTAAGAAGTACGGAAGTCTCTTGGCTAAAGTACGGTCTCCAAAATAGTTATCAACCCGGGGTACTTCATACTTACCCGCGGACACCGACCTTGTGCTATGTTTGTGTTCTATCGGTATTGGGCTATGTACTCGATTGCTATGATTGTTAACTGCTAAAAGGTATTTATGTTTTAGGCTAACCGGAAGTATTTTACAGATTTTAAATAATTTTGAATAATCGCCCTTGCAACTGTTTTTTGTTTTTTTATTTACTAGTAATTTTAAGAATCTAATTTGCAATGCTTCAAGTTTGTCTATGTAAGATTTGAATGTAAGTCCATAGCAATCAAGGGCATATCCCAGCACCGAGTCTACTATAGCAAAGTACAGACATTTTAGTATATTGCTTGGTACTTTAAAGCTAAGGTGGTAAAATTTTCCTAGGAGTAATCTTAATTTACTACAAATATAGTTAATATGTTGTAGCCAGGAAAATGTAACATCAACCTTGACGCCAAGATATGTAACACAGTCTACCTTTTCAATATGTTTGCATTGGCAATTATTTAAACTATTATGAAGACAAGTAAAACTATGGGTATACATAAGTGGTGAGGTTTCAGCTATTGACAAATAAGGTGATTGAATGATGAGGAATTTGGTCTTATCTGTATTTAACACTATACCATTATCATGGGACCATTTAACGACTGCGTCTATGTCCTGTTGAACCAATCGACAAGTTTCTGAAAGGTTGGTTCCGGCAAGTAGGGTGCATAGATCGTCTGCAAACATGTGCGCGGAACAGTGACGCAGTACTCCACACAGACTGTTAACGTGCATGAGGTAGCACACAGGTCCGCACACGGAGCCCTGGGGGACCCCGCAGCGCACCCGCGTCTCGTCGCTTAAGCCGTCGCCTATCTTGACGCGATATGAACGTGATGTGAGGTAGTCCCGGAACCAGCAGTTCAGCGGCTGCCCCACACCACATTCGTCCATGCCCTTTAAAAGAGTGTCGGTTTCCAAGGTGTCGAATGCTTTTTTAAAATCATAAAATATGGCTACAACAAATTTCTTATCTCCTAGGTACGTATTTATCTCATCGGTGAATCTTGATAAAAGGGTAACAGTGCTTTTATCTTTTTGGAAACCATGTTGACAGTCGTTAAGTACTTTATTTTTTTGAAGAAAAGAATTAATTTGGTTTATGATACTTTTTTCGATCACCTTGTCAATGCTAGATAGAATGGATATAGGTCTATAATTGGAAAGTACTTTACGGTCGCCTTTTTTATGGATTGGACGGACTAAGGATTCTTTTAACTTGTTAGGATATTTATGTTGGGCTACTGATAAATTGATTAACCGAGCTATGACTGGACTCACCTTATCCATCACTAGTTTCAAGTCGGACATGCGTACAAGATCGCTCCCCGGTGCTTTATTTTTGTTCATTTGGCGAATGACGCGTTCAATATCCTTGCTACGCACGGGTTGCCATCTTATATACACGTCCGGTTTATTTACATAACTATTACGGTCTAGCCATTTTTCGTTACATATATGTTTGATCTGTTCGATCTCATCAGAGAAGTTAAGTGCGAACTTGTCACAAGTGTCTTTAATACTGCCTTGGTTTTCTACGTTACTAAGGACGGAACTATCTAAAGATTGTTTATTATTACCTAACAGACTATTTATTTTATCCCAAACTTTCTTAATATTATTATTGCAATTTAATATACTTTGCTTATCATAATCATTCCTACATTTAAGGGTAGCTTTATTACATCTATTTCTATACCTAGTATAATTAAGCCTCTTTGACATATTTTTTGGTTCGTTACTCCATACTAAAAATAACCTATCACGTTCTGAGATCATTTTTTTCAAATTATCAGTTATCCAATTCTTACAGTTTCTATTGTAGGAATTATCGCTTACAACTATAGTCTTATAACAATCCTTATAAATATTTTGGAACAGAAGAGTGAACGCTTCGTACAGTTTAATCGGGCATTGCATATTTAATAGGTCGTCAAAATTAGTCGCTAACAATTTTTCTCTTACTAGGCTATTATCAAGTACGTGCCTAGTAGCAGGCGGTGCGAGCGCAGGCGCGCGTGGTGGGGGCGCGCGCGCGCTCGCCGGTGGCCCGCGGGCCGGCGGAGCCGCAGCGCGCGCGCTCGCGTCGCCCCTCGCTAGGCTCTGTTTCCATTGTATTGCCACTGAAGTTAAATAGTGATCAGAAATCTTGTGCGTAATTACTGCCGAGTCGATAACGGATGCTGATGCTCTAACATAAATGTGGTCTAAACACGATTCTACAAGTTTTCCTGTAATAATTTCTCTCCGAGTGACATCTTTAATACATCTTGAAAAACCATATTCCGCCATCATATTTTCATAAGCTAAGACTCGGTTATCCTGACAGTTTAATAAGTTGATATTTAAATCGCCACTAATTATCACTTTAGAATTTCTAGGTAAGCTGTCTAAAAGATTACGTAATTCAGCTAAGAACTCTAACATTCTATCTTGTTTATTATAACGGGGAGGTCTGTATATAGATATGACATAAATATGTTCATTATTATTGAAAAGTGAAATGGACACGCATTCTGCCGATCGCATGGCGCTGGCGGTAGCAAGCAAAGGCCTTAGAGAATTAGGCCCCTGAGCAGTCTCGCAAATGAGCTGATCTTACCCAAGCATATACATAAGCTTGCCGAATCGCTAAAGTGGCAATGGGCGGGGCACATTGCACGTAAAACCGATGGCCGTTGGGGAGGAAAGGTTCTCGAGTGGCAACCACGTACCGGGAAGCGCAGCGTGGGTAGACCCCCCACAACGCGGACTGATGATGACCTGGTAAAGGTCGCGGGAGTCCGCTGGATGCAGGTGGCGCAGGACCAGTCATTGTGGCGCTCTTTGGGGGAGGCCTGTGTCCAGCAGTGGACGACTTTCGGCTAATATGATGATGATGATGATATAGACTTGTAAAAACGATATAATAATCGAAGACGTCCATGTGGTTTTATAAAGTAATAATCTTATTAAAAAAAAAAAGCGGCCAAGTGCGAGTCGGACTCGCACATGAAGGGTTCCGTTAAATAAATTGCGGTTTATGATTTATGTTATGACGTATTAAAAAAAAAATACTTACTAGATCTCGTTCAAACCAATTTTTGGTGGAAGTTTGCATGGTAATTTACATCATATATTTTTTTTAGTTTTATCATTCTCTTATTTTAGAAATTACAGGGGGGGGACAAACATTGTACCACTTTGGAAGTGTCTCTCGCGCAAACTATTCAGTTTAGAAAAAAATGATGTTAGAAACCTCAATGTCATTATTGAAGAGCAATCCATTGATACGTATGGGTTTGATGAAAAAAAAATTGAGTTTCAGTTCAAAGTATGGGGAACCCCAAAAATTTTTTGTTTTTTTTTCTATTTTTGGGTAAAAATCTTAATGCGGTTTACAGAATACATCTACTTACCAAGTTTCAACAGTATAGCTCTTATAGTTTCGGTAAAAAGTGGCTGTGACATACGGACGGACAGACAGACAGACAGACAGACATGACGAATCTATAAGGGTTCCGTTTTTTGCCATTTGGCTACGGAACCCTAAAAACAATGAAGCAGCCTCATAATTCGGTATGTAGGGGGTAATATCCGGAACCTTTTATCCGATTTCAAAAATTATTTCACCCATTAACAGTCAAGTTCTCCAATAACCATACAGACAACCTTTCAAAAATATCTATACAAAGTCTTTAGTTTTACTGACATAAGACGCATGTGTAGATATTTTTGAAAGCAATTCTGTATAGATCAATATCTTATTCTGTGGTTTCAGTCGAGTTCTCCAATGAGAACTCGACTGAAACCACAGAATGGACTTTCTAAATGGGCAAACACTGTATTTTATAGTTTTCCTGCGTACTTTGCAATACACGGGCGAAGTTGCGCGTGCAGCTAGTAAATATATAAATAGGGTAAATCGCCAGCAGCTGGCCTCCCTTCTATAGCTGGGCCCCTCATACTAAACATACAAATACAAATACTATGTTTATAACACCAAGTTAAACTCTGTTCCCCTATGTTCCCCTACAAACAGAATTCAATTTAGTATGACGTGGTCAGTTATTGAAGGGTGGCCAGTAATTGAAACCTTATACTAAAATGAATTCTATTATAGGTGAATAGAGTTCCTTTTTAGTATGAGGTGGCCAGTTATTGAACGGTGCAGCGGTGGCCAGTTTATTTAATCGTATGACATACATTATTTGGCCTTTGCTTCAAGGCCAGTTAGGTACTAACGATTTACCCTACTGGGACAATCTGACACAAATCATACCACTTATGGGTAATAAACGAAGATAATATTTACAAAGTTAAGATATGAGCGGCAGCTAAGGCCACACATTTAGTATCATTACTTAGTTATGGTGCCAACTCTATCAGGAATTCGTTATATCGGTCATAAATTCAAGCACTTCAACTTTACGAGCCATTACCCAAGAAAATAGGATCAAAATGTTGTAAAAGTTAAAGATATTAACAATTTCAATATTGCCGTAACGGAAACAATGTTGGTGATTCGGGAAGTGAATCAAACACCTTAAGTACTTACTTATTTTCGTTCTGAGAGTTCTAAGCGAGTACACCAAATAGTTACAGTAGACGGCAAACTTCGTGCGCAAATGACCTTGCCTGCGCAAAGGCGAATTGTACGTGCAAGCTGCCCCCCCACTTCCCCTCATTTGCGCACGAAGTTTGCCGTCTACTGTATCAATGGACGGATGGGCAAAATGGACCAAAAACGAAGAGAGCTGAGAGTTAGATCATTAAAAAGGTCTGCTTATCGACTTTATTTCGTCCAAATGGGCATAAAGTTGAATTGCATTGCAGAACTGAGATATTCATATCTTATTCAGAGTGAATATGAGTGAAAAAACTGGTTTCATATGGAGAATACACTTAATCCTGTATTTAATCATCCCGCAGGTTATTTAAGCGACTTAATTATTGTTATTGTGTTATAAATAAAAAATCAAAACGTGAAAAAAAATTAAGTACGTGTCGAGCAAGCTCTGTTGGTTTTTGGTTCACGTTCCATGCAAAGTTGCCCATAGTCCTTTGAATGCAAATTTGAGTATCAAATTGATCCCTGGTGTATAGCTACAGAAAAACGTGCCTCTATGTATAGAATAGTAACTTATACGCAGGGGCACGTTTCAAGAAGGTACAAGTTACAATTTTATCATTCCAAACCGGAAATACCTACTGGGTGATCAGCCAGTCGCTATTAGTCAAACGTATCGGTGTTGCCAGTTTAAATTTGTAAAATTGTTAATAAGGTACTTTTAAATTTGTGAAATGCAAAGAAACTAACTTAATATAGATTTCATAATATGTATAAATTAACCCTCTTTCAGGCCAAGTTATGTGGACCACATACCGCCTGTCCAACATATCTTAAACTTGTTAAATACTAAAAAAGGCTAACTGATGTAGTTCATTCTCTGACATGATCACACCCTTTCAAAACTCTAAAGAATACTTACCTCAGATATAATGAAATCGCGTCACTCACGTTTTTACGGTTGAAAATCGCTTGACTCGATTCTTACGGGAGTTGCCTCTATTAAAATACTTATATATACATTTTTCATCATACTTACTACGCACTTTGAGCATGAAGACAATATGGTATAATGGGCTTGTGACCTTAAATTTGTTTACGATGCCATTCGAACCAGTTTTTGTAGATGAACAAATGTTTGTACGGAAGCAACTACATTTAAAGGATATTAATACCCAAAAAATCGAGTTAAAGACGGACCTCGCTGACAGCAGCCAAAACGTTTCATACTGATTGGCTTTAAAGTATGACGTCACACCGTGCAATTTGTACTAACCGTTGCATGGAAAATGAAGTAAATTGCTGTTTCGGTCGCGAAATACTGCGTTTAGGTCCATAGTTGTCATACGAATTTGTTTCTATAAAAGCGTAAGGATTCTAGTGGTACCTTTAAGTTTACTCATGGACAATAAATAAAAAAACTTTTTTTTCTAAACTTTCAAGGTCCATATCTTTTTATGATTTGAATTATTTTTTGTAATTTATACTTTATTACAATCATTTGATGGTTTACTATCCATTTAGCAACACGACGTTATCAATTTTAACACCACGCAACAAGCCTATGACAGAAGTGGCACAATCGTATTTTTGCTATTGTAAATCTGCAGGCGTTCATCATCCTCCAAGCGTTTTTCCCGGTAGTTCTCAATCGAGCTCGAGGTCGTGTGTGCCCTATTATGCTACGTGCTAGGAGTCATGAATATCATGGCAATAGAGGCTTTTAGAGAGGTATTGTAATCCCATATCGAACAACGCTATTGTTACCTAAGACTCCTGGCACATACCTAGTTTATATTATGTTGTTTATATTAGGGTATTTTTGCAATAATCTTATAATACCTACTAAAATTAAACGTACTCACTTGTTTGAACCGATTGTAAAAATATTTATGAACAAATAACACTTCCTTATAAAACCAATTATCCATGTCTGAAATAACATTCATAAAAAATACACGACTTTTCGAGAGTTCTCCACATTTCCCAATCACTTTGATATAATCTCTAAGGTTATATTTTTCCCTTGCCTTCTTATTCTCCTTATAAGTTTTAGAATGTTATTCTTTGAATCGAGGGGTATTACCATGGTAGGAGATA
Source organism: Epinotia brunnichana (assembly GCA_963854355.1). Taxonomy (NCBI): domain Eukaryota; kingdom Metazoa; phylum Arthropoda; class Insecta; order Lepidoptera; family Tortricidae; genus Epinotia; species Epinotia brunnichana. Next base: position 22,137,035 of record OY977946.1, on the reverse strand, counting down.
AGGTGTAGTCTTCCGTGGTAGCATTGGAGGGGGCCTCAGCCGGCCTGCCTGCATTCCGACTACGTCTTGCGGACATTTCGTCAGTAGATGTGTCATTGTCCGTTTCCTCTGCATCGCTGTCATTTGATCCTGTTAACAAATATGAAATAATTTATTCGTGACAAGAAACTTAAAATACTGTACTTATCAACTATAATATACTAAGCAGTTTGTCAAGAAATGGTCTCGCCTCAGCATAATGCTGGCTCGTGCATGAGCCAGCGCTGGTCTTCCGGCGAGACCATTTGTGGGCCACGTTCCCTGGCCCCGTAGCATGGATGGCGTTATCACGCGATAAGTGATAGGATAAGCGCGTCGTCTCATTCTATCGAACGGTGTCAGCCAGGGACGGATGCTCTATCCTGTCACTTATCCATGCTACGGGGCCTGCTGTCCGACACGGCCTTCAAATTATTTTTTTTCACTGAACGCAGCCGTTGCGCTTGCGTCTATGACGTCTATGAGGTCTATGAGTTGCTTTAATATGTTATTATACTCAATGTCACTCTCACTCATCTTTTGTGAAAACCCGTACGGCGTTTCATAATAAGTTTACAGGGAAGCTAGGCGCTAGCACAACTTGCTTCCAACTTGCGGCGCGCGCGACTCGGCGAATCGTGTCTCATTCGCGGCGTCAGTTGTGCTACTTGTGCTAGCCTCAAGGAAGAGAACTAATTATTTTAGGCAAAGTTTGCCCGGATAGCAACGGGTGCATATTTTGAAACGGACAACTAGCGCATCGGCACTCAATCCGACATGAATTCGTAGTTAATAGCCGACCCCAAGTTAGGTTTCCGAGACATACTAGGTTCAGACAGACATATTAAGTCACAAAACTGACCTGTGATTTAAATATAACTTAAAGTTACGGTTGACTGTGCAAATTAAATGAATATAACCAGTAAGTTTAAGAAACCAGCAGGAAGGTGTTGAACTAACCGGATCTCCGCCACCAATTCGGTTTCGACCTCGTCAAATTGTTACTCTTGCCCTCGACGAAGCAGTGGTTGTACCCCAGCCCTATGCCCAACATCAGGATGACCGTGAATGAGAACATAAGGCACGTGAACACCGAGCCGATGGCTAGGCATTGTATTACTCTGCAATTAAACAGCCAATTTACAATAGACGTTACAAACTTTTGGATTCAATGTTAGGGGCAATCCTTTATATTTAAGTAAGCCGTCAAATTGAGCATCCCAATAGGTAAGCCTTGTCACGTTTATATAGCGGAACCGATTTTAACGAATGGCATAGAATTGATTTATGACTTGAATATAAAATATGTTCATCCCAGAAATCTACCTACCTCCAAATCCTCCTAGTGAAATGGAGTAGTGTTGGAATTTTGTATCGGAATGTGGCAATGTGACTATCGAGTTCTACGCAAGTACAGCTATTCTATAGGTCAACCGCGTAACTGAGACAGCTTGGGAAACCGCTACCCCTCTGACGTCTCTTCTGGTGCCCCTAGTGTCACAGGCGCCGTCTCAGTTAATCGGTAGGTAGGCATAAAGTAGCGGCATATAATAAACATATAGGTTTCATCATCATCATCATCATATCAGCCGAAAGACGTCCACTGTTGGACATAGGCGTCCCCCAACATATAATTGACTGGGTATAATACAATTTCGGTTAGTAGATTGACATAATTTCCATATTTCCCGTTGATAATGAATTCAGTATATTCTAGACTAGCGACCCGCCCCGGCTTCGCACGGGTTTATATGTATAATATATACTATGTAGTGATAATACATGCATGTATTATACATATAAACGTTCCTCTTGAATCACTCTATCTATTTAAAAAAACCGCATCAAAATCCGTTGCGTAGTTTTAAAGATCTAAGCATACATAGGGACAGACAGACAGACAGACAGCGGGAAGCGACTTTATTTTATACTATGTAGTGATAAGTACCTCTAAATAATTAAATGATGACTTACTTTTGAACAGCATACAATATTTCACCGATAAAAAGACCGAGAATGCTAAAAACATTACAAATACACATTGTCGAAAATAGTTTTCTCAAAAATAAGCTGCTGTAAATGTCATTAATAAAAGGATATAAAATATCTGCTTGGTGAATAGTATCGCAAAATGCAGTTAATAAAATAAACAATGATGACGTTTCAAGGGGTTGTTGACAACATGCATGACGTTTATGATCTAGCCTATATAGCAGTCTGTAAGTATCAAAGATAAATAAATAGCATTTATTTATCTTTGGTAAGTATATTGTAGTCTTTGGTCTTGAGCAAGTCTAGGCCAAAAAGTGGCCTAGGATCTCTAAAAGGGCTAAGAAGTTTATATAAACCTCTTTCTTATTCACTCAGTTATTTATTGTAATAAAACTTCAAGCTTTGATTTAGGTACCATAACCGATATTGTATACATATTGGTTTTATTAATAAAATTAATAAAGTTGATTTCATAAATACATACCTCTTTTCATTGACATTTAAGTAAACTTATCTAGTTTTTAAAAATGAGCACTGTCTGAAAAAAAGCATAGATACATTATAAAAAATAAAATCATCAAAAAAAGTCATATTTGTCACTATTCTTAGTTTTTATAGAATTTTATTCTGAAGTTTTTTAAAGCACCAACTCTCGATATGGATGTATTGGGATACACTATTTTAGAAGAGGAATCATTGCCTAGCTTCCTCAAAGGGTAAGTAGAAATTCCGAATCAGTACCAAAACTTCACTAGGTATGTATGACCCTCTTGAGTACAAGATTGCGCTTTTTCTTCTACCCTGATCCCCGTTGCCACAAGTATTAGAGAAACACGTCATTCACCTTCTTTGCAAAACTCGCAAGTCACTCGATATTGATGATGATGATGTCCTCCCAGACGTATCCGTCGACGGCGACATCCTGACAAAATCTATGATTGGGAAACTTTACGTGCATGCATGGGCTCGAGTGTGACTTGCAAAACCAGATTCGGTTTTGAACGTACGACCGCAAGAGACACAGTGAAGCTGTCCACCGAAAACGCCACTTGTCTGCCACCGGCATATCATGTGAGTCGTGGGAGTAACTTGCTACTCGGAGATCGGACTGGCGTACTGCTGTCAATACGGGTATCAATGACTTCGAACGCTACCGTCTCTTAGATCTGGAAGCCAAACGCCAGCTCCGTAAGACTCGGCCCAAGCCCTCCTACCACTACACTCGATATTAATGTACTTTTGTATCTTCTCATCCTCTTTTTCTCGTTGATAGGAGACCGCAGGTTGCGTTGTGCCTGGCGTGTGCTACGGCATTACTTTTGGTCACCGCCCTTTCAATAACCATCGGCATCTTCATCGGATACACCTACTGCTACCTCGAACATCGGTCTGGAGCCATCAAAGGTGGGTGTGTAATGATCGGTATAAAAACAAATAATATAATTTCATCGGCTATAACCATTTTTGATATAATTTCAAAGGGTAGAATCATTCATAGTATATAATAAACGTTTGGTATATTATCAAAATATATATTTTTATTTAGTATAACTATCATTCGGTATAACGCTTATTTCCTATAACCATCATAGAGTATAATTCTTATTTGATATACATCTCATATTGTATAAAAGATCAAGCGGTATAATTTTTATGTGCAAATTGCGTTTTACGTTAGCTAACCTACTATTTTTCCGTTCTAACCTAACGTAAACCTAACCCAACCGCCAGCGTGTCGACCACACCGCTTCGCGGGGTGCCTATTTCCGCTATAAGGGACACAAGTGAACCCTAACCTAACCCACCAATAGTACAATTATTGCGAGTGTTGTTTTTTTTTTACTGCGGGGGCTTCGCCCCCCGAGCCCCCCTTGTGGGGGGCTTCGCCCCCCGTCCCCCTTTTTTCTGGCTACCCTGGCTTGATTATATCAACTGTACATTAGACAGAATAATAACGGATAATTTTTATGTGCAAATTGCGTTTTACGTTAGCTAACCTACTATTTTTCCGTTCTAACCTAACGTAAACCGAACCCAACCGCCAGCGTGTCGACGTCACTCCGCTTCGCGGGGTGCCTATTTCCGCTCTAAGGGACACAAGTGAACCCTAACCTAACCCACCAATAGTACAATTATTGCGAGTGTTGGTTTTTTTTACTGCGGGGGGCTTCGCCCCCCGAGCCCCCCTTGTGGGGGGCTTCGCCCCCCCCGCACAGTAGTCCCAGTAGAAGATAATATTCAAAAAAGTCGCTTAACTATAAAAACTTTTTTTTTTACCGAGGAGGGTAGCTAAATACATGTAGTTTTAGAAATCATAAATTATTTGACATGTGTCCGAACAAAAATATCCACATGTATTCATCGGAAGTTGTCATACCGCACGCACTCGAACCGTGTTATCACAATACAGTAAAAACATTGATTTGTTTACGGATGATTTTCACCACTATTTTGTTTAAAAGTGTCATTAAATTTTATAATGGAGATTCAAGGAGGTATGTTTTATATTTTTTTAAAAGATACGTTTGATTTGTATGCTTCGTTTTATTGTTACGAGTATAATTGTTTTACGCAACACGTCGGAATAACCCATGAAAATTTCGATCTAGGAAATATATCGAAGCTTTTACTTTAGAGACCCCGCGAACCCCCTGATGATTTATATGTCATTTTGAAGCAAAAAGTATGAAATTTATTATTCTTATAACAAATTTACCGAAGACTTCCGAAGGTCTTGGTGATAGTCATTTTACGTAATTATAGCTTTACGGTGAAAATACTTCATGTTTTTTTATTCTGTTTTAGACCACGAAATCTAATATTCGTTGTCACGTATGTTTGTATTGGAGCTATGGATAGATGCTACCAAAGATCATAATGCTGAAAAATGCAAATACGTCATCCAGAAATTATCTTAGCCGTTTTTAGAAAATAATATTAACACTCACAATTTACAGAAAAGATGTCGCTATCTGTGCAAAAAGTTAGGGGAGTACTACAAAAAGGCGTCTCAGAACAAGAAAGTATTATTAAATAGACATTCAGACTGGCTTAACGTAAGAGAAAACATTGTGCTAACAAGATTCTAAGAAAAAAAGACTGCGATTGTTGATAACCATGAAACCATTGCTGAGGCTGTTGCTGGAACTAAGCGACGACGTGGTAGACCCAAAAAATCTTTTTCGGAATGCTGTGACCGTTCAAAAAGAAGAAGATTAATGGAATTGGTGTCCTATCGGCTACCTGTCAAAAAATGGCAAATGAGATCTCAAGAAGAGAAATGTTGTTTTTTGGAAAGAAAAAAGCTGCTTCAAACACTGTTAAGACAAAAACTGGGTCTTATCGTCGACAAACCACAAAGTGGAGGTAGTGGTTCCTCAAATGACGGAAACACGGCACGTGCATTCTTTGACAATCCTAGAATAACTGCGGAAATAACAGGACTAAACGAAGATTTAATTTACAGATGTTCTGTAATATTAAAAGTTTTAGCTTCTGGCCATAGGATTAATACAAAAAAAATCGAAGAATATGCCTTAGAAACAGCGAAACGCCTCGTGATGGAATATCCGTGGTACTACCTTCCTGCTTCAGTGCATAAGGTTTTAATTCATGGGTCAGAGGTGATAGAATATGCTTTTTTTACCTATAGGTGAGATGTCAGAAGAGGCTGCAGAAGCAAAAAATAAAGATGTGAAATACATTAGGCAACATAACACAAAAAAACAATCTAGGGTGACGAGCAACACCGATTTACTGAATCGACTTCTGTTCCTCTCCGATCCTTTCATCACTGGCCTGCGAAGTTTTGCTCAAAAAAAAGAAAGGATCACTACCGAAAGACAGTGTTTCTCTAATTTTAGAACAAACATAAAGTAATAAAGCATTTAGCACTATCTATCATATTTTTATTTCTTCTTCTTTATTTTCGTCCGGTGTTGTATGAACGCGGGACCACTGTGCCCCGTCCCCCCCTTTTTCTGGCTACCCTGGCTTGATTATATCAACTGTACATTAGACGGAATGAGCATTATATCCAATGTTCAATATAGCAAATATGCATTATACTTAATGTATGTTATACTAAATATTATTATATTAAATGTTCGTTATATAAAATGATAATTATACCATATGAAAATATATTAAGTGTTGTTATACAACTCGAGAATTATATCAGATGAGCGTTATTGCGAGTAATATTATATCAAAAATATTTATAGCCATCGTTACGCACCCATCAAGGGTCCGTACCGTACCATACCGTTACCGCACGACGTTTGAATCTGTATTCAATGCCGTAATTTCATTGTACGGGACGTAATTCTTTATTTTGACCTGATGACCTGGTAAAGGTCGCGGGAGTCCGCTGGATGCGGGTGGCGCAGACCTGTCACTTTGGAACTCTTTGGGGGAGGTCTATGTCCAGCAGTAGACGTCTTTCGGCTGATATGATGATGATGAATACTTTGCTTACACTCAAGCGGTTGCTACGCTTTGAAGCATTGCCTGTGTGTCCTGAAAGGCGTTAGATACTATCATTAAATACTTACTTATGAGTATTTAATTATAGTAATAGATAATCATAGCTATGTAGGGCAAGAAAGATAGCACGTTTATGGTTGACATCATTTAATGTATATGTATAGCCGACTTTTTATAGTGTTATATATTTGAATTCGAATATTTTACCTTAGACAATAGAAGATGTTGGACTATACAATCAATCAATCAATCAATTGGACTATTCGATGCATTTAAAATGTTTTTTTTGTCGTGATAACGTCTTATAAATCGATGAACACTAGCAGCACGCACGAACAGTAATGACTCATTGTCCCGTTCCGCCTGAGCCGAGCGTTCGGCTTTAAGACGTTATCACGTAAAATTATCGTCCGTAAACCGACTTTATACACCGTGTTTTTTTTTATTTCCGTTAACTTTAAGGGAAGAATCCTCAGGTTAAATGGAACTAATTTCTCTAAGAAACTAGTGTCTTAACTCTTACTATTTTTCAGATATTCAATAAATCAATTTAATGACCGTATCAGTGTGAAGGGTCCTTTATTTTATTTACGTTTTAATTTTCGTCAGTATAGTACATCATTGAACCTGGGACCCCTCACTCCATAAGCAAACTATTTACCACTGAGCCATGTGTTGACAAGTGCTGTCGTAGGTGAAAATTAACTTTGTGTTAATTGAGATTAAGTGTTAGAGCCCTCCCACACTGTAATATTGATTTAGTTTGTAAGAAAAATGAAAAAAAAATTTTTTTCGAATTTAACAAAAAGCAACATACCAAGTAGCTTCTGTTAATGAACCGAACATCGTGTCGAAATTAACGGAAATCAAAAAAAAAACACGGTGTAGTCCACCAATTTTTTTTATTTTGTACAGTCGCCATCACATACATCGGAACAAACAAGCACGTCACAAACATCGGAACACACCTCTATTTTCAAGGCATTAGGGTGCATGTGCCGATATTTTTGAACACCTATAGTATACCTATGTATGTGATGGCGACTGTACCACTAAGTACACCTTTAAACGCTGTCTGGAATAATCTCTTTTCTATATATGAAGAAACTAATAGAAATCTTCTTCCAGCAAATGTCTCGCGTACCAACATCAAAATCATGCCGATGTCCTTATACGAGTATGATAATAACAAAACGAGGAGCATCAACGACGCGCTCCTGAACAATTTCATCTCGAATATTCTGAGGTTCAGGGATGTGCACGGGAAGCCATCCTCGACAGGCAACAAAGTAAAGGAACTGCCTGGAAAGGAGACCACACCTTGAGCTTCCAGAATTCTCTACGAGTTCCAAAATAATCAAAGCCATAAATGTCACGGAATGGTTTATTTATGTCTTTGGTTGTTATGGAGATAGTGGATTCGAACTGAGTAGCTGCATTAATGTAAATGTGCCGTTTATAAATTGTTGAACTTCAAAATTGCTTTTAATTAGTATTTTGTTCACATTTCTAACCTCTAGGGTAAATCGCCAATAACTGGCCACCTCATACTAAAAATGAACTCTATTCACCTTTAGATTTCTTTTTGTATAAGGTGTTAATTACTGGCCACCCTTCAATAATTAGCCACGTTATACTCATACTCATACTCATTTATTGATAATACTAAGAAATATTAAATTTCAAAATGTTACAATTATTCAATTATCTTAATTTAATTTACAGTATTTTTTTTTATTCTAAATTGAATTCTGTTTGTCTGGGGAACGGGTTTTTAGTACCTATGAGCTCAGCTATTGAAGGGTGGCCAGTTATTGGCGATTTACCCTATATTGATTTGCGGTTTGTAGGTTTTGTTGTAATTCAAAAACGTCAAACCATTTGCTCTAATTGGATCTGAAATGTGGCATAGGTAAGTTCGGTCACAATGCAATATTAACACTTTTGTATAAGGGCGAGTATCAAATCGACCTGAGCTGAGGTGCGAGGCAGTTAGCAAGAAATAAATCCACCAATAGCATTGCGGGCTCGCTCGTGCATCGCTTCCGATTGGTGCATCTTATTCTTGCTTCGCACCCTCGCACAGCTATGGTGGATACTCAGAGCTATAACCACGAACTTCGAATCTCGAACTTCGTATTTCTCCGTCTCTATCACACTTATGGTTTATGGTACTCGAGCGACGGAGACGGAGATATACGAAGTTCGAGATTCGAAGTTCGTGGTAGCGCCGCAGTACTCACCCTACGTCGGAGACCGACGGCGATTATTAGGTAGAAACGTCTCTATTAGAAATGATAACCTGTCTTGATAGGGATCATTAGAAATAGCTTAACACTTTACCAGGCTCCTAATAACTAGAGTGTCTTGATACGTACTTTATATACAGTTACAACCGTATTGAACGCCTTGTAAAATATGTGTTTACGATAGTCGGAGATGTTCCTTTAAACCAGGAATAAAAATGTGGGTTACGGTGATCCCATCGCCTGTCAAAGTAATTAACTGTCATACTCGATTTTGTCTTATTATATTCTTGATCAGGCGAAGGGATATATTCCTCCCACATCTTATATCGGTTATCATAGTCATGGTTTAACTCCAAATCTACTACGAAACATGAATTCGCTCTAGGTTGAACACAAAAACTATTTTATTACTTACCTACATGAGTTTTTATGACATGACAAGACTCTAATAAGGCCATGGAATAATGTCAACCCACATCCTAATTCTGGTCATACACAATAATGCATGAATATTTAGCAATGTTTACGATTACCTTACCTTTTAACACTCAAAATTTCTGTTTCATAGAAATTAAGGAAAGTGTTTGAATTTCTCCGTAGTTTACTGAAATTAGAGTTCAAATGAATTTAAACGGCTGCCAAAGATATATTACGCGATTAAGAAGCGTGTTGTGAATGAAGATCATAAAATACTATTTACAGGGATTGACAAAATATTTTGTAGGAGGTTTGGAGTTAAATCCTGACTACGGTAACCGATATAAGACGTGGGAGGAATTCGCCTGGTAAAGGGTTAAGAGTACTGGACAAAAATACAGTCGGCAACTCTAAAATATTAAATTAAAATATTTATACAAAACTCATTTACAGCATTATATTATAATATATATATTGGCACAATCAATGTTATTTCTTCCCAGTAACATCATGTAAGTAGGCAGTAAATCGTTATGCAATAGCGTTCGGCCAACAGCTACAAGTTCAAGGATAATTTTATTTGTGCCAATTATAGACAAAAATAATGATGTGTAATGTCGAGTAGATGCTTACTGATAATCAATTCGAATATTTAACTAACCTTGAAAGTAATATCTATAAGACATCTTTAGTTCGTATTAAAGAGGTGTGCGCCGATAGCGAAATGATCGGCGGCGGCGTCTGGTGATCGGCGTGAAATCGGCGTGGTACCTTTTTTCTCGGTGTATGGAAAAATAAATATTTATACCCTAAATTCTCATTTAAATCACATTTTCACAAATGTAATTGCACGTGCACCACAAAAACCCAAAAAGATGTATCAAACAGGAATCTGGATTATCTTCTTCTTCTTCTTCGTTAGTTCCTCAAGGCTGAAGATCATGACCACCAAGAGCGCAGTTCCTCACAACCATCCTCCAAACCCCTCTATTTCGGGCTAATTGTATTGCGCCTTGGATATTAAGGCTCGTGGCATCGCGGATTGCATCAATCCATCGTGTGGGTGCTCTGCCTCTGCTTCTCTTTTCTTCAACGCAGCCAACTATTATCATCTTCTCTAAGCTGGACTGGTCTCGGCGGGCCAGGTGGTCAAAGAATGTCATAATTTTGTGGAAGCATGTAGTTGATAGCCGGGTGCTGATACGGAGGTCCATGAGTATCGACACATTAGTGCGGCGTTGTATCAATGAGATACGAAACATTCTACGCCAGCACCACATTTCAAATGCATCTATTTTGCTCTTAAACGCGGCTTCCATGTTTCAGAGGCATAGAGAAAAATGGAGAAGACAAGCGTGCGTGTAAGTCTGAGTTTGGTGTTGCGGTAGATGTTCCTGTTCCTCCATATCTTTTCCATATGTTTTACTGCTGTTTTAGCAATTTGCGATAATCTGATGAACTCTTTCATACAGTCTCCGTCGTTGGAGATCTGTGAGCCCAAGTTAGACAAAGTCTTCTACCAAGTTAAGTAGATCTAAGTGTAAATTTTTGTGTGGGAAAATTACAGCTGAATTGTCCTAGCGATAGATCAAAACGTTACGTATTTACCCCTCAGGTCAAGCATTTCCCTGGTCTCTGCATCAAGCCGTCTCTGTCTATGAACATCAGCTTCGTTTTTGATGTTGATTGCGCCCGGTCAATTCTACTTTCTTTAGAAGAATATTATGGTCGTGTCATAGGCGCTCGGATGCCGCCCTGCTAGTTCCCAAATACTGCATTACGTGTTCGCCGACCAAGTTGAATAGTTGCGGGCACATCATGCAACCTTGCCTTACTTACGCTTTGCTCGGTCTTAAAGAGTTTGGACTCCATGTCTTCTAGTCGGACACCAGATTTGCCGTCCAGGTAGGGGTTTTGCACCAAAAAGGTTAGATATTTAGGTATACCCATTTCCCCAAGCACTTCAAACATTTTTCGCCAATCTATGCAGTCAAACGCTTTGGCGTAATCGATGAAGCTATTTGTGCCACTAGGCCACTACCCTTAAGGTGGTTCGATTGCCATACATAGCGTTATTTACTAGATTAATTTGAGAAAAATTGTTATCCCAAAATATCACGTCCCAAACCAATTTCTCAAATTAATCTAGTTTATACAAGTTTATTCTAGGAAAGGGGGAATTTGGCGCAAATGGGAAGCCAATTTATGGAAGTATGTTACATAAGTTTCTTAAAATATCACGCCGTTAGCCTGCGAATGTCAAATAACGTTTTGTATGGCAATCGAACCACCTTAACAAAACGCGCTTGCTCTATTGCCATTTTTCTGCTTATGTAGTACAGTCGCCAACACATACATCGGTACACTATAGATGTTCAAAAATATCGGCACATGCACCCTAATGCCTTGAAAATAGAGGTGTGTTCCGATGTTTGTGAGCTGCTTGTTTGCTCCGATGTATGTGATGGCGACGGTACTCCATATGTTTGTTCAGAATGTGAAATAGAACTTTACCTTTTTTATTATGTAATGGGTTAACAGTAGAATATGCCCTTTGTGGTATAACCTGTGGTATAAGGGAATAGATTTCTTCATGGAATGAGTTTTGTTGCTGGAATTTCACCCAATCGATTATGATTATAAATTGTTTAGTGATATTAGCTCACGCACTAAAGGATGGACGTGCTAGAGCTAGAAAAACGAATTCACAGTAACTTATCGTCTGCTAAAGTCGCAAACATTTTAACTCATATGTGAGAACTTGAAGTCTTTTATGTTGTATTGTCTGTGGCGCCTCCAGGGGCCGTTGCTTGGTGACTGAACATAATAACATTATTCTGGTACAGTCGCCATCACATACATCGGAGCAAACAAGCACGTCACAAACATCGGAACGCACCTCTATTTTCAAGGCATTAGGGTGCATGTGCCGATATTTTTGAACACCTAAATTGTACATATGTATGTGATGGCGACTGTACCGATTGTCATTCAAAGAAATATAATAACTCCAATTAATTAATTTGGTAGTTTTATTTGAAGATATAAATATATATATATATACATCACGGTAACATCACAGTAAAAATTATGAAGAAAGTTAATATTTGCAGCAGTAGTAGGTGCTTTTAAATATGCTTGAAAGATGTCCACTATAAAACATTGTGAATGCTTTTAATTTTTTAATACAAGTCTTGTTTTTACCCAACTGCCGAAGGAGAGGAGGGTTATGTTTTTCAAGCGTATGTATGTGTATGTATGTAAGTATTGTATGTGTGTATGTCTTATTCTTTGACACGCCCTGCAGCCTAAACCGTTTGACGGATTTCGACATTTGAGGTGTCATTGGATTCCTCATAATCGTGGGAGTGACATGGGCTATAAATATTAGCAAAAAAGCAGTTGGGTTTTTCGAAAAGCTTTTGATTTCACTAGTTTATTTTTTTTGATGTTCACTTTTACTACATGTTGTATTAAAGTGCCAAAGCATGATTTGAAAAATGGAATTAAGAGGTTTGTGACATTAACCGACGATATCTGCCATGGCTTGTATGTTCGCACTAATGTTAAAATCATGCAGCTATATAGCACAACAGCAAGAATGTGAACCACGAGAGGGCATTATTTTCGTGCGTATTGTGTCCCGTTGCCGAGATGCCAATTTTTATTTTATTGCGAAACAAATTAAATCAAACTCTATTATGTAGAACACTACAGGGTTGACAAATTTGACATGTGATGTAAAAATTCCTTATTGGGCGTTTTTGCTGTGCATTTTCTTAACACATTAGCATTACCTGCAGCACTGAGTACTAGATATTCTAGCACAGTTCTTACAACTGGAACATGGACAAAAACTGGGGCATCGCAAATCGCAACTAACGTGCCGCCATGCGACAAACGCATGTTAAACAGTGGTCTTATTTACATTTTTATCACGCGCTAATTAACGTGTAGGTATAGGCCCCCGGAATACACGCGAATACCACTAAGTATTGGTACCTATCTATGCGCCAAGCACTTGGTAACGATACCCTATAAATAAAATGTATTTTATGTATATATCCCAGCAGCCTAAGCAGCCTGCAGCCTGTGGGTCCGCTATACCCAAAAATTATACAACGCTCTGAAGGTACCAGCTTTCTAAGTGGTCTAATAAGAGAGAGACGGATAGTGCGAGAGAGCTCGAGAGTATAAATATATAAATAAAATAAATATTTGCGGACAATCTTACACAAATCAACCTAGTCCCAAACTAAGCATAGCTTGTACTATGGGTACTAGACGACGATATAGATACTTATATAGAGAAATAAATACTTAAATACATAGAAAACATCCATGACTCAGGAACAAATATTTGTGCTCAACACACAAATAAATGCCCTTACCGGGATTCGAACCCAGGACCTCTTGCTTCGTAGGCAGGGTCACTACCAACTAGGCTAAAGTATGTCGCGGTCTTGTGATAGCCGTGCTGTACAACAACGCTTTCAGCACGGCTATCACAAGACAGCCGCGACATACTCTCTCGCTCTCTCACACTATTCATCTCTCTCTTATTAGACCACTTAGAAAGAAACGGATAGTGCGAGAGAGCTCGAGAGTATGTCGCGGCCGTCATGTGATAGCCGTGCAAAATGTAGCTTGGGCTGCCAAGGTTTTGCAGCGCCTCCTCGATGTTTGCAGAGGCACACACCGATGGATTTGTAGTAATTATGCGCAAAAAGGCGGCGTCTTTGCTGATTAGGACTAGGAGAAGCCCAAAACAGCATTTTGAAAATGATTGCTGATCATGGTTGATGCCCGATATTGGCGCACATAGTTAAATCTAATTTCGTTTTCAAATTCTAACATAGTTTTTAGGTTTTATTGTTACCAGTGCATACTAAAAAAAATGAGATCCTTTTTAACCGACTTCAAAAAAGGGGGAAGTTCTCAATTCATCTGGGTTTCCTTTTTTTTTTTATTGTGTGTATGTTACGCGATAACTCCGTAATTTATGAACCGATTTAAAAAAGACTTAAATGAAATTGATAATTGATATCACTAAAAATATTTGGCAACAAACTTCCATTCTTCTAAGGATTTTAACTATTCTTGACGGGTAACATCTAAAAGATTAGTATTAAGTGTGCTTTCCATGTGATCAATAGGAATTAGGATTATTCGAAGTTCTTGAACCTACTATTTCCAATAAATTAGGCAGGTCGTGTGTAATTTATCACGCGCCAAATAGATACCTAACGTATCTGTTTGTGCTAACTTCGGTCATTGACAAAAAACATAACACACATCATTAGTAATAATGCGGTCATGTTTAACACGTGTCGTATTGGTAAACTGGTTACTATGACGTCTATGACTATTGAGTTACCTACCTACAAATTTATATCATAAACTGCCTTGCCTTTTTATAGTATTAAAACAAGCTTTTATTTAACTTGACCTGTTCGTTTGTTAGTGTGAGACAAATCTTGGAACTGAATTTTGAACCAGTTAACCACAACTGATTGAGCTGATATTTTGGGTAAGGTAACGTATTATTATGGTACCATCGAGCTGATCTGATGATGGAAATAGAAGGATGGGTGAAGTTTCGTTCCGCCACGCGGTCTTTCAGTCATCCCACCATCTTATTTATAGATACGAGGGGATTTTTGGTATCGTTTTCGGATAAAATGAGGATGGCCAATCAGTTTTTGGGACATTGCTAACATCTTTTCCTGTAAAAAAATGAAATACAGGTAAAAGTCAAAAAATCTCAGTAAAAAAAAACTTTCTGCAACGATTACGTAAAAGGGTCATTGTCAGATTTAGGTTCGCGTCTTTTCGGTGGACATTACCAAAGTTAAGGGCTATAAAGCCTAATTTTTGGTTGAACTCTGAATCCGCATAAACGGCGTTGCCCCTTCTGTAATTATATGTGATAAAAACATATTATATGTGAGCGTAAGCCCTTAACTATTGACCACCGGAAAGATGATTTTTGTTTTTGTGACTGACAATGACCCAAAAACAGGCAATGATTTGGGTATAAAAATTATGATTATAAAGCCATATTTATGTAGATTTAAAAAATATATAAATATATAGGTATTTCTAAAAAAAATAACAAAAAAATATTGAGGCAAACTACGTACATTCATGTATTGACTGAAAATTCATAGAGCAAGTTTTACGTTTTTGCAGTTGTGTATATTTGGTATCGTTTTCGGATAAAATGAGGATGGTCGATCATTTTTTGGGACATAAATAATATTTTTTCATAGAAAAATATTAAATACTTACAGACAAAAATCAAAAAAATCTCAGTAAAAAAAAAAACTTTCTGCATCAATTGTGTAAAAACATGCAACGATTGGGGCATGACAAAAATATGATTATAAAGCCACATTTATTAAGATTTCAAAAACATACCTATAATATATTAGAATAATTTGAAAGACAACTACGTAAAAAAAAGTTTAGAACAGCAGACTCGTCCAAATTTTACTTCGTAAAATGAGGACCCCAAAAACAAATTTTATAATTGTTTGATTGTGTAATGTGACCTACCTACTAGCTTAATTATATATTACGTAGTTTAAAGCTGTGTTTATGTTTGTTAGCATTTGTGTATTATATTTTGAATTGCGAATAATCTAACTGCTGGATGATCTCAATTGACTGGTTGAAAATAAAACCTACAAGTCACTGATGTGATTAAGTGTATATATTATTGTTAATCTGATTATAGATACTGAAATTTTGGGGTCCGCATTTTACGAACTGTTTTTACGTAGTTGCGTTTCAAATTGTTCTAATATATTATATGTTTTTGGAATCCACATACATGTGGCTTTATAATCATATTTTTGTCGGTATCAGCGTAATTCGTCCCATTCGTTTTTCGTTCAATATGTATTTTGTGTCATTCTATATTCGTCACACATTCTTTATTCCTCTTGTTCGCTATATGTCTCTATCTTCCTAAGTCTAATTCTGTAACTTGACTCATTCTTAATACGTCTGAATCGTATTTAAATACCTAGATATATTTATAAAATCTACATAAATATGGCTTTATAATCATATTTTTTTTATACCCAGATCGTTGCCTGGTTTTTACGTATTCGTTGCAGAAAGATTTTTTTGTACTGAGATTTTTTGACTTTATCCTATATTTCATTTTTTTTCTATGAAAAGATGTTATTAATGTCCCAAAACTGATTGGCCATCATCGTTTTATACCAAACATGCCCTAGTATCTATAAATAAGATGTAAGGATGACTGAAAGAACGCGCGGCGGAACGACACTTCACCCACCCAGTCCACCTGAATAACAAGTGTGCCAAGGCTCATGCTTTAATGACAAAAATATTGGTTCCCATACATCGATGTCCTATAAAGCTCTAACTAATAAACGTGCAGACCGTGATCGTGTGCGGCTTATAATAGTCATATCATAATTAAATTTATTCAGTTACTATATTATTATACAACATCATCATCATATCAAAGGTTTTGTAATCGATTCAGGACTCACGTGGGCACCCCATATAGATGCGACGTGTAAACGTCTTGCTTCTGCGTGCTTCGCGTTGTCTAGGCTAACTCACAGTCTTTCTGAGGAAAACCTAAGAAAGGCCTGTTATGGATACATCCATTCTATTTTAACGTACGGTGTCGACCTATGGGGTACTGCTGCGGATCGTGAAAGGTTATTTAAATTACAAAAGCGCGCTATCCGCATTATGACTAGAAAATCACTCGACTACCCGGCTAAGGAACTTTTCCAAAAATACAAAATACTTACTTTACCTAGTGTGTATATAATAGAAGCATGCAAATACGTGAGACAAAATCTTTATCAGATTCCCACTTATAGTCAACTCCTGGGTAGGGTGACGCGTAGGCGTAATCAGCTGGTCGTGCCCGCGCACCGCCTGGCCAAAACTAGTAAGTCTGTGCATGTAATGGGGATCAGACTGTACAATACACTGGACGACGAAATAAAGCAAGCTTCTAGCGATGCAATATTTGTCCGCAAACTAAAAGCTATTCTACTGGAAATGGCTTGCTATACCATCAACGAGTTTTTTGATGGCCACAAGACATTGGCTCACTCGCGCACCTAATTTAATGCAGCCCCTTATTAGAATGTTAGTACTTTACCTATGTAGGTATATAAATTATTAATGCATAAATTAATTGGATAGTTATTCACTTATTAAATAATTATATTTATATAGAATCGACATGTAATGTGATACTTTTTTGATTGTAAATGACTTGTAAATGACAATATTTACCAATAAATAATACAATACAATACAATCAGCCGAAAGTCGTTCACTGCTGGACATAGGCCTCCCCCAAACAGTTCCAAAGTGACGGGTCCTGCGCCACCCGCATCCAGCGGACTCTCCACCGTCCTTGTATCATAGTTAAGTATCTGTTATGTTGTTTATAGATTATCTGTGGAAGGATGTCGGGAGAGAGGCGAAGAATGGACGCTAGAATGTAAGAGAGCTCTGTAAAAATTCATATATAATGTACGGAATTATAGTTTATCTACTAAAGTTACAGTGTTTTAATTGTCTACAATTGTTCATGCTCATATGATACATGGCGCAGTCTCGGAGAATCGAACGTACGTAATAAAATTGAAAATGGCGTCGGCATTTAATTTGCCAGAGGCATTAAATGTTTCCTCTGGGAACCTATCAGTGTCTTGGAATTGTTTTGAACAAGCCATAAATATATATATGGTGGCATCAGGACTGGATAAGTCTTGTGATGAGAGAAAAAATGCTATTCTATTGAATGTGATTGGCAAGGATGGGCTTAGAATCTACAACAATTTTAAGTTTGAAAAAGATCAAAAAATTGAAGATGTGATGCAAAAGTTTAGAGAATATTGTGATCCTAAAAAGAACATACTGCACTCAAGATTCCTGTTCTACAGCAGAAAGCAAGAAGAAGAAGAGCCATTTGATAACTTTCTGACAGATGTCAAAAAATTGGCCAAAGATTGCAAATTCACGTCTGATGACGAAGCTATTAGAGATAGATTGGTGCTGGGAGCGAGTGACTCCGAAACCCAGAAGCAGTTAATCATCGCTGGAGATGCGGAGCTCGATGTCGTCATCAGTAGATTTCGGTTGGCAGAAATAGGTCGTCAACAAGCTGCTGATGTACAGGGCAGCACTGAAAGAAAATGTGAGGTGCACAAAATTGATCAGAACAAATCCAATAACAATATGGTGATTAAATGCAAATGGTGTGGGCAGCAACATGAAAGGAGTTTACAAAAATGTCCAGCTCGAGGAAAATTGTGCACCAAGTGTAACAAGTACAACCACTTTGCTACAGTGTGTCGCAGTAGATATGTGAGAGCAATAGTTAATGATGAAAATAACCAAGAAAACTCCGACAACGAATTTTACTGTGGTAGTGTTGAGAAAGAGGTATGTTCTACAGAATGGACCCAACTGTTACTGCTTGAAGACACTAAACCTTGCAAGTTTAAATTAGATACTGGCTCGGATGTCAATTTAATTCCATATAGTATTTTTCAGGTGCTGAAACAAAGAAAAAGTCTCAAACTGGGCCCTTGTAATTTCAAGCTCACGGCTTACAATAATACAGGTATCAAAGTATTTGGAACTGTATTGTTGGAAGTCAAACTGAAACATAAATGCTATTATATAGAGTTTATTGTAACTGATTCCCAATTCCAGCCGACTCTTGGTAAAGATGCGTGCCTGATGTTAGGTGTAATAGAAAGAAAACGTATCAACCAAATTGACTCATCAAAATCTGATATTGTTGCAGATGATCCGGGTAAACAAAAATTGATCTCTGAATTCCAAGATGTCTTTACTGGAACGGGGAGGTTTCCTAAAGAGTGTCAAATATTGTTAAAGGAGAATTCAGTACCATCCTCAAAACCACCTCACCGTGTTCCCCTTACATTAACAAATAAGCTTAAGAGTGAATTAGACCGCTTATGTGAAAAGGGTATTATATCAAAGGTTGATGAGGCTACTGAATGGGTGAATAGGATTGTTGTTGTAGAAAAAAATCAGGATGCTATCCGAGTGTGCTTAGATCCTAGAGATTTAAATAAGTGTATTTTAAAAAAATATTTTGAGATACCAACTATTAATGACCTTAAGTCTAAAATTTCTGATTCAAAATTTTTCTCAGTTTTGGATTTAAAAGAATCCTTTTGGCAAATTGGCCTCTCTGATAGCAGTAAAAAGATATGTACTTTCTCCACTGTATTTGGAACATATTCCTTCAATGTATTGCCTTTCGGTCTTGACATATCCGCAGAAATTTTTCAAGAAAACTGTGAAAATTGTTTTGAAGACATAGAAAATATTTTCATATACATTGATGATTTTTTAATACATGGTAAAACAAAAGAGGAACATGATTTGGCTTTGAGAAAAGTGTTGACCAGGGCACGGAAATTAAACATTAAATTTAATTTAGAAAAGTTTCAGTATTTACCTGACATTGTTAAGTATTTTGGTCATGAGATAGTTAATGGTTGCCTAATGCCGGATAAAAACAAAATTAAAGCTATAAGGGATTATGACTCCCCAGATGATAAACAAAGTCTACAGAGGTTTTTGGGAATGGTTAATTATATGCGGGATTTCATCCCCAATTTGTCTGAAATTACTAGTCCACTGAGGGAGCTATTAAAGAAAAATGTATTATTTCAGTGGAGCACACTTCATCAAAATTGTATTGACAAAATAAAAGAGATGTTAGTTAGTCCGCCGGTATTAAGAAATTTTGATCCCAAGCAACCGATAACTATTCAAACTGACAGTTCGAAAAATGCAATAGGATGTGTATTATTACAAAATAAACAACCTATTGCATATGCATCAAAGAGTTTGAGTAAAACAGAATGTGAATTTGGCCAAATAGATAAGGAATTTTTGGCTATCCTATTTGCTTGTAAAAAGTTTCATTATTATATATATGGCAGGCATACTATTGTACAAACAGACCATCAACCATTAGTTGCACTGATGAACAAAGAAATTTATTCCATTGCATCCCAGAGGTTACGGAAAATTAGATTAAAATTGAGTATTTATGACATTGATGTCCAATATATTAAAGGATCACAAATGTTGATAGCGGATGCCATTAGTAGAGCATCATCAAAAGCTGATAGTGACACCTTAGAGCAGTCGTTAGACAAAGTTGTTCATACAATTAATGTAAGTGATAGTTTTGTTGCAGAGATTTCTGATGCCACAATGAAAGATTTAACATTGATGAAGCTCACTGAATATTACAACCTTGGTTGGCCAAAAAGTATTGATAAAGTTGCAGATTTCATTAAACCTTATTGGAAGCTTAAAAATGATATTGTTGTTGAGAATAATATTGTATATCTGAATCACAGGATTATTGTTCCACAAAATCTGCAAAAAACAGTTATTCACAAGGTACATGCCTCACATTTTGGGATTATGAAGACAGTAGGTAGAGCTAAATCATTATTTTACTGGCCAAGGATGACAGATGACATAACATCTTATGTAGGTAAATGCCGATTATGTGAGAAATATAGTATTAACAAAGCTAAGGAATATATGATTTTAGATGAAGATGTATCCACACATCCATATAAAAAAGTGGGATGTGATTTTCTGAATTATGCCGGGGAAAATTATTTAATAGTAGCAGATTATTATTCAAAGTGGTTTGATCTCATTAAAGTGTCTTCTATGACAGCAGGAACTGTAATAAACATTTTAAAACCCTTGTTTGCTACCCATGGCATACCCATAATTGTAAGAGCGGATAATATGCCATTTAATTCAATGGAATTTAAACACTTTTCTAAAGTGTATAAGTTTTCCATTGTAACATCAAGTCCATTATATCCGAAATCAAATGGTTTTTCTGAAAAGTTTGTTGGAATAGCAAAAAATATGTTAAAAAAATGTAAAGATGAGAATTTAGACATAAATTTAGTTCTGTTAGAATATAGAAACTGTCCAGTGCTGGGTTCACCATACAGTCCCTCCCAATTGTTAAACAGTCGCTTTACAAGATCTACATTGCCAATTCATTCAGAATTGTTAGTTCCGAAAGTGGTTAATGATTTCAAAAGGTATCAAAACAAGAGGAATGTCTTAAATAAAACAAATTATGATAAGAATGCCAAGCATTATAATTATGTATTTAAAGAAGAGCAAGATGTTGTTTATCGTAAAAATAATGTATGGGAACCAGCCAAGATAGTCAATGTTCACAGTTCACCAAGATCATATATTATAAAAGATGAGAGAGGTACTGTGTTAAGGAGGAACTCTTCACAAATGAAACCATCGTTTCCTGATATGCATAGTAAACCCAGGAATAGCTCTATTCCTTTCATTTGTGAGGAGATGGAGGTGTCTCGACAACGGTCTCAACCGTCACCTTTAGGCCAGTGTAACGAGCCTGAAGCACCACCACAGAGACCGAGGCGAAATGCTAGACCTCCTCGCTACCTCAATGACTATGAGACAAACTTCACAGATTAAAAGGGAAGATGTATCATAGTTAAGTATCTGTTATGTTGTTTATAGATTATCTGTGGAAGGATGTCGGGAGAGAGGCGAAGAATGGACGCTAGAATGTAAGAGAGCTCTGTAAAAATTCATATATAATGTACGGAATTATAGTTTATCTACTAAAGTTACAGTGTTTTAATTGTCTACAATTGTTCATGCTCATATGATACAGTCCTACCCACGCCGTGCCTTCCGGTACGTGGTCGCCACTCGAGAACCTTTCCGCCCCAACGGCCATCGGTTCTACGTGCAATGTGCCCCACCCACTGCCACTTAAGTTTAGCGATTCGGAGGGCTATATCGGTTACCTTGGTTCTGCTGCGGATAGCCTCATTTCTGATGCGATCGCGCCCAGCATAGCCCTCTCCATCGCCCTTTGAGTGACTTTGAGCCTTCTTATGAGGCCCATAGTAAGCTACCACGTTTCTGTTCCATTATGTTATCACTGGCAACACACACTGATCAAAGACTCTCGTCTTGAGATACTGCGGAATATTGGACGAAAAGATGTGCCGTAGCTTCCCGAATGCTGCCCACTGCCCAGCCGAGTCGGATTCGACAACTGACCTCTTTCTCAAAGTTAGACCTACCTAACTGGACAGTCTGTCCTAGGTAAATATAATTGTCTTCAACTTCGGGCGTAAAGTGTCCGATTGAAATGGGAGTTGGTACTACATGGACGTTTGACATGATCTTCGTCTCATCCATGTTCATCCTAAAACCAACTCGCTCGGAGGCTTTACTGAGGTCATCGAGCATAGTACTCAAGTCCTCCATGGTCTCAGCCAAGACAAATCATCAGCAAACCGAAGGTGAGTGATGTACTCGCCGTTGATGTTGATGCCTAGCCTTCTCCAGTTCAGAGTCTTGAAAACGTCTTCCAGTGCAGCGCTGAACAGTTTTGGGGAGATAACATCCCCTTGCCTGACACCCCGCTGCAGCGGAATAGGCTTCGAGCTCCGATCCTGGAGTCGGACTGACATAGTGGCATTAGTGGCGTTCTCGTACAAACAGTCAGTCAGGCAGTCCACTTTGCACCGCTGGAGAGACTGTTATACAGCCCAGGTTTCGACCAAATCGAAGGCTTTCTCGTAGTCCACGAACGCTAAATAGAGGCGCAGGTTATACTCCTCAGTCTTCTGTATAACCTGGCGGAGCGTGTAGATGTGGTCTACGGTACTGAAGCCTCATCGGAAACCGGCTTGTTCGGGAGGCTGGAAGTCATCAAGCCTGCGTGCGAGACGACGACAGCTTATAGAAATGGCTCAGAAGTGAGATGGGTCGGTAGTTCTTCAGCAGGGTGTTGTCACCTTTTTTGAAGAACAGCACCACCTCACCTCTGTTCCACGCCTTTGGCGTTCTTCCTTCCAGTAAGACGGTGTCGAACAATTTCTGAAGGGCCGTAAGGATCGGTTTTCCACCCGCCTTCAGGAGTTCGGCTGTAATTCCGTCTTCACCGGGTGCCTTGCTGTTCTTAAGCTGTTTCAGAGCCATGCTGTATATCTCGTACATGCTGATGTCCGGAATGTCGTCGGTATAGTGTCGGGTTAGTCCGCCAGACCAACTTCGGGTCTGCGAGTTGATGTGTATAGCTGTCTGTAAAAACGCTCTATCTCACTCAAAAGCTCAGGTTTGGAAGAAACGACGATATTATACGTTAGGTTAGATTTGTTTTTTTCGTAAATAGGCAGTAACTAGTTTCCGCAAAAAAGTCATAACGTAGTATAATGCAATTTACTCAGTAACTATAAGTATACCTACATGTTTTCCGAGGCATGGATAAGGTTAATTTAGGTTTGTTTTATAAAAATCGTAAATAGTCAGTAGGGTAAATCGCCAGTCAACTGGCCACCGTTCAATAACAGAACTGACCACCTCATATTATAAATTAACTCTATTCACCTAAAATAGAATTCATTTTTTACCAGCTTTATATTAACTTGCACTGTTCGTAAGTATGCAAATATGTAAGTATGTAAATATGTAGATAAGTAGGTATGTAAGTTGTCTGTCAAAATTTGCAATCCATTTTTCAGTCACTTTCCGTTATTCAATTGAGCTGAAATTTCGCAAGCATATGTATATCGCATGACAATGCAATATTATGATGACTTGGAGCTGATCTGATGCTGGAGCTGGAAGGTGGCCATAGGGAACTCCTCAATACGAACGACACAACCCCATTGAGTTTGGGCTCGTTAGAATCGTCTCAATGAGTACTTGATGATGGTATGCAGGAAAGTACAGTTGGCAGTAAAAGCTTGTACCAAAAATGCAATTTTTGACACAAACTTTTTAGTATAAGGTGTATAACGCTTCTATGGACAAAGCCTGAAATAAACATTTGCATTTGTATTTATTTGTTAAGTAAGGCCACCCTTCAATAACTGGCGTCGTTATACTAAATTGAATTCTGTTTGTAGGGAAACAGAGTTCATTTTTAGTATGAGTTACCTACTGGCGATTTACCCTTCAAATTGAATGTCATTAATCATTTATGTACTTAAGCCATATTATGCCCCACATGTTACAGAAAATTCAAGGTTCTAGCTTTAGCCAGCATGAAATTACAGGATGTTGAAAATGGCCTGAATGGCTTCGGGAAAAGGATGGTACCGGCCGTCCCTCATTGTTTTGCTCGACTTGGCGGGGGCACTGCCGTGCCCCCAGATAAAATAAATTTATTTCAAGTATCACATACACGAAGATATAAGAAGATATATACACACAAATACAAATTAAAATTATTTAAAATTTAGTAGGTAAGTACAGTAAAATTAAATTGGCTAACAAAATTTAAATATAAAATTGAAATTGAGATCTAGCATATTAAATTAATATACAAGGTCGGGAAGGTCAAGGAAATATGAAGATTTCTTCCTAATTTATAATATAAACCTTCGCATTGAAATAAATCCCACCTGAATAGATTTACTTTCTCCATGAGTCCACAGAAACCATCTGACGTTTGTCACGTTTGATACAATCTTATTAACCCAGCCAGGCCAAACCAGCCACGGAACGGAACCCTGATTTACCTATTCTCAGAATCCACAAACAATTTTTACTTTACAAAACTATAAGGATGCCCAGGCCGCCGCGCCGTCGCGCCTCCCCGACAACCGTCGTCGTGTCAACGAGCGCTGTCAATATGTATAAATAAACTTTATAAGTGTGTTGTGTATATTAAGTGTTTTGTGTATATTTCTATTTGTTGATGTCAACCTCTCCGTCACAAACCGTCAGCCAACTAGATAGTCAGTCCTCACCCGAGTTTATTCAATGCCCATACTGTATCACTCCCAAATTCTATAAGGGACAGCGTGGATTGAACATACACAAAGGCAAGTCCCATAAATTTGGAAATAACATATCTACCCTTCACCCGCCAGTCCCTACCACCTCTATTAACGCCGCTGTTTCTCTTTCTGATATATTAAGCGAACATAAGAGAGCCTTCCCAGTTATCAAGCGAATCCCGAGAGGGGCCAGATTTTCTGTCGCTTCGAGCCTTACCAAGGCGATTGACGATTGCGTCGCGAATAACTCGGTTTCAAGTTGGGAAAATCTTCTTTTATTCGCTTTCAATACCTTGCATGTGTCCAAAAAAGATTCACATCGCTCTCTAACCGCCAAAATTAAACTGAATTGTTCTCGCTCAACTAATGTTGACACTTCGCAACGCACTTCCCCAATTGGACTTAAACATCGAGACATATCCAAAGTGGTTGAGGCTAAAGTGAACGATGGGGACCTCAAAGGTGCTGCGAAAATTCTTTTTTGTAGTGACTCAGCCGCCCCAGATACTCCCGAAACACTCGCAGCCTTACTAGCAAAGCACCCACCGGCTCATCCATACCCTAACTTCCCTGACCCACCTAGCCCAGCCCTGCCATGTCTTCAAGCTTCCGAAGATGCAGTGTTGGCCGCCATTATGTCTTTCAAGAATGGTTCGGCCGGTGGCTTAGACGGCATCACACCCCAGCACCTGAAGGACCTTACTATAGGTTCTCCGGGTGGCAGAAACAATAACTTTCTTTCGTCCATCACTCGCCTTGTAAATTTTTTGCTTTCAGGTAAAGTCCACCCAGAAGTTGTTCCAATTTTATATGGGGCAAACCTCTGCGCACTTGGCAAAAAAGATGGTGGCATTCGCCCTATCGCTATAGGGTCAACATTCAGAAGGTTAACATCAAAGGTTTGCTGCAAATACGTCGTGAAGGACTTAGAGCCTATCTTTCAGCCAGTCCAACTGGGTTTTGGATCTAGAGGTGGTTGTGAAGCCGCCGTCCATGCTTGCCGAACTTACCTTCTCAACTCCAAAGAACAGATACTCGTAAAACTAGATGTCAAAAATGCGTTCAATTCCGTCAACCGCGATGCTTTGTTGACAGAAGTTCAAAAAAATATCCCTAGTTTATATCCATATCTTTGGCAATGTTACAGTTCACCCTCAAAATTAATGTACAAAAACCACAATATTTCCTCCGCTGTCGGTTGTCAACAAGGCGACCCATTAGGGCCAGCCATCTTCAGTCTTACAATTCATCCCATAATTTCGGCTCTAAATTCCAAATTTAACATGTGGTATCTCGATGACGGCAGCCTGGGTGGTGAAGCGAGCTCAGTTCTCAGCGACCTTTCATCTTTAATTCCAAAGTTTAAAGAGATCGGTCTGGAACTCAATATGAATAAATGCGAGATTTTTATAAGTCCTGAAATTGTAAATAAATCGCAGATTATTGACAGTTTTAACAACATCTGTCCAGGCATTAAAGTCCTCTCAAATAGCTCACTTCATCTTCTCGGAGCCCCAGTTTTCGAAGAAGCAATCCCGGATTTTGTCGATTCCCAAATTCGCCGTTTCTCTGATTACTCTGACCGACTCCTCAAAATAAACTCACACATGGCTCTTTTCATTCTTCGGTCCTGCCTTTTTGTCCCCAAATTGACTTACGCATTAAGGTGTAGCCCCTTCTGGAAATTTACTAATTTATGCGAAAAAATAGACAACATCATGCATCTACATATCCAAAAACTTTTCAACGTCCAAATCAATGAAAGGCAATTTCTACAAGCTACCCTGCCAATCCGACATGGCGGCCTGGGAATCAGGCAAATTTCCAGCATCGTTCTTCCTGCTTTTCTTTCCTCTGTTCACAGTACGTTACCACTTATAGGTAAAATCGTTACTCCCTCACTTCGAGATTTTGAGGTAGCGTACTTACACGAAACAGAGGATGCGTGGCAGCTAGCCTGCCCGGGTAAACCCCTGCCATCAAATAAAGCAGTACAAAGAACTTGGGATGAACCTCTTTGCCGCCAGGCATCAGAGTGGCTCTTAAACTCTGCCTCTACGAGGACTGAAAAAGCCCGTTTATTGGCTTTATCGCAACCCGAATCCGGATTTTGGCTACACGCTTACCCTTCTATTCACTGTGCAACTCTCCTAGACAACAATTCTTTAAGGTTGGCTGTCGGTCTCCGTCTAGGCGCGGATATCGTAGTACCTCACCGCTGCCCCTGCGGAGTGGAGGTAGACCGTTTGGGTTACCACGGCCTCTCATGCACAAAGAGTGCCGGCCGCTTATCCCGCCACGCTAGCATTAATGACGTCATCCGTCGGGCTCTTGCCAGCGTAAACGTGCCTGCCGTCCTGGAACCTCCCGGCCTGGCTCGTGACGATGGCAGGAGACCCGATGGATTGACACTCATTCCGTGGCGGATGGGTCGGCCTCTTATCTGGGACGCCACCTGCGTGGACACCATGGCCCCGTCCCATTTAGCCACAACTTCTTTGAGGGGGGGCGGGGCGGCAACAACGGCAGAAGCCGCGAAGCGCCGCAAATATGCGGGCCTGACAAACACCTACATATTTGCGGCCTTCGCGGTTGAAACTCTCGGGCCGTGGAGTCCTGACGCCCATAGACTTTATAAAGAAATAAAGAAAAAAATTTTAGATAATACGGCTGACCATAGGGCTGGCTACTTCCTCGGCCAACGGATTGGAATTGCAATTCAACGAGGTAATGTAGCCAGCCTTATGGGCACCCTTCCCAAGGGCTGTGACCTTGGAGAGGGTATATATACTAGTAGTTAAGTAGATTTAAGTGCCTAGTGTTAAGTTTTTTATTTTAACGGCATTTTAAATAAAATAGGTATGATGACAATGATGACTGTCCCCCGTAGAAGAAAAGAAACTTTTTTTTCTCTAGCATATTGACTTACATATTGAAATCAGACTGAAATCTTATTGGTTTGCATATACCTTTGCAGGCACAAACGCATGGCCATAACTCGTGTGAGAGGACATCATTGATTTATAGCTCATTTCATTTCAGATAACAATAGAATTTTATCGGTTAAATTCGTCTAAGATTACTTCTTTTAAGTATCTAAGATATCAAAGCGAAATATTGAATTAGTTTTACTTATTTCGATCATTAAATGCTTTTTAACCTTTTGAACGCCATTCTTCAAGTACTAAAGTGTCACTGATACGCCAACCTTTTTGCCATAAGAGAGTAACTTTGAGCCTTATATGAAAGATAGAAGGTTGTTTTGACAGCGGACGTCATAACACTTAAAGCGGTTCTTGGCGCTTCGGGCACGACAATACACGACGCCTTTAGGCGTTCTTAGCTTTCAAAGGGTTAAACATAAGGATACTAATGTTTCTGCGATTCAAAATGGTTTTCCTTGAAATTAACGCACGATTTAGCTAATCTTATATGAAACCCCCTTACCTACCTTATCTCCACTTATCTCCACTTATAATAAATCTCTAAATTAAAAAAAGAATCAGCCAGTTTGAAACTAAGCTTTACGCGGTTCGAATGTTCTCAGCATCCCATGAACGGAAAAATATGAAACATTTTATATAGGTACATTATTATTCTAGCTGCAACTTAGGATAGTTTTTATCCGACTGCGACAGTTAATTAATTTTCCGAAATATACGACTTCATTTAATTTTTCATTTATTTTAATTGAAATCAAACGCTGCTCCAACTGTCAGCTATAAGAACCGTCAAATTTTCGTCAAAATGGCGGAATTGCTTTGCCTTTCACTTATTAATAATTTAAATCCCGTCTACGATAGACCTTTACGAGACAAATGCTAAAATATAAACCATAAAAAAATATTCGATTCTGATATGAGAACTTATATGCGCAAATGTCGTTTTATGTCGTAATTTCAATAAATGAAATCAACAAATTTGAACAATATAATTAACAAGAATTTGTTTTTTTTGAATGACAATGGCACGAGCTCGGCGCATTCAGCCAAAGTACCTGCGGCGCTACCACGAAAACGGATACTCAATGTTCATATATTTGCATCCCTGTCACTCGAGTATGGTTAGTGCGATAGAGATAGAGATACCCGAATATTTTCGAATTCCGAAGTTCGTGGTTATAGCTCAGGAATCGAAAATATGGTAAATAATCATAATGTATTTTCTCGAAAAAGAATTTAAAATAAATATAGTCAAATGGAGAAAAAAACAAAGCAAGAGGTTATATAGGTAATGATTAAGTTATAAGAGTCCAAAGTTTTAAGAGGGGGTATGTTCTGTCCCTTTTCCGCAAAACGCACCTTCATATGAAACGATTGTTTTTTACTATGACGCTCGAGTATATTGACGTCACAGTCCCTCATCGTTTTCTCACTCTAACAAGCGACATTAAAACGGATGTAGCTTCATAATTTTTTGAGATATTTGAATGGGAGTTTCATTATCTTCTATCTATTTATACATAATAAATGCCTATGTCCTGACTGACTTATTCACTCAATCACTCACTCACTCACTCATCAACGCACAGCCGAAACTTCTTAGAGAGTTGATTTTTGCACAGTATGTTGCTTTTATAACGTGGGCTAGGGATAAAAAGGGATTTTTGAAAATTCTACCCCTAAGGGGGTAAAATGGGGGTGCAAAGTTTGTATGGGAGAACCTTTTTTTTTTGAGCTATAGACTTAAACTTTGTAGAAAAATTAGTTATTAGAATACAAATGAAACACTTTCAGCGTTTTGGAAAATTCCACCCCTACGGGGGTAAAATAGGGGTGCAAGGTTTGTATGGGGGAAACATTTTTTTTTTAAATAGAGACTTAAAACTTTGTAGAAAGATCAGTCATTAGAATACAAATAAAGAACTTTCAGGGCTTTATAAAATTCTACCCCTAAAGGGGTAAACTAGAGTGAAAAGTTTGTATGGGAAAAACTACTTTTTTTTAAATAGAGACTTAAAACTTTGTAGAGAAATTATTCATTAGAATACAAATAAAGTACCTAGATTCAGTGTTTTAAAAAAATCTACCCCTAAGGGGGTAAAATAGGGGTGCAAATTTTGTATGGGGGAAACAATATTTTTTTTAAATAGAGACTTAAAACTTTGTAGAAAGATTAGTCATCAGAATACAAATTAAGTACTTTCAGCGTTTTAGAAAATTCTACCCCTAAAAATAGGGGGCTAAAATAGGGGTGCAAAGTTTGTATGTGGGAAACTATTTTTTTTAGCTAGAGTCCTAAAACTTTGTAGAAAGATTATTTAAATACAAAGAAAGTACTTTCAGCGTTTTGGAAAATTTCACCCCTAAGGGGGTAAAATAGGGTGCAAAGTTTGTATGGGAAAAACATATTTTTTTTTAATAGAGACATAAAATTTTGACGAAAAATTACTTATTAGAACATGAAAAATACTACATTTGGCGTTTTACAAAAATCATTCCCTAAGGGGGTTAAAAAAGGGTGCAAGGTTTGTATGGGGAACACTTTTTCTGAGCTAGACACTTAAAACTTTGTAGAAAGATTACTTATATAAATATAAAAAAAAGACTTTCAGCGTTTTGAAAAAATCTATCCCTAAGGGGGATAAAAAGGGGTGCAAAGTTTTTATCAGGGAAAGTTTATGTTTTTGAGTTAGAGACTTGAAACTTTGTAGAAAAATTACTTATTAAAATACAAAAAAAGAACACAAATCGTTTTAGAAAATTCCACCCCTCATAGGGTTAAAAAGGAGAGCAAGCTTTGCATGGGCAACACTTTTTTTTGAGTTAGACTTAAAACTTTGCAAAAAGATTACTTATTAGAATACTA
Source organism: Epinotia brunnichana (assembly GCA_963854355.1). NCBI lineage: Eukaryota > Metazoa > Arthropoda > Insecta > Lepidoptera > Tortricidae > Epinotia > Epinotia brunnichana. The sequence continues at coordinate 22,106,188 of OY977946.1, read as the reverse complement.
AAAAAGAACTTTCAGCGTTTTAGAAAACTCCATCCCTAAGGGGATCCTTAAGATCCTTAAGAAGGGTAGCCAGTGTTGTGTGGGAAAAACTTTATTTTTTACTAGACTTAAAACTATTCAAAATGTTACTTATTAAAATTAATAATAAAGTACTTTCAGAGTTTTAGAAAATTCCACCCCTAAGGGGGTTAAGAAAGCTTTGTATGGGCAACACTTTTTTTGAGCTAGAGACTTAAAAGTTTACGAAAAAAGTTCTTTCAGCGATTAGAAAAATTCAACCTCTAAGGGGGTTTAAAAGGGGGTTCAAATTTTAAATGGCGAGCAATAAAATTTTAAAGTGTGAGTAAGAGATTTTTAACTTCGGTCTTATTCTGTACGTTAAAAGACTACAAAACTGATTTCAGAGTTTTTCCAAATTCATCCCCTAAGAGTGTTAAAATTGGTTCAAAGTTAGAGTATTTCAAGGCATTTTTAAAGTATGAGATTTTTAACTTTGGTTTTAGACTGTTTGTTCACAAACTAGAAAATGAACATCAACTTTTTTTTTAATTATCCCCTAAAAGAGGGTTCAAATTTTGTATTGAGAGAAATCATTTTCTAAGACGATAAAAAGTTCTACGCGGACGAAGTCGCGGGCAACAGCTAGTAATTAATATTATTGAATGAAATTTGAATTAATGACTGTTGATGAGTGCGGGTACAGTTGAATAGGTCGTATTTTGTCATTTAATTTGCTATAATTGGTTGAAGGAGTCAACGGCATCCAATTGTTCAAAAGAACCAATTACTATTGATTTGTCTCGGATGACGCTGCTATTTACTATGTTTTAACAGAGTAACCGAAAAGTGCCTCTAGTACAGTTACATAGATCTAAAAGGTAGCAAGGATCATTGAGTAATAGTGTAGTAATGCTTAATAAGATTATAAAAATAAAGTAAAAAAAAACGTTTTGTCTAAAATAAAATCCACTAGATGGCATTGTCGTTTAGCAGTATCACACATACAAAATAAATAAGCGGAACGAAGCGACAATATCTACTGATATCTAGTGGGATCTGTATTCAAGATTCAAGCGTCGATTAAGAAACTTTCTATTGGAAAATCCATTGTATTATATAAGTGAATTTTTTGACATAACCGCATAATTCTGATTTATTGTTTTTGTTATTATTAAATTGTGGTTATATGTAATGACGATCCTTCTAGGTGAACTCTGATATCTATGACATTATAAATTTAAATTATTTGAGTGGACATATTTATATTTAAATTGTTATTATTCTTAAATTTTTATTTTATTGAATGTTCTTGACGATCACAATAGGGATTCTTGTAAATTGAGATGTAATTTATAATGTAATCTTTTATTGTGAATAAATGAATCTGAATCTGAAAATCTGAATCTGAATCATAATGTACCACCCAATAATCCGCATATCTCTTGTCTGTCTCTTTTTCACCCATGCATAAACAGAGAAAGAAACATATGTGGATGCGGAATTTTAGGCCGTACTTATATATAGGTACCAACTATACATTATACAAATCCAACTGTAGCTCTAGTATAAATTTAACGATACATATACGCGTTTTCGAACGTGTTTGCGTAAACGTAGTTCCTATATCAGAGGGTCTACCGCGAACGGCGGTCGAAGTTTTCCCTCTCTGTCGCACTTGGGTACGAACTCGCAAGTATGACAGAGAGGGAAAACTTCGAATGCCTTTCGCGGTAGGCCCTCAGATAGTTCCAGTATCAGAGGCGCTGTTCGCGTTGCCATAAAAAATTAAACAAAACGCAAACGCGTTCGAAAGCGTAGGTATATGTATCGATAAAACTTACTTAATTACCTACAGTTAATTACCTATACTAACAGTTTGTTTGCAAAATTACTAGTTAGTCCCAAACAATAACTACCTAATATTTACTTTTACAAATCCTCACACTAAACTATAATATTAAGTAAATAGGGTAGAGGAACCAAAGGATGAACGTTTAAGCGACTATCCCAACTTTACAATTTTTTTTCGAGGAGTGGTGATTTAGTTTGTTTACATTTAATTTTTTTATACGATTTCGTATATAGTCGAGATTGGATATGACTATTTTAAAACATCCTATTACAATACAGTATTTTATTAAAAATGGTTTTATGCTGAAGTATGTCATTTTGCCCAGAAGATGAACACTGTGCCTAATAGTTGAACATTTTGACACCAATAGTTGAACGAAGAAAAACGTAACACCGCGCAGCCTCTGACTTTTGGTCAAGTTATTATATAATCATTGTTATAGCAATTTATACTAGTTAACAATCACAATATTGATACTAAACACAGAATAAAACAGTTCAAATGTACCCTTTTCATATGGTTACAATTATAAGAGACTAGCTGTTGCCCGCGACTTCGTCCGCGTAGAACATGTTATAGTCTAAATGTTTGTTTAAGGAATTAATTTTTAAAATCATTGAAATTAGCTTTGTAGTCTTGTAGTAAACAGTCTAAAACTGAAGTTACAAATCCCTTGCTTTAAAACTGTTTTGCTCTCCATACAAACTTTGAACACCCTTATAATACCTTTTAGGGGATGAATTTCAAAAAACGCTGAAATGAGTTTTGTAGTCTTTTAACAAACATACTAAGATCGAAGTAACTATTCTCATACTTAAAATTTTTCTTGCTCTGATAGTCTGCATAGAAACTTTGAAACTTTGAATTAACGCTTTTCGGGGAAAAATTGAAAAGAAAACACTAAGTTTTTTTATTGTAATAAGTATTTTTTCTACAAATTATCAAGTCTCTAGCTCAAAAAATGGGTTTCCCATACGAACCTTGCACCCCTTTTTATTCTCATTAGGGGTCGAATTTTTCAAAACGCTAAAAGTACTTGATTTTTATTGTAATAAGTAATCTTTCAACAAAGTTTTAAGTCCCTCGCTAAAAAAATATTTTCTTCATTCAAACGTTCTTATAAGCCCCTAAAGATCGAAGTTTCTAAAATGCTGAAAGTATTTAATTTTATTTTTAATTAGTAAGCATTCTACAAAATTGTAAATCGGCTAAAAAAATGTTTCCTCCACACAAATGTTGCACCCACTTTTAACCCCCTTAGGAGTGGAATTTACTAAAACGCTGAATATCCTTTTTTTTGTATTTCAATAACTAATCGTCCTACAAACTGTTAAGCTCCTATCCCAAAAAGAGTTTCCCCATATAAACTTTGCAGCCCTTTTTAACCCTCTTAGGGGTGGAATTTTCCAAAACGCTGAAAGCACTTTGTTTGTACTCAAATAAGTAATGTTTCTACAAAGTTTTAAGAACCCCCTCAGGAGATGATTTTCGGGATAAAAACTATGCATCTTCCCTGGGACTCTTACTATCTCTATACCAAATTTCATCTAAATGGGTTTTATCCAAATTTTCACCCCCTATTTCATTACCTTGGGAACTATTTTCGGGATAAAAACTATCCGCTTTCATTCTCCGAGACTTAAACTATCTCTATACCAAATTTCATCTAAACGGGTTCCATCAAAAATTTCATCCTCCATTTCACTCCCTTAGGGGGTGATTTCCGGAATTGAAACTATCCTATGCCCTTTCCCAGGACTTAAACTATCTCTAAACTAAATTTCATCTAAATGAGTTCATCCAAATTTTCACCCCCATTTCACCCGCTTAGGGGATGATTTCCGAAATAAAACATATTCTATTTCCTTCCTTAGGACTCTAACTATCTCTATACCAAATTTCATCTAAATGGGTTCCATCAACATTTTCACGCCTAATGTCACCCCCTCAGGAGCTGATTTTCGGGATAAAAATTATGCATTGTGCTTCCCTGGGACTCCAACTATACCAAATTCATCTCCATGGGATTTATCCAAATTTTCAAAACTATCTAATGTCATTCTCCGGGAATCAAACTATCTCTATACCAAATTTTATCTAAACGGGTTCCATCCAAAGTTCAACCCCCCATTTCACCCCCTTAGGGGTGATTTCCGGAGTTAAAACAGTCCTATGTTTCATCCAAATCGGTGCAGCGGTTAAGTAGCACCATACAAATTTTCAACCCCAGTTTCATCCCCTTAGGGGTGGATTTCCGGGATAAAAACTACCCTTTATGTCCTTTCCCAGGACTCAAACTATATCTATACCAAATTGTATTCATATAGGTTCCATCCGAATTTTCACCCCTAATTTCACCCCCTTAGGGGATGATTTCCGGGATAAAAATTATCCTATGTCCTTTACCAGGACCTAAACTATCTCTAAACCAAATTTTATCAAAATTGCTTTCTTCTAAATTTTCACCCTCTCATTCAACCCTTTTAAGGGATGATTTCCAGATTCAAACTCAAACTATTTATGAACCAAATTACATCCAAATCAGTGCCGCGGTTTAAGAAACTCGATATAAATGTTCACCCTCAATTTCACCCCCTTAGGGGTAGATTTCCGGGATAAAAACTACCCTATGTCCTTCCCCGGGACTCAAACTATCTCTTTACCAAATTGTATTGAAATGGGTTTCATCCGAATTTTTACCCCTGATTTCAACCCCTTAGGGGATGATTTTCGGGATAAGAACTATCCTATGTCCTTTCCCAGGATTTAAACTATCTCTGATACAAATTTCGTCAAAATTGGTTACGTCCAAATTTTCACCTCCTCATTTCACCCTCTATTTTACCCCCTTAGGGGATGATTTCCGAGATCAAACCTATCCTTTGTCCTTCCCCGGGACTCAAACTATTTAAATACCAAATTTCATCCAAATCAGTGCAGCGGTTTAAGTAGCTCCATACAAATTTTCACCCCCAATTTCATCCCCTTAGGGATGGATTTCCGGGATAAAAACTACTCTATGTCCTTTCCTAGGACTCAAACTATATCTAAACCAAATTGTATTCAAATGGGTTCCATCCGAATTTTCACCCCTTATTTCACCCCCTTAGGGGTTGACTTCCGAAATAAATACTATCCTATGTCCTTTCCTAGGATTTAAACTATCTCCAAACCAAATTTCATCGAAATTGGTTACCTCCAAATTTTCACCCCCTCATTTCACCCCCTTAGGGGATGATTTACGGGATCAAACCTATCCTTTGTCCTTCCCCGGGACTCAAACTATTTAAATGCCAAATTTCATCCAAATCGGTGCAGCGGTTTAAGTAGCTCCATACAAATTTTCACCCCCAATTTCATCCCTTTAGGGGTCGATTTCCGGGATAAAAACTACCCTATGTCCTTTCCCGGGACTCAAACTATCTCTATACCAAATTTCATCTAAATCGGTTCAGCGGTTTAGGCGTGAAGAGGTAACAGACAGACAGACAGACAGACAGACAGACAGACAGACAGACACACTTTCGCATTTATAATATTAGTATGGATTATTATTCACATAATAATCATTAAAACATTGTTTTATTAATTTATCATTAGATTAAAATAGATAAATTGTTGGGTTTTATATGTATAAGTCAGATTTCATTTTTATTACGTATCTTAGTTATTAAGGTGTTCATTGTACTAACCCTTGCCTAAAACTTGAACGAATACATTTTGTTCGTTCATGTATTGGGCACGATGGCAAAGGAATGAACGGACTAAATTTAACAGAGCGTTCACTTATTGGAATCGAAGCCAAAAGTTGAACGAACTAATTTTATTCGTTCATCTTCTGGGCAGCGGTTCTTTGTTGAACAATCGTGCTTTTCATAGTAAAACAAAGCCCAAAATAACCGTGTTGCGAATGGATACTCACGTTCAACTTTTGGTTCAAAAATCAACAGTTAAAAAACGATTCATTTGAGCCATAAAAGTTTTATGTACCTTTTCAATAAGAATTTATATAAGCATTTGAAAAAACTATACCTTGCCCAGTGGATGAACACCGTTCATCTATTGGCTCAGGTACAAAAAGTTGGAACCGTTAGTTGAACGCTAAATATCTCTTAAATTAACAATAAATACGCAATTTGTGATCCATTAAAGGCATTAATTAAGAATCTATATCACGCAAAACAATCTATGTAGACGTTTTATTCAATTTTATACATAATTTAGAGCTTAAATTTAAGAGCGCTTTCCTTAAGTAAATCTCCATACAAACGGTGATTTTGGCGCGAGACCTCGACGCAACAACCGCTCACAGCCGTGTGTGTGTGGGAACTGTATGGGAGTTTAAATGCCAGCCTCGGCAAAGGGATGATGCGTTAGGAAAAAAATATCCCGAAGGCGTAAAATGTGTCGCGATTTTTTTATTTCAATTTTACGACAAAACGTTCAATTATTGGGTGGTGTTCATCTTTTGGTTCCTCTACCCTACCATTAGTTTGGTTATTCGACAAAATGGTTACTGGAAATCTGATAAAACGGGCGACAAGTAGGTCATATACATTTGAGTCACATTTTATTTATGTAGGTAACTCATTAGTTACCTACATAAATAAAATGTGAATCCACACTTCTCTCATACACTCTCATTAGAGTGTATGAGAGAAGTGTGGATGGACCACTTGGAATGGGAATATCTCACCGAACTTTCTTAGACCACAACGGAAAAATTCTAGGGAAAAGTCAGGTCAAGAGTAGGTACTGTATTCCGATGAGCGTGTATGAAGAATGTAAGGTATCCTATACTATTAAACGAGCAATATTTGTACATATATATATATATATATATATATTTGTACGTATGTATGTATATATATATATATTTGCAATCCCCAAGTCCCCAACCCGCACTGGGCCAGCGTAGGGACTACTGCCCGTTCCCTCTTATCCATGAGAGGAGGCCTTTGCCCAGCAGTGGGACGTATATAGGCTGATTTATTATTATTATTATTATTTGCAATCACGTTCTCGGAAACGTCTCTAACGATTTCGATGTAATTTGGAATGTAGGTGGTTAAAAGAGGCGAGAAATCGATCTAGATAGGTCTCATGTCCGGGAAAATTCGTTTTCTCCGTATATTTTCCATTTTCATCCGAGCGGAGCTCGGTCGCCCAGGGACTATATATATATATATTTATATATATATATATATATACAAATATTGCTCGTTTAATAGTATAGGATCAAAAAAAAAAAATTGCATTGTATATTATCCTTGGAGTCATTGCTCATTGAGTAATCTATTCTGATTGTCAACTTTGAAACTGACAGTCGCTGCATTAAGAGTCCTCGGCACGCTCGACACAAGTCGGCTCCCCATACAAACATAGTTTGGCTTGCTGGAATAACATGAAGCTTTGTATATCTAATGTAATTCGCTAGATCTAGGTCGCAAACAAGTTTCTGGTGCCAGAAATTAATAAAGAAAAAACCGGCCAAGTGCGAGTCGGACTCGCGCACGAAGGGCTCCGTACCATTATATATAAAAACGGCAACAAAATCACGTTTGTTGTATGGGAGCCCCCCTTGTTTTTAGCATTTGTTGTTATAGCGGCAACAGAAATACATAATCTGTGAAAATTTCAACTATATATATATATATATATATATTTGCAATCACGTTCTCGGAATCGGCTCTAACGATTTCGATGAAATTTGGAATACAGGGGTTTACGGGGGCGAGAAATCGATCTAGATAGGTCTCATGTCCGGAAAAAATCGTTTTCTCCATATTCACCCGAGCAGAGCTCGGTCGCCCAGGGACTGAAATTAAATGAAGCATATATATAGTTTCAAAATTAACCAAAATTGAAAAAAATCTATATGGTTTATTCGTTTTAACCAGTGAGTTTATGTGGTGATATTCACGACTTCTCGGCACGGCAATCCGGTACTTCAGATAGGGCCCTACCGGTTCAGCAAGATGAGGAGCTGCAATAACCGCACTCGCTTTGCCTGCATCAAGTCTCGCGGCGGCTGCAAGTCTTCTGTTGTCACCTTTCAAAATACTATCATTAAGTACAAGAATGAACACAATCACTGTTGAGGGACCGTCTCCTGAATAATAACATACAATTATAAAAAAACAAAGATATCCGGCGGACCCCAAACTAAGCTGAGCATGTATCCTGGGGCGCTGGAGTGCAAATATGTGAAACAGATTTGGTAGAAAAAACATGGAAACAAATTACAAGCAAAATAGCAATAGGTACTATACAAAGCAACGGTGCTCGTTTGTGTGTATGTGTTTGTGTGTGTGTGTGTGTTGTACAGTCGCCATCACATACATCGGAGCAAACAAGCAGCTCACAAACACCTCTATTTTCAAGGCATTAGGGTGCATGTGCCGATATTTTTTAGGGTTTGAACACCTATTATAGTGTACCGATGTATGTGATGGCGACTGTACGTGTTAGCAAGCAACGAGAAGGACCTCCGTGTCATGATATCATAGTGCCACTAGCCACTTTTTAATAACATGAAGTAGTTTACCAGTAGGTATAGTCCATGATCAAATAAAATAAATAAGATGAAAATTAGATCCAAAAAAAAAAATGTATGTCCATGATTTCTGCGTAGCCCTCGGGGATACAGGCGTGATGATATGTATGTAGAGGTACTATTTCACAACGGAATTTTAGATAAGTACACTAAGTGAGATTCACACACAACTTTCAGATATTTGTAAAGTGTCAATATTTACCTACATTTACAAAATATATCACTGTTACCAAGTCACAAGATTTAATTTGCAATATCAAATGGATTATACACATGATCCCCGGTAACAATGTATTTGATACCTGCTTAGAACAATGGGAGTCACGGAAACGTTCTGCGTAAAGAACAAATGTCAGTTAAATTTGATGGTTCCTTCTTTAACTTATACCGGTTTTAGTGGTTTATGTGGTTATATTTATTGTTAAACGTTTAATAGAAAAACTTAACTGACTTGTTCTCTATTTTGTTGAAATAATACGACATAGGGTAAATCGCCAGTAGCTGGCCATTGGCCACCCTTCAAAAACTAGCCCCCTCATACTAAAAATGAACTGTGTTCCCCTAAAAACAGAATTCAATTTACTATGACGTGGCCAGTTATTTAAGGGTGACCAGTAATTGAAACCTTACACTAAAATTAATTATATTATAGGTGAATAAAGTAATTTTTTAGTATGACGCGGCCAGTTATTGAAGGGTGACCAGTAATTGAAACCTTACACTAAAATAATTATATTATAGGTGAATAGAGTTAATTTTTAGTATGACGTGGCCAGTTAATGTAGGGTGACCAGTAATTGAAACCTTACACTAAAATAATTATATTATAGGTGAATTTTTAGTATGTCGTGGCCAGTTAATGAAGGGTGACCAGTAATTGAAACCTTACACTAAAACAATTATATTATAGGTGAATAGAGTTAATTTTTAGTATGACTTGGCCAGTTATTGAAGGGTGACCAGTAATTGAAACCTTACACTAAAATAATTATATTATAGGTGAATAGAGTTAATTTTTAGTATGTCGTGGCCAGTTATTGAAGGGTGACCAGTAATTGAAACCTTACACTAAAATAATTATATTATAGGTGAATAGAGTTAATTTTTAGTATGACGTGGCCAGTTATTGAAGGGTGACCAGTAATTGAAACCTTACACTAAAATAATTATATTATAGGTGAATAGAGTAAATTTTTAGTATGACGTGGCCAGTTATTGAAGGGTGACCAGTAATTGAAACCTTACACTAAAATTAATTATATTATAGGTGAATAGAGTCAATTTTTAGTATGACGTGGCCAGTTATTGAACGTTTGCCAGCTACTAACGATTTACCCTACTTACTAAATAAAATACATGTTTGAAGAAGTTTTATGCGTAGTTTTAATTTAAGGGTGATTTTGTAAAGATCTGTTAGACCAATGTTAGAGCTTAAATTGTCGGCTTAAATTGCTCATTATACAAAAAATGTGCAGTAGGTAAGGCTGTAGGTACATATAATAAATTGCACATGCTGAAAAATGTACACCATCCATTCCTACCTACTCAGAATATTCGGTATACGGCGAATGCTCAAAACGCAAAATACATTCAGTGTTGTCGAATTTTGTGAAATCAATATTCTGCGTAAGTATGTTACGTTTGTCACGATGTCCGTTACCGTGAAATAGGCACTTATTCGGCGTTGTTAGTTAATTTTCCTGTTG